>CM053027.1:568881131-570128631 GCA_028564925.1 Lithobates sylvaticus
AGAGGAGCTCTATTCACTGGAATGGGTCTTTTTCAATGGGTTTATAATTTCTTCCATTGCTGTGAAGCTTTGTTTCTTTCAATGTGGCTTGGACCCACCTGTGAGTTGGACCCACCTGTTACTGTATAGGGATACTGTATCTGTACCACAGGTCCTAATTTGGCAGGTGTGCAGGCATGGGTGAGTAGCCACAAATGTACCGTGTTGGTGTTTGGGATTCTACATGTGTTTGAACAGCTGCTGCGTCCCCATGTAACATAGACTGCCAGCACCCAGCTCCAGTCACATAAAGAGATCACTGGTTCACACTGCACAGGCCACAACACCCTTGTGAATGAGCCCCAAGACCTTCTCCACACAGAGCTTTATTAACTTAATACAGTTTTAGATTTTAAAATTGGTTTATTTTTGTCCACTAATAATGAGTTTAGTGTATTTTAATAAAATAATTTGATATTTTCATAAAGGTAGGGTGGACCCTGTCAGCTAGGCCTTACAGGACCCCATGATTTCAAACAGCAGCCCTGGCCACAGGAGTATAATTATTTGTGCTCCTGTGACCTTACATCTGTTAAGTCTCGGACAAATGTCAGGATCCACCCAGATCCCTGCCGGTATCTGTCTCAGTCTTTCATGGCACTTCTGAGAGCCAGAGTAGGCAGCTCACTCCCACTCCATATCCCGTTGCTCCAGTGAGCACTGGAGGTGACGGAGCAGACCGAAGTGATTGGCAGTCACAGCTTTCTGTTCGGGAAGAGTGACATGATCACTCACTATTATGCCATTGGGCCATTGGGGAATTGATGCAACACCACATCGATGCTTCAGCAGGAAAGTTGCCTTTTATTTTATACTTTTAAACGACAGCTCCTTTCATTTTATGTTTGTTATTAGATTGAATTAACAGTACAAGATGTATATATATTATATGCATGATAGTTCGCAAAATGAGCCTACATTTTGAAATTTTATATATATTATTATTTATTTCAGACAGTACTAATGGATATTGAGGAGACCATCCTACTATTAGCTGTAACAACTGTTCGCATCGCACAGGATAGGATCACAAATGTTAGGCTCAGACAGCCTTGTGTGTTCCCGGATACGCACAGTCTTGGATGAGCTGTCTGACAAGGATGTCGACATAATAGGGAGGAGCAATTCCGAAACAGGAAAAGCTACCACTCGTTAAATGTGCAAGTGGTGGTAGACTCCTACCAGCACATTATGAGTATCAGATCTGGGTTTCCCAGAAGTTGTCACGACAGCCATATCCTGCGGCAGTCAGCTCTCCTTGAACGATTCGAAAGAAGACAAATGCCAGAGGGCTGGCTGGTGGATAAGCAAATTTACATTTCTTTATTATTTTTGTTAATTGTTAAATATTACTTATGATATTTTCGTTTGTTATTCTAGGAGACGCAGGATATGGATGTCGATCTTGGTTGCTGACGCCTCTGTCGAATCCTCAGACAGTGGCCGAGGTTAGATATAATAGTGCATATATCCGTAACCGTTCAGTTATCAAGAGGACATTTGGAATGTGGAAATCCACATTCCGATGCCTATCGAAAACTGGTGGGTTTTTACAGCACTCTCCGTAACTGAAGTCAGATGTCATTATTGTATATGCAATTCTACACAATATTGCTCTTGCAAACAATGTAGACTTGCACATCAATGATGATCTGCCACCAGAAATACCGGCACTCCCGGCTGCCTCTGATGATTCCTCAGACCTAGGGAATCATGTCCATCAGAGACTTATTTAGAACCATTTCAGAGTCATTTTGTAATAATTTACATGTATATGTATATGTTGTTGTAATGTGCTCTGTTTTTTAATTATAATTGAATGTTACACTTTCTAGGATCTACAAAGGACGACTAATTTGTGTAATGTTTGTGATCCTATCCTGTTCAAGTGGACTCCTGGCATTTTATATGTAAGTCTAATATTTACAATGATTTATTTCATTTTTTACTTGAGGATGTAGCAGGGGGCAGGGCTTAGCCGCTATGTGTGTCAATGGACACAGAAAGCTGGCTCGGGTGCAAGCACACATGAGTTCCCCCATAGCAAGTGACTTGCTATAGGTGCACTCGGTGGGGGGAGGTGCCAGAAGTGCAAGTGGGGTACCCCACAAGAGGAGGATCATGGCTGCTCTGTGCAAAATCACACAAAGCAGGTAAGTATTACAGTTTAGTAGGGCACTTTGTTCTCCACTCCTGTGACCCGCATTCACCTGACAATGGGCTATAGTCCGCTGTCAGTGAAAGTCACTGGGCCATCCATACTTTGGCGGTATCCAGACTTCTATGTCGGAATCCACCAAGATTCAGTAGTAACTCCCGGCACGCTTGAGAGTCCAGTTCCTCACACCTCCAAGGGAAGCCTCACGGTGGCTTGATTCCCTGTCGACACACCATTGATCCATGGAACTGAGAGTTGCTTTTACAGCTTACACGCTGTACTGTTTTTGCACCCTAATTGTTAGCACTAGCTGCTTATAACTATGTTTCTGTGCCCCCTGGCACAACTTACTGTTACTCAGAATAAATTAGATGCACCTGTGGATCACGGTGGAAGAAATATTGAAGGCGGTAAAGACACTTCAGCCTGGCAAGACCCCTGGGCCCGATGGCATCCCGGTAGAATTATACAAAATGTATGCTGATTTCTTAAAAATAAAATTAATTTGTGTTGTCTTCAAAATAAACAAAACAAAAATGATTCCCTTCAAATAATTTTATTTGGGAATAAAAATTTTTATTTTTTTAAAACAATAGTGCAAATACGTAAACATTAAAAACATTAAAATAATAATTTTTAGGTATTTTGTGATTGATCAGTAGGGACCAACTACATAAAAAAGGGCAGATGCCATTTTTTTATGCTCCTCCACCATTTCTTTTAAGATTGCTTGCTGGGATTCCACAAGATCATTGTGCCGTCTTAATTCCGATAGAAGAGAATTACGATAGCTTTGCTGCTCTTCGATTGCCTGGTCTTGCTGCTGCTGTCTCTTTTAAATTTCCAATCATAGAATTTAGAGTTTCAGCTAAAAGCAAGGAAGCATTATTGGCTTGCTCCTGTCTTTGGGCCAAGAGCTCTCTTCTTCTCCCTCCTGGGACCCGTATGGGACCTGGTGCTGGAATGGGATTATCTGATGCCTGGTGCCTACCCTCCTCATTATCTGCAACATAATATAAATACCATTATGAAACTTATTATTCTACAATTAAAAATTCTATTTAATATCAGTATTATAAGGGTTTTTAAGTTTACTAGTTGGTAATTCCTCTGTATCCATGGCATCTCTCTGATGTGCTTCACAAACAGGAGGTTCAAAAAAAAAAATTAATTAAAATTTTTGACATATATTATCATTCATCTACATGATGGAATTTTTCACTTATCATGGATGCTATCACGATTGTCTTCATTTTCAAATGTAAAAGTGATTTGAGTGTTATCCGTAAAACACAACAATCATATGAAAATAGATTTGGTTAACATTAATCAGAAACTAGTCCGTTATAATATTTATGATAAGGCACCTCTAAAAGATGTGGACAATAAATCCCTATGTACACCCCCCTTGGCTTTTAACCTATTTTGTTACATTACAGCCTTTAGTTCATTGTTTTTTTAATCTGAATTATATGTGATGGATCAGAACACAATAGGCTAAGTTGGTGAAGTAAAATTAGAAAGATATTTACATAAAACTATTTTTCAGAAAAAAAAATGATAATTGGCATGTGCGTATGTATTCACCCCCTTTGTTATGAAACCCATAACAAGCTCTGGTGCAACCAATTACCTTCAGAAGTCACATAATTAGTGAAATGATACACACCTTTTTGAAAGGCCCCAGAGGCTGCAACACCTAAGCAAGAGGCACCACTAACCAAACACTGCCATGTAGACCAAGGAACTCTCCAAACAAGTAAGGGACAATGTTGTTGAGAAGTACAAGTCAGTACAAGTCTTTGATGATCCCTAGGAGCACCATCAAATCTATCATAACCAAATGGAAAGAACATGGCACAACAGAAAACCTGCCAAGAGACGGCCGCACACCAAAACTCACGAACTGGGCAAGGAGGGCATTAATCAGAGAGGCAGCACAGAGACCTAAGGTAACCCTGGAGGAGCTGCAGCGTTCCACAGCAGAGACTGGAGTATCTGTACACAGGACTACAATAAGCTGTACGCTCCATAGAGTTGGGCTTAATGACAGAGTAGCCAGAAGAAAGCCATTACTTTCAGCAAAAAACAAAATTACACGTTTTGAGTTTGCAAAAAGGCATGTGGGAGACTCCCAAAATGTATGGAGGAAGTTGCTCTGGTCTGATGAACCTAAAATTTTACTTTTTGGCCATCAAAGAAAATGCTTTGTCTGGCGTAAACCCATCACATAACATCACCCAAAGAACACCATGGTGGTGGCAGCATCATGCTGTGTGGATGTTTTCAGCAGTCGGGACTGGGAAACTGGTCAGAGTTGAGGGAAAGATGGGTGGTGCTAAATACAGGGATATGTTGCAGCAAATTCAAAGTAGTTCATACACTACTTTGGTCCGACTTTCATGCAACTTGAGAGCCATAGACTTTAATCTTAACTCTCAGAAGTTGCATGATAGTCGTACCTGAATGTTATATAATGCAACTTGTGTGCAACAGTTGTCCATTATTACTGGTCAAAGCCAAAGTTGTATCCAAGTTGCACCCATCCAAAGTTGCACTTCAAAGTCGGTGCACCTTTGGAGTCATGCAAGTGTGAATGTCGCCAAAGAAAAACAAATTTGTCCAAACACTTATGAACACTTGAATGCAAAGCTTCTCCCAGGATGCTAAAAACCACTTACAAAGCTCTTCTAGAAAACGTTGTGATTGCAAAGTAATGAGATTGATAAACTAGCAAATAATACGTGGGAATGAAAATACTTACAGCCTAAGTTTAGTAAAAAAAATAAAAAGATAAATCAGCACAAGGGACATGACTTACTATTAATCTAATGTGGCCCTTGTTCTATGAATGTAACATAATCTATGAATGGAGGGAGCTGTCCTTTCAAAAATTTGGCTGCACTCCATTCACAGATCACATTTCAATAATGGAAGCTGTAGTACAGCTTGACTAAACTTAGGCAGGCCAAAGATTATGCCATTTTCTTTCCTGGGTTGGAAACTTGGGTACAATCAGCCTGCGCAAAGATGGTTCGAATCTTGGCCAGTCCATGCTGAACAGTCTGAGATTGGAACCAACTATGGCTGGCTTTAGGCTTTAATGTATTAGGCTTTTGTGTGTTTTCATTAAGTATCAGTTAGTATATGTTGCACCCTCTAGTGTGTGCTACTAGTAGTGAGAGTAGGCTAGGAGGTGTTGCCTTGAATATTAATGGGCCCTCAGCCAATCCCCCGGAGTGAACCTGGCAGGGGACTGAGAAGCCCATAAATAGACATGGGTCATTCCAGCAGGGAGTCGGGTGGAAGATAGAGAAGCAGTGCTGAGGAGAGGCTGTTGATAGCCCTTGAGGGACATCTTCCAGGGTGGGCTTTACCTCGGGCTGGAGTTTGTGAGGCTGGCCTGGAAGAGTCCCACCACTGGGAGGCAGTTGGAGGGATTCAAGCCGGAGAAGCAGAAGGAGAGAGCAAGCAGAGAAAGTGAGTAGATCAGCACGGTGCAGGATCAAGACAAGGGAAGTACTCTCTTGAAGCCAAGTCTTCATCTAAACTTGCCCTGGGGAATCTCCATGTGTCTGTGCCAGTCGGGAGGACTGGGGGAAGCAAGCGACCAGGTGGGCTGGAAGCAGCCAGGTGGGCTAGTATTTCCTGCAGTGGTAGAACTGGGCTCAGTGTCTACAGGGAAGCAGAAGGAGAAGCCGTTCACTCCACATGTTCTACTTTAACCACAAAGGGACGGGAAGTTCCTAGCCTGTAATGGGCTGCTGCTGAATTAACAAGGGGACTGTAAATTCCATCCAGTAGTGATCAGCAGGTGCTGCATATAGTGAACCAAGTTTGTGCAGGATGAAGGAAGAAGAGCATTTCTTTGTAAATAGGGAGGATGTTGTCCCCTTTTGTTCTGTGTTCTGTTTTCAAGTTGGGCATCCCATAATTCCCTACCCCATCCAAGTTATCCCCTAATAAAACAACAAAAACAAGCCAAGGACTGGTCACTGCGTTTGAGTGAACGAAGAAAATGCTGTGTGACTGGCTGTGCAGCAGTGGGGATCCTGACATCGACGCCCATGAGGGTCGTGCTACCTCTATTTTCAAAGACCAACTGGTTAATACACTGACACTGATTACATGCGAGGACCCCAGTCGGGGTTTCCCTTGAATAGGTGCAAGAGGCAGCTCCATTGAAAGCAATAGAAGGCTTCCAACTCTCAGCTAATCGTGGCAGATCCCATGTAATTACTCATGTAGCAATCACCTGACTGACACAGTTTTGTAATACTAAATTAATATTTAATTTTGTATCACAATTATTAGCTTACAGTGCACCACAACCACACATGGAATTCTCAGTAAAAACGACTGTAGAGAAAATTGTTATTTATGTCTAAGCAGTACCCAGTATAATGTACCTTTTGTATGACATTCCTCCTGAAAAACAGCAGTGCACTACCTGTAACGTTAATGTGCCTAGGTACTCCTGTACCCACAGCCTCATAGCTGTAGGAGACATGAAGAGAGATTTGGAGATGTCACTAGTGTGGTTTTCGCACTGTTCTCTTTGCTGGAGGCTCTAGGGTACGAAAGAAAAACCCTGCCTCTAACAAGATGGCCACCTTCACCCAACAACACACTACAAAATAAGTCATGGTATGTCCGTAATGGAAAAATATCAGCTGCAGATAGGCCACAGTCAATAATGGTGACTAGTCCTTTGCCCTCTGCCTGCCTTTTTTTGGGCACAGCCTACTGTGCTCCAGTGGTCTCCAGTGATTACTGGAGATCACTCATCATCCAGTGATCTCCACTTGTTTCCGAGTCCTGAGCTGAGCGGCTGCCTTGTTGCATTTTGAACACAAGAGGTTGGCCAATCAAGTGCCATTCAGGGAACACTTTGCATTTTCTCAATGAATGCAAATAATTCTCTGATGTGAGGAGGTGGAGTGGTGATGTAACGATCTCCACCTCGTCCAATCAGAGGACACTTTGCATTTAATGAGAAAATACAAAGTGTTCTCTGAATTGTGCCCTTGCTGAGCAAGCAACCACCTTACAATACAGTAGGGCAGTTGCTCAGACTGGGTTCTGGAAGCAAGTGGAGATCACTGGAGTGGGAGTGCCTAGTACAGTGATTTCCAGCTTCCAGGGATATCCAACAGGTATTCTACATCAGGGGTCTAAAACTGGCGGCCCTCCAGCTGTTGCAGAACTACAGGTTCCCATGAGGCATTGCGAGGCTGACAGTTACAAGCATGACTCCCACAGGCAGAGGCATGATGGGACTTGTAGTTCCACAACAGCTGGAGGGCCGTCAGTTTGAGACCCCTGTCCTACATACATACTTACATTGGTTCAAGCTGGTCCAATGTAAAAACTGGCACACCTAAACTTCAGCTTTAAACTTGTAAAACATTTGCAAATGTATCTTTTGCAGGTTTTATATTTAAAAACCTCTTCAGTATTTTATGATTTGTACTGCTGATCTGATAATCCAGTAGTTCACATTATAAAAAGCCTGTTATGAATGTGCAGTTTACTGTCTGGAAAATAAAAAAGAAAAATTGGTGTCAGCGGTGCAGTCCACACTATAATGTTTTACAGAGAGGTGCAAAAAAATCTGCTCCACTTTGACTGTATTGCTGATACATCTTCCATTACCTCTTATGAAGGGTGTTCTCAGTGGATACATTTTACTAAACTGTCAATTTAAAACAGTAGGAATGTTTTAATGTATGGTTTTCCAGGGCATAGAAGTGAACCAATATGCCAAAATAAAAAAGGGAATTTAAAGCTGAGCAGGCAGACATTCCGCTAAATACACAGATGAAAATATATATATATATATATATGTATACAATGTGTGTGTGTGTGCGTGTGTTATATATATATATATATATATATATATATATATATACACCAGTGCTATCTGGTGCTCAAAAGTTTGGGGGTGGCATACAAACCCCCCCTTCACTCGCACCGCCGTCAGCCCCCCCCCCCCCCAGCGGGAGAAGCCTGGCCTTAGATATCGAGGACGAGGGGTAGGGCTGCTGCACCTCACTCTAGCTGAGGGGAGAGCCAAGGCTTCTCCTCCCTGACCGAACAGACGTTGCTTCTCCTTCCGGCCGAACAGGAAATGTGTCCTGACCCGGATTGACCCAGAGTCCTAACACTCCCTGGCCACTCGGGTCTCAGGACCCCCCTTCCTGGTTGGCCGGGAGGAGAAGCAGGAAGACAATAGCGAATATTAATTTGCTATTGTCACACAACTGGGTGGGCTCAGGGTGCAGTGCTCTGCGCCCCAAGCCCACCCTTTTTAAGCCAATTAGAGCCATGGAGATTAGGGGGCGGCAGCCCTGTGCCCTGCATTACACGCCGCCACTGATAATTACCTCTTTTAGGGAGGATTATGAGGAATGGCGCTCCCCAAACAAAGTATTGCACTAAACCTGTAGGTAAATATAAAAAAAATAAAACAGAACCTTCGCTAAGTGGAAGTGTGGGTTTGTTAATAAAGTTGGCAGTGCCTCCACCCTGGACAGGGCCTCTGTGAACAGAGGGAAATTGACCAATAATCGAAACAAATTAATTGAAAGCAGAACTACGGCAACTAGCATATAACATTAACCATATGCATACCATTATAGAAATAACCCAAGCTTTATATAATAAAAGATTAATAACAGTACATACATTCAATGTACAAACAGGTATTATCAGCAAAGTGCCTGATAGGAGACCTGGTGTATTTTGCACATATAGCTGGGTATATATAGTCAGTAATAGAGATACTTCCAGATGAATGTTGCAGCAAAGTCCAGTTGCAGGGACCTTTGAGGGTGATGCAGCATCCGTTTTGTTCCGGAGACCCGAAGACAAGATCTGCTGTCATAGGGAGATCCTCCCACTGTTGTCCAACCAGCCTGGAATGGAGCTTTGCACCTGCAGGAACTGTGGTGTGGCACTGGAACTCAGAGTCAAAAAAATTTTTCTGCTGTTTAGTCCCTCCCTAGTAGTTTATAATAGTCTCTTTTGGTCCAGGATTTTGCAGCATGGACAAGACATATGTAATATATCTACAGGCATTTACAAATTCAGACAGTAGAGGGCAGCAGATCTATATATACAGTGGATATAAAAAGTCTACACACCCCTGTTAACCGCTTCACGACCGCCCACTGCATATATATACGTCAGCAGAATGGCACGGGCAGGCAAAAGCACGTACCTGTACGAGGTCGTGCATTTGCCTGCCTGTGGGTCGCGCGCCGCCAGCGGCACGCTCGCGACCCGGTCGGGAGCTCCGTGACCCCGGCCGCGGGACCAGCGGACCCGATCGCCGCTGGTGTCCCGCGATCGGGTTACGGAGCTGAAGAACGGGGAGAGGTATGTGTAAACAAACCTCTCCCCGCGCTTCCTACTCTGCCTGTCATTGATTGGCTGTTCCCGGTCATCGGGAAAGCCGATCAATGACGTCAGACGTCAGCCCCGCCCCCTAATGTAAAAAAAAACACACGTCACAGCCCATAACCCCTCCCCTCCCCTTAGTGGTTAACCCCTTCACTACAACTGTCATTTATACAGGAAACAATGCATTTAAATAGCATTGATTGCCGTATAAATGACAATGGTCCCAAAAATGTGTCAAAAATGTCCGATGTGTCCGCCATAATGTCGCAGTCACAATAAAAATCGCTGATCGCTGCCATTACTAGTAAAAAAAAAAATATTAATAAAAATGCTATAAAACTATCCCCTATTTTGTAAACGCTATAACTTTTGCGCAAACCAATCAATAATCGCTAATTGCGATTTTTTTTACCAAAAATATGTAGAAGAATACGTATCGGCCTAAACTGAGGGAAAAAAAAGTTTTTTTTATATATTTTTTGGGGATATTTATTATAGCAAAAAGCAAAAAATATTGCATTGTTTTCAAAATTGTCGCTCTATTTATGTTTATAGCGCAAAAAATAAAAACCGCAGGGGCGATCAAATACCACCAAAAGAAAGCTCTATTTGTGGGAAAAAAAGGACGCCAATTTTTGTTTTGGAGCCACGTCGCACGACCGCGCAATTGTCAGTTAAAGCGACGCAGTGCCGAATTGCAAAAAGGGGCCTGGTCCTTTGGCTGCCAATTGGTCCGGGGCTGAAGTGGTTAAAATGTCAGGTTTCTGTGATGTCAAAAAAACAGGAAAGGACATTGTTGGGCCATAGTGCTGGACTAGTGCATCTCATGGAGGGACACACTGTGGCATACAATATCCAGAGGAGACAACTCTAGTGCAAACCTGGCTGGGTTGGGCATGTGGTGGATAGGGGATTATGTCTCCCTCTTGTGGGTGAGGAGCTGACTCCCTCCATGTTGCAGATGGCATGTGACCTGGGCCCCTATGTCACATGGGCTTCAGGTGTTTGGCAGACTGTCTGAGCCCTATCCAGTAACCACAAGGAAAGCCGCAAGGCCTTGCAGAAGGTATGCCCCCAACCATCAGTGGGTCATTGCTATGGTCTTGTGTCTATTTCCTGGTACTAATTCACAGCCAAGTCAACGATACCTAAACCTGTGCTTGCAATGACTTGCATTCAACCAGATGTGTCAGAGGGGATAAGGGTGTTCTTGGAGTCGAGGCAGACAAAAGAGAATCCAAATTACCATTCCTATGAGGGTAGCGCTACACTGCAAATTTCTAAAGACTAAAAATTACTTTTGAAATTACATTAATATATAAAGCTTATCTATTTTAATAATTAGGTTTACATATACTTTGTTATTTTTGTTTTTGGGTGGGATAACAATAAACAATAAGTACTAATCTAAGTAAACAATCAATTCTGAGCCAAAATTTCCTTTATCTATAAGGGATTGTCCTTCTAAAAGATCTTCGATTGTAGATGAATGCTAGACATATGCACTGCCGAAAAATCTGTTCGTTTCATTCGTTTTTTTTTTTCCGGGTCATTCATTATGATCGCAATTTGTAAGTTCGTAAATTCGAAAATAAGAAAAAAAATCTGAAAATTCTAAAGAATATCTAACTAACTAATAATAACTAACTATTCAATTATAGGTATTGGAATTTCCTTTCAAATTTGGCTAACTAATACGAATTTATCTGAAATAACAAATGCTGCATCTAAACAAATGCAACGGAACAAATTAATAATAAATAATAATAATAAAAAGTTATTATTATTGTTATTTATTATTATTAATTTGTTACGTTCCATTAGTTTATATACGGCATTCGTCGTTTTGGGATAAGTTCGTATTTGTTTTGTTCACTAACAGCCAAATTTGAAAGGAAATTCCAATACCGTGTTTCCCCGATAGTAAGACACCCCCGATAGTAAGACGTATCGGGAGTGTCAGAGGGGACAGCTAATGTAAGCCGTACCCCGATAGTAAGACATATGTCTTACTATCGGGGAAACACGGGGGATTTGCCTAGCCGCCGCCAGATGCATGCAGAGTAGCGCAGGAAGCGTCTACCTGTCATACGTTGCCTCTAATGTCACTCAGCGCTGCTCGCTCCCCGGCGGCCCCTCCTCTCTTCTCGTCAATCCCCATTGGCTTGAGACATCATCTGGGATAGACGAGAAGAGAGGAGGGGCCGCCAGGGAGCGGGCAGCGTGACATGAGCAGCGTGACATGAGAGAAAACATACGGTACATGACAGATAGACGCTTCCTGCGCTACTCTGCAAGTAAGATCCCCAGATGTGTAATGTGCCCCATGCCCTGATGCCCTAATGTGCCCCATGCCCTGATGCCCTAATGTGCCCCATGCCCTGATGCCCTAATGTGCCCCATGCCCTGATGCCCTAATGTGCCCCATGCCCTGATGCCCTAATGTGCCCAGATGTGCCATGTGCCCCATAATGTGCCCAGATGTGCTATGTGCCCCATAATGTGCCCAGATGTGCTATGTGCCCCATAATGTGCCCTGATGTGCTACCGTATGTGCCCCATAATGTGCCATAATGTGCCCTGATCTGCTACCGTATGTGCCCCATGATGTGCCCTGATGTGCTATCTGCCCCATAATGTGCTACGGTATGTGCCCCATAATGTGCCCTGATCTGCTACCGTATGTGCCCCATAATGTGCCATAATGTGCCCTGATCTGCTACCGTATGTGCCCCATAATGTGCCATAATGTGCCCTGATCTGCTACCGTATGTGCCCCATAATGTGCCATAATGTGCCCTGATCTGCTACCGTATGTGCCCCATAATGTGCCATAATGTGCCCTGATCTGCTACCGTATGTGCCCCATGATGTGCCCTGATGTGCTATCTGCCCCATAATGTGCTACGGTATGTGCCCCATAATGTGCCCCGATGTGCCCTGATGTGCCCCATGCCCTGATGTGCTACCGTATATGCAGCCGAGGAGGACTACAAGTCCCAACATACCGGGCTGTGTGGGCTTACAGTTTTTTAGCTGTCAGTGCCCCTTTAACTGCGGGATGCGGACGGTTAGAGCGGGATGAAGGGAGGGATGTGGAGGCCGCGGGAGCAGCAATAATGTTTTCCGTGGTCCATCAGGACCATGGACAACATACAAAACACGCTGTGTGGGATACTGTATGGGGCTGTAACCTTATGGGAGACTGTGATACGGAACCACAAGCAGTGCTTATACCATATGTTTTATATTTTAGCCCCTAGACATGAGCGCTTCCGGTTCCAGTGGTAAAAGGAAGAGTTACACCGTGGAGTATAAAAAAGCGATTGTTGAAGAATCTTGGGGCAAAAATGTAGTGCAGTTCTGCAAGGAGAAAATGTTGGATCACCGACTGGTCCAAAAATGGCGTGCAGAACACACTAACCTGAGTGAAAAAGTGGAGAGCAGAATGGCTAAAAAGCGCAAGATTGGATGTGGTCGGCAACCAATGTATACAGAGCTGGAAAGCCTGGTCTCTGAGTGGGTTGCAGACAGGAGAGCAAAGACATTGGTGGTGACCAGGGCTCAGATTCAGGAATATGCCCTTGCAGTGTTGCCACAGTTTGACATTTCTCCTGAACAATTCAAGGCATCACAGCACTGGGTGGATAACTTTCTTGAACGCAATGACCTGTCTTTGAGAAGATCCACAACCCTCTTTAGATTGGAAGATGCTGAGATTGTTAAACGTGCATTAGCCTACAAGAAGTTTGTGGATGACATTGACTTCTCTAAATACAGTCTTTGCAACATGATCGCCATGGATGAAACTGCCGTGTTCATGGGCCAAGCGGCTCAAACCACCATTGATCAACGAGGTACCTCCTCAGTGTACGTTCCCTCCACCGCTTATGAAAGTGCACGTGTCACCTGCATTTTGACGATTCGTCTGGATGGCACTAAAGCAACACCGCTACTCATTGCAAAGGGCAAGAAGGAGAAGATTGACCGGGTTTCTGGCATTTATGTGCTGGAAACTGAAAAAGCCTGGGCCACACAAGATGTTATAAGAAAGTGGCTTGATTTAATGCTGCCGCTTGTAATGCGCGGGAACAAAAGAGGGATGCTGATCTGGGATGCAGCCAGCACACACCGCGCCAAAACCATGAAAAACTTCCTTCATGAGCGGAGAATTGACCAAATCATGATTCCTGCAGGGATGACGGCTTATCTTCAGACTCTCGATATCGCCATTAACAAGCCGTTCAAGGACTATCTGCGTGTGGAAATCAATGACTACATTGAAAACCGAATGGAGAGAAATGTACGTGGGAACTTTGTGAAGCCCAGACTGCCAGAGATTGTTAACTGGGTAAAGAATTCTTGGAATAAGATCACTAACACCTGCGTTGCAAATGCACTGCGAGCTGGCTACCTGGACAAAGCCTGCTCATTTCAGGACAGTGCCGTTGCTACCCATGAGAAATATGGGCCAATGATTCGGCAAGAAATGTCGTCCCGAGAGTCCCAAGAAAATCCACAGGAACCTAAGAGTGCGGATGTTTATGATGATATTCCTGAGAATGATGACATGGTTGTCATGGAATAAATCTGTTTTATCTTCCAGTATTCCACTGTTCGTTCTTACCATTTTTCATTGTTTTACATGTTATGCAATGTTGTAACAAGACATTCTTGGCACTTCCTTTTATTAACCTGTTTTGTGGTGAATACAATACTGTTCAGGTTGTTAATAAATGTTAATTTTATGGTTAAAACAAAAAATTCGAATTTTTTTTCCCAATATAAGACATACCCCGAAAGTAAGACATAGTGGGGCTTTTAGGGATAAAAAGAAAGTAAGACAGTGTCTTACTTTCGGGGAAACACGGTACTTATAATTTAATAGTTAGTAATAGTTAAGTTATTATTAGTTAGCTACTATTTCTGATTTTCAAATTTTTCGGGTTTTCGAATTAACGAATTTGTCAAAATTTGTTAAAAAACTAATTTACAACTAAAGGAATTGCACATGTCTAATGAATGCTTCCAGAACAATTGATCTGTACAGCTGAAAATGATCTGTCTGTTTTTCAGATGTCTGTTTAATCCTAAAATAATCTAAGAGTTATATACTTTACATATGTACATTTTCTGTACTTCAAAGAATAATTTCATAATATCTAGCGTACGTTTTTTGAAGGAAATTAAATAAAATTTTGGTATCAAAATAGCAACTGTCGAAAATAAATGTAAAGCTGAACTCCAGACAAGCAGCTAAAAACACAAATGAAATTCATATACGTGAGATGTTTTATCTGTCTAATAATTAGAATTTCTGTCCATCCAACCCTAAGATTTCCAGAGCTCTGTCACATCACACAGTCCTGTCTTCAGGGAAGGAGAAGTTGTATTGTATCTGTTATATTCCTTACAGGCCTGCCCACATTCATGTAGGGTACTGTAGCAGATGGCTCCACCATTCAGTCAAAAGAAAATAAGGATCTTCGTTAATACACCTTGGCATAGTGATAATCTTTTCCTTTAATAGCAATAGTTTTGGCACCTCACAGAATCCCGCTCTGCCTTGAAAAAGGGATCCTGTCAGGAGCAGATTTGATTTTCTTTTGTGTAACACTTACGCCGCGTACACACGATCAGACTAATGGACAAAGTCCATACCAGACCCTTATCCGAGCACGCAGCCCGGCCGGTCAGAAAAGGGGGTGGGGACAAGCGAGCGCCCCCCCTCCTGAGCTTTACCAGGCCGCGTGCCCTCAACATGGTGACCCCGCCCCTTATGACGTCTCAGTCCCAGCATACCCGGGACTGTGACATCATAAGGGGCGGGGTCACTATGTGACATCAAATGGCGGATTGTCTGCCTGACTAAGTCCGCCGGATAGTCCGATCGTGTGTACGCGGCATTACAGGTCTTGTTCCTCGCTGAACCTGTGACTGAACAGTAAAAGGAGAAGCAGCAGACTGTCAAGCTCATCTTTCTGTCACTCTGCTCTCCTCCAATCAGCATTTTTCCTCCACTGCCGCAAAACTCATTGGCTCCTAGTGCTGATTCTCCTCCTTCCATTCTTAACTCGGGAGCGAGAGTAGAGAGAAGCAAATCTGCCCAAGCTCAATTCAAGGGGTTCGGTGAATCCTGTTTGAAATTCCGACAATCCAAACTTAGTGGTGAATCCAATGGAGTCCTATGGGGCACACAACTTATCAATTCTGGACATTTTTAGGGGCAATAAGCAAGCTATTGTAAATTCTTTTTTTTTTTAAAGCTATAGGTAACTGGACACTCCTTTAAGAGAAATAAGGAAACACAAATCCTTTAAATTACTAGCTTGGGGTATGCCTTGCTTACATTCAGTTTGGCTTACATACAGCAGCAGCACCCCAATCTGAATAATTGCAGTTTTTCAAAAAAAGGAAACACAAATCCTTTAAATTACTAGCTTGGGGTATGCCTTGCTTACATTCAGTTTGGCTTACATACAGCAGCAGCACCTCAATCTGAATAATTGCAGTTTAGGCCTCATTCACACGGGTGTACCGATATTTACACCCATGCGAAGGGTCGTCTTTACCCACACAGGTTTGCCTGTGTGAATGCAGTCTTAGCAGTGACATATGCTTTTTTCAAGGGTAAAAGACCTGCTTTGATCAGTGAATAGATTTATAGTAAACTCTTGCTTGCTTGAGCACCTGTGTGTCATCCATTTCTATCACGTGACTGCCAATGATGCTCATAACCCCCATACCCATGATTAAAGGGGTTGTAAACCCTTGTTTAAAAAAAATAAAAATAAAATAAAAACATGTCATACTTACCTCCACTGTGCAGGTCGTTTTGCACAGAGTGGCCCCGATCATCCTCTTCTGGGGTCCCCCAGTGGTGCTGGTGACTCCTCCCAGCATCAAGTGCCCACGTTGGAGAAGCACTCTCCTTGGTGGACACATGTGCGGGCACGCTCCTGAGTCCTGTATCTGTGTCCATTTACAGAGAATGCAGGACTCGGCGTGATGTCATTGGATTTGATTGACAGCAGTGGGAGCCAATGGCTGCGCTGCTATCAATCTATCCAATCAGGACACGAGACACCAGGTAGAGCTGGTGTGCTCGTTCCCGACCGGAGAAGGATTGGGGTCAGGTAAGTAAAACGGGGGCTCAGTGGGGCTGCAGCACCACAGAAGGTTTAATGTATAGAATACATTAAGATGAAAAACTATGAGGGTTTACAACCCCTTTAAGCTCCAAGGGGCGAAGAGAAACACACTGGAGCCGTGGCCTGGCTGGAGTCCAGGCTGAGGCTGCCATTCATCTCACTTCGTGCAAATGGGCCTGCTTCATGATGACAGCTTATGGATCTTTTCCTTTGACATTGCGTAAGAGTCAAGAGGCCACAGATGATAGAGCAGCGTGAAAACTGCCCAGTGACAAGACAATTTAATGAGAAAGAATAGGCATGAGCATAAAGATATAAGACACAGGCAGGTATTTTCCTACAAGATTTAAGAGCAAAAACAAAAATCAAAGAGGATATAACTCTGCTTTGTAAAAATTGGCCAACAGCACAGCTTTAACGAGCAAAACTAAATGAAAATGTACTAGAGGCACAAGACAAGGGCATGTGTTTTCCTACAAGAACCAAAAGTGCCAGCCTGCAGACTGTTAGCCCTCTCTCACATGGGCAGTGGTAAAAACAGGCAGCTGAGCTACATTTTTACTTCCGCCCCAACTGCCCACGTAAAGTGTAAAATAAATCCGGAGGTTGCTGGCCACATATTGCAGCTGGAATGCTTTCCATCACTACAATTTAACGTGGTATGCATAGTTGACAGGCTGCATCACATATCAAACTCAGCCATTTAAGTCAATAAGGCTGTTCCACAAATGTGTGGTGAATTAGCCCCATTATAAACTGCTGTTCGGCAAAAAAAAAAAAATAGGCTTTCAGGAGGCGATACGATCACCCAACCTAATTGGGGGATGGGGGTCTGGACAGTCCTGTCAAGGATGGCGATTTGGGGGTGGAACTCCGCACCTGCACCCACTTAAACTCTGCACCCTGCACCCACCTAAACTCTGCACCCTGCACCCACCTACAGTGGATATAAAGAGTCTATACACCCCTGTTAAAATGTCAGGTCTCTGTGATGTAAAAAAAATTAAACAAAGATAAATAATTTAAGAACTTTTTCCACCTTTAATGTGACCTATAAATTGTACAACTCAATTGAAAAACAAACTGAAATCTTTTACAGGGGGGAAGCAAAAATAAAAACAATGTGGTTGCATAAGTGTGCACACCCTCTTATAACTGGGGATGTAGCTGTGTTCAGAATTAAGCAATCACATTCAAACTCATGTTAAATAGGAATCAGTACACCCCTGCCATCATTTAAAGTACCTCTGAATAACCCCAAATAAAGTTCAGCTGTTCTAGTAGGTCTTTCCTGACATTTTCTTAGTCGCATCCTACAGAAAAAGCCATGGTCCGCAGAGAGCTTCCAAAGCATCAGAGGGATCTCATTGTTAAAAGTTTTTTGTCAGGAGAAGGATACAAGAGAATTTCCAAGGCATTAGATATACCATGGAACACAGTAAAGACAGTCCTCATCAAGTGGAGAAAATATAGCACAACAGTGACATTACCAAGAACTGGACATCCCTCTATAAAATTTTTAAAATGTAACTGCCTACTCCCAAACTGTCATTTGAAGTAAAACACATATCCAAGTATTATTCCCCACAATTTTTTTATTGTGCATTAAAAAAAGAAAACAAATTAGACATGCTATCTGCCAATAGAACTTAACCAAAAAGTGCATTCTATGCATCCAAAAATATAGAAAATATAACAAATACAAATCATTATTATTCAACCAAAAAAATAAAATAAAAGCCTCATGCATGTGTCCTGCTTCTTAATATAGGGGGTCAACAATGCCAAAAGTTGGTGAAAGCAGTGGTCCGTCATCCAGAGATAATTCCGAAAATCATCTGGATTATTTTCCTGGAGCTCTCGCAGTAATGACATATGACATAATTGGTCACGATTAATAAAGCAACCAATTTTTGTCCAAGAACTCTTCCTCCTCCTGTTCCTGGACTGGACTTGGGTCAAAGCAAGAACTCCAAGGCCAATAATAACACATAAATAAGTTATCTCCTCCGATTCCGCAACATGGCTGGTTGATGAACTGCCGTTCAAAAACGAACAGAAAAGCACGAAATAAAAAACGCGAATCAACACGCACCCAAACTTCTACTAACACAAAATTAGCAGAAGGAGCCCAAAGGGTGGCGCCTAACAATTGAACTTCCTCTTTATTGGCTCGTTGTACGTCTAGTATGTCACTACGTTCATGTTTGTTGGCCGACAATTGCTTGCCGTTTGTATGCAAGACAAGTTTTGGGCCAACGCCCTTCGGACAAAAGTCTGAGGCTTTGTCTGCGGAAAATCAGATTGTCTGTACAAGGCTTAAGGTGATGCAGTGCTACATGTAATTTACATCCTGCACTCAAGTACACAATTGTGCAAATAAAAACACTATTGGGCCGATAGCCCTCTCACCACCCTAGGATACAGCTAATGATGCACTTGGTGGAATGGGCCGCCTCAGTCTCTCCCCAAAGTCTCTGGCGAACAGCGGTGTGGGTGGTGATGAACTGTATGCCCAGCACTTCCGTTGCGACAACATGGATACTGCAGGTGGTATCCAAACCTGAGCTGCAGTGACTTTGGGCACTGGTTACCCCTTGACTGAGTTCTTGATGGGCTGCAAGTTCTGCAACAGAGATCCTTTCTCTCTCACCACCCAATGCCAAAAGCCCTAAATCTCCCCGGGCAGATCGATAAAATGATCCACCTCTCCTCCTCAGCCTCATGGCCCATTGGGGCCTGCAGTTCCTGTTCTTGCACAGTGCCGCTATCCTATCTTTTGTGAGTGCAAAGCGATAGTCCTGCCCTCGTCTGCAGCAAATTGATCAGTAATCCCTGCTAAGGAGCAGTAAGTGGGGGTAAGAAAGTCCCCACATACACAGACTGCCCACTGCTACTGTGTCCATCTCGAATGTCGCTGCAGTGGAGAACCAGAGACTGTAGCCATTGACACCCCGCTGCATTAATCAGTATTTTATGTGCATATGCATGATTGCATGAATACAAGTGCAAACCACACCCCTCCCCAGAATATATAAGTGTGTAAACACTATATGGACCATTCTTGTGTTTTTTTTACACAGAAACTTTCTTCCAGGAAGATCCGGTGTTCATACATCTAAATGTTTTATTTTAACTTTTTTCTACTGTGTAGTAATGAACAAGACATAAATGGGGTAATTTTGTACACCAAAGAAGTGTCTTGTGTTTTATAAATGTGTAGCACAGACCCCAGACCGGTCTGGCAGTTTTGTTCCAGTTTCTATTCCCTATGAGGTACATGGCAGCCAGGCACATAGCAGCTCCACAGTCTCACAACTTAAAAAACAGACATTGCGTGTGTTTTTGTAGTTTAACACTGGTTAAAATTGGTTAGGGCTCAGGGTGGGCCTTGGGATGCTCTAAATTTAGTGCAAAGTACAACAGAGGACACTCTCTGGCTATGACTGAACTCTTCAGGGTGGCTCTTTGTGGCTAGTGATAGATGAAAATGCAGCTCAAGAAGCTCCAATGCGTAAGCAATCCTAAGGCAACAACTCTGGAGCAGTCTCTATAAAGCAGTGTTTCTCAACTTTTTTTCAGTCAAGACACCCTTTAAAAATTATGGACAATCTCGAGGCACCCTATTCTAAAATGCAAAAGCTATTCTAATGGTTTTACATAATGCAGCAACATCCACAAGTCCAAGTAGGACACCCAACATTAGAGGTGATTTATTCTTCCAAAGCAAATGCACATTTGCAAACAGGTACTGAATAGTATTTCAATGTTCCTCTTCTCCCTCACTCTCCATCACTCAGCTAATGTGACCCCAACCCTGATGGAGAGAGGCAGAGGGTCAAACAAGAATGCTATACAAGTGACTGACATCCTCCTTATCAACTAATGATGCCAATGGTCATTAGGATGCCAGCAGCTAGAATGTAATGGTGCACAATGAAAACCTGTGACTTGGTGTAACTATAAAGCAGGCTTCATCCACACTCTGGCTTGTATACAATTTTTGGCAATTTTTAGGCATTTTTGCCTTGGCACCCCTGAAGAAACCTCAAGGCACCCCAGGGTGCCTGGGCACCTCGGTTGAAAAAGGCTGCTCTAAAGGTTAACAAGGACAGTCACTAGGATTTCTCTCTCTCTCTCTCAGGCCTTTACTTGGATGTGTCTCTCCGTGTACCAGCTAGATTCTGTATTGTAAGCCTCCAGGCCAGGTCCTCAGTGGACTTCCTCCAAACAGTTCCAGCAACTCTAGAAATGGGTCCCTCAGCTGTCCCTGTAGGACCCTCATATCCTCCAAGAAACTCCAGCTAAGTGACCCAGAGGGCCACAGCCTTCCAGGTTGGGTCTTCTCCACCAGGACAAGGACCGTGCTGCTCCAGGCCCAGGCCTATTGATACATACCCAAGCCCCCTACTGACCATTTTCCTCCCAGGGATTGGCTGAGGCTGTATGAATATACATGTCCAGGGTCTGCCTGTTCCAACCCACTAAATTCTAGAATGAACTAGAAACCAGGGGGAAGCAATTGAGCCTGCAAACAGCAGAACCCAGAACAGCCAAAAACAATCAACCTTTGCTCCACTTGCTACAGAGGAGAACAAAAATTAGATGGTCTTAATCCTACTAACAACTTAACTAGAAGCGTGTAACAAATAAATGTAACTAAACAACTTTAATGGAAAAAAACACTCAAAGACAGCAGATGATGAAAAAAGTGTTATTGTCTTACAATATTGCAGTGTATATACAGTAAAATGACACTGGGTAAAATGAAATGGTTGTTACATAAACTGGAATCATTTGTATATTAATGCATTTGGGAGCTTGCCATTGTAAATGGAGTGCATTTAGCAGAATTTATGATGTTTTTGCAATAAAGAGCCTCTTCATAAATGCTCCTGGATTAAAAATGAAAACATGTTTTGTGAACTGAAATGTAGTTTCTTTCATAAACACAAAATGTAAGTAACATACACATGCTAGGTATTCCTGTAATCAGGACAAACAGGGAAATATGTGTATCTGCTGTCCTCTATTGCTAACTGCTAATATCATAGGGTTATGTATTATTATGTATTAGCACTTCCTGTCTCTGGGGGTCTGGCTGTGAAAACTCCAAAAGGAAGAAATGGAGAGAGAGAGAGAGAGAGAAGTGGACACCACATGTCCACATACTGTATAGGAGCTGCATCACTGCAATACTGTATTTTATCCAGAACAGAATTTATTTATTTAGGGTTGCCACCTGTCTGGGATTAACCCGAACAGTCAGGGTTTAACTCGAACAGTCCGGGTTTTGAATCATGTGTCAAGGTTTCAGTCTGCCTGAAACCCGGACACAATATTCAGACAGGAATGTGGCTCAGAACAGGGCCTAACAGGAGGGTGAGGGGACACTATGCATGCCGCATTACTATTCTCTTTGGAGAGCCCAAAGGTGCGCCGCTAAAATGTTCGGGTTTGACTTTAAGAAAAAGTGGCAACCCTAGTCGTATTGTCCTTTTCTTACATGCATTTTGCCCTATATCAAACTATGTTTATCAAACAACCCTGGCAGACAGACAACACCAGAAGCCTCAAAAAGCAGAGCCGTGCTCTTGAGCGTCTGTGGCGTAAGACTAAGTCACAGCAAGATTTCAGCCAATATAAATCTGCCCTCCAAAAATACCATTCCTGCCTGCGCACTGCCAAACAGACATACTTTACCACTCTCATTAACACCCTCTCACGCAGTCCCCGTCAACTCTTTTCTACATTTACTTCTCTACTTCGTCCTCCATTACCTCCACCCACTAACTTACTCACTGCCCAGGAGATTGCTAATCACTTCAAAAATAAGATTGAGACAATTCGTCTTGAGTTCTCTACTCTACACATATCTCCCTCACTTTACACTCCTTGTCCTCCTGCACAACCAATACTCTCCTCCTTTAATCCAGCTACTATAGAGGAAGTCACTAAAATTTTTTCTAATGCCCACCTAACCTCCTGCCCCCTGGACCCTGTTCCTTCACAAATACTACGGTCACCCTCTGACTCTATTCTACACTCTTTAACTCATATCTTCAACCTCTCCCTCTCTACTGGCATCTTCCCCAACCCTCTAAAACATGCAATAGTCACTCCCATACCAAAAAAGGCCTCACTAGACCCAACCAATCTTAACAATCTAAGACCCATCTCTCTACTCCCTTTTGCCTCCAAACTTCTTGAACGTTTAGTCTACAGCCGACTGAGCGACCACCTCATTGAGAATAACCTTCTGGATCCCCTTCAGTCTGGATTTCGCCCACAGCACTCCACAGAAACTGCCCTCCTAAAACTCACAAATGACTTACTAACAGCCAAAACCAATGGTCATTATTCTGTACTCTTACTCTTAGACCTTTCTGCTGCCTTTGATACAGTTGACCACCCCCTCCTCCTCAAAAAACTAAATTTGCTTGGTCTCCATAGCTGTGCTCTCCATTGGTTCGAATCTTACCTATCTCATCGCACCTTCAGTGTCACTTACAACTCCACTTCCTCCTCTCCAACTCCTCTTACTGTTGGGGTCCCCCAAGGTTCTGTCCTTGGACCTCTACTATTCTCAATCTACACCTCCTCCCTGGGTCCGCTGATAGCCTCACATGGCTTCCACTACCATTTATATGCTGATGACACCCAAATCTATCTCTCTGCCCCTAAACTCACCCCATCAATCTCCTCACGCATCACTGATTTACTAACAGACATATCAGTCTGGATGTCAAACCACTTCCTTAAACTTAATCTGTCTAAAACTGAGCTCTTAATATTTCCTCCCCCACGTGCCCCTTCCCCCGACTTCTCAGTCATGATCAATGGCACATCTATCAGTCCGTCCCCACATGCCAGGGTGCTAGGGGTAATCCTAGACCCTGAACTGTCTTTTCAGACCCACATACAATCCCTGTCCAAATCATGCCGCCTTAGCCTCCGCAACATTTCCAGAATACGCCCCTTTTTAACGAATGACACCACCAAGCTTCTAACTCACTCCCTGGTTATTTCTCGCCTCGACTACTGCAACTCCTTCCTCATTAGACTACCTTTACATAGACTATCCCCCCTTCAGTCCATAATGAATGCCGCTGCAAGACTCATCCACCTTACCAACCATTCAGTGTCCTCCACCCCTCTCTGCAAATCCCTCCACTGGCTTCCACTCACCCAACGAATAAAATTCAAAGTACTAACAATAGTTTACAAAGCCATCCATAACTCTGCCCCCAGCTACATCACTGACCTAGTACCAAAATACCAACCAAGCCGCTCTCTTCGGTCCTCCCAAGGCCTCCTGCTCTCTAGCTCCCTTGTCACCTCCTCCCATGCTCGCCTCCAGGATTTCTGCAGAGCTTCTCCCATCCTTTGGAACTCTCTACCCCAATCTGTCCGACTGTCCCCTAATCTATCCATCTTTAGACGATCCCTGAAAACCTTTCTCTTTAAAGAAGCCTATCCTGCTTCTAAATAACACTGTTTTACTTCCTCCATCAACTCATCCCCCACAGCTATTACCTCTTGTATCAATTGACCCTTTCTTTTTAGATTGTAAGCTCTAACGAGCAGGGCCCTCTGATTCCTCTTGTACCAAATTGTAATGTAATTGTAATGTCTGCCTTTATTTTGTTAAGCGCTGCGCAAACTGTTGGCGCTATATAAATCCTGTATAATAATAATAATAATAATAATAATGTTCTACTGTATGTGTGTAGTGGTCACCTTGCTGTATATTAGTTAGGTGAACCTGTTCATTGCAATAGATTTATATGCAGCTCCTGATATTTTAGTTAAGCCCATCCCTTCTGGTCTGAGTTTCTATAGCTATTTTTTTTTTTTTTTTTGAATCAAGTAATTTTTATTATCAATTTTTGACAATACAAATACAAATGCTACAACAGAAGTGTATCACGAAGAAAAGTTTCTGATACCAAAACAAGAAAAGAAAATAAACATATAAAACAATACACAAACATAGCTTTTCACAGACTTAATGGCAAATACCCTTATCTACCAAAAAACATGTGTACATACGTATGGACTCACTGGTCTTGTAGAAACTGGTTGTCAAGGACTTTGCATATTCTCAACACTTGCAGGGTTTAGATTTTTGTATCTTAAACACCCGATAACTCCCTTCGGACCTTACCCACCATCCACCTTAGTCCTTTTCACTGCTTACCCCTGTATAACTATAGCTAGTTTTAGCTTAGGCTAGAGCCAACATAGGCTAGAGCCAGGTTTGGCATTCAACGGCCACTTCACGTGATTAGAGGTCCGGTTGCATGTCAGATTAGAAACTACTGGGGAGGGAGTAGATAGGCTGACTCAGGGTTCCAGTGCCACACCACCGTTTCTTCATATGAGAAGCTGCATTCCAGGCCGGTTGGACAACAGTTGGTGGATCTCCCTATCACCGCTAATCTTGTCTTTGGGTCTCTGGCACAAAGGCGAACGCTGCATCATGATAATCCTCTGGGGCCTTTGAAACTGAATTTTGCCGAAACATTAATCTGGAGTTATCTTTATTAATAACTATAAATACCTATGTGCATATGTGCATAATTGCTGCAGTACCATGCAATTTGCTGCGGTGCCTTTTTGAAACGCGGATAGTGTTCCTGTGTGATTCAGGTAGGAAATGGCCCTTACTGCAATGTAGTCAGGCTACAAAAACAGAAATGGATTTTCAAGTCTTTTTTATTTTCTAATTGACTATTGTGTTGCAGCCTTTGTCAAAACTGCCTATGCTTGCACCATGCTGAAGATCCAGACCACTGGTTAACACAGGGAACGTTGTCACACAGATTCCAGCAGATTTCAACCATCTGACATGCCCCCTGCACAGTGCTCCATCAACAATGTCTCCCTGAGGAGTGTGAATGCTGTTGATTGGAGCCAGTGGCAGCTGGTGCCAAATATTTCGGGGAAGGCGCCAGTAGCGGTAAGGTCCAACTCCCGTTGGGGAGATGGATGGGAATCCGGAAATCGCTGCAAGCGGAGGGGAGACAGACAGCGGATGGGAAGGCTGCGATCTTTGCAGGAACCCCCCGGCGTTAGACGGACAAGAAGGCAGCGGCGATCCACTGACACCGACCTGCGGGAGACAGACCTTACCTTAGGAGGCAGGGGGAAGGAAGAGCAGGGGCCATTGCTTCTCCACCCGGCTGAACAGGAAGTGTGTCTTAAGAGATGATTGGTATTAAGACTCCCTTGCCAATCGGGTCTCAGGACTCGCTTCCTGATTGGCCGGGAGGAGAATCAGGAAGACAATAGCGAATACTAGTTTTCTATTGTCACACAACTGGGTGGGCTCAGGGCGCAATGCTCTGTGCCCCGAGCCCACCCTTTTTTGACGCCAATTAGAGCCTCAGACTCTAATCATGGGCTTAAAAAAAACAAAAATAACCCATTGGAATCCATGTGTCCGGCGCCCTGCATGTAAATTAGGGGTCGGGCGAATGGATTAGGGGGGCCCCTGCGCCCCTTGTGGATGGGCCACCACTGAATTGAGAACTGTGCAGTGGGTGTGTTTCAGACCGCTGGAGATCCAGACCACTCTGTGAATGACCCAAGTTTGGAGTCATGGGTGGCAGGATCAGTAAGCGTTAGTACAGGCCATTTTTAAAATTTTAGTATTTTTTGTTTAATGATCAAGTCACTTTGGCAATTTCCTGAAATTTTGTACAAACAGCTCTGTTGCCTCATAATCATCTAATAATACTAATAAAGATTTTTACAAACACCACATAACACAATGGTGTTCAGCGATGAGCTCAGGTGTATTTGGATCATTGTCTTTGACTGCATACCGCCAATCATAAGCAGCCAAGGCATTCTCCGGGCCCACAGCCATACATATACAAGGGGCGTGTATACGTGCAGCTGCAGGGTGGGGATTACCTCAGTCGGTTAGGATTGGTGGTATAGAGTGATAGCTTTCTTATAGGATAGCTTAGGTGATTTTGAACAAGGATTCAAATACGCCTGAGCTTATCCCTGGGTTTAAACAATCAGGTCCTTGATAGAAAAAGTTGTTAAAGTAGTACTAAAGCCTAAACTTCTTAGCTTGATAACATTTTTATATACCAGTTGAGCATAAGAACATACAGTAAATGCTTTCTTAAGCAGATTTACAGAAACGCTGTCTTATATGTTTTCCACCATTGCCTCCAGATTCCTGTGCACTGCTTCCCCAAACTTCTGGGGGAATATCAAGGAGCATGTACTCATCACTTCAGAGAAAGTCCTCCTGTACCCATCCTTGGGACGGCATGTCCCCAAATTCTACAGCTATCTTCGTCACTGCACATGCATGCCCCATCACTCCTACCTAGTTGCCTGTGTGGACGTTAGTGCAATTGGCATCATATTGTCAGATTGGAGTCTTTCTCTCCTGGGATCGCACACATATAGGTTGGTCCATAGGACCTTGAAAGGCAACAGAGCCACCCAAAAACCTGAAACCCAGGGCATTGCTCTCGGGACCAGCTCAAATAAGAAGAAGGACAACATTTTAAATAAGAAGCAGCACATAAGTTAAGTAATGCTGCTAAATTAATTTTAGTATTTTAAGGTATTATAACACTTTAGGTGAGTTGTGGTTTGTTGGTGCCCTGCCCTATAAAAAGGTTTACAAAATTGATGGCTGAAAAATCCCTTGCTAGTTATGAGCATCTTACATACAGTTAAAGAGGAAGTAAACCCTAATGGGTTTACTTCCTCTTTGTTTCCCTGCAAAGGTAAAGCATTGTGGACTACTATGCATCGCATAGTAGTCCATTATGTGTCACTTACCTGACACAGGAGCCAGGGAAGTCACCACTGTCCCCTTGTGTATGGAGCCTCCATCTTCTTGGTGGGTCTCGCGTCTCCGGCTTTGTCATTCGATGGCGCCGCAATGACGTCTCTCCCGCGCATGCACACGGGAAGCCTCCACTCGCAGCATATCACAGTTGAGAGCGGCTTGATCAGTGCGCCGCCGCGCCGCTGTCTACGGTGCATGAGCCGTAGACAGCGGTGCCTGTTTTTTTGCCAAATATCTCCTAAACCGTGTAAGTTTAGGAGATATTTCTTTGACCTACAGGTAAGCCTTAATCTAGGCTTACCTGTAGGTCCAAGTGGTTTGTAAGGGTTTACAACCACTTTAAGTGTACAGTGCTAAAGGAAGCATTGCATATGATAGAATAACACAAAAGGACCTGTAGAAGTGATGTGACATCCCAGCTCCTATATGGTTCTAAATATCCTAGGCTGTCTGGCTCCTGGCTACCAATGAGTTTTGAGTATCTCTGCCCTGTGCAGCTCCTGAAGGGCCCTACTTACTGTGTCCTGTATGCCTCCTATGTCTGTTGTGCTTTGAGAATCTCTGCATTGTCCTTACTAGAGCAACCCAATCTGCATAGGAGCACTACTTCTACCAGCACACACTATTGGTATCAGTGCTGCCCAGTACTTGTTTGAGGATTCGGTTGCCAGCAATATGCTATATGCAATATGCTATATTCTCAGAATAAAGTAAGCACATTATGCCCTTTAGGTATCTCTGGACAGTTTCAAGATGAGGAATCCCCTACATTGAGAGGTGGTTAATTGCAGAGAAAAAATCTGGCTCTTCCATTCCATGGATACAATTTCAGATGGATGCTCTTGGAGGGGAAAAAACTTTTAATAAACACAATTTTAAACAATTTAAGAAAGAATCTATGTTCTGGAGGAGAGAATAAATGTGATTTTTTTTAAAAGCAAGATATGTATTGTCTTAAGCAAAAATGCAAATCCTAATGTAACATCCTAGTTTAGGCTACTAGAAGTGAGTGTAGTCAAACTATAAGTCTGGCCCAGAGATAAACCCAAGTCACTGAATCTGGGTCAGGGTTATTAGAGGCCAGGGTTGGATTACTCATCCTGGCAGCTCTCTGGTGCCTCCCCCTGTTTCTAGAATGGTGAAGAACATTCTAGAAAGTAGTGGGCAGAAGCTAGGAGTGGTATGTCCTTCAGAAGGACTGGAAAGCTGAAGCAGCCAGGTGGGCTGGCATTTTCTGCAGGCAGTAGAACTGTGATCAGTGTCTACAGAGAGGCAGAAGGTGGTGCAAGATGCTGTGCACTCCATATGTGCTACTTTACAAAGGGACTGAAAGTTCCTAGTCTGTAATGGACTGTTGCTGAGCTAATAAAAATACTGTTAATTCCCCCAGGAATAAGCCAGCAGTTCTGTACAAAGGGAACCAAGTTTGTGCAGAAGGAAGGAAGGAGAGGAATCTGTAAATAGGGATGAAGTTGTCCCTGGTTTTGTTTCATGGACATTTTCAAGTTGGACATCACATAATCCCTTCCCCCATCTAAGTTATCATCCCCTAATAAAATAAAAACAACCCATAGGACTTATTTTGTGTCTAATGCAAGAAGGAAATGCTGTGTGCCTGGCTGTGCAGCAGTGGGGAACCCTGACTTCAGCAACCCCTACGGGGGTAGTGCTACTGATTAAAATCAATACAATTTCGTGTTTCTGACCCTTCTCCTGACTTGTGAATGAGTATAGAGCACATAGTACCCCTGATTAGTCATCTCTCAAAAAATAGTAGTAAATAAACACACCACACATTTGACAAAGTCCATTATTTAACAGAAAAACAAATATAAAAAATGCCCTGTATTATGAATACATTGTCAATCTAATTGTAGCAAGGTAGATCGCTGTCAATCACAATGAATGATGCCTGCCGCAAATTACATTTCCTGACCCACAGCTGAATGTAAACAAAAGGGCGGGGTCCTGGGTGATGTCATATTTGGTCATTTGTTCAAAGTCATGTTGTGGATATAAATACTATGCATTTCAGCTTGGCTCCTGATGTGTTTATTAAATCATGAAAAATGGAATGGACATGTGGTTTGGTGCATTTTACACTGTTGTGTTTACTGTTCTGGTAAGAAAATCCAACAGAAAGAAAGGGAAAAGGGAGGCGGAGAGGGGGAATAGGGAGAGAGAACAGAAAGAGATTAGAAAGACATAGAGAGGGAAGAGGAAGAGAGACAGTGCACCCTGAGCATTGAGTGAAAGGAGTGCCCTCTGCCCCTCGTTGTCTGCCTGCGTCTGCATATTGAGGAACAATTGTCTAAGATTAGTGGCCGTGGACTTTTGCAGCACGAACCCGGCTTGGTCAGAGTGTACAACAGAAAGGATAAATTTGTTCACCCGTAAAGCCAGTACCTTAGCTAGGATCTTCACATCGTACTGCAACAGGGAGATGGGTCTATAAGAGCTTGGGTCTAGGGGGTCCTTTCCGGGTTTAAGTAGCAAAATAACATTAGCCCGCAACATGGAGGCTGGCAGACGACCCGTCTTAACAGAGTTGTTTAAGACTTCAAGCAATTTGGGTAAAATCGTCTCCCCATATGTAGTATAGACCTCCATGGGGAGTCCATCATCCTTTGGAGCCTTACATGTGGGGAAAGAACAGGCCGCCTTCTGAAGCTCATCCAGAGAAATCGTGGGCATCCAGGGCTAGACAGGCCTCAGAGGATAGGGTGGGCAGGGATAAATTATCAAGATAATTGGTAAATGCCTCAAGGGGGTAACTGTCTGGGGAGCTATAGAGGTCAGAATAAAAGGAAGCTATTTTGGTAACAATTTGGTCAGGGTCACTAACCACCCATCCAGTGGCAGAGTGAATGGCTTCGATAGTTGGAGAGGATTTCTGTGATCTGGCTATTTTTGACAATAGGTGGCCCTCTTTCTACCCTTCTTCATAATATGCCGTTCTTTTTTTTTTTTTTTAATCAAAAGGTTTTTATTGCAAAAGAAAAACAAATCAAATCAAAACATACATCACATTACATCACATTACACTTCAATTTGTCAGTGAAAGAACATTGACATAACCATTAGGCATTCCCTTCAATACCCGAGTAGCAGTGGGTATTCAATGTGTGGCACATATAATGTTTATTTCTGTATGGTGATACTCTGCGATCCCCTGTCATGGTACTGGCAGCCTCAACATCCTTTTTTCCCTACAATGTTACTTTATTTCTTTTTTTAAGCTAGCATTTCCCGGGCATCCATTATGTTCATGGGCATCTGAGCAGCCTCAACTGTACCAGTTCCCCGGCACAAACTACGGGTGCATCAAGCCATGCGACCCATAATCTGTCAAATTTCTCAGGGTTCCCCCTATGATGATATATATATTTTTCCATGGTAAGGGTATTACTCATGTGCTGAATCCAGGATTTAACCGATGACGGAGTGGCAGATTTCCAGCTCATAGTTATTGTTTTCCTAGCTTGGAATAGGTCTCTGGCAAAGGCCATCCTGGTCATTTCCTCTGGGATTTCTCCCTCCAGTACTCCCAGAAGGCAATATATGGGATTAACAGGGACATTTATTCCTTTATTTGAAATGATCACTAGCTATGAGTAAGCACTAACTTCATTACGAAACGCGTCAGCATTTTTTGTTCTCTATCACCTTTGCTGAGGTTCGTGTGATGTGATTTTTACTTTAAAATAAAAGGCACAAGATACAACAGATTCTATTCAGGGTGCGGCTGTCCAGAATTTCTTTTCATCCTACCTCACTTAAGATGGACATTAGTTTGGAAAACCTGGTTAAGCGTGGCCAGGACCCCCTTCCAATATATATGGATATAGATATCCTCCAATATCTATGGAGTTTGGGGCAATGCCAGAGGAGGTGTATCAGGCACTATATTACACTTGACACACATTGAATCGGGTAGTTTGCCCATTTTAGGAAGTTTTACTGGGATACTTTTTGTGATACATTCAGCGAACAAGTGTTAACCGCTTGGAGGGCCTCTTCCCACTGCTCTCCTGTAATAGTCCCTAAGTCTTCCTCCCACTGGGCTGCTGCTTTCATGGGGAATCCCTTTAAGAGTGCGGATAGAAGCATAAGATAGCATTGGGATATTATACCCTTTGTGTCCGTTGCATTTTGTAGTATATGGAAAACAGGAGTGGGTGGTCTTACCCATTTCACTGCGGTACTTTGTGCTTTAGTTGTAGGTAGTAAAATAGCATGCTGGAGATCAGTGCAAATTTAGATTTCAGGACAGCGAAAGAGAGTAGTCTCCCATTGTGAAAGACATGCCTGAGGTGAGTTATTCCTATGGAGAGCCACTTAGGTCCCTGTTGGAGCTTGGCCAGTTCCTCATACGATTTATTCTTCCATAATGGGCTGTAAGCTGTGTACCCCATTAGTCAAAATTTGGTTCAAATGAACAGATTTGGGACTTTTAGGGCGCAAAAACACAGAAAAATATATTAGATATGAAAAATAATTTATTGAAAATCACAACATAACTTAATATTGCACTTTTGACATCATATGTCTTATGAAAACATTTAAAAACAATACATCACTGAACAGGGATGAAGTTTTCATTTATTGCTCTTTTTCTCAACATGTTTCACCCAAACTTGGGCTTCCTCAGGAGAGTTAGATAATGTCATATAATATTTACTGAAATAGAGAAATACAATCAGACATTGAACACACAGAATTTAACACTGCCTAGGTAAAATAGTATAGAAATGAACATCACGTAACAGGGAAGTGGGTGGAGCTTGTAAGCTCATATGCTAACCTGGGTGTTCCGGGAGAGAATTCCGCAGTCCACATAAATGCTGAATGCATGGGGTAGAAATGAGTGCATCATAGAGAGGGAAATAATATCCAAAACTATATCAGTTTTGTAATCCATCTATGGGGTAAATTAGTAAAGATGCTTGAATTATTATGGTATTGAAGAAAATAAGTAAATATATATTATCCCACAAAATGGGGAACCCACCTGAAAGTATTTGCTTGATGTGCTATTTTAAAGTAATAACAGCACAAAATGCTCCTGACTGCCAAAGAGGGAGTCCAAGTTTGAATTTATAAAGTATTTTAAAGGGGGATTCTGTTAAACCATTAGGGAAATATCATTCAAACATAATTGCCATCAATAAACCAAGAACAGATCACCATGCCCTATACATGTATTTACCTATGTTGAGGGTCTACATCCACTCAGGGTGCCAGCCTGGATAGAAGACTATCCGAAGATAAGGAGGTCAGAGTGAGGTACTTAAACCCCTTAAAATAGAATAAGACAGGCATTTTAGTGATCAATTCCCAGTAAAAATGGGTGGCAAATAGTCTGCTGAGATCTCTTACCTTTACCAAGCATCGTTTTGGGAGTGAACCTCCGCTGAGCTGCACAAATAAACAGCCCAAACAATTCCCCTTAAATAACCCTCTCCACCGCCGTTTTGGCGCCAAAATTTGGCGCCAAACGGTCAGGTGAGGACAAATAGTGTCACAGCAGGTGCGCCAGGCGCACAGGAAGTGACTGCTGTGAAAACCGGAAGTGCTTCTCTCAACAGGAAGCCAGACAGACTGACCTCAATGCTGATAGCAAACAGGAATCACAGGATGTAAAGCCACATCTGATGAACTGTCAACAAAGGGAGTTAAAGGGAAATGGACTGACAATAAATGTCAATACAAAACAGCAGAAGGATATAAAAGATCTATATCCCTAAGCTGAATGTGAACAGTATTTTGGATTGATTTGGGTAACAGAACAAATCCATATAAACTACCCCTATTACCTTGGAACATAAATATGTAACCAAGAAAAGGCTGCAGTTAGCGCAAGCGTTTGAACCCGAAGTGACTAAGGCGGCGCCAATTGGAAGTCAAAATAGACTTATGAGGTCTAGAGGCTCCCAATTACGCCTCTAGTGTCCATATGAGGCAATCAAGCCCCATTTCAAAACATTTTGCCTCACATGTATATAAGGCTGCAAAAAATTGCTCCTTAAAGGGACCATGACAATATATGGCCGGTAGTTGTACAATGATACATTGTGTACCCCATTACTTGCTGCAATTGTTTGACCTTATTCCACACCTTCTGAATAGGTGTGTAAGTGGGAATTTGTTTGTTGGGCCATTAGAACAACTGTGCCTCCGGGCCTTCCAGTACGGACTCCGCCCCTGTGCCAGTAAATGCTATTTTTGTTAATAAACGTTTCTGTTACACAGCAGAGGATCTCAAACGGTCGAGTAAATCCTGAGTGGATATCCATGCCTCCCTTGTGGAATCAGAAGGGTCCAACACATATGACAATTCCAACTGTCGCACCTGGCTCTCCACCTGTTCTAGGAGAAGGGATGATTTTTGTTTGACCGCAGTGATTTCAGCTACAAATGTGCTTCTAAGGCAAGCCTTAAAGGCTTCCCACCTCAGTAGGAAATCCTGGCATTGGCTATGGGCACTAAAAAATTGGTCATTTTGCCAGGCTATACGCTCATGGGAAGGGAATAACTGAAGCCAGAAGGCATTTAGTCTCCATGGAGCTCTGGGCAGAGTGGTAGGAGGCCTAGTAATTAACCACAAAGTTAAGAATGAGTGATCTGACTCCCCCCGGGGAAAATATTGTGCTTTAAAAGTGTAACTGGCCAAATGGGTCAACCTCACCCAAAGGTCTATGCAGGAGAGCGATCTGTGTGTCTTGGAGAAACAGGAGAATTGTCGAACATTAGGGTTCCAAAGACGCCACACATCAATCCCGCACACCTCTGCCAGATGGCGACTAATGGTAGTGCCCCTCCCCGGATAGGGAGATGAAACCAGGGGGGTGTCTATCTAGCTGGGGATCAAGCCCATCACCCATTATCACCACTGAGATGTCAGGTTTGTGAGCCAGGTATGACAGGAACAACTGTAAAACTTCCCTGGAGAATGGAGGAGGAATATAAACAAAAGCTAAAATCAGAATTAAAGTGTACAATTTACAGTAAAGAAAAACAAAATGGCCAGATAGATCTACCAGTACGTTCAGCTTCTGATATGCCAGGGCTTTGTATATCAAAACACTCACAACGTGGGAAGAAGCAGAGTGAGTGGAGCGATAAGCCTTACCAACCCATGTATATTGCAAATAATTCACAGTGTCTCTAGTCAAGTGAGTCTCCTGGAGACCCCTTTAATGCCTGAATAAAAATTCTGAAGGCAGGAGGTGATCATGGTGCATTTCAGTGGGTCACTTACTCCTTGGGCATTCCAGGAGACCAGTGGAGTGGTGGTCATATTGGTCATTTAACAGAGTTGACAAAGATATGGCCTACAATAAAGGCCATTTCCCTGGGGGATATCTTCCCTAATGGTAGGCAGGTGGTGAAAACTAGTTTAAAAGGGTGCAACATGAAGAGAAAGTCAGCTAGGAAACTGTACCGGATTGAAGAACATGAAGGAAATCAGAATACAATATGTGTGTGCAACTGCGCCTTGAACTTAACTGCTGAGAACCAGTGCTGCAATAGTAACGTATGGAACAAATCCAGCGTAAGTCGGGTGAAACCTTGTTCCCATTGTGTTTGGGTCTGCTGCAAGTAGAATGGTAGTCTTATGCCAACCGGGCACTGAAAAACAAATGCCATCAGAATCTTGGAGTACAACAACTTAAACAGTGAAAAATAAGGATTTGGACCTGCCATGAAGTAACTCAGAACACTGGAGAAGTGATGAGAGTCTATAACAATCTGTGCGCTGAGTGGGTAGAAAGAGTACTGTCCCTCGATAGCAACAAGTTATCCCGGAGTCATCCAGATGGTAATTTACCAACAAGAGAAGATGTCATCATAGGGGGTTAGTCTCTGCCATCATCTGGGCGCCGACATTGGAGATCCTGCTTGTGCATGTCTAGCCATGCAGGCGTGTCTGGGGATGTTTCAAAAAAGTGGGCTTGCCCTATTGCTGTGACCCGCAGTCTGTCTGGAAATAGCATAGCATATTATAACTGTAGCAGCTGTAGCTACAATCTCACAATCTTTACAGCTTAGCAGCCTTGCAAGCACGGAGCGTGGTTGGTTACCAGGCCGTAGAGGGCGAGCTGCGTACAATGAGCCCCCTCCACTGCAAATAGAGGGGTGAAGGCGTCCTTGCCGAAAATGTCCTGCAGCCAGTGCTCAACAAATTCGGTGGGGTCACAACACTCAACCTTCTCCAGTAGCCCGACAATACGGACATTATTACGCCAGAGGTGATTTTCAATATCGTCTGCTCTATTATTAGCCTGTATAACTTGCTGAGCAGCCATTCTTGTGTCCCTGGTAAGGGGGGCAGCTGATTCTCCAAATCACTCGCACGGCCCTCCACAGCCGTGGTCCTTTCTCAGATTTTTTGGATGTCTTGGCAAAGGAGGGATACTGTTTCTTTAAGACCCCCAAAGCGTTCCTTGAGGTCATCCACTGAGGCTGTGCATTATGAACTGCCTGTAATATCTCATATAAGTGTGGGTTCTGCAATTTCCTCTGCAGGCATATTAAAGATATCTGGGGATATAACAGGAGAGGTTTCTTGTGGAGCAGTGTCATCCAAAGCATTATGCCCCTCATGGTCTGTAAGTTCTGGATCAGACAGGGATGCCTGGACATCAGGGAGATAAGAATTGCCAGCACTTGCCAACCTCTGTGTGTAATATAACATGTCCCTGGATTACTGCTTTGCAGGGGGTTTATTAATTTTATGTGTCTTTCTGTTTGTCCATGCCACCCTGTATGCGTTGAGGCTGAGGAGATCGTGCTCCATTTGGACCTCCATCCCCCTTGCAGGTCATCATCCGCACCGGGAGGAGTGTGAGCGGGTCTGGGTGACTCCAACGGAAACTCACCAGCTGTGGGGGTCAACAGATAGCAGGATGGATGGCAGGGGAAGGATCGAGCGAGGATGCACAGCGGGAGCGCTGTGATCTGCGACCGTTCACATGCTGATGCTGGCTACGCCCCCTATAACAGTTTATTGATATTCATTTTTTATTTTCACTCTGTATTCCAAAGGCTGTTTTTTTTTAACATGTGACCAGCAGCAGAGGACTAGAAGCTCCTCCTTATGTTTCCATGCAGACAGGCTGGGAAAGATCTGGGTCATGTGACAGCTGTATATCGATTAGGAAAAAGTTACTTAGATTTTTTTTTTATTAAATGAATTACAAGGCCATCATCCATATACAGAAATAGAAGGGGCAATGTAAATTAAACGGTATGTGTTTAGTATCGCTTTAAGAAAATAAAGGTTTGGGACTTTGAATGAGGCATAAAGTCAGGACCAGCAAGCAGTCAAGGTAGAAAAAATGTTTTATTTCTCTAGAGCCACGAATGGAGAAATTGTAGTATCATACATTGATAGAAACATGGAAGGCATAGTAGAGAAAAACCACGTGGATAATCATACTGCATGTCATCAATGTCATAACATATTGCATGGTAAAAATAAATTAAAATAACTGTCCACCATATCAGCAGTTCAATGGGGCAACATACCACAACATTGAATTACAGTCTTAAAATATATAATACAATTTATACATATGGAACCAACCGTAGAGCATGTAGCATCAGTGTAATCTTGACGTGTTTTGTGGGATAATACCCACTCTTCAGGGGGGATGCTGCATAAATCTATAAAAAAACATAGAATAAATATAACAGTATTTAAATAGTTGACCCAGGGAAAGGGGGATGATTGAAGCAGAGGACAAATAACATCCCTGGATACTTACATCGGCCTGGTATTTGCGGCTAGATGGCGAGGACCACTAGAAATGTCCCCAATGGGGATGTCTAAGTGGTAATGAGAATGGGCTCTACTAGCTGTTTGTATAAATGCGTAATGTGTAACTATTTATGATAGTATACCAAATAAGAAAATAGGATGAGCTCATAACCAAATAAAGGCGAGTAGAAATCAGTGTGGAAGTGGACATAACCGTGAGCATTAAGTAGAAAAAGGCTGTGAAGTATAGAGTATAGTGATATGGTATGCCACATACCAGTGTTAAACATCGGCATGAAGAAAACTCACAGTGAAAGGACCTTGAATTAGCAAGGCTGGGATACGGAGCCAAAATAAAAGTGTGTGCATGGTGAGCTGCACAAGGCAGTGTACTGCCAAGTAGACATGTGCACACTGAAATATTTCGTTTTGGAATTTCGTTTTCGTCCGAAAAATAAATTTATTTAGTTACTACTGAAATTCGTTTTTATTTATTTCGTTTTTCGTTAAAAATTGCATTCGTCCCAAAATCCAAATGAATTAAGGTCGAATCTGTCATTGAAGGCTTATGGCGTCTGTCGAAAGTTCAGAGAAGATTCGACGGAGCAACTAAACTGTATGACTCTGTATAGTTTAGCTGCAATTCCACCCAATTCCAGCAGCAATCTTTCCTCTAGGTCGAATCTTTCCTTTCTACGTCAAATCTTTTCTCTCTATGTAGAATAATCTTGGACTAATAGAGTTAAGGTTAGGCACATTCGACCACAGGTTCAATGGACACAGATTGTTATTGTCAGCGTCGAATCTCCTATCTATATCGAACTGTTGTCACAACGAAAATAAAGCATTTGTTTATGTTGGATCTTTCGTTTTTCGGATTCTGCACTTTCGTTATCGTTTGTTAAAACGATAACGAAAATACCTGAAATTCGGACGAAAATGCATTCGGACGAAAACGAATGCACATGTCTACATGTCTAAGTGAGTGTGTTAAATGTATGGCTGTATGGCCTGCATCCCGCCAACGTCATGCTGACATGACAGTGAATGGGAGGCGTCCTCGCCAGAGCCGCCCACCGATGGTTGGACATCTCCTCACAATGTCAGTCAAAGATGGATATACACGCCGGCAATGCGACTCCCATCAGGCCTTAATCATTTGGCCTTGCAGAGCCGCATGGTAAAATTTAAAGCAAATTTTGACATTTCTGAGAAGACAAATTGTTTTAATGGCAAAATATATTTGGTCTGGTCCTGAACTCGCCCAGGCTCTATCCAGCACAGTTCATTTTAACTGTTAGTACAACTTTGCAAACCAAACCAAAAATCAGCAGAGGATATTCTTTTTAGTTAATAAAAAGAAAGTAAAATGCCATCTTGTGAGATTTCACACAATTCCTAGGAGGATTTTTGACTGGAAAAGATCATCGCTAAATTACACAGAGCACTGAAGAGCTACTCTTGCTGGATGGAGCATGACAGGGAGAAAACCTGGCCAGATGATGTTTTGTAAGATGAATACAGAAATGCGGCATCCTTGCAGAGCACCTTCTTCTTTCACAGCCCTACACATACACCTTTTTTTATATTTCCAGTGTGTGATGAAAAGGTCAAAATATCTGTAGTGCAGAGTTGTGGCTGCTTGATAACAGTCAATGGATGGCTTTAGTGTGCACTTATCATTTTGAACCAAACAATATGCTTCAAACAAAGTAGGGCTGGGAAGGTGTACACTACTCTTTCTTTAAATTCTTTATTTATTCCATTTTCAGAAGGACAGTTAGTAGGAAGTACATAACCACCAAACATAATACAAGCATACAGGTAAGAGAAAATCTAAATACATGTAAAGTGTTTCAGGCAGGATAATACAGACTGAAAGCATATAACATCGCTGCCATCATAAATAGGCTGGTTGGCGGTTTGATTCCCACCTGGTCCACTTACCAGGTAGAAGAAAGAGAAAGCCTAGGAAAAAGAAAGCTTAATCAGGAAGAAAGAAAGGAAAAGGGGGGGGGGGGAAAGGGAGAAAAGAGGAATTTGGAAGGGAAAGGGGTATCCCGGTACATCCCAATTCAGACTGAAGGAAGAGGGTCTTGATGTCTCAGTCCTCACCTGCCAGGAGCATTTCATATTTCCGAGAACACCTAAACATTGTCCAGTGAAACCACGTGCGCCATACCCTTTCCTCCCTCCTTTTAAAAGTAGCTGTGATATTTTCCATGTAATGAACTTCAGTATTCTTATGCCGCGTACACACGACCCGACTTTCCGGCAGAAAGGGTCAGATGGAATCAGTTCATCGGATATTCCGATCTTGTGTGGGCATCATCTGACTTTTTCTTTTTAAAATTCAGCCGGACCTAGAAATAGAACATGTTTTAAATCTTTCCGACGGAATCAATTCCTATCGGGAAAACCGTTTGTCTGTATGCTATTCCGACGGACCAAAAAAGGGCAGCTATTGGCTACTGGCTATTGAACTTCCTTTTTCTAGTCCCGTCGTACATGTTGTACGTCATCACTTTCTAAACGAACAGACTTTAGTGTGATCGTGTGTAGGCAAGTCTGTTTCAGTGGAACTCCATCGGAAAGACTGTCAGAATTTATTATGACGGGAAAACTGGTCGTGTGTACGCGGCATAAGAGAAACACAGTGTGATCATTGAAATGAGCATGTGTTTCCAGAGGGCAGGAATGCACACCTTTTCCACGGTCAAGAGATGGACCATCATCATTTTCTTATACCTATGTGTGGGGAGATGCCATAAATGTAACAGATATCTTGCTCGTTCTTCACCTAGATAACAGCTCATCATTTGTTTAATTATGATCCTCATCTGTGACCAAAAGCCTGTGAGTTTATCGCACGACCAGAATATGTGAAGAAGCATGGTCTACACTGCTCTTGATTTATCAGATCTAAAAAGGATATAGAAACGAGAAGCCCTGCCTCCTATAATGTTAGGTCTATCTTCTCGTAGGTTTAGACACTGGTCCTTTGCATATCCATGTTCTTTTTTTTTCAGGACAACATCTGTGTCTGTTGGTCTAAATTCCCCTTCAATCCAACATTTTATTTTCTCATAGTAGTGTAGCGGCCATAACCCCTTGAGGGGGGCCTTGACTTTTGGGCTAACCAGTTACCTCCTCGTGGCTTGTTGGTAAATGTCCAGGGGTTCCCAGGGTTAGTACCCAACAACTTTGAATGCTGACACATAAAAGTCCTTTTTAAGGTTTTTATTCTGCAGTGGTAACATCCAACATAACACAGTCTCAGATAGGAATAGAGGGCAAGGGTGAAGAAACTCAGGCACCTTGAACTGCTGACATCCACTGAATGTCTCTAATTCACCCAGAGAGTAGCCACTCGCAGCTGGGTGCTTCACTGCTGGATAGACCTCTAGCCAGAGGTCTAGCAGCCAACAATGTGATCCGGAAACTTGCAAAAGTCTCTAACACAGAATAAACTTGTAAATGAAGATAGTAAGAACCTTTCCCACAGTACCTGGAACTTTCTCTGTCTCCTTGGCAGTACTGTGGAAGTGTGGATTCCTTAGTTTCCATACAACTCAGCTCCCAGGCTCTTACTGAGATGCCAGCTTGTTGGCCCTCCTCCGAATAGTCCTTCCCTGGCCACTTGCACGAGTTGCTGTGTCCCTCCAATATCGAGAGCACACCGGGACGCCTTGAATCCTCCCTCAGTTACTGGGCCTCAGGCTAACCGGCTCTGAGACTCGGGAACAGACGGATCCCCACCCCAGACCAGGCGGGTCTATGGGGCTGGTCAGACTGACCATGTTTGTGGGACGGCAAACATTCCTAGGCCCGGGACCCCCCTCGCGGGGCTACCCCGGTCCAGAACCAGGAACAAGACTGCGGCCGAACCCCGAACACGTGACTTCAGTCATCCCTCCCCAGACTACACAGCGGGGCCAGACGCGCCCACTGATTGGCTCCAGGAAAGATTGGTACCCAACACGTCCAACCAGGCCTGGTTCTCAACCTGTCATGGGTGCTTCACTGCACCTATGACCAGGCAGAACCCTAGTACAGCCCAGCCAAACTGATGCCAAAGTAAACCTGTACAATTAACCCCATTACTGTTCTGAGGGAAAAACGAAATTTCCATTTATAGCGCACACTTGTTAAAGTGTGACCGCTACAGTAGCAAACCCTTAAACCCCGTGCACACGGGCCGAATAATCAGAGGTGCCTGCACCTTTCTGCAAGAGCTGCCTTTCTCAACCAGGGTTCCTTGAAACCCTAGGATTCCTTCTGAGTCTGCTAGGGGCTCCCTGAGCAGAAGGCACTGAGGAGTTGATCGTTTACATACGCTAGCTGCAATTAAAGGGGGAACTTATGCACTGACTACAAATTATAGGGGAAACCACAGTTTTTATTGTCTGTATTTCTTTTCTATTATTATTATTAACTTTCTAGAATAATGCTCAAATGTTGTTGTACTGAGCAGGAGAGTGTACAAAAGTTATCTTTCCAGGGTGTCAAATATGCTAGCTATGCAATTTATTCTTATATATAAAATGTTCTACAATTTAGTTTTCATGCTAATGCACCGCAAATTGTAGGTACAGTATACCTACTTTAAGCAAGGGTTCCCCAAGACCTGAAAAACATTTCAAGGGTTCCCCTGGGATAAAAAGGTTGAGAAAGTCTAGGATGTTCTAAGAGAAACCTTATCTAGTCTAGCAGCTTGCCACTGTCCCTTCTACCTATCCAGATGCCCTACTGGGCCAGCAATATGATGGGGAGCTTTACAGACCAATAAGGAGGCTTGATAAGCAAAAAGAATGGGGCCAAACACCACCTTACTTGTTTAAAACCGTTTACATGTCCTCACTGTGCTTGTGTGGATTTTCTCTGAGTAATCTGGCTTCATCCTACACTTTGAACACATGCTGGCAGGTTAATTGGCTCCTGTTTAAATAATCCCTAGTATGTGTATGTATACATGTGAGGTAGGGACCTTAGATTGTAAGCTCCTTAACCTCCTGCCGACCGCCCACTGTCAATGGTCCCAAAAGTGTCTGATATGTCCGCCGCAATGTCGCAGTCACAATAAAAATCGCAGATCGCCGTCATTACTAGTAAAAAAATAATAATAATTAAAATGTCATAAATATATCCCCTATTTTGTAGACGCTATAACTTTTGCGCAAACCAATCAATATACGCTTATTGCGATTTTTTTTTACCAAAAATATGTAGAAGAATACGTATCGGCCTAAACTGAGGAAAAAATGTGTTAAAAAAAATAAAAAAATTGGATATTTATTATAATAAAAAGTAAAAAATATAATGTTTTTTCAAACTTGTCCCTCTTCTTTTGTTTATAGCGCAAGAAATAAAAACCGTAGAGGTGATCAAATACCACCAAAATAAAGCTCTATCTGGGGAAAAAAATGATAAAATTTTTAATTGGGTACAGCGTTGCATGACCGCGCAATTGTCATTCAAAATGCGACAGCGCTGAAAGCTCAAAAATGACTTGGTCAGGAAGGAGGTGTTCGTGCCTGGTAGGCAAGTGGTTAAGGACAGGGTAGGGATGTGAACAGAGCTGATCCGCCCTATACGCGGACTACGCAAGCTGCGTAGGGCCCCGCGGCGGATCGGCTCTGCTCGGGGGCCCCTGGGGCCGCTGCCGCCACTGTGAGGGCAGCGGCGCCTGAAAAAAGATCGCCGCGGGGGCGACATGCAACTGCGCATGCGCCCGCCTTTCCGAAAACTGCCGAGCAGCGGCAACAGCGCTGGCGCATGCGCAGTAGCCCGACATGCAACTGCGCATGCGCCAGCGCTGTTGCCGCTGCTCGGCAGTTTTCGGAAAGGCGGGCGCATGCGCAGTTGCATGTCGCCCCCGCGGCGATCTTTTTTTCAGGCGCCGCTGCCCTCACAGTGGCGGCAGCGGCACCAGTGACACGATGGCGCCAAGCGGCGCCATTTTTAAAAAATAAAACGTCCCCTCGGCACCCTCTTACCTCCTGGGCCCCCTCCCCCTCGCAGCCTCTTACCTCCTGGGCCCCCTCCCCCTCGCAGCCTCTGACCTCCTGTCCCCCCTCCCCCTCAAAGCCTCTGACCTCCTGCCCCCCCCCTTCCTCAGCCTCTGACCTCCTGCCCCCCCTTCGCAGCCTCTGACCTCCTGCCCCCCTTGCAGCCTCTGACCTCCTGCCCCCCCCCTTGCAGCCTCTGACCTCCTGTCCCCCCCCTGCAGCCTCTGACCTCCTGTCCCCCCCTGCAGCCTCTGACCTCCTGTCCCCCCCCCTCGCAGCCTCGGACCTCCTTTCCCACCCCCTTCGCAGCCTCGGACCTCCTGCCCCCCCCTCGCAGCCTCGGACCTCCTTTCCCCCCCCTTGCAGCCTCAGACCTCCTGTCCCCCCCTCGCAGCCTCAGACCTCCTGTCCCCCCCCCCTCGCAGCCTCAGACCTCCTGTCCCCCCCCCTCGCAGCCTCGGACCTCCTGTCCCCCCCTGCAGCCTCTGACCTCCTGTCCCCCCCCCTTCGCAGCCTCTCTGACCTCCTGTCCCCCCCCCTTCGCAGCCTCGGACCTCCTGCCCCCCCCTGCAGCCTCTGACCTCCTGTCCCCCCCCCCCCTTCGCAGCCTTTGACCTCCTGCCCCCCCTCGCAGCCTCGGACCTCCTGTCCCCCCCCCTTGCAGCGTCTGACCTCCTGTCCCCCCCCTTGCAGCGCCTGACCTCCTGTCCCCCCCCTTGCAGCGTCTGGCCTCCAGTCCCCCCCTTGCAGCCTCTGACCTCCTGCCCCCCCCTTGCAGCCTCTGACCTCCTGTCCCCCCCCTTGCAGCGTCTGACCTCCTGTCCCCCCCCTTGCAGCGCCTGACCTCCTGTCCCCCCCCTTGCAGCGTCTGGCCTCCAGTCCCCCCCTTGCAGCCTCTGACCTCCTGCCCCCCCCTTGCAGCCTCTGACCTCCTGTCCCCCCCCTTGCAGCGTCTGACCTCCAGTCCCCCCCTTGCAGCCTCTGACCTCCTGTCCCCCCCCCCTTCGCAGCCTCTGACCTCCTGTCCCCCCCCTTCGCAGCCTCTGACCTCCTGTCCCCCCCCTTCGCAGCCTCTGACCTCCTGTCCCCCCCCCCTTCGCAGCCTCTGACCTCTCCTGTTGCCCCCCACAGCCTCCCACAGCCTCTGACCTCTCCTGTTGCCCCCCGCAGCCTCTGACCTCTCCTGTTGCCCCCCCCGCAGCCTCTGACCTCTCCTGTTGCCCCCCCCGCAGCCTCTGACCTCTCCTGTTGCCCTCCCCCGCAGCCTCTGACCTCTCCTGTTGCCCTCCCCCCACAGCCTCTGACCTCCCCTGTCCCATCCGCAGCCTCTGACCTCCCCTGAGTCAAGAGAGGGAGTGCTGCCAGGATGGGGGTCATGGGAGAAGTCAGACATGTATGGACTGCGGTGAGGAAACTATGGGATAAAACCAGAGCCACCAAGCTGGAGCTGACTGACTGAGCCCTGCACGATGCACCTGAGAGGAGGTCAGTGACAGCACCGCCAGGCCAGTCTAGGGGGGGTCAATACAATATTGTAAGGGGGCACTGATATAAAGGTTTCCCCCTTATCAGTAAACCCCCTTATCTTAGTGTTTTCTTTCTCTGGTCACCAGAGTCCTCCCCACAGTCCCAGAGTTCCCCTTTACATCATAGTATGCAGGATTCCACCTTACAGTGCAAGGGGGAACTCTGATGTAAAGGGCAATGACCCCGATGTAAGGAGGGGCTTTATAGGGATGCTCTCTGGGGACCCTGATGTAAGGGGGGGGCTCTCTGGGGACCCTGATGTAAGGGGGGGGGCTCTTTGGGGACCCTGATGTAAGGGGGTGCTCTCTGGGGACCCTGATGTAAGGGGGGTGCTCTCTGGGGACCCTGATGTAAGGGGGTGCTCTCTGGGGACCCTGATGTAAGGGGGGTGCTCTCTGGGGACCCTGATGTAAGGGGGGTGCTCTCTGGGGACCCTGATGTAAGGGGGGTGCTCTCTGGGGACCCTGGTGTAAGGGGGAGGCTCACTGGGGACCCTGGTGTAAGGGGGAGGCTCTCTGGGGACCCTGGTGTAAGGGGGGGGGGCTCTCTGGGGACCCTGGTGTAAGGGGGAGGCTCTCTGTGGACCCTGGTGTAAGGGGGAGGCTCACTGGGGACCCTGGTGTAAGGGGGAGGCTCTCTGGGGACCCTGGTGTAAGGGGGGGCTCTCTGGGGACCCTGGTGTAAGGGGGTGGCTCTCTGTGGACCCTGGTGTAAGGGGGAGGCTCTCTGGGGACCCTGGTGTGGTGTAAGGGGAGGCTCTCTGGGGACCCTGGTGTAAGGGGGGGGGCTCTCTGGGGACCCTGGTGTAAAGGGAGGCTCTCTGGGGACCCTGGTGTAAGGGGGAGGCTCTCTGGGGACCCTGGTGTGGTGTAAGGGGAGGCTCTCTGGGGACCCTGGTGTAAGGGGGGGCTCTCTGGGGACCCTGGTGTAAGGGGAGGCTCTCTGGGGACCCTGGTGTAAAGGGGGGGGACCCTGGTGTAAGGGGGGGGCTCTCTGGGGAACCTGGTGTAAGGGGAGGCTCTCTGGGGACCCTGGTGTAAAGGGGGGGACCCTGGTGTAAGGGGGGGGGCTCTCTGGGGACCCTGGTGTAAGGGGGGGCTCTCTGGGGACCCTGGTGTAAGGGGAGGCTCTCTGGGGACCCTGGTGTAAGGGGGGGGGGCTCTCTGGGGACCCTGGTGTAAGGGGAGGCTCTCTGGGGACCCTGGTGTAAGGGGGAGGCTCTCTGGGGACCCTGGTGTGGTGTAAGGGGAGGCTCTCTGGGGACCCTGGTGTAAGGGGGGCTCTCTGGGGACCCTGGTGTAAGGGGAGGCTCTCTGGGGACCCTGGTGTAAAGGGGGGGGACCCTGGTGTAAGGGGGGGGGGCTCTCTGGGGACCCTGGTGTAAGGGGAGGCTCTCTGGGGACCCTGGTGTAAAGGGGGGGACCCTGGTGTAAGGGGGGGGGGCTCTCTGGGGACCCTGGTGTAAGGGGGGGCTCTCTGGGGACCCTGGTGTAAGGGGAGGCTCTCTGGGGATCCTGGTGTAAGGGGGGGGCTCTCTGGGGATCCTGATGTAAGGGGTGGCTCTCTGGGGACCCTGGTGTAAGTGGGGGATCCACACTCAGATATGTAAAGATATATATATTGTATACATGTCTGTTCTATATTGTTGTACTTATTCTTTGACTGTTTTGTTTAAAGGAGGGAGGATTGTATTGGGAGCACTGAAGTGTCAGGTGTGACTGTGTAGCAATGGCAAATGGTTTACATAGCTCACAGCCTCACGGGTCAGGTAGAGGGCCCCTCAGCAGAATTTTGCTTAGGGCCCCAGGGAGGTCAGGATCGGCACTGGATGTGAATCTTCAATATATGTAAAGCAAAGTGTCAATTATTTGTGCTAGATAAATACCTGTAATAACTAAGTCATTTGTTTTTATAAATAATAATTATACTCTTTATCGCATAGTTACTGTACATTTATTCAGCTTGGACCAATGTCAGTATGCATTTTTCTTACCTGAGGGACTGCTGTGGAAGGTGACAATTATTTTTGTCACTCGCTCAGTACTACCACCATTCACAAAACACCATGTATTTTTTTTAATGAATGCAATGTGTTCTCTGATTGGATAAAGTGGAGATTGTGACATCACCTCCCTGCCTCATCCATTCAGAGAATGCCATGTATTCATTGAAAAAATACAAGGTGTTCTATGAATGGTGGTGCAGAGCAAGTGACTCCCAGTGGTCATTTTGTAGAAGGTAAGCTGCTTGGCACAGGGCAGGGAAGATTGTGGCGATCACTGTAGTAGTGCCAACTAAACAACCACAGCAGTCCCCCTCAAGCTGCACCAATGTAACTATGTAATAAAGATTCTACATAGACTTCAGATTTAAAGTGTTACTAAACCCACAACAGTAAAATCAGTCTGTATGCACTCACCGGCCACTTTATTAGGTACACCTCGCTAGTATAGGGTTGGACCCCCTTTTCCCTTCAGAATTGCCTTCATTCTTTATGGCATGGATTCAACAAGGTGTTGGAAACATTCCTCAGAGATTTTGGTCCATATTGACATGATAGCATTACGCAATTGCTGCCGATTTGTCGGCTACCCATCTATGATGCAAATCCCACATTCCACCACATCCCAAAGGTGCTCTATTGGATTGAGATCTGGTGACTGTGGAGGCCATTGGAGTGCAGTGATCTCATTGTCATGTTCAAGAATCCAGTGGTGAGATGATTGGATCTTTGTGACATGGTGCATTATCCTGCTGGAAGGAGCCATCAGAAGATGGGGACACTGTAGTCATAAAGGGATGGACATGGTCAGCAACAATACTCAGGTAGGCCGTGGTGGTTTAAACAATGTTCAATTGGTACTAAGGGGCCCAAAGAGAAAATATCCCCCATACCATTACACCACCACCACCAGCCTGAACCATTGATACAAGGCAGGATAGATCCATGCTTTCATGTTGTTTACACCAAATTCTGACCCTACCATCTGAATGTAGCAGCTGAAATCGAGACTCATCAGACCAGGGGACATTTTTCCAAACTTCTATTGTCCGATTTTGGTAAACCTGTGTGAATTGTAGCCTCAGTTTTCTGTTCTTAGCTGACAGGAGTGACACACGGTGTGGTCTTCTGCTGCTGTAGCCCATCTACTTCAAGGTTGGATGTGTTGTGCATTGAGAGATGGTATTCTGCATACCTTGGTTGTAACAAGTGGTTATTTGATTTACTGTTGCCTTCCTATCATTTGCCGGCGGACAAAGTCCGAACGTGTGTACGCGGCATTATTCTCTACATTATGACATCAAAAAAAAATTTGGGTTTACATCCACTTTAAGAAGACTGTATACATAAAGTGAGGCATAATGCCAAGCTCTGGGTTTACATACCCTTATATAACAGATCCCCTCCAGTTTTGGACCCAGGGTGCCTCTTTCCTCATCTCTCTCCCTAGTCTCCCTCTCTGCCTCTGTTTTCCCTTTATTTCTGTTGGATTTCTTACCAGAACACAACAGTGGAAAGAATGCACCAAACCACATGTCCATTCCTGACATTTTTCATGATTTAATAAACACATCAGGAGCCAAGCTGAGAAATGCATATTATTTATATCATCTCCATTACTGTGCACAAATGGAACACAACTAGGTGAATACAATGCTCTGCAAGGGGCCCGATGATGTCAGTACCAGTATGGATTGTAGACAGAGAAAACTGTTTGCTGAAGATTCATGTAGCTGATATATATTAACGTCTGAATGTTCGCACACAATAGTCCGCACACAATATGAAATGCAGAATAATAAATATAACTAAGCCTGGGTTCACACTATTGAGATGCCGGAACCAGCATGATTCCAGTGTGGGTTCCCACATCACATTTCCCCCACAGGCAGGTCACACTGCCCTCTGCTAACCGATTCTGGTGTCAATACAAAGTTAATGGCACCCCCAGATCTGTTTGCAGATCGCAGTGCGAACTGTGAATTCAGACAGGAATCAGATCACATGGGTGCAGAGGCGGCTCTCTAATTAGGCAAATTAGGCGGTCGCCTAAGGCCTCGCACTCACAGGGGCCTTGCGGCCTCCTAATTTGCCTGTGCTCAATCACTGATTCACTCTCCCCCCCCCCCCTTTATCTCACCTTCTTTTCTGTGTGCTTGTATTTTTTTTCCTATTACGGGAGTGAGTGGGGCCTCATGTGTAAGTTTCGCCTAAGGCCTCACAAAGTCTAGAGCCGCCTCTGCATGGGTGTGAACACCCAAAGCGATCCGATTCCAGTGCGGGGGAAAAAAAGGTTCTTGCACCTTTTTCATGCTAAAAAGTTTAGCCATCCAACTGAATTCGCATTGCATAGACATCGCATGTGATCGGCACATCGATGGGTGTGAATCACATGCAATGTCTGACATCACAATAGTGTGAACCCGGGCTAAATGATAAAAAAAAGAAACCTGATCAGTCTGTGGGTGGATGCCCTCTGTCTGTCCTTAGCAGTAGTGTATTTAGGTTTTGTGCTGCCCTAGGCCTGACTAAACTCGTGACCCCCTAATTTAAATATGACCCACCCCTTCCTGTCAAGGCCACACCCCTTGCTGTTTAAGACCTACCCTGAAATTTTCGAGTGGGGACACTAGTTCTGAGGGCTTGGGGGGGGGGGGGCAATGAATTCCCTTAATTTGCATAGATTTCCTCTCACTTCCTGTTTGACTATGGGGCAGGAAGTGAAGGGAAATCTCTGCAATGGGACAGGGATAGTAAAAAAGAAACTGACAGGGGCTATAACCCTCACTTTTTCTATCCAAAATGAAAAAAATAAAGTATTGCCTATAGTTCTACTTTAAGCACAAATTTCGGATAATTTTATGGAGAGGACTAAGAAGATATAACCATGCCAATGGTGCAGCAGAAAACACATATCACAGTGAGGAAGGTTTGTGGTCCAGGATGATAGGACAGTCACAGTCCTCCACACAGTTGCAGAATGCCGGCCGCCCGCATACCGGAAGCAGTGCGGACGCTTTATGGGGGTGATAGACTAAATTGCCTCTCAGCCTAGTCCACCCCATAAGACTGGCGCTACACTAACAGTGTAGCACAAGCCGGCAGGGACTCTTTCCATGCTGCCCTAGGCCTGGGCCTTGTTGGCCTAGGCCAGGATGCAGTGTTGGTCCTTACTAGGACTGTGCCTGGCTTCAATACCTTTGCTGATGTAACAAAAAGAAAAACATGCCATGTATAAATCAGAGAAAGATGGGAACATGTGGTATGTATACTTTTACTCCGCAGTGGCTGTAGGCCTGTGAGGAGGTCACCAGAGAGCACGGCCTACAGCCACTGTGGAGCAGAACAGCTAAAGACTCTGACTGTTACCTGATCGCTGGAGAGACTGTGTGACCGGATCGGGAAGGATCCAGAGACACCTGTCGGAGCAATCAGAGGGACCTGGTTCAGTTTGCGGAGCGGAGCAGTGTGACGGAGCCGGCCGGTGAGAAGCAAGACTGAGACCAGTGGAGCGGAGTTGTTCCATTCTTCAGACCCAGTTTGGTGAGAGGGCTGTTGACCACAGTTTCTTAGCCACTTGCATACACTTAGACTTTAACACAGTATTGCTGGGACCTGCGGTCCACAAATGAGAATCTAATAAAGACTGAGTTTAAGCAGGCCTCAAGCCTATCCTTCACTTCACTATTAACACAGCAATTACACCAGAGGCAATTACAAGTGGATCACACTACAGGATCAGTTCTAATATTCATCTCACATTAACTCTTGCTGTTCCACTTTTGGATTACAATTGTTACAAACACAAATAGCTAGAAGAAGACAGAAGACCAAAGACTGCATCTGTTATTGCAAGGCCTTGCCTCCTATTAAAGTAGGGGGAGCTCCCTTGTAGTTGTGTTGTACCATATTTATCATTCGCATTTCTGTAATCCCCAGAGTGTGCTGGAAGTGGGAAGGTGCCCAGAGTAAGGAGTAGTCACTCTGAGCACCAGTCCCAATTGGAGCCACATTCTAAGAGGTCATCTAAGACAACTGTACAGGCACAATCTGTTGTTTATACCTACTGCACTGTTACATTATGTTTATGTGACAGTGCAAATGTTTTAATTTACACTATTCAATACAAGTTCCAGTAAAAATACGGTCTTGGTTGAGTACACTTGGTGTGGAGTGGTGTTCCTTTTCCAGCAGGTGGAGCCTCGGATACCCAGGTAATAGCAAAGGTATATTGTTATTATATTACATATTGTGGGGTTATCCTTCACCATTAGCTTCACACCAACATTGCACCACAGCTGTGTCAAAGGAACTGAGCCAAGTCAGTGGGGGTTTAATAGCAGAGTACAGGCCCAAACAAATTCAACAGCTCCTTCCGGGGTCAGTGCTACAGACCAATGAACCATTTGTGTTTCAGTAAGGTTTAGACATGTGCACAACAAAAAAATGCGTTTATTTTCGTTTCGTTTTTTTCGTTTCCGAAAAAAATTCGTTTTTTTTTTTTTCGTTTCATTTTTTTCGTTTCCATTGATTCGTAACGATTCGTACATTCATAAGTCGTCGGTGTTCGTATTCGTAACGATTCGTACATTCGTAAGAGTTATTTTTTCGTTGATTCGTTTTTTCATTCGTTTAATTTTCGGACGCATTCGTATTTATTCGTAACATTCGTAGATTCGTAATCGGAGCATAATTCATAATTTTATGTAATGTGTATGCAATTATTACATTTTAACCACTTCAGCCCCGGACCAATTGTCAGCTTAAGGACCAGAGGTCTTTTTTCAATTTCGCACTGCACTACTTTAACTGGTAATTGCGCGGTCATGCAATTTTGTAACCAAACGAAATTTGCGTCCTTTTCTTCCCACAAATAGAGCTTTCTTTTGATGGTATTTGATTGCCTCTGTGATTTTTATTTTTTTTTGCGATATAAACGGAAAAAGAGCAAAAATTTTGAAAAAAAAAAGAGATTTTCTACTTTTTGTTATAAGAAAAATCTAATAAACTCAATTTTAGTAAAAAATTTGGGCCAAAATGTATTCAGCCACATGTCTTTAGTAAAACAAATGCCAATAAGCGTATATTTATTGGTTTGCGCAAAAGTTATAGCGTCTACAAACTAGAGTACATTTTCTGGAATTTACACCGCTTTTAATTTATGACTGCCTATTTCATTTCTTGAGGTGCTAAAATGGCAGGGAAGTACAAAACCCCCCCAAATGACCCCATTTTGGAAAGTAGACACCCCAAGCTATTTGCTGAGAGGCATGTTGAGCCCATTGAATATTTTTATTTTTTGTCCCAAGTGATTGAATAAAGACAAAAAAAAAAAATAATTTTTTTTTTTTCAAAAAGTTGTCACTAAATGATATATTGCTCACACATGCCATAGTTATATGTGGAATTGCACCCCAAAATACATTTTGCTGCTTCTCCTGAGTATGGGGATACCACATGTGTGGGGACTTTTTGGGAGCCTAGCCGCGTACGGGGCCCCGAAACCCAAGCACCGCCTTCAGGATTTCTAAGGGTGCAAATTTTTCATTTCACTCCTCACTACCTATCACAGTTTCGAAAGCCATAAAATGCCAAAATAGCACAAAACCCCCCCAAATGACCCCATTTTGGAAAGTAGACACCCAAGCTATTTGTTGAGAGGCATGGTGAGTATTTTACAGCTCTCATTTGTTTTTGAAAATGAAGAAAGTAAAGAAAAAACTTTTTTTTTTTCTTTTTTCAATTTTCAAAACTTTGTGACAAAAAGCAAGATCTGCAAAATACTCACCATACCTCTCAGCAAATAGCTTGGGGTGTCTACTTTCCAAAATGGGGTAATTTTGGGGGGTTTTATGCCATCTGGGCATTCCATGGCCTCCGAAACTGTGATTGGCAGTGAGAAGTGAAATAAAAAAATTACACCCTTAGAAAGCCTGAAGGCGGTGATTGGTTTTTGGGGTTCCGTACGCAGCTAGGCTCCCAAAAAGCCGTACTCAGGAGAAGCAACAGAATGTATTTTGGGGTGTATTTCCACATATGCCCATGACATGTTTGAGCAATATATCATTTAGTGACAACTTTTTGTAAAAAAAAAAATATATATATATTTTTTTTTCATTATTCAATCTCTTGGGACAAAAAAAAAATATTTAATGGGCTCAACATTGCTCTCAGCAAATAGCTTGGGGTGTCTACTTTCCAAAATGGGGTCATTTGGGGGGGGGGTTGAACTGTCCTGGCATTTTATGCACAACATTTAGAAGCCTATGTCACACGTCACCCACTCTTCTAACTACTTGAAGACAAAGCCCTTTCTGACACTTTTTGTTTACATGAAAACATATTTTTATTTTGCAAGAAAATTACGTTGAACCCCCAAACACTATATATATTGTTAAAGCAAAGGCCCTACAGATTAAAATGGTGGGTGTTGCATTTTTTTTTCCACACAGTATTTGCGCAGCGATTTTTCAAACGCATTTTTTGTGGAAAAAATACACTTTTTTTATTTTAATGCACTAAAACACACTATATTGCTAAAATTTTTGATGAAATAAAAAATATGATCTTAGGCCGAGTACATGGATACCAAACACGACATGCTTTAAAATTGCGCACAAACACGCAGTGGCGACAAACTACATACATTTTTAAAAGCCTTTAAAAGCCTTTACATGATACCACATTAGATTCACGGAGGAGGTCTACTGCTAAAATTACTGCCCTCGATCTGACCTTCGCAGTGATACCTCAGATGCATGGTGCAATTGCTGTTTACATATGACGCCAGACCAACGCTTGTGTACGCCTTTGCGCAAGAGAAGGGGGGGCAGGGTGCTTTTTTTTTTTTTTTTTTTTTAGTTTTTTATTTATTTATTTAGCTTTTTTATTTTATTTTTAAACTGTTCCTTCCATTTTTTTTCTTTGTTATCATTTTTATTGTTATCTCAGGGAATATAAATATCCCCTATGATAGCAATAGGCAGTGACAGGTACTCTTTTTTTGAAAAAATTGGGGTCTATTAGACCCTAGATCTTTCCTCTGCCCTCAAAGCATCTGACCACACCAAGATTGGTGTGATAAAATGCTTTCCCAATTTCCCAATGGCGCAGTTTATATCCGGGAGGGGGGACATTCCCTCCCACTGCTTGTAAAAGCAGTCTAGAGGCTAATTACCCGCTAGAATTGCTTTTACATGAAAGCCGATCACTGGCTGAAAAGAATGATACCAAGATGATACCTAAACCTGCAGGCATCATTCTGGTATAACCATTCAAAGTCCAGCAACATACTGGACATATATTGTAATCTTTTTTTTTTCATGCAGCCTCTTGGCTGAACGAAAAAAAGAGATTGATTGGTGGGTATGCCCACCATTAGAATACCTCCCTTCATCCACCCACTTCTAATGATGGGCATACATGCACCATTTATATATGCCGATGCATGGGGGCATCCTCCCGCAAAAGTTATGCCGTGTACACACGATCGGAATTTCGACCATATGTACATGGCATTAGGAGCCAATCGCTCCTCCCCCCCTGCTGCCCCCATGCTTCGGCACATATGCTCTTTTTTTTAACTGTGGTGGTGAAATCACCTCCTACAGCGTTGGAGTCGCGGCTTTATGTATCGTGGGAGCAAACGCTGTTGCTGTCAAGATAAATAAATCCGCGCTGCAACTGAATGGCGCACCTGAAAACAAAAAAATGCTTAACACTAAAACACAGTAAACAAAATTACATACCTGAAAAGCAAGCATGATAAAACATAATAAAACATTGCAGAATAGAATGGAGTAAAAAAAGAGCAACAATAGAGAGAGAGAGAGAGAACAATAAAACGACAACTATTTTTGTTTTTTTTATTTTTTTGAGATTCACAGGTAAAAAAGCTCCTGACTGTTAGCGACTGAATCAAAACGCTACCACAAAAAATTTTTTAGCGATCGCAGGGATCAGGCCTGACTCTGCGAACGCTGCAGTTATGTGTGCTTAGTGTTTTGTAAGTGACAGTGATCGATCGATACTGCACTTGGGTGGGCTGGGCTGGGCGGAGGGGGAAAACGCAGGTGCTAGCAGGTATCTGGGCTGATCCCGCTAACAATGCGTTTTTTTAGAACCCTAAACTGCTGGGACGCTAGTATAGATCTGATCAGATCAGATATTGATCTGTTCAGATACTTTGCCACTAAGGGAGGTGTATGCTTTGCGCGTGGGTGTTTGCGGTACTGGCACTAACCTGGGGCGACGCAGACCTTATTTGACCCTAAAACCTAATTGATATCACCCGCCGGGCGATCAGGGGGTTAAACCGTTATTGGGTAATAAATGGCGGGTGCCCTGACAGTATAAAAAACAAGCTAACTAACCAGCGTCACCCGTAACAGTAATACGGTGATCACCTGGCGGTTAACCTAAAAAAAAAACTGGCTACCTAGCGGCACCAGTGACACTAATGCAGCGATCAGAAAAACAATCGCTTAGTGACACTGGCAAAAGGGGTGAAAGGGTTAACTAGGGGCAATCAGGGGGTTAAACCTTTATTAGGTAATATATGGGGGTACCTGACGCTATATAAAAACCTGACGGGGAACCTAAATAACAAAATAACTAACTGGCTAACCAGCGTCACCAGTGACACTTATACGGTGATCACTGGTGAAAGGGTTAACTCTAGGGGCAATCAAGGGGTTAAAACCTTTATTTAGGTTGTAATATGGGGGTACCTGACCTATAAACCTATTTATGAACCTATATAAACATGGCGGTTAACCTAAAAAAAAAATGGCTACCTAGCGGCACCAGTGACACTAATGCAGCGATCAGAAAAACGATCGCTTAGTGACACTGGCAAAAGAGGGTGAAGGGGTTAACTAGGTGCAATCAGGGGGTTAAACCTTTATTGGGGGGGTAGGGGGCTACCTTAGACCTAAAGGGGCCTAAAACTAACTGCCCTGACAGTTATTACAGTCACACTGACACTAAATGCAGTGATCAGTAAATAAATGATCACTGCAATTAGTGACACTGTGACTGGGGGGGCAGGGGGTGATCTGGGGGGTGATCAGGGGGTGACAGGGGGGTGAAATATGTGCCTATGTGTACTGGTGTCAGTGTACTGTTGTGCACTAACCTTTACATGTTCACAGCTCGGCGTCCCCGGTCAGATAGACCAACGCACCGAGCGTGACATCACTTCCGCCTTCCTGTCTATACAATAGACAGGAAGGGGAAGCTTTTCATTCGCCAGGAGCGATCGCGAGGGGGTGGCCAGAAACCACTGGCCGTCCCCTCGTCCCGGATCGCTCCTGAAGCGATGCCGACCGTCCCCGCCGGCGGAGGGGGTTCCGATCGGACACCCCACCCGCCGGAAGAATGCTGACGTATATCTACATGGGGCGGTCGGCAAGTGGTTAATAATTTACGAATGGAAAAAAAAAGTTACGAATCGAAAAAAAGTTACGAATGTACAAATTTTTTGGTTCAATAGAGATACGGAAATTGCAAACAAAAAAAAAAAAAAAAATACGAATCGAAAAAAAAAGTTACGAATCGAAAAAAAAAGTTACCAATCGAAAAAAAAGTTACGAATGTACGAATTTTTTTGTTCAATAGAGATACGGAAATTGCAAATCGAAAAAAAAAAAAAAAAAAGTTACGAATCGAAAAAAAAAAGTTACGAATCGAAAAAAAAAGTTACGAATGTACGAATTTTTTTGTTCAATCCATTCGAAGCACGTTTAGCAGCACCATTGTAAGGGACACGGAAAAATAACAATTCAACAAAAAAAAAAAGTTACGAATGTACGAATTTTTTCGTTCGTTTTCCGGATTTTCTTCATTAGTACATTCGTTGTTTCTAATTATTTTTTGGGGGATTTTCGTTGTTTTTCGGATTCGTTCGATTCGAATGATTCGTTAATCTGATTCGTACGATTCGAACGATTCGTTACGATTCGTTATTCGGATTCGTATGATTCGAATGATTCGTTCATTCGTACGAAAACGAACGAACGAAAATAACGAAAAAAACGAAACGAATTGCACATGTCTAGTAAGGTTGTGTTGTTGTATTCTGTCTTTCTCCTTTACTGGATCTTGTTCTCTATTCCCTGTTCACTGTCTTCCATACAAGAAAGCCCACTACTTGTGTTTGTTACAAAACGTACGAAAATGAACGAACGAAAATAACGAAAAAAACGAAAAAAAACGAAACGAATTGCACATGTCTAGTAAGGTTGTGTTGTTGTATTCTGTCTTTCTCCTTTACTGGATCTTGTTCTCTATTCCCTGTTCACTGTCTTCCATACAAGAAAGCCCGCTACTTATGTTTGTTACTTTCCCATTATATCCAAAACCGGAGTTTGGTAGTGTCCACCATGTTATTGTTTCTATCTTCACTGACCTTGTGAATCTTGCACTTCACCCATGACACATAGGGAAGTTATGTATGAAACATGGGAATACTTCTCACAACTCATTTTGTATTCTGTATTATGATGTGGATACTGTATGCTGTGTAACCCATGATATGTACTTATATACCTTCTGATTGCTGAAGACTGTTTTATTTATTTTTTATGTTCTTTTCCTGTATCCTATTCTTTTTGATGATTCAATAAAAAGTTGATTATAAAAATAAAAAAATAAAAAAAAAGTGGCACAGTACAAGTTAAAAAAAAAATTAACTTTTGCTGAAATACTCAACCTTCAGTTGGGAGCTGCCCAAACAGGATTTATTTTTACCACAATCTGTTCTTAGCCTTCCAGGCTGAATGAAAGCCAACATCATTTAACCCACTTCCTCTGAGCCTGGGCTGTCGAGGAACCCCCCCCCCCCCCTCTAATATTTCTTCTCCTAACAGAATGCTTTTTGTAAGCACGTGATTGGCTCCTTGTGCTGCTTCTCCCTCCTCTATCTGAGCTCTGCTGTACAGGGACTGCAAGAGGCTGATACCAAGTGCAGGGGTCTGCTGCCCTCTACCGTCTGTAAATGTAAGTTGATGTGCTTCTTACTGTCATAAAGTTATTTATGTACAGTATCTCACAAAAGTGAGTACACCCCTCACATTTTTGTAAATATTTTATTATATCTTTTCATGTGACAACACTGAAGAAATGACACTTTGCTACAATGTAAAGTAGTGAGTGTACAGCTTGTATAACAGTGTATATTTGCTGTCCCCTCAAAATAACTCAACACACAGCCATTAATGTCTAAACCGCTGGCAACAAAATTGAGTACACCCCTAAGGAAAGTGTCTTAATTGGGCCCAATTAGCCCTTTTCCCTCCCCGGGGTCATGTGACTCATTAGTGTTACAAAGTCTCAGGTGTGAATGGAGAGCAGGTGTGTTAAATTTGGTGTTATCGCTCTCACTCTCTCATACTGGTCACTGGAAGTTCAACATGGCACCTCATGGCAAATAACTCTCTGAGGATCTGAAAAAAAGATAAAAAAAGATAAATTAAAAAAAAAAAAAAAAAAAAAAAAAAAAAAAAAAAAAAAAAAAAAAAAAAAAAAAAAAAAAAAAAAAATAAAAAAAATAATTGTTGCTCTGCATAAAGATGACCTAGGCTATAGGAAGTTTGCCAAGACCCTGAAACTGAGCTGCAGCACGGTGGCCAAGACCATACAGTGGTTTAACAGGACAGGTTCCACTTAGAATAGGCCTCGCCAAACCAAAGAAGTTGAGTGCCTGTGCTTAGCGTCATTGCACATGCTCAGCGTCATTACCAGAGGTTGTCTTTAGACGTATGAATGCTGCAAGCATTGTTGCAGAGGTTGAAGGGGTAGGGGTTCAGCCTGTCAGTGCTCAGACCATACTCTGCACTAGGGATGAGCCGAAACACCCCCGGGTTCGGTTCGCACCAGAACCTTCGAACGGACCGAAAGTTCGCGCGAATTTCCGAACCCTATACGTTATAATGGACGCGAACGTTCGAAATCAAAAGTGCTAATTACAATGGCCAATATGCATGTTAATGTCATAAAACAGGTTTGGGGACCCGGGTCCTGCCCCAGGGGACATATATCAATGCAAAAAAAACTTTTAAAAACTAACGTTTTTTCGGGAGCAGTCATTTTAATGATGCATAAAGTGAAAAAAAAAAAAGTGAAATTTTCCTTTAAATATGGTACCTGGGGGGTGTCAAAAGTATGCCTGTGAAGTGGCATGTGTTTCCCGTGTTTAGAACTGTCCTTGCACAAAATGACATTTGTAAAGGAAAAAAATAAGCCATTTAAAAACACTTGCGGCTTTAGGTTTGTTCTTAAGTAGAATCTGAACAGGTACATTATGAAGTGTAGCTCCATCCCAAAAAAATCTATTTTTAAGCTTTTTGGAGAACATAGGGAGGGGTTATCACCCCTGTAACATTTGCTGTCTTTGCACATCTGTTCAGAACATGTCACCTCACTTTCCGTCCCAATGACAAATGTTTTTGGAAAAGTGGGGTTTTAATTGAAACAAGGATTGGTGATAAAGTATCAGTAGAGAGGAGATACCTTTTTCCCAAATTAAATCTAACAGGATAGAATTTCCCTTCCTAGGGGTAGATTTCCTCTCACTTCCTGTTTTCTCTTTCCATTTGCAAGTAGGAGTCGTTTGTAAGTTGGATGTTTGAAAGTAGGGGCCTGGCGTATATACTCTGCAGAAATTTGCCCTATTAGATGTTGGTGTAGCCACAAGACTGGTGGGCACAGGAATGGGCCCTGCTGTGAGTTAATAGATCAAGATTTGTAATTGCATGCACCTGTTGAACAGGGCAGAAAAATTGGGGGTGGTGGTGGACGGTGTTGCCACAAGACTGTAAGCTCTCACAGTTACTCTTGGTGGGCGCAGGAATGGGCCCTGCTGTGAGTTATTAGATCAAGATTTGTAATTGCAAGCACCTGATGAACAGGGCAGAAAAATTGGGCCTTTGGCGGTGGTGGTGGACGGTGTTGCCACAAGACTGTAGGCCCTCATAGTTACTCTTGGTGGGCGCAGGAATGGGCCCTGCTGTGAGTTATTAGATCAAGATTTGTAATTGCAAGCACCTGATGAACAGGGCAGAAAAATTGGGCCTTTGGCGGTGGTGGTGGACGGTGTTGCCACAAGACTGTAAGCTCTCACAGTTACTCTTGGTGGGCGCAGGAATGGGCCCTGCTGTGAGTTATTAGATCAAGGTTTGTAATTGCAAGCACCTGATGAACAGGGCAGAAAAATTGGGCCTTTGGCGGTGGTGGTGGACGGTGTTGCCACAAGACTGTAGGCCCTCATAGTTACTCTTGGTGGGCGCAGGAATGGGCCCTGCTGTGAACTATTAGATCAAGATTTGTAATTACCCGCCCCTGTTAAACAGGGGCTGAAAAATTGTGCCTTAGGCACTGGTGCTGGTGCCACAACACTGCAACCCCTCACAGATACTGTACTTGGAGCACAGCAGTCACACGTGTTGCGAAGCATTTTTTTAAAAAATTGTAAGTACACGCCCCTGTTAAACAGGGGCTGAAAAATTGTGCCTTAGGCACTGGTGCTGGTGCCACAACACTGCAACCCCTCACAGATACTGTACTTGGAGCACAGCAGTCACACGTGTTGCGAAGCATTTTTTTAAAAAATTGTAAGTACACGCCCCTGTTAAACAGGGGCTGAAAATTTGTGCCTTAGGCACTGGTGCTGGTGCCACAACACTGCAACCCCTCACAGATACTGTACTTGGAGCACAGCAGTCACACGTGTTGCGAAGCATTTTTAAAAAAAATTGTAAGTACACGCCCCTGTTAAACAGGGGCTGAAAAATTGTGCCTTAGGCACTGGTGCTGGTGCCACAACACTGCAACCCCTCACAGATACTGTACTTGGAGCACAGCAGTCACACGTGTTGCGAAGCATTTTTTTATAAAATTGTAATTACCCGCCCCTATTAAACAGGGGCTGAAAAATTGTGCCTTAGGCACTGGTGCTGGTGCCACAACACTGCAACCCCTCACAGATACTGTACTTGGAGCACAGCAGTCACACGTGTTGCGAAGCATTTTTTTAAAAAATTGTAAGTACACGCCCCTGTTAAACAGGGGCTGAAAAATTGTGCCTTAGGCACTGGTGCTGGTGCCACAACACTGCAACCCCTCACAGATACTGTACTTGGAGCACAGCAGTCACACGTGTTGCGAAGCATTTTTTTTTATAAAAATTGTATGTACACGCCCCTGTTAAACAGGGGCTGAAAAATTGTGCCTTAGGCACTGGTGTGGTGGCATGGATCATTGAGGAGGAGGAAGAGGATAGTCAGTGAACATAAGAGGACAGTCACTCAGCATCAGCATAGGCAGTCTTGAAGGGATGTGACATTAAAAATTATTCGGTTATATCCGCCTCAGGTGCCTGGTAGCTGGTGGTGATCCAAGACTGATTCATTTTGATGAAGGTCAGTCGATCAACCGAGGCGGTGGACAGGCGCACCCTATGATCGGTGACAAATCCTCCAGCAGCACTGAATGTGCGTTCGGAAAGAACGCTGGAGGCAGGACAGGCCAGTAGCTCAATTGCATACTGTGCAAGCTCTGGCCAGTGATCCATCCTCAGGACCCAGTAAGCCAGAGGATTTTCGGTGGGAAAGGTGTCCAAGTCTGACCTTGCCCCAAGGTATTCCTGCACCATGTATATCAGACGCTGGCGATGGTTGCTGGAACCGATCATACCTTGGGGCTGCGGACTAAAAAATTGTCTGAACGCATCGGTCAGACGTCCACCTTCCCCACTGCTCCTTCTGCTACTGACCGAAGCCTCAGCAACTCGTCGCCCAGGACCAGGAGTTTGTAACCTCCCAGTTTCTGGGAACGCGTTGCACAGACCTTTCTGCAAGGCCTCCCTGAGATGTCTCATCCTCTGCTCCCTCTGCGACGGCAAGATAAGGTCCGCAACCTTACCCTTGTACCGCGGATCAAGGAGAGTGGCCAGCCAGTAATGGTCCCTCTCCTTGATCCGAAGAACACGAGGATCCTTCCGCAGGCTTTGCAGGATCAGGGAGGCCATGCAGCGTAGGTTAGCTGAGGCATTCGGTCCGGAGTCTTCTGGGTCACTGAGGATGACATGATCGCCAGCCACCTCCTCCCAGCCACGTACAAGTCCACTGGTTTGTTGGGACTGTACATCATCCCTAAAAGACTGCTGCTGCTGATGCTGAGTGCCAGGCTCCACCTCCATGCTCACACAATCCTCCTCCACCTCCTCCTCATCCTCTTCCTGTGTGATGGGTGGGACAGAAGGAACACTGTCCGGATAAAGGGGGCCTTGAGAGGCAAGGAAGTCCTCCTCTTCCTGCCTCTGTTCTGCCTCAAGTGCCCTGTCCATTATCCCACGCAGCGTATGCTCCAACAGGTGGACAAGAGGGACAGTGTCACTGATGCATGCACTGTCACTGCTCACCATCCTCGTGGCCTCCTCAAATGGTGAGAGGACAGTGCATGCATCCCTGATCATGCTCCACTGACGTGGGGAAAAAAAACCAAGCTCCCCTGACCCTGTCCTGGTGCCGTAGTCGCAAAGGTACTCATTGATGGCCCTCTGCTGCGTGTGCAGTCGCTGCAGCATGGCCAACGTTGAGTTCCACCTGGTGGGCATGTCACATATTAGGCGGTTCTTGGGCAGGTTCAGCTCCTTTTGCAGCTCAGTCAGCCGAGCACTGGCATTATAAGATCGGCGGAAATGCACACAGACTTTCCTGGCCTGCCTCAGGACATCCTGTAAGCCTGGGAACCTGCCCAAGAACCGCTGCACCACCAGGTTGAGGACGTGAGCCATGCAGGGCACATGGGTGAGCTGCCCCTGTCGCAGGGCGGAGAGGAGGTTGGTGCCATTGTCAGAAACGACCATTCCTGGCTTAAGCTGACGTGGCGTCAACCACCTCTCGGCCTGCCCCTGCAGAGCTGCCAGAACCTCTGGCCCAGTGTGGCTCCTGTCCCCCAAACACACCAGCGCAAGCACGGCATGGCATCTTTTTGCCTGCGTACTTGCGTAGCCCCTTGTACGCCTACGGAGCACCGCTGGTTCCAAGGACAGAGCACTGGAGGAAGAAGAAGAGGAGGGGGTGGAGGAGAGAGGTGTGTCACAACCAGTAGCAGTAGTAGCGTTTTGGAGGCGTGGTGGCGGAACAACCTCCAACACTACTGCACCTTGTCCTGCATCCCTCCCAGCTGCCAATAGAGTGACCCAATGGGCCGTGAAAGAAAGGTACCGTCCCTGTCCATGCCTGCTGGACCATGAGTCAGCGGTAATATGCACCTTACCGCTGACCGCCCTGTCCAGCGAGGCATGGACATTGCCTTCCACATGCCGGTAGAGAGACGGAATCGCCTTCCGTGAGAAAAAGTGGCGTTTGGGAACCTGCCACTGAGGAACCGCACATTGAACAAACTCACGGAAGGGGGCCGAGTCTACCAACTGAAAAGGCAGCAGCTGAAGTGCTAGCAATTTAGCCAAGCTAGCATTCAACCGCTGGGCATGTGGATGGCTGGGAGTGTACTTCTTTCTACGGTCCAGCAGCTGGGGCAGGGAAGTTTGCCTGCTGCAATCGGACGTCGGTGTACTGCAAGTACTTGGTTGTGACACACCTAATTCTACACCTTCAGTCCTCTCAGAGCAGCTTTCAGAGAGCACTGAAGGTGTAGTGGGGATGGAGATCCCAGCTGATGAGGAGCAAGGAGAGGTCCGCTTAGTTCTTTGGTGTGGGTCTTTTATGTGTGCCTGCCAACAAGCTGCATGGCAGGTCGACATATGTCTGGTCATGCTTGTGGTGCCCAAGCGGCTGATGTTTTGGCCACGCGAGATACGCTTGAGACAAATATTGCAAATAGCAGTGGTGCGATCTGATGCACTCGTCTCAAAAAAGGCCCACACCAAAGAACTTTTCTGATAACGTGCAGAGGCAGCGCCCTGCACAGGCGGAGCTCTGCGGTGTTGCACAGTTGCTGTGCTGGCCTCTACCTGGCCTCCAGGGGGCATCCTGCCTCGTTGGACATGTGACGCTGCATCCTCCTCCTCCTCCTCCTCGTCCTCCTCCTCATCCTCTCTCCCTTCAGGCACCCATGTGGAGTCAGTGACCTCATCATCCCCTCCCTCTTCACCACTAGAGCAAACCTGGCAGTAAGCTGCAGCTGGTGGAACAGTACTGCCAGATTCCTCAAGCTGGGTATCATCATCCGAGCCTTCGAATCGTTGGGCATCCTCCTGGAGCATGTACCCAACACTGTGCTCAAAGAGTTCGGGGGACTCCTCAGGAGGACATGGTGGGTCTAGGGAAGGGGTGGCTGATGATGCCATTGAGTATGCGTTGGCAGCTGCTCTGCCAGTATCCTGAGCCTGGGTGAGAGAGGATGAGGAGGATGAGGAGGGCTTGGTCATCCATTCTACCAAGCCTTCAGCATGATGCGGCTCCACATGTCCAGCTGCCGAAAACAAAGACGCGCTTGTCCCATGGCCACGTGCTGATGACGATGCACGACCACGTCCACAGCCACGGCCACGGCCACGTCCACTAGAAACAGAGCCTGCCTGCCCTGTGTTCTTGGCTCTGCACGCTCTGCCTCCCCTTGGCGGTCTTCCAGTCATTGTAGTCGGTAGTCCTGTGGGTGCTGCTGAGAAGAATATATAGGAGCTCTGTGTGATGCCACTAACACACTAGAAGTCCTATGGGTGCTTCTGCAAAGAAAATATAGGAGCTCTGTGTGATGCCACTAACACACTAGAAGTCCTGTGGGTGCTGCTGAGAAGAATATATAGGAGCTCTGTGTGATGCCACTAACACACTAGAAGTCCTATGGGTGCTTCTGCAAAGAAAATATAGGAGCTCTGTGTGATGCCACTAACACACTAGAAGTCCTGTGGGTGCTGCTGAGAAGAATATATAGGAGCTCTGTGTGATGCCACTAACACACTAGAAGTCCTATGGGTGCTTCTGCAAAGAAAATATAGGAGCTCTGTGTGATGCCACTAACACACTAGAAGTCCTGTGGGTGCTGCTGAGAAGAATATATAGGAGCTCTGTGTGATGCCACTAACACACTAGAAGTCCTATGGGTGCTTCTGCAAAGAAAATATAGGAGCTCTGTGTGATGCCACTAACACACTAGAAGTCCTGTGGGTGCTGCTGAGAAGAAAATATAGGAGCTCTGTGTGATGCCACTAACACACTAGAAGTCCTATGGGTGCTTCTGCAAAGAAAATAGAGGATCTCTGTGTGATGGGACTAACACACTTCAAGTCCTATGGGTGCTTCTGGGAAGAAAATATAGGTCTGTGTGATGGGACTAACACACTTCAAGTCCTATAGGTGCTTCTGGGAACAAAATATATGATCTCTGTGTGATGGGACTAACACACTTCAAGTCCTATAGGTGCTTCTGGGAAGAAAATATAGGTCTGTGTGATGGGACTAACACACTTCAAGTCCTATAGGTGCTTCTGGGAACAAAATATATGATCTCTGTGTGATGGGACTAACACACTTCAAGTCCTATAGGTGCTTCTGGGAAGAAAATATAGGTCTGTGTGATGGGACTAACACACTTCAAGTCCTATAGGTGCCTCTGGGAACAAAATATATGATCTCTGTGTGATGGGACTAACACACTTCAAGTCCTATAGGTGCTTCTGGGAAGAAAATATAGGTCTGTGTGATGGGACTAACACACTTCAAGTCCTATAGGTGCTTCTGGGAACAAAATATATGATCTCTGTGTGATGGGACTAACACACTTCAAGTCCTATGGGTGCTTCTGGGAAGAAAATATAGGTCTGTGTGATGGGACTAACACACTTCAAGTCCTATAGGTGCTTCTGGGAACAAAATATATGATCTCTGTGTGATGGGACTAACACACTTCAAGTCCTATAGGTGCTTCTGGGAACAAAATATATGATCTCTGTGTGATGGGACTAACACACTTCAAGTCCTATAGGTGCTTCTGGGAAGAAAATATAGGTCTGTGTGATGGGACTAACACACTTCAAGTCCTATAGGTGCTTCTGGGAAGAAAATATAGGTCTGTGTGATGGGACTAACACACTTCAAGTCCTATAGGTGCTTCTGGGAACAAAATATAGGTCTGTGTGATGGGACTAACACACTTCAAGTCCTATAGGTGCCTCTGGGAACAAAATATATGATCTCTGTGTGATGGGACTAACACACTTCAAGTCCTATGGGTGCTTCTGGGAAGAAAATATAGGTCTGTGTGATGGGACTAACACACTTCAAGTCCTATAGGTGCCTCTGGGAACAAAATATATGATCTCTGTGTGATGGGACTAACACACTTCAAGTCCTATAGGTGCTTCTGGGAAGAAAATATAGGTCTGTGTGATGGGACTAACACACTTCAAGTCCTATAGGTGCCTCTGGGAACAAAATTTATGATCTCTGTGTGATGGGACTAACACACTTCAAGTCCTATAGGTGCTTCTGGGAAGAAAATATAGGTCTGTGTGATGGGACTAACACACTTCAAGTCCTATAGGTGCTTCTGGGAACAAAATACAGTGGTGTGAAAAAGTGTTTGCCCCCTTCCTCATTTCCTGTTCCTTTGCATGTTTGTCACACTTAAGTGTTTCGGAACATCAAACCAATTTAAACAATAGTCAAGGACAACACAAGTAAACACAAAATGCAATTTGTAAATGAAGGTGTTTATTATTAAAGGTGAAAAAAAATCCAAACCATCATGGCCCTGTGTGAAAAAGTGATTGCCCCCTAAACCTAATAACTGGTTGGGCCACCCTTAGCAGCAACAACTGCAACCAAGCGTTTGCGATAACGTGCAATGAGGCTTTTACAGCGTCCTGGAGGAATTTTGGCCCACTCATCTTTGCAGAATTGTCCTAATTCAGTTACATTAGAGGGTTTTCGAGCATGAACGGCCTTTTTAAGGTCATACCACAACATCTCAATAGGATTCAGGTCAGGACTTTGGCTAGGCCACTCCAAAGTCTTCATTTTGTTTTTCTTCAGCCATTCGGTGGTGGACTTGCTGGTGTGTTTAGGATCATTGTCCTGTTGCAGAACTCAAGTTCGTTTCAACTTGAGTACACGAACAGATGGTCGGACATTCTCCTTCAGGATCTCTTGGTAGACAGCAGAATTCATAGTTCCTTTTATCACGGCAAGTCTTCCAGGTCCTGAAGCAGCAAAACAGCCCCAGACCATCACACTACCACCACCATATTTTACTGTTGGTATAATGTTCTTTTTCTGAAATGCAGTGTTCCTTCTACACCAGATATACTTGGACACACACCTTCCAAAGAGTTCCACTTTTGTCTCATCGGTCCACAGAATGTTGTCCCAAAAGTCTTGGGGATCATCAAGATGTGTTGTGGAGAAATTGAGACGAGCTTTGATGTTCTTTTTGCTCAGCAGTGGTTTTCTCCTTGGAACTCTGCCATGCAGGCCATTTTTGCCCAGTCTTTTCCTGATGGTGGAGGCATGAACGCTGACCTTAACTGAGGCAAGTGAGGCCTGCAGTTCCTTGGACGTTGTTGTGGGGTCTTTTGTGACCTCTTGGATGAGTCGTCGCTGCGCTCTTGGGGTAATTTTGGGCGGCCGGCCACTCCGGGGAAGGTTCACCACTGTTCTATGTCTTCGCCATGTGTGGATAATGGCTCTCACTGTGGTTCGCTGGATTCCCAAAGCTTTGGAAATGGCTTTATAACCCTTTCCAGACTGATAGATCTCAATTACTTTCTTTCTCAATTGTTCCTGAATTTCTTTGGGTCTCGGCATGATGTGTAGCTTTTAAGGATCTTCTGGTGGACCTTACTGTGTCAAGCAGCTCCTATTTAAGTGATGCCTTGATTGTGAACAGGTGTGGCAATAATCAGGCCTGGGTGTGGCTAGAGAAATTGAACTCAGGTGTGGACAACCACAGTTATAGTATGTTTTAACAAGGGGGGCAATCACTTTTTCACACAGGGCCATGATGGTTTGGATTTTTTTTCACCTTTAATAATAAACACCTTCATTTACAAATTGCATTTTGTGTTTACTTGTGTTGTCTTTGACTATTGTTTAAATTGGTTTGATGTACCGAAACACTTAAGTGTGACAAACATGCAAAGGAACAGGAAATGAGGAAGGGGGCAAACACTTTTTCACACCACTGTATATGATCTCTGTGTGATGGGACTAACACACTTCAAGTCCTATGGGTGCTTCTGGGAAGAAAATATAGGTCTGTGTGATGGGACTAACACACTTCAAGTCCTATAGGTGCTTCTGGGAACAAAATATATGATCTCTGTGTGATGGGACTAACACACTTCAAGTCCTATAGGTGCTTCTGGGAAGAAAATGTAGGTCTGTGTGATGGGACTAACACACTTCAAGTCCTATAGGTGCTTCTGGGAACAAAATATATGATCTCTGTGTGATGGGACTAACACACTTCAAGTCCTATGGGTGCTTCTGGGAAGAAAATATAGGTCTGTGTGATGGGACTAACACACTTCAAGTCCTATAGGTGCTTCTGGGAACAAAATATATGATCTCTGTGTGATGGGACTAACACACTTCAAGTCCTATAGGTGCTTCTGGGAAGAAAATGTAGGTCTGTGTGATGGGACTAACACACTTCAAGTCCTATAGGTGCCTCTGGGAACAAAATATATGATCTCTGTGTGATGGGACTAACACACTTCAAGTCCTATAGGTGCTTCTGGGAAGAAAATATAGGTCTGTGTGATGGGACTAACACACTTCAAGTCCTATAGGTGCCTCTGGGAACAAAATATATGATCTCTGTGTGATGGGACTAACACCCTTTAAGTCCTATAGGTGCTTCTGGGAAGAAAATATAGGTCTGTGTGATGGGACTAACACACTTCAAGTCCTATAGGTGCTTCTGGGAACAAAATATATGATCTCTGTGTGATGGGACTAACACACTTCAAGTCCCATGGGTGCTTCTGGGAAGAAAATATAGGTCTGTGTGATGGGACTAACACACTTCAAGTCCTATAGGTGCTTCTGGGAACAAAATATATGATCTCTGTGTGATGGGACTAACACACTTCAAGTCCTATAGGTGCTTCTGGGAAGAAAATATAGGTCTGTGTGATGGGACTAACACACTTCAAGTCCTATAGGTGCCTCTGGGAACAAAATATATGATCTCTGTGTGATGGGACTAACACACTACAAGTCCTATGGGTGCTTCTGGGAAGAAAATGTAGGTCTGTGTGATGGGACTAACACACTTCAAGTCCTATAGGTGCCTCTGGGAACAAAATATATGATCTCTGTGTGATGGGACTAACACACTTCAAGTCCTATAGGTGCTTCTGGAAGAAAATATAGCTCTGTGTGATGGGACTAACACACTTCAAGTCCTATAGGTGCTTCTGGGAACAAAATATAGGAGCTCTGCCTGCCTGCCACGAACACACTACAAGTCCTATAGGTGCTTCTGGGAACAAAATACAGGAGCCCTGTTTGCTGCCAGTGCCTGCCTGCCACGAACACACTACAAGCCCCTCTTTCTAAATCAATCTTTCTAAATGAATCTATCTAACTCAATCTCTCTAAGTAAATCTCTCTAACTAAATCCAGCAGAGTGACACAGAACGATCCTGCTCTATCTACGCCGGAACAGCATGTGACCGGCGCAGACGGCGTGGCGGCCTTTTATAAGAGGGGGCGTGTACTAAAGCCCCTGAGCTGTAATTGGCTACAGGCGTCCTGCCTGTAGCCAATTATGGCTCTTCGAGTTTCCGGCGCTGTGATTGGCCAAGCATGCGGGGTCACAGTGCATGCTTGGCCAATCATCAGCCAGCAATGCACTGCGCCGGCCGCGCCGGCCGCAATGCATTGCGGGGCCGCTCGCATCACACGAACGTGATGCGAGCGGCCAAAATAGTTCTGGGCTCGCCGAGCGAGCGAACACCCGGTGCTCGATGCGAACATGGGTTCGCATCGAGCACCGGGCCCATCCCTACTCTGCACGCTGCATCAAATTGGTCTGCATGGCTGTCATCCCAGAAGGAAGCCTCTTCTAAGGATGATGCACAAAAAAGCCAGCAAACAGTTTGCTGAAGACAAGCAGACTAAGGACATGGATTACTGGAACCATGTCCTGTGGTCTAATGAGACCAAGATAAACTTATTTGGTTCAAATGGTGTCAAGCGTGTGTGGCGGCAACAGGTGAGGAGTACAAAGACAAGTGTGTCTTGCCTACAGTCAAGCATGGTGGTGGGAGTGTCATGGTCTGGGGCTGTATGAGTACTGCCGGTGTCTTGCCGAGTTGGTTCCCCTGGCGGCTTGGTTCCTCTCTGTACTGCGCATGCGCAGTACGAATGGCTAGGCATCTTCCGGAAATTGCCGAACCGAAACAGATGCGAGCGAAGTGTACACCGCACAGCTGATTTTGTTTGTTAAAAAAAAAAGTTTAAAAAAATACACTCCTAATTGAAAGGGAAAACCCCACAGATAGCACTCTAAAAACACGTTTTCTATTACTCTCTTCTATATCCAGACCTAAACTATTTATTTTTATTTTGCCTTTCCCTTGCTTACACTAATAGACCCGCCCCTTAGAATGAGACTCCCCTTGCAGAGTAGCGCCAGCATCGATAGCGTGCGGCATCGACTTGTACACCGACTGCGCGTGCGCGGTGTACACTTCACTCCAAGCTGTTTAGCTTCGGCATTGTTCGGAAATTACGCTGCGCATGCGCAGTACAGATCTGCACTCATCCGCCGAGGGGAACCATCTCGGCAGAACACCGGCACTGGGGAGCTACAGTTCATTGAGGGAACCATGAATGCCAACATGTATTGTGACATACTGAAGCAGAGCATAATCCCCTTCCTTCAGAGACGGGGGCACAGGGCAGTATTACAACATAAGGGCCCCAGACACACTTCCAAGTCGACCACTGCCTTGCTAAAGAAGCTGAGGGTAAAGGTGATGGACTGGCCAAGCATGTCTCCAGACCTAAACCCTATTCAGCATCTGTGGAGCATCCTCAAACGGAAGGTGGAGGAGCACAAGGTCTCTAACATCCACCAGCTTTGTGATGTCGTCATGGAGGAGTGGAAGAGGACTCCAGTGGTAACCTGTGAAGCTCTGGTGAACTACATGCCCAAAAGGGTTAAGGCAGTGCTGGAAAATAATGGTAGTCACACATAATATTGACATTTTCACTTAGGGATGTGCTCACTTTTGTTGCCAGTGGTTTAGACATTAATGGCTGTGTGTTGAGTTATTTTGAGGGAACAGCAAATTTACACTGTTATACAAGCTGTACACTTTACTACTTTACATTGTAGCAAAGTGTAATTTCTTCAGTGTTGTCACATGAAAAGATATAATAAAATATTTACAAAAATGTGAGGGGTGTACTCACTTTTGTGAGATAATTTACATCACTTCCTGTCCCTGCTAGTCATGTCAGAAACCCCAGATTGGAGGACTCTGATATCTTTATAAAGGGTAGTGGACTAAGCAAGAACTGAGCCGCACGTCCTCTCCAGGGCATTTCCACTGTTGTAATTTCACCCAGACCAGAAGACACTATTATGCACATATTCCTATGATCGAATAGTTTAAATGCAGAAGCAGACTTTATAACTAAATCTTTATAACAGAGTGTCTCTGCCCTGACTTTATTATTATTTCACTTGCACAGTGCCAGATAGCTAGATCTATGCTGCTGTATGTATGTAGTGGTCACCTTTAGGTATATTAGTAGATGAACCCTTTTATTGCAATATAGTTTATATACTGCTCTTGTTATTTTATAAATGACTAAGGAGGGAAAAGGTGCAGAGTACATAGGCTGATTCTGAGTTCCAGTTACATAGTTCCTGCCGGTGAGAAGTTCCATTCCAGGCTGGTCGGGCAACATTTGGAGGATCCCCCCACGACCACAGATCTTATCGTCAGGTCTGTGACACAAAGACAGATTCTGCATCATTCTCAGGGGGCCCCTGCAACTTTGTTCCAACATTGATCTGGTGGTATTTCTATTAATAACTATACTGTATATATTCAAGTATATGTGCACACTTCCACCAGGGTTTCCTAATATCCCATAATAAATGAATAGCTGAATTGTGTTTTTTCCTGAATACCATGCTATAACAGCTCCTCTTATGGATTTAACACACTCACAATCAAATGCTTTCCTTTAGAAGTATATTTCTTTTTTTACCTACTTTTAAGACTTAAACGCAGAGTGTAAGCATCATAAATGTAAATGTTATGTTTGGCTGCAAACTTAGTACTTAGAGGCTTGTTAGCTCAGTGTGAGTGACTTTATGATCCTTTAATAACTGAAAATTTGCTCCTTAAAAGTCATTTGAATTTTGAAGCCTTCTCTTCCATAGACAGACGTGTGATAATTACAGCTATTGATATTTGCAAACTGATTTACTGCCCACAGAAGCATCCACTAGCAACTGCAAAGTTAAGACTTCAAGCCTTTAAACAATCTGTTCTCTAGTATTATTTTGAACAGGAAAAATACATAAAGAAAGTTTATTTAATCCATACAAGAATAAGTAAAATAACTTGTTAGGTATACAGTTACAGCTGTATTTAGCATTTAAGATCAGCTACAGACAGGCTAATCTTATATACTGTATATACTGTATATACCTTTTCTGCACTAAAGTAAAAACACCCCACTAATTATTTCCTCCTCTCCCTTTCTAAACACCTACCTGAATCCTCTATTGATCCAATGCTGTGCCTAACTGCAGCTCTTCTCTCTCCTCTTCCTGCTCTGACAGGCTTCACTGAGAGCAATGGGAGCCATAGGCTCCTGCTGGTGTCAGTTAAATCCTGTGATGAGGGAGCAGGGGGCGTGGCCATGACGCACTGTTTGTGCCTGTGGATGCACACAGCCCAGCTCAGGAGCGCACTCACAGGAGTGCCCCCACTGCAGCGGGCTTGCATTGGGGACCCTGAGAGAAAGAAAGAGGGGAGAGCACCAGCAGGGGGTGCTGGTTAGTGTGTATTAAGCGATCTATTAGATTTCTACCATTCAGTCTGCGGAAATAATGCATGATTGATTAACCTTAGTATTATCTTCTTTTTGGTATGAGCTCCCACACTTGCTTCTAAAAGTTATCCCATGCTGTATCCTTACACTACTTTCACACTGGGACATTGGGGGCGTCGGTGGTAAAACGCTGCTGTTTTTAGCAGCGCTTTACCGTCGTTTTAGCGGCTCTATTCGGCCGCTAGCGGTGCACTTTTAACCCCCCGCTAGTGGCTGAAAAAGGGTTAAAACCGCCCGCAAAGTGCCGCTTTGCTTGCAGTTTGGCGGTGCTGCCCCTTGATTTCAAGGGGCGGGGTGCTTTAGGAGCGCTGCAAAGATGGGCTTTCACACTGGAGTGAGAGGAGAGGCTCTTTACAGGTGCTATGCAGGCACTATTTTTAGCGCTATAGTGCCTGTAAAGCGCCTCAGTGTGAAAGCAGCCTTACTCTGCAATTTTCTACCCTGCTCCAGTAAAGTGTCCATTGATATTGACCGCTTCAACTGCTGCTTTATACCACATCTGCTCAGGAAAACTTACTATTGTAAATTTTTACTTCTTTAATCCTACATTCTTATTTTCTATTCAGACCATTCAGCTTCTCTACTGAGTTCAATTCTCTGACTTATTGTTTGATGTTACATCTTCATACTCTTTCCACTTATTTGCTTGTTCATTTCATATCTTCAGTTCGCTCTCAAAATTTTCAGGGCTCGAGTCTGTAGTGATAGCTATTCACTCTGATCCAATTGAAATAAATGTCTCTTAGTCCTGGGCAATTCAAAGGGAACATGAGATGAAAAAGACCTTCAATGAAGACCACGTGAAAACTTGTTCAGTAGATGAAGAGATAGGCAGCAGATCTTTTCTGGAAGAGTTGAGCTTGGCCTCGCTTCACTCACCTCTTAAATCACCCTATTGGTAATTGGCAGGGAAGACTCACAGGATTCCCCCATCCACACACTTGGATAATTTTTTTTGCTCAACATGCTGCCTTATGCCGCACACACACGGTCAGAATTCTCGTCGGAAAAAGCTCTGATGGTTTTCCCGTCGGACTTCCGACGGAATTTCACTCAAACTGTCTTGCCTACACACGGTCACACCAAATTCCGAGGGTCAATAACACCACGGCATACAACACGTTCGACTGCACTATAAAAGGGAAGTTTAATGCTTCTGAGTATGCGTCAAATTGTTTATGAGCATGCGTCGGAATTTTGCGTGTCAGAATTGCATACACACGATCAGAAAATCCGATAGAAAGGTTTTCCGTTGGAAAAATTAAGAACAGGTTCTCAATCCAAAGTCCGTTGGAAATTCTGACAGAAAAAGACCGATGGGCGTACACACGGTCGGAAAATCCGATAAAAAGCTCCCATCGGACTGTTTCCATCCGAAAATTCCGACCGTGTGTACGCAGCATTAGTCTTACCATCCTTTCTTCATTCAAACATTCTCCCGACCCTACACAAGTTCTATAACCAACCCTATTCTAATAGCCCTGGGTCTAGCTCAGAACCCCCCCTTCTGATACACATGAATCACCATACACTAATAGAGTAGGGGCTGACTCCCCCCTCTCCGAACCTTCCTTTCCAAGACCCGATTTAAATGTCTGAGAGTACACTTGGGGAAAGCAGTAGAGCCACCATGAGACCCATACTATGGCCTTACTTTTCCCTTACTTGATTTTCGTTGTTCCTTATTGTTTATTGATGGTACCACTAAGTTATTTAAACATGATATATATATTTCCATGTAGAACTTGCCTTCTACTTCTGTAAACATCTCTCTTCTACACCAGATGATAAGCTGAAAGCATTCTTTATTATGCTCTAATTGTGATCCTGGTTTTTGGTGTATTACTGTAAAGTGACATATTAACCACATCAGTATCGGCACTTTTACCTCTTTCCAGCCCAGGCCAATCTTCAGATTTCAGTGCTGTCACATTTTAAATGACAAATGCGTGGTCTTGCAACACTGTATGCAAATTACATTTTTATCATGTTTATTAGGCAGATAGAGCTTTCTTTTGGTAGTATTTAATCACCACTGGGGTTTTTATTTTTTGCTAAATAAACAAAAAAAGACCGAAAAGTTTGAAAAAAAAAAGTTTCTGTTATAAGATTTTGCAAATAACACATTTTTCTTCTTCACTGATATGCCCTGATGGGCACTGATGATGTTGCATTGATGGGCACTGATGAGGCTGCACTGATGGGCACTGATGAGGAGGCACTGATGAGGCTGCACTGATGAGGAGGCACTGACAAGGCGGCACTGATGGGCACTGATAGGGCTGCACTGATTATCAGCGCACTGATGACTAGTGCCGTGATTATCAGTGTAAATGCTGTACTCACTGTGCCCTGTCAGATCTGCTCTCCTTTCCCCACACACTGTTGCGGTGTGAGGAAAGGAGAGCTGATAACAGTCGATAACCGGTAGTCTATTTAATCTGTAAAAGCTGTGATTGGACACAGCTGATCACATGGTAAAGGGCCACTGTGATTTACCCTTTACCTCAATCTGTGATCAGCTGTGTCCAAGGCAGCAATCACAGACACTTCCCAATGTACACCCCAGGGATTGTCCATGGACACTGAACAGAACTGGACAGCCACGATGTAGCCATCTTTCAGGCTATAGCATAGGTGGGAAGTAGTTAAAAGTGGAAGATATATATTAACTGATAAAAGCTGTGTGATTTGTGAATATGTACTCTAACAAAGATAAATGAATGAATTGCAAACTTGATAAGTGTCACAGATCAGCAGCAAAGTTTATCCCCATGTAACATCTTGTACTGCAAACGGCTCTGCTCCACAGTACTGGGAGATAAAGATTTGGTTGGATTCCACCTGCTGATTGACATAGCAGCTACACAGCCAGTCCTTAACTAGCCTGGCAATCAACCTCACTATTAAGCTGTGCTCAGGCCAACACCCATGGCAAAGCAACATGTTCATTTCCTAGCCCAAGGCTCGTTTGTGCTCTTCTGGTTACCAAGTTCAGCTTATATTGACTATGCTTGGTCCTTGCCCATTGTGACCTTTTGCCTGTATGTGCCTGCCGATTTTGTACCTTGCTATGTTTCTAACTGGTCAGCTACCATATGCACAGGTGCGCGTGAGGGCTGCAACCCAATACACCCTCCAATAAAGTTCATCTTCCCTTGCTCTGGTGAAGATCTGGAGTTGTGCATAGTTTAGAAAGACATTATCACCTTGTTCACACATGGCAAAGTGACTGGGTCCCTAGAAAGGGCATACTCCAACCCCAATTCACTCACCTTGCCTGTATTTCCTCATCTGGGGAAATGTGACGTCACTCTGCTGGTCATGTTACAGTGCTTGGGACGAGTGATTGGTTGCTAGGCCCTGACATCATTACAGGGGAGCAGGTCACATGCTCCCTCATAGGCAGAGGTCATGGATATTCTCTCCAGCTGCAAAGGGAGCAAAGAGCTTAAGCCTGGGTTCACACTTATGCAAATTCGCAGCGACCGAAAACACTGCGAATTCGCAGGACATTTCAAAATACATTGTTTTCAATGAGGCATGTTCACATATCTCCGGTGCTTGCACACTGCGCATTGCAGAAAAACCGCAACCGACTTTGGTGCGGTGCGGTGCTGATCAGGTGCGAATTCAGGCCCATTATCTTCTATGGGCACGCATCTGATTCGCATCTGGCTTGCGTTGTGAACAGAAATTCGTGCCACTCCAACACCTCCCCCTCTTCCTGTTCCTCCCCTGTGTGTTTTGAAATCCGGACTGGAACCAGCATGGCGAAAAGAGGACAAAAAGCGTCATCAAAAGCGAAAGAATCTGTGGATTGTGAGGAGTTGATCAGACTTGTGAGGGAGAAACCGATGATTTATGACACCCGGCATCCTAAATATAAGGACAACGTTATAAAAAAACGTGCATGGCAGGACATTGGCGGAGACCTCTTGCCAGAGTGGAACAGGTGCTCTTCCCAAGTTCAGGCTGACAAATTTTTTTTATTACCTTTCACTACCTGTAGATGCTGTCCTGTATTTTTTATATGGTGTACATTAATTTAATTTATTAGATTTGAACAAACAGCATGTGGTCACCCCCAAATCTGTACCAGGCCACATGCTGTAAACATTGTGCACATAACAGCTTTATCTAGCGACGGAGGAGTCCCTAAATAAATGCATATTCTTAGAATTTGTAAGGTTAGTAATATGACATACACCACAAATGTGAGATAAAAAAGTTTTATTTGTCATGGCCAAAATTACATCCAACATTTTTCATACAGCACACTTAGCATTATATTATCATGCCTTTACATCAAGAAAACAAATACATATTTTTTTTTAGTCAATAGAATTCATCTGCCAAGGCACCTCCCCAGCTGGTGACAAAAAAAATTCTTAAATTCTTCTCGAATAAGTGTACCAGTAGTGCTGCCCCTAGGAATATTGAAATGTGCTGCCTCCATGTTATAGGTCAGGGAATCCTCAAAAAGAAAGCCATCTCGTTCACGCACATAGTTGTGCAGTGCACAGGCAGCTTTAATCGCACTGATCGCATGATCAATACTGAGGTTAATAGAGGTATGCATGAATCTCCACTTATTGCAAAGAATTCCAAATGTACACTCTACTACTCGTCGTGCCCTAGTCAGCCTATAATTGAACACTCTTTTTTCAGTTGTCAGAGAGCGACTTGAAAAAGGCCTGAGCATGTTCTGGGAAAGTGCGAAAGCTTCATCTCCGACAAATACATGTGGGAGGAGAGGCTCTGTAGTCCCTGGCAGGGGAGAATTTTTGGGCAAGTCTAGTGTATTGTCACGCAGCATGCGGCCAAATGAGGAATGTGAGAATACACTAGAATCTGAGCTGCTGCCATAAGAACCTACATCAATATAAATAAATGTATAATTTGCGTCTGCCACTGCCATTAATACCAACGAAAAATATTTTTATAATTACAATATTGTCTCCCACTAGCTGGAGGCTTGAGGATGCGTACATGTTTGCCATCAATGGCTCCAAGACAGTTGGGGAAGTTGCATCGCTCCCAGAATAGGTCCGCTACCATCAACCTTTCTTGTTTTTTGGGCTTCTTCATAACAATATCCTTCAGTTCTTCCCATATTACTAGGCAGGTACCATGAACAATGCCACTAATCGTTGATTTTCCAACCTTGAATTCAAAGTGCAAACTTCCAAAGGAATTTCCTGTTGCTAAGTACCTAGAAAAAAATAAATAAAAATTATGTTGTTATCTATTGTTCAGACAAGATGGCGTAGCATGCGTGATGCTTACAGAAAATATATGCGGCACCTCAAATAAACAAGGAGTGGCTCGGGGGCAGCGCCTAGGGTACCCTATATGTTTGCCAGGGACTTGGATTTTCTCCAACCCATTGTGGAGATGAGGGAGTAAGTTTTCATGTACATCATCTATGTATCGCACAATCTGTTAATAATGAATATGCCTAGTTAATTTTTTACATTTTTACAATATAAAACAGGACAGAATCTAGTTGGGAGGAGCAAGATGTTTTGGATGAAGAACCAGAACAACAAACAGGGAAGGAAGCACCCATTGATATTCCAGAAGACACAGAGGATTTATCACTAATCCAAACATCTTCCAATCTCTGGGGAACTAATCCAGATAAACAATGTGCAGGGGCAGAGGAGGCTGTCCCTGGGACATCCTCTGCTCCTGCACACATTGTTCAGCCTGGCAAAATGCCACGGAGGCGCCCAGCACTATCCGAACCTGACCTAAGTGAGCGCTTATTAGACATGTTAAAAAACATGACCGCAAAGGTGGATGCATTTTTATGTCCCGATACAATCCTGGCGCTCAGTTTTGTACCACTAATTAAAAAGGTACCCCCAGAGCGTTACTATGAAATGCGAAAAAATATAGAAAAAATGCTGCACTCCTTCTCCCATCCACAGCAGGAAGCTCCATTTAACTACCCAAATGTGCCCCAACCAAGACCTCCCCTTAACTACCCAAAATACACGCACTACCCTGAGCAGCAACACCATCCTTACCCCTATAATCCACCATCATATCCCTCAAGTTATGACAAGCCAATCTCCAGATATGAAGGGCCACACAGTAACCTTCCCTATCCCATCCCCACTTCCTTCAATTAGGGCCCCCCCCCCCCAAACTCAGGGTATGTATGGGCAAAGTCAACATGGGGAGGCTAGGCCTGCTCCCCACACTGCCAGTGATGACCCAGCTTCCGCAACTCAATACTCCTATGAGGCCCCTTTCCAAAAAGATATCAGAATCTGTGATGAGGTCTGTTCAAGGTTAAGGACCAACATGACACATTTTGATAAAACAACAGGGAAGAGGCCTACTTGACAGGCAAGTTTATTTTTTAAGTTATTTCAGAGTTAATTTATGTTTTATACATGGGTAAAGTTTATATTTTTATCATATTTTATGATACGTGAATAAATAATTATTCGACCATTTTTTGTGCCGTCATTTTTTTTACAAATACCCAGGTAAAAAAAAACATAAAATAAATAAAAATTACATGGTCAATAATCGCAGGACAAAGGACATCAGTGCCGAAACTTACCTTAATGAGATCAATAATCTTTCAGGAGGCTGGATACTTGTTCTGAAGCTCGTGTTCTGACGCTCCAAGCGAGGGGAGATTAAGCCAAGCAATTTGTCAAAACTGAGTAAAAAAAATGTGGGAAAAACATTTGGGCATACTGTCTAAAAAAAGAGTATGGTAAGTGGTTAAGGACATTATTTATGGTAACAAGGCATGCATCCTTAGTTCCAATATAATTATGGCTAAATAAGTGGCAGGAAAAAAAAAATGCATATGGGTCCTCATTTCAACAGAGAAGAAGCCACTGGCCTTTTAATTTAACAGTAACAATTGTCTGATCCAAAAATGCTAAACAAAGCTGCGTGGCAACACCACCACCCACAAAGCACCTTGTGACCAGCAAATTTGGGCCAAGGTATTTGGGGTGTAAAATATCCCAAAAAACATGTTATGGGCATATGACCTGGTTTACACCAGGAGGGGGGTGCTAGCTGACGCTCATTTTGTGCCCTTTAGGCTGCATGCTCAAATAATGTACAGTTTGTATTTTGTGTGTGGGGGGGGGGGGTGTGGGGGGGGGGGGGGCAATACTTATTAGTTACAATAATCTTAGAATTACATAATCACACATAGGTTAGACTGGATGGACTTGTGTCTTGAAAATATAAAACACACTATACATCAATGGCTACAAATAAAGTATGGTTTGGATGAAAAATTACTCACCTACTTATTGACATGCGTGTGAAATTGAAAAATTTTTCTTCATGCCCACGGAGGTGCCCATACAATATCATGAACCGGCCTCTTTCTTCACGATTTGCAATGATGGGATGAACCCAGTATCTTCTTCTTCTCCGCATCCTTCTCCTATTCTCTTCTTCAAGCAAGATTGCTGCTATTGCAGCAACAACTGTTGGCATTATCATAGGCAGAGCAGCACACATTTTGCAAAGAAACACACAAAACACACTACAGACTGCTGGACAACCAGGAAGTGTACACAGACCTACCAGGTTTTATAAGCAGCCAGACAATCAGCAAAAGTGCTTGGTAAGATCAAAATTAGCAACTCAAATTAGACACTTTAGGGTTACTAATGAATTTGCAGCTGATTTGCACCTAAAACGCTGACAAACCGCAGAACAGCCTACGTTTCAGTGCGCAGTCACGCAGGGCCTTCAATTTGCACCGCCCAGGTCTGAACCCAGGCTAAATGAGGCACTGGTAAGGTGAGAGAATTGGGGGGGATGCCCTTAGTTGAGACACTGTCAGTTTGCATGGGAAAGGAAAGGCGACAGTGTCTCTTTAAGCAATTTTATTTTTAGAGGCACTTCAGTAAAATACCACAATTTTAAGCCCTAAAGTACAGTCTGTCCATCCTTTTTAATGCTGTATTAATTTTAAGCAAATATGTACTGAATTTCAACTGTTCCAGGAAATAAAATTTTCAAGAGAGGTTTTCCTGTCTAAAAAAAGAAAATTAATAGAGCTTGCAGTTGAATTTCCCCTTGGTGGAAAGCTTTGCAATGCCAAGGTGAAATTTAAATTGATTGAAAATGTAATAGAAATAAAGAACACTTAATCCACTGCTTCGAGAAGCTCAGGAAACTTGTTAAATTACATTAAGAAGTTATATTGTGAACACAGCTCCACTGCTTACATTGCTCCACTAGTTTGTAAAGTTTTCTTGTAGGCAGTTTATATGGCTACCTTACTGGTGCCTAAATAGAGAAACTCATTGCTTATTCAGGGCATAGTGTCAGTGCAAAAAAGATGGACTTTTCAAAGCAATGCCTCTGTGATTCAACTTGGCTATTATTTTCCTGCCTGACTACCCGCACGCCAGTTCTGACAGTGGTCTCCCACCTGACTGCAGATCATTTGGACAGTTTGTAGGCGGGGCCTAGGCCTAAGGGACCCAATCAGGGAGAGACTACACACAATCTTTTAGTGTTGGAATTATCTTGCATATTGTATATACTATAGGTTAGCGGTAATGAATAATGAATGATGGCAGATCTTGAAGGCACTGTTACAAGGCATTCCAACTGTAACCAAGTGCTGGGCTACAGCAATATGGAGAAGGAGACAGTGCCTTTTATTCTTCTCTCCCTCTACTGAGATACTGATGTTATGCTGCACTATTCTTCTCTGGCCAGCAGGGGGAGAGCTAAAGCTAGAGTGCAGAGATCCCTGGCAGCCGCAGGGAGACTGGAGCAGCCACTCACACTCTGCTTTGACCACTGAGAGGTTTTTGGGGAGAGACCAAATGGGGCCCCTCTTCTACAGTGAGAGGTTCCTGCAGCACCCCGAGGACTGGTGAGAGGGCTATACCGCACATTGCTGATACTGCTAGCAGGGACTGAGACACTTAGAGCAAGACACCAAGTGTATCCAATCCATACCGCACCCATACTGCACCCTATACCACACTTATTCCAAACCTAGACTGCACCTATACCAAACCTATACCGCATTATACTGAACCTTTACTATATCTGAACCACATCTACAGTACCTTGCACCTGTGCTGAGACTATACCATACCTATAGTGTACCCAAACTGCATGTAGGTTAACTGGAACAGTCATTAAGTGCACTGACACTCTTATGGGGGCCCAAGGATAGCTGCCAGAAGAACATCTCAAAGGACTGCCCCCCTGTAATAAAAACATTTCTGCAAGCCCCCTTTGTTCCCCTGCCCCATCTTTTCTTTTGACCAGTGTATACCCAGTCTGTCTAAGCCCCCTTACACATGGTCGGAAATTCCAACGGAAAATGTCAGTTCGGACCATGTTGTCCGAAAATCCGCCCGTGTGTGGGCTCCATCGGACTTTTTCCATCGGAATTTCCAACAAATGAGAGTAGCTTTGTAACTCTGAATCCTCTATAGGTGTCATCAACTTTTTCCACCTTAAAATCGGGGAAAAGTCGTGGGTGCGTGTTATACGCCGACAAATACGGTACATAAAAAATATAAATGTAATTTATTGCATAGATATCACACGAAAGTGACAAAAATAGAAATAGCGAGCGCCGCCGAAAAAGACGGAAGCGCCGCCGAAAAAGACTGAGCCGACTGTTCGGGGCCGCTCGTAGTCCCGCCTCCCTGCGCTCGTTCTGGAAACAGCAGGGAGGCGGGGCCGTGAGCGGAGCCGAACAGTCGGCTTGGTCTTTTTTCGGCGGCGCTTCGGTCTTTTTTGGCGGCGCTGCCGTCTTTTTTGGCAGCGCACGCGCGGCCTGTCTTGGCGGCGGGAAATTTAAACGTGGGCAAGGCTGCAAATGACACTGGGCAAGCTACAATGACACTGGGCAAGCTGCAATGACACTGGGCAAGCTGCAATGACACTGGGCAAAGCTGCAATGACCCTGGGCAAAGCTGCAATGACCCTGGGCAAGCTGCAAATGACGCTGGGCAAGCTGCAAATGACGCTTAAATGTAAGTTTTTTTTTTTCCTAAACTTCCCTCCTAAAACTTTTTTTTCCTTAAAATGCCCTCCTAAACTTGGGGTGCGTGTTATACGCCGATAAATACTAACATAGACAAAGTAACATAACTTTGTTTATGTTATGATACAATGCTATGATTTGACAGATATACATCCGCCAGACACTCCTTGTTCAATCCGGCTGCATGCTTCATATAAAGTTCCAAACCATTTCCCCATGCTAGTAGAAAATAGGGATGGAGGCACTCGACTTTCTATGTCTTGGCCTCATATAAAGTCCCCAACTCTTTTTTCCTTAATATACCACATGAATAAATTTTGTCTGTTTCAAAAACAGTAAAAAAAGTTAAAAGTACAAAAAACCTGTTGATCAGAACTGTCCTGTGCACACTTCAAAGAGCCGTTGAGCTCTCATAATTTTTATTTTACACCTGAAAGTCAATTAGTGCCTGTGCTTTTGAGCTTATGTGCCCTCTGTCCCATGTACTTGTAAAAAAAGGGGAAAAATCCGGGATTACAAACCTTTGTACCAACCTGCATGGGAAACATATCTAGGTGATACAATTGAGGAGGAGGGGGGATACAATGGTCGACCATGGTGCACAAGGGCATACTTAACACTTCCCTGGTTGAGGCCAATTATAAAGTTCAGTCCTGCTGGTACCCGCTTCCCGACAAGGCTGGCGAAAATATATCCTGGTACCTTGCCGCTATGTTTTCGGGATGTGGACAAAAAGGTGATCTTTTTCATGTCTGGTGGTCCTGTCTGAAGGTCCGACGCTTCTGGATTAGGATATTTAATTTGGTCTTCTCAGTGACGGGACAGAACATCCCCAGATTCGCCAAAACAGCGATGTTTGCTGACCAATCGGAAAAAGATCCCCAGACATCTTCGAACAATTATATTTTTCGTCTTACTTGCAGCTAAAATAACCATGACGTGAGCGTGGAAATCACCCGTCATTGATGTCACATTGGTGAAACATAAAATATTCTGGATTATGATCAATGAAAAACTGACCAGCATTCGCAGAGATATGTAAATAAGAAGTGCAGCGCTAAAAAAAATACTTGCAATATAAAACACAATATAACAGGTGCAAAGATTACTCAAGTGAATTCAGTGCAATCAATAGCGTATGAACAATATAGAAAATCAATAGCAAAATATTGCATAAAAAGGAATATGCAAAAAATAAAATAAAACATGTACTAATTAAAGTGCAATAAATGCCATCAATTGTGCAAATCCTAAAATTCAGCTAGAGAGGAATTTAAAGCATAAATATCAGTGTAATATACAAAAAGGGCGCAGATCTCTGCAAAAAATTACAAAAAAGAGATAGACCAATTGCTAGGCATGTCCTTGAAAAACATGGTGGTAAAGCTGAGGTATTAAAAGTTTGGGCCATAGAACAATTTAAATTGGGACCAAGGAAAGGTGACCTGGATAAACATCTTTTGAAATTGGAAGCGAGATGGATTTTCTGTCTCAATTCTCGAGCCCTATCTGGCCTTAATAAAGGCTTTACATTTCTACCTTTTGTACATGACTAAAAATCTATGGATTTATTGTCTAATATTAATATTTGTATGGATCATATTGGTATTTAGGAAAGGGAAAGAATCTACATTCATTTTATATCCCTTTTTGCTGAAAAGTAATTCTATATATGTACAGGACAATGATATATGTTATAGGAGTAATCAATAATAAGTGATTGCCTTGTAGCTCTGATTTTCATCCACAAGATGGTGATAGGATTCCCCTCAGCAATGAGCATGTGCGGCAGCGATCTTAGGTTATAAATACAGGGACTACAAACAAAAGACACTATTTTCTTTTCACCATGTGACTGTCAACTACTCTTGGTTACTCATTTTCTTCACTTTTTTCAATTTTTTTTACCTCTGACGAAGCTCTATTTAAGAGTGAAACATGTTAGGTTTGGGTGATTTGATTTTGGGAGCACCTTATGACTTTATTTTCATTTAGGTTCACATGATTTAATTCACATTCTTTCCCCCCCTCCCCTCCATTTTTCTTTTTTGTGGGGTGAGATGTGCCTTGTGTCAATGCAGTCTTGATTAAGAGAGAAGCTTTTTTGTGGATATGGTGATATATGGGGTTCGTCCATCAGTGGTTATTTGTGTCCACATAGATGATTGTACCCGTATTGCTTATCTGAGAGAGATAATTTCATCTGGCAGATCATAGATAGCCCATATCCTTAGTAAGACAGTATTTACTAGCATATTGTCTCTTTTTATGTTCATCTCAATTTTATATGTGGCCAATAGATGGAAGGAGAGACAGATGTACCCCCATCTCTTGATACCAGGCAGTGTTGGTGAGTAGATCTTTAATTTACATATCCTCTAATACAGCCTGGAGCCTTTATATTGAATATTGGAGGAAATTATAACCCTCATATTGTCTATACTGTACGTATATATTCAAGAGAAGTTTTCACCATTTAAACTTGGTAGATGTTAATATTACCACATAGAGACAGAACATTGATTTTTATATATGATGGCATTGACCTCATCCTATAGGTATACCTGATATGGTCATTTACATACATTTTATAATTTACAATAAAAGTTAAGGTTTAGTTAAGTGGCCTTTTGGTGCATAGGAAAGTGCACCCTTGTCTAGTTCTAGTCTAATTTTGCAACAGTAAGTGTTATCAATATCACAGGCTTTTGTATATATGTAAAACCATTTTTAGTAGGAGAGGAAGTGAGGGGAAAACCGCAGAGCTCAAGATATCAGTAAAATCCAGACAGGGGTTCTTATCTTGTTCAAACACATAAAAAAATGTTTTGGCTTGATATACACTTTTAGAATCCATTAACACCAGATGTGGTGGGACTGCGTTGGGTGGCAATTCCAACACAGGCGCACTGTAAGACAAGGCAAAATTTCTGGTCCTCAGTTCACACCACCTAGTTTCTGTGGTTTGTGGGCAGTATGCAATGAATAAAGTATGACAGGCCGTACTTTTTTTTAACTAAGCACAGTGCTAGGCAATCCACTGACTTGCACCGCACAGCAGCCAATAGAACATTATTAAATGTCATTTTAAAAGTTATTAAAAAAAAAAAAAAAAGAAAAAGGTGATGCACCAGGTTCGGGGTATAGGCACTGGAGTTGTCGGTATGAACTGACCTTCTATTAAATTTTCATTTTTTTTCTGCCAGTAAATACTGTATACAGCTAGGGTTGCCACCTTTTCGTCAAGCCAAACCCGAACACTTTAGCGGCGCATGGCAAATTTTTTTGTGGTATACACTACAGGATTTTAAAGACCTGGAGGAGAGCAATAATGCGTCATGCTTAGTGTGGATGGTAACTACTGGTACCATCCACTGCACTACTGACACCGCCCACTGCCCTACTGACACCGTCCACTGCCCTACTGACACCGTCCACTGCCCTACTGACACCGCCCACTGCCCTACTGACACCGTCCACTGCCCTACTGACACCGTCCACTGCCCTACTGACACTGTCCACTGCCCTACTGACACCGTCCACTGCCCTACTGACACTGTCCACTGCCCTACTGACACCGTCCTCTGCCCTACTGACACTGTCCACTGCCCTACTGACACCGTCCACTGCCCTACTGACATCGTCCACCTCCCTCCCCACAGACTCCCTTCCCTTATATCGGTCCCCCCCCCCCTCGATTAGATCAGGGAACCCACCCATCAGTGTCCCCTGCCCCGAAAAACCCCCATTGGACTGCCTTACCGAGAGCCGCTTCAAGCCAGGAAGTGTGGGAGCCGGAGTTTGGGGGTGGATCTCCTCTATTGTAGTGCTGTTTTCCTTCCTTCCATTGTGTGGGGAGCCTTGGGGAGAAGTGTGTCGGCAAAAGACACAGGATTCAGAACACATCTGAACTGGTGCACTCACTCACAAGGCTGCTGTTAGTAATTATTGGGGCCCCATACAGCTATACTCATGGGGCCCCCATCCCCTGAGGAATGAAAGAGGTGGGGGAGGGAGGTGAGAAAGGGGAAGGTAAGAGGAGGAGGTGAGAGAGAGGCGGTGGTGAGGGGGGTGAGAGAGAGGAGGAGGTGAGAGAAAGGGGGGAGGAGGCAGGATGATAGAGAGGGGGGTGGGGGTGAGTGAGAGGCTGAAAGAGAGTGTGTGAGAGAGAAAAAAGGGGGGCTGACACAGAGCAGGGGGGTGACACAGAGGAGGGGGGTGTTACAGAGGAAGGGGGCTGACACAGAGGAGGGGGAGCGGGGGAGCTGACACAGAGGAGGGGGAGCGGGGGAGCTGACACAGAGGAGGGGGGGGGGTGACACAGAGAAAGGGGGAGCTGACACAGAGGAAGGGGGAGCTGACACAGAGGAGGGGGGTGACACAGAGGAGGGGGGGTGTTGCAGAGGAGGGGGGTGTTACAGAGGAGGGGGGGTGACACAGAGGAGGGGGGGTGACACAGAGGAGGGGGGGTGTTGCAGAGGAGGGGAGGGATATACACACTCAGATACATGCAAACAAACACTTAGATATATATATATATTGCACATATACTCAATTATATACATATACACACACACTGAGATACACACAAACAGGCATAAATACACTTGACACAACTGTGAGATAAATACATACATATGAATGTAGTCTGGTAATGGGCAGCCAGCTTCTCTTCTCTCCTCCCCTCTCTGTCCTGCTGTCCTCTCACTCCGTGCAGCTCCTTCCTCTGCCCGCCCACACATATTCACAGCTCTCTCCACTAGATTAGTCTGTGAACAGACTCCTGACAGGGCTCCAGTAGCCGGGACTAGAAGCAGAGCATCGGCAAATGCGGCCGGGGGTTCTGTATCCCTCCACAGAGAGAAAGAAGTCCCTTGTAATTAGGGCTGTTTCCATCAAGACAGTTACATATATGTAAAGATATGTGACATTCTGATACATGTTATGGATCCTAAATTTTGATTAAGCTTCTATGGGGGTGTTATAAGTATTTTTGAGGGTGCCCTGGTGGCTGGTGTCCGGGTGACAGGCAGTCAGAAACCCGGGCAGAGGATGTAAAAACCGGACTGTCCGGGTGAATCCCGGACAGGTGGCAACCCTATATACAGCCCACTTCATGTTTCTTGTCTGGTCATTAGCCTAGGCTTATGACATCATGTACTGCTCTCTCTCTCACTCTCATGAGAGTTTGCCAGGAAGGAAGGGGAGGTGAGACATAAGAAGGCCAATGAGAGCTGCAGGGCTGCAGAGCTGGAGGTGTGTGTCTGTGTAAATCCAGGAAGTGAACAGGCAGCAACTTCAGCTGCCCACAGTTAAAATGGCTGCAGCCAGACTTAGTGGAGGGAGATTTGTGCAGCATATTTGGCAAGTACAGAATCACAGTATATATAAAATAATATGCAAAGTGGTTGGAGGGAAGCTTCAGAATGGCAAAGATGTTTTTATTACAAATTATGTGAGCAGACTGCAGTTCCTCTTTAATAAAGTTTTACAGGAACATCAGATTCCTGGTGCTACTCAGAAATTGACAACCTTAACCAAAGAAAAAGGTTTTGCTAAGGTGGAGTTACAACAAGCAACATGTCTGTAGAGGGCATTACTGCAGCTGTATAAATTATTCACTACATGATAAGGTCACCTTGGTTGTTGTTGCAGGGTAAAGAAATTCAATAAGTACTTCTATGGTAGATGTTTTGCTATTTTAACCACTTGCCGACCGGCTCACGCAGATATACGTCGGCAAAGGGGCACGGTGCGCAAAACAACGTACCCGTATGTCACTCCCTCATCGGCGGCTAGACTTGATGTCCGCCGGTGGCCCGCGATTGTGGCACAAAGAGGCACAACAGGGAGTAAACAAGGCATTTCCCTGTTCTGCCAAGCAACATGACAGGGATCTACTGCTCCCAAGTGATTTACAGCAATAATCACTGTCATGTTCTAGTGAGCCCACCCCCCCCCCGACAGTTAGAACACTGAGGGAACACACTTAACCCCTTGATCGCCCCCTAGTGTTTTACCCCTTCCCTGCCAGTGAAATTTACACAGTAATCAGTTCATTTTTATAGCACTGATCGCTGTATAAATGCCAATGGTCCCAAATTAGTGTCACAAGTGTCCGATCTGTCCACCGCAAAAAAAAAAAAAACGTAGATCGCCGCCATTACTAATAAAATAAAATTAATAACAAAAATGCCATAAATCTATCCTCTTTTTGGTAGATGCTGTAACTTTTGAAAGTTTAGATCTCCTGACTTAAGAGGTTAATAACTATGGAAGATACACATAGGGGCTATAAAGACACAGTCCTTCCTTATCACCCTTCCACTGGCCAGTGATAAATAGCTGTTGGTGATTGGTGTTGGGGCCCAGAGTCCACGTTGGAGCATTCTAAATAGAGTTTTGTAATCCCAAACAGAAAAAAGGAAAACACTGCCTTGTTCCTTTAAGCAGGAATGTGACAAGATGGGGGTTAAAGGCCTCTCGCCACTCTGGAGTCCATCACAACAATTATTTTCTCTCCTGGGATGTCCTGAACAGAGTTACTGGATACAAGGGAAAACTGACTCAGCCACATCAACCCCACATGAAAGAGCAGACCCTCGCTACCTGCACCTTCCCCCATTATCCTCCTCTCCTAGGACTTGCAATCCCATTCAGTCTCTGTCATGGGTCAGGCTGCTGCCTGGGAACCACACTCCCAAGCATATTCTGCCCCCTGATTTTCGTGGGCCTGTTTTCTGGCCATGGGGACAGCCAATGGGAGTCCTTGTAGCCTCAATTACTTTACAATCTCCATTGGTGGACTGGCTCATTTCCCAGTAGCTGTAGCCTTTCAACAGTCTCCACTCTCTTTTCACTTCCCTGACCTAGTCACTCTGTACACTCGTCGCCTGGGATAGAGAGAGAGATGACAGCTGTAGTATCATGGGTGGGTTAGTGCCCAGGGTCAAGCAGCTGCATAGTCAAAGTGCCACTGTCTGGGCTACATTCATAAATGTGCAAAGAGCTCTGCTGGCTTGGAAACTCCAAAGCCAGTGGAAAGCTCTTAAAAACAAGCTGCAGTCCAAACCCTGTGCTGCTCTCTTGCTTCTGGATAGGCCCTCAGACAGCCTAGCAGTCAGATGTGCCCGGGATAGGCCTCATCTCCGGCCTAGCAGCCCGGGCAGTACAACACATGTCAACCCAGACAGCCATCCAGGTGGCACAGAACATAGATCACCTGACTCCACCCGAACATATAGGCTCTCCCAGCAAGCCAAGGGATTCAAGAAATCCCCTGTCCATTGGCTGAGATACCCCATATACCCATAACCTAATATTGTGTTGTACTTCTTGTTTCTAGTACAACAAAGTACCCAGCCACCTAGTATTAGAAGAGAAAAGTGCAACAAGGCCAAACTTAGGGAGAAATCAATAGATCTCTAACAATCAACCAGGATAATTATTCCTGGCAAGTACATTTGTGAGGAGCAACCCTGCCTAAACTCCAGGGTGCTACACGAACAATACAAAAAAATAACAAAAGCCTAGAGCAAAGATTATCAGTATATCAAAGCTTACCAATCCTTACATGTGGTGGCTGCATTTGTTTTTCTTTTTTTGGACTAAATTTTTTTTAGCAAGTACAGAACATGCCTGTTGAACTTGCCAGAGATCCAGTGTCATTGTCACTTCCTGTGAAGTTGAACTGAAAGAAAATAAAACAAAAATAAATTTTTACTATAAACTACTATTCTCCCCAAACCACCACCATGTGATGAAAATGGACCAAGGCAGACATGTTTGTAGTCCAGCCTAGGGGACAATGATGGCTCCCTCTATAGATACAGCAGAGGAGTGAGCCTAGTTATCCAGGGACAAGAAGTGTGTTGTTCACAGAATTACCAGGTGGAAAAAAAAGGAATACAGGAGCTTGGAAAAAGGAAAGAAAAGGGAAACTAAAGCAGCAACAACATCTAAGGACAAGTAAGCTGCAATATATTACATTTTTGTCTTTCGGTTTATATCAGGGCTCTCCAAATTTTCCAAACAAGGGGCCAGTTTACTGTCCTTCAGACTGTAGGGGGGCCGGACTGTGGCCATTGGGAGTAGAAAAGGTGCCATTGTCAGTGTGAAAAAACAATGCCCTATCTGTGGAGTCAGTGTATCAGGAACCTCGTCCGTCGCGCACTGTAGTGCGCATGCGCACGGGGCTGGCGCTCCGGCGCACAGGAAGAGATGGGGTAATGCTGCGGCGGCGCACGCGCACTCGCGGCCCCACTGAGCGGCGCGCGCGCATGCGCACTAGCGTGCGCCCCATGTGACCAACCAGCTGGCCTATAAAAGAGGGGCCTTCACACCAAAACAATGCTGGTTCGTCTCTCAGCTGTCCCTTGTTCCTTGTACCTGTACCTGCTGTTTGCTTCCTTGATTGATCACCTGTTGCCGACCCGGATCACCTTGACCATCCTGCTTCTCTCCAACCTTGACCCTTGGCTGGCCTACCGGACTTCCCATTTGTCTCCAGTGTTTGACCCTCGGCCTGTACCCTCGGATATCTGCTCCTTGCTACCAGTACCTGACCCTCTGCCTGCCTTTGACCCTGCCTTATCTCTCCACCTGGTTACCTCGCTCTGGACTTGTCTACCCGTGTTTGACCCCCTAGCTTGTGCCTGACTAATCCTTCTGTGTTTTACCTCCAGCCTGCCTACCGGTGTTTGAGCCTCAGCCAGGATCCCAGCTTCCAGCACATCTCCTATCTACAGCACCTAGGCCCACGCCTAGCCATCACCAACAGGTGGCTTGTGCCTCTTGGTGCCAACTGCCTTCTGTACCATCCCCAGGGGCAGTGGGCGCTGATTCGCAAGGGCAACCGCTCTTGGCATCTTGGCCTCGGTGAGTACTTGATCCCTGATAGTACGAACCAGCCATGACAGAGGCCAACAGAGCGGGATCTCCTTTGGAGATGTTATGTCAACAGGTGTCTGCCCTCATGGAGGCGGTGCAGAAATTACAGGAAGGCTATGCCCAGGTTGATACCCGCCTCCAACAACTGGCAACTGCTTCTCCTCCTGCCAACCCAGCTTCCGGGTCAGCCAGCGGGGCCTCCGCACCTCAAATGCAAAACCCACCTGCTATGATGATGGCTGTGCCAGAACCCAGGGTACCTATCCCTGAGCGTTTTTCAGGCGACCGTAGAAGATTCAGGTCATTCAAAAACGCCTGCTCCCTGTATCTCGCTTTACAACCCCGGACCTTCTCCTCTGAAATTGTAAAGGTGGGATTCATCATTTCTCTGCTTTCAGAAGAACCTCAGACCTGGGCTCACGGTCTCATGGAGCAAAGGAACCCCTTACTAAACACCGTGGATTCTTTTTTTGAAGCTATGGGCCAACTGTACGATGACCCCCAACGTACTGCCACAGCCGAAGCTACTCTACATACTCTCTCCCAGGGGAGAAGACCAGTAGAGGACTATACTGCGGAGTTCCGTAAATGGTCGGCCGACACAACATGGAATGAGGCAGCCCTCCGCTACCAGTACCGGCTAGGATTGAACGAGAGTCTCAAGGATGAATTAGCTCGTGTTGAGACTCCCACGACCTTAGAAGAACTAATCCAGTTGACTACCAAACTGGTCCGGCGCATGCGTGAGCGCCGTTCCGAGCGCCTACAAGGATCTCGACCAGTGTGGGGGCCCCCAAGAGGTCCTTCCATGTACCCAACTACTCCCTTGCCTACCGGCACCTTGGCATCAGACGGGGAACCTATGCAACTAGGTCTAGTCCGCCCCCGTCTGTCTCAGGAGGAACGCCAACGCAGACGCAGATCCAACCTATGTCTCTACTGCGGAGGATCCGGCCATTTCCTACAGAATTGTCCCATCCGGCCCAGTAAGTTGCCACCTCAACACACTATGAACTGTCAAAATCTTAACCTTGCTCAGGCTTATGTGACTCTCTCTGTCTCCCTACAGCTGGCGGGAAAGAGGATTCGGTTACCGGCCGTAATTGACTCAGGGGCTTGCAGCTGCTTTTTAGACATCTCCGTTGCCAAGGAATGGCAGATCCCATACGTTAATAAAGGAAAACCACTATTGGTCCACTTGGCTGACGGGTCCCTGCCACATTCGGGGCCAGTAACACTGGAGACCGCACCTATCCTTACCACCACGGATTCTGGACATCAGGAGCTTCTACGCTTCGACCTCATCTCATCCCCAATGTTCCCTATTATTCTAGGACTTCCTTGGCTACAAGCCCATGATCCTCAGATCCATTGGGACCGGAAAGAGGTCTCCTTTTCCTCTCCATACTGCCATTTACATTGCCTGGCACCACCTCCAAGTGCTCATCTGGCTGTTGTCATGGCACCTGAAAACTTGCAACACATTCCTCCAGCTTACCAGGACTTTAAGGATGTGTTTGATAAAAAAAAGGCCGATCATCTACCTCCACACCGGGCCTATGACTGCCCTATTGAATTACTCACTGGGTCTGAGATCCCTTTCGGACGCATATTTCCCCTGTCGGAGACCGAGTTAAGGGCTCTTAAAGCTTATATTGATGAGAACCTCGAGAAAGGTTTTATTCGGCCATCCACTTCCCCAGCCGGGGCTGGCATTTTCTTTGTAGGCAAAAAGGATGGCTCACTTCGACCCTGCATCGATTATAGGGAGCTAAATAAAATTACTGTCAAAAATCGGTACCCACTACCGCTTATCCCAGAGCTCTTCCAGCGGTTTCGAACAGCCAAGGTGTTTTCCAAACTCGACCTGCGAGGTGCCTACAATCTCGTCAGGATCCGCGCAGGGGATGAGTGGAAGACAGCTTTCAGGTCTAGGTTTGGCCACTTTGAATATCTCGTGATGCCTTTCGGCCTATGCAACGCTCCGGCCACTTTTCAACACTTGGTGAATGACATCTTCAGAGAACACTTGGATGATTTTTTAGTCGTTTATCTGGATGACATCCTCATCTTTTCAGCAACCTTGGAACTCCATCGGGAACACGTCAGATGGGTACTTACCGTCCTCAGGGCCCATCAACTGTATCTCAAGGCGGAGAAATGTGAATTTGAAAGATCTACAGTCCAATTCTTAGGATTCATCATCTCCACCAAAGGTACGTCGATGGATCCTCAGAAAGTCAAGGCAGTAGTAGAGTGGTTACCTCCAAAAGATAAAAAGGCGGTGCAACGATTCATTGGCTTCGCCAATTTCTATCGGCGGTTCATCGTGGGATTCTCTGCCATCGTTGCCCCGATTACTCAACTAACCCGCCAGCAAAGCCGCTTCCAGTGGACTCCGGAGGCTCAGGAGGCCTTTATCAAGTTGAAAACACTTTTCACCACTGCCCCCATTTTACGGCATCCGGACCCGCTGCTCCCTTTCGTATTGGAGGTAGACGCCTCAGATTCGGCCACTGGGGCCATTCTCTCTCAACGGCATGGGCCAAAGGCCCTTCTCTATCCGGTGGCTTTCGCCTCCCGGAAATTAAGTCCTCCCGAGAGGAATTATGACGTGGGTGATCGAGAATTACTGGCTATCAAATATGCTTTGGAAGAGTGGAGGTATCTTCTCGAAGGTGCAGTCCATCCAATCACCATCTTCACCGACCATAAGAACCTCGAATACTTACGGACTGCCAAGAGGTTAAAACCTCGCCAAGCCCGATGGGCACTCTTCTTTTCGAGATTCACGTTCCACATCTCCTACCGACCAGGGTCCAAGAATGGCAAGGCAGATGCTCTCTCCCGCATCTCTCCGGAGTCCGCCCAAATAACAGAACCCAGCACCATCCTAGCTCCCCAGAATTTTTTACTACTTACCCCGACAGACCTGTCTTCTGCTCTCCATGCAGCCTCAACCCATTGCAGAGATCCTATTGTGGCCTCCCTGGAAAGGCGTGAAGACCTGCTTTGGCATCAAGACAAAGTCTTTGTCCCTCAAGAAGTGAGACCCTTAGTCCTAAGAACCTTCCATGACCACAAGCTAGCGGGGCACTTCGGAGTCCGGAAAACAGCGGAACTCATCTCCCGCACCTTCTGGTGGCCAGGCTGGCGACAAGACTGCCAGAACTATATTTCCTCCTGCATACCTTGCCAACGGAACAAGGGGGCCAAAAATAAACCTTGGGGGTTACTAAAGCCACTACCCATCCCAGAGCGCCCTTGGGCCGACATCTCGATGGACTTCATCGTAGACTTACCTCCCTCAGAGGGGTTTTCTACCATCCTGGTAGTAGTGGACCGGCTGTCCAAGATGAGCCACTTCCTGCCTATGGTTGGCACTCCCACGGCTTTAGAAACGGCCAACATTTTCATTAAGGAGATTGTCAGGCTCCATGGGGTCCCCAAGAGCATTGTCTCGGACAGAGGCTCTCAATTTACTTCAAAATTTTGGAAGGAACTTTGCAAGTCTCTAGGAATCAAGGTCTGCCTTTCATCAGCCTACCATCCACAGAGCAATGGACAAACAGAGCGTACCAACCAGACGCTTGAACAGTACTTACGCTGTTTTTGTTCTTCAGCACAAGACGATTGGGCCTCCCTGCTGGCTTACGCAGAATTCGCGTATAATGACTCCTCCCATTCGACCACTAATCAAACTCCCTTCTGGGCAAATTTTGGCTTTCATCCATCTTTCCTCCCAAACGCCTTCCCCGAATCACCAGCTCCAGCGGTACAAGAAAGGCTAGAATCCATCCAATCCAACTTTCAGGAACTCCGGAAAACAATGCAGCAGGCACAAGAGGATTACAAGAAATTTCACGACAAAGGTAGAAGGGCTAATCCCTCCTTCAAAACAGGGGAGAAGGTATGGTTGTCAACCACCCATCTCAAACTCTCGTGCCCCTCACGAAAACTGGGCCCTAAATTCATCGGGCCATTTGAGATCAAGAAGATGATAAACCCTGTGGCTTTTGAGCTCTCACTACCCAAGACGTACAGAATACACCCGGTATTTCATGCCTCACTGCTAAGACCTCTGGTCCCCAGTCCTTTTCCGGATAGAGAAGAACTTCCCCCACCTCCTGTCACAGTTGATGGTAACGAGGAGTATGAAGTGGAATCTCTACTGGGTTGCAGGAAGGTGGGCCGCCAGCTCCAATACTTGGTAAAATGGAAGGGGTACCCTCCAGAAGACAACTCCTGGGAACCATCCAAAAATTTCCATGCCCCAAGGATGATCAGGATCTTTCACCAAGAACACCCTGAGTTGATGGATAGCCTGGGCGTCCGGAGTCCGCCCCTCAGGGGGGGGCACTATCAGGAACCTCGTCCGTCGCGCACTGTAGTGCGCATGCGCACGGGGCTGGCGCTCCGGCGCACAGGAAGAGATGGGGTAATGCTGCGGCGGCGCACGCGCACTCGCGGCTCCACTGAGCGGCGCGCGCGCATGCGCACTAGCGTGCGCCCCATGTGACCAACCAGCTGGCCTATAAAAGAGGGGCCTTCACACCAAAACAATGCTGGTTCGTCTCTCAGCTGTCCCTTGTTCCTTGTACCTGTACCTGCTGTTTGCTTCCTTGATTGATCACCTGTTGCCGACCCGGATCACCTTGACCATCCTGCTTCTCTCCAACCTTGACCCTTGGCTGGCCTACCGGACTTCCCATTTGTCTCCAGTGTTTGACCCTCGGCCTGTACCTCCGGATATCTGCTCCTTGCTACCAGTACCTGACCCTCTGCCTGCCTTTGACCCTGCCTTATCTCTCCGCCTGGTTACCTCGCTCTGGACTTGTCTACCCGTGTTTGACCCCCTAGCTTGTGCCTGACTAATCCTTCTGTGTTTTACCTCCAGCCTGCCTACCGGTGTTTGAGCCTCAGCCAGGATCCCAGCTTCCAGCACATCTCCTATCTACAGCACCTAGGCCCACGCCTAGCCATCACCAACAGGTGGCTTGTGCCTCTTGGTGCCAACTGCCTTCTGTACCATCCCCAGGGGCAGTGGGCGCTGAGTCGCAAGGGCAACCGCTCTCGGCATCTTGGCCTCGGTGAGTACTTGATCCCTGATACAGTGTGAGGAATTGTACCCTATCATTGGTGTCATTGGACCCAAGTGTTGGTGTCATTGGAAGGAATTGTGCCCCATCCTTGGTGTCATTAGGAAGAATTGTGCTTCTTCATTGGGGTCAGGGGGGTTAATTATGCCCCATTGTTGGTTTCAGTGAATGAAATTGTGTCCCAAGGGCCAGATAAAAGCAAACAAAGGGCTGCATCTGGCCCTTCTGCCACGGTTTGGAGACCACTGGTTTAGATACATATAGGCAGGTGTTAGCCGAGTTCTCTCTTTGGCCACTAGGTGGCACCCGTGTATAGCATATATATAGGGGAGAGTGTAGGAATCTTGGTGCATAACTGTCATTCTACAGAAGAAGAAGTAGGCAGCCTCGGGCTGTGTGAGCCCCTGTGGGACTAGTTGGGGCCTCTAGCTAAGATATGTAGCTCATCTGCAAGGTGTATAACCCAGCTGAGGAATATGTAGAAGGTTGCAGGTCCTCAAGGGAGAGACAAGGCCAGGTGAATTTGGGACTTGTGGACTTTCAAGCCTGAAAGAGTGCCTGTGCTCTACACTGAAGTTGCTTGGTTGAAAGCTTCCAAAATGTTTATACTTCCATGACGTTTTTAAAGCGGAACTTCACTCTCTCAGTCAACATTTAATATTGTTAACCCTTATGCTGCTGGCATTAGTAAATAGATAGGAAGGTATATCATATTTACTTGTTTTAAACATCTTTTTTTACATTTCTTCAGTTACCTCCTGGTTTCCATGCCTAGGCAAATTATGTCATACATCCCAGGAGACTTCAGGAGGGAGGAGGTTTTTTCTTTGCAGCTAAACACACGATCCTGCCTGCATGTCTGAGCTAAGGGCAGATTCCAGGAAGTAAATGCTACATGAATCACTTGCCCTTACTCAAGATGGCCATGGCAAAAATGCTAGGGGTGTTTTTCAAAGTTATTTCTCAGCAAAATAAACCATGGAGACATGGATGGATGGGGTAGTTTGCTTTTTATATAAAAAAATTATTAAATAGCATTTTTGGTTTGTGGTGCTCAGATTCAGTGTTGTTATGCTTTAAGAATTAAAAAAAAAAAGGCAATCAGCTGGTACAAAGCAGGTCAATATCTGCACTACTTAATAATGTTATAGTATTATGAGCAGCCAGCACAATTTATTGATCAGCAAAACATAAAAATATAAAAGTCCACATGCGACGCTAAATGAGAAGTAAATCCAAGAAGGGAGAGTTGATAAAACCAGTCAACAGCTTCAATGTGTATAAGAAAGCACACCGCACCACGTGGAAATCCAATCTGCTTACCAGACAGCTAACAAAAGTAGGCATGTAATAGCCAAGACCACAGCTCCGTTCTCCAGCTTTAAGTAGTGGGTATGTAGAATCCAAGCCAGGACTACGGCTAATCATCAGACATTTTCATACAGCAAAACTTCTTTGAGCTCTCATATGGGATGTAATAAGATTCACCCAGGTGGCCAGCGATACCCAATGAAAAGATAATGCAGCCAATAGTGAAGCCCATAAAGTAATATGAAAAATTTATTTGTAGTAACTTACAGTTTAATACAGGAACAAGTACATCATGATGTTCAAATGGCCATGGCTCTCAGCGTGCTAGGGTCAGCCTGCCTGACATGTTTCATCCAGCAGGATTTCGTCAGAGACGTGGCTATAAGACACTAGCACGCCCTTTTATCAAAATAACAAATGACGCCCATCCCAGAAGAACAAACCCTCGGGGTGACACGTCAGCCGGAAGTGAGGTCAGTGGAGCGCAACACGCACCACGCTTGCGCTCCACCGCCAAGTACGCCCTTTAATCTAAATAACAAATGACGCCCATCCCGAAAGAACGAACCCTCAGGGTGACGCGTCAGCCAGAAATTAGGTCAGTGGAGCGCAACACGCACCGCGCTTGTGCTCCACCGCCGAGGAGTCCTATATGGATAACATCACTCCAAAGGAGCACAGACCGGACATGGCAAGTGACCGGATGGTGCTGAGTGAGCATCATACATATTAGCATACAATATAAAAACCCTTAATATAATACACACATTGATTAAATGTAAAACGCGCTTTATTGTGTCCTTAACCACTTCCGGACCGCCGCAAGCCTATATACGTCCTAACTTTAAAGAGGGATATCTTTGCTATGGCAGCTAGCTGCTGCCATAGCAAAGTTATCCCTCTTCAAATTTAGGATGCCCTGGTATCCTCTTCCTTGGTGGGCGGTCCGGTTTCCGATAATAGTGGTATCTGCGGCAGATTCGCTGCAAGATTTATTTTGGCGGCAGGAGAGGGCTCCGGTGCTCTCTGCCACTTACCGGAGCCGTCGGCAGCGGCGGAGGCAATAGCATACTTGTCCTTCCTGGGTATGGAGACGAGTGAGGGGAAGATGGCCCCCACCCCTCTCCACCATTGCAGGGCGGAAGCGACGTCAAAACATCACTAACATTTTTTATTTATTTTTCAAATGAACACATTTTCATTTTTTTTTTTTTTTTACCCCAGATTTCATATTTAAGCGGTCCTGTCATGTTTTTTTCTATTACAAGGGATGTTTACATTCCTTGTAATTGGAATAAAAGTGACACAATTTTTTTTTTTTTAAATAACAGTGTAAAAATCAAAAATCAAATGTAAACTAAATAAGAAAAAAATAAATACATTTTTAAACGCACCTCGTCCCGCCGAGCTCGCATGCAGAAGCGAACGCATACGTGAGTAGTGCCCGCATTTGAAAACAATGTTCAAACCACACATGTGAGGTATTGCCGCGATCGGTAGAGTGAGAGAAATAATTCTAGCCCTAGACCTCCTCTGTAACTCAAAACATGCAACATGTAGAATTTTTTAAACGTCGCCTATGGAGATTTTTAAGGGTAAAAGTTTGTCGCATGCCACGAGCGGGTGCAATTTTGAAGCGTGACATGTTGGGTATCAATTTACTCGGCGTAACATTATCCTTCACAATATAAAAAAAAATGCTAACTTTACTGTTGTCTTATTTCTTAATTCTTCAAAAAAGTGTATTTTTCCCCAAAAAAGTGCGCTTGTAAGACCGCTGCGCAAATACGGTGTGACAGAAAATATTGCAATGACCACCATTTTATTCTCTAGGGCATTAGAAAAAAATATGCAATATAATGTTTGGGGTTCTAAGTAATTTTCGAGCAAAAAAAAAAAATGTTTTTAACATTTTAACAGAGTCCGGGCGCATTTTTTTTTTTTTAAGTCAGCAGCTACAAACACTGTAGCTGCTGACTTTAAATAAGGACACTTACCTGCCGCAATGTCGCCCCCCCCCCCCCCGAGGCCGATCTATCCAGAAATATGTTTTCTGGGACACACACATGTCCCAGAAGGCAACGGGGCCGCTCGCCAAAGAGGAGGAAGCACCGCGGAATAGGAAGAGGCAGATTAGGAAGACTGCCTAGCAACAAGGGTTTCTGGTAAGGTAAAAAAAATATATTTTTCAAATGTTTATTTTTTATTTAATTTTTTTAAGAATATTAATGCAATTTGTTTTTTAGGGTGGCCCTCTGCTTTAAGGGGTTAAAGGAAAATAATATAACAATGTAGGAGGCTACCTAAACGAATGCTAGTAAGAGGGCCATCTTGTGGCAGACCAGAGAAACTGCTAATGCAGACAAACTCAGATAAATCTGGTGAAGAAAAACAATTATTAATAAAACAGTTTACATCCCAGTCAACATTTAACCCAAAGGGAGTATAACATTTGAGGTCAGAGATCCATTTACTTAATAAAAAAAGAAAGGGCATATCTAGTTCCTATGGCCCCAAGGATACCGGTGATATATTTTCTCCCTAAAGTTCACAAAAATATGGTCAATCCACCGCGGAGACCTATCATCAGTGGTCTGGATTCTGTGACTTCCCGAATTGGAAAATTTATACAGTAGATGGCTTTCTACAGCCATTGGTGTCACAGACCCCGTCATATCTCAAGGACTCCTCCCAAGTTATACAAATCCTAGAAGCTATGGCAACTGCAGATGTAACCTCTCTCTATACTATTATATCCCATCTGGATGGACTAGAGGCTGTTGACATGTTTCTTGGGAGAGATGATATTTTGATTCCACTGCAGAGAGAGTTTGTGGTGAGCTTACTAAGGTTTGCAATGTCTCACAATTACTTCTTGTTTGGAGGGGCATATTACCTTCAAAACAGGGGTTGCGATGGGTGCAAAGTTTGCACCGAGCATGGAAAAACCTAATTATGGCTAAAAGGGAGGAGGATGTCGTCTACTCCAACAGGAGACCTGAATTGGTGTTCTGGGGGATATATAAACGACATCCTCCTCCTATGGGATGGTGATAAGACATCATTATCTACCTTTATACAGCAACTTAATGAGAACTCTTTGGGTAATGCTTTACAATTTGAAACCAGTAAAAAAAGAGTAATTTCCTTGACCTTAATATAGAAATCAAGGATGGTAGTTTCAACATCTCCACTTTCTTCAAAAGTACAGGCAGAAACGGCTATATTGGGCAGGGAAGTTGCCACAACCCCACATGGCGGAAATCGGTGCCCAAAAGACAGTTCGTTTGCTTAAGGCGAAACTATACCATGAAGAAAGATTATCTAGAGCAAGCCTCATTTCTTAAGAATACATTTATAGAGAAGGGGTATGTGACTACTGATTTAGATAAAGTGATTAATGAAGTGCCCATTATGGATGGCGCCACTATGTTAAAAGGAAAAGATAAATCCCAAGATGCTGGGAATGTTCATAATTTCTCTGTGATTACTACATATTCACAACAACATTATGACATTAGAAAGATTATGAACAAACATTGGGCAGTGCTCAAGAATGATACAATTTTGGGCCCTGTCTTACCTGAACATCCACAAGTTATCTTTAGGGGAGTACCACCTTTAAAGCTCCAAGTTGCTCCAAATGTTTTGGATGCCCCAATAGGGATTCTTTTTTCCAAAACTCTAAATTTTGTTCCCAGAAGCTTTTTTCCTTGTCGAAAATGTGCTGTTGTTGTTATGTCCCAAGCACCTATAGGAAAACAAAGATATAAAAATCGGTCAATTTAAGTCCCATACCACTGCCAAGGTGTATGATATCAATACTTTCATACCCTGTACGTCCCATTACACACACAGAGCTATATTTTGTTCCCAGAAGCACCTATAGGACTTGAAGTGTGTTAGTCCCATTACACACAAAGAGCTATATTTTTGTTCCCAGAAGCACCTATAGGACTTGAAGTGTGTTAGTCCCCATTACACACACAGAGCTATATTTTGTTCCCAGAAGCACCTATAGGACTTGAAGTGTGTTAGTCCCATTACACACACAGAGCTATAATTTGTTCCCAGAAGCACCTATAGGACTTGAAGTGTGTATGTCCCATTACACACACAGAGCTAAAATTTGTTCCCAGAAGCACCTATAGGACTTGAAGTGTGTTAGTCCCATTACACACAAAGAGCTATACTTTGTTCCCAGAAGCACCTATAGGACTTGAAGTGTGTTAGTCCCATTACACACACAGAGCTATAATTTGTTCCCAGAAGCACCTATAGGACTTGAAGTGTTTTAGTCCCATTACACACAAAGAGCTATACTTTGTTCCCAGAAGCACCTATAGGACTTGAAGTGTGTTAGTCCCATTACACACAAAGAGCTATATTTTGTTCCCAGAAGCACCTATAGGACTTGAAGTGTGTTAGTCCCATTACACACACAGAGCTATATTTTGTTCCCAGAAGCACCTATAGGACTTGAAGTGTGTTAGTCCCATTACACACAAAGAGCTATACTTTGTTCCCAGAAGCACCTATAGGACTTGAAGTGTGGTAGTCCCATTACACACAAAGAGCTATATTTTGTTCCCAGAAGCACCTATAGGACTTGAAGTGTGTTAGTCCCATTACACACAAAGAGCTATACTTTGTTCCCAGAAGCACCTATAGACTTGAAGTGTGTTAGTCCCATTACACACACAGAGCTATATTTTGTTCCCAGAAGCACCTATAGGACTTGAAGTGTGTTAGTCCCATTACACACAAAGAGCTATACTTTGTTCCCAGAAGCACCTATAGGACTTGAAGTGTGTTAGTCCCAATACACACAAAGAGCTATAATTTGTTCCCAGAAGCACCTATAGGACTTGAAGTGTGTTAGTCCCATTACACACACAGAGCTATATTTTGTTCCCAGAAGCACCTATAGGACTTGAAGTGTGTTAGTCCCATTACACACAAAGAGCTATACTTTGTTCCCAGAAGCACCTATAGGACTTGAAGTGTGTTAGTCCCATTACACACAAAGAGCTATATTTTTGTTCCCAGAAGCACCTATAGGACTTGAAGTGTGTTAGTCCCATTACACACACAGAGCTATATTTTGTTCCCAGAAGCACCTATAGGACTTGAAGTGTGTTAGTCCCATCACACAGAGCTCCTCTATTTTCTTTGCATAAGCACCCACAGGACTTCTAGTGTGTTAGTGGCACCACACAGAGCTCCTCTATTTCTTTGCAGAAGCACCCACAGGACTTCTAGTGTGTTAGTGGCATCACACAGAGCTCCTCTATTTTCTTTGCAGAGGCACCCATAGGACTTCAGTGTGTTAGTGGCATCACACAGAGCTCCTATATATTCTTCTCAGCAGCACGCACAGGACTTCTAGTGTGTTAGTGGCATCACACAGAGCTCCTCTATTTTCTTTGCAGAAGCACCCATAGGACTTCTAGTGTGTTAGTGGCATCACACAGAGCTCCTATATATTCTTTGCATAAGCACCCACAGGACTTCTAGTGTGTTAGTGGCACCACACAGAGCTCCTCTATTTTTCTTTGCAGAAGCACCCCACAGGACTTCTAGTGTGTTAGTGGCATCACACAGAGCTCCTCTATTTTCTTTGCAGAAGCACCCATAGGACTTCTAGTGTGTTAGTGGCATCACACAGAGCTCCTCTATTTTCTTTGCAGAAGCACCCACAGGACTTCTAGTGTGTTAGTGGCATCACACAGAGCTCCTCTATTTTCTTTGCATAAGCACCCACAGGACTTCTAGTGTGTTAGTGGCATCACACAGAGCTCCTCTATTTTCTTTGCATAAGCACCCCACAGGACTTCTAGTGTGTTAGTGGCATCACACAGAGCTCCTCTATTTTCTTTGCAGAAGCACCCACAGGACTTCTAGTGTGTTAGTGGCATCACACAGAGCTCCTCTATTTTCTTTGCATAAGCACCCACAGGACTTCTAGTGTGTTAGTGGCATCACACAGAGCTCCTCTATTTTCTTTGCAGAGGCACCCATAGGAATTCTAGTGTGTTAGTGGCATCACACAGAGCTCCTATATATTCTTCTCAGCAGCACCCACAGGACTTCTAGTGTGTTAGTGGCATCACACAGAGCTCCTCTATTTTCTTTGCAGAAGCACCCATAGGACTTCTAGTGTGTTAGTGGCATCACACAGAGCTCCTATATTTCTTCTCAGCAGCACCCACAGGACTACCGACTACAATGGCTGGAAGACCGCCAAGGGGAGGCAGAGCGTGCAGAGCCAAGAACACAGGGCAGGCAGGCTCTGTTTCTAGTGGACGTGGCCGTGGACGTGGACGTGGTCGTGCATCGTCATCAGCACGTGGCCATGGGACACGCGTGTCTTTGTTTTCGGCAGCTGGACATGTGGAGCCGCATCATGCTGAAGGCTTGGTAGAATGGATGACCAAGCCCTCCTCATCCTCCTCATCCTCTCTCACCCAGGCTCAGGGTACTGACAGAGCATCATCAGCCACCCCTTCCCTAGACCCACCATGTCCTCCTGAGGAGTCCCCCGAACTCTTTGAGCACAGTGTTGGGTACATGCTCCAGGAGGATGCCCAACGATTCGAAGGCTCGGATGACGATACCCAGCTTGAGGAATCTGGCAGTACAGTTCCACCAGCTGCAGCTTACTGCCAGGTTTGCTCTAGTGGTGAAGAGGGAGGGGATGATGAGGTCACTGACTCCACGTGGGTGCCTCAAGGGAGAGAGGATGAGGAGGAGGACGAGGAGGAGGAGGATGCGGCGTCACATGTCCAACGAGGCAGGATGCCCCCTGGAGGCCAGGTAGAGGCCAGCACAGCAACTGTACAACACCGCAGAGCTCCGCCTGTGCAGGGCGCTGCCTCTGCACGTTATCAGAAAAGTTCTTTGGTGTGGGCCTTTTTTGAGACGAGTGCAGCAGATCGCACCACTGCTATTTGCAATATTTGTCTCAAGCGTATCTCGCGTGGCCAAAAACATCAGCCGCTTGGGCACCACAAGCATGACCAGACATATGGCGACCTGCCATGCAGCTCGTTGGCAGGCACACATAAAAGACCCACACCAAAGAACTAAGCGGACCTCTCCTTGCTCCTCCTCAGCTGGGATCTCCATCCCCACTACACCTTCAGTCCTCTCTGAAAGCTGCTCTGAGAGGACTGAAGGTGTAGAATTCGGTGTGTCACAACCAAGTACTTGCAGTACACCGACGTCCGAATGCAGCAGGCAAATTTCCCTGCCCCAGCTGCTGGACCGTAGAAAGAAGTACACTCCCAGCCATCCACATGCCCAGCGGTTGAATGCTAGCCTTGCTAAATTGCTAGCACTTCAACTGCTGCCTTTTCAGTTGGTAGACTCGGCCCCCTTCCGTGAGTTTGTTCAATGTGCGGTTCCTCAGTGGCAGGTTTCCCAAACGCCACTTTTTCTCGCGGAAGGCGATTCCGTCTCTCTACCGGCATGTGGAGGGCAATGTCCATGCCTCGCTGGACAGGGCGGTCAGCGGTAAGGTGCATATTACCGCTGACTCATGGTCCAGCAGGCATGGACAGGGACGGTACCTTTCTTTCACGGCCCATTGGGTCACTCTATTGGCAGCTGGGAGGGATGCAGGACAAGGTGCAGTAGTGTTGGAGGTTGTTCCGCCACCACGCCTCCAAAACGCGACTACTGCTACTGGTTGTGACACACCTCTCTCCTCCACCCCCTCCTCTTCTTCTTCCTCCAGTGCTCTGTCCTTGGAACCAGCGGTGCTCCGTAGGCGTACAAGGGGCTACGCAAGTACGCAGGCAAAAAGATGCCATGCCGTGCTTGCGCTGGTGTGTTTGGGGACAGGAGCCACACTGGGCCAGAGGTTCTGGCAGCTCTGCAGGGGCAGGCCGAGAGAGGTGGTTGACGCCACGTCAGCTTAAGCCAGGAATGGTCGTTTCTGACAATGGCACCAACCTCCTCTCCGCCCTGCGACAGGGGCAGCTCACCCATGTGCCCTGCATGGCTCACGTCCTCAACCTGGTGGTGCAGCGGTTCTTGGGCAGGTTCCCAGGCTTACAGGATGTCCTGAGCAGGCCAGGAAAGTCTGTGTGCATTTCCGCCGATCTTATAATGCCAGTGCTCGCTGACTGAGCTGCAAAAGGAGCTGAACCTGCCCAAGAACCGCCTAATATCTGACATGCCCACCAGGTGGAACTCAACGTTGGCCATGCTGCAGCGACTGCACACGCAGCAGAGGGCCATCAATGAGTACCTTTGCGACTACGGCACCAGGACAGGGTCAGGGGAGCTTGTTTTTTTTCCCCACGTCAGTGGAGCATGATCAGGGATGCTTGCACTGTCCTCTCACCATTTGAGGAGGCCACGAGGATGGTGAGCAGTGACAGTGCATGCATCAGTGACACTGTCCCTCTTGTCCACCTGTTGGAGCATACGCTGCGTGGGATCATGGACAGGGCACTTGAGGCAGAACAGAGGCAGGAAGAGGAGGACTTCCTTGCCTCTCAAGGCCCCCTTTATCCGGACAGTGTTCCTTCTGTCCCACCCATCACACAGGAAGAGGATGAGGAGGAGGAGGAGGAGGAGGAGGAGGAGGATTGTGTGAGCATGGAGGTGGAGCCTGGCACTCAGCATCAGCAGCAGCAGTCTTTTAGGGATGATGTACAGTCCCAACAAGCCAGTGGACTTGTACGTGGCTGGGAGGAAAAATGTGGTTTACCTTTATCCCTGATCCTGCAAAGCCTGCGGAAGGATCCAATCAGTCTTGGATCACCACCAGCTACCAGGCACCTGAGGCGGATATAACCGAATAATTTTTAATGTCACATCCCTTCAAGACTGCCTATGCTGATGCTGAATGTCCTCTTATTCACTGACTATCACAACACGTAATGGGAAAATCCTCTCAATGATCCATGCCACCACACCAGTGCCAAGGCCCCTGTTTAACAGGGGCGTGTACTTACAATTTTTAAAAAAATGCTTCGACGTGTGACTGCTGTGCTCTTATGTTCACTGACTATCCTCTGTTCCGTCCTCCTGCAGTGTTCCATGCCACCACACCAGTGCCTAAGGCACAATTTTTCAGCCCCTGTTTAACAGGGGCGTGTACTTACAATTTTTAAAAAAAATGCTTCGCAACACGTGTGACTGCTGTGCTCCAAGTACAGTCTCTGTGGGGCCGTGTTGCAGTGTTGTGGCACCAGCACCAGTGCCTAAGGCACAATTTTTCAGCCCCTGTTTAACAGGGGCGTGTACTTACAATTTTTTTTAAAAAAATGCTTCGCAACACGTGTGACTGCTGTGCTCCAAGTACAGTCTCTGTGAGGGCCGTGTTGCAGTGTTGTGGCACCAGTGCCTAAGGCACAATTTTTCAGCCCCTGTTTAACAGGGGCATACTTTATCACCAATCCGGGGAGTGATTACTACATATTCACAACAACATTATGACATTTTTTTGGGATGGAGAAAGATTATGAACAAACATAAATGGGCAGTGCTCAAGAATGATACTTTGGAAGGTTTTGGGCCCTGTCTTAGTTCCTGATATATGTCCCCTGGGGCAGGACCCGGGTCCCCAAACCTGTTTTATGACATTAACATGCATATTGGCTCTTAAAGGCTTTTTTCCTTGATACAATTTTGGGGAAAAAGTGTGCTGTTTTGTTATTTTTTTCCAAAACTCTAAAGGCTTTTTTCCTTGTCGAAAATGTGCTGTTTGTTATGTCAACAAAAACAAAGATATAAAAATCGGTCAATTTAAGTCCCATACCACTGCCAAGGTGTATGATATCAATACTTTCATACCCTGTACGTCTAAAAATGTGGTTTATTTATTGATCTCTCCTTGCGGTCTACAATATGTAGGCCGCACTATGCGAGCCATGAACGTTAGGATTAAGGAACATCTGGCAAATATCAATATCAATACACACCGTTTCCCATCACTACTTGGAATGTCATAATACAAATCCAGTAGGAACCACTTTCATAGCCATAGATCGATTTACACCTCATTGGCGAGGGAGTATGACGAACAGAGAAATCTTGCGGTTGGAAACACGCTGGATCTATGACCTCAAATGTTATACTCCCTTTGGTTCAATGTTGACTGGGATGTGAACAGTTTTATTAATAATTGTTGATCCAGTCAATAGTAATACTTCTTTTTTCTTCACCAGATTTATGAGTTTGTCTGCACTAGCAGTTTCTCTGGTCTGCCACAAGATGGCCCTCTTACTGGCATTCGTTTAAACATTGATTTATCCCCTAGATAGCCTCCTATAATGTTATATTATCTACCTTTAAGGACACAATGAAGCTTGTTTAATCCATGCCTGTATTATATTCATGGTTTTTATATTGTCTGCTAATATGTATGACGCTCACTCAGCACCATCCGGTCACTTGCCACATCCATTCTGTGCTCCTCTGGATTGATATCATCCATATGAGACCGCTCAGTGGTGGAGCGCAAGCGCGGTGTGTGTTGCGCTCCACTGACCTAATTTCCGGCTGATGCGTCACCCAGAGGGTTCATTCTTTGGGGATGGGCGTCATTTGTTATTTAGATTAAAGTGCTTGCTCGGTGGTGGAGTGCAAACACAGTGCGTGTTGCGCTCCACTGACCTCACTTCCGGCTGACGCGTCACCCCGAGGGTTCGTTCTTCTGGGATGGACGTCAATTGTTATTTAGATAAAAAGGCGTGCTAGTGTCTTATAGCCACGCCTCTGACGAAATCCTGTTGGATTACATTGTAGCAAAGTGTAATTTCTTCAGTGTTGAGGGGTGTACTCAGTGCTGTCCTATGAGGATGCAGGACCCCTAACCCTCTGTCTGGACAGTGGTGATTGGCTCTGTGCTGATTACATGCACCCTCCCAAGAAAAAAACTCTCTAGCAATACACACCAAACTGAGCATGTTCAGCCTGACTCCAAAGGCTCTGTCTTAACCGGACATGTCTGGAGTCAGTAGAAGTAGAGGATGATCTGTGCATACAGGATCATTCAGCCTTTTTACACAATGCAGAGGATTAACCCCTTAGGTTCCACAGTGAGTATAACAAGCATGCTTTACTGCATATACAGAATGATTTTACTGTTGTGGATTTACTAACACATTAAGAATCTGGAGAACAGAGGCCACGTTATATGACAAGAGAACTGTAAGTTACACACTCCTAGGAGCAGAGATTCACACAGATGGGAGAATAATAGTGTGTGATGCCCAAATTACCATGATGTGCCCAGGTCAGGTTACACCCTCCTTACATATGCTTTAAATAAGATACGTCTTGCTCAGCTAGATATAGACGGAGAGGCCAGAAATACTTCATGGGTAACAGATATACTTTCATGTGTGTATCTACAATGGTCCATATCAATAGAAAATAAAAAGATACTGCAGAAACACAAATTATTTCTACATACTGGTGACATGAATTTTTTTTTTCTTGTAATTCCTTCATTAGCCAAAGAAAGCTACATTTAACAGTCAGTAGAAACAGTACATACAGTATCTCAAGTAAATAACCGGTAGGAAGGTGATCTCCCATAGGGGAGAGCGCAGATCTGACAGGGCGGTCCCTGCACAGTGTGCAGGGACCGCCCTGTCATCCGCCGGCTCAGCGGGGATCAGCTGAGCGATCCCCGTTGAGCAGCGGATCTTCACGGGGCGGATCAATACGGATCCGCCCCGTGTAAAAGGGGCCTTAATTGAACAAGCTGAAGTTAGAAGCTGATTGGCTGCCATGCAGAGCTGCACCAGATTTTGCACTCTACTGTCTCTTCATCATAATAGTGTGGACCAAACCAGCATAGTAATCTGAAGGATGGACACTTTACCATACAAACACTACAGTAAGTAATTAGAACATTTCTTTATGCAGATCATGCACATGAGACATAAGAGGAACAACTGTGTAAGGAAGAGGGAACTGGGTTAAAAAGAGAGAAAGATGACAGCTAAGCTGCCAAGCCAGAAAATTGGATATTATAATTTGTATTATCTAAAACACCCCAACCTTATCCATTCATTTCTTTTTGCCAACTAGTATTAATAATCATAGGGTCATTTTGATTTCTTTATGAACAATAAAAAAAATATATACGAGTTGTTACAATAGTCTTTTCTTATTTTGGTTGCGATTTAGAAAAGCTCATGCTTTGTTAGCAGGGATCTTGTCCCATGGGCTCACTATGGTTTACGTAGAATTGAATTTGCAGTCTGTATGGAAAAGCTTCGTAATTCAGTTAGAAATGTAATAAGATATTGCCTAGATTTAATGGCCATTAAGAATGCAGACAGTGAATCAAGAGCATTTTGCCTCCCTTGCTCACAAAGCCCCTAATTTGTTGGTGTGGATTCTAATAGGAGAAGCAGGTGCTGAGAGAGGAGATAACTCGCAGAATGTTTAAAATTCATGCACCGATGTGGAGGAGTTATTATGTAGAATCACAGCTATGTTTATCTACGATTGCTTATCAATGCATCTGTTCTGTCTGTGCAGTACATGGAGATGTATTCTGGGCTGGCTTGCTGTAGTCAGGTAGTGCTAGTCAATCCTTTTTAAAGTGCAAATACAGAATTTTTCTGTGTGTATATATATATATATATACACTTTATTGCCAAAAGTATTGGGACGCCTGCCTGTACAAGCACATGAATTTTAATGTTATGCCAGTCTTAGTCCTAATGCCCCGTAAACACGAGCGGTAATTCCGCCAGCAAAAGTCAGATGAAAGCTTTTGGTCCAAAAATGCGACCGTGTGTATGCTCCATCGGACTTTTGCTGGCGGAATTCCAGCCAGCAAAATATTGAGAGCAGGTTCTCAATTTTTCGGTTGGAAAAAGTTCAGACACGCAAAATTCCTACGCATGCTCGGAAACAATTTGACGCATGCTCAGAAGCATTAAACTTAATTTTCTCGGCTCATCGTAGTGTTCTTGACGGTCAAAAGTTCTGTGAACTTTTGTGTGACTGTGCGTATGCAAGCCAAGCTTGAGCGTAATTCGGAAATTCTGCACGTGTGTACGCGGCATTAGGGTTCAATATTGAGTTGGCCCACCCTTTGCAGCTATAACAGCTTCAACTCTTCTGGGAAAAAGTTTGGACCAGTGCACAAAGCAAGGTCCATAAAGACATGGATGAGCGAGTTTGGGGTGGAGGAACTTGACTGGCCTGCAAAGAGTCCTGACCTCAACCCGATAGAACACCTTTGTGAATAATTAGACTGGAGACTGCAAGCCAGGCCTTTTCATCAAGCATCAGTGCCTGGCCTCACAAATGTGCTTCTAGAAGAATGGTCAAACATTCCCATAGACACACTCCTAAACCTTGTGGACAGCCTTCCCAGAAGAGTTGAAGCTGTTATAGCTGCAAAGGGTGGGCCAACTCAATATTGAACCCTACGAAATAAGACTGGGATGCCATTAAAGTTCATGTGCTAGTAGAGGTAGGCGTCACAATACTTTTGGTAATATAGTATATATATATTTTTAATATAAACAATATATTCACTGATCAGCCATAACGTATGACCATGTTACTTTTAATCCCAGACCCTATATCATTTATAAATGTATTAAAAAGTAAGGGTCCCGACACTGAACCTTGGGGTACACCACTGATAACCTCATTAACCACTACTCTCTAAATTTGGTCTTTTAGCCAGTTTTATATCCATTTACCAACTGATCTTTCCAAGACTGTAGACTTACACATGAGCTGTGTGTGGGGAACTGTATCGAACGCTTTGGCAAAATCTAAATATACTACATCCACAGCCACCCCTCTGTCCAAGGTTTTACTTACCCCCTCATAAAAAGAAATCAGATTTGTTTGACAATTTCTGTCTTTTATGAATGCATGCAGTCACCATTCAGCTCATAACTTTACACCTAGCTTAGTTGATTTTTATATTGACTTTTATGGAGCCACATGGTGCCCCCCCCCCCCCCCTTTAACCAATAAGTGCGCTTCACATAATTAATGTATAGCACGTGCCTATTCTTGGTGCTCATCCATATGGTGGCACAAGTGTTTGTGAACTAGATTTGTGCATTGGCCAGTCTTCCATAATCAGTCCTTTTCTAAACCTGGACTTATACGACCTGCTACAAATCTGAGCCAGTGGCGGTACTACTTAAGGGAGGCAAGCAACCAATATAAAAGACTGTATAATAATGCAGTCCTTAAATCTGTGGACGCTACTTACTAAAAACTTACCAGTGCTCCAAGGTAAATTAATTTAGCAGTCTGCTCTGGGTGCCTGCTCTGAGTAGATAATGGGTTAAATTCATACGTTACAATGTACAATATTATTAAAGCGTTTGTGTCTTGTCTCATATTCATTTTATATCTGAAGTCAAGCTGGTTTCTCTGTGAAGTCGGAGATCAGATCAGTCACTTTGACTACTCTGTGAGCGTTACGATACAGGAATACCAGAGGGAACCAGACATACTATTCCCGTCAACACATATTAACCTGAGGTAACAACTCTTGTCTCATAAAGCTGTTCCTCGGATCACCTCTCACTTGATTGTTAATATTCCCCGGTGGCAGCGATAACAGAGCGAGATATAGAAACAATACAAACATTAAAAACCAGCATTATTTTGTATTGAGAATAGCACAACAGACACATTTCATGTTATTAAAGTCTTTGGCATAATGGAAATAGAATGTATGATGATGGCTTGAAGTGTTTCTATTGATATCAATACGTATGCATCAACACACATCATGACAGACGTTGACGTGTCATAGCACATATAAATGCATTGATGTGTATTCTGACATGTGTTGACATTCAATACAATGTGCATTACAACAGGCATTAAAAATGTGGGACAACGCAACTTAACGCCCGTGAATCCAAACTTAGGGCCAAAACATACCTTTATGATTGGGTGCATTGTGGTGCCATTCATTTCCCTCATAGTAATGGATTACTGTGTTGCATGTTGGAAAAAATGCTGCATGCTTAGAACTTGGTTCCTTCCTGTGCGTTGGCAATTCCGCAATGCACATGATTGCATTATACAATCTCAGCAGCTGCTAAGAAAGCTGTAAAGTGTGTTTAATAAGTGATGGCCAGCCTTAGTTAGGGTAAAACACGCTGTTTCTCCGACTCTCGACGTGCTTTGCCCCTTTCGAGAGATAGCAACCAGGTAAACCAGAAGTGACGTCAGGGCAAAAGAGTGTGCAGCCTCAATGCATTTCGTGGGTTCACGTCTTCAGGAAGCTTTATGAAACAGCGTGTTTTACCCTACTAGTGATCTGTACATGCCAGTGCTAGCATGTAGCACCAATGAATGTAAGTGCAAACTTCAGGCTTTATTATTGGCATATTTGTACAGGCTATATTGCGCTGTCATTCTACTCTGCTTCCTTTGAGTGTCTGTCTGCATAAGAATTGCAAGATCTATCAGCTGATATCAGACAAGCCACACACCATCCCTCGCTGATGTTGTTTACCTGTCAATATTTATGATATCTATGCAATTTTTGATTCAGCAAATTGCTGTTTTTCTCTCTCACATGAGTGTTGGGGAAGCACAGACTTTTCTTATTCACTTATTTCACCATATTGAACACTTTCTACAAGGTTTTCTAGACTTTTTCCTCTTTTTTGTTATTGATTTATGAGATGTTGAATTAGCGCCGTCCTCTTATTTACTAATTTTTCCAAATGCAAAGAAAGCTTACTAGTACTTATGGATGTACCCCAAACCACCCAAACTACAATTATTCTTGGTCAGTAGTGGTTATTCTTTTTAATGGACTGGACTGCACACAAGACAAAGAAACAAAAAAGACCAAAAATCTGTAAAGGTACAGGTTGATATGTTGAAGTGTATCCAAAACATCCAAAACATTTGTTAATAATTTAGTTTAGTGTAGTTATGTTGATTTTGACTCTGGGGTATTGCATGCATAGTAAACTCTGTAGACTCTACATCAGTCTTTTTTAACCAGGGTGCAAAAGCACCTTGGCGTGCCTCCAGGTTTCTTCAGGGGTGCCTTGGCAAAATTCCTCAAAATTCCCCAAAAACTGTATACAAGCCAACAGGTGAATCCAGCCTGCCTTTTAGTTTCACAAAGCCACAGGTTCACCATTACAACCTTCTAGATGTCGGCGTTGTAATAACCGATGATGTCATTAGTTGATAAGGAGAACGTTGGACACCTGCATAGCATCCTTGTTTGCCCCTCCCCTGCCCCTCTCCATCAGCACTGGGGTCATATTAGCTAAGTGAGGAGAGACGCTGGAATACTAGTCAGTACCAGTGTGCACGGGTGTATTTGCTTTGGAAGAATACATCTCCTCTAATGTTGAGTGTCCTACATGTGCAGATTTTGCTGCGTTATGTAAAATTATTTGTTTAATTTTTTTCAATTTAAATTTTTTTATTGAAGGGTATGCAACAGATACAATTAGAAAGTAACTTCGGAAGACCATACAGTCAATAGTTAACATCATTAACACAACCAATACTCTGAGATATACTGAAGAGGAGTAAGGCAAATACTTATTGTATCAAGAAAGAGAGAATGCTTATAATAAATTGCCATGACTCCTCCAATCAATTTGCATTAGGGGCAATCTCTCCTTCCTGAAGGAAAAGAGAGATCAGCCAGGTCACTGCTGGAAGTTTATAACGGTGTGTATTACTAGGTTCTGAGCACACCCTTCTTTTTTTTTTTTTTAAATACCTGAAGTCGGGTCGAAATCAGGGATAGACTTAGGTGAGGAAAAGAATACTAGAGGGGGATGAAGAGAGAATGGGGAGGAGAGGGGGGAGAGACAAAAAAAAAAAGGGAAGGGGGGGTAGCAATAAGGCGGGAGCTAGGGTCGTTAAGGCCTGTCGGGTGTCTCAAGATTGTGCATAGTTTTCAGGGGTGCCTCAACTGAAAAAAGGTTGAGAAACACTGCTATAAATAGACACATCCATACATAGGAGACTCTGGATTTGTATCTATGTTTAAGGCAGAGGACAAAGGACTAGTCATCAGTATTTAATATAGTCTCCAACTAGCTTATCTTTTTCCCATTACTGACCTACCATGCCTTGTGTCTCTTTGTGGAGGAGGCCATCTTAGTAGAGGCAGGGCTTTATTTTCTCATATGAGAGTTTTTAGCTAGGGAAACAGTAAGCAGCACAGTAGTGAAATGACTGTATCAGACTCCAATTCTCATGAGAATATCAGTCAGATGCAGCAGTACCTTATATCTCACACTGTAGATGTACAGCTATGAGGCTGTAGGCACGGCAATGCTTAGGCACACCACAAGTGCTCTGCTATTTTTCTGGAGGAATTTAAGACAAAGGGAAAAATTTTCAGGGCATTGCTTAGACACATTTTAAATTCTAGATGTTCCCAATAACAAAGCTAACACTTCCATCCAACTTACTGTTGGTCATCCTTTTCCTCTTTTTTCTTCAGTTTTGGATAGCATAGGAAAAGGTTATAACCCCATGTAAACAATATTGCTACTGTACATGTTTGTTTTTTTTGCAGTTTATTTGTTGGTTTAACTTGGGTAGGGTGCGGGGGAGCCTTGGGATACTCCAAACTAGCAGATATACAGTGGGAGATACCTCTAACTGTTGTGTATCTTCAGGGTGTAAGCACCCTATTTTATTGAGTATTTGATGAACTATAACCAGGGGACCCCATTGCTAAAGTAAAGCCTAAGTCAGCAAACTGGAGTGAGCTCTCCCAAAGGAGACAAGGAAGGTCTCTAGGATCGTTACAGCTTGTACTCACTGTGCCCTGAGTAGTTAATGCTCTCTTGTTGTACCAGCCAGACTGTGTACAGAATGCCTCCAGGTCAGATCATCTGTGGACTTCCTCCACTGTTTTCAGGGACTCCAGATGTGGGTAGCTTTAACTGGAACTGGGACCCAAATAGATTTCTTCTAAACTGTAGCTATCATCCAAGAGGGCCTCAGGCTGGGTCTTCTCCCTTCGCCCAAGACTGTTTATGCACATCTCTGCCCCCTGCTGGTCACCCTCTCAACCAGGGATTTGCTGAGGCTGGATGCATATTCAACCCAGGGTCTTCCTGTCCGACTCACTATATTCAAGAAGTTACTGGAATGCAGGGGGAAGTAGTTGAGCGTGCACCAGCAGAACCTAGCATAGCCAAAAGCAATTGAACATTGCTCCTTTTTACAGAGGAGCCGACAACTAAATTTGCCTCAGATGTAGCAACCTAGCTAGGAGTACATTTGAGTAAATCTGTTTATTTAGAATGTTTATGAATGAATGAATGAATGATTTGCATAGCGCGGCAACTGCGAACTGAATCACCTTGAGGTTTACATTCAGATAAACATTTATATAAAGAACTATGTTCCTGAACACAATATAGATAATGATATAGATATATATAATACTTAAAAGATGAGTTCCCGTGAGTTTGACGTTAAAACTGCATTCCTATATGGAGACATTAAGGATGACCTCTACATAGAGCAACCGCCAGGGTTTGAGCAAGGAGAAAACCTTGTGTGTAAACTTCAGAAGAGCATCTATGGTCTTAAACAATCTGCAAGGATATGGAATGAGAAAGTGAATGCTTACCAGAGAGGGATTCTCAAGATGTAAATCTGTCTCTACTCCAGGAATCAAGGAGACAGATGGATATATAGCCTTATCTATGTCAATGACATTATAACTTTTTTTTTACAAGAAGGGGATTACAATCAGATAGTTCAAAAACTTAAAGAAAATCTTGAAGTCAAAGAGCTAAGGAACATTAGCTACTATCTGGAAATCCAAATAGAGAGAGAAGAGGATGGAAGTTATCTTCTCAACCAATCTCCGAAAATCTCCAAAATCTTGGAACAATTCCATATGCAAGATGCAAAGGAAGTGAAAACTCCTATGGGACAAGCATTGGAAACATTTCATTGGAACGAGCAATGAAGCAGAAAACTTGCTAACCAGCAATGATATGTAGCGCAGACCAATCGGTAAGCAGCTATATGCTGCCTCTGTGACAAGACCAGACATAGCCACAGCAGTGTGCATACTATGCAGGAAAGTTTCAGCCCCCTGTAAGCGTGACTGGAACGCAGTAAAAAGAGTGATACAATACCTCAAAGGAACAATTCAGATAGAGTTAAGGTTACTAGCAATATTAAATCCAACACTGGTCGGATATGTGGATGCTGTTTGGCCCGTGGACTGCACAGACCGCAAATCCACAAGTGGATTCATATGGGGAAGGAACCATAAGTTGGTCTAGTTGAAAGCAAGCAACTGTTGCTCTATCCTCAATTGAAGCAGAGTACATTGCAGCAGCACACGCATGTCAAGAAGTGATATGGGTTTGTCAACTTTTTGTGGACAAAACTCCTAACACCTACTCTAGTTAACCTGTGTATAAAAGATCGGTATACTTACCTTTTTTTAGCCCGGTCCGTGTGATTCTCTGTGGTCAGCCAGCACCGGCTACAGGGGAAAGGAGAGAGCGCTCCAACAGCTGGTAATGCCTGGGAGCGTGACGTCATGTCTGTTGTTGGCGCTCCCTCCTCCCCCCTGCAGCCAGCACAGGGGAGTCAGATTATGAGACTGAACCACAGCTGCCCGAAAATAGTTGTATATACATCTTTCTAACGCTGGCTAATCAAAGTAGGTGTTAGGAGAGGCAGTTTTAAGTGTGGTTAGGTGGTAGCCTGGAATTCCACTTAAACAAAAATAGAAAATATATTCCTGCTGGTTAGATTTCCTCTCTTTTGTATCATAGTGATGGTGAGGGAAAATATCCCAGATGGGGAAACAGACAGAAATGTGTCAAAACCTTGGTTTTTATTCCTGTTTGTGTTCTTGTCATTAAAAGAAAGAAAATACATTTCCCCAGTGGAATTACAGGCTGCAATAAAAAGTATACTGCCATTCTAACCCTTTCCAACTATAAAAACACAACAATATACATTATCAAGAGTCACTAATACAAAATAAATGCAGTTTGTTTGCTAGGTGGACTGGGGAAATATATATGAGTTTACTGAAAAGTGAAGACAAGAAAAGGATGAAAGAAATGCAGAACAATCTAGAGAAGACAAAGACATAAAGGATGATAAGTATCTTGCCATATCTGGGAGTTCTGAAGAATGATTCGATTAAAGGTTCAGTAACATTAAAAGAGGCAGAGGAGTTTTGATGTAGAGATGAGATAAATGGAGAGATTAGGAGAATTCAATCGGGAATGAGCCTGTTTAGGGATTTATAGAACATTTTGGTCCACACACCATGAATAACTGCCAATAAAATATTACAATACAGACAAAGAGCCAGATTTCTGTTAAAGGCTTTTATTATTAAAGCGGTAGTAACGTTTAGGATAAACAAAAAGTTCTCCCTGCAAGGTAAAGCCATAATGTGCTGGTATGCATCGCAACTTCCTTCCGGGTTCATGGACTGTGGATGCTTGAATGGCTATGCCGCGATGACGTCCCTCCTGCGCACATGCCTCACGCATGGAGCTTGAAAGGAACGGCGCAGGTATGCTGTTCCTTCAGAGGGCATGCGCCGGTGATGGTGCATGTTTAGGAGGTATTCATTTAACCTACAGGTAAGCTTTATTATAAGCTTACCTGTAGGTAAAAATAAAAAAAGGAGAGTTTACTTGCACTTTAAGAATATATACTTTTTGAAGGAACTCTGAGAGAAATACTAAAGACTGATATAGAAGGTTCGTTTTTTTCGTTCAGCTGGCAAGATGAAAGGAAAAAGAACAAAAAGATTCCCCCTATCCACACAAGCGAGGTGGATGGGAGAATTTTCTCCACCAGGACATTGTATTTCAACAGCGGAACTCCTCTGCTGTCAGAATACATTGGCTGCAGCCACTGATTGATGAAAGTTTTAAAGTGTGTCTGTTAAACAGGGAGGCCCTGCAAGGAAAGAAATGCAGCTGGTCCCTGCCATTGGCTAAGTGCGTTGATCGGGACCCTTTCGGCTGCTGGTTTTCCAACATGCTCTGCCAACAGAAGCTGGTCGAATGGACGGCTTCTGTTGGACCGGCTACCGTATTAAACCGGCCGATGTCACCCGGCATTCGGCCTGTGTGTGCATTGTTAATCTACTACTTCAGAAAATGATCCCTGCTTGAATGTCAATCAGCTTAAATGTTTTTCCATACACTTACCTGCCCCTCCCCCACACATTTCCTATCCCTTATGACGCGTACACACCAGATTTTACACCGGAAAAAACGTGGATGTTTTTTCCGACAGAATTCCGCTCAAGCTTGGCTTGCATACACACGGTCACACAAAAGTTCTATGATCATTTGACCATCAAGAACGTGGTGACGTACAACACTATGACGAGCTGAGAAAGTTAAGTTCAATGCTTCCGAGCATGCGTCAAATTGTTTCCGAGCATGCGTAGGAATTTGTACAGACGAACGGAATTTCAGATCGGAACTTTTTCCGACCGAAAAATAGAGAACGTGCTCTCAATCTTTTGCTGGTGGGAATTCCGCCAGCAAAAGTCTGATGGAGCATACACACGGTTTGAATTTCTGACCAGAAGCCCTCATCAGACTTTTGCTGGTGGAATTTACGATCGTATGTACGGGGCATTAGAAAGATTTCAATGGGCAGTGCATTTCAGTGTTATACATTTAGGCTGGCACTCCAAAGCCAAAAGTATAGTATATTCAAACTGATAGTGTGATATCACACCGCAGGGGGCTGCAAAGATCTCAACAAGCCCTAACGCCCCCAAAGATCTCTAAATAAGGAGGACAGAAGAAAGGAAGAAAGTGTACATATAAAAAGTGCACATATTTACACTCACCCTTTCTCCCATCTAGGGATCTTTACAACATTGACTTCTTCTTTAACCGAAGTTCTAGCTGGAATGACCCTTTAATATATGTAATTCCAGATAAAATAACTTGGTTTCTTTTAAAAAAGAGATTGCTCCCATGTCTTTGTGGTTCTCATGTGGATCCTTAGCCTGATTGCAGTGTTTGAAGTGACCACACTACTTAGATGCAGCTGACATCTGTGCGAGCTTTCTTCTATTCATCTGCTTGGCGTCAGGGTGATTTATGTAAGGAAATTGGTAGCTGAAAATTTTAAGACACAGCAGCAGATTCATCCTGGAAATTAGAAATTTAATAGCATCTGTATCTGGTGTGAAGCAGAACTCAGCGAGCTGTGTGTAAGAGAATCAGATAAAATGAATAATGGCAAACACGCAGAAGCATCAGTCAATAAAAGGTAAACTATTGGGAAAATCATTTAAAAAAATTAAGTTTTACTGTTTATTTAGAGTGAAACTATAAAAGTTTTGAGGTTTAGTTATTTTTTTAGGTATATAAAAACCCAATCATTTAAATCTCATATAGAATTGCATAAATATGTATGTTGCACGTATTCCCTCAGGAGTCACTGGATTTGTTGCCCAGCCCAGTGATGACCCGCCCTGTACTTAACCCGATAATCACAGACACACCTAGAACTTCGGAAATGGGCTTTATTAAACAGACATATTAAAGGAAATTTTGGTTAAATAAAGGCAGTACAATATCACAACATTACCTCTCAAGTTTTGCTCCTCCTGTAGTGATGTAGTGGGTGAATAGAATGCCCTTAAAAAAAAGTGAGCTGTTGGTGGGACTCTGGGGGAGGGGGGGATGGGAGCAGGTTACCCCTGGACATCAACATGTAGAGCAACACCCTGGAGGAGAGTCCCCAACTGGACAGGGCTGCTAAGTGGGACAATCTGGCACAATGCAGGGTGTAAATGGAGAGACCTTGCCATCCCTGACCTTCAACTGAGGGTCTGTGACTTGGTGTGGAAGGGCCTCGGGGCCTAAGACTGAGGACCTAAATCAGCTCTGTAGGACTTGCTAGAAAAGAGTGGAAAGATGGCTGAAACTAGTGTTCTGCGTGATCTAGGACTACTGTCAGAGTGTCATTTAATGAGACTGGTATTCCGCACTGCAGAATGTGATATGTTGCTGTAATGGAGATGTGTACATGAAGAGTTTAACGGATGCAGTAAAGTGTCAAAATTCAATTGGAGTGGATATTCCTTTATTTAGATTAGCAGGCCTCAGTGTAGTTTGTGGGCCTCTAGCCAGGAGAAAGGTGACACATGATGGCAGAGTTGCCTCTAAAAGACAGATATGTGGTTGACCAAGAAGAAGTGGGGAGAAACTGAGTCAGCTTGGAGCAAACCCTTGTCCAACCCAGGTCCCTTACAAAATCTGGCACATGCAGAACAGTAGATATGAAAATGGCTTAACTACAAAGCCACTGGCCAGTGGAAGAATAGTTCAGTCCTAACGGTGTTGGGGCCATTTATCTCTCTTGGTGGAGAGCTCACTCTCTTCACCAATGTTACCAAGCTAACGGATTGAAATTTACTGACACAACACCCGAAATTTACTGGCAAAGCCAAGTTTTTACTGGCATTTCCAAAAGTTACACAATTACAGTTTTAAGTGTACAGTTCAGTGTTTAGGTTGCAAACAAATACAATATGCAATTAGCAATGTTATTTAAGGTAGATATTAAGGCAAAACACATATTTCCTATTTTATTTTCAATATAGTAAGTAAGTAGCTTAGGGACAGGACTCTAACAAGAAAAAAACAAGAAATGCCTTCAATTTTCCAAAGTTACATTTATAATAGAAATAATGTCTTTAGGTTTAGTAACACAGCTCACTGTTGCACAGACAACCTAAAGGGAGCTTAGTTAAAGAGGAACTGCAGTCTGCTCACATAATTTGTAAAAAAAAAAAAACATATTTGCCATTCTGACGCTTCTTTCCAACCACTTGGCATATTATTTTATATATACTGTGATTCTGTACTTGCCACATATGCCGCAGAAATCTCCCTCCACTAAGTGTGGCTGCAACCATTTTAACTGTGGGCAGCTGAAGCTGCTGCCTGTTCACTTCCTGGATTTACACAGACACACAAAGGCACTCCTCCAGCTCGGCAGCTCTCATTGGCCCTCTTATGACTCATCCCCCCAGCCTTCCTGGCAAACTCTCACAAGAGTGAGAAAGAGAGCTCTACATGATGTCATAAGCCTAGGCTTTTTATCATACAAGAAAAGGGAAGTGGGCTGTATAAGGTATTTACTGGCAGAAAAAAAAAAAAAAAAAACGTTTTACTATCCAAATTTAAAAAAAAAAGGCAAAAGATTTATTAGATGGAAAGTTGAAAAAATGACTGAAGTTCCACTTTAAGATTAGCCTGTTAAAAATAAGTTGACCTGAAATTGTAAAAACATTTTACTTTTTTAGAGGTGAACTTAAAAAAATGAAATAAAATTCCAGTAAAATTATACTTTATTGTAAATATTGTAAAGTCACTCAAGTGTCGGCATGCTCCATGCTGCAGATTTAAGTTGGCATTCAGTAAACATCACAATGTTAATCGTGGTCTGATGGGCATAATATATGTCTTTTCAGAGACCATTCTGGCAGTACTGGGTTTCAGCACACTTCTTCACTCTGGAAAGACACAAGAAACAAGGAAAGACTTGATCCTCTGATCTTTATGGACTTTAAAATATGGCAGCTACAAATAAAAATGTACACAGGGAAAGCAATCTTCTAATGCCACATACACACGGTCGGAATTCTCGTTGGAAAAAGCTCTGATGGTTTTCCTGTCGGAATTCCGACGGAATTTCGCTCAAACTGTCTTGCCTACACACGGTCACACCAAATTCCGACTGTCAATAACACCGCGGCATACAACACATTTGACGGCACTATAAATTTAATGCTTCCGAGCATGCGTCAAATTGTTTGCGAGCATGCGCCGGAATTTTGCGTGTCGGAATTGCATACACACGATCGGAAAATCCGATAGAAAGGTTTTCCGTCTGAAAAATTAAGAACAGGTTCTCAATCCAAAGTCCATCGGAAATTCCGACAGAAAAAGACCAATGGGCATACACTTGGTCGGAAAATCCGATGAAAAGCTCCCATGGGACTGTTTCCATCGGAAATTCCGACCATGTGTATGCGGCATTACGGTACTCAGTGGTGCTAGCAGCTCTGGTATGTATTAATCAAAAAAAAGGCTTGACGGGATTCCAAAAGAGAATACCTCTGGGGAGAAAGAAAGACAAATATTAGATAGAAAGAAGGAAACAAGTAAAACTCTGGAGAAGCAAGGGAGAGACAATTATGAGCCAAAAGGGGGCAAAAGCAGCCACATAGATCTACAGGAAGGCCGCAATAAATAACCAAATAAAAAGACTAAAAAAAGCCGGTGAAAGAGGAACTCCCAGAGAAAGTCAGAGAACTTGTACGACTGAAGTCCGGGGCGTGACCGGATGCAGGTGAGAGTGAGAGAGGAGTGAGTCCGTGCAGCGTTCCTTCTCCTCTCATCCCCCGCTCCATATACTAGAGCACAGCATTGAGTCTGGAGTCTGGAGTCTGCGTGCACCGCTTCAACGGGCGATTGTGTGACTGCACCGGCCATAGAGCAGAGAGCAGAGCAGTGTATGCAGGAGGAGATCGGGAGCTGGAGCAGGTGTCAGCGAATCAGAGTGACGGCGGGCGTTCTCAGCACACGAGTCTCTCCTCACAGCGTATAGTGCGCCTCTACCGACGAGCCCCCCCGCGCCTCACGGAGCTGGAGGTGAGGACGTGAGAGGGGAGAACGCATAAGGCGGAGAGGAGGTGCGGGCGGTGGCAGGGGGGAGTGAGAGTCCTCGGCTGCCTACACCTGGGCTGAATCGAAAATCAGGCTGGCTGAGTGGATTTTCCCGTTCTTTTTTCTTTCTACCAGCGCCTGAATGTATCTTTGCCAACACAAGCATTTGAGCTGAAGCTGATGCTGGATTCAGACACAGCAGTAAAAAAAAAAAAAAAAAAAAAAAAAAAAAAAAAGGCTTTCCAGACGTCATAAATCATCTTTCTTCGCTTACTAGACCCGCTGGTCAGTGGAACTTGCATCTGCGACTACGCCAACTCTGACCACCACCGGATGGGTGAGATAAGAGACTGCTTTAACTATAAGATATGTTTTATTAATTTACACTAATCACAGATCTACAAAAGAGTGGAAGGTGCGCATTGCAGAGAGCCTGTTTTTGGTGTTTTTTACTTCCTTTGTTCCTTTTTGTCCCCTTTTTTTTTTTTGGTTCCTGCTGGCAGTAGAGTATTGACCTTATAAACTTGAAAGTGAAAAAGTATAATTGGACTCTGGCCTAACACGCCCCAGTTTTATATTATCTCAGGGTGTAGGACACTGTCCCTGTCCCTCTTTAAATCATACTGCTTGCCACATCTAAAGTCAAGTTAACATGCCTTCACAGCGCACCACAAAAGCTAGCCAGGCGGCCAGCCAAATAGCAGCAGCGAAACTGGAGAAATTTGCGCATACCCCAAACCAAGGGCCAGCCCTGTCCCCTCAGAAAACCCTCACTCAAAATCAAAATCAGCACCCCCAGCCTACCCGAACAGGAGGAGTGACAGGGGCCACAGGAGGAAGGAAAAGCCAGGGACTGAGTCAAACATCTTTACAGACTCCCCAGAGGACAATAGTGGAGGGGGGTGAAATAGAGGGGCAACCCCGGAGCCAGGTAGTGGAGGGTTCTCCTCCAGAAAGGGGGGCAGACAGTACACCTGGGGGGGAGCCATCCTTAAAAGAGATATTGGAGGCGGTTAATTTTTGCAGGGCCTCTCTGACTGACATGCACGACCAACTGAAGACAATACAGGCGGAACTTGCCAATGTAAGGAATGAGATACAAAAGGTACAAGAAAGGACTACAACTCTTGAGAATAGGATGAGCCTAGTGGAAGACGACTTGACCCCTTTAAAACATGAAGTGAGTGATCTTAAAAACCTCCTCAATATACAGCTTAATAAAATGGACGAAATGGAGAACAGGATGAGAAGGAAAAATATCCGCATAGTTGGTCTTCCGGAACATTCCGAGGGCCCTGATCCTGCCACTTTCCTGGAAAAGTGGCTGGTTGAAACTTTTGGGCAGGAATCATTCTCTTCATTTTTTGCGGTGGAAAGAGCCCATAGGGTTCCCTCTAGACCCATCCAACCCGGGGCCCCTCCTAGGCCCATACTGGCAAAATTCCTATTTTTCAAGGACAAAGTAACAATTATACGGAAGGCAAGGGAAGTAGGAAATATTTTTTACAAAGGCACGAGGGTGTCAATTTATCCTGACTATTCTCCAGACCTCCAAAGAAGGCGAGCGAAATTTGGAGAAGTAAAACGAAATCTGCGTCAAGCTAATTTAACCTATGCTCTACTATACCCAGCAAAACTAAGAATAATGGCACCCGGAGGGTCTCTACTCTTTGACTCCCCCAAAGGGGCTGAAGACTGGCTTATTAAATTTAAGGAGCGTCTTTAGTCGACCAAGATCATCTTAATTCGTTGACATTTTCTTTTTTTTTTTTGTTTTTTTTCTTTGTTTGTACCCCCTTCTTTCGGTGAGGGGGGCTGGTTATAGCTGTTTTTATATATTTAGCGGAGCGAGGGAAGGGGAGCGAGAGGCGATTTATAGTGACCTCTAATCTTACTTACTTACCCTCTTTTTTCTTTTTTGTGTTTTCTATTTTTCTTGAGTTGCTGTGTCGCTTCCCGGGAGGGGCGGAGGAACGAGGGTGGAATGCACGGGGGGAAGAGGTTAAAAGATGGTGCATACTTGTAGTTTCGGAGTGCTGCAGGTCGATTTTGATGGAAGGGGTTTCTCTAATAGGGGGGAGGGGGTGGGAGGGGTAGCAAGGGGTAAAGGGAGGGGTAGGAATGGGGTTGATTCACTGGCACAAATATTAAGAATGTCTCAAAAGAAGGGTGATTGGGTCGGTCACATTAGAAGGCCCCCGGCCAAACCTAGGGTGGTAACGAATGGTGAATGTTTGCAGAGTGGTAGTAGGGTTAAAAGTGAATGTATGTTGAAGGGTGAGAGGTATAACATGTATGAAGATGTATGGTGGAGGGAGGAAAAATGGATTGGAAAAGGAAAAAATCACTCACTTGGAAAGTTTTTGCGACAACAATTTATAAGTATTAACAAAAAATCACGTTATGATGACAAGTATTTTTAGAAGGTTCTTACAACCTCTAACCACAAATATAAATTTATGTTGTGTAACACTGAGAAGGGGCATAATAATTAAGTTAACTGACTATTTTGAAAGAAATTTTAGCTTAAATTAATGAGCCACAAAACACAGGTTAATAGGAAACAAGTCACTATATGTTCATGGAATGTGAGGGGATTGGGGGATCCGGGGAAAAAATCTGCAGTATTATCTATGATTAGATCTTATGGGGTGTCTATACTTTGTCTTCAGGAGACCCATTTAACCAAAGCCTCCATCCCCAAGTTAGGGTGGGGTGAGTTTGCTCTTCAGTATCATTCAGTCCACTCGTCCTTTTCTAGAGGGGTTAGTATAATGATAAATTCAGAGATCACATTTAACTGTATCCAAAGAAAAATAGATGATCGGGGTAGGTATATTTTTCTACATTGTAAAATCGAAAATAAAGTTGTCCTGCTGGCCAATGTCTATATCCCGCCCCCTTTTGATATGGAGGTCCTTCTGGACCTTGTGGAGTTTGCGCTGGATAGACCGGGTATCCCGATCGTGGTCTTCGGGGATTTCAATATGGTCTTAGATAAGGTACTTGACAGGTTTCCCCAGAGGTGTCAGAGGGGAGGGTTAGCGGATAGCCGCCTCCCCCGCTTCCTGGATGAACTGGGCCTGAAAGATATATGGAGACTGCGGAACCCCGGGATTAGGGGGTACTCGTGTTTCTCCAGCACGCACTCCACACTGTCGAGAATTGATATGGTACTTTGTAATGATGAGTCGATGTCCTTGTTAGATAATATTAGGTATAGGCCCAGAAGTCTTTCCGATCACTCCCCCCTGACAGCCTCATTTGAGGTAGGTGCGAGAAATACGTACAGGGAATGGAGAATTAATCCTTCCTGGCTGGAATTAATGGGAGATCCAAAGGAGGTCATACAGGCTTTGAGAGAAAATATAGATATGAATACGGGTTCGGCCCCCCAGGGGGTAATTTGGGATACAACCAAGGCTATCCTCCGGGGCTTATTGATCCAGCAAATCTCTAGAATAAAAAAAAAGTCAAGGGAGGGGGAAGAGAACGCAGCGAGAAAAGTATCTCTTGCAGAAGCGAACTACATAAAAATCCCTTCACCGACGAATCTCAAAGATTGGGTAGAAGCACAAAAGGAATATCGTCTAGTCTTATTAGGTAAAGCTGAACAAAAATATATTTTCCAGAAGCAATCTGCTTTTGGAGAAGGGGAGGGAATAAGTAGGATGCTTGCCCACCTAGTGAGGTCCAACTCCCCGTCATCTATGGTCCCGATGATAGATATCGGAGCTGGTAAGACTTCCACATATACGCCAGAGATAGTGGATACCTTCAGAACCTACTATGAGAACTTATATCACTCCCAACAAGATGAAATAACAGGAAAACTGGATACATTTTTTGAAGGATTGGCGGTCCCCTGTCTCTCTGAGGAGGACAGAGCTGTCTTAGACGGCCCTGTCACCCTGGAGGAGATACAGAGGACCGTCCAGGAAATGGCAAGGCAAAAGTCCCCGGGACCAGATGGATTACCTATAGAAATATATCGCTGTTACGGGGAGGTTCTTCTCCCCGAGCTCCTGAAGGTATTTAACTCATCGATGGTGGAGGGTGCGCTCCCCCTATCGATGATGGAATCAACCATAATTGTAATCCCCAAGGAAAATAAGAACCCCTTATCACCGGCCTCATATAGGCCTATTTCACTCCTGAATTCGGATACGAAAGTCCTGGCAAAGGTCCTGGCTGCCAGACTTAATAAAATTATCCCTAAATTGGTGCACCCGGATCAATCGGGATTTATCCCAGGGAGGTCCGCCAGTTTAAATATCAGACGGCTCTTCTTGAATTTGCAGACCCCAGTGGAAGAGCGTGGAAATAGGGCCGTGCTTTCCTTGGATGCTGCCAAAGCTTTTGATACACTGGAGTGGGAGTATTTATGGAGAACATTAACACAATTTCAGATCGGGCCAAACTTCGTCAACTGGGTGAAATTACTATATGGAGCGCCTGGAGCAAGACTAAAAGTAAACAACGAATACTCTACTAGGTTCCGATTGCTGAGGGGGACAAGGCAGGGGTGCCCGTTGTCCCCCCTCCTTTTCGCCCTCGCAATCGAACCCCTGGCTCTTTCTTTAAGAGCATCCCCAGGTATCAAAGGCTTCAAAAGAGGGGAAATAGAAGAAAAAGTGATTCTGTATGCAGATGACCTTTTGATACTGCTCAATGATACACAGGGGTCACTACGGGAGACCATGGGCAGAATTGAAAATTTTGGTTGTCTGTCGGGGCTTAGGATTAACTGGGATAAATCAAATCTGCTCCCTTTAGACCCATTGGAGGCTCCCCTACCCCAAGAGGCAGCGCAATTGCAAGTTGTCCATCAGTTTAAATATCTAGGGATAAATATATCAAGAGACCCGAAACAATTTATTCCTGACAACTTAGTTCTACTTCTGAATAAATTTAAAGGGAAAATCCAAATCTGGAAAAAACTGCCCCTGTCAGCAGCAGGCCGCTGTAACCTAATTAAAATGGTTTTTATGCCACAATTACTGTATTTACTCCATAACTCTCCAGTATGGATCTATAAGAAGTGGTTCAAAAGGATAGACACCTTATTTAGAGATTTAATTTGGAAAGGGGGCGTACCACGGATTCGTCTTAATGTACTGCAATCATCAAATGGCGCAGGGGGCGTAGCTCTCCCGCACCCCTGGAGCTATTTTTTGGCAGCCCAGCTTCAACATATTGGGGGATGTGAGGCTACAAAAGGGGGGAGTGAGTGGAAGACTCTTCTCCATAAATCAACTCATAACTCCTTGATTGAAGTCTTAGAGGCTGGGTCCTTTCAGAAGGGGCTACCCACCCAGGACCTGATAGCAAGAGTATGGAATACAGTTAAAAAATTACTGGGTTATAGCGGATTTACAGATTTCTCACCTCTTTGGACAAATAATAACCTGCCCGAGATACAAAAAATGGGGTCTATTAGAGAATGGGAAAGAAAAGGCCTGCATTTTATTACTCAGATGTACCAGGAGGGGAGGCTTAGAAGCTTTCAGGACCTGAGAGAACAATTTGCGTTGCCTAAACGGTCCTTTTTTAGGTATTTGCAGATAAGGCACGCCCTGACTGAACAGTTTAAAGGGGCGGTATTCGAAAGGACCAATATTCCGGTACTACTGAGTATAGCTGAATCTGATACACGAAAAGGGATGATCTCTAAACTGTATCTACAAATACACAAGGGGAACGGGGAAGGTCAACAACTCGGATTCCAAAAAGCTAAATGGGAAGGAGATGTGGGAAATATGTCCGACACACAATGGGAAAGGATTTTAGCCCTTGCTCCCTTGGTCTCCCTATCCCCTCCCCAGAGAATGTCACACCTTTTCCTAATACATAGAGTGTATTTTACACCAGTAAAACTTTTTAGGTTTGGCCGTAGACAAGACGATACATGTCCTAGATGTAGGAGACCGGGAGGGGACCTTATCCATATGTTCTGGAGATGTCCAAAACTATATCGATATTGGAAGGAGGTGGTGGACAGGATTACCCAGGTATTTAACACCAATCTTGACCTGGATCCCATCCTGTGTGTACTAGGGGGATTGGAGAAGGAGGGTAGGTCAAAAGAGATGCAGCAGGCAATTATCCGATGCCTTTTTCAGGCTAGAAAATTAATAGCCCAAAAATGGCAATCCTCTACCCCACCATCCACCCAGGAGTGGGAACAGAATATGGAAAGAGTGATTCTCATGGAAAAAACGACTTATATAAAACAGGGTAACTACACCAAATTTCAGAGGATATGGAAAATGTGGTTTGAACAAACTCGGATTTAGGAATACTATCTGGATAACAACAAGTGAGGATTAAGATGTTAAGTGTCATAAGGAGTGGTAGAGAGTATGAGGCTGGATGAAGGGGGGGAGGGGGAGGGAAAGGGGGAGACGAATGGGAAGCTGGAAGGGAAATAGGCATTGTAACTATAATATTCAGCCCTCTTTCACAGCTTAAGGAAAGGAGGATGCCTGTGATTGTATATATTAGTTTGTAAGTGACTGTGATATAATGTGTAATTTTTGTTGTAAGTGTAAATTAAATAATAAAAATATTTGGTTAAAAAAAAAAAAGAAGCCCAAAAAAACGAAGGAGTAATCTGCAGAAAAGCCACAAAATTCTTTGAGATAGAGCAAATGGAAAATCAATGAGTTCTCTCCAAAGAATGGGTCGGTGCAAGGGGAACAAACCCAACATGGGGAAACGTCAAGCCAGACAGAGGAATACAGAATTGAGATTGAGACAGAAAGGACACAAATGTGCCAATCCTGTGCGGACATGAAAAAGCACTAACATCACATAATATAGAGATAATATCAGTGTGTCATGCGAGGATATGAGATGTCATGTGATGATATGAGATGATATAGAGATAGTTACATAGTTAGCTAGGCTGAAAAAAGACACAAGTCCATCCAGTTCAACCATAAAAATATATGACCTCTGAGGGACAAGGTGAGATGTACGTCATTTCCCAAATAATAACTTAATACATTTTCAATCAGATGGAGATGTTGCCTCTTTTTCTATCATTTACAGAAAAGAACCGGTAAATGGAAGGAGTAGAAGGCTAAATCAAGAAAGAAAAACAAATAATGACTAGGCAGCAGAGGAATAAAATCAATCTAAAAAGGACGAGGAAACTAAAGAAAGGGAAAACACCATCAAAACTTGGCTTGTTCAAAACAAAAAAAGTTGGCTATAGCGAGACGTACATTATTCCTCAACCAAATTGAGATGTTTTACAAGTACTTTTAGAAAGGTTTATTCCCGTTGTGTGTGTGCAAATCAACATGTGTTTAAGACACAAAACATTTTAATGCATATAATCTAAGGATGCTAGAAAAAGGAAATAGTTACCCTTAGCAGGGAATATAAAATTGTTGTTTATTTTAGCTGCATCCATACAGTTAAGGATTTTCTAAGCACAGAGTGTGAGTAATGTCTTCTGCTCTGCAAAACATGTATTTAGCCTGCTGGGTTTGACAGCTGCATTATAATGAATGTTGCCATATAGCAAAGGGACATTAACAACCCATATTGGCCTGTCAATGGGCTTTTGTCAGATTGGCATTTTGTTTCATTTGGCTACAATGAAATGAAACGCCAATACTGAGTGATTTTCCTACACCTTACTAAGCACGCAACCGCCGGCCTCCCGCCTATATGTATAACTGCATAAGCTGCTGTTTTCTAAACATTCCCTCTCATTTGGAAACAAGCAGTTAAGCACTCAGTCAGGTAGAAAATCTAAGAGACAAGCTAATACAACAAACTGTATACTACTGTGGGGAATCTGCATCCAATCCATCTGGACACAATGAGTTCAGCTAAAAACTTGCTGCAAATGCTTAACCACTTAAGGACCGAGCCTCTTTCTGAGATGTGTTGTTTAGAAGTTAAAAAAAAAATTTTTTGCTAGAAAATTACTTAGAACCCCAAACCTTATACTTTTTTTCCTAACACCCTAGAGAATAAAATGGTGGTCGTTGCAATACTTTCTGTCACACTGTATTTGTGCAGCGGTCTTACAAGTGCACTTTTTTTGGAAAAAAAAAATTACTTTTTAAAATTAAAAAATAAGATAATAAAGTTAGCTCAATTTTTTTTATATTGTAAAAGATAATGTTACGCCGAGTAAATTGATACCCAACATGTCATGCTTCAAAATTGCGCCCGCTCGTGGAATGGCAACAAACTTTTACCCTTAAAAATCTACATAGGCGATGTTTAAAAAAATCTACAGGTTGCATGTTTTGAATTACAGAGGAGGTCTAGGGCTAGAATTATTTTTCTCGCTCTACCGATCGCGGCGATACCTCACATGTGTGATTTGAACACTGTTGCGGGCGCTACTCACGTATGCAGTCACTTCTGCACACAAGCTTGGCGGGAGCGGACGCGTTTGAAAATTATTATTTTTTTTTTTTATTATTTATTTGACCTTTCATTTTTTATTTTTACACTGTTCTTTTAAAAAAAAAAAATGTGTCACTTTTATTCCTATTACAAGGAATGTAAACATCCTTTGTAATAGAAAAAAAGCATGACAGGACCTCTTACATATGAGATCTGGGGTCAAAAAAGACCTCAGATCTCATATTTACACTAAAATGCAATAATAATAAAAAAAAAATTGTCATTTAAAAAAAATGGCCCTTTAAGAGCTATGGGCGGAAGTGACGTTTTGACGTCGCTTCCGCCCTGCAATGGTATGGAGACAGATGGGGGCCATCTTCCCCTCACTCGTCTCCATACCCAGCAAGGACAAGGATCCGATCACCTTCACCGCTACCAACGGCTCCGGTAAGTGGCGGAGGGCACCAGAGAGCGGTGGGGGGCACTCTCCCGCCGCCTATAAAAATGATCTTGCTGCGAATTCGCTGCAGAGACCCCCATTATCGGAAACCGGACCGCCCACCGAAGAAGAGGATACCAGGGTTATGATAGCTAGCTGCTGCCATAACAAAGATATCCCTCTTCAAAGTTAGGATGTATATCGGCATGCGGCGGCCCGGAAGTGGTTAAAGTGGATGTAAACCGTCACATATACCCAGTGAAGTGAAGTGAACAGCCTCAGATGATACACAGAGATGAAACAAATCCTCCTACATAGGTTTTACTTTTATATCTGCTGTATTTCTCTTTCTACACTCTTTGGAAGGTGCAGATTGTGTTACAAATCTTTCTTCCTGTTTCAGCAGCACATAGGGGTGGGTGTGGGCTTCCACTGTGTGAGAGCTGATTGCAGGAAAGGCACACCCCCCCCCCCCCTCCACATAGGCAGAGGAATGAAGGAACATGCAGAGCTGTACTGTAAATAGATAAGCTCTCTGCTTATCTATCTCTAAGTTCCCTCCCCGACACAAATTTCCAGCTGCTGTTATCTTGTGTCGGAGAACTTGTCAGAAGTGATTCTGCTGATAACTGAGGAACAGATCAGCAGAAAGACACGGCACTTAGAGCTTTGGATAGAGATAAGTAAATACTACAAATATATGTACCGAGGTCAAATTTCATGAATGAGGTTTACAACCACTTTAATTTAAAAAAAAGTTAAATGCAATGGGATGAATTAAATAGGTTTAAGGCTGGCTGCACACCTACACAGCTCTTGATGCCTTGGGGTGCTAGTCATTTAAAATGCCACTCCAATTAGTAGCTGGTAATTAACCCAAGCAGTGGCTGAACTACTGCCATAGCGACACACGTGGGCGCTATGGGGCCCTCAGCCATGTGGGGCCCAGTGAGGACCGGCGGCAGCTCCGCGGGGGAGAGCGGGCGGCTTTGCGGGTCCGCAGGTGAGAGCGGGTGATCCGCGGGTTCGCGGGTGAGTGCATGGGCAGCTCCAAGGGTGGCTCAGTTGGTAATACAGCTGGGCGGCTCATGGGTGAACAGGCTTGCCAATCAGGGAGCTGGCAGGTGGGGGAGCATAGAGATGACATCATCTCTCACCGTCCGGTACCCGCCCTGCATCCCTGCAGTGCAGTTCCCCCTCACTGTGCAGGCAGCCAAAGAAAGCAGAGAGATGAAATTATCTCTCTGCTGCCTGACTGATAATCTGCTGTCTGACTCTGGGACACAGCAGGAAAGTGGCATAGCAAGTGACAATCCGTAACGTGTGGCAGGAGACGTGGCAAGTGACAATCTGTGACGTGGCAAGTGACGATCCGTAATGTGTGGCAGGCGATGTGGCAAGTGACAATCTGTGATGTGGCAAGTGGCAATCCGTAACCTGTGGCAGGTGAAGTGGCAAGTGACAATACGTGACGTGGCAAGTGACAATCCGGGACGTGGCAAGTGACAATCCGTAATATGTGGCAGGTGACGTGGTGAGTGACAATCTGGGACATGGCAAGTGACAATCCGTAATGTGTGGCAGGTGACGTGGCAAGTGACAATCCAGGACGTGGCAAGTGAGAATCCGTATCATGTGGCAAGTGATAATCCATAATATGTGGCAGGTGACGTGGCAAGTGACAATCTGGGACATGGCAAGTGACAATCCAAAATGTGTGGCAGGTGACGGGGCAAGTGACAATCCGGGACGTGGCAAGTGACAATCCGTAATGTGTAGCAGGTGAAGTGGCAAGTGACAATCTGGGACGTGGCAAGTGAAAATCTGTAATGTGTGGCAGGTGACGTGGCAAGTGACAATCCGGGATGTGGCAAGTGAACAATCGGCAACATGTGGCAGGTGACATTCTGCAACGTGTGACAATCTGCATGTGGTGGCAGGTGACGTGGCAAGTGGACAATCAGCAACATGTGGCAGGTGATGTGGCAAGTGACATTCCGTGACAAGTTGCATCTGGTGGCAGGCGATGGTGGCAAGTGACACACTCAGGGCTCCCACTGATTCCGCATCATGGTGAGTTGAACTATTTCATTTTATATAACAGAACAGAAATTGGTTAGAAGGCATGGAGGTCAGCATTGTGTGTCCTTCAGGGGCTGCATGCAGTATACTGCATACTTTGTTGTTCAAAATGAATATAAGCTGTTACCTGGGTACTGTGCCACATGGTTGTGGTAATCTGTTGTTCAATGGCATTAGTTCATTTTTTTTGGGGGGGGGGGGGGGGGGGGGGGGGGGGGGGGCATACAACAATTTGCTATGGGGCCCTGTGATTTCTAGTTACGCCCCAGAACCCAAGTCATATATTGTGCTATGCTGTATTACACAAATGGTCCAGGATTGTAAAAGAGACAAGTTCCTCCCCTTCTGCTTTTCCATTTGGTAGACAGAGTAGATATAAAAAGTCCAATGGAAGACGGAACCTGCCAACATCTATCCAGAACTGAGATACCAAGCCAGTTTGGGACATGGGTGTTTATAATACTAGTGATCTGAAGCCCAAATCCATGCTTTTTCCTCTTGGCTCTCAGTGCTCCCGCTCCCCTTCAGAAGCACCCAAAGCCCCTTTTTCCATGTGTTTTCTTTTTTTTTTTGTACTTGCTTTTTTCAGATTTCTTCAGGCTGGTCCCCTAATGTACAGTTCGTCTTCCTTTTTGGATCTTTAATGACGTAGAGAGCTGACCCACCAATAGATATGGGTTGGTTACACATTTGTAAGTTTGATATTTTTTTATAGAATGTGGTATAGGAAAACTTAACCCCTAGGTGCTGACTGCATGCAAATATGAAGCCGGTGGGCCTTGGCGCTGAGAGGCCGCAAATTTGAGTACCAATTAGCAGACACAGCTGTGCTGAGCCTGCACGCCCTGCGTGCTCCTGGCACAGTTATGGGCGGCTAATGGAAAGCTCCTGATCGCAAGAAACTTTGCAATCATGTGACCGCCGTGATTGGCTGCCATGTGATCATGTGCCCCGCCTCCCTGCATCTGAAATTCCTTAAGGGTCTGGGAGGCGCCGGCGCAAAGGGGATAAGGTAGTTGTAAAGGTTTTATTTTTTTACTTTTTTTTTTTTTTTTTACTTACCTGGTCTATGCAGAGGTATTGCACAGAGTGGCCCCAATCCTACTCTTTTGGGTTCTCCCACTTGTGATATTGGCTCCCCTTTTTCTTTGTGCGCCACAATAGGACGCCACTTCCTATGAGGGTGCACCTGTGGGCTCACTCCTTAGCCAGGCTGTGTGTGACCTTATACACACACAGCGTGGCTCATGTCCTGCCCCCCCCCCCCCCGCGCCGCTCTTGGCTCACATGATTTGATTAACATCGGTTTACCACTGCTGTCTCTGAGCCTGTAAAAGGGGAGAGATAGAATCAGTGCTGCTGCAGACAGGCACAGTACTGGATTGATACAGGACTTTAATAAACGTATATAGTGTGTTGGGTACAAAGATCAACATACTGTAGCTCGGTCATATAAATCTTGATGTGTGTAAAAGAATTTGAAAGCTCCGATAGAGAAAAGATGATATTGAATCTAAAATAAGCTCACATTCAAAAGTTTATAAGAAATCATTTTAAACCCATTTAGATAAGTCAGAAAAAAAAGTATTCATCTCTAATCAGCATCCATCAAAATTATTTCAAACTCATTATGTACTTCTCTTAATTACCAAGTTGAATAATGTGAATGTTCTCTGATTAATAAAACAATGGAACCGCATATGTCACTGTTTTGGTCTTTTGTAGAGAACAAAGTGACAATGGAGAGAATACGTCTCGAAAAATATAATTTGACAAAAAATAATTTTGCAACTTTTTATCAGCAACTTGTTCTAAAAATTTCAGCAATATACTGTACTGTAGTTCCAGTGTATTTATGCATACTGATAGTTTCATACTGACTGAGCCCTCCTCCTACTTACCTTAGATCGGCAGGCTATTAGATCTAGGTGTTCAGGTCAAAAGGTGCCACTGACATGTTTGGAGGTTCCACTCTAAAGAAGGAGCAAAGTGTAACTTCAGTTAGTAGACTTCTACTGTTCTCCTCCAATTGCAGGCTTCATTTTTCTGCTAATGGGATAGATTAGAGTATTGCACCTGGGATACTTGAGCTTTTAAGAATGTGCTAAGCAATAATGCCTGGTATTCCCAAAATTCCTATGAGTGGCATTTCCCAGTGAACACATTCTAGTTTGTGTCTCTCTTATCACGTCTGACTGTCGTGTTTACCTTTGGCATCAAACCTCTACAGAGAATTGCTGTCATAGTACATTATGGCTAGATGATAAGGGAATAATGTGATGAGCACAACAAGTAAAAAGAGACAATTAATTTTGGCTTAAAATAACCTATAAGGCATCGGGATAATGAGCTAGTATGCAACGCATACTAGCTCATTATGAAATACTTACCTTAGACCGAAGCCCCTGCACCGTCACCTGGTCACCGACGAGGGAGCTGACATTTTGCCTGATTCTTCCGGGTTCGTGGCTCCGGAGCTGTGAGTGGCAGGAGCCACGATGACATCACTCCCACGCATGCAGGCGGGTGTCTTCTTTGCTTTAAGGAGCTCTGGTTTTTCGCAGACTTCAGCCTCTACATGCAAGGTGAGTATCTCCTAAGCCGTACAGGTTTAGGAGATATTCATTTTACCTACAGGTAAGCCTTATTATGGGCTTACTTGTAGGTAAAAATGTGCTAAAGGGGTATACCACTACTTTATAGTACAACTAGTCAAAACTTTTTTTTTTTTTTTGACAGAGTGGGGCCGTGATTAGAACACCTGTCAGGTTTTTATTGCTATATGTGCCTTCATTAGAGATATTCACCCTCTCTATTAGTCCTGTTTACCATTATCATTGAAAGTAAAAGTAAAAAAAAATCCCAAATTTTGGGTTGTCCCCAGAAAAGTAATAGAGGGGAAATCCTCCAATGGGGACACTAGTTCTGGTGACTTGGATCCCAAGGGATTCAGATAATTTGCCTTAATTTAGCCTATTTTGGCTATGGGACAGGAAGGGAGGGGAAATCTCCCCAATGGGACACAGATGGCAAAAAATAAACTGACAGGGGTTATGACCCTCCCTTACTCCAAAATGAAAACAAACTAAATTTTTTTTTCCCTATAGTTCTACTAATATGGGTTATGTGAATAGGCTTGAAACACTGAACCTCTTTAGTTTAGTTTTTGAAAGAATATAAAATAACTCTACAAAATTGTTCCCAGTGGACATGGGGTTAGTAAGTTATGAGTTACACTTACACCCTGTGTGGACTTCGTTCAGAGGTCTCTGTTGCCCTCTCAGTTCAGCAATTGTCCACAGCTTAGAGTCCTGGTGTTGTTGAAGTAGCTATCCTAGTAAAAGACTATGGGTTTGACTAATTGAGTATGAATAAAAAAGAGCATTGTCAGTATGTTTTTAAAATTTCTATTTATTCAGGTAAATATGAAGCATTGCAAATAAAATTTTCATCTTTACCAGCTGCAGCCAAATGGTGGAGCTCTATTTAATACAAATAAACCGCGAAGAGCTGTCGTGCAGAGGTTGCACAAAAAACAGATCTGAATAGCAGACACTTTCATTTCTCTCCTAGCAGAGATGTCCAACACCAGATGGTCCTCTGTCTGCTTCCTGTATTCCTTTCCTTTAGCAGGACCCCCCCTCCCCAGAACTGTTTATATATATATTTTTTATTTTAAGGCCATGTTCCTGATTGTTAAGCCTTGCACATAAGCTTAGATTTTTTTGACAAGCGAACATCCGTTTTTTGTGGCATGCTAGTTTCATGTCGAAAGGGAAGAGATTATTCACAATACCAAAATTTTCAGACGACAGAATACATCAGAAATTACCTAATGTGTTGAATAGTTTTGTATGTATTCTTTTGTTTCTGAGCATAGGTAGTCTTGCTCTTACGTTTTTTTTCGTATGAAAACCATACTACCCCGAATTAGGACGTTCTGGAACAAAATATTCTCTCTAATCCAGAAAATAACGAAACTCCAACTGCCGAAAAGCCCAGCCATCGCCCTACTTAATGCTAATATCCCCAAGACAACAAAAAATAACCGCAAACGAATTCATTTCATCTTTTTGGGAGCTAGGGTGACATTAGCTAAAGCATGGAAACAACCCAGAATTTCCCTTAAAGCAGCTATAGGCAAAATCTCTTGGATAATGCTGCAAGAGAAACTCACCAGTTCCTTCTTGAACACCATTCTCCAGTTTGAAGCCACCTGGGAGCCTTGGGCCCACCATTTTGGCATCTCATTGATTCCCGGAGGACAGCCTTAACCACTTCCGCCCCTTCTGGGCATTAGCCTTTTGGTATGATGACATGCTCCTATTACTACATGCCCCCTCTTTCCCCCTACCCCCACTTTCCTCCTTCTTCCCCCTTTTCTTTTCTACTTTACTACCTAGCCCTTAAGACTCCCGGGAATTCTCCCCGGTTCTTATGCAATTTTTGACTTTGATAGGAGGGCTTTATAGTTGGAGAAATAATAAGGAGTTCCCGATTTTCTAGCTCGCTAACAGATTTTTAGGACCACCCCAGGTTAACAGGGGGGGGGGGGGCATAGAATCGGAGAGGATTCGCATGGCACAGTCTGCTCCCTTTCGGGGTGCCGGCGAATACTCTACGAGCCCATTGGAATATCACACTCTACATAAGACACCTTTTCTGAACCAGATAGAACTCTAACGGTATTATGATTCACAACCGTACTGTTATGTTATTCTAGTTATGTTTTTTCTTGGACTGTATCCATTTTCTCCAAAGAATGTTATGTTTTCATTTACTATGTAAAATCAATAAAAATCTTTGAAAGAAAACCATACTAATAAAAAGAAAATCGGATGTTGAGTTCACATACAACAAAAATGGTATAGTCTGCACATCTAAATCGGCAGACAGCTTGTATCGTGTGTACTGACCTTTACTCTTCTGCCTCTGGTGATAGTTGAGGCTTGAATGCTGCAGAGACCGGCACAATATAATGTAATGGAGCCACTCTCTGCTCTCGCTACCAGGAAGTAGGTTGGAGGAGGATAGGTGTCATTCAACACAGAAGAGATGCTGGATCACAAAGCAGTGGATTTGCAGGGGACAGCACTAGAGAGTATTGCAGGGAGAGTTGTCTTTTTCCTAGTCCAGGGAGCAAATTCTTAAATTGCTTTCCTAAGCCAAAGTTGAATTTTAACTAGTGTTATCACACAGCCTTCCACTAAACAGGAAGGCAATGCTGGGCTTTTTCATTAGAAATGCCCAGCGTTCTCTCTAAACTATCATGAAAAACAAATAAATATTTGTTTGTAAAATTAATATCTTAGCCAAAAAAAAATAAATAAAAGATACGAAAAGAAAACATCAGACTGTGAACTTGCTAGTCTTCAAATAAAAATGTAAAATAAAAAAATGGATATGGGACTTTATATATACCGAAAGTAATTAAACTTTATTTAAAAAAAACATTACATTTTTATTTGCATACAAAAGACATAAAAACATGGTCATTCCATGCATTGTAAATGACATATTATGTGTGCAAGGTCAACCAATAGTATCAACAAAAGCAGAAACACTGCTTCCTCAGGACCTCTTTGACTTCTCTTGTATCCAATATAACACAATATATAATCAAAACTAGAAATAAACAAAATCTTCAAATGTATTATCATAACTAACCATAATCATATAAGACAATAATCATGGGCATGGGTTCAATAGGATATAGCAATGATCACTCCACTATGAAATAGGGTACAGATAATGTTACCTTAAACCATATTCATCCACAATGAGGTGGGAGAAAGTGCTGTGTTCCCGTGGCGGGCTACCGCACAGTGTTGTGTATATGTACAAAAAGGACAGAGAGGATCCACTTAAGTAATACAGCACCTCATCCCTTGGTATTGAAGTATAAACGAAGGGGGATGGTGGACTAGGGATTATAGCGGTGCAAGAATAATATGGGAGAGTCGGGGTTAACTCATAGTTCAATGCTCATAACACATGTTTGTTAATAAAAATAGTTTTATTACATATAGAAAATTACATAAACATACAAAAAAAGGAGAAAGAAAAAAATTGAAAAAAATTGGTTGGTATACATTAAGCAAGGCTCAATCATAAGTGGTCATGACAAAAAATGATTAAAAATTCGTTAGAAGGAACATATGATCATTTATACAGAGAACAATCCAGAATTAGTATTTGGTTCAAATAATGCACATAGAGTTTGGAAACAATTCAAAATTACTGTAAATAAGATGACCTGAGATGGATTAGGTGCGTTTTAGTAGACAGTTCCGACATGTTTCGCCATAGCAATGGCTTCCTCAGGGTAGGTCTACTTTACGGGATAAATGTATCTAGTAAAAAAGATTTATCATGATTAGTCCAATTTAGTGATATGCGAGACCGGAGGTAATCCAGTGTCGATGTTAGATAAGAGGGGGAGGATTTCTCATAGAGATAGCCCAGGAGGATTCCACTGATTGTGATTCCAAAGGGGGTGCCCCCACCCCACATCCCCTGATGATGAAAAATGCAGGGGGGTCCCCCTTACAAACATCAAAAACTTACCCAGGTCGGTGTAAATGTCAGATTCAGCTCAAGCTGTGGAATAGGGCGGTCTTAAAGGATGCCTATCAAGCCTAGCAGAAGGCGGGTCAAGCCAGGTGTTTTTTTCTGATTGAGAAAAGGGGGATATTAGAAAAAAAGAAATAATGAAGATTTTTTATGTAATATAGTGTTGTAAGTCCATGATAAATTGATTCATGGACTTGACGCCATACACTATATGAAGGACAATGTCTCAAATATTTACTTACTTCAGTGGTTTAGAGAAAGCTGGGAATGAGGTTATTAAGAGAACCTTGGAATTCTGGGAAGAGGTTAATGATAAACAGGAGGCACCTGAAAAGTATTGAATGAACGTGAGGTTCCATAATTTTAGGAGGCAATAGGTAAGGAAAAAAAAGAGGATTGTATATAGGTACAAGCAGTTCAATACCTGTGTCATAATCTGAAGAGAAAGACCAATTATGCCCTCGGGCATACAATTATGGGCACCCTTAAAAGAAAGGGGTGTCCAAGCGGCCAAAGGTCTGCGAAAGATTGAAGAGAAATATATGATCAGGGCAAACAGGATTGAATAGAATAAAAGGTAGCGCCAAAGGAATCAAGGGATGAGTACTGAAGAGGTTTAAATAACTTACTGAGGTGCAGAGAGATTCAATACGTCAGGTGCCTCCAGAGTCCCGTACCGGACTGAATTTCCAAGCTGGCTTTTGTACCCGCCTTCCAGGCCGAGGAGGCGTGGGGAACGCCCCTCGGTTAGCGGACATGAGAGCCTGTGCGCAGGCGCGTCGCACGCATTTCCGCCAGGAGCCTACAATGACCATAGTTCCCGGCGGTGTGCGTGTACATAGCGGGATGACGTAATCGCCGGAGTACGGCGATTGGTGGCAGAGGCTGAGGATGGGCGGGCTTGATAGCACCGCCCTCGGGTGTCCATGCTAGGCAGGAAGGCACTCCCAGAGAGACACAGCGCCATCCAATCAGGGGCTGAATCATGACAGCCGAATGTTGGAATTGGGGTGTGTTTAGGAGGAGAGAAAGGGGGAACGGAGGACGAAGCCTAGGGGGTGTTGGTGGGGTAGTCCGATGGATCACCAAGTACAGTGGATATCTCACCCAATCATGATCTAGGATCTAGTGCGATTAGTGCTAAACAGTCAAAATTAGACATACTGAAATGGTGTCTAATTAGATGCCTAAATAAATACTGGCAAGTACGAGATAAAGATAACAGAGACAGATAGACAATTTTTTGGACATATCAAGCCAATTAAATATTTGTCAGATATCTGTTTGTGTTGTTCAAAATAATTACGACAGGGGCGTGTTTTGGCAGAGTCAAATTAGTTTGAATTCGTATACAATTAAAATTCAATTCCCATACAGTATGTTTAAGAGAATTTCACAGTATTTTTAATTGGTTTCTATATGTATGGAATTGTTTGTACATTTAGAAAAACTTTTTTGAAAAATAAAAATTAAAAAATAAAGAATTAGGAGGGGGAGCGAGCTTTGGCGCACGATGGTAATGACCCCAACAGATGAGGATCAAAAGGAGGGGGCATCAGAGGTAAATAATGTATTTGGAGAGGTAGGGAAGAGGGGGGGGGGGGGGGGGGAGGGGGAAAGAGGAAAGTCATGGGGAGGAGAGACTGGGATAGGGAGGATAAGGGGGGTGTAAGGGGGGGGAAAGAGAATGGGGATGAGAGGGGGGGGGGGAAGGGAGGGAAGAATTACAAAAAGGATTTAAAGCTGATATATTCATTCATGCCCGGATATCTGGTAGCATCTAACGTGTATATCCACCTAGTTTCAAATTGAAGTAGACGGGTATCAATGTCCCCTCCACATATGTTGAGGGGTATATGTTCAAGGGCAGAAAATAAAATTGCAGTAGCATCAAAATTGTGTTTTTGGGCAACATGGCGATTAATTGCTGTTGAGATTTTCTTTTTAGATAAGGGTTTAATGTGGTCCTGTATACGAATAGAGAATGCTCTCTTTGTTTTTCCAACATAGAAGCATCCACAGCGGCAAGTGGCTAGATAGATAACTCCTACAGTATTACAGGTAACCCGATGTTTAGGTTTATGTAAATTGCCATTCGGTAGTAAAGTACTGTTAGAATTGGACAAAAATGTACAGGAGTTACAGTGACCACAAGAAAATGTGCCTAATTGGTCCATTTTCTTGTCATCTGGAGCATAGAAGTGACTAGAAGTTAATTTATCACTAAGAGATAATGGTCGCCGGTAAGTGATTTCCGGATATGTTTTCACATATTGTCCTACTATGGGGTCCGTTGAAAGTAAGGGCCAGAATGTATTTATAGTATTCCTAATTTGGGCAGATTGGTTTGAATATTGGGTAATAAGCCGTACAGGTTGTTTTGATTGAAGATTTTTGTCTCTAAAGATTAATTCCTTTCGTTCCAAACACTTAACTCTATTAAATGATTGTTTAAGTAAATTGTGGCTGTAGCCTCTTAGTTTTAATCTTTGATATAGTTCATAGGAGGATTGGTAGAAATCTTTGTCATTAGTACAATTTCTTCTAATACGTAGGTATTGACTGTACGGTATACTTTTTAAGAGAGTTTTAGGATGGGAGCTGGATGCATGCAATATGGTATTGCCGGCCGAGGCTTTTCTATATAATGAGGAATATAGTTTGCCCTCATTATCGATGGTTATGGTGAGATCAAGAAAAGTGATCATTTGTTGACTACAGTCCAAAGAGAATTTTAGGTTGTATGCATTAATAGAGATTTTCTCAAAGAAACGCTGTAGATCCGAATGGGTACCGGTCCAAAAAATTAAAATATCATCGATATATCTCAGCCAGGAGAAGACATGCTGGGTAAAGCATCTCATCTCCGGGTCTGAGAGAATTTCTTTTTCCCACCCCCCCAGATACAGATTGGCGTAGGAAGGGGCACATTTAGTGCCCATTGCTACGCCCTGTATCTGGAGGTAGTGGGAAGATCCAAAAGTGAAATAATTCTTGGTTAAAATAAACTTAAGTAAAGATAGAACAAAATTATTATATTGTTGTGCGTTGGGGCCAAGGCATTCCAATTGTTTTGCTATGACTTCCACGCCTCTTTCATGGGGTATGGCGTTGTAAAGGCATTCAACATCTAGCGCAACAAGGTATGAATCTTTGGGTAACTGTTTATTTTCAAGGATACGTAAAAGGTGGATAGTATCCTTGATGTGAGATGGAAGTGCAAGGACAAGGGGGGCGAGATGTTTGTCTACGAGCTCACTTGCCTTTTCTGTAAGTCCCTCGCAGCCTGAGACGATGGGCCTGCCCGGGGGTTTTTTCATGGATTTGTGAAGTTTAGGGAGTGAGTAAAAGGTCGGAGTTTTAGGTTGGGTTACATGTAGGAACTTCCAAGTATTGGTTTCTATAGTTCCCTTTTTAATTGCATGGAAAATTAAATTTTGATAATCTAGAATGTAGGATTTAATTTGGGTAGGGCAAATAGGTCTGTACCACTCGTGGTTGTCAAGGATGTCGTGGCACATATTCATGTGCATATTACAATAAAACTCATTCATATTACAATAAAACCTTTTGGGGATACACATAACTCAATGCTCATTTATAAAAATTTATCCTAAAAAAGAAACAAAAAAGATTGTATAATGAATTATTAATTGTTTGCTTATAAGTTTTATAACAAATACTTATTTACCATTGAGAGCTTATTAACGCTTTGGCGCATGATGGTTGACCTCACCGGGGAGGCATGGAAGGGACTGATGACCAAAATACAACAATCTCAAAATGCAACTAATATTTCGGATGCTGACCTTGATCGCGATTTCATGCGACTTCAACGTCTCTTGGAAAAGAAGGTACGAATATATTGGCATAAGACCTATTTTGAAAAATATGTTGAACATCAAATTGTCCCCTGGGGACTACGAATTCAAATATTTCCCAATGTCAAAAAAGTCAATGACCTTCTTAAAACTTCCTGGGAATTTAATCTCCAAACATGCTCTTTTGGCATGATATCCATACTGTGTAAACAGTATGACTATGAACTTGATCAACTTGATACCTCTGTCTCTGAGTGGTACGAGAACCATATTTCTTGCATATCGTCCCCCCGTTTTGCCCTAAAGGATAAGAACCTGCGGGCACATATTGAGGAATATACCCTGAATATCATAAGTAATAAAGAAAATAAATTTGTAAGAGACAAATCGGCACATCAAAATGGCTATGCATGCTTTACTAGAGCATCGACAAAACCATCTAATTTTCAACCACCCAAAAACAATTCTGACCCAACTAGCACGTCATCCAATTCTTTTAGCTCCAGTACAACTTATCACGAACTCTCTCAGGACCCCATGACCAAAAAGCGAAAAAATGACCAACCCACCTTATCCACAGAGCTAATAAAACGAGCTCTAAGTACCAGCACTTTAACTAGACCTTCGAGCATCCGCTCGAAAACCTCCAGTATCTCTACCCCCCATCCTAAGAACCAACCATCCTTATCAAATGTACTTCCATCAACTACGCACATGTGCGCTTTGGACTCCTCCAATTTTTCAACTCCTGCACTTTCATCCCCCATTAGAAGAGCAAGCGAACCCTCTTTATCTACCATGTTCCCTATACCTTCTCAGGAACTGAAGTTGGCACCTATTTTTTTAGGCCAAAATCAAGACCTACCATTAACACCCACCTAACCCCACAATACAACACAGAATCCACTATAACAGCTAATCTAGACGTCATTAATCTCTCTTCCTCTCTTCTCACATTACCTCAAATTCAGGTCCTACAATTAGGCCTTACTTTCTGTCCCTCTACAGATTTTGATTGTTTTCAACTGGTAAAGGATCTCCACCTTTTCGCGAGAAAATTACTATACAAAACAATCTACCATTCAAAAACCATATCCACTCAGATCTCCAATACAGACAATACTGTTCCTACCTTAGCAGAAATCCAAGCCCTAGAGGATTTAATGACTCTTCTAGATGAAGTAGATCCCACTGATGATGACCTTTTGGACAACATACAAAATGAAATTACCATTCCTACTACCACAATCCCATGCCCGACCACTTTCAAGCCCAAATCAAAAAATTTTCCCTCGTTAACCACCAATCCCTCTATTTGGGCATTTGTGGAACAAACCACAAAGGAACTAAAAAAACTTAATTTGGACGAATCTGGTATGTCAAATTTGACTAAGGTCCAACAAAGAGCCCTTAAATCTCTTCAATCCAATCGAGATATAGTTATCAAACCCTCCGATAAAGGAGGAAACGTGGTTGTCATGGATGTCTTGGCTTACATGAATATGTGCCACGACATCCTTGACAACCACGAGTGGTACAGACCTATTTGCCCTACCCGAATTAAATCCTACATTCTAGATTATCAAAATTTAATTTTCCATGCAATTAAAAAGGGAACTATAGATACCAATACTTGGAAGTTCCTACATGTAACCCAACCTAAAACTCCGACCTTTTACTCACTCCCTAAACTTCACAAATCCATGAAAAAACCCCCGGGCAGGCCCATCGTCTCAGGCTGCGAGGGACTTACAGAAAAGGCAAGTGAGCTCGTAGACAAACATCTCGCCCCCCTTGTCCTTGCACTTCCATCTCACATCAAGGATACTATCCACCTTTTACGTGTCCTTGAAAATAAACAGTTACCCAAAGATTCATACCTTGTTGCGCTAGATGTTGAATGCCTTTACAACGCCATACCCCACGAAAGAGGCGTGGAAGTCATAGCAAAACAATTGGAATGCCTTGGCCCCAACGCACAACAATATAATAATTTTGTTCTATCTTTACTTAAGTTTATTTTAACCAAGAATTATTTCACTTTTGGATCTTCCCACTACCTCCAGATACAGGGCGTAGCAATGGGCACTAAATGTGCCCCTTCCTACGCCAATCTGTATCTGGGGGGGTGGGAAAAAGAAATTCTCTCAGACCCGGAGATGAGATGCTTTACCCAGCATGTCTTCTCCTGGCTGAGATATAATCGATGATATTTTAATTTTTTGGACCGGTACCCATTCGGATCTACAGCGTTTCTTTGAGAAAATCTCTATTAATGCATACAACCTAAAATTCTCTTTGGACTGTAGTCAACAAATGATCACTTTTCTTGATCTCACCATAACCATCGATAATGAGGGCAAACTATATTCCTCATTATATAGAAAAGCCTCAGCCGGCAATACCATATTGCATGCATCCAGCTCCCATCCTAAAACTCTCTTAAAAAGTATACCGTACAGTCAATACCTACGTATTAGAAGAAATTGTACTAATGACAAAGATTTCTACCAATCCTCCTATGAACTATATCAAAGATTAAAACTAAGAGGCTACAGCCACAATTTACTTAAACAATCATTTAATAGAGTTAAGTGTTTGGAACGAAAGGAATTAATCTTTAGAGACAAAAATCTTCAATCAAAACAACCTGTACGGCTTATTACCCAATATTCAAACCAATCTGCCCAAATTAGGAATACTATAAATACATTCTGGCCCTTACTTTCAACGGACCCCATAGTAGGACAATATGTGAAAACATATCCGGAAATCACTTACCGGCGACCATTATCTCTTAGTGATAAATTAACTTCTAGTCACTTCTATGCTCCAGATGACAAGAAAATGGACCAATTAGGCACATTTTCTTGTGGTCACTGTGACTCCTGTACATTTTTGTCCAATTCTAACAGTACTTTACTACCGAATGGCAATTTACATAAACCTAAACATCGGGTTACCTGTAATACTGTAGTAGTTATCTATCTAGCCACTTGCCGCTGTGGATGCTTCTATGTTGGAAAAACAAAGAGAGCATTCTCTATTCGTATACAGGACCACATTAAACCCTTATCTAAAAAGAAAATCTCAACAGCAATTAATCGCCATGTTGCCCAAAAACACAATTTTGATGCTACTGCAATTTTATTTTCTGCCCTTGAACATATACCCCTCAACATACGTGGAGGGGACATTGATACCCGTCTACTTCAATTTGAAACTAGGTGGATATACACGTTAGATGCTACCAGATATCCGGGCATGAATGAATATATCAGCTTTAAATCCTTTTTGTAATTCTTCCCTCCCTCCCCCCCCCCCCTCTCATCCCCATTCTCTTTTCCCCCCCTTACACCCCCCTTATCCTCCCTATCCCAGTCTCTCCTCCCCATGACTTTCCTCTTTCCCCCTCCCCCCCCCCCCCTCTTCCCTACCTCTCCAAATACATTATTTACCTCTGATGCCCCCTCCTTTTGATCCTCATCTGTTGGGGTCATTACCATCGTGCGCCAAAGCTCGCTCCCCCTCCTAATTCTTTATTTTTTAATTTTTATTTTTCAAAAAAGTTTTTCTAAATGTACAAACAATTCCATACATATAGAAACCAATTAAAAATACTGTGAAATTCTCTTAAACATACTGTATGGGAATTGAATTTTAATTGTATACGAATTCAAACTAATTTGACTCTGCCAAAACACGCCCCTGTCGTAATTATTTTGAACAACACAAACAGATATCTGACAAATATTTAATTGGCTTGATATGTCCAAAAAATTGTCTGTCTCTGTTATCTTTATCTCGTACTTGCCAGTATTTATTTAAGGCATCTAATTAGACACCATTTCAGTATGTCTAATTTTGACTGTTTAGCACTAATCGCACTAGATCCTAGATCATGATTGGGTGAGATATCCACTGTACTTGGTGATCCATCGGACTACCCCACGAACACCCCCTAGGCTTCGTCCTCCGTTCCCCCTTTCTCTCCTCCTAAACACACCCCAATTCCAACATTCGGCTGTCATGATTCAGCCCCTGATTGGATGGCGCTGTGTCTCTCTGGGAGTGCCTTCCTGCCTAGCATGGACACCCGAGGGCGGTGCTATCAAGCCCGCCCATCCTCAGCCTCTGCCACCAATCGCCGTACTCCGGCGATTACGTCATCCCGCTATGTACACGCACACCGCCGGGAACTATGGTCATTGTAGGCTCCTGGCGGAAATGCGTGCGACGCGCCTGCGCACAGGCTCTCATGTCCGCTAACCGAGGGGCGTTCCCCACGCCTCCTCGGCCTGGAAGGCGGGTACAAAAGCCAGCTTGGAAATTCAGTCCGGTACGGGACTCTGAAGGCACCTGACGTATTGAATCTCTCTGCACCTCAGTAAGTTATTTAAACCTCTTCAGTACTCATCCCTTGATTCCTTTGGCGCTACCTTTTATTCTATTCAATCCTGTTTGCCCTGATCATATATTTCTCTTCAATCTTTCGCAGACCTTTGGCCGCTTGGACACCCCTTTCTTTTAAGGGTGCCCATAATTGTATGCCCGAGGGCATAATTGGTCTTTCTCTTCAGATTATGACACAGGTATTGAACTGCTTGTACCTATATACAATCCTCTTTTTTTTCCTTACCTATTGCCTCCTAAAATTATGGAACCTCACGTTCATTCAATACTTTTCAGGTGCCTCCTGTTTATCATTAACCTCTTCCCAGAATTCCAAGGTTCTCTTAATAACCTCATTCCCAGCTTTCTCTAAACCACTGAAGTAAGTAAATATTTGAGACATTGTCCTTCATATAGTGTATGGCGTCAAGTCCATGAATCAATTTATCATGGACTTACAACACTATATTACATAAAAAATCTTCATTATTTCTTTTTTTCTAATATCCCCCTTTTCTCAATCAGAAAAAAACACCTGGCTTGACCCGCCTTCTGCTAGGCTTGATAGGCATCCTTTAAGACCGCCCTATTCCACAGCTTGAGCTGAATCTGACATTTACACCGACCTGGGTAAGTTTTTGATGTTTGTAAGGGGGACCCCCCTGCATTTTTCATCATCAGGGGATGTGGGGTGGGGGCACCCCCTTTGGAATCACAATCAGTGGAATCCTCCTGGGCTATCTCTATGAGAAATCCTCCCCCTCTTATCTAACATCGACACTGGATTACCTCCGGTCTCGCATATCACTAAATTGGACTAATCATGATAAATCTTTTTTACTAGATACATTTATCCCGTAAAGTAGACCTACCCTGAGGAAGCCATTGCTATGGCGAAACATGTCGGAACTGTCTACTAAAACGCACCTAATCCATCTCAGGTCATCTTATTTACAGTAATTTTGAATTGTTTCCAAACTCTATGTGCATTATTTGAACCAAATACTAATTCTGGATTGTTCTCTGTATAAATGATCATATGTTCCTTCTAACGAATTTTTAATCATTTTTTGTCATGACCACTTATGATTGAGCCTTGCTTAATGTATACCAACCAATTTTTTTCAATTTTTTTCTTTCTCCTTTTTTTGTATGTTTATGTAATTTTCTATATGTAATAAAACTATTTTTATTAACAAACATGTGTTATGAGCATTGAACTATGAGTTAACCCCGACTCTCCCATATTATTCTTGCACCGCTATAATCCCTAGTCCACCATCCCCCTTCGTTTAGTGTTGTGTATATATTCACCCAGCCGGGAATCCCTTGGCGGATTTGAAGAGTAGGTGGGAACAAAATCTCACCACCTGCTCCTTAAATATGCTTGAAATTCTTAAACAACAACAGGCGCATGCGCAGAGCCTGACTGAGCAGACATGCCAGCTTAGAGGGCTGGACAGGATGTCCTGACGTCATCGCGTTTGACCCTCTGAGCAAACTGGCTACTTATGCTATTTTAACTTCGATTTCTGTAAGTGTAATTTTTACTCTTCGTATTAAACATTTATATCATTATTACACTATGGGAGGTTCCCTTTTTTTTGTTTCTGGGTGATACCTGTCATACATTTGAGAGCCTCTGTAACATCCTATTACTGGTTCCTGGTCGCATTGTGTTCCTGTGTTTTGACGCCCACTGAGCTGTTCACCCCGGATCTCCTAGGATAAAGGCCCTGGCTGGGTGTTTAGCTGAAAGCTCTTGTTGCTTGCCGTCCGGTAAGCGTGTAATCCTTATGGTGTTCAGCACTTAATGGTGATGAAGGATTGCACACTTGTATTTCAATAATTTAGTTGTCTGTTGAATTCATAAGTGACAGCTTGTACAATTATCTGACTTTCCATCAAGTCACATATTCACTCTATGTACTTTGTCATTACACTTTTGGGTTTTTCATTTATTCAACTACATATTTTTTTGTCATAAATCATTTCTTTGTCACGTTTGTATATATACATTCAACTTATCTAGCATTGGTTTATCACTAGTTGTCTCACTGTTAGCGCAACTATTTTTTCTTTTTCTCCTTGATGCCAGCTTAGACCTCTGCTCCTGAAGGGATCTTTCTGCCGTATTATACTGTGTCCCGGCTCAGCTTCACCCGGTAAATATTGTTAGTCGGTCTGCTTTCAGAGTGATCATTCCTATAACCTATTGAACCCATACCCATGAGTATTGTCTTATATGATTATGGTTATTTATGATATACATTTGAATATTTTGTTCATTTCTAGTTTTAATTATATATTGTGTTATATGTAGCTACAAGTTAGGTCAAAGATGTCCTGAGGAAACTGTGTTTCCACGAAACGCATCGATCCCACTTCAACATACTTGTAGCATTCTATGTAGGATGCCTCAGATGATTTGTTGATACTATTGGCTGACCCTGCATACATGATATTTAATGTATTTTGCAATGCATGGAATGACCATGTTTTTATGTCTTTTGTATACAATAAACATTGAATGTTTTTAAAATAAGATGTATTACGTTTGGAGGTATATATAAAGTCACATATCCATTTTTTTTTTGTATTGCATTGCCAAATTAGGGATGATACCTCCTCCAATATTTTTTTTTTTTTTTTTTTTAAAGAAGCCACCATTTATTTTCTTTTCTATAAAAAAAAAAAAAAATATGTATGTGTATACTATGTGCAATTAGTGCTATTCAATTTATATAATCCTAAGAACTGGATGATTATTAATTATTAATATTATTAGATATTACACACCCAGGTGTTATCTGGAAACATGCAATCCATGATAGTCTCTGGGATCTAGAGATGGGAAATATTGTCAAAGCATTTTAGTATCAATACTATAGTCATTCATTTTATTACACTAATATGCAAACAGGATGCAATCATAATTTGTATTTAATAACTGTTTTTTCAGAGTACCCGCAGCCATGCAATAAAATGGATTAAACTGATCTAAAGTCACAGCCCCACGAAATAAGAGACTGGATGCCAAAACTGTACTATACTATACAGAAGGAACCAGTTAAATCTTCACATGTCATCCCAAATGTCACGCAAATTCTAAGTGATCTTTAAAATCTGCACACAGCATCTGCCTCAATTACTCCTGTCATGCCATTGCTTGCCATGATTACCGACAAATGGGTGGGCATGGCAATCTGCTAGATAAAATAAAGGGAAAAAAAAAACACGAAGAAGCAAGGGTGGAAATTGTAAGACTTCTTTCTGCCTTGTTCCCAAGGTAGCAAGGAGCAAATGTAGTACCTGTTTCCTACATAAATTAAAGAGCAGACTTTGCTCAAAGTGAAAAATGTTTGATGCATACAAATGTGAGAAAAAGAAGTTTAGCTACATTTGATTCGAAACCAGAACGATTACTACAGGCTTTTTTAACAACTTGCGACAGCCTAACGTACATGTACTGTGGCAGGTCGGCTCTATTGTGCAAAATCACGTACCTGTACATCAATTTGTGCAATAGACACCGGAGGGGCGCACGCTCTGATTGGACAGAGGGGATGCCAATCAGTGGGTCCGGCGGCCATCCGCGATCATTCCTGAGAGAGGCAGAACGACTGTCTGTCTATGTAAACAAGGCAGATCGCCATTTTGACAGGGGAGAAGATAGAGATCGGTGTTCCTGCTAAGCAGGAACACCGATCTCTGTCTTCACCCAGTCAGAGCAACCATCACATAGTTAGCAAGCACCAGCAAGGCTCACAGTTAAGCAGAAGAAGAACAAGGCAAGCCAAACTAAGTGCAGTGTGTAGTGAATGGTTTATTTTTAAATCATTCACTACATACTGCACTTAGTTTGGCACACCTTGTTCTTCTTCTGCTTGTCTTCCAGTGTTTGCTTCAACTCCCAAGGGAGCTGCCACTGGTGCTAACAACTGAACCCCTTTAATTTATTCCCGGGAATATTATTTATTTTATATATATATATATATATATATATATATATATATATATATATATATATATATATATATATATATATATATATATATATATAATGCCAGTGGCATTAGTACAGTACCAATGCATATTTTTAGCTCTGATCACTGTATTAGTGTCACTGGTTCCCAAAAACAGTGTCAAAAGTGTCAGTTAGGTATCCCATTTGTCCGCCGCAATGTCGCAGTCAAGCTAAAAATGGCTAATCAGGACCATTACTAGTAAAAAATAAAATAAAAATGGCATAAAAATATCCCATAGTTTGTAGACACAATAACTTTTGCTCAAACCATTCAATATACGCTTATTGGGATACATATTGGCCTAAACTGATGAAGAAATTTTTATTTTTTTTATTGTATTGGGTATGTTCTATAGCAGAATGTAAAAAAATATTTTCAAAATTGTCGCTTTTTTTGTTTATAGCGCAAAAAAAAAATAAAAAACTGCAGAGGTGATCAAATACCACCAAACAAAAAATCTCTATTTGTGGGAAATAAAGGACATCAATTTTATTTGGGTACAGCGTTGCACGACCGCGCAATTGTCAGTTAAAGTAACGCAGTGCCGTATCACAAAAAATGGCCTGGTCATTAAGGGGGTAAAACCTTCCGGGGCTGAAGTGGGGATCTATCTGTAACTTTCCAAGTCTGCGTAAGTAAATTCCTGACATGCCATATTATACAGCAATAGAGCTGTACCTTTTATCATCAAAAAGCACTATGACTCTGCCTTGGCCGAGATGATGTCATCAGTCTTCTGCAGACAGTAGCAGTAAAAGTTGTATTATATTTTTAATTTTTATTGGTGCAGGGAACAAATTCTTAAAATGTTTTCCCAAGCTGAAGTTAGACTTGTCAGAATCATCCAACCCAGAAAGGGACTGGCACTAACCCGAGAGTGCTGGGCAATATATATTATTTTTAAACTTAAATGTGGAACTGGGTTTTAACCTGAAGCAATATACAGTATATGATTCTAGGTCTACTTTAATAATAGTAAGTGGTGATTCTGTGGATGGCACCTTAAGATACAGAGGTTCAAGGATCAATTATTTTCTGGAACTCTATTTCAGCGTGTGTGTGTGTTCTCTTGTGTTTGTGTGGGTTTCTTCAGGTTCTCTGGTCCCTTATCACAATTTAAGAAATATACTAATTTCAGTGGTATTCAGTAATCCGTGGCAACCAATCAGAATTAAAGATGTATTAAGGTAGACGTGTGCGCTGCTACAGCTATTTTAAATAAATATGTGAAATATAACGTAATATATGTATATGTAATACCAATGAATACATTGAATGGAACTGCTGCAACCACCTGTAGAATGCACTCACGCACTGATAAGCTTACAGCTATAACATAAATAAAATGGTGTGTTGTCCCTTTAAAAAAATATTCTAAATATTAATGCTTCTTACTATACATATACCAAGTACTTATATATAAATCACACGTGCAGTGAAAATACTAAACATTCATCAGATACACCTACAATAAATGTAGCCCAAAAAAATACCAAAAATAAATGTATATATATCTATATCTATACAAAAAAGTCCAAATGATATAAGTATTGAATTTGCGTGATGTAATATAAAAAACACTAATCTCCCTAAAAATTATCCTTAAAATATCACATCCAGTGCCAAAGTGATATAAGTGTTTATTCCATGACAAAAAAGATATTCCTTCCAATAGTGCTTAAGTAAGCATAACTCAGTGTCCACAGACAACCAATCACCATAAGGTGCAATACCCGCTTACCCTAATATTTGACCTAAAACGTCAGTTGCTTTTAATAAGTTGTTAATGTGACTCCACCTCTGACTTCTAGCAGCCACTTCATGCGCAGGGTCCCTTTAAGAGACCGATCCTTGCTGACTAGACTTGTAACTCAAAAGAAGAGGCGAACTCTCATAGCACACCAAAAAATACCAGTAAATACTCTTTTAGGTTAAAATGCACTCACATATGTTTAAAGCAAATTGAGCAGTGTATACCTCCACAAACATTGCGTTTCTCACCACACTTCCATTTTCTGCATCAACTTGATGTCACCAACTCCGCCTAATGCATTGCATCACTGGACACGTGGCTTCCTCAGGGTTGCTGCTCTGAGGTGGTCACGTGGTCAGTGACACAACTCGTTGGGCGAAGCTGGTGACGTCACTTTCCGTTGGCGCAGAAACTGGAAGTGTAGTGAGAAACGATATGTTTGTAAAGGGCTACACTGCTCATGGATGCCCTAGGCCTTTCTCAATCTTAGCAATACCCCTGAACTGCAGATTGACACTGCATGCTTTTATGAAGCTTTTGGTCTACAAATGCACCCAGATCTTGTTTCATCGCCACCTTAACCTAGCTCATACATCACATATAAATGTTTGACTTTCTGATATGTTAGCCCCGGTTCACACTGCTACGACTTATCATGCCACTTGCAACAAAAAAAGTTGCATGACAAGTCAAAACACATTAATTTCAATGGGTGCTGTCTTAATGCGACTCAAGTCACAGCGACAAAAAAAGTCCCTGCACCACTTTTCTGCGACCTTAGTGCGAATTGATTGCCATAGACTCCACTGTTAAATCACAAAAGTTGCAATCAAGTCGCACGACTTTGGGGTCACAGCAGTGTAATCCGAGCCCTAAGCTGACTTACACGGAATTTTTTTACCGTTCAATCCGCGGGCTGAACGAAAAAAAAACCTTACAGATCACTATGTATGCTAACACATCCGATGTTAGTGCGGCAATCTCCTCGCTGAGCTATTGTGTTCTGACAGGGGGACTGCCCCCCCCCCCCCCGGCCAGGACACACTGATCAACACTCGCAACCAATGGTTGATCAGATGCTGGTTTTCCAGCATGCTCGTTCGACAAAGGCCAGTCTCACAACCGACTTCTGTTCAACTGACCATTTTTGGCCAATTCTTCGGCCCCTGTATACCCAGAATTATACTGTCCTGTATAGCTTTATGCCATCGGCAGACTACAGACTACAAAATTAAAGAGCAATTAAAGAGCAAAAATTTCTCAAGCCCTAAAAAAAAGTTTAAAAGAACCCTTTTCCAAGAGCAACACGAAGACTGCCATTGCTGAAGAAGTTTGAACAATTCTCCAAGTAATTGAGCTCAGATGCACAAAACAAGGTCCATAAAGGGTTTGATGAGTTTGGTGTGGAACACGAATGGCCTGTTCAGAGGCTTCACCTCAACCCTACTGAATATCTTTGGGATGAATTGAGAAGCTATTTGTGAGCTGGGTCTAAGTCTTACCCAACAACAGTATATGCTCTTTAGGATGAATGAGAACACATTTCCATAGGCATACACCAAAATCTCATGGAAAGCCTTCTCAGAAGAGTGGCGGTTGTTATAGCTTCCAAGATATAAATGACCATGGTTTTGTAATGGGATGCCCAACAATTGCATATAAGTGGGATGGTCATATGTCCACAGACTTGTAGCTATATATTGTGTCTGTCTGGTTATCATGAATCACTATCCCAGAAAAAGAACATAGAGCAGGGATATGCAATTAGCGGACCTCCAGCTGTTGCAAAGCTACAAGTCCTATCATGCCTCTGCCTCTGGGTGTCATGCTTGTGGCTGTCAGAGTCTTGCTATGCCTCATGGCAATTGTATTTCTGCAACAGCTAGAGGTCCGCTAATTACATATCCCTGATATAGAGGAAGACTTCTTCCAACTCTCCTAATCTGTATGGCTGATCAAGAACAGTGACTCAGAAAAAATTGAAGCCAATGGGCAGGCATATTAATCAGACAACTAAGGGTCAGCAATGATAGCCTTCATTTCTAATAGGATAGGTACGATTTAGCGGAGATAACGTTTTGGTCCTTGTTTTCTGTGACTATATATCACTTTGTTTAAATGTTCCTAACTTTAGTTGTCTCAAATGCAAATGTCTTATAAACTCCTGAGCGTTACCAGATGTTTTATTTGTAAATGCACAATTACTCGGCTGTTCTGCAAACAATTCTTAGCCGTGGTTTTCTATTGATAGGGCTTGAAAACACTGATATGGCATTAAAATATGCTGATCCACTTCTATGCCTGTTCGCTATTGTCTGAACAAAGCACATTCGCTGCTTAGGATATTTTGTTTCATAAAAAATTGCTTTACAATGTATTTTGCATTTTAGACTGTATGGATTATTTTAGAAAGCCTGGACAGATAAAAAGTGTTATTTATGTATTGTTTCCAGAACTATTATACACACATTTTCTATAACAAATAGTGTGTCCCTTTAAAGTGGTTCTAAAGACTCAAGTTTTTTTTTACCTTCATGCATTCTATGCATGAAGGTAAAAAAACATTCTGCGTGCAGCAGACCCACCAGCTCTCCCAATACTTATCTGAGCCCCATCGCCATCCACTCATGTGCATGGGAGCCTCGGCTCTCCGGGGACTCTCCCTCCTCATTGGCTGAGACAGCAGCAAGAGCTATTGTCTCCCCCTGATGTCAATTACAGCCAGTTAGCCAAGAAGCGGAGAGAGGGTGCCAAGTGACTAGGGGGAGAGGCTCTGGGGGATTCCAGGTTGGAGAAGGATCTGGGGGTCCTAGTAAATTAAAGACTTAGCAATAGCATGCATTGTCAAGCTGTGGCAAGCAAAGCCAGCAGAATAATAGCATGCATTAAAAAAGGGATTTACTCCAGAGACAAAAAGATAATTCTTTTTTTAATTCAACTTTATTTTCACGTTTTCCAATAGATACAAAAATATTTTCCATACAAAAAACTTTTCAAAAATACATATTCATCCCTCCAAATTCCTTCTTCAACTTCTGGAGCATCTTCAGTACCCCTACAGAACATAGTTGTCACAATCTTAATTCCCCACTTCGTTTCCAGTTACCAAAAATCTCCAAACTCTCAAGTTCAGGCAACTTCCCATTATCCCAAATGGGTGTATACTCAGTGAATCTAAAGTACTGTAATACTAGACGTGCCGTGCTCCATACCTTCGACAATAACTTTGTGGTTGGACATTGGTCCCTTCCCCCCAATGAATCTGCTTCCAATGCCTCTATCAGGTCTGTATGTGGGGTACAGGACAATAACACATGGGAGTTATAGCTAGGGGTGACATTAACCACCTCACGGCCCCCGACTTGTTGTAGCTGAGCTGCCAAAAAGTAGCTCCAAGGGTGTGACACAGCCAGGCCTTCCTTATCTCTCGGGAGTGGCAATACCCTTATTCAAACTCTAGCCTGTCCTTTCCTCCAAATCAGTTCCCTAAATAGACTCTCCAGTTTCTTAAACCACATCCCAGGCATCCATATTGGTGAGTTATGCAGGATATATAAAAGTTGGGGCTGCCATGTCATCTTGAGTAAACTACAGCGACCTACCACTGACAAAGAGAGACGGTTCCATGTCTCGCATTTTGCTCTAAATGCCTTTATTAAGGGCTCTAGATTTTTTAATATGTACAACTTAGGGTTTACCGTTATATTTATACCCAAGTATTTAAAACTCTCTACTACCTGTAGATATCTGGCATTTTCTGGTAGTCCCCATACTACTCTATCCACCTGGAGGAGAAAAGTTTTTTCCCAGTTGATGGACAGCCCAAAGAACAAACCAAATCTTTTTATAATCTCCATTGCCGTTATTAGTGAGTGTTTCATATCTCCCAAGAACAGGAGTATGTCATCCGCTTATATCGATATTTTTTTCTCCATCCTCCCCCTTCTAAAGCACTTTATATCACCGCTGTTCTTATTGCTATGGCTAATGGCTTCACCACCAAGGCAAAAAGCAGGGGCGATAATAGATACCCCTGCCTCTTCCCTGAGCTAATGGAAAATATTCGGAAACTCCCTCATTAATCCTCACTTTTTTTGCCTTTGGGCCTGTATACAAAAACTTTACCCGTTTTATAAATACGGGGCCGATCTTAAATGCCGATATGGCCTTCCACAAATACTGCCATTCGACGCTGTCAAATGTGAGGGAACGCACAGTTCTTACCCCTGATTCTTCTGATGAAATGTTTTGGTTTAGAAATAATCTCCTAATATTTAATAATGTTGATCTACCGGGAATAAAACCACGATAATTCTACCACCTTATAAAACTCTGGTTCGGCCGCGTCTGGAGTACTCCATCCAGTTCTGGTCACCAATCCTCAAAAGGGATGTGCTGACCTGGAGAGAGTTCAGAGAAGGGCAACAAAATTATTAAAGGGGCTAGAGGACCTCAAATATGAGGAACGACTTCAAACGCTAAATGTATTCTCCCTGGAAAAAGAGATATGATAGCGTTATACAAATATCTCAACGGTAATTCCTGTGTAGGTAGGAAACTATTTAGTCTCAGGGAGTGTAATGCCGCGTACACATGACCGGACTTTCCGGCAGACTAGGTCCAACGTTTTTTTCCGATGGACTTTCGGCGGACTTCCACTGGACTTTGTGAACAAACGGACTTAGACACACACAATCACACCAAAGTCTGACAGAATCGAACGTGATGACGTACGACTGGACTAGAATAAGGAAGTTCATAGCCAGTAGCCAATAGCTGCCCTAGCGTTGGTTTTCGTCCGCCGGACTAGCATACAGACAAGCAGAATTTCTCAATAGGAACTGGTTCCGGAGGAGTTCCGGCAGAAAAATTTGAAACATGTTCTATTTCTAAAGTCCGTCTGATTTTTCGACAACCAAGGTCCGATGAAGCCCACACACGATCGAATTGTCCAGCGGATTCGTTCCGTTGGACCTTTTCTGTAGAAAAAGTCCGGTCATGTGTACACGGCATAAGAAGACACGGGGCCACACAATGAGATTGGAAGAGAAGTGGTTTAACCTTAAGCTGTGTAAGGGGTTTGAACTCTCTTCCACAACCAGTGGTGTCAACAGGAAGTATTAATAGTTTCAAAATACTCTTGGATGTGCATCTTATCAAACACAATATACAGGGATATGGGAAATAATTATCTATATCAGGGATATGCAATTAGCGGACCTCCAGCTGTTGAAGAACTACAAGTCCCATGAGGCATAGAAAGACTCTGACAGCCACAAGCATGACACCCAGAGGCAGAGGCTTGATGGGACTTGTAGTTTTGCAACAGTTGGAGGTCCGCTAATTGCATATCCTTGATCTATATGAACATACAACAACTCAGTTGCAAGTCACAACAACTCAGTTGCAAGTCACAATATAGTCACACAAAAATAGTGCAGGGACCTTTTTCAAAGTTGCTGCGACTTGAGTTGCACCAATTAGAATGGTTCCATTGCTGGTAATGGGGTGTGGCTTGTCATGCAACTTTGAACTCTGAAGTTGCATTACAAGTCGCAATGGTATGAATCAGAGCTAAAGGTTTGTGTACATTGGGGTTTAGGATGTACACTCACCAGCCACTTTATTAGGTACACCTGTTCAATTGCTTGGTAACTAATCAGCCAATCACATGGCAGCAACTCAATGCCTTTAGGCATCTAGACGTGGTGAAGGCAACTTGCTGGAATTCAAACTGAGCATCAGAATAGGGAAGAAAGGGGATTTAAGTGACTTTGAACGTGGCATGGTTGTTGGTGTCGGTCTGAGTATTTCAAAAACTGCTGATCTACTGGTATTTTCACACACAACCATCTCTAGGGTTTGCAGATGGTCTGAAAAAGAGAAAATATCCAGTGAGCGGAGTTGTTTGGATGAAAATGTCTTGTTGATGTCAGAGGAGAATGGGTAGACTGGTTCGATATGATAGAAAGACAACAGTAACTCAAATAACCACTCGTTACAACCAAGGTATGCAGAATACCATCTTTGAACGCACAACACATCAAACCTTGAAGCAGAGGGGCTACAGCAGCAGAAGACCACCCTGGGTGCACCTCCTGTCAAATAAGAAGAGGAAACTGAAGCTACAATTTGCACAGGCTCACTAGAATTGGACAGTAGAAGATTGACAAAAGGTTGCCTGGTCTGATGAGTCTCGATTTCAGCCGTGACATTCAGATGGTAGGGTCAGAATTTGGCATAAACAACATGAAAGCATGGATCCATCCTGCCTTGTATCAACGGTTCAGGCTGGTGATGGTGGTGTAATGGTGTGGGGGATATTTTCTTGGCACATTTAGTACCAATTGAGCATCGTTTAAACCCCACTGCCTACCTGAGTATTGTTGTTGACCATGTCCATCCCTTTATGACTACAGTGTACCCATCTTCTGATGGCTACTTCCAGCAGGATAACGCACCATGTCACAAAGCTCAAATCATCTTAAACTCTAAAACATTTATTAATTTTACTTCAGCTATTTGCACTAAAGAGGATGTCTTTCCAGTCTTTTGAGGTATCAGAAAGAAATTACTTTCCTAAGCTCTGTCTCTGAGAAGTACACACTGACTGTGTGAAAATAGAAGAAACAAGGTGGGTCTAGCTAGGATTGAACTAATTAACACTAAACAGTAGGAGGGACAAAATCACATAGGAAAACAAGTTGTAGTGGTTACATACTACTGAACAATAATAACACGATGCAGGTTAATACAACACAGAAAAAATAGATATAAGTGGGACAGAACAATGCTCTAATGCCACGTACACACGACCGGACTTTCCATCACAATAAACTCTGACGGTCTTCCCGACGGAGTTCTGTCGGAGTTTCCGATCGAAAGGACTTGCCCACACATGATCGGACCAAAGTCCATTCGTTTCGAACGCGATGACGTACGACGAGACTATAAATGGAAGTTCAATAGCCAGTAGCCAATAGCTGGCCTTGCGTCGTATTTGGTCCGTCGGACCAGCATACAGACGAATGGTTTTCCCGATAGAAATTGATTCCGTCGGAAAGATTTAAAGCATGTTCTATTTCTAGGTCCGTCTGAATTTTTTGAAGAAAAATTATCGGATTTTCCCATACACGATTGGAATATCCAACGGAATGATTCCGTCTGACCTTTTCTGCAGGAAAGTCCGGTCGTGTGTAAGCGGCATTACCCTTCTCCACTCCATCCGCAAAAAGTTTTGTCCGCTTCTTATAAATGGTCTGAATCAAGAACAAAACCAGCTTTCCTCCCTTTAATTCAAGTCACAATGATGAAGGAAGGATACAGTGATTTTCAGCGTAGTTGCGGCTACCCAGGTTTCTTTGTATGTACGTGAAGTGTGCGAAACGCGTCTACCCAGCATTCTGATTCCTGTCGTTTTTGGGATGTCCAAATAAAAAGGATTTTGATCTACAGTGGTGTGTGGCCATTTCTTATATTTCCTTGTATGTATACCGAGAAAATTACTGCAGTCTTTAGTCCATCCTACGGTTACCCATCTGTCATCTCAGTTCCTCTGGAAATAAACTATCACTACCAAATTGTCAGTTAGTAAAATACTTATTTTACGATGCACAAAGTAGAGTGATGACTATACTTTTTAATTGCTAAAATACCTTATTGGCTTCCAGAATAATGGTTCTGCTTTACACGTACAATTTACTCGGTAATCAAACACAGCCTGAAAATGAGCGCACTGATTTAAATTGTACAAATTGCTTTCATTGTGAGGACTGGGCGCCACTGGTAATAACAGAGCACAGAACATCTGTCTACAAACATGGCGCAGTCATCCCTGTATCCTCAGGCTTTCTAGAGAAGACATTCCAAGACGTTCTTAGTCAAACACAGCTTCAAGATAGTACACAGAATGGAGATAAGAGGAGAAAATGCAAGAGATTAGTAGATAAGTGGATAAAAGGAAGGAAGGCTTTTATCATTCACTGTCTTAATCACCTGTTCTATCCTTTCATCCCTAAAAAAAAAACCACCAAAGAATTTGTTTCTATTTTGTGTATTTTTGCTGCAATAGTTTAACCAATTCAGCTCCGGAAGGTTTACCCCCTTCATGACCTGACCTTTTTTTTTGCGATACGGCACTGCGTTATTTTAATTGACAATTACGCGGTCGTGCGATGCTGTACCCAAATAAAATCGATGCCCTTTTTTAATAAGGGGGCCCCGAGATCCCGGCCCCCCACCCTATGTGAATCGTACCCCTACCCATTCACCTGGGGAAAAGTGTCAATAAAAAAAACACACTACACAGGTTTTTAAAGTACCGTATTTTTCGCACCATAAGACGCACCTAGGTTTTAGAGGAGGAAAACAAGAAAAAAATATTCTGAACCAAATGGTGTCTTAAAATATTTAATATTATGCTACTAATATAGGTGGGTGGTGGAGACACAGTAATACCACCCCCCTATCAAATCAGCTCAGCTACACTATACCTGGGTGGTGGTGGTGGACACAGCAACCTCCCCCTTTCCCAGATCAGCTCAGGGTGACAGGGCAGACACAAATACCCCTTCAGCCTATTCTCACAATAGCTCAGGGGACTGGGCAGTGGATACCATGCCAGCCCACACCTCCCACCCCTTTATCACCAGCTCACCTCAGGCAGTGGAGGACACTCTACAACCCCCTCTGGCTGGCTTGCTGGCTGGCTCACTCGCTTGCTGGCTGGCTTTCAGCCTCAGATACACCCAGGCAGCAGCTAGGAAGTAGGACTGGGGACATAGTTTCCAGCAGCAGCTGCCGGTGGAAGGAGCAGGAAGAAGGACTGGACCAGACCACGGCACGGGGGGTGTTCCGGATAAAAAAACAAAAACAGCCAGGGTTCTTGTCGCTGCGGGATGGTGTCACATCTGGTAGGTTTCAACTGACCTGGGTGCGGAGCGCACCACCATCGCAATGCCACTGATACCCCCCCATGTTTTGGCACCCGGGGCAGACCGCCTCCCCCTGCTCCTACTGAGAGGATTCACCTCACATCCTGTCCTCACTCCTCCACAGAGAAGCCGAGCACCGATATTCTGATGCGGCAGCGTGTACGGGGGGCAGACCCTGATCAGTATTCGCTCCATAAGATGCAGGGACATTTTCCCCAATTTTTCGGGGGGAAAAAGTGCATTTTATGGTGCGAAAAATACGGTAATTTATTAGGCAGCTCCGGGGGTCTTCTTCCGACTTCAGGGGTCTCTTCTGTCTCCTTCGTGCTCTCCGGCCTCTTCTCCTGCTCTCCGGTTCTTCTTCCAGGCTCCTCCGCTATCTTCTTCCAGCTCTTTTACTAGCGGTGGCCCGGTCTTCTTCCCTCTTTTTCCGATGTTGACACAACGCTCTCTCCCGCTGAAATGCCGCGTGCGAGGTGCGCAACGAGTTATATAGGAAAAGGAAAAAATCTAAAGAGAACTGTATAGTGTGTATCCAGCGTTACTGTGAGAGGGTTGCTCTGACTGGATGAAGACAGATATCGGTGTTCCTGCTGATAATACGCTTAATGATACATAACATGAGTGATTAAAACCTGTTATCTATATATGAATCAACCAATGCGGTTGCAGCTATAACCCATGAAATCAATAAGGAATGATAATTGTGCAAAAAGAACAACAATCACATTTATTTATACAGAAAAGAAAGGTTAGAATAACCAGAGATTACCACATATAGCATAGTGATGTTACAAATGCAGTGTTGCCTGTCTACAAAGATAATTAATGCAAAAAGGAGATATGGTTACAATTGATACACATGCTATATAGGTAATAGACAAGTCCTAGGATAAAAAAAGTTTAGAGAAAAAAGAGACATATAGATACATAGACAACTCTTACGTGACCATATTCCATCTAGACCGTGAGCCCCCGAGAACTAGCATCCCTAGGCTTTGGTTTTAATGTTCCCTCTCTACCCATCCCTGCCAATCAAAACCCTGAACAACCTCATTAGTTCAGAAGTGGCATTGAATCCTGATTGACAGAAATTTAAGTATGCTTCCCACACAAGCAAGAGGCTACCTCCAGTGCCTTTCTGTCTGAAAACCTGATTACCTGTGTTAAGATTTACAACTGTCAGCCCTCTTTGATCTAACATAAATTAGCATTTCAAGGACTTGGGAGCCGCAATCTCTGCCCCTCGTTCCAAAACTCATTTACTATGCAAACAACAGACCAAAAACGTAGGTGTGTTTGAGATACCAAAAACAGGAAATAGGCCCACCTCTCATGATTGAACCCAAAGATATTGAGTACACATATTCCTATAAAACATATATATATATATATATATATATATATATATATATATATATATACACACATACACACCCTAATACATACATATATATACAACAGGGCATGGTAATTTAATTGGAAAGTCCTCACAATGGTTCCCTTGAAGCTCCTTGATATAAATATTGATTTCAAAATGTTCACATCAAAACTTAGCAGGAACACAAGACCTCTATCTTAAATTTCCACATCAGTTCCCCCTGAAGTTCATTTTTAAACTTATGCCCTCCCTCAATGATCCTGTACCCACCCACAACAGTCCAGAAGCCCCTACCTTTCCCCACCACCACTGAGGCCTCCTCTTCCTTTCTTGAACACGCCGGAACCCATCGAGGTAGACTTGAGATAGCAAAGCAATCCTGGTGCCTTTGAGACTTCACATCCAAACCATGAGTGCCTGTACTGCAATGTTCCATCGCCCCTCTGCCCTGGAAGAGCAGAACCCAAACATTGATGGCGGGATCCTGTTATTCTGTAACTTGGGAATACGGTGTAATGGTTGCACCGATTGGATCGGACCGCAAGACATTTCAGCATGGTGAAGGAAAGTTCAGGAGAGTCTTATTCGTTGCACATTTGTCTCAAGAGAGGACTTGGTTGTCGTTGCTTCTTCAGGTGGTGGTCGGGCAGGCCTCCGGACAGTCGTGCACTAATACAAAAAAGAAGGAGAATGTCAGTGTACAGTTATTGGAGGAATGCCGGACAGGAGCAGCAGGTTGGCCATTAAGACTAAATGCTTATAAGGGGTGTAATGTGGACGAGTAAAGTGGGATCCCCACAGGGTAAAGAGTCCGAGCAACAGCCAGTATCATCCATGGCCCTTGATGGTAGGGATAGTCAACGCTGCCTGCTATTGCCAGGTCCCTGGGTTCACCACACCTGTTCACGGGGCTCAGGTTAAAACAGTAGGCAGACTAGGGGAGGTAGAATTACATTAAGACATAACTTGTATGTTTCAGGAAACCATTCTATAAGACCCACTGGACTCTTAAAAAAACGGAGTCAGGCAGAAATGGTAAAGCCTTACAATTCACAGCTCATCTCTGATATTCAAACAAAAGTTCCAGAAGATTAATGCATTTACTTTTAAAGATATAGAAGAATATTATCAGCTAATGGACTGGTACCGTCACTTAGAGTAATTAAAGATAAGAATATGAAACAAAGAAAGTAGGAAAGAGAAAGAAGACAAAAAATTAAATAAGCAAAAAATTAAAAAAACATACAGGTTTAATGCTGCTTCAACCCAGACCGTTTATCACACACATTTCACTTTATGTCAAAGAGCATTGAATCTGCATTCATAAAAACAAACGAACAATATATAACTGTCCTGAAAAATTATTATAAAGTGCTTTGAAAAATAATACGTTGCAGCTGTTGCAGCAGCAACTTAACAAAAAATAAATAAAGAGGAACAAAAAGTAAAAATAGATAACTCCTCTCCCATATTAGTGATCAACAGGTGAACAGGATTACTGTCACAAAAAATGTACAAGTCGGGCACAAAAAATATTAAAAAAGGAGAGAATAAAACAACGGTTGCAAAAAACTTTTAGAACCCGACTGCACTTTATTGCTCAAAATTTTTTTAGAGGCTTTTTCCCAAAACAACAAAAAGAAAAATATAGTTCTAGGGTCCTCTTTTAAATGCGCACAATACTCTAAATTGACCTCTTAATAGTCACCCACATCAGGACAGCAACAGGGTAGAGTTTACTAAAGCTGTGGCCCTAAGACTGTACCTGAATGAACTTTTCCCACTAAGAAACCTTAGTTTGAGATATTTGGATTGACCTCTTTTGATCTTGAGATCACCCAAATCGTCCACTTCACTCCTCCTAAGACATCCTGATTTCCAACTCCCTTGTTACCTCCTCCCATGCTCAACCTCAGGACTGCTCCAGAACCTCTGGAACTCCCCACCCAAATATGTCCAGCCAGCTCCTACCCTATCCACCACTAGGTGATCCCTAAAAACTTTTATTCTGGGAGGCCTACCCTGCCTCCACCGAAAATGTTACCTCAGCCAGCTCCATATCAGATAATTCCCAGCAGCTATTACTTTGTACCAACCTCCTCCCCTTAGATCATAAACACCTTGAGCAGGGCCCTTATATTCACGCCCTGCACAAACTGTTGGCACATCTAAATCCTGTTGCCCAAACTACCCAACTACACAACTTTTAACTCCTCCCTGAATCCAATCGGAAGTTTCAGTAGGTGTAATGCCACGTACACACGAGCGGACTTCGACGGACAAGGTCCGACGGTCTTTCCGACGGACTTTCGATGGAGTTGCGACAAACTTTTTGAATGAACGGACTTGGCCACACACAATCACACTAAATTCTGACAGATTCTAACGTGATGACGTACGACCAGACTAGAATAAGGAAGTTCGTAGCCAGTAGCCAATAGCTGCCCTAGCGTCGTTGTTTGTCCGTCGGACTAGCACACAGACGAGCGGATTTTTCGATAGGAACTGGGTCCAGCGGAGTTGCGGCGGGAAAATTTAAGACATGTTCTATTTCTAAAGTCTGACAGATTTTTCGACAGCATCTTCAATGAGCCCACACACAATCAAATTGTCCGACGGATTTGTTCCATCGGACCTTTGCTGCTGAAAACCCCTCTCGTGTGTACGCGGCATAAGAGGTATGTCAGGTTTGCTATAAAACCTTTCTTCAGGGGTCATCGGGGTACAACCCGGTGTTCCTGCTATATCCATGCCAAGGGCAAGAGGAGATGTACAATAGACTCTGCAAGGTAGTATACTCTGCTGAGTACAATTTAACCTGATGCTGAAAACAGTGCACCATTAGACATGTGATACCAGCACCAGTACCCTGGTCTCAGGTCTCAAGTATTTTTAACTTTGTTTAGGACCAGTTGGGACACTACCCTGGCATCCATTAGACACGACCCCTTCCTGTGCCAGCATTGTTGCCTTTTCCCATAGCACAACGCCTTCTTTTCTCCAGCACTCATCAGTACCAGTCATCTGAGGCTGTCCAGACTCAAACCATCAGAACAAGATGGACTCCAGGGTGTAACACAGTAGAGTCTGATACGATAGTACCCAGACTGACCGTGATATCTGCACAATGTTCCATCAGTGCCATTAGGGATGAGAACAGTGCAAGTTAGATTTTTACAATCCTGGAACGGTCATCCACCAATCTACAATAACTCATAGGCAACCTGGATACTACCCCCACCTGCCTGTCCTTGCAAAGTGATGCTGGACAGAGCAAGTTGGCTTTCCTAACCGCTTCCCTGATATATAGCATAAGACTTTCCAATGCGGTCTTGAGTATCTCCAGCTCCATAGTGTTTTAAGGTACCCAGTGCCCCACCTCCAGCTCCAACGGCAGTCACCATTAAGCCTCTCTTTATCCTAAGTATTGGAAATAGTCTGAATATCTGGATTCAAAACCACCTGCCAACAGATACACTTGATTCTTTATAGAGGCTGCACACATTTTCTTTCCTTTATCAATTCGGTAATCAGACAATGTTATCCTTCACCCATACAATAAGTAAACTGCCTACACTCTTCAGACAGGACTCACATGAATGACAGGGGCATAGTGCAACCCTGGGGCGCTGGTCTTCCTGGCATGTAAGACACAGACAACTAGTTACGGTATACAAGGTGTCTAGGACAGGAAGGACACCTATGGGTATTAACTGAGGAGAATACAGCATGCCCACACATATAACCAAAGTGAGGGTCATTGGAATAGTCAAGAGCTGGTAACACTCCACACAATCTTCCTGCACAACTCTTTCTCCAGACTCACCCAAAACCATACACCACAAGGCCAGACCTATACACTCTCAACTTGTATGCAATCAGGCAGGCCCTCGTACTACACATCTGAAGATAAATCTAAAGGATACTGAACAAAAATTGCATAATGTGTATCCAGCTTGAGGAACTGCTGCTACCAGACACAACTGGCCAACAGGCAAACAAAAATCCCTGGCAGCACTGAGGCGCCGGCATCACTGAACAGTAGGGGGTACAATTCTAGCCAACTGGTGTGCCTTGAAACACACAGATATTAGTGGCAGATACGCCACAAGCACATTAGACAATTGATAACAAATAGCCACGTAGAAACAGACAAACAGGAAACTCTAGGAGCAAATAGAGTGGCATGGTGACCCTGGGCAGGAAGCAGGCTGGAAATACACTTGGGGACACACAGATTGCTAGGGACTTTAACATACATTAGCCTAAGGCAAAGAGCCACGCTTGAAAAGAAAGCACTGGTTGGGCGTGTAACTAATTACAATAACAGCAGGGGGGTTAAGCAGTCTTAACCACTTGAATACAGGGCCCCTTTACACCTTCCTGCCCAGGACAATTTTTAGCTTTCAGCGCTGTCGCACTTTGAATGACAATTGCGCGGTCATGCTACACTGACCCAAACTGAATTTTTATAATTTTGTTCCCGCAAATAGAGCTTGGTGGTATTTGATCACCTCTGCGTTTTTTATTTTTTACTAAACAAATAAAAAAAAATAAAAGTTTTGGTTTTGTTTCTGTTGTAAAATTTTGTAAATAAGTAAGTTTTCTCTTTCACTGATGGACACTGATAAGGCGGCACTGACGGACACTGATAAGGCGGCACCGATGTGGTGGCACCAATGAGCGGGCACTGACGGGCACCAACGATGGGCACTGATATGCGGGACTGATGGGCACTGGTAGGCGGCACTGATGGATGGCACTGATATGCAGCACTGATGGGCATTGACAGGCGGCACTGGTGGGCACTCATGGGTGGCACAGGTGGCCACTGGTGGGCATTGATGGGCACTGATAGGCGACACTGATGGGCACTGAAAGGATGAAAAGATGGGTACTTATAGGTGGCACTGATAGGCGGCACTGCTGGGCACTGATAGGCGGCACTGCTGGGCACTGATGGGCATTTATACGTGGCACTGATGGGTACTGATGGGTACTGATACACAGCACTGATATGAGGCACTGATGGGCATCAGTGGTGGCACTGGTAGTGGTAGGCATTGTCAGTGGGCACTGATTGGCAGCTGCCTGGGCATTGATTGGCAGCTGCCTGGGCACATATGTGCATTTCCCTGGGGGTCTAGGGGGGCATACCTGGTGGTCCAGTGTGGTGGTGTCCCTGGTGGTCCTGGGCGGCATTATGGTGGTCCTGGGCGAAATCCGAGGGGGGGCTGTGCTGATAAACAATCAGCACAGACACCACCTGTCAGGAGAGCCGCCGATCGGCTCTCCTCTCCTCTACTCGTGTCTGTCAGACGCGAGTGAGGAAAAGCCGTTCACCGGCTCTTCCTATTTACATCGAGATCAGCCGTGATTGGACACGGCTGATCACGTGGTAAAGAATCTCCATCAGAGACTCTTTACCTAGATCGGTGTTGCGGGGTGTCACCCCGGGGGCGCACATCGGCTTAATATCCTGAGGACATCATATGACGCCCAGCCAGGATATTGAATCCACTTTGCCGCCGTCATTCTGCTATATGGTGGGCGGCAAGTGGTTAAATAAGTCTACACAAAAGTCAGCATAGCCACTGATTTTTGAGGATTGGATCCAACAAAAAGAAAAACAATTTTTGTATAAAGTTGTCTATGTCTGTGATTTCCCTTTGTTCTGAAAACCATGAAACCCAATTATCGAATCTGAGGGATAAAACACCAATACAATTTTAGTAATAAACAACATTACATTTTTCCCCCTAGAAACCAATGGTTATATACTTGTAACAAGACATTAGCATATAAAACACAAACATACATTACATTCTATAAAGAAAGTCTTTCTTATTTGTTTTGGAACCGTGCACTTTTTTAAAATTACCAACAAAATATGTTGAGCTCAACTTTAATTCCATGTGGATTTGTTTTATGGTATACCATTAATTTCCCCCAAAAAATGTATTCACCATGGTGAGAAAAAAATGTGCAAGGTGTAGTAAACCTTTTAGTGGTACCATTTATCTACAACTCATAATACCTCACCCCAAAGAACCTCTCGCAGAACTGTCTCTCTGGAAAACAAACACATTTTAGTAAATACACATTTCAATTCACTATTACAGATCTTTATCTTGGCTCAGGTAATTTGCATGTCAATACAGTTCGCTTTATACTCTCACAAACCTAGTCAGAAAGAAGGGTGGTCATTTGGGTGGGTTCTCAGCAGTTAAGACAACAGACCTCAGAGTAAGATGACACAACATATATTCCATATTCCACACACACACTCACACAATTAGCTAGGTTAAAGACGAACTCTAGCCATCACACATATCAGCATGTTTTCTATAATAACCTGTACTTCTTCTTAAACCCATAACATCTGTTTTGTAAGGTTGTAATTCTTTCAGAGATCCATCCCATTTCATTAGCCCCTTCTCAGCCTGTATAGATACATTCTCAGGATTTTGGAATGGGACCCATGACCTAGGTGGTCCATACTTTTTACACCTAGGCCACGAGGCGAAGCGTGCAGAGTACACTTCAAAATCACATCTTGTGGTCCTATATGGATTAGGTTTACCGACTTTTTCACTGGAACTTGATAGACAGAACCTCACGATGTGACCAAACACCCCACATAAGCGACATTTTATCTTATCTAAAGTGGTACAACATCTCTTAACAAACGGCTTTGTTTTAGATGACTGAGAATGTTTGATGGCTACAACTGGATTAGTAGCTGGCTGTTTACAAGATATAGGGGCAATTTTTACAGAGCTCTTACCTTCCAGGGATTTATTCTTGTTGGTACATACCTTAGGTGTGGAGGATGTCCCCATGAATTCAGACCTACCCAAATCAGTTGCTTTGTTATCCACTTTATCTGAGGACTGAGCAAATGCTCCTGGCAGCCGATAGATAATGGTTTCACTTCACTTTCTGCATCCTTCAGTCTCTTTTCCATCCGATGAACGTCCTCCTGTAATCTCTGGTTTTCTAGTACTAATTGCTGGTGGATAGCCTCAGAATTTGACATAGAAGCTTCTAAAGTACTGATGTTACTTTTGGTTATTTCTAGCGCTTATTTTAGGGATGTGTTTTGCACTTTCAAATGTTCATACTGTTTCGCTAACCACCTGGCCGCAAATATTAGCAGTGTTTTTCTTGTGCGCTTACTACAGCTTCTTCCAGTGAAATTTAATTTCACATCCTCTCCCGTCAGCGAGACAGAAAGTGTCCCTTCTGCCTGGAGACTTTCCTCCCTTAATGCCAGCATGGCCATTTCCTCTACATGTCTGGCTGCTCTGCCTTCCTCTTCCTGTACCTCCCAATCCCCCTGTACTTCACATTTTACTGGGGTATCAGACTTGGGTTTTGGCTCTCCCTTTTTCTCAGCAACTGAAAGGTGACAGTTCATGTCAGCCCCTGAACACTCTGTTGACAAGGACTGGGCAATTGCATAAGGCCCAAGTCCTGACAATTACTCCTCGTCTCCCTGATCATGCCAATTTTGTTTCTTTGTTTGGAATGATTTCTCCTTAACTCCCATAGTAAAAACATTAATTTCCTCCGTCTTATTCACTGACCCAAGCATCCATATAGCACAAGTATCTTTTTCATATGGCCATGAAATCTTTTTGTGGTGAGCATGGTACAGATCTTCCCATACTTTAAGTTTAAATGTACCTTTATTAGAAAACCTCTTTCCCATCTAACAATCCCAATCACAAATATATTTTACCACCTAGGGCCCATATTTATCTATCATCTCTTCCCTTGAGGTCAGTTGGTAGGGATTCTATTACCCATCCTTACGGATGCTTGGACCCTGACCTGATTTCCCAACCTTTTATAGATTGATCCTCCAGAAGTAGCGACCCTCTGGACCGTGATTGGGTTGACAGGTACCGCCCCTGTCACCGTTGCTGCTTTTCACTACTTGTCAGAACAATTTCCCTGTCCGTGACGATAGTCCTTCAAGTCAGCCTGGAGATTTTCCCAAACTCTTTTGTTCCAGCACCCCGTGGACTTTTCAGAAGTATTCTAAAAAATGGCTTAAAGTAGGGCTATTACTTTTGTTATCTCAAGAATGATTAGAGCAGACATAGATAACAAAAGAAAATATATGCATGCTTGGAGTACAGAAGGCAGTCAACATTATTTTTTGTATCAGTTACAGTATAGCCAGTGTTCCCAGGTCTAATTACAAAGCTACAATAACCAGTTAGTAATTGAAAAGAAGAAAGATTCATACCCAAGATCATTCAGTGTCCCCTGATCATTTCCCCTGATGCAATTTGTCATGTGACTTTGGACACATAAAGTTGCATTACAAGTCGCATCCCATTGATTTCAATAGCACCCGTTCCAATCTATGCGACTCAAAGCTGCAGCGACTCTGAAAAGGTACCTGCACCACTCTGATGCGACTCTGGATGCGACTCCGACCCAAAGTGTAAATTTGGATCAAAGTCGCATTCAAAGCTACACCACAGTCGCACTAAAATTGCACCTCAGTCACACTCTCAATCGTGCGACCTTGGAGTTGTACCAGTGGAAACATAGCCCTATGCCCACAGGTGCGTTTCAATCACAAAGATTGGCCTAATCTCATTCAAAGGGTCAACTGAAATTGCTTTTTGGCAGAGAGGAACATATCCTTTTCCACTGCTTCCAAGATTCCAGGTGGAGCCCTTATCATTATCATTCGCACTTACAATTTCATTTTATATATACACATTATTCAAAATCAGTCTCATCAAAGTATTAGTATAGACAAAAGGTAAAAAGGAAAGTTATGATAAGTTTATTAGTCTGGGTATTCAGACGGGAGACAGGTGAACACAAAAGACATAAGAAAAAAAATGCTTAGCGTTTCTGGGGTTAGGTATAAACCAGCTCTGTCTTCCATACAAGAAATCACATTCACCCAAACGTTAAACTTCCTCACACGGGGCACCATCTGATATGGCGATTTTTACCTACCTCACTTAAACGCTTAATGATACATAACATAAGTGATTAAAACCTTTTATTTATATATGAATCAATCAATACGGTTGCAGCTATAACCCATGAAATCAATAAGGAATGATAATTGTGCAAAAAGAATAACAATCACATTTATTTATACAGAAAAGGAATGTTAGAATAATCAGAGATTACCACATATAGCATAGTGATGTTACAAATGCAATGTTGCCTGTCTACAAAGATAATTAATGTAAAAAGGAGATATGGTTACAATTGACATACACATGCTATCTAGGTAATAGACAAGTCCTAGGATAAAAAAATTTAGCGAAAACAGAGACATATAGATACATAGACAACTCTTACGTGACCATATTCCATCTAGACCGTGAGCCACCGAGAACTAGCATCCCTAGGCTTTGGTTTTTATGTTCCCTCTCTACCCATCCCTGCCAATCAAAACCCTGAACCACCTCATTGGTTCAGAAGTGGCATTGAATCCTGATTGGCTGAAATTTAAGTATGCTTCTCACACAAGCAAGAGGCTACCTCCGGTGCCTTTCTGTCTGAAAACCTGATTAACTGTGTTACGATTTACAACTGTCATCCCTCTTTGATCCAACATAAATTAGCATTTCAAGGACTTGGGAGTCGCAATGTCTGCCCCTCGTTCCAAAACTCATTTACTATGCAAACAACAGACCAAAAGACGTTGGTGTGTTTTAGATACCAAAAGCAGTAAATAGCCCCACCTCTCATGATTAAACCCAAAGATATTGAGTACACATGTTCCTATAAAGCATACACACACACATACATATACATACACACATATACACACACACACCCTATTACATACATATATATACAACGGGGCATGGTAATTTAATTAGAAAGCCCTCACAATGGTTCCCTTGAAGCTCCTTGATATAAATATTAATTTAAAAATGTCCCCATCAAAGCTTAGCAGGAACACAAGACCTCTATCTTCTTCCCTGTCAGAATGTCAATCTGCCTTGTTTACATAGGCAGATCACCATTCTGCCTCTCTGGGGAATGACTGTGGGTGGCCGGTGCACATCGGGTCCGCCGGACCTGCTGATTGGCATCCCTTGTCTCCAATCAGCGTGTGATCACATATCCGGCGGTGAACGCGCGCCCCACCGTAGCTATTGCATAAAATCACATACAGGTACGTGATTTTGCGCAATAGAGCCCGCAGTAAATATGCAGTAGGCAGTCGGCAAGTGGTTAAAAAGCTGCTAAACCTAAAACACAAGCCAACCCTAAAGAAGGCACAATTATTAAACAGTAACTTTGCTTTACTGGGAAAAAAATAGCAAATAAAAAAAATATAGCATATACAATTGCTACACAACCATGTTGTAATTGAATGTTATTATAAACGACCTTTCCTCTTCAATCTGCAGCATTGCAATTTTCTGTAAAATTCAATGCAGTATGATAACCTGGAGATGTTCCATACACCATTGGTGTACAGAACATCCCCAGAAATTTAATTTTCTGTTTGTGTGCTTGGCTTATTGATTTTCCTGGATACAAGTCAGATTTTAGGCATCCTCTGCTACAAAAGTTCCATTGTTGGTGAGATATTCCCAAAAGGTCCTTGTGTGAATTTCCCCAGCCTGTATGGCTGGGGAATAATCTAATGCAGTGAGATCTGCACTGCATTAAATTCATTGGAGTGCATGTGAGACATCATTTTTAGGTCTCAGGAAACACACGCTAAAATGAATTCATCAGGGGGAAAAATGCCCTTACAATGGCGGTCAGTGAGAAGAATGTCCAACTTATATTGGTGGTCAGTGGGAAGAATGCCTCTTACATTACAAGTCGTTGGTCAGAATTCCACCCAGATTATTGGTGGGATGCCACTGGGTCTGCCAGGTTGCTTTGGACACAGAACTATGCAGGGACCATCAAGTGTGAGATCAATCAATCACAGCTTAAGGAACCCCGAGCAATTTCTGAAGAAACCCTAGGGTCCCATGAACCCCATGTTAAGAATAAATGCTCTATACTTTTCCCCTTCGTGTCTCCCCTGGAAAGAGGGAACTGCCAGAATAGAGTAAGTAGATGAGCAAAAGAGGAGAGGGCTATGATGTTCAAGGAAGGAGGAAAGTGACTAGTCAAATTGGTTCAGAGGGAAATTGCAAGTTAATTAAACTTAATTTAGGGAAAGTAAAAACACTGCATGTAAGCATTAAAAATACTTGATTCTTTATTCTCTAGGATGAGTAGATGCATCCAAATCTGGAGTCTAGTCCTACCACCCGACCTGCTTACCTGACAATCCCCTTTTCTCTCTTCCTCTTTGGTGACGGGGTCTATTAACTCAAAACAAAACCTTGTACTAAACAGCTGTTTTACCAGTCAGCAGCTCCAGGCTCCTTTCAGCTGCTGAATCTGAACACAACTGTTGTAACGGGGGCATATGGTCTCTATCAAAGTATGGGATGTGCGTTTTGGGCAGAACCAAAGATCGACTAGCTCTGCATTACTGTTACCTGACAGATACCACCTACCCTTCCATTACAGCTATGCTTGGGTACTGGCAGCTCGAGGGAGCCTGGCCAGTTGGCCATAAAGATGTGTGGTTACATGAGTTGGCTCAATAAGGTTGGCCTACCAGGGCATGCATATAAAATCCACCAATGGCCATAAATGGGACTGAATTTTGTTTACATATGTATAAAAATTAGGTTCACCGTAGTTGATATGCCACGGCTAATATATGGCATAGTCTAGCAGATAAAAGCAAGAAGATCCATCATGATAAACAAAAAGGCATATAAACCAAAAAATAAAATTAAGAATGCTATTGATTTTCAGTCTATTATTCTTACTGTAGGTCATTCATTACATATATACAGTATGACTGTGACATCAAACAGTGAAGTCTTAATTATTAGGTAATGTGTCCTTAATTTTTTTTCTCCACCAACATTCTATTAAATACTGCAGTGACAACTCTCAGAACCTTTTGTTGTATTGGTTTAATTATGTTTTTCAGCTTTATTATATAGTTAATTGTTCCAAATGAACTGAGTGCAAGCACAGTCATACTCTTCTAATCTAATAACTCTCAATGCACAGCAAGTAATCAAGTGAAAATGGGTTCATTGTTAAGATAAGGATTTAAATACTAGAGCTGACTCTTGAAAGTCGAAATTTCTGCCACTGAGCATACAGATCTTTTTTAATTTGTATTTTTTGCTACAAAGCCCTCATAGTTATTAGTTCTTCATCAACACAATGTTTGACTAAGTGCTTGTTACAAATGACAGATTTGAGACTTCAGCTGCTTCAGGTATAAAATCAGACTTTGATTATTAATATGAAAAAGAACGTATATAACCTTACAATAACAGGCCATGTAGACATGCAGTAATGAGCACTTTTGGTTGTTGGAAGCATTCATTATTACACACAAGTATTACCTAACATGGTGGGAAACCTTATTGTAACCATTTGCTAATTCAGTTTTCTACCAGTAAAAAAGAACAATGTTTTCACAAGGACAGGCAGAAGTCTGACCCATCTATTGCTTTTGGTATGAGATTTGCCTATGGCCACCGTATATGACCGTAGGTTATTCAGTGGCGAGGCCCTATTTCCTGGAAAGTCTTTTTGAAGCAAATGATTTTATAATAGTGTTAATGGTTTTAAAATCTTTCCTTTTACAGAATTCCATTGCAGCTGCCCATTTATACATCAGTGCAGGTGTGTGGACAGCTTAGTACAGCTTAGAAACTTGGTATGTCAATGCGCACATAATTTTCCGCTCAAAGTACACATACATGCTTAGTAAAAAGGAAAACCGCAAATGCATTAAACTCCATGCAATCTAATCAGCTTTGAAGTAAAATCTTTTAGGCTGTTATGGGTTAGTGTAGTCTGCGCCACAACTGTGATTTTTAAAATATAGATTAGTGATGACTGAATCAATTTGGATTTATCCCTGAAAGGTAGTCCAGTGTCAGCTATATCTGCTCCCTCCTTGGACAAGTATCACCAGTGTTGCTTGGGCAATCCTGTTGCTTCTTGGGCTGTTGGGTTCAACATAGCGCCTTCTCCCGGCACCTCCACAGTGATATAACTAGGCACCCTCCTACAAAGAGAGTCGGCTTTATTGAGCCGTATAGTCAGCACCCTTCTGGAGGGCCTGACTTCTGTTAGACTGGATCGGGCCAGTCTTGTCAGGCTCCAGCAATGGAGATCACCTTTCTTCAGTGGGGTTGGTGGTCCAGCTTAAGTCATTCCTGAAAAAGACTACATCTGGTGTACCTTTTGCCCTCTGGTTGTCAGGCAGGGAGTCCATCCCTTCATTGAAGTTGTTCCCTCCTGACTTCCTTCATCCCCCTTCCCTGCAGTTGTGGATTTGGGATCTAAGCAGGAAGGGGACCCCACCATTACTAATTTTTTGTGGACTTTTCTATTTATCACTCCCCCATTCCCCCCAGTGTAATATACAGTGCATAGAAATCTAGACTTCTAATTCCCGTTTATATTGTATATTTCTTTATGATGTTTAACTCCTGGTTAGGGTCTTCTCTATTACATAAGGGCCAATATATTATAGCCATTACAAATACATCATGAAACATGACAAAATTAATAAATGTATAGAGATACACAGTATCAAGACTCAAAGAAGGGTATTATTATATTATATACCTGTAGGACACACTTTCTCACATCAGGCCACTTGTTGGAGGACATGTCTTTGTGCTTGGTCCATTCATACCATACTGCACTGTGGTAATGCATGCTCAACTGTGCACTTCAGAATGTGGTGAGGTGAGCAAGGTTGGCACACCTCATTCATTTTGAATGGACCCAAACATGGAAAATCACCCCTGCAGCATTTTTTTTTTACTGCAGTTCAGGGTAACCACATTTTTCAATGTGGTGTGCTGTTACACAGGTATGTATGTACATTGGAATGGCATTCAAAATGAATGGCACATACATACACATCATGTTGTAAACATGTTATACACAGCACCCTAGGTATGAACTGGCTGGCATATACTGTGCTACATCTTTGCTTTTTGCTAAACCTCTGTGGATCATTACTGCTTGGACTGGAAAAAGGGTGTAGATTTCTCAAAAGTGTATTCTGAAAAATGAACTCTTATGTAATGCAAATAATATTGGTATCACGTACAGTACTTGACCTTCTGTATTGAATATGTACTCCTCTTTAGCTCATTGGATGGTCAGAATTTTATTACTGACCTTTTCTATGCTTGACAAGCTGGTGGTGAGGTTACGTGAAGAGAATCCATATATACTTTTTTTTTTGTTATCGACTTTGTTATCGTGGTGTAGCTGGATTTCGCAAAAGCATTTGACACAGTTCCCCATAAATGTTTACTGTACAAAATCAGGTCAGTTGGCATGGACCATAGGATGAGTACATGGATTGAAAACTGGCTCCAAGGGCGAGTTCAGATGGTGGTGATAAATGGGGAGTACTCAGAATGATCAGGGGTGGGTAGTGGGGTCCCCAAGGGTTGTGTGCTGGGACCAATCCCGTTTAATTTGTTCATAAATGACCTGGAGGATGGGGTAATAACTTCTCCGCAGGATGTGAAAACCTTGCAAAAAGGTCTGGGCAACTACATGGCAAATGAGGTTCAATGTAGAAAAATGTAAAATAATGCATTTGGGTGGCATTTGGTGGCAAAAATATGAATGCAAGTTATCGTGGTGTAGCTGGATTTCGCAAAAGCATTTGACACAGTTCCCCATAAATGTTTACTGTACAAAATCAGGTCAGTTGGCATGGACCATACATGGATTGAAAACTGGCTCCAAGGGCGAGTTCAGATGGTGGTGATAAATGGGGAGTACTCAGAATGATCAGGGGTGGGTAGTGGGGTCCCCAAGGGTTGTGTGCTGGGACCAATCCCGTTTAATTTGTTCATAAATGACCTGGAGGATGGGGTAATAACTTCTCCGCAGGATGTGAAAACCTTGCAAAAAGGTCTGGGCAACTACATGGCAAATGAGGTTCAATGTAGAAAAATGTAAAATAATGCATTTGGGTGGCATTTGGTGGCAAAAATATGAATGCAATCTATACACTGGGGGAGAAACTCTGGGGGAATCTAGTATGGAAAAGGACCTGGGGGTCCTAGTAGATGATATGCAATGCCAAGCTGCTGCTAACAAAGCAAACAGAATATTGGCATGCATTAAAAGGGGATTAACTCCAGAGATAAAACGATAATTCTCCCGCTCTACAAGACTCTGGTCCGGCCACACCTAGAGTATGCTGTCCAGTTCTGGGCACCAGTCCTCAGGAAGGATGTACTGGAAATGGAGCGAGTACAAAGAAGGGCAACAAAGCTAATAAAGGGTCTGGAGGATATTAGTTATGAGAAAAGGTTGCGAGCAATGAACTTATTCTCTCTGGAGAAGAGACGCCTGAGAGGGGATATGATTTCAATATACAAATACCATACTGGTGACCCCACAATAGGGATAAAACCTTTTTGCGGAAGGGAGTTTAAAAAGACTCGTGGCCACTCATTAAAATTAGAAGAAAAGAGGTTTAACCTTAAACTACATAGAGGGTTCTTTACTGTAGGAGCGGAAAGGATGTGGAATTCCCTTCCACAGGTGGTGGTCTCAGCGGGGGGGCATTGATAGTTTCAAGAAACTATTAGATAAGCACCCGAACGACCGCAACATACATGGGTATACAATGTAATACTGACCTATAAACACACACATAGGTTGGACTTGATGGTCTTTTTTCTACCTCACCTACTATGTAAATATGTAACTATGACTATATATTCCACACACATTGGGCAAAACACTAGGACTGTACCTACTCTATCTTGAATTTGCCCATACACCTAAGAGGGCGCTTGTTCTTGCAGGCATAATCTGACTCACTAAGGGTGGGCTGTCTGTGTAGTGTTTGATAAACTTGTATCGCCTTACATGTTTCTGTAACTGGTGACAGAAGGGATGGAGAGGGGACAGTAGCAGTTGGTACAGGTCTTCTATTTTGTCCAGCTGTTATGTACACTACATCAGGGAACCGCATCATTTTCATTTTTAAGTAGATCTCTATTAGCTTAAAGCGGAAGTAAACCCATCGATTTAACAGTTTAAAAAAAAAAAGGCATGCCGGGAATGCTAACTGCACATTGGCTGTGCTCTCAACCAAACAGTCAAACCATCCAATGGCTGGTGTCATAACAGATCACATGTGCAGCACTGTGGCAGTTGAAGATTAAACAGAGGCAAAGATGGCAGCTTCCTTGGCTGAAAACGATAGGGGGGTTTACTTCCACTTTAAAGTGAACATGTGCTTAGTCCATTCAGGGCAAAGCAACATGTTTACTTTAAAGGATAAGTTGACTTTTTTTTCTAAATTTCAGCTAACTTTTACAGCCGATGTACCAATATTCCATTTATGTACTTTTTGTTGCAAACATATCAACACTTTCCATTGAATCTATAGAGACGTACCTTACTGCCCTCCATCCATGTTTGCAGGACGTATCCATTTGTAATGTCTAACTTCCTTATCAGACTTTAGGTCATGACACAGGAAAGAGAGTTGACCAGCTGACCTCATTAGGACACACCCTGCATTATCCACCTTCCTACCTACCGCCCATCTCCAGCTGCACGTTTCTTAAATGAAATGCAAACAATCAGTGATCACCCTTCTCACTAAATACACAATATACAATCAGATTGCATAGTGTATGGCCATCTTTATACAAGTACATAGGAGGGAGAGGACAGAAAAGCCCCATTCACATCTCTGCATAGCGGGAACTTGCACGTGCGTTTATTTATTTTTTAGTGGGGGGGGGGGGGGGCGTTTTGGAGCATTTTCACTCATCACACATAGGGCAGCCCATCCACCTGAATGGGCTGCCCTACACACAGCAATCACCGCAAAGAAGGTTCAGAACTTCTTTTTTAAAGCAGAGCTTGGTGCGTTTTTTACTGCAATTTTTGGTGCAGCGCATTTCTGAAATGCAAGGAAACGCACAGATGAGAATGGAGAATCATTGTTCACTTTCAGGCCCATTCACATCTAGCATAGTGAACGTTTTGTGGCTCGTTTTTTTTCCTGTGACACGCATAGGGCAGCCCGTTGATTTCAATGGGCTGCACTACATGTGGTTAATGGGACATTTTGGCGTTTTGGGGGTTGCATGTTTTTTACTGTGCGCTTTGCAGCATTTGCCCCTCGTTTTTTCACATGGCAAAATGTGCGTTTGCTTCAGTGTTTGGTGTGCCATTAACAATTAATGACACTGAAAGCACAAATAGTAATTTTAGGTGTATAAACATGGCCATACACTATACAATCTGATTGTACAATCTCCTTACCATATTTACCAAATGTATATAATAGGAGGAAACACCTGTCTAGCCAGTCACTCTATATCCAATCAGGCAGGCCCTTACACTAAATAGTTGATCTAAAGGATATTGTAGAATTAGAACCCAGGAGACCCTTCTCCTATTTTCAATACTACAGCTCTAGTTTTGCATGGTAGAGTAGGGACAAGCCAGTGGGGGTTATATTTGACATAGTTGGCCTGAAAATGTATTATAATAGATGCAAATATTTTATGCAAAAGTTTGCAAGCTATATGCGATGAATTTTGTGTATTTGTATACATTTAGCACCTTTGATATGTACAAAACATATACAGTATATAAGGGCAGGACTCCAACTATCTTCCACATGGCTGAAATGCTGAGCTGTCCCCCCTATGCATACAAGGCTGCAGGGCCATAAAGTTCAGCCTAAAGCACATGCTGTCTCATGCACCGATGTTGGTCCTAGACCTCTTCTCTCCATACTTCTGGAAACTTCACCTTTATCCCCTTCCCACCTGGAATACTCACACACATAGGCTTATGTTTGATATGTGGTTCAGATAGAAGCTTCAGAAGCCCAACTGTTCATCCTGGGCCCAGGAGACATGGGGGCCTGGGCCACCTGATGTACCCAACTTCAGGGGATTCTCTCTCACCATCAGGCGGGGGGCTCCTTTTCCTCTATTACCACCCCAGAGCCGAGCAGGCTCTGGAGTGGTGATAGCACACAACTCTCTTCACCCCAGGCATTGGCTGTACTTTACACTGTGTAGCACTAACCCCGAAGGAGCTGTTGGTATTTGATTGGGCTTACCATTCCTTCACCATTCCACCGTGTCCGTCATAGGGGTCCCATTAAAGATTTATTGTCATAGATTTCAGCTCTGACACATAGTCTCTTTTTCCAATGCTTTATTTAAGAAAAGACATTCCAATGGAGCGATGGAGGGTTTAGGGGAATTCAGGTACCTTTTCAATTGCAAGTCAGGGATACTTTCTTTGATCCAGAGGATAACAGCTCCACAACTGGATTTAGCAACCACCGGATAGGCCTCTCTCACTGACCTAGCAGCCGATGCGATGCTCGGTCATAGTCTCTGCCACAAACTTTAAGATTCAGTAGAACTGTTACACAATCCTCTGCCACAGGATTGGGTAATTAGTGAGTTTTTGCAATGTCGAGGCTTAATCACGTAGTACCAGTTCCCTTTTTCCAAACCAACGGTACTTTTTAGTAGGTAACCCGGGATGCATCCTCCAACTGAGTCTCCAGGCTCTTCTAGAGGCACCGGCCTTGCTGCTCGGTCCTCTCTCTGAAAAGTCCTTCCCTGGATCCTCTAGTCGCTTGGCTTTTTCCCGCAGGCAAGACAGCACAGGACCACCCCTGGATCAGTAGGCCCCAAGACTTTTGGGCCTACCTCTTCAGTAATGACGCCTCGGGCCATCCGGCCCTGAAACAACTTAGTGGGCAGTAATACACCTTAGGCCAGGAGGGCCATCAGGTCGGAACACTCCCGATCACGGGGCCTGTCCCTTAAGTACCCGCTCCCAGAATGCACAGCGGGCAGACCACACCCACTGACTGTTTCTGGGCAAAAAGGAACTCAATTCACCCAGCTTGTTGCAATTTCCAACCTTGGCCGAATAATAGGGCGCCATCCCTAGGCCAAGGGGAAAACCACACAACCAGCCAAGCTGAAACAGAACCAGAATTTACAACAACATCAGTCTGAGCTATACTACAGCTTCAGACAAACTAAATTTCTATTTATAGCGTCTGTATTAAAAATACCAGCGCTACATTAGGTTGCCACACATGGGCTCTTTGTTGCTATAACACACCGGGACTCTTTGTTGCTATAACACATTTCCAAATAATGCTATTGTAAGGCATATCAGGAGGTTGTAAGACTATATGCTTGTTAATCAGGAGCAAGGTGGTACTCACACCTTTTTGCAGTCCACTATTAGATTTGCAACGACTAGGGCAAAGTCCTTCCACAGCCTCTCCCCTGAAGGAGAAAGCACCCCAATAATCCTCTCTAGTGTTCTGTCCTTTGTGGCTCCAGGCAGACTCCCTAGACCTAAGCTCCTAATGGGGAGTATAACGTGGGGCACCCCCACGTCATACTCCCCATTAGGAGGAGCAATCACTAAAGGGGAACTCTACCTGTCTACATATGTATATTGTATTTTAGCACAGACATTTTTTCAATTTTGCTGCATAGTGCAGGTCAGTGACTAGACAGGGGTCAGTAGCTTTCCTCCAACTGTGTCAATTTACCCCCTACTGGCACTATAAGCCCATTAAACTATGCCATGCACAAGTAAGTATTTGACATTTTGCTATGCGACCGTGTAGAGGAGTGTGCGTACATTTCTTCCACTCCGGTCTCGTATTACACTCAGCTCTGTGCTCTACGTTGTGAAGTCTGTGACATCAGATTTGTACCCCCTGCCTTATGAGCTGAAAAATGCTGTATACATTCTGTATTTTGAACAGCTGAAGAGGAGAGAGCACTACAGATAAACAGGTACAACTTCTGTAGGAGGATTTGTTTCATCTCTGTGTATCATCTGAGGCTAGTCTACAGGATACTCTACAACCACTTTAAGGAGCAGCAGGGGAGCGAAGAAAAGGTGATTATATGTGGCTGGCCTCATAGCCCTCTGATTGCTATTGGAAATATCAGCTTAGGAAGCATTTTTGCATGTGGTTTTTAAATAGCCAATTAAAAACATCAGCTCTTGTATTTTTGGTAGGTTGCTTAGAATTCTAAGCATGTTTCTATAAAAGGCCTTAACACATGCTTCATTTTAAACAGGAGAAAAATAAATTTAATCCAAATAACATTTTCAAAAACTGAAAATAAAAAGACGCAGAAACTGGCATACTTGGGAATTCTTGATCCTCCAGTTGTTTCTAGTTTATTCCTATAAAGTCGTTTAGCTGTAAGCTCGGATTTGGGGATTTTATTGGCTCCAGCAGTCTGCTACATCATTTCCAGATCTTTTGTTTCGATGATTCATTTAGTTATTTTTAAAAGAGTGCAAACAAAAAAAAAAGCTTTATGGATTTGTGAGGAAATTCTCAAGACTTTCTGGGATAAAGTACATGCCACTGGGATGGTATAAATGTATTTATTTTTTTCCTGTATGTAGTGCTGACAGATTCAGCAACTTTTTCCAGAGTACATTGACCATTCTCATTAGTCCCTGCCCCAGAGGAGCTTCTCCACCAGGTGTTGTTTTGCAAGGTGCTGTTGGCACACTCTGCTGGGATCTCAGCTGATAAAAGTAGCAATCCTGGGGCCTGTCCTGCAGGCTTTTCCCAGGAAAGCATGAACCATGTTGGGGAAATCGAAGGTGGAGGCTCCCCAGAGGCACTGAGGCCTACACCATGTGCTCAAGCTGCAATGGATCCTGGGACTGTCCCGTCCCCATGCAAGGTGAGTCCTTAGTGGCATATCAGGATAAAGTGGTGAATAGACTTTGCCGTATTACCAAGGAGGAACAGAAACTTGCTGGCCTAAAAGCGGATTTCAGGAAAAAGAAATCTCTGCACAATAAGTCTGGGAGCAGTAGGAGGGAAGACTCCAGGCTAAAGTCTCTGGAGGAAGCATTGAAGAAACAGGAGAAGCTGGTCGCTTCTCTGAAGGAAAGCAGCGGTGCATTTAGAAAAAATATGAGAACGAGGAGACATTCCAACAGATGAAGGAGAGTGCCTGTGCGAGTACCAGCTAGAGGGTGGGTGCCAGAGCAACGGCGACAGTATAGATGGGGGGTAATGAAGTGGCTTCACACGGTGGCCCCAGTACTACTCCTGTCTCAGCATCTGTCGTTTCTGAGTCAGTATCTGCCCCCCTCCCTCCCCAGCAGCCTGGGCCATGTCAGGAGGAGGTTGAGGAAAATGGCGGATTACTGCAGGCCATTATGGAAATGGAATCTCCCTTGAGTGGCACCGACTTATCAGATGAGGAGGAAGATGTCGTCCCTCAGCCCCTAAGGGAGAAAGTTGTGGAAAAAGTTTAATATAAGTCTGATCAAGATGGCGGCAGTGCTACAGTGTCTGCAAATGGAGGACAGGCTGTTTCAGTTCAGGAAAACACTGTGAAGGAATGCTTGTTGAGAATATCTCTCTGTGCATGGATGCCATTCCTCTGGCTGCTGCTACAGACAAAGAGACTGCATCTGTCAATCGATCCTTGCAAGGAATGCAGGAGGAGATGGTGTCAATCCTGGCAAAGAAGTTCTTGTTGTCTGTGAGAAGAAGGAGCAGGAGTCCCACATGGATGCTAAAATTGCAGAGCAGGAATGTCGCATGGATGCTAAAACAGCTGGTGTACCTAATAACAGGACTGCTGGCAATTGTGGTACTTTTGGGACTATGGTGAGTGGGACTGCTGTGTTGGAAGAGAGGAGGGAGGATTGAGTGGTGGGTGAATTGCCAAGCCTGATTTCAGAGGTTCCTATGCCGCCAGTTAATATTCCTATGCAGTCAGTAAATGTGTCATCTGTCTCAGTTATGAACTATGCTAAGGCTGTGTCGGGACAAAATCATGCTGCTGGTGGAAGGAAGCCAGTTGCGAGACTTTCACCTAAAGGTGCTTCTTCCATTAAACGCAGGAATGTGGTACAGCTCAGATGGGAAGGAGGAGATATTCCACCTATCAGGAGGGTGGTTGTGGATAGGATCCTAGCAATGGGAGTTAAGGCAGAGGACATTTATGCTCTTATCAGTCCAGCTGGTTCCTTTGAATATGATTTGTCATTTGTGCATCCAGAATCACTGGATCTGTTTTTAGAGCGGTTTGAGCATTAGTATAGGGGCCAGCCAGACTGGAAGCGGATTTTCTTGAAGGTAATGTCACCACAGCCCTTAATAAAGAATGTGACTATTCTGACTAGGAATTAGACTATACCCCCTGAGGATTTAGTGAAACGTGTTCCCTAAAAAAGATTTTGGATGATAGAGGAATCTGGATGGGTGGGTGGTCAGTGTCAATGAGGTTGAGGGACGGTGTGGGAATGTGGTCCAGCATTTTCCCTCCTCTGCCTTTATTGGTAGAGATAGGAATACCGTCTTCTATCCTGGTCAACCTAAGGTGCGCCATAAATGTGGAGTCAAGGAATATTTCTCCTCTAACTGTCCAGAACAGAAGTGTTCTTTGTGTCAGGAACTGGGACATATGGCAAGGGACTGTAACATCATTAAATGTAACTTGTGTGATAAGGTCGATCACCCTTATAGTCAGTGCCCTGAGGCTTTGCACAATAAGCCTGAGTTAGTGGAGAAATTCTTCCGTCTGGATAAAAAAGAGTCTGGGTTGGCAGAGGTTGTACCAGGGGATCCTAGTGTCTCTGTCCCGTCAGAATCTGTGTCTGTGAGGCTGTCTGTGGTGTCAGTGTCCCCCCAGTCTGTAGTCTTCCAGTCAGTGTCAGAAAGTGTGGTTGTCAAGTCTGTATCTGCACCTATTGTTTTTCCTAATGTAGTGGAGGGTGCTGGACCATTGTGTATGGTTGTGCCAATACCTCCTCCTCGGCATGGCAGAAGTGCTGCGGTTCGAGGTTAGCACAAACCAAGGGGTGGAGTGAGTGATGGATTGGATGATGGTGGAGGTGGGAAGAGGAAGGGAATGAAAGTTTCTGAAGCAGAATGCAAGGTGAATTATGTGGAAGTCATGGGGGAAAGATGTGGAAGTTGGGGTGAATGATGTGGGGGAGGGGTTAATGGGGGGGTTTTGGCTGAGGATGTCCTGGGGAGCAGGGGGGAGGGGGTTCTGCCGTCGGGATTGTCGAATGGGCATATGGAATGGTTGGAGACTAAAAGGAATAAGGGTAAGAGGTGGAGAAAGAGGAAGGATGTCAAAGCTCCAGAACCTAGGAGGGTGGAGGTGGCAAATGCTTTTGAGGTGTTTACTGAGGTGGAGGGTGGAAGTTCTTCTAGTGATGAGTCTGGAATGGAGGAGGAACCACAACGGACATTAAAGCGTGTAGGGTCTCCAGGTAGGGAGGGAGGTAAGCAGGCTAAGAAACGTATACCTCAATCATCCTGATGGCGGTTCCCACTCCACTGAGGTGGCGACCATTAATGTCGCCAGCATAAAATCAGTAATCTAGATAATAGGGGTAACCAGTGCGCTCAACCAAAAACTATTAAATCAAATAAGGAGAAAAATGGAAAAGGAAAGCAGCCAACATATAAGTGATCTCACACTTGTAAAGGTAAAATTGAATGAAGAGGGTATGTGGCGCTAACCCTTATGTAAATCAATAAATAATCTAAAAATAATCTAAAATGACCAGTTTGCAAAGCTCAGAGTATCCGAAAGATGAGTGACCTTTCACATAAATAGATATATAAAAACATAAAATAATGAACTAAATAGATAAAATTCCTTAATAGCAATACACATAAAATATTGAATAAATATAAGACGTGTGTATAAAATGAAAAAATGTTCAATAAAAGTGATGGTGCTAAAATAACCGTGCTGAAAATAAATATATGTGCTGGGGTAAAAATGATGATGGAGTTGGGTTAAAAATAGTGAACACGAAATCTTCTAGCAATAAAAGGTGCACAGTGCAACGTGCAAAATATGTGAATAAAGAACCAATAGAGAACCGATAAATTGATTCTGAAAGTGCAAGGGAATTGCAAGGAAATTGCAAGGGAAATTAATGATTGAATGTGCAGAAATATCCAAAATAATGACAAAGTGATGAAAAGAGTGTGTCACTGTAGGTATGGTATAATCAGATGATACCAAAACAATAATATCGCTGAAAAAAATTATTAAAAAATAAAAGTAAAATTTGGTGCACTACAAGTCCCAGCTTGTAAAGAAAAAAATGGCGGAAAATAAACGATAAAGTCCACAATCTGGAACAATGAAGAGCATAATGCTCTGGAATAAGTGAAGGTGAGTAGAAATATTCAGGAATCTTTGTGTTGATCACAGTGATGATCCGTGCAGGCAGTGCTCTGTGCTGACTTCAGGGGTGCACCCTACTAGTTCCCCCAGCCTCTCACCTCTATTTGCGGCCCCTACAGGCCTAGTGGAGCAGATAGCCTCTAAAGTGGCAAGCCTGGTCACTTTCCGGGTCCTCCTTCTTATGGGCTCCTATGGGCTCCTATAGGCTTCTATGGGCTCCTATGGACTCCTACTCCGATCCAAAAAGGCACTCCAGGGGTAAGGGGTCACTCACGGGTTAGATCAGCATGTAGGGGTTAAAGGTACAAAGAAGCGCTCCAATGTGTAGTAAAAAACAGGTTTATTGAAACAAAAATAATATCCACTCACATTTAAAGTTCTCTTGCATCAGCATAGATGAACTTCCGGTCGCGGCCGCAAACCAGAAGTAGAGCGATAGGCACCTGACTTCCTTCCTCCCTCACTAGTATCGTCACTAGCACACGTGACTTTGTCAAAACTTTGTGACAAAGTCACGTGTGCTAGTGACGATACTAGTGAGGGAGGAAGGAAGTCAGGTGCCTATCGCTCTACTTCTGGTTTGCGGCCGCGACCGGAAGTTCATCTATGCTGATGCAAGAGAACTTTAAATGTGAGTGGATATTATTTTTGTTTCAATAAACCTGTTTTTTACTACACATTGGAGCGCTTCTTTGTACCTTTAACCCCTACATGCTGATCTAACCCGTGAGTGACCCCTTACCCCTGGAGTGCCTTTTTGGATCGGAGTAGGAGTCCATAGGAGCCCATAGAAGCCTATAGGAGCCCATAGGAGCCCATAAGAAGGAGGACCCGGAAAGTGACCAGGCTTGCCACTTTAGAGGCTATCTGCTCCACTAGGCCTGTAGGGGCCGCAAATAGAGGTGAGAGGCTGGGGGAACTAGTAGGGTGCACCCCTGAAGTCAGCACAGAGCACTGCCTGCACGGATCATCACTGTGATCAACACAAAGATTCCTGAATATTTCTACTCACCTTCACTTATTCCAGAGCATTATGCTCTTCATTGTTCCAGATTGTGGACTTTATCGTTTATTTTCCGCCATTTTTTTCTTTACAAGCTGGGACTTGTAGTGCACCAAATTTTACTTTTATTTTTTAATAATTTTTTTCAGCGATATTATTGTTTTGGTATCATCTGATTATACCATACCTACAGTGACACACTCTTTTCATCACTTTGTCATTATTTTGGATATTTCTGCACATTCAATCATTAATTTCCCTTGCAATTTCCTTGCAATTCCCTTGCACTTTCAGAATCAATTTATCGGTTCTCTATTGGTTCTTTATTCACATATTTTGCACGTTGCACTGTGCACCTTTTATTGCTAGAAGATTTCGTGTTCACTATTTTTAACCCAACTCCATCATCATTTTTACCCCAGCACATATATTTATTTTCAGCACGGTTATTTTAGCACCATCACTTTTATTGAACATTTTTTCATTTTATACACACGCCTTATATTTATTCAATATTTTATGTGTATTGCTATTAAGGAATTTTATCTATTTAGTTCATTATTTTATGTTTTTATATATCTATTTATGTGAAAGGTCACTCATCTTTCGGATACTCTGAGCTTTGCAAACTGGTCATTTTAGATTATTTTTAGATTATTTATTGATTTACATAAGGGTTAGCGCCACATACCCTCTTCATTCAATAAAATCAGTAATGGCGTGTACACACGAGCAGATTTTCTGTCGGAAAAATCTTGGATGGTTTTTCCGACGGAATTCTGCTCAAACTTGGCTTGCATAGACACGGTCACACAAAAGTTTTCTGAACTTTCGACTGGCAAGAACACGGTGACATACAACACTACGACGAGCCGAGAAAATTAAGTTCAATGCTTCTGAGCATGCGCCAAATTGTTTCCGAGCATGTGTAGGAATTTTGCGCGTCAGAATTGGTACAGACGATCGGAATTTCCGATCAAAACTTTTTCTGACTGAAAAATTGAGAACCTGCTCTCAATCTTTTGCTGGCGGGAATTTCGCCAGCAAAAGTCCGATGGAGCATACACACGGTGGCATTTTCTGACCAAAAGCTCTCATTGGACTTTTGCTGGCGCAATTTCTGATCGTGTCTACGCGGCATAAGTGCTCATAATATTGTCTTATTTTTGCTCAGCGGGATTGATGCTGATATTTTCTTTTTGCAAGAGACCCGGTTGTCTAGTTTGGCTGATTTTCATCTAGTGAAGGAGTGGAGGCGCTGCCCCTCTTTCTGGTCTCTTGCAGCCGAGCCTTACACTGGAGTGGTACTTTTTTCCGGCATGGTAACCTGTCGGATTATTGAGGTAGAAATGGGGAGATGCATGGTCTTAGACATCTCCATGGGGGGGCAGGACCTGCTCCTGATCAACATCTATGGGCTAGAGACAAAGTGGGACAGGCAATGCCTCTTCATGAAGATCAAGCCTTTTCTTTTTACAGCCCGGCAAGTTGTCTTCAGTGGTGATCTCAACACTGTCACTAGGACTAAGGACAGGAAAGGTATCAGAGCCAGGCTGGAATGTGACGCTTTTTCTTGAACAAAATAGCTAGAGAGGCAGGACTGGTTGATGTGCACATTCATTGCTACCTAGACGACATGGGATTCACTTTTCAGCGAGGTAGTAGTCAGAGTAGCCTTCTCAGCACCAGCGTGTCAAGCAGTAGAGTTTTCCGATCAGTGTATTCTCTCTGTGACTCTGAATAGCCCCGATACACCACCTAGGGGGAAGGGTACCTGGAAGCTAATCATGGACTTTTGCAACAGAGTGTTTGGAGCTTACAAAACGAAGGATCATTGGGTTTTTCAAGGCCATAGAAAGAAATAAACAGCTTGATAAGTATGTCGCCTACCAGCATCTGCGGAGTAAGCTTGATAGGCTTGTGTTGAATAATGGGGATCTGGGGATGATCTTTGAGGTAAAACTCTTGCTCAGGGAGTGTCAATATGACAGGCATGCCTCTTTGGTTCTGGAAAGGGATTATGGGAAATATCACGCGCCCGACCCTTACCAGAATTGCAAACAATGTAGAGCAGTTAAGTCAGTTGTAGGCCTGGTTGACAGTACAGATTTCTTGACGAATTTCAAGTCGGGGATCCTGGAAACCGCCAGATCATATTATGCTGACCTCCTGGGATGGAGGGATCTTGATCAGCAGGCATATCAAGTTTTCTGGATTCTATTCCAGGACTGGGAAACTGCCGTTCTCTTGCAAGTTTGACAGAGGAGACAATTGACCACTTCATGCTTCAGTGCCCCTGCAATATAGAAGTCTACAAGCGGGTGGGTAGGGCTCAAGGTATCCCTTTCCTTTACCGCTTGAGTTATGCGGAGTGGTCGTACGGGGCCTTTGAGACACATCCGGATTTTGATTTTGAGACACTTTTTCTAGTTAGCTTAGTAGTCTGTTTCTTCACATGGAATGCACAGTGTCAGGTTTGCATTCGAAAAAAGTCCTTCATGTTGAGGTGGTGGTGCACGATATTCTGGGTGAGGTTGGGAAGATTTGGGGTCTTTAAAAGGACAGGTGGCGGCCGGGGGGCCTGGACAAAGGCGTGGAGGAATGTCAGGTCTCCGTAGCTGCTGTTTGTCAGTCTCTGGGTATACAGCTTTATTTCTGTCCTTTCACGTCCCCTAGATTTTTATATAAGATTGTATTTTTTGAAAAATGGCTGCACGCATGGGTTAAATGTGTAATGGTTTCTTAGCCTGAGGCTTGTGTTTAGGTGGAGGTTATGGCTTTGTTCAGGTTGCTATATTTAGTTTTCTTTATGTTTTTGCTTTGCTGATGTAAGCTATTTTTGTTTATATATTTTTATTTATTTTGTATAAATGTAAATATGTTTTTATTATGTTTGTAACAAAAAATTTCAATCTAACATGTCAACCACAGCTGTACAGGTACAGTATATGGCTTGATATGAGGGGAAGGTTGTCAACCTGGGAGTTTTATTTTAACCAAAGCAGCTCGGGTTTGGAGATGTGACGTGCAAATATAGTGATCAAAGCCACATAAGTATGGCATTGGTTTTACTTTAATTACTGATTAATATAGTGTTTTTTTATTAAAGGCACTGCACACCTGATGAGCAAAGTTACCGCCAGACATGTAATCAAAAATTTAATCTATTGCAGCGTACCAATCTCTAGATGTGGTGGCTGCATTCATTTTCTAATTTTTCAGACTCTTTTCTCTTTATTTTCACCTGAAAATCCAGTGAATAACATACTTCCTGGGTGGCTATGCTCACTCCTCCACTGCATCTATGGAGGCTGTTCACTTTGCAAGGGAAGTTGCACTTTGAAAGAGCATTTTCCCCCCAGCTTCATGAATGAGGTGAAGCTCTCCTGACTTATGTCATCCAAGAATGTAAGCAAAACACTTTTTTTTTTTCCTTGCACATGATTGGGTATTCCTTGCAAAGTGAAATTTCACCATGTTCACTAAGCTGTGGAGAAAATCCCCTTTCTCAGTGAAATTTCCCTTGCAAAGTGAAGATCCTATTTTCCTTTAGTAATTCAACCCTACGACTGCCATTCCGGTTGGACTTCAAAGATGTCTGCCTTTGTTTATCTTAACCGCTTGCCAACCGTATAACTTATATGGCGGCAAGGCAGCTCTCCTGCGCAGGATCACGTACCTCCTGTGCGACCTGCTTCCGCTGTGATTATCCATTCATAGTTACATAGTTAGTCAGGTTGAGACGAAAAAAAAAACCATATATACAAACCTACGCCCACAGTTGATCCAGAGGAAGGCAAAAAGCCTCAGCAAAGCATGCTCCAATTTGCTACAGCAGGGAAAAAAATTCAGACACAGACCCCTGACCGGGCACCCACCCCCTCTCTCCCCTGATTGGCTAGCTGACTTTGACAGCAGCGACAGCCAATGGCACCCCTGTTGTGTCTCAGCCAATCAGGAGGGAGAATCTCAGACGGCTGAGACACTCATGGACATCGCTGGACAGAGAGGGACCTCCGGTAAGTGTTAGGAGGGCAGAAGGGGGCTGCTGCACACAGAAGGCTTTTTATCTTAATGCATAGATACAAAACCTGCCTTTACAACCCCTTCCCAGCCAGTGTCAATAGTACAGTGACAGTGCATATTTTTAGCACTGATCACTGTATTAGTGTCACTGGTCTCCAAAAAGTGTCAAAAGTGTCAGTTAGTGTCCAATTTGGACACCACAATATCGCAGCCCCACTATAAGTCGCTAATCGCCACCATTACAAGTAAAAATAAATACATAAAAATTCCATAAATATATCCCATAGCTTGTGTAAATATGTGCCCCTCGCGCTACTTGGAGTATACAGATAGTCTAAAGTGCGTTGACAATAGTGCTGTGCTGCAAAATGTGGCGTGTTCACAAATACACAAATGAGGGTAAGTATATAAAAGAATTTTGCGCAATGAATAGCTAAAAAATAAATAAATATAAAGTACAATATGTATATTGACCAGTAGTGGACGCTGGTGCTGGTGAGAGTTAATTACTGGTTCATTAAACTACTTATGTAACTGGTCATGAAAAATAGCACGTAATAGTAACTAACAATAAATATAATAGATAATGTATTAAATATTTAAAGTGTCCTGTGCAAAAAACTCAAACTTGATTAAAGTGGTATTCATAAAACAATATGCTTAAAAGCCTTATGTTTACAGCAATACAAATAAAAATAGTGTAAATCCGTGACTGGTGAAACACAAATACCATATAGATATATAATATAAAATATATAATTGGTGACTGGTGAAACACAAATACCATATAAATATATAATATAAAGTGATATGAATGACAGTGGTGAATGGGTGATTCAGTGATTCCAAAGGATGAGTAAAAAATATATATCTATATAAAATATTAAAAGGAAGTTCATATAGTCCCAGAATGGATAAAAATATATAAATATGACAGTGTCCAAGTTGATCCGTCAGATCCTAATAATAGAGTGGTATATAATCAGGTATGACGATCTCATAGATCATGCAGTAATAAATGTATTGTTTTCAGTTCATCCAGGTGGTCAACATTTTCTGTATAGCTTATAAGGCTGCGGTAGACACTTGGTCCTGGTTTTCATATATTATATCCAATCACTGGTCTCCCAGAACTCTCACCTTAGAGATAAAGAAATGAAGGCTTTCAGGGGTATCCTATAGCCCCATATAGTATAGATACAGGTGTTCGGCAAACGTAGTAAGAGTAAAATACTTCTCCTTTAAGGGCATTTGAATCTTGGATCCTGCAATGCTCAGTGTCAAAAAATGACACAGCGCCAGAGGAAAAAAGAAGAAAGGGGAAGCCTCCACTAGTGTAGTAGTTTGAGTAATGGTTAAAATATTTATTCAAAATAGTGGGTGGACTCTTACATTAAAATAAAATCAAACAGGCATATAAAATTAGAAAATGCTCCCAGGCTTTCTCAGCGCCTTCTCACGTCTCCTTGTGTGCTTCTCTGCCTACGGCCACTCCCTACGCGTTACGACACGTCACGTTTTTACTCATCCTTTGGAATCACTGAATCACCCATTCACCACTGTCATTCATATCACTTTATATTATATATTTATATGGTATTTGTGTTTCACCAGTCACCAATTATATATTTTATATTATATATCTACAGTGGTGGGAAAAAGTGTTTGCCCCCTTCCTCATTTCCTGTTCCTTTGCATGTTTGTCACACTTAAGTGTTTCGGAACATCAAACCAATTTAAACAATAGTCAAGGACAACACAAGTAAACACAAAATGCAATTTGTAAATGAAGGTGTTTATTATTAAAGGTGAAAAAAATCCAAACCATCATGGCCCTGTGTGAAAAACTGATTGCCCCCCTTGTTAAAACATACTATAACTGTGGTTGTCCACACCTGAGTTCAATTTCTCTAGCCACACCCAGGCCTGATTATTGCCACACCTGTTCACAATCAAGGCATCACTTAAATAGGAGCTGCTTGACACAGTAAGGTCCACCAGAAGATCCTTAAAAACTACACATCATGCCGAGACCCAAAGAAATTCTGGAACAATTGAGAAAGAAAGTAATTGAGATCTATTAGTCTGGAAAGGGTTATAAAGCCATTTCCAAAGCTTTGGGAATCCAGCGAACCACAGTGAGAGCCATTATCCACAAATGGCGAAGACATGGAACAGTGGTGAACCTTCCCAGGAGTGGCCGGCCGCCCAATATTACCCCAAGAGCGCCTTGGAACGACTCATCCAAGAGGTCACAAAAGACCCCACAACAACGTCCAAGGAACTGCAGGCCTCACTTGCCTCAGTTAAGGTCAGCATTCATGCCTCCACCATCAGGAAAAGACTGGGCAAAAATGGCCTGCATGGCAGAGTTCCAAGGAGAAAACCACTGCTGAGCAAAAAGAACATCAAAGCTCGTCTCAATTTCTCCACAACACATCTTGATGATCCCCAAGACTTTTGGGACAACATTCTGTGGACCGATGAGACAAAAGTGGAACTCTTTGGAAGGTGTGTGTCCAAGTATATCTGGCGTAGAAGGAACACTGCATTTCAGAAAAAGAACATTATACCAACAGTAAAATATGGTGGTGGTAGTGTGATGGTCTGGGGCTGTTTTGCTGCTTCAGGACCTGGAAGACTTGCCGTGATAAAAGGAACTATGAATTCTGCTGTCTACCAAGAGATCCTGAAGGAGAATGTCCGACCATCTGTTCGTGTACTCAAGCTGAAACGAACTTGGGTTCTGCAGCAGGACAATGATCCTAAACACACCAGCAAGTCCACCACCGAATGGCTGAAGAAAAACAAAATGAAGACTTTGGAGTGGCCTAGCCAAAGCCCTGACCTGAATCCTATTGAGATGTTGTGGTATGACCTTAAAAAGGCCGTTCATGATCGAAAACCCTCTAATGTAACTGAATTAGGACAATTCTGCAAAGATGAGTGGGCCAAAATTCCTCCAGGATGCTGTAAAAGCCTCATTGCACGTTATCGCAAACGCTTGGTTGCAGTTGTTGCTGCTAAGGGTGGCCCAACCAGTTATTAGGTTTAGGGGGCAATCACTTTTTCACACAGGGCCATGATGGTTTGGATTTTTTTTCACCTTTAATAATAAACACCTTCATTTACAAATTGCATTTTGTGTTTACTTGTGTTGTCCTTGACTATTGTTTAAATTGGTTTCATGTTCCGAAACACTTAAGTGTGACAAACATGCAAAGGAACAGGAAATGAGGAAGGGGGCAAACACTTTTTCACACCACTGTATATGGTATTTGTGTTTCACCAGTCACGGATTTACACTATTTTTATTTGTATTGCTGTAAACATAAGGCTTTTAAGCATATTGTTTTATGAATACCACTTTAATCAAGTTTGAGTTTTTTGCACAGGACACTTTAAATATTTAATACATTATCTATTATATTTATTGTTAGTTACTATTACGTGCTATTTTTCATCACCAGTTACATAAGTAGTTTAATGAACCAGTAATTACCTCTCACCAGCACCAGCGTCCACTACTGGTCAATATACATATTGCACTTTATATTTATTTATTTTTTAGCTATTCATTGCGCGAAATTATTTTATATACTTACCCTATATAAATATCCCATAGCTTGTAGATGCCATAATTTTTGGGCAAACCAATCAATATATGCTCAATATATGCTTATTAGGATTTTTTTTACCAAAAATATGTAGCAGAATACAGATATACACCTCTGATGACCTCAGAATATGATTAACGTGTAAGACAGATCTTGGAACGCATGACGTAAGCACACTGCATGCTGCGGCCATCTTTGAATTTGTTTGTTGTGCTTGTTTTTTCAAGTTTTTTTGTTTTTAGTGAGCTCATCTCACTAAACTGGTGTGGTAACCAGCTTCTCTGTGGTTTTTATTTTTTGCGCTATAAACAAAAAAAGACTGACAATTTTGAAAAACTAAAATACATTTTTACTTCCTGCTATAAAAAATATCCAATAAAAAAATGGAAAAAAAATCAAATTTCTTCATCAATTTAGGCCAATATGTATTCTGAATATAAAAATAGTGCAGCGCTAAATACATTTCTTCTATCAAATACCACCAAAAGAAAGCTCTATTTGTGGGGAAAAAAAACATGCATTTTATTTGGGTAAAATGTTGCACAACCACACAATTGTCAGTTAAATTAATTCGCAAAAAATGACCTGGCCACACAGGGGGGTAAACCTTCTGGAGGGCAAGTGGTTAAACAGATCAAAGATAAGATTGATTTGCTTTCTAATCAGCTCACAGGAATTGACACTGCGTTTCTGGCAAAATCAACAGGGTTTTTTTTTTCTGTACTTACTGAAAATGTACTTCGCCTGCAAAAAAAAGAAAACAAATATGTCCACCACATCTAAGGACTGGGAAGCTGCACTATATTACATTTTTGTGTTTGGGTTTTGGTATACTACAATGTGAGTTGGTACTTTTGCTCTTGTTGGGTTTAGTTATCCTTAAAGCGGTGTTCCGCTTAAAAAAAAAATTAAAAGTCATCAGCTACAAATACTGCAGCTGCTGACTTTTAATAATCGGACACTTACCTGTCTCAGGGTCCAGCGATGCGGGGGATCGAAGCCCCACTTGTCTCCCCTCCGCTCGGCGGCACCGTCATTTTAACTGTGCCGTGACTGGCCGTGCAATCATCTGGGACCTGTGACGTGTCCCAGATGATTGACAAGAGGGAGGGGGATAGAGGCCATCTCCCTTCCTGCGCAGAGGGAAGTGACGTCAGGAGCCCAGGCGCCAAGGGAGGCAGACTACGAGGGACCCCCTAGCAACAGGTATTTAGAGGTGAGTAAAAAAAAAAAAATTTTCTCCAAATGTTTTTATTTTTTATTTCTTTTAAGCACATTAATACATTTTTTTTTTCCTTGGGTGGAACTCCACTTTAAGTGTGTTATCTGATAACTGCAATCCAGAATGTTTTGGATGACAATTAGACTTTCTGTGGGGAAGGTTAAAAGAAATAATCTGTCCTTTTAAGCAAGCCAACACATCAAAGGCTATCGCATCCTCCAAAATGTGAGAAAAGAAGATGTGGTTTATCTTAAGCCCTCATGTACTGTACCAATGGTGACCTCTGCAATGTAATCCATCAGAACATATGGATATATTTATTTTGAAGTTTTGTGGCTTTCTAAGTATCATTTTTGCAAATGCTTTCTGGTCTGGTCATTCAGGATTTTTCCATTAAGCTCTTGCCAGCTTTTTCTCTTTATCTGATACACAGAATCAGTTTAGCAAATTGCCTTTAGTTTCATTCTCTTCCCAATCTCAGTTCTGTCACAAAGCATCCTGCTCTGCGCTATCCATCCAGCGGAGACCTTTTTCACATATATGTATAGACAATGATGATAGCATTAGCACAAATACACATTTTCTAATTTTTTTTCAATTTGTTTGCTATATAAACTCCAAAATCCTTAAAGCGATAGTAAAGTCTACCATCTTTTTTTTTAAATGGCCCCCTTCATTGTTATGCCATAACACACTACATACCACATTATGGCAGACTTAAAGTGACATTAAAGCTTTTTTTTTTTTTTTATAAAATAACAAGCAAGTCATACTTACCTGCTCTGTGTAATGGTTTTGCACAAAGCAGCCCCGATCCTCTTCTTCTGGGATCCCCCACCGGTGCTCCAGGCTCCTCCTCTTCGGCAAGGGCCCCCACAGAAAGCCACTTTCCAAGGAGGGTCACTCCCAAGCCTCCTTGTCTGCGTCTATTGACACAGAGCAGGTGGCTCGGCCCTGCCCCTGCTCACTTGGCACAACATTTGATTGACAATCAAATTGATCAATGGCTTCCCCAGGCTTGCCCATGGAGGAGGGAGGCAGCGATCAGGGCCGCTGTTCCCATGCACATTGCTGGATCAGATTGGGCTCAGGTAAGAATAAGGCGGGCGCTGGGAGGATTCTCCCCCCCAAATCCAGATCAGGCCCTTATACAAGCACACAACCTGGCAGGCCGCAGAAAAAAGAGGGGGGACAAGAGAGCGCCCACCCTCCTGAACCGTACCAGGCCACATGCCCTCAACATGGGGACAAAAACATCTTGTCCCCATGTTGATGGGGACAAGGGCCTCATCCCCACAACCCTTGCCTGGTGGTTGTGGGAGTCTGCGGGCGGGGGGTGAAGGAATATTTAGCTTAACTACTTCTTTGTATTATAGTCAGTTTCCATTTTGTGTGTCTCTAACATCCATTTTGTCAGATATGCTCAAGTCTTGCTAATCAAGTTTTGTTTTTCCATAATACTGTAATCTTCTCTTGAGTTTCGTTTCTTGTAAAGCATGTGATATTTTAGAAATAATTAGTTTCACTTTGGGCATAGCCTGTACTTATGTGTCTCTGTATATGATTGGATAATTTGTCAAAGGGCGGTACTTTCTGAAAGCCCCTTTTATATTCACACCCAAGAATAAAGATTAGATTTGCTTGGGGAGAACCTTGCTGTATGTTTCATTGTCTCAAAGGGCGAATCTCACAGGCCAGTTCGGGATTGGAAAGTACACCATAGTAGACAGAGAGAGACCCCTAAAATAATCTACACATTTATTTCCTTTCAGGGGGCTTAGCGGAATTTTGAAGACCCATTCAACAAGGGGACCCCCAGATCCTGCCCCCCCCCATGTGAATTGGTAATAGGTACACTGTACCCCTACCATTTCACAACAAAAGTGTCAAAAATAGCAAAAAAGACAGGAAACACTTTGGGACAAGCCCTTTATTAAAAAATAAAAAATAAAAAAATGTCCCGTGATGTAAATCCATCTCATGCCGCACGACGAGCCAAAAAAAGAAAAAGAAAAAAAAGCAGCAACAGTGCCGCCCTCCATGGGAGAATCCCACCGAGTGACGCTTCTTCTCGATGACAGCTGTTATATAGCTGAGGGAGGGGCCACCCGGTGACATAAACGGGTGACCCCACCTTCCTCTGACGTCATCGTGGGACATTTTAATTTTTTTATTTTTTAATAAAGGACTTGTCCCAAAGTGTCTCCTGTCTTTTTTACTATTTTTGACACTTTTTTGTGAAATGGTAGGGGTACAATGTACCCGTTATCAATTCACATGGGGGGGGGGTCCGGATCTGGGGATCTCCTTGTTAAAAGGGGCTTCAAGATTCCAATGAGCCCCCCGCCCGCAGATACCCACAACCACCGGGCAAGGGTTGTGGGGATGAGGCCCTTGTCCCCATCAACATGTGGATAAGATGTTTTGGGGGACCCCAAGCATCCTCTACATGTTGAGGGCATGTGGCCTGGTATGGTTCAGGAGGGCGGGCACTCTCTCACCCCCCCTCTTTTACTGTGGGGGGGACCCCTACGCCATTTTTTTCTATTTTGTTGCATGGTTCCCCTTAATTTCCATACCAGACCTGAAGGGCCTAGTGTGGATTTTGGGGGGACCCCCACACAATTTTTTTTTTAAAAATGTTGGTTCGGCATTCTCCTTAATATTTATACCAGACCCAAAGGGCCTGGTAATGGACTGGGGGGAACCCATGCCATTTATTTTCAATGAGTTTTATCTATATTGCAGAGACCCGACAATTCATTACAGCCGCAATCAGTTTTAAATGACCTTTTTTCAGTCAGATCCAGTGGAACGTTTGTTGTCCTCTAAAGTCCTGATAGGCCCCCTGTCTGCATTGTACTTCTGCCTCTCAGCATCTGCACCCGCTAAGCTAACCAAAACCTTTACAAAATGGAAACAGGACATCCCATCCCTCACGGAAGAGGCCTGGGAGGACTGTGTACTTATACAACAAAAATGTTTGCATCGGGCTTACTATACACCATGCAGGCTGGCAGCCATTTACCCAGAGAGAACCTCTTCCTGCCCTAGATGTGGGGACCCGGAGGCTTCCTTTCTGCACATGACATCATCCTGTCCTCTCCTGCTGGATTTCTGGGGTCAGGTCCTGGAGGATATTAATCAGGCAGCGGGGACCTCACTCCCACTGACCCAAGAGATCATGCTGCTGAATGTATCAGCTGACCCCACAGTGAGAAAATACACCAAACTGTTCATACCATATTCCACATTCTATGCCCGCAGGGAAATTCTGATGCGATGGAAGAATAGGGCACCACCTACCGCCACTGATTCTAGGAATACCCTGAATGTAGTATTACCCCTGTACAAAATAACATACATCAATAGGAATTGTCCGAGCAAGTTTGACAAGATCTGGTCATCCTGGATAGATTCCTGGGGATCCTTACAAATGGATGTGGCTCCACCCAATCTAGATGAGGATCCTTAGTTTGATCCTGCCTGGGACTGGGTGGACCATGACCTGAGAGTAGCCTGTGTATCCCCCCTCCCTCCTTACACACATTGGTGATCTCCTGTCTTCCCCCCCCCTCATTTTTCTCCTTCCTCCCTTCTCCCTTCCCCCATGCCTTTCGCCCCCCCTTTACCCCTAAGATTATCCAAGACTCACAGGTCCAAGTGAGAGGATTTCTTTGACTAGACCTGTTAACCTCATTCTCCCCTGATGGGTGGTAAACAATATGGGAAATGATTGTAGGCTGAATACTGTACAGATTTATGTAATGTGTACTGCTAAAACTTGTACATTGTTGTTTACTATGCAATACGTTGTGAACTGACATGTGACCATTGACTTAATAATAAAATTTACATTTGTGAAAAAAAAAAATTACCTTTTTCCTTAAGAAATGTCATTGTGCTATGGTACTGTTCTAGACACGGGAAAACTACCCCACTTTACAGGCATACTATAGACACCCCCCAGGGACGATATTTAAAGGAATATTTCATTTTTATTGTTTCACTTTAAGCATTATTAAAATCACTGCTCCCGAAAAAACGTCTGTTTTTAAAACATTTTTGTTTGCATTGATACATGTCCCCTGGGGGGAGGACCCGGGTCCCCAAACACATTTTATGACAATAACTTGCATATAAGCCTTTAAAATAAGCATTTTCCATGTTCGTGTCCCATAGACTTTAACAGTGTTTGTGTGTTCGTCCAAATTTTTTGCCTGTTCACAAGTTCTGGTGCGAACTGAACCGGGAGGTGTCCGGCTCATCCTTATTCCTCAGTGTATCTACACCCTAAACTGAAAATGTTATCTATTGCAGCTCACCAGTCCTTAAATCTGGTGCCCATATTCGTTTTATTTTTTCAGGCTTTTCCCCCTTTATTTTCATCTGGTGATCCTTGTGACACACTTCATGTCCCTTTTTGTCTACAATTATTGTATCAATAGAGGGAGCCATGGTTGTCACACGGGCTGGACTTTATACATGTCTGCTTCTGATCATTTCCACTACATGGTGATTTGTTAGGAGTAGTAGATTACACAAAGATAAGGATTTTGTGTTTTCTTTTCAACCCACAGGAAGTGACAAGGACACTGCATTTCCGGCAAGATCAACAAGTATTTGCTATACTTGCTGAAAATGTTCTTAGCCTGAAAAAAGAAAACAAATGCAGCCACCACATGTAAGTTATAGTAAGATTTTTTGTTTGTAGGTTTAGATGCCCTTAGAACTTCAAGGGACTACATTATGTCTACTGAGGGCGTCCTGAAGAAGCGGACGGTCACGTGTGGGAAATGCATTGATGGAGGTTGCGCCAGACTAGCCTCATGCTCTACCATGTGTCCCAGCTATTGTGCATGGTTTCCTCGCACTGCCATCTTCCCTTGGTCTACTTGTATAAGCCTGCTCTGGATTGACCTCTGAGCCACCGTAGTTGATCTCCCGGACAGCTGATCGGAAATTCTCGTGCACAGCCGAGAAACAGCGCACTGCGATTACACTGCACACACTCTTTAAGCCTAACTAATATGGCAGCATTTATATTCACAGGCCAGATAGAATTATGACGGTTCCAGCCATTACTACGGAGTGGTGAGAGCCTTCGGGCGGTGTTACTTACCGTCTTTCTCCTTATCTGTTCCCCCTTATGTACGAAGTAAACATTGAGTGTATCTACATGTACTGTGCACTGTCGGCTATGCCAACGAGATTTCAAGACGTTTAGAAGTCTGATGTTGCATGAATAACTATGCCTAAACAAATTTATGAATTTCCTCCAATCAGTCTATACATAAACCCGGGATGCCTCACTATGAATGACAGTATTAATTAGTCTATCATTACTGTGCTCAGTGATATATCTTTATTAATTACCTCACCAGGAATTTCATCAATCAATGGATAACTCAAGGCTAGCCCTAAATGAACGTTTAGCAACCACTTAACTGGCAAATCTAGTTTTGATACTATCTATTTTTGAACATGATATTCCCGGGTCTCAATCAATACTGATAGCAGCATAATTTATCTCCATTGTGACTGGGTATGCATGTGGGTGTGGGGCCCATAATTCCGGTGCCATATTATGACAACGATATCAACTTTGTATGTGTGTTTTTTTTATTATAGGGTATGCTGGGATACAATTCCACATTAAATGTCACTGTCTTACATTTTAACGCACTATTGATATATTAATAAAGCTAATTTCATTTCTATAAATGGTATACCATGGCTGATCCTCCTTATTGCTTTCTTGGGGCATCTCTTTGCCTCAGCTCATCCTTACTTAAGGCTACTTTCACACTGGGGCGGGTGGGCGTCGGTGGTAAAGCTGCGTTATTTTTAGTGCTGCTTCACCGTAATTTTAGCGGCACTATTCGGCTGCTAGCGGGGCGGTTTTAGCCACCGCTAGCGGCTGTATAAGGCTTAAAACCGCCCGCAAAGCGTCGCTGCAGCTTTGCCAACAGTTGGCGGCATTGCCTGATTGATTTCAATGGGCAGGGGAGCTTTAGCTACAGCGCTGCAAAGATGCGGCTTGCAGGACTTTTTTTAACCATCCTGCAAGCGCACCGCTCCAGTGTGAAAGCACTCAGGCTTTCACAATGGAGAGACAGGAGAGGCTCTTTACAGGCATTATGCAGGTGCTATTTTTATCGCTGTAGCGCCTGTAAAGCGCCTCAATGTGAAAGTAGCCTAACTCATAGTAAAAATTTCAATTTGCTATTTATTTATAATAGATAAAATATTTCCAAAACACCAGTTTAACTAGCCTATTGCAATCAAAATTCACTTATAACAGTTCCTACATATGCCATACTAAAACTCAAGAGTTACAAATAAAAAATGGAAAAGCTAACAATGTAATGATAAAACACCCCCTCTTTCCAATGTATAATAAAAAAAACAACGCTTTACAAATTGCTTTATCCAGTACTAAAAGTAAAAATGGCTACAGCTGAAATTGGTGACAAGAATACACTCTTTACATTGACTCATGGGGGTTGATTTACTAAAACTGGAGAGTGCAAAATCTGGTGCAGCTCTGCATAGAAACCAATCAGCTTCCAGGTTTTATTTGTCAAAGCTTAATGAACAAGCTGAAGTTAGAAGCTGATTGGCTACCATGCAAAGCTGCACCAGATTTTGCAGTCTCCGTTTTTTGTAAATTTAACTCCAAGTACCTTATTCTCAGTTGGACCTATGTACGGAAAAACAACCAATCAACTCCTGCTTACTTTTTCTGCAGTGCAGAGTTGACTAAAAATAAGCAAACGATTTTGGTTTCTCATTAGAATCTCTCATACATAAACCCTGCTGAAATCAGAAAATCTGTGGAGAGGGAATTCTGCATTGTTTGGAATAGATAGTAGACACTGAAATATTTAGTTTCGGAATTTCGTTTTCGTCCGAAAAATCTATTTATTTAGTTACTTCCGAAATTATTTTTTATTTATTTTGTTTTTCGTTAAAAATTGCATTAGTCCGAAAATCCAAATGAACTAAGGTCAAATCTGTCATTGAAGGCTTATGGTGTCTGTCGAATGTTCAAAGAAGATTCGACGGAGCAGCTAAACTGTATGACTCTGTATAGTTTAGCTGCAATTCCACCCAATTCCAGCAGCAATCTTTTCTCTCTACGTTGAATCTTTGCTCTCTACGTCAAATCTTTTCTCTCTATGTAGAATAATCTTGAACTAATAGAGTTAAGTTTAGGCACATTCGACCACAGGGTCAATGGACACAGATTGTTATTGTCAGCGTCAAATCTCCTATCTATATCGAACTGTTGTCACAACGAAAATGAAAATAAAGCATTTGTTTATGTCGAATCTTTCATTTTTCGGATTCTGCACTTTCGTTATCGTTTGTTAAAACGATAACAAAAAATACCTGAAATTCGGGCGAAAATGCATTCGGACGAAAACGGATGCACATGTCTAATAGATAGCTGGTACATAAATCTGTCCATACACATCCCAATAACAGGAAGCATTATAACCATTTTGAGCATTGTTTAGGCAGTTGGTTCATCTACAACTGAGATAAAATTCCCATCTGGATGTTGGAGGTGATCAATATTGGTCAAAGAAATTCCTGCAGAATCTTTTTTCAGTAATGGTTCTTCTATTTTTTTCCTTTGCAAAAGAGGAACATCTAAAGTTTTGGAAGTTCTTAATTATGGCCAAAAAGATTTCTCAAACGGCTTGAAGAATCTTTTTTGGGGTAATGGTTGATCATTATGTTTTTCCTTTGTAAAAAAAAAAGAAAATAGAATGTATTTATCGGCCAAAGAAAGGCGCCCATAGAGGGTAAATCATTTGAAGACAGGTGAATAGCCCACCACCTGTTATTTGTGAGACATCTGGCTGTATATGGAGTCCCCACAAGACTACACTGAAAATAATACAAATTATTTATATCTGTTGGCTTCAAATTTTTTTAAAAGTGAAATTAGTATTCAGAAAACAAATGATCATAATCCTTTCAACCAACAAGGATAATAGTTGGTGATATATAAATCATTTTAAATTACTTAAAGTGTATCTTGAAAATTTATGACAATGCAAATTGAAGGTTATCAAAATATGATCCCTTATCTTTCTGGAGTACCTAATTACAGAACTGCGATAAAGCGCACAGTACTAGGTAATCATGAAAACAAGCTGCTGGCCTTAACATTAAAAGAGAAATGCCCTTTAGCCCCAAAAAAAGCATATTTTTTAGCTGTTTGGTTTAATTTTAACAATACGAATGATTTTAAGTAGTCTTAAGAGGGGTAACAGACAAACAACAAATATGTTTAACCCTTTCTCTACCAGACGTAATTGATACCTAGATACCCAGGCCAAACTTAACGACAACAACTTGTGTCGGTTAACACAGATAACTTAAAGACCAATTTGCCCAACAAAATAATTCTTATGCATATTTTAAAAAAACATTTATGTATTTTATTTGGTACACTGTTTTAATAAAAAATGCTCTGTTTTTTTATAGGTTGACAATTGCACAAAATTGTAAAAGGAAAAAATTCTATTTTCAATTTTTTTATGTTTATTATTTTTTTTTAACAGACTACACAGTAAAAGTATATATAGAAAATGTGTGTTTGCATTATTATATACCAACATCCCAAAATAGTACAATAGACAGAAAAGAATAGGACTTTTAGGCCCCTTTCACACTGGGGCGAGAGCAGCGTCGGCGGTAAAGCAGCGCTATATTTAGCGCTGCTTTACCGTCGTTTTAGCGGCGGTTTTCATCTGCTAGCGGTGCAGTTTTAACCCCCGCTAAAGGCCAAAAAAGGGTTAAAACCGCCGGCAAAGCGCCGCTGCTTATCACAATTAGTTGATAACTTCACATATACAGTGGGGAAACTAATTATTTGATCGCATTGCAGATTCTGTAAGTTTGTCTACTTATAAGGAAAATGAAGGGTACATAATTTTTATCATAGGTGTGTTTTAAATGATGGAGACAGAATATCAACCAAAAATCCAGAAAAAAACACATGATACAAATGCTATAAATTGAGATGTAGTTCAGTGAGTAAAATAAGTATTTGATCCCCTACCAACCAACAATAATTCTGGCTCCCACAGACTGGCTACAGTATGTGCTCATGTGGTACACAGAATAGTCCTGTCAATTTAAGAAGGTGCTCCTATAGACAACTCGTTATGTGTATAAAAGACAACTGTCCACAGAATCTCCACAGAATCTCTTTCTTTCATTCAAACCTCACCATCATGAGCAAGACCAAAGAGCTGTCAAAGGATGTCAGAGACAAGATTGTAGATATGCACAAGGCTAGAATGGGCTACAGGACTTGGTGAGAAGGAGACAACTGTTGCAGTAATTATTCAAAATTATTATTATTATTAGAAATATAAAATAACCTTCAATCGCCCTCAGTCTGGAGCTCAATGCAAGATTTTGCCTTATGGGGTACGGATGATTATGAGAAAAGTGAGGGATCAGCCCAGAACTACACGGGAGGAGCTTGTGAATGATCTCAAGGCTGTTGGGACCACAGTCACCAACAAAAAAAAATGGTAACACAATATGTGCCATGGGTTGAAATCTTGCAGCGCCCGCAAGGTCCCCCTCCTCAAGAAGGCACATGTACAGGCCCATCTTCTCTAAATGATTCAGAGAAGGATTGGGAGAAAGTGCTGTGGTCAGAGGAGACCAAAATTGAGCTATTTGGCATTAACGTGACTCCTTGTTTGGAGGAAAAAAATGCTGACTATGACCCTAAGAACACCATCACTACAGTCAAGCATGGAGGTGAGAACATTATGCTTTGGGGCTGTTTCTCTGCCATAGGTACAGGCTGACTTTGTTGCATTGAGGGGCCAATGGACAGGGCCATGTATTGTAAAATCTTGGATGAGAACCTTCTTCCCAAAACACTGAGGATGGGTTGTGGTTGGGTCTTTCAGCGTGACAAGGACCAAAAACATACCTCCAAGGCAACAAAGGAGAGGCTCAAGAAGAAGCACATTAAGGTCATGGAGTGGCCTAGCCAGTCTCCAGGCCTTAAAGTGATTATAAAGGCTAGTTTTTTTTTTTTTTTTTAAATAACAAACATGTTATACTTACCTCCTCTGTTGCAGTGGTTTTGCATAGAGCAGCCCTGATCCTCCTCCTCTCAGGTCCCTCTTTGCTGCTCTTGGCCCCTTCATCATATCTAGTTCCCCCACAGCCAGCAGCTTTCTATGGGGGCACCCGAGCCGAGTTAGAGCTCTGTGTATCCATTCGAACACTGAGCCCCGACCTTGCCCTTCTCCATCTCTCCCCTGATTGGCTGACTGACTTTGATTGACAGCCGCTGGAGCCAATAGCCAATCAGGAGGAGTGTCCTGGACGGCTTATACACTTTTGGACATCGCTGGAGAGCAGTGTTGCCAACCGCCCGTAAATTTAAGTCCATTTTCGGGCTGCCAGTTAAAGCCCGTTAGGCAGCGGTGCCAGTAAAAATGATGGCCGCGGGCCAACCATGCAACTGCGCATGCGCCGTTCCGAAGCCCTCTGAGATCGGGAAAGCTTGTACACGTTCGGACACTGTGCTTACCAACAAGGGTATCTCCAAACACTAAGTCATGTTTTGCATGGAGATCAAATACTTATTTTACTCACTGAACTGCAACTCAATTTATAACATTTGTATCATGTGTTTTTTTTTATGGATTTTTGGTTGATATTCTGTTTCTATCATTTAAAATACACCTTTGATCAAACTTATAGACCCTTCTTTTTTTTGTAAGGGGGAAAATTTACAAAATCTGCAGGGGATCAATAATTATTTTCACCACTGTACACTGTAAGTTAAAATTCTTTCATTGTTTATTTACAGTATAACCAAATGCATGAAAAGACTACAATGTGCTGAAGTTCTGCTAAATACCTTGGGAGGACTGCCTAGGAATCTCAAAAAGGAAGTGTCCTACTGCTTAGAGATTTTAAAGTATAACTATGGACAAAACTTTTTTTTGGATAGAGTGGAACACCCATCATGCTTTCATCGCTGTCTGTACCCTAGTTAAAAAAAGTTCACCTTCTTTATTTGTTCTATTTATCATTCTCACCGAGAGTGAAAGTAAAAGAAAATCAAAGATTTTGTGTTGTCAGACGAAGAGAAAAAGAGGGGAAATCTTTCAATAGGGATACTAGTTCTAATAACCCTGGTGATTACCAGGAATTCCTTCACTTTGGAGGGGTTTACTTTCACTTCCTCTTTTGGCTATGGGACAGTAAGTGAAGTGAAATCTCCCCAGTGGGGCATACTGTAGATGGCAAAAAAAGGGATAGTGTTTATAACCCTACTTTACTCTATCCAAAATTAAAAAAGTTTGGTTTTAGTTCAACATGTCCCAGTAAGTGGCTAAAGGTGGCATGTATATTTAGGAAGAGGTATCATTCAATAAATAATCTAAAAAAATAAAGTGATCTCAGTGGATTGGGATCTTATGTGGAGGACTGGTGCAAAAATTAAATGATGATTTTTTTTTTACTTCGGCTAACGTTATCATTCTTTGGGATTATATATTGGATGCTGTATTGTTGCTACTGTAGGAACATTGAGGCTGCCATTGCTTCATTTAGGCAACTGATAATAATCTTAACAAACAGAATTTTTTTCTGAGGTTTCCTCTATTATGTGGGTCTCGATGGGAGAGAGCTATACAGTAGATTCTATTCCTAATACTAGCTGAAAGGACATCATACAGTGCTTTCAGAGTGTTTCCTTATCTCCCTTTCATAGATTTACACAGGTATTTATTTTACATAAAGTTTATAGAACGCCTGAATATTTATTTAAAATTGGTTTGAAAGATGACCCTTGCTGTGCTAGATGTGGATGTGGATCTGGGTCCCTTATTCATCTACTATGGCGTTGACCCAAATTGAGAAGGTATTGAACTGAGTTAGTAGGGACTGCTAATGGTCTTTTAGGGTTTAACTTGTTGGTTGACCCTCTTGACCTGGTTTTGTAGATTTATCTTTGACTGATCAGAACCCACAGCTCACTTTCTTGAGAGCGGTATTGATAGCCTGCAGATTAATGGTAGTTGATTAGACACAGCGGGATGATTGGCAGGTGCGGCAGACTCGATGTCTGCCGCCACCTGCCGATGCTTCAGTACACAGGCAGAATGGGGTCTGCCTATGTAAACAAGGCAGATAGTCGTTCTGTCACTACAGAAGACATGGATCCTGTGTTTGTACAAAGCAGGGGCACCGATCCATGCCTTCTACTAGTACAAGCACCTCCCCCACAAAAGTAAAGCACTGATCAGGCATACTTGGATTTCAATTGCCCACCTGGACGGCTGCTGTAAGAAAGTACCGCCTCCTGTGACACATGTCACACCAATTCAATGCCCCATTGGATCAGTGTTCCGTCAATCACAGAAGCCGTTCTAGGAGGCGGGACTTTCTTACAGCACCGCAGAACAGCTCAGACCCCCAGCTCGCTCCATGGAGATCGCTGCTGCCCATTGTGTGTGTGTGTTACACACGAGGAGGAGGGAGGGGAGGACAGCATGGAAGCTTCAGCACCCAGGCGCAGTGCAGCCGTGCAGGATCGGCCCTACTTGAGCCACAGCTCAAAACAACCCCAGGGCAGGCGGCCTACCAGGAAATTTCCCAGTATCCCAGTAGGCAAGTCCGGCCTTGGTTTGAACATCATCAGCCCGTGCCTCTCTGACTCTCAAAGCCAATCCGAGCAGGCTTTGTATTTATTAATAGAATATATAGAATAAATCCCCGTGATTGGCTCATCGTGGTATACTATATGTATACTGTATGTTACCGAACCTACTGTACATACGGTATTACCACACATCCAGCGGGCTGACAGACTAGTCGCAGGGGGGTCGTATTAAATGGCAAGTATAGCCCAAATCCACCATTTTAACTGCAGAATTAGGGGGTCGTCTTATACGCTTGGTCGCCTTATACATTGGCAAATACGGTAGCAGAATACATATTGGCCTAAATTAATTAAGAAATTAAAATTTTTACATATGTTTTATAGCCGAAAGTAAAAAATATTGTTTTATTTTCTTTTAAAACATTTTTTTCAAAATTGCATTTTTTGTTTATAGCGCAACAAAAATACTAACCGCAGAGGTGATCAAATACCCCCAAAAGAAAGCTCTATTTGTGGAAAAAAATGGACATACATTTTGTTTGGGTACAACGCCGCACGACCATGCAATTGTCAGTTAAATTAGCGCAATGCCGTATTGCAAATAATGGCCTGGTCATGAGCTTCCTTCCAGAGCTGAAGTGGTTAAAGTTAAATTACAGCTCATCTTCCATTGGGATGCTGTAAACACTTTTTAGTTGGGTCAAGAGAGTTGAGAGGACACCTGGATGTTTGGGTTCGAGGGGTTCGGACGAACTTTGCAAAAAAGTTCAAGTTCGGGACCGAACTTGACCCGAATTTGACCCCGAATCCCATTGAAGTCAATGGGGACCCGAACGGCTATAATGAATTGTCGGCTCCCATCCCCATAATGAAGAGAACAGTCATTGAAAGTCATTGATTTTTAAAAAGTTATTGTCATAAAAAGTGTTTGGGGACCTGGGTCCTGCCCCAGGGGACATGTATCAATGCAAAAAAAAGTTTTAAAAACTGACATTTTTTCGGGAGCAGTGATTTTAATAATGCTTAAAGTGAAACAAAAAAAGTGTAATATTCCTTTAAATTTCGTACCTGGGGGGTGTGTATAGTATGCCTGTAAAGGGGCGCATGTTTCCCGTGCTTAGAACTGTCCCTACACAAAGTGTCATTTCTGCAGGAAAAAAAGTATTTTAAAAGCACTCGTGGCTATAATGAATTGTCGGCTCCTGTAATACAGAGAACAGTCATTGAAAGTCCTTGATAAAAAAAAAAAAAGCGTGTCAAATAAAAAAAAAATACGTGGGGTTCCCCCTAACCTCCCCCCCACCAGGTCACATGCCCTCAACATTGGGAGGATGCTTTGGGGGGTCTGTGACCCCTCAAAGCACCTTGTCCACATGTTGATGAGGACAAGGGCCTCATCCCCACAACCCTTGCCCGGTGGTTGTGGGGGTCTGCGGGCGGGGGGCTTATCGGAATCTGGAAGCCCCCTTTAACAAGGGGACCCCCAGATCCCGGCCTCCCCCCTGTGTGAAATGGTAAGGGGGTACAAAAATACCCCTGCCATTTCACCAAAAAAAGTGACAAAAGTGTTAAAAATTACAGGAGACGGCCTTTGACAATTCCTTTATTAAAGTCTTCTTTCATCTTCTTTCTTCTGGTCTTCTTCCTTTCTTCATCCTTCGTTTTCTTCATCTTCTTCTTTCATCTTCTTCTTCCTCCGATCCGCTTCTTCTTGCTCCGGTGTTCTCGTCTGGCATCTTCCTCCACGACGTCTTTTCTTCGTTCTCGGTCCGCTCCGCGCAATGGGAGGCTCCCGCTGTGTGACGCTTCTCTTCTTCTGACAGGTCTTATATAACGGAGGCGGGGCCACCTGGTGACCCCGCCCCCTCTGATGCCCGAAGCGGTCCTCATCCACGATCTTCTGCGTCGCCATCAAACCCGGAGTGACTTCCGGGTCTCGCCGCTCCATCGCTGTCATTCGCTGGAGCGGCGATGACGTCACTCCCGCGCATGCGCACGAGAGTGGCATATCACCGTTATCTCGGCATGCGCAGCCGCTGTCTACGGCGCATGCGCCGTAGATAGTGGTGCCTTTTCTTTTCTAAATATCTCCTAAACCATGTAGGTTTAGGAGATATTTATTGGACCTACAGGTAAGCCTTAATCTAGGCTTACCTGTAGGTCAAAGTGGTTTGTAAGGGTTTACAACCACTTTAAGATAAACTATTAGGTTTTTCTACTCAAGTTTTGCCCTCCAAAGACAGGTGGTGAGAAGGCATTGTGTCACCTCCTCACCACCTGTTTTAACCCCCTAAAAAAACTGCAATACCATGCTGCAACCACACGCATTGCACACAGCTGTGAGACAGCTGTGGCAAGTCCCATTCAGTTGAATGGGTTTTGTTTCGGTGGGCTGGGGGGATAATTTCTGCAGCATGTGTACACCTCGACTGTACATTGCCTTAGCAGCTTAGTGGGGACCAAATAGAGGGTGGGGGGGGGGGTAGTGGTAATGTAGCACCCTCTTAGGTAGGTGCTAGAGATAGTATAGTTTTGGGTCTTCCTGCATACCAGGGAGGCTATCAGGTACATTTAGATGCTCTTTGCCAACCAGGGAGTAGTGATACATTGATAGGGTCTGCTCATTGTGCTCAGATGCTGCTCATGTTGTCTGCCTGTTTCACACTGGCCAAATAGGATGAGGCATATTGGACAGTGGGAGACAACCTGAAAAAATGGGGGAATAGGCGTAGTTATAGCCCTGGCCATTGGCAGAAGAAGGTGCCTCAAGGCATGCTGGGTGACTGTATATATGCCTAGGGCACATGTGCTTGGTTGGGGTCTTTGGCTGGAGAGCGGTGTCTTGAAAGGGAGGGGGTTTCTGCCCCTCCTTTGTACAGGCTGGAACTGCAGCAGGTGCAAACCAGATGTAGGAGGGGAACGTGTCTAGAAGGATCTGTCCTGGCTCCTCTGAGTACAGACCTGCGTCTAGGGGGCCTGTTCTGTGAGGGCCATCCCTTCAGGCTAGTGAAGTCAGTGGATGGGTGTCAGCCAAAGGGGATACTGGTGATTGGAAAGGGGTGCATTAAGTTTGCTGCCAGAGCAAGCAAAGGACTTATCTTCCCACACAGCTATAATGTGGTCCAGCAGGGAATCTGCTATCCAAGTCAATTTAATGGGGTCAAGTGAGTTGCCCTCGTCTGTGCATAGTTCAAGTTAGAGTATTCCACTAATTCCTTCTCCTATCCAAGTTCTCCCAATAAAAACCAATAACAACAAATACTCTAGACTGACCATTGGATAACGAGCAGAAGAGTAGAGTGTGAAAATACCCAAGTGTCTGGCTGCAGGATAATCAGAGGGAGGCCCAGGGATGACTATACCCAGTAACCCCTGCGGGGGCAGTGCTACAGTAACAATGTGCCTCTGCTAAATGTTTTTATTGCCCCCCAACTGCAATTGTAAACATAGCCCAACAGTAACTTAAAATATTCATTCACAGAACATACACGCTATTTTTGCTTTAAAAAAAAAAATTGCACCTTTCCATCTTCTTAAATAATAAGAATCCTCTTTATAATTATATCAGTGTAAACCACTCATTAGATTTTGCTTAAATGCTATTTATCCTGCAGCTCTTGAATCCCATTGCACTTACCCTCAGAGGATTTACTCTTGATGAGAATTAGAGGCAGAAGGTTAATTATGTCACTTGTTGACGGCCTAATCATTTCTCTAATACCAGGTGCTTCCGAAGCTGATTGAAAAGAATGTCGTTTTGAGATTTCAAAATAACTTTTGCGAAGAATTCAGCTTCAGAAATCATTTTTGTAAGGACTAAATAGATTGCATAGCTGTAAATGTGAGGTTGTAGAAGTGTAGAGCAGAGGTGCTCAACCTTTTGAGGAGCGTGGGTCACTTAAGTGATTTGGTAACCAGTCGCTGGCCAAAATTACATGAAATGGTTCAGAATTTCAAATGTTTTATTTTGAATAGCATAATGAGGATTTTAAACAACAGGGATGATCATTTTCCATGGGACCAATCTCCGTTGGAGGTTTACTCACTGTTTAACCACTTGACCACTGGGCACTTAAACACCCTTAATAACCAGACCAATTTTCAGCTTTCGGTGCTCTCACACTTTGAATGACAATTACTCGTTCATACAACACTGTACCCATATGAAATTTTTGTCCTTTTTTTCACACAAATAGAGCTTTCTTTTGGTGGTATTTAATCACCTCTGGGTTTTTTATTTTTTGCGCTATAAAAGAAAAATGACTGAAAATTCAGTAAAAAAATGAATTTTTCTTCGTTTTTGTTATAAAATTTAGCAAATTTGTAATTTTTCTTGATAAATTTTGGCCAAAATTTATACTGCTACATATCTTTGGTAAAAATAAGTACAAATTGGGGTATATTATTTGGTCTTTGTGAAAGTTATAGAGTCCACAAGCTATGGTGCCAATATCTGAAAATTGATCACACCTGAAGTACTGACGGCCTATCTCATTTCTTGAGACCCTAACAAGCCATAAAAGTACAAATACCCCCCAAATGACCCCTTTTTGGAAAGAAGACATTCCAAGGTATTTGGAAAGAGGCATGGTGAGTTTTTTGAAGTTGTCATTTTTTCCCCACAATTCTTTGCAATATCAAGATTTTTTTTAATTTTTTTTTTTTTTTCACAAAATTGTCATATTAGCAGGTTATTTCTCACACACAGCATATGCATACCACAAATTACACCCCAAAACACATTCTGCTATTACTCCTGAGTACGGCGATACCACATGTGTGAGACTTTTACACAGCGTGGCCACATACAGAGGCCCAACATGCAGGGAGCACCATCAGGTGTTCTGGAGCACCCAGGACAATTCTGACATTTCTCTCCTACATGTAAAAATCATCATTTATTTGCTAGAAAATTACATAGAACCCCAAAACATTATATATTTTTTTTTAGCAAAGACCCTAGAGAATACAATGGCGGTCGTTGCAACTTTTTATCTAGCACGGTACTTGCGCAGCAATTTTTCGAACGTGTTTTATTTGGAAAAAAAATGTTTTGTGCTTTACAAAAAACAAAACTGTAAATTTAGCACAATGTTTTTGCATAATGTGAAAGATGAAGTTACGCCGAGTAAATAGATACCCAACATGTCACGCTTCAAAATTGCACACACTCGTGAAATGGCGCCAAACTTCGCTACTTAAAAATCCCCATAGGCTTTAATTTTTTTACTGGTTACATGTTTTGAGTTACAGAGGAGGTCTAGGACCAAAATTATTGTTCTCGCTCTAACGTTCGCAGCGATACCTCACATGTGTGGTTTGAACACCGTTTTCATATGTGGGCGGGACTTACGTATGGGTTCGCTTCTGCGTGCGAGCACACGGGGACAGGGACATTTAAAAAAATATATATATATTTTATTGTTCATTTTACTTTATTTATTTTAGTTTGACCCTTTTTTTCCCCCCAAAAATTTTTTTGATCACTTTTATTCCTATTACAAGGAATGTAAACATCCCTTGTAATAGGAATATGGCATGACAGGTCCTCTTTACAGTGAGATATGGGGTCAATAAGACCCCACATCTCACCTCTAGGCTGGAAAGCCTGAAATAAAAAAAAAAAACGATCCTGGCTTTGATCGTAGCGAGTATCGCAGGGTATTGTTGGGTATTGCAGGGTATGGCAGAGTATCGCAGGGTATTGCAGAGTATCGCCGGGTATTGCAGAGTATCGCAGGGTATGGTAGAGTATTGCAGAGTATCGCCGGGTATTGCAGAGTATCGCCGGGTATGGTAGAGTATCGCCGGGTATCGCCGGGTATCGCCGAGTATCGCCGGGTATCGCAGGGTATCGCAGGGTATGGCAGAGCATCGCAGGGTATTGCAGGGTATGGCAGAGTATCGCAGGGTATGGCAGAGTATCGCAGGGTATGGCAGGGTATCGCAGGGTATGGCAGAGCATCGCAGGGTATGGCAGAGCATCGCAGGGTATGGCAGAGTATCGCAGGGTATTGCAGGGTATGGCAGAGTATTGCGGGGTATGGCAGAGTATTGCAGGGTATGGCAGAGTATTGGGGGGTATGGCAGAGTATTGGGGGGTATGGCAGAGTATTGCGGGGTATGGCAGAGTATTGAGGGGTATGGCAGAGTATTGCGGGGTATGGCAGAGTATTGGGGGGTATGGCAGAGTATTGGGGGGTATGGCAGAGTATTGCGGGGTATGGCAGAGTATTGCGGGGTATGGCACAGTATTGGGGGGTATGGAACAGTATAGGGGGGTATGGCACAGTATAGGGGGGTATGGCACAGTATTGGGGGGGATGGCAGAGAATCCATCCATGCTCAGCCATCCCTCCATACCCTGCAATACCCAGCAATACACTGCAGGCTATTGCGGGGTATTGCAGGGTATGGAGGGATGGCTGAGCATGGATGGATGGATGGATCGGTGGTGGCAGAGCAGGCTGTGGGCACTACAGATCCCGCCCACAGCACTGCTGCCACCGATCCCTCCCCCTCTCCTCTCACACTGTACCGATCGGTACAGAGAGAGGAGGAGAGAGGAACCGGCGTCATCAAATGACGCGGTTTGCTTACATGTGATCACTCCGTCATTTGACGGAGCGATCACGTGGTAAACGGCCGCGATGAGCGGCCGTTTACCGTGATCCATGATCCGCCGGGTCCTCTGGACCCGGCGATCATGGATGCTCTCGAGTGCGCGCACCAGGGGGCGCGCAAGAGCAGGATTCTGTGAGGCCGTTAATTAACGGCCTCCCAGAGTTAAGCAACCGCCCTGTAGCCGTTTTTTCGGCTATGGGCCGGTTGTTAACTGGTTAATCACAATCACATACATTTTTTTATTAACCTGATCACCATTAATCCCACTCTGGCGCTCAGGTGTGGGCAAACAAAAAAGCTCTGAACCAGGGTTGCAGCCTTCACTATATCAGGGTCTTTGCTGCCATCCCTTGAATTGCCAAAAACAAGGACTTTGGACAATTTAAACGAAAAATAACACCAGGGAAGTGAATGTCCTAGTAGTGCAATAAGACCCCTTTCACACTGAACGCGTGGCCGTTAACGCTGTTTAAGCAATGCTTTTATGCCACTTTTCGGCCGTTAGCGGAGTGGTTTAAACACCGAAGAAAGGATAGAAACTCCAGTTTTGCTGTGCTTTCCCCTTGGGGGGGGCACTGTCAGGGAATAGGCCGTGGAAGTAATGGCAATCTTGCCAGAAGAACAAATAGGCGCATCATGTGACAGATGGTTCCCCCTGCTGGCCTATATAAGGCTGCCTCTGTCTGACCCAAGTTGCTGGATTGTCTTCAGATGTTCCTGAAACCTGATCTGCTTCCTGTTGTGACCCGGATTACCCTGTGACCTGCTCTGATCTTCTCCTACCTCCGACCCCGGTTTGTCTTATGGATCTCACTTCTGCTTTACCTGCCTGACCACCTGTGAATGACCTTATCTTAAGAATCTCGCTTCTGCTTAACCTGCCCGACCAGCTGTGAATGACCTTGGCTTGTCTTAGGCACTTTTCTTATGCTTTAAACCTGCTTGATCACCTGTGTATGACCCCCGGCCTGCCTGAAGGACTTTGTTATCTCTCATGTACCATACTTAACCCCAGATTGCCATACGGACCCCACTTGCAGCAGCTGCAGCCTGATCCACCATGCTAGATTCTCTGCCAGGCTTTTATTATTATTTATTTATATAGCGCCAACAGTTTATGCAGCGCTTTCAATGTAGATGGAGGACAGCACAATTACAGTACAGTTCAATACAGAAGGGACAGGATTGCCCTGCTCCTAGAGCTTACATTCTAAAGGGAGGGGGTGGTGGTAAAAAAGGTAATAGATGCGGGGAATGATTTGATGGGGTGGTTTGGGGACAGGTGGGTGTGGGATAGGTTTCCCTGAATAAGTGAGTTTTCAGGGTTCTCCTAAAGGTGGACAGGTTAGGGGCTGATCGGACATACCGGGGCAGGGAGTTCCAGAGGATGGTTGATATCTGATTTGGGTGATATCTGCAGATAAGGTTGGTGATTAGGGATGGGCCCGGTGCTCGATGCGAACCCATGTTCGCATCGAGCACCGGGTGTTCGCTCGCTCGGCGAGCCCAGAACTATTTTGGCCGCTCGCATCACGTTCGTGTGATGCGAGCGGCCCCGCAATGCATTGCGGCCGGCGCGGCCGGCGCGGCCGGCGCAGTGCATTGCTGGCTGATGATTGGCCAAGCATGCACTGTGACCCCGCATGCTTGGCCAATCACAGCGCCGGAAACTCGAAGAGCCATAATTGGCTACAGGCAGGACGCCTGTAGCCAATTACAGCTCAGGGGCTTTAGTACACGCCCCCTCTTATAAAAGGCCGCCACGCCGTCGGCGCCGGTCACATGCTGTTCCGGCGTAGAGAGAGCAGGATTGTTCTGTGTCACTCTGCTAGATTTAGTTAGAGAGATTTAGTTAGAGAGATTTAATTAGATAGATTCATTTAGAAAGATTCATTATAGTAGTGTGGGCTTGTAGTGTGTTCGTGGCAGGCAGGCACTGGCAGGCAGTGGCAGCAAACAGAGCTCCTATATTTTGTTCCCAGAGGCACCTATAGGACTTGTAGTGTGTTCGTGGCAGGCAGGCAGTGGCAGCAAACAGAGCTCCTATATTTTGTTCCCAGAAGCACCTATAGGACTTGTAGTGTGTTCGTGGCAGGCAGGCACTGGCAGCAAACAGAGCTCCTATATTTTGTTCCCAGAAGCACCTATAGGACTTGAAGTGTGTTAGTCCCATCACACAGAGCTATATTTTCTTCCCAGAAGCACCTATAGGACTTGAAGTGTGTTAGTCCCATCACACAGAGATCATATATTTTGTTCCCAGAAGCACCTATAGGACTTGTAGTGTGTTAGTCCCATCACACAGAGATCATATATTTTGTTCCCAGAAGCACCTATAGGACTTGTAGTGTGTTAGTCCCATCACACAGAGCTATATTTTGTTCCCAGAAGCACCTATAGGACTTGAAGTGTGTTAGTCCCATCACACAGAGCTATATTTTCTTCCCAGAAGCACCTATAGGACTTGTAGTGTGTTAGTCCCATCACACAGAGATCATATATTTTGTTCCCAGAAGCACCTATAGGACTTGAAGTGTGTTAGTCCCATCACACAGAGCTATATTTTCTTCCCAGAAGCACCCATAGGACTTGTAGTGTGTTAGTCCCATCACACAGAGATCATATATTTTGTTCCCAGAAGCACCTATAGGACTTGAAGTGTGTTAGTCCCATCACACAGAGCTATATTTTGTTCCCAGAAGCACCTATAGGACTTGAAGTGTGTTAGTCCCATCACACAGAGATCCTATATTTTGTTCCTAGAAGCACCTATGCACCTATAGGACTTGAAGTGTGTTAGTCCCATCACACAGAGCTATATTTTGTTCCCAGAAGCACCTATAGGACTTGAAGTGTGTTAGTCCCATCACACAGAGCTATATTTTGTTCCCAGAAGCACCTATAGGACTTGAAGTGTGTTAGTCCCATCACACAGAGATCATATATTTTGTTCCCAGAAGCACCTATAGGACTTGAAGTGTGTTAGTGCCATCACACAGAGCTATATTTTCTTCCCAGAAGCACCCATAGGACTTGTAGTGTGTTAGTCCCATCACACAGAGATCATATATTTTCTTCCCAGAAGCACCTATAGGACTTGAAGTGTGTTAGTCCCATCACACAGAGCTATATTTTGTTCCCAGAAGCACCTATAGGACTTGAAGTGTGTTAGTCCCATCACACAGAGATCATATATTTTGTTCCCAGAAGCACCTATAGGACTTGAAGTGTGTTAGTCCCATCACACAGAGCTATATTTTCTTCCCAGAAGCACCCATAGGACTTGTAGTGTGTTAGTCCCATCACACAGAGATCATATATTTTGTTCCCAGAAGCACCTATAGGACTTGAAGTGTGTTAGTCCCATCACACAGAGCTATATTTTGTTCCCAGAAGCACCTATAGGACTTGAAGTGTGTTAGTCCCATCACACAGAGATCATATATTTTGTTCCCAGAAGCACCTATAGGACTTGAAGTGTGTTAGTCCCATCACACAGAGCTATATTTTCTTCCCAGAAGCACCCATAGGACTTGTAGTGTGTTAGTCCCATCACACAGAGATCATATATTTTGTTCCCAGAAGCACCTATAGGACTTGAAGTGTGTTAGTCCCATCACACAGAGCTATATTTTGTTCCCAGAAGCACCTATAGGACTTGAAGTGTGTTAGTCCCATCACACAGAGCTATATTTTGTTCCCAGAAGCACCTATAGGACTTGAAGTGTGTTAGTCCCATCACACAGAGCTATATTTTGTTCCCAGAAGCACCTATAGGACTTGAAGTGTGTTAGTCCCATCACACAGAGCTATATTTTGTTCCCGGAAGCACCTATAGGACTTGAAGTGTGTTAGTCCCATCACACAGAGCTATATTTTGTTCCCAGAAGCACCTATAGGACTTGAAGTGTGTTAGTCCCATCACACAGAGATCCTATATTTTGTTCCCAGAAGCACCTATAGGACTTGAAGTGTGTTAGTCCCATCACACAGAGCTATATTTTGTTCCCAGAAGCACCTATAGGACTTGAAGTGTGTTAGTCCCATCACACAGAGATCCTATATTTTGTTCCCAGAAGCACCTATAGGACTTGAAGTGTGTTAGTCCCATCACACAGAGCTATATTTTGTTCCCAGAAGCACCTATAGGACTTGAAGTGTGTTAGTCCCATCACACAGAGCTATATTTTGTTCCCAGAAGCACCTATAGGACTTGAAGTGTGTTAGTCCCATCACACAGAGATCATATATTTTGTTCCCAGAAGCACCTATAGGACTTGAAGTGTGTTAGTCCCATCACACAGAGCTATATTTTCTTCCCAGAAGCACCCATAGGACTTGTAGTGTGTTAGTCCCATCACACAGAGATCATATAATTTGTTCCCATAAGCACCTATAGGACTTGAAGTGTGTTAGTCCCATCACACAGAGCTATATTTTGTTCCCAGAAGCACCTATAGGACTTGAAGTGTGTTAGTCCCATCACACAGAGATCATATATTTTGTTCCCAGAAGCACCTATAGGACTTGAAGTGTGTTAGTCCCATCACACAGAGCTATATTTTGTTCCCAGAAGCACCTATAGGACTTGAAGTGTGTTAGTCCCATCACACAGAGCTATATTTTCTTCCCAGAAGCACCTATAGGACTTGAAGTGTGTTAGTCCCATCACACAGAGATCATATATTTTGTTCCCAGAAGCACCTATAGGACTTGAAGTGTGTTAGTCCCATCACACAGAGCTATATTTTCTTCCCAGAAGCACCCATAGGACTTGTAGTGTGTTAGTCCCATCACACAGAGATCATATATTTTGTTCCCAGAAGCACCTATAGGACTTGAAGTGTGTTAGTCCCATCACACAGAGCTATATTTTCTTCCCAGAAGCACCCATAGGACTTGTAGTGTGTTAGTCCCATCACACAGAGATCATATATTTTGTTCCCAGAAGCACCTATAGGACTTGAAGTGTGTTAGTCCCATCACACAGAGCTATATTTTGTTCCCAGAAGCACCTATAGGACTTGAAGTGTGTTAGTCCCATCACACAGAGATCCTATATTTTGTTCCCAGAAGCACCTATAGGACTTGAAGTGTGTTAGTCCCATCACACAGAGATCCTATATTTTCTTCCCAGAAGCACCTATAGGACTTGAAGTGTGTTAGTCCCATCACACAGAGCTATATTTTGTTCCCAGAAGCACCTATAGGACTTGAAGTGTGTTAGTCCCATCACACAGAGATCATATATTTTGTTCCCAGAAGCACCTATAGGACTTGAAGTGTGTTAGTCCCATCACACAGAGCTATATTTTCTTCCCAGAAGCACCTATAGGACTTGAAGTGTGTTAGTCCCATCACACAGAGATCCTATATTTTGTTCCCAGAAGCACCTATAGGACTTGAAGTGTGTTAGTCCCATCACACAGAGCTATATTTTGTTCCCAGAAGCACCTATAGGACTTGAAGTGTGTTAGTCCCATCACACAGAGATCCTCTATTTTCTTTGCAGAAGCACCCATAGGACTTCTAGTGTGTTAGTGGCATCACACAGAGCTCCTATATTTTCTTCTCAGCAGCACCCACAGGACTTCTAGTGTGTTAGTGGCATCACACAGAGCTCCTATATTTTCTTTGCAGAAGCACCCATAGGACTTCTAGTGTGTTAGTGGCATCACACAGAGCTCCTATATATTCTTCTCAGCAGCACCCACAGGACTTCTAGTGTGTTAGTGGCATCACACAGAGCTCCTATATTTTCTTTGCAGAAGCACCCATAGGACTTCTAGTGTGTTACTGGCATCACACAGAGCTCCTATATATTCTTCTCAGCAGCACCCACAGGACTACCGACTACAATGGCTGGAAGACCGCCAAGGGGAGGCAGAGCGTGCAGAGCCAAGAACACAGGGCAGGCAGGCTCTGTTTCTAGTGGACGTGGCCGTGGCCGTGGTCGTGCATCGTCATCAGCACGTGGCCATGGGACACGCGCGTCTTTGTTTTCGGCAGCTGGACATGTGGAGCCGCATCATGCTGAAGGCTTGGTAGAATGGATGACCAAGCCCTCCTCATCCTCCTCATCCTCTCTCACCCAGGCTCAGGGTACTGGCAGAGCAGCTGCCAACGCGTACTCAATGGCATCATCAGCCACCCCTTCCCTAGACCCACCATGTCCTCCTGAGGAGTCCCCCGAACTCTTTGAGCACAGTGTTGGGTACATGCTCCAGGAGGATGCCCAACGATTCGAAGGCTCGGATGATGATACCCAGCTTGAGGAATCTGGCAGTACTGTTCCACCAGCTGCAGCTTACTGCCAGGTTTGCTCTAGTGGTGAAGAGGGAGGGGATGATGAGGTCACTGACTCCACGTGGGTGCCTGAAGGGAGAGAGGATGAGGAGGAGGACGAGGAGGAGGAGGATGCGGCGTCACATGTCCAACGAGGCAGGATGCCCCCTGGAGGCCAGGTAGAGGCCAGCACAGCAACTGTACAACACCGCAGAGCTCCGCCTGTGCAGGGCGCTGCCTCTGCACGTTATCAGAAAAGTTCTTTGGTGTGGGCCTTTTTTGAGACGAGTGCATCAGATCGCACCACTGCTATTTGCAATATTTGTCTCAAGCGTATCTCGCGTGGCCAAAACATCAGCCGCTTGGGCACCACAAGCATGACCAGACATATGTCGACCTGCCATGCAGCTCGTTGGCAGGCACACATAAAAGACCCACACCAAAGAACTAAGCGGACCTCTCCTTGCTCCTCATCAGCTGGGATCTCCATCCCCACTACAGCTTCAGTGCTCTCTGAAAGCTGCTCTGAGAGGACTGAAGGTGTAGAATTAGGTGTGTCACAACCAAGTAATTGCAGTACACCGACGTCCGATTGCAGCAGGCAAATTTCCCTGCCCCAGCTGCTGGACCGTAGAAAGAAGTACACTCCCAGCCATCCACATGCCCAGCGGTTGAATGCTAGCTTGGCTAAATTGCTAGCACTTCAACTGCTGCCTTTTCAGTTGGTAGACTCGGCCCCCTTCCGTGAGTTTGTTCAATGTGCGGTTCCTCAGTGGCAGGTTCCCAAACGCCACTTTTTCTCTACCGGCATGTGGAAGGCAATGTCCATGCCTCGCTGGACAGGGCGGTCAGCGGTAAGGTGCATATTACCGCTGACTCATGGTCCAGCAGGCATGGACAGGGACGGTACCTTTCTTTCACGGCCCATTGGGTCACTCTATTGGCAGCTGGGAGGGATGCAGGACAAGGTGCAGTAGTGTTGGAGGTTGTTCCGCCACCACGCCTCCAAAACGCTACTACTGCTACTGGTTGTGACACACCTCTCTCCTCCACCCCCTCCTCTTCTTCTTCCTCCAGTGCTCTGTCCTTGGAACCAGCGGTGCTCTGTAGGCGTACAAGGGGCTACGCAAGTACGCAGGCAAAAAGATGCCATGCCGTGCTTGCGCTGGTGTGTTTGGGGGACAGGAGCCACACTGGGCCAGAGGTTCTGGCAGCTCTGCAGGGGCAGGCCGAGAGGTGGTTGACGCCACGTCAGCTTAAGCCAGGAATGGTCGTTTCTGACAATGGCACCAACCTCCTCTCCGCCCTGCGACAGGGGCAGCTCACCCATGTGCCCTGCATGGCTCACGTCCTCAACCTGGTGGTGCAGCGGTTCTTGGGCAGGTTCCCAGGCTTACAGGATGTCCTGAGGCAGGCCAGGAAAGTCTGTGTGCATTTCCGCCGATCTTATAATGCCAGTGCTCGGCTGACTGAGCTGCAAAAGGAGCTGAACCTGCCCAAGAACCGCCTAATATGTGACATGCCCACCAGGTGGAACTCAACGTTGGCCATGCTGCAGCGACTGCACACGCAGCAGAGGGCCATCAATGAGTACCTTTGCGACTACGGCACCAGGACAGGGTCAGGGTAGCTTGGTTTTTTTTCCCCACGTCAGTGGAGCATGATCAGGGATGCATGCACTGTCCTCTCACCATTTGAGGAGGCCACGAGGATGGTGAGCAGTGACAGTGCATGCATCAGTGACACTGTCCCTCTTGTCCACCAGTTGGAGCATACGCTGCGTGGGATAATGGACAGGGCACTTGAGGCAGAACAGAGGCAGGAAGAGGAGGACTTCCTTGCCTCTCAAGGCCCCTTTTATCCGGACAGTGTTCCTTCTGTCCCACCCATCACACAGGAAGAGGATGAGGAGGAGGAGGAGGAGGAGGATTGTGTGAGCATGGAGGTGGAGCCTGGCACTCAGCATCAGCAGCAGCAGTCTTTTAGGGATGATGTACAGTCCCAACAAACCAGTGGACTTGTACGTGGCTGGGAGGAGGTGGCTGGCGATCATGTCATCCTCAGTGACCCAGAAGACTCCGGACCGAATGCCTCAGCTAACCTACGCTGCATGGCTTCCCTGATCCTGCAAAGCCTGCGGAAGGATCCTCGTGTTCTTCGGATCAAGGAGAGGGACCATTACTGGCTGGCCACTCTCCTTGATCCGCGATACAAGGGTAAGGTTGCGGACCTTATCTTGCCGTCGCAGAGGGAGCAGAGGATGAGACATCTCAGGGAGGCCTTGCAGAAAGGTCTGTGCAACGCGTTCCCAGAAACTGGGCGACGAGTTGCTGAGGCTTCGGTCAGTAGCAGAAGGAGCGGTGGGGAAGGTGGACGTCTGACCGATGCGTTCAGACAATTTTTTTAGTCCGCAGCCCCAAGGTATGATCGGTTCCAGCAACCATCGCCAGCGTCTGATATACATGGTGCAGGAATACCTTGGGGCAAGGTCAGACTTGGAACCTTTCCCACCGAAAATCCTCTGGCTTACTGGGTCCTGAGGATGGATCACTGGCCAGAGCTTGCACAGTATGCAATTGAGCTACTGGCCTGTCCTGCCTCCAGCGTTCTTTCCGAACGCACATTCAGTGCTGCTGGAGGATTTGTCACCGATCATAGGGTGCGCCTGTCCACCGCCTCGGTTGATCGACTGACCTTCATCAAAATGAATCAGTCTTGGATCACCACCAGCTACCAGGCACCTGAAGCGGATATAACCGAATAATTTATAATGTCACATCCCTTCAAGACTGCCTATGCTGATGCTGAGTGACTGTCCTCTTATGTTCACTGACTATCCTCTTCCTCCTCCTCAATGATCCATGCCACCACACCAGTGCCTAAGGCACAATTTTTCAGCCCCTGTTTAACAGGGGCGTGTACATACAATTTTTATAAAAAAATGCTTCGCAACACGTGTGACTGCTGTGCTCCAAGTACAGTATCTGTGAGGGGTTGCAGTGTTGTGGCACCAGCACCAGTGCCTAAGGCACAATTTTTCAGCCCCTGTTTAACAGGGGCGTGTACATACAATTTTTATAAAAAAAAAGCTTCGCAACACGTGTGACTGCTGTGCTCCAAGTACAGTATCTGTGAGGGGTTGCAGTGTTGTGGCACCAGCACCAGTGCCTAAGGCACAATTTTTCAGCCCCTGTTTAACAGGGGCGTGTACATACAATTTTTATATAAAAAAAAGCTTCGCAACACGTGTGACTGCTGTGCTCCAAGTACAGTATCTGTGAGGGGTTGCAGTGTTGTGGCACCAGCACCAGTGCCTAAGGCACAATTTTTCAGCCCCTGTTTAACAGGGGCGTGTACTTACAATTTTTAAAAAAAATGCTTCGCAACACGTGTGACTGCTGTGCTCCAAGTACAGTATCTGTGAGGGGTTGCAGTGTTGTGGCACCAGCACCAGTGCCTAAGGCACAATTTTTCAGCCCCTGTTTAACAGGGGCGGGTAATTACAAATCTTGATCTAATAGTTCACAGCAGGGCCCATTCCTGCGCCCACCAAGAGTAACTATGAGGGCCTACAGTCTTGTGGCAACACCGTCCACCACCACCGCCAAAGGCCCAATTTTTCTGCCCTGTTCATCAGGTGCTTGCAATTACAAATCTTGATCTAATAACTCACAGCAGGGCCCATTCCTGCACCCACCAAGAGTAACTGTGAGAGCTTACAGTCTTGTGGCAACACCGTCCACCACCACCGCCAAAGGCCCAATTTTTCTGCCCTGTTCATCAGGTGCTTGCAATTACAAATCTTGATCTAATAACTCACAGCAGGGCCCATTCCTGCGCCCACCAAGAGTAACTGTGAGAGCTTACAGTCTTGTGGCAACACCGTCCACCACCATCGCCAAAGGCCCAATTTTTCTGCCCTGTTCATCAGGTGCTTGCAATTACAAATCTTGATCTAATAACTCACAGCAGGGCCCATTCCTGCGCCCACCAAGAGTAACTGTGAGAGCTTACAGTCTTGTGGCAACACCGTCCACCACCACCGCCAAAGGCCCAATTTTTCTGCCCTGTTCATCAGGTGCTTGCAATTACAAATCTTGATCTAATAACTCACAGCAGGGCCCATTCCTGCGCCCACCAAGAGTAACTGTGAGAGCTTACAGTCTTGTGGCAACACCGTCCACCACCACCGCCAAAGGCCCAATTTTTCTGCCCTGTTCATCAGGTGCTTGCAATTACAAATCTTGATCTAATAACTCACAGCAGGGCGCATTCCTGCGCCCACCAAGAGTAACTGTGAGAGCTTACAGTCTTGTGGCAACACCGTCCACCACCACCACCACCACCCCCAATTTTTCTGCCCTGTTCAACAGGTGCATGCAATTACAAATCTTGATCTATTAACTCACAGCAGGGCCCATTCCTGTGCCCACCAGTCTTGTGGCTACACCAACATCTAATAGGGCAAATTTCTGCAGAGTATATACGCCAGGCCCCTACTTTCAAACATCCAACTTACAAACGACTCCTACTTGCAAATGGAAAGTGAGAGGAAATCTACCCCTAGGAAGGGAAATTCTATCCTGTTAGATTTAATTTGGGAAAAAGGTATCTCCTCTCTACTGATACTTTATCACCAATCCTTGTTTCAATTAAAACCCCACTTTTCCAAAAACATTTGTCATTGGGACGGAAAGTTAGGTGACATGTTCTGAACAGATGTGCAAAGACAGCAAATGTTACAGGGGTGATAACCCCTCCCTATGTTCTCCAAAAAGCTTAAAAATAGATTTTTTTGGGATGGAGCTACACTTCATAATGTACCTGTTCAGATTCTACTTAAGAACAAACCTAAAGCCGCAAGTGTTTTTAAATGGCTTCTTTTTTTCCTTTACAAATGTCATTTTGTGCAAGGACAGTTCTAAACACAGGAAACACATGCCACTTCACAGGCATACTTTTGACACCCCCCAGGTACCATATTTAAAGGAAAATTTCACTTTTTTTTTTTCACTTTATGCATCATTAAAATGACTGCTCCCGAAAAAACGTTAGTTTTTAAAAGTTCTTTTTGCATTGATATATGTCCCCTGGGGCAGGACCCGGGTCCCCAAACCTGTTTTATGACATCAACATGCATATTGGCCGTTGTAATTAGCACTTTTGATTTCGAACGTTCGCGTCCATTATAACGTATAGGGTTCGAAAATTTGCGCGAACTTTCGGTCCGTTCGAAGGTTCTGGTGCGAACCGAACCCGGGGGTGTTCGGCTCATCCCTATTGGTGATGTAGCTGGGGGTGATGTTGTGGATGGTCTTGTATGTTGTGGTTAGCATTTTACCAAGCCTCTTGGATTCTCAAGAGCATGGTTCTCTAAAAACGTACTCCTGCACCAGTCTCAAGTGGCTGTCAGGAATCACCTGTTCCAGTCTTCTTCATCCTGCTGGCAACCCGTGTTTCTTTGAGCATTATACCTTCTGTTCCACCTCCAGGGGTATACTGCGCTCAGTCACAAGGGGAGCCTCTCTCAGCATCTTGGCCTTGGATAAGGTACGTGACAAACTTTCAAGGATATTTACCCAACAAAGGTCCCCTCTTCAAAGACAGGATAGCAGGAAGAGTATACACTTTAGTTCTGGCCTACCTCCAAGTCAAACTGAGATTCAGGTTAAAAATTACATTGTGGCTGCAGCCGTTTACATGTTTTTACATTTTTTTTCTCAATAGTTTCTCTCCTGAACGCTCCTCTTCAAATACACCTGTAAACACCTATGTGTGCATGGTAACATAGGCTGACATAGAGGTGCATTTACAGGCTGAAAAAAGTAAAACTCCTGTAAAAGCAGCATTTTGTATGCCCTGTGTGCAGAGGCCCTAAAATGTCCTGTGGACATTCCTGCTTTATACCTTGACTTGGTCCTTGTTGAACCTTGAACTCTTTGCTCCTCCCATAAACTTCCTATTTCAAGCCATGTTCTTTCACTTCCTGTTTGCCATATTATTGTGCTCTCTCCAGCCAATATCTTACCCCTTGTATTCATGCTGCTGTCTTTAGTTTTGCTACCTAACCCTTGGCTTGTTCATTGGCTTCTGCCTGATCCCAGTCAAGAACTATTCATTGCCAACCTTTTGGCTTGTTCGTCAACTACTATTCTGCTTGTTCCCTATGTGTTTAACCACTTGTCTGCTGTGCACTTTTACCCCCTTCCTGCCCTGGCCAATTTTAAGCTTTCACCGCTGTCACACTTTGAATGACAATTGTGCGGTCATGCAACATTATACCCAAACAACATTTTTATCATTTTTTTTTACCTAAAATGAGCTTTCTTTTGGTGGTATTTAATCACCACTGTTTTTTTTTTTTGCAAAATAAACAAATAAAGACAAAATAAAAAGAACATTTTTCAAAATTTTGCAAACAGGTAATTCTTCTCCTTCACTGATGTGCGCTGATGAGGCTGCACTGATAGGCATTGATAGGCTGCACTGATAGGCATTGATGAGGCAGCACTAATAGGCTGCACTGATGGGCATTGATGAGGTGGCACTGGTGGGCACTGATGAGGAGGCGCAGATGAGGCGGCACAGATGGGCACTGATAGGCGGCACTGATAGGTGACACTGATAGGTGACACTGATGAGGAGGCACTGATGGGCACTGATTGGCAGCACTGATGGGCACTGATTGGCAGCACTGGTGGGCACTGATTGGCAGCATTTGTGGTCACAGATTGGCAGCACTGGTGGGCACTGTTGGGACTGCACTGATAATCAGGACATTGCCCTGATTATCAGTGTAGAAGTCTCTTTTGGAGAAGCCGTTTAGCATAGGGAAAGGAATGCCGATAACCGGCTCCTGTTGACATCCATGATCAGCTGTGATTGGACACAGCAGATCATGTGGTAAAGAGCCGCTGATTGGCTCTTTATCTCAATATGTGATCAGCAGTGTTCTCCGGACACTGCGGTCACAGAGCACGCCGCTTTCACCCCGCTGCGGGCATGCAGTAGGCGCGATTATGGCACAGCGTCATATGACGGCATCCCAGAACTAGGCAGCCGCGCTGTAGCCGTCATTTGTCTATAATGCAGTCAGCAAGTGGATAATCCTCTACGTGACCCCACTCTCTTCCTAGCAGGGTAATCCAGAGGACTGCAATGTGGCATCAATATGCAGCGAAACCCATCAGGAACTCTGGTGAACACGGGCTAGTGCTTAGACCCTGTGCCTTGATTGAGACTCCACCATCCGCTAGGGGGATCTGCTTGTGTATCTATCCAGCTGATTATTGTGTAAACCTCTCTACTGCTACAGCCACTGGCCTCTGAGCCTGATCCCGAACCATGACATCTGCAGTCTATAGGGTCAATTTACTAAGGCAAATAGATTGTTCACTTTGCAAGGGAATTTTTCCACAGAGCCTAATGAATGAGGTGAAGCTCTCCATCGTCCAATCATGTGCAAGCAAAAACACTTTTAATATATTCCTTACATATGATGATGATGTATTCTTTACAAAGTCATTTTTTTTCCACAATCACTAAGCTCTGGGAAAATTTCCTTGCATAGTAAACAATCTATTTGCCTTTAGTAAATCAATCCCTATGACTATCTATTTAGCATTTTAGTAGACTTTGAGTATCTCATGATACATATCTGTAGTCTCTGACAGCTTTCTATGGCATTACATTTAGTAAACACAATGTATGACACTGGTGATGTTGGGGCCACATTTGAGTCTCCCTGTGTCAAAAAAGTTGACCACCACTACACTACATTGATAAACCCAATCATACACTGTTATAGTAAGATATTGTACACTGGCATTCATTTTCACATTGATACTATTACATGGTTCAAGTTTTTCCATAACAAAATCAAGAGATTGAGAATATATTTGGAATATGTATGTTTACGTATGCAAGATTAAAGAGAATCTGTGATCAGATTTTTTTATGTAATGAAAGCCTTAGGAAGCATATCAAGGATTGTTTTAAACATTCACGGAAAAAAAATACTAATTATTGACTGCGTGATTACCATAACAGCTGTTTACTCAAAGAATGTTTTCCTTCTATAGTTGTAGAGTTTAGGGCATGCATACCAATTGGACAAAGTATATACTGCTTTTTTCTGGTGAGAAGATTTGAGGCATTAAAGTACCTTTCACTACGGTATAATGCACCATATGCCTTCTACTATACCTGCAATTTCTATCTATATTAAGGAACAGATGTGTCTTATAGCGAGTTTGTTTCCACTGGCTCCAAGATATTGCTAGTGTTATGCCTTGTACACACGGTCGGACATTCCGACCACAAAATCCGTCTGATTTTTTCTGACGGATTTTGGTCTAAACTTGTCTTGCATACACACAGTCGCACAAAGTTGTCGGAAAATCAGATCATTCGGAACGAGGTGACGTTGAACGCGTACGACGGGACTACGTAGAGGCCAGTAGCCAATAGCCTTCATCTCCAAATTTTTTCTGAGCATGCGTGGCACTTTGTGCATCGGAATTCTTGACACACGATTGGAAAAAGTCTGAACGGATTTTGTTGTTGGAAAATTTGAGATCCAGCTCTCAAACTTTTTCAGTCGGAAATTTCACTAGGTCGCGCTGTAGGGGTTTAGTGTGCCCTAGGGAGTGATTCTAATTGTGGGGGGGGATGGGCTAGCTGTCACATCAATGATCACAGCTCCCGATTACAGGGAGCTGTGATCAGTGTCATTAGGCAGAATGGGGAGATGCTTGTTTACATTAGCAACTCCCCGTTCTTCCTCACAGTGACACGATCGTGGGTATCCCCGTGGTCATAGAGTCCGCGGGACCCTCGATCATGGTCACGGAGCTCCCGGCGGGTGTGCACCCAGGAGCTGCCCCTTAAAGGGCAACGTACAGGTACGTTAATCTGCCTGTACATGCCGTTCTGCCGCAGTATATCTGCGTGAGGCGGTCGGGAAGCGGTTAAAGTGGTTGTAAACCTCAGACATGAAATATGAACAAGGCGTATCCCTCTATAGTGTGTCCCAATAAGAGAACTAAGTGTTATTTCTGTCTGCTGCTTAATTCCTCTGCTATCAGCATGTATCACTTCTGACAAGTTTTCCTGACACCAAGAGAAAATTGGTGACAGAGGAGGGAGATCCAGCTGGTTGACAGCTTCAGCTCTGTTCCTATGAGCTGTGTGAAGGGGTGTGTCTCTTCTGTCCAATCAGCTCTCAGAGCTTTCCTCACTGAGCTCTGCAGAGGGTAGTTTTAGCTCTACGCCCCCTTTTTTCTGAACTCTTACACAGGCTTTAACCGCTTCCCGACCGCCTCACGCCGATGTACGTCGGCAGAATGGCACGGCGCGTGGCCCTTTAAGAGCCTAGCCGTGGCCCTTTAAGAGCCTAGCCAAGGGACCAGCGGACCCAATCGCCGGACCCAATCGGTGTCCCGCGATCGGGTCACAGAGCTGAAGAACAGGGAGAGGTCTGTGTAAACAAACCTCTCCCCGCGCTTCCTACTCTGCCTGTCATTGATTGGCTGTTCCCTGTCATCGGGAAAGCCAATCAATGACGTCAGACGTCAGCCCCACCCCCTAATGTTAAAAAAAACACACACGTCACAGCCCGTAACCCCTCCCCTCCCCCTAGTGGTTAACTCTTTCACTGCCAGTGTCATTTATACAGGAATCAATGCATTTAAATAGCATTGATTGCTGTATAAATGACAATGGTCCCAAAAATGTGTCAAAAATCTCCGATGTGTCCGCCATAATGTCGCAGTCACAATAAAAATAGCTGATCGCCGCCATTACTAGTAAAAAAAAAAAATATTAATAAAATGCTACAAAACTATCCCCTTTTTTGTAAACGCTATAACTTTTGCGCAAACCAATCAATAATCGCTAATTGCGATTTTTTTTTTACCAAAAATATGTAGAAGAATACGTATCGGCCTAAACTGAGGAAAAAAAATGTTTTTTTATAAAAATTTTTGGGGATATTTATTATAGCAAAAAGCAAAAAATATTGCATTTTTTTCAAAATTGTCGCTCTATTTTTGTTTATAGCGCAAAAAATAAAAACCGCAGGGGCGATCAAATACCACCAAAAGAAAGCTCTATTTGTGGGAAAAAGAGGACGCCAATTTTGTTTGGGAGCCACGTTGCACGACCGCGCAATTGCCAGTTAAAGCGATGCAGTGCCGAATCGCAAAAAGGGGCTTGGTCCTTTGGCTGGCAATTGGTCTGGGGCTGAAGTGGTTAATGCACATGTGTTAGCATACTGTAAAGGTGTGAATCCAGCCTAAGGAGCATACATATAAAGCAGTGGATATGGTCAAGGATAAATTAATAGTTTTCGAACACTGAAAACCAACATACATCCTACCCTCATGAAGCTGCACAGATTTTTACCCATCAATAATGTAAATAATAAATGTATTCTGTAGGTGGTTAAAGTAGTAGTTCTGGCAAGAGTGGAGTAGGGCTAAAGGATAAATAAACTCAACAATAAAAATGTAATATCTTGCAGCTTACCAGTCCTTAAATGTTGTGGCTGTTTTAGTTTTCTTTTTTAGGTTAAAAATATTTTCAGTATGTGAAGAAAAAAAACCTGATGATCTAGCCAGAAATGCAGGATCCTTTTTACTTACTGTGAAATTAAAGTGGGGGGACACCCTGAAAACAAAAACTTAAAAATATGTTAGGAACCATTTAAAATGGCTGTTGCTAGGCAGATCGTCCTAATCTGCCTCCTCCAGCTCCGCGGTGATCTTCTCTTCTTCCGTCTTCTGTTGAATGGGGCGCGATGTGTTGTGGGAACTATGTCCCACAATACATCGCGTTCCCCATTCAGAAATTAGAGTCGCGCATGCGCAGTAGGAAACGTGAAGCCGTTTCCCTTACCGAGGATGGCGGCGCTGGAACCGAATCGCCGAGGGACAGCTCGTCCTCCACGACTGACATCGCGGGCGCCCTGGGAGGGTAAGTGTACTTTTTAAAAGTCAGCAGCTACTTTTTTTTTAGCTGCTGACTTTAAAAAAAAAAAATTGTAAGGTGAAACCCCGCTTTAACTGAATGTTATTTTTCTTCTGTAAACTACTTAAAAAAAAAAAAAAAAGCATGTGGTGCGTGAACACACTCCAAAAACTCCACCAGTGCAAAATAAAGTGCACACCAAAAAGTGAGACACAAAAAGTGCACAGGTTGTACATATGAAACTCCACAATGGAGGGACCTTGCCCTGATCCCTTGGGGCATTAGGCTCCAGGCGGAGACTAGGGTACTTTTACATGGTCCATCTGGCCAAAGCCAGATGCACCCCGTTATCTGGGAGGTCTGCCAAAACAGACACACCTAGGTGGGGCTCCTCCGAAGGGAAGACCCCATGAGAAAGGGCGAACTAAGCCAGAAGGCCATGTCCACCCCCTCAAAAGACTTTCAGGGCAGGCCTGAGGACCTACACCCTACTCATCTGCTTTTACTTTTTGAAAGCCCATGGGGTGTCATACCCACTCAAAAACTTCACCCGGTGCCAAAAAAACGTGCACACACATAAAGAGTGAATCACAAAAACATGCAACGGATGTACACAAGCCCTCTAAAATCAGAGGGCCTTTGCCCTGATACCCCGGGGCGTTAGGCTCCAGACAGGGACTGGGGTACTTACACTTGGTCCATCTGTCCGAAACCAGATGGACCCCTTTCTCTGGAGGATCTGCCGAAACAGACCCATCCAAGTACTAGGTGGGGATCCCGCGAAGGGAGACCCCATGAGAGAGGGCGAGCTAAGCCAGAAGGCCATGTCCACCCCCTCCCAAAACTTTCAGGGCAGGCCCGAGGACCTACACCCTACCAGCCACACGTGCAAAATCATGTACAAACATAAAAATACAAAAAGTGACAGAGGAGAGGAGAAAGGAAGGAGAAAGGAGAAGACAAAGGAGAGGAGAAAGGAGTCATTGTGTGAAACAATGACCAGGCCCTGCAGCCAAGAATCAAAAATCCCTCGGGTCCCAGACAAAAGGCACGGCCCAGGAAGCAGGTGGAAAAAAAAAGTGTGATATGGTGCAGTGGCCGTGGTGCCATAAAACAAACTCACAGTGATTGTACAGCACCCCCGGGCTGCCACTCCAGGGGCACATACACCATGGGCTTTTTTTCAGGTCCGACCCTCAGCCGGACCAGTGTGGCCCTCCATCCCTGCCAGATATAGAGCCCTTCCAGGAGAGACTAAAATGCAGCCTCCACTGGTACTAGCCCTTCCAGGCCCCCATCAACCCAACAGATTTGCATAGCACCACCCCGTGTCCACTCCAGGGTGATGCCAGCTCCTCCACCGGATGCTGACCGGAACAGTGACCACACCAATCCTAGCCAGAAGGCCAGAAGAACCCAGCCCTTCGGCCAGACCAAATTCAGCACCCATCCTCGCCAGGAGCACCCTTCAAGCCTGCTAAGACATGACCATCATTGGCCTCTAAGACCTAAGAGCGCCTTAATGTGGCCTCTACCGAAACAGGCCGTCCAGGTACAATTACACCACCAGATTTGCATCTGCCCTCCCCATTTGGGAGTAGCATAGCGCCTCCTCTGGCAACTGATAAGAACAGATTTTTTTTTATTCTTTTATTAAAATGTATCAAAAAATACATAGTCCAACAAAACTTTTAACAAACAAAAAGACCAATCTTCACAAAACCCACCCACATCCTCCCATTACATTTTATTCCACCCCCTCCTCCATATCATATTTACATAAACAACAAAAACCACCCACAATTTATAAAAAAAAAAAGACAAAATACAAACTCTCCCTCAACCCATACCTATAGTAACACATTTTCTCCTAGTACTCTCCTTCACGTTGACCCTTCACCAATATCTAATTTCCTCTGAAAAAGAAGAAGAAAAAAAAAGGTTATTTAACATAATCACATCATTTGTTTATATCCAGTACTTCCAGTGTTTGAAACACCAAATTTCCTGCACTTTTATAAGACCAAAATTCTTAACATCACATAGTCCATAGAAGTATAACCTCCCACGGATCATGGCCATACACTCCTTCACACTCACCATTTCACTCCTAAAAAATAAAATGTTTCTTACATCCCACAAACACTCCATACAATTAATCAACAACCATAATACTCTTACCTCCATCTCCCCTACATTAAACAACACATACACACCCATCTCATATGTTATCCCTTCCACCCCAGTCAGCCCCTTAATCAAACCTCCCATCTTCCTCCATACTTTCTTTGAAAACTCACACCTCCATAATAAATGAACCACATGTTCACACCCTCTACACCCTTCCCTCGGACACACTTCACTATTCACCAACCTCCTTCTGCGTTGAAACACCCTTGTAGGCAACCACCTGTGCACGATAATCCAAGCCACATCCCATCTATTTGTCAGATCACTAACACATACATTCCGCCATACCTTCTCACTTTTAGCCTCATTCAAACCCCCTATTATTTCCATTTCCTCCTTCCCATCCACCATCCTTAGTACTTTTTTTACACTCACATCATAGTTCTTTACTTAGATCTTCCAACCCATACCTCCTTATTCCTCTCTCAACTCTCACATAAAACCATGATGGGTTAAAACAAACAGGCCTCCTCAAATCACACTCCAACAACTTACATTTCCTCAGCACTCCCCCTCCCACATACCTCAAAAAATACCCAGACAAATACTCCTGTTTACTAAGCCTCACACACATACTTATATATCTCAATACCAAAAATCTTTCAATGCACCCCACCCCTTTTCCCCCATTCAACTTACTTTTTACCATTTTATCTCTCTTAAGTTTCTCCATTTTGGATGACCACAAAAAGGTAAAACATAACTTCACAATTTTTTTAAACACCCTATCTGGTGCAGGAAGAACATAATACAAAAACAATACAATTGACTAAAAGAATTTTATAACTAATGCCTTGCCCTCCAAGGACAAAGATCTCAAAGACCAAAATTAAATTTTTTTCTCCAACTTCCCACTCACATCTTCCCAACTCTCCCTACTATACAAATCACAATCAAACTTTACACCAAGCACCCTCAGACCTCCTACACATTCTTTCCATCCACAAGAACCCATATGACTCCACACACCAAACACCTTATACTCGCTCTTACCCATATTCAGCCTAAATCCACTTGCCATACAAAACACCTCTACTAACAATTTCACCCTTTTCAAACCCGCCACACTCCTGCATAACACTGTAACATCATCCATATACCTAATAACACTCGCCATCCCTCCAGGCACTTCCACTCCCCTCACTATTTTATCTTTTTTCAACATACGCAACAGTGGCTCTATCACACAAACAAACACCGGAGACAATGGGCACCCCTGCCTCACACCCGCTTTAATTTGCACCTCCCCCGTTAACCATCCGTTCACAAAGCACCCTACTAACCATTCCCCTATACATACCTCTAATCCACCCAATCATTCTCTCTGGTACACCCATCTTACTCCTTAAACATGAAACCAATACCTTAAACATGAAATCATGCACAACCCGATCATATGCTTTCTCAAAATCAATTGCTAATACAGCCATCCCCTGTCCCCTGCTCTTACACCACCACAATGCGTCCCTTAAACTCACCAAACTTTCTGCAATCTTTCTCCCAGGAACTGCACACACCTGCTCTTCACACACCATTTTCCCAATCACCTCTCTCATTCTATCAGCCATAATTTTCGCAATAATCTTATAATCCACATTCAGTAATGAAATTATTACAAATTTTTCAAATCTCTCCTATCCCGCTTTTTATACAAGACAATAACACTCTCACACATAGATTTTGATAACCTTCCACTCACCAACACTTCCTTAACACATCAAAGACACACCCACCTATTACTTCACAAAAAGCACAGTAAAAATCCACCGGTAACCCATCACTTCCTGGTGATTTCCCTTTTTTTATACTCTTCATACACTTCTCAACCTCCTCTTTTGTTACATCCGCCCTCAATACATCTTTATCCTCCACACTCAAACACTCCTCAACCTCACCCAAAACTTATTTTTCTACATTCAAATCAATCTTACCTGATGTATATAACCCAGAATAGAATTTTCTCACTACCTCATTAACACTCTTATTCCCACCCACTTCCTTCCCACTCTCATCTAACACATTCTTCCTTTCCATTCTCCCTCCAAACACTTTCTCAAAAAATTATTTTGTACACTTCTCATCCTTCTCCTTAACTTCCATTTTTGCCTGTAACACGATCTTCCTCCCTTTTGCTTCAAGAAACGAATTCAGCTTTTTCTCCCCAATCTCCACTGACACATCCTCCCCAAACTCCCTCATCTCCTCCCATATAATCAAATCTTTTTTGCCACATTTCATTCCGTGTTTTCTCACACCCCTTTCTTACAAAAAAAACCTTTGTCCTAATTTTCACCCATTCCCACCACTCCGTCATGCTCCCAAAATCCTTCTTTCTTCCTTTCAGCTTACAAAAAACCTAACATACTCTTCTCTTATTTTTACATCCTCAAACAAACTCACATTCAACTTCTACACCCCCTTCCCATACAAACCTCCATCACATATACTTACTCCACAATCAATTCTGCCATGATCCGTGAAAGGCATCCTCTGTACTGAAAAAGACAAATTCCTGGACATAAAACAAAAATCAATACGTGAGGACACTTTCCAACTAGAACTGAAAAAAGTTGGTCCCCCATCACTCCCAGCATTCTCTAATTTAAACATTTTTACAATATCCCCATTCCCCAAGCTCCTTCCCCGTACTATCCATTTTACTACCACCACCACCAACCCCTCCACTACCCACCCTATCTCCATCCCTAATAATGCAATTACAGTCACCTACCAAAACGGTTGCCCCCCCCCCCCCCCAAAAAAATAATTTTAATTTAACAAATAAGCAAAGGCTTCCATGCTTGTTAGCAGCACCATAAATGCAAAAAATACAAAACCACGCCCCCAAACTAAAAAAAAAAATCAGTACACACTGGCCCTGGTCCACATGCACAACCCTCCTAATTTGTATTTGATCCATCAACACTCAAAATACCTATTTTTCCTAATACTGGTTCCAATTGCCCCGTATTGGGAACCATGTGAATGATAAAGTAAAGAGCTTTTTCTTTTAAATAACTATTCTTGGGCAAATTTCCATCAGTTTGGATTAATGGCAAAGAATTTGGGGCGAATGTTAGACGAATTGAGATCAAAACCTTGATCGATTGACCCCTTAGTTGTTTTGCCCATTCTAATAATTTAAATGGAACTAAATACAGAAAATAAAGGAAGATGTTCTGAATAGCAAGAAAGTATTTATGCATTCTGCTTGCCATGCAAATTTAAGTGCCAATTTGCCTTACAATATATTATTTTGTAGATAAATTAAGCACAGGCTTAAAAAAATGGCGTGTTTATTCAAGAGGTGATTCTGCCAAGTATGGACTTTGCAGTGTATAACGTAAATATCAGAGGCGAGAAAAGGCCAATTTTATTGTAATAGTCTATTATTTTTACAACCATGCTGAGGCTGGGAGCTAAAAGAATTCATTATTTGGCACATTAGCTAAGAGAATTTGATGCTAGCTATTATATAACGAACAGGGACTGCAATGATGAGACCTCAGAAATAAAATGTTACACAAAGGTTTTCCTGCTTCATTTATTGGGAGGCAGCGGACTTTAACATTATTAAGAAATCAGAAACCGTTGTATTATTATTTTTTGTATACATTATTTCCAGGTTTGCAAAGTAAATGTTCTGGCAAAACAGTACAAGTAACAAGTACAAAACAAAGAAAAAAACATTAAGACTGCATAAGGAGAAAAAGAAAAGACGTAGTCAATGTACATACAGTATATATGAACATTTGTTGCCTTTAGTCTAGTCCAAACTTTTCAGTACGAAGTCCACATTGTATATTTTAATTTATTTTTTATTTTTTATAAATGTATAAATCAAATGTAATGCTTGCCATGGGACAACGTTAAATAATTTATGTATACAATATATATGACATAGGGGCCAGTGGTAGGAACTAATGAGAGCAGCTAGGAACACTCCCCTCTCTTTTTGGTTCATGTAAGCATTTAAGGTTCAGCAAACTACAGAGTCTTTCCATCTGCACAACGTAGATAAGCCCAAGTAGACTTATTGTTAATGTTTGTGAACAATAAAGATTGTGGGGCATATCTTACTAGGGATGAGGATTGGGTTCACCATTACCATGGGTTCCTGGTGAACAGTGGCAGCTGGTGGGTTCTTCTTTTGGGGGGGTGGCAAACAACCACCCCCCAGGCAGCCGGCCGTGCGGCACTATCACCACCTCCCAGGCGGCCGGCGGTGCTGCACTACCACCCCCCCTACCCCAGGCAGCCGGCGGTCCAGCACTTACCCGATCTTGTTGGCGGGCTGTGGTGTCCTCCAGCACAAACCACCCGGCAAGCATGTGGAGGGGTGAGGGCAGTGGCTCAGATGTCCACTCCTTTAGCAGCTTCCTCCTCCTTGTGCGTCTCCTCTCTCTTCCACCTAAGCACTAGGCATCAATAGGATCGCCTGCCGATTTGGCTAATCGGGAAACAGGTCTCATGACCTGCCACCTGATTGGCGGGGAGGAACTTTAGTGTGAAAATTAATTTGCTATCGTCACATAACTGGGTGGGCTCGGAGCGCAGTGCTCTGCACCCCGTGCCCCCCCCCCTTTTTTTGAAGCCTATTAGAGCCTGTGGCTCTAAACACATGCTTAAAAAAAAACTCCCCCCCATTGGAATCAATTGTCCGGCACCCTGATATGTAGATCAGGGGGCCGGGCGCATAGATAGGGGGAGGCGGTGCCTGTGCACCCTTTATTAACGGACTGCCACTGCTGGTGAATGTCTGGGATTTGCACAGTTTGCAAACCATGAACTTTTGCCCGAAACCTTTGCAAGTTCACTGGTAGAAATAACCAATAATGCGCTGCATAGCCTTTGCTCCTGATCAGTTGAGACACACGAGTTAATAATTTGAAGTCATGGATAACCAGTTCCCTTTTTAAATAAAATGGTGGTCTCACAGCAGCCATATTGTCAGTGTGTATTGGAGCTGTTAAGGAGAGCTGACAATTCCTGGAGAGATACTGTTTCTTTGAATTTTTTAATTTTGGCATTGGCACACTTCCTCCATGGCAGTGACAGGCTTAAGGTTGGACAATAGCTTGCCTATTAGCTCTACAAATGATCCAAATTGAATAACAAAATTTGTCCCATCATTGACTTTAATAGGGTTCATCACAAAGTTTGCAAATTTCAAGCAGCAATCACAAAACAGGTAGATTCGTTCATCTCTATGTCTTCCAATCAAGCACCACTAAAGAAAAGAAAAAATCTGTCTGGTTGATCTTTTAAGATCTGCTTTTCAATTTGGTTCCTCTTTTAATAGCCAAAAATAGATTATAAACCTACAGTGAATTGTTTATATGTAAACCCCAAAAATAATAATTTCACATATAGTGGCTGTGGTCATCTTCAGTTCCTTATACATTAAATCCATATATTCCTGAATCAAAGAATTTACACACATAAAAAAATAGAGATTCATGAAAATGACTGCGGCAGTGATGACAAATGGGCATGCTAATTTTCTGTGGAATCCAACACATTGCGATGATAAATGGTAATGCAGATCGCTTTGCAATGTAACTTTTAAAGGATAATATATGATACAGATGAAATGTAGAACAATGTTATATAAATGTACAGCATGATAAATAGCAGTGCACTTTTAATATACCATGATTCAGGGAGAAGTTTATGGCTATACAATGTGCCACTGAAGAGCACAGACTCATTTTTCATTCCCGTATTTACATTTTATGCTAATAATTGTTTAGTCTCTGTTGAAGTTCACCCCTTATAAGGACAGAATTTACTGCTTGTGGGTTCACTCTAGGTTTCTATTGGATAAGAAAGCAATAATGTATGTTGTGCCCATCAAAAGTGTGACTAAAGAATATTTATAAAGCCACAAATTATTATTTTTGTTTTTCTGTTATCAAAACATTTGTTGCAAACTGTCCACATGTGCTCTCATGTCATATTCATCACTGTTGGTCAAAACTCTGAATTTAAAAATCCAGAATATTAAAAGAGGAATGTGTTTTTCAAGATCTTAGAGCCAGTAATGCCGCGTACACACGAGCGGACTTTCTGACGGTCTTTCCGACGGACTTTCGACGGAGTTCCGACAAACTTTTCGTATGAACGGACTTGGCCACACACAATCACACTAAATTCTGACTGATTTGAACGTGATGACGTACAACCGGACTAGAATAAGGAAGTTCGTAGCCAGTAGCCAATAGCTGCCCTAGCATCGTTGTTTGTCCGTCGGACTAGCACACAGACGAGCAGATTTTTTGGGTCCAGCGGATTTCCGACGGGAAAATTTAAGACATGTTCTATTTCTAAAGTCTGTCGGATTTTTCGACTGCAAAAGTCCGATGGAGCCCACACACGATCGAATTGTCCGACGGATTCGTTCCGTCGGACCTTTGCTGTCGAAAAGTCCACTCGTGTGTACGCGGCATAAGGGAATTACATATAGAAACTATTGTATGTAATTCATTATGAAAGATGAAAAACTTATTTGTACCACTGAAACAACCATACACAAAATATACTATATTATAAGTTTGAGCTTTTGTATAAATATGTTCAAACATACTTGCTCACTTTTGTTAAATATCCCATATAAATGTAATATTTTAAACCTGAACTCCAGGCAGACATAAAAAACACAATTTAAAGCAGAACTCCAGCTTTTCCTCCCCAAAACAACAGATGCATTGTGCTTGTAAATGAATAACAACCCCCGTGTCAGTTTCTCTGTATCTTACCTCCTTTAGCTGTATAAAGCAGGTTTCTGTATCTGTGACGTCACTCCTTCTCTTGGCTGAATTTCTAAGTTCTCTGACTTCCTGTTTCCTTGCTATGCCAGTCTTGATACTACATGTCCCATGATCCTTTGAGCCTCTGTAGTTTCAGGGTGAGCTATAGGAGTCACTTATAGCAGCTGTGGGAGTTGATGTGGACGGGTCTAAGGGTTACTGTGGGTGGTGATTAGGAAAGGAATGGAATTGTGTTATCCCCACCCACACTCTATTGCTCTCTGCAGTGAATAGTGAACAACCAGGAAGTGGAACTTTAGTCAGAAAATGTAAGTGATTCTAAAGGCAATTTAAAAAAAAAATAATAAACATGTCATACTTCCCTGCTCTGTGTAATGGTGTGTTCTACTTCCCTGCTCTGTGTAATGGTTTGTTCTACTTCCCTGCTCTGTGTAATGGTTTGTTCTACTTCCCTGCTCTGTGTAATGGCGTGTTCTACTTCCTTGCGCTGTGTAATGGTGTATTATACTTCCCTGCTCTGTGTAATGGTTTGTTCTACTTCCCTGCTCTGTGTAATGGTTTGTTCTACTTCCCTGCTCTGTGTAATGGTTTGTTCTACTTCCCTGCACTGTGTAATGGTTTGTTCTACTTCCCTGCTCTGTGTAATGGTTTGTTCTACTTCTCTGCTCTGTGTAATGGTTTGTTATACTTCCCTGCTCTGTGTAATGGTTTGTTCTACTTCCCTGCTCTGTGTAATGGTTTGTTCTACTTCCCTGCTCTGTGTCATGGTTTGTTCTACTTCCTTGCTCTGTGTAATGGTTTGTTCTACTTCCCTGCTTTGTGTAATGGTTTGTTCTACTTCCCTGCTTTGTGTAATGGTTTGTTCTACTTCCCTGCTTTGTGTAATGGTTTGTTCTACTTCTCTGCTCTGAGTAATGGTTTGTCCTACTTCCCTGCTCTGTGTAATGGTTTATTCCACTTCTCTGCTCTGTGTAATGGTGTGTTATACTTCCCTGCTCTGTGTAATGGTTTGGTCCACTTCCCTGCTCTGTGTAATGGTGTGTTATACTTCCCTGCTCTGTGTAATGGTTTGTTATAATTCCCTGCTCTGTGTAATGATGTGTTATACTTCCCTGCTCTGTGTAATGATGTGTTATACTTCCCTGCTCTGTGTAATGATGTGTTATACTTCCCTGCTCTGTGTAATGGTTTGTTATACTTTACTGCTCTGTATAATGGTTTGTTATACTTCCCTGCTACGTGTAATGGTTTGTTATAATTCCCTGCTCAGTGTAATGGTTTGTTATACTTCCCTGCTCTGTTTAATGGTTTGTTCCACTTTCCTGCTCTGTGTAATGGTTTGTTCTACTTCCCAGCTCTGTGTAATGGTTTGTTCTACTTCCCTGCTCTGTGTAATGGTTTGTTCCACTTTCCTGCTCTGTGTAATGGTTTGTTCTACTTCCCTGCTCTGTGTAATGGTGTGTTCTACTTCCAAGCTCTGTGTAATGGTGTGTTCTACTTCCCTGCTCTGTGTAATGGTTTTGCAGAGAGCAGCCCTGGTCCTCCTCTTCCCCCACTGCCGCTTGCTAAGAGGGCACTCATGCATGCTTGCATCATGCAAACCCACACAGAAAATGGTAGACCACGCCCATCAAACACGCGTCGCTCTCACGTGTCATTTAGGCTGGGTTTGCATCTGCTTGTTTCTGAATGCATGGCAGCCCACACAGAAAACAGATGCTTTGATGTGCGTTTCTAAAATGTGCGGCAATGCACGTCACACTTTCATTACCATTTAGGCTGCATTCTCATCTGCATATTTCCTAACGCATGACAACCTGCAAGAAAATGCATGCTTTGCCGTGTGTTTTGAAACCAAAATCACATTTACATTACCATTCATTTATTCATTTGCATCTGCCTGTTTCCAAATGCACGGCAACCCAAAATAAAAAATTATGCTTTGCGGTGTGTTTTGAAAATGCGCAGCAATGTATATCATGTTTCCAAATGCAACCAGCACAGAAAAAACGCACTTTGTTGTGCATTTCAAAAACACATAGGGTGTGGATGCCTGAGACTCCATCCTCAGGTGAGTGAGCTCACCATCCAATGTCTGTGACTGATATCTCCCCCCCCCCCCTCTCTTCCCTATCCTGCCTCCAAACAAGTGAGTACACAGCTTTCCCCTTAAAAATACAATTTTGCCGTGCGAGGTTTGGACTCTTCCTGTAGGTGTGACTGGGTGGGACTGAATGCTAATTAGGATGTATTCCATCCCACCCACCATCAGAGCTGTGGAGGAAGTTACATCATTTGCACAGTCTCAGACTAATCAGGGGTGTGTTCTAGGCTAGAGTTGGAGCAGAAAGTGGCTATGGAAGGCATTCTGTCTACATCAGATTATATATAGTGTCACATGGTATACCGTATATACTCGAGTATAGGCCGACCCGAATATAAGCCGAGGCACCTAATTTTACCACAAACAACTGGGAAAACTTATTGACTCGAGTATAAGCCTAGGGTGAGAAATGCGCAGCTACTGTAAGGCCGGCTTCACACTGGGGCGGTGCGGGGCGGCGACGGTAAAGCAGCGCTATATTTAGCGCTGCTTTACCATCGTTTTACCCGCGGTATGCGGCCGCTAGCGGGGTGGTTTTAACCCCCGCTAGCGGCCGCAAAAGGGTTAAAAACCTCGGCAAAGCGCCGCTGCAGCGGCGGTTTGCGGGCGGTATCCCCGCGGTTTCCCATTGATTTCAATGGGAAGGAGCGGTATAGGAGCGGTGAATACACCGCTCCTTCACCGCTCCAAAGATGCTGCTAGCAGGACTTTTGTTGCGGTCCTGCTAGCGCACCGCTCCAGTGTGAAAGCCCTCCGGCTTTCACACTGGAGTGAATGGGGCCGGTTTTTTCAGGCGGTATACAGGCGCTATTTTTAGCGCCGTACCGCCTGAAAACCGCCCCAGTGTGAAAGGGGCCTAAGTGGAAAAGAGGGTCAACGATGCCCATTTGCAGCCTCACTGTGCCCATGCAGATGGACACAGTTGACCGATTTGGGGCCCTGTATCTCAGGGTCACTTAGTGCTAGGAACCCCATCTTTAGATATGTTGTAGTGCTAATTCCACTGGGTTGGAATAGAACATTTGGGGTTCCTAGCACCAAGTGTCCCCGAGATATGGGGCCCCAAATTCGGGTCAGAAAATCTCAAGCACTTTTCTGCAGCAGAGAATGACATTTTCTGAACCGACTTTGGGGCCCTGTATCTCGGGGTCACTTGGAGCTAGGAACCCCATATTTGGATATGTTGTAGTGCTAGTTCAACTGGGTTTGAATGCCAGGGGGCCCCGTATCTGGACTACAGCAGCAGCACTTCCGACATCCAACATTTTATCTATGTGCCTGAAAACTACTATTAAATGTGAGTGTTTTTAATCTGTTTTTACCACATTAAAAGTATTTATTACGGTATCACACTATGTGAGTTTTTCTCTCTCAAATATGACCTAATATTTATGAACACGGGAGAATCACTGGAGTTTTGATGACCGCATCCCTCCTGCCCTCTAATACGTTCACACCTTCCTTGGAATCCAACCGTGGAAAAGGGACCTGGTAACCCTCCACATTTAAAGCTTGTCACGACTTATGAGGCGTACGTCTCATTTAGTCTGTGACTTCCGGTAAGCCTCTTTTCAATAAGTGCTGACGCCGACGGAACAGGATCACCATCACTTCACTTAGAAACACCACTACTGTTTACGGCTACCCACATATCTCGTAGCACCCACAATGGACTATACCACTGTATAACTCACACATACAGTTTGGCGCCTTTTTTTCACTGAAGATTCACTTGTCATTTATGTATTTTCTGAAAGGTTTTATGTGTATCTATTTACAATATTAACAGTTTTTACTGTTCACCATTTTTTGAATATTTATTGAATTTTATCTGTCACAAGATCACTTTGCACTTTGCACAGATATTTATTCACAAAGTAATATAGGTGTTTTATTCAGTTTTTACCGTTCAGTTTTTACTGCTTCTGTAATTTTATATGAATTTTGACATAATTTATAGAATTTACAACACACACCTACGTTTTATATAATCTATTTTTTGCCTACGCTTTTACCATATCCTATAATAATATATAGGGGTGAATTTATACGTATAGCATCACCTAAGCACAACATAAACATCTACTGCCACCACTGTGGGCCTACCACCAGCACCATCTCATGCTGAGCCCATTGCTGTTGCAACAGTAATTTTAATTTGACAACCCTAAGTTTTCTACAGCTGTTTCACTGTTGCAAAGAATTAAAATTTTTTGGGTAGGTTAACTTTTTGTGGTCAGCATGATTATGTCTGTAGGGTTATGATGTTTTAGCACCACTAACACCCCCAACCCAGTTTTTCTGCACCTTCACAGTTTCAAAGAATTACATTTTTTTGGCAGGGAACAGCCTTTTCTTTGAATGAAAATTTAAGTAGGTTTATGGTGTTTTTACATCTATAACACCCAAAACTCAATTTTTCCACATGTGTTTTACAGTTGCAAAAAAAAATTTACTTTTTTAGGGGGCAGGTAACATCCTTTTCTCTACATCAAGGATGTCCAACTTTTTGACCTGTCTTGGGCCACATTGTAAGAAGAGGAATTGTCTAGTGCCACACATAAATTACACTAATGCGGCGTACACACGGTCGGAATTCCCGATGGAAACAGTCCGATGGGAGCTTTTCATCGGATTTTCCGACCGTGTGTATGCCCATCGGTCTTTTTCTGTCGGAATTTCCGACGGACTTTGGATTGAGAACCTGTTCTCAATTTTTCCGACGGAAAACCTTTCTGATCGTGTGTATGCAATTACGACACGCAAAATTCCGACGCATGCTCGGAAACAGTTCGACGCATGCTCGGAAGCATTAAACTTCCCTTTTATAGTGCAGTTGAACGTGTTGTATGCCATGGTGTTATTGACCGTCGGAATTTGGTGTGACCGTGTGTAGGCAAGACAATTTGAGCGAAATTCCGTCGGAATTCCGACGGGAAAACCATCAGAGCTTTTTCCAACGAGAACTCCGACCGTGTGTACGCCGCATAACAGTATGGATAGCTGATGATCATTCAGGCAGATTACACTTTAACAATCACTGATATAGATAATGTACATATCAGAGTAATAAAAATTCATTTTTTTGTTATATTTTTTATTATAAAAATAATAGAGTGCAACATAAAACGAGTGCGATATTTGACACTGTTTTTGATAAACTAACACCTCAATATCTGCTTCTTTGGATGGGGTAACAATTCTCAATGAATTCTCAAGATGCTCATCAGATATTTTGGTTCTAATTTTACCCCCCATGTTCTTCATCCTTGAAAATAGTTGCTCCCAAATATAGGTGCTGCAGAAAATTGAGGACATGAATAAGGAGTGATTGTGAAGAGTGGGAGATTTTTCTTTGGGAAGACAAAACTTATAAAAGTTACGATTGTGTGTTGGACAAGTGCTTGGACACCCCTGCTCTACATGGATATTTCTGTACAATTACAGTTTTGTAGCACCAGTAACACCTTAAACTCAATTTTTTCTACAGCTGTTGCTTGGTTGCAAATAATTTTGCTGGTTGTAGCTATCGTACTGTCTGCATGGAGTCTTTTTATTGAGCTGTCTTTTCTGTGTGCACAGACTATAGTGAACTTTATTTGTAAGGCCCCTTTCAGACGAGGCGGATCCGCTTGCATGGAGTCCGCCTCTGTCCGCCGGCTTAGCAGGAGATTTCTCCGTTGATCTCCGCTGAGCCAGCGGATGACAGGTCCCTCTCTGCTCACTAAGCGGGGAGGGGCTTGTCGAGCGCCGCTGGTCTCTATGGAGAGATCGGATGAAAACGGACAGCGTGTCCGTTTTCATCAGATCTCACCCGATCCGATCCACCAGCGACGGATCCAGACGTAGAGCCATCCATCTGCTTTTGGTGGATCGGACCGGGTTGGATGTCAGCGGACATGTCTCCGATGACATCCGACGCTCCATAGACCAGCATGGTCAAAACTGACAGGCGGACCTGTACGGTCCGTCAGTGTGAAAGGGGCCTAAGTGTGGTTTAATTTATTTGTTGTATTAAATTAGCTAGACATTCTTACACTATATTGCTGTTTGTATTTTTTTTGCCTCTGAGCATGGGCTGGTAAGAAGAGGATGTGTCTGGATGTGATCTGTGTTTGACCTCCAAATAGATACAAGCATTATCCAACCTGGCTAATACTGTGTAGGTTGGTTTTGGTCCACTCCAGACAATAAAGGCGAGTATGTGTTCAGAGGATTGGGGGAGCAGGTTTGATATTTCCTGTACATCATGTGATTTGTTGCATATGGATAAGGATTCATGTGTTCAGCATACTAAACTTCAGAGGAACACTATTTGAACATAGAGAATGTGAAGAATCAGTGGATTGTAACCACAATCTTGAAGCGTTTGTAAAGTTTAAGATTAAAAAAATATATATAAAAAAAATAAGAAACATGTTATATTTACCTGCTCTGTGCAATGGTTTTGCACAGAGCAGGCCCAATCCTGCTCTTCTTGGGTCCCCATCTTGCCCCATGCCCCCTGGTGAGTGCCCCATAGCAAGGTGCTTGCTCTGGGGACACTCGTGCGTGCTCACTCCCTGAGACACACAGATGTGGCTTGTTATTATTAAGCAATGCCGGGCCCCACTATTGCAGAATCTATTGATTGAATCTAATGATTACATTACACACTCCAAAGAGATGCTGATAGGTTAATTGGCTTCTGTCTAAATTGGCCCTAGTATATGAATGTGATTTAGGGACCTTAGATTGTAAGCTCCTTGAGGGTAGGGACCGATGTGAATGTATATGTAAAGCGCTGCGTAAATTGACGCCGATATATAAGTACCTTAAATAAAAAATAAATGAAAAAAAATTACATTGATTGTATACATAACTGAGGAGGAAATATTTCATTGCATTGACAGTATTTCTCAGTGCATGTTGTGTCACTCCTATATAAATGTATGATCTTATAGTCTCAAAAAAGTCCAATCCATAAACCAGATAAAGCTGGAAAAATCTCATGCAGATGCATATTCTAAATGCCTTTTATATAGACAACTTCCAGTATTCATAGTGCATAGTTGCTTGTACCATTTTCGCACTGTGATATCATACACAATTGCTATGAAAAATAAGGAATACACTCAATAAAAATCAATTGTAATAAAGAAGAAAAAAATCTCAAGTGGAAAAAGAAACATTTGAATGATGGATTAATCTGGACATTATTGGCCACTCACATAAAGAAACAAATGAAAATAATTTTTTAAGTACACATCGATCCAATAATGTAAGATGTGGCATCCCATGTTGCGTTACCTCAGTAGCCAAGCTTAAATGGTCCCATATCATTTAAAGTGACAAAATTGCTGTATAGCCATAAAGCTAGTAAAAGTAACTTGTACAGTATAAGATAGGAGAGACTAGTGGTAGGTCACAACAATATGTACAATATAAGGGCAAAATTTGTGGATACCTGATTATCACAATTAGAGATGAGCTTGTTGGACATCCCATTTTAAAACCATGGGTATTAGTATGGAGTTGGCCCCCTTTGCAGCTATAACAGTTCACATTTCTGTGAATGCTGTCCACATGATTTTTGAGTGTGTCAGTGCTTATATTTAGCCATGTAGCCAAAAGAGCATTTGTGAGGTCAGATACTGATGTTGGATGATAAGACCCGACTTGCAATCGACATTCCATTTCACAGCCTCAAACAGTGTATGTATCTACTAGAATTGTAGTTCCACCTCCTTCCAGTATGTGAAATTCCAGGAAAAACCTTAATACCACAACCAGACAGATCCAATTATAGTCCAAAGAGTTAACTCTTCTTAGATAATTTGTAGTGGTATATTTAACAGACTTTTAAATGCCTCTTATGCAGGGCCGTCTTTTCCATTGGGCACGCTGGGCAGTTGCCCGGGGGCCCCACCTGCCAGTGACCCCAGCCAAGCATCTATGTGTCACCCTTGCTCCAATTTTCTGTGACCCCCGCGCTCCGGCCGCCATGTCCAGTCTCAAGCCGGCCCCTGGCGCCCTGTGATTGGGCGAAAGGGGTCATGTGTGGTAAGTGGGGCTGGCCTGTCCTCAATCGCGGGAGAGCGTGTCTGGCCTGCACTGTGAGCTGTGGCTGCTGCCCTCTCCTCCTGCATGTCCCTGCCGGGGCATGCAGTCGGTGCCCGATGTCTTCTTCTCCTCCTCTCCAGGTCACTGATCATGTCCCCAGTCTGGCAGTGTGACAGGCGGCAGCGCAGAGGCAGAGCAGATCATGAAACAAAAAAGGTAAGAGACTCACTCGTGTTGCTGGCCCGGGGGGGGGGGGTAGATATGGTCTGGGGAGAGGGAGCAACCATAAAGTCAGTGTAATGTGTTGTGTGTATTGTATAGTGTATTGTGTGTATAGTTTATTGTGTGTAGTGTATTGTGTGTGTAGTGTATAGTGTATTTTGTGTAGTGTATTGTGTGTAGTGTATTGTGTGTGTAGTGTGTAGTGTATTGTGTGTGTATAGTGTATTGTGTGTAGTGTATAGTGTATTGTGTGTGTAGTGTATTGTGTGTGTATAGTGTATTGTGTGTGTGTAGTGTATTGTATGTAGTGTATTGTGTGTGTGTGTGTGTGGGTGGTGTATTGGTCTGTGGATAGAGTATTGTGTGTAGTGTATTGTGTATTGTGTGTGTGTGTGGTGTATTGGTCTGTGGGTAGAGTATTGTGTAGCGGTCAGTATGTAGTGTATTGTGTAGTGGTCTGTGGGTAGTGTATTGTGTGTGTAGTGTATAGTGTATTGTGTGGGTGGTGTATTGGTCTGTGGATAGAGTATTGTGTGTGTGGTGTATAGTGTATTGTGTATTGTGTGTGTGGTGTATTGGTCTGTGGATAGAGTATTGTGTGTGTGTGGTGTATAGTGAATTGTGTGTAGTGTATTGTGTGTGTGGTGTATTGGTCTATGGGTAGAGTATTGTGTAGCGGTCAGTATGTAGTGTATTGTGTAGTGGTCTGTGGGTAGTGTATTGTGTGTGTAGTGTCTAGTGTGTGTGTGTAGTGTATTGTGTGGGTGGTGTATTGGTCTGTGGATAGAGTATTGTGTATAGTGTATTGTGTGTGTGGTGTATAGTGAATTGTGTGTAGTGTATTGTGTGTGTAGTGTATAGTGTATTGTGTGGGTGGTGTATTGGTCTGTGGATAGAGTATTGTGTGTGTGTGTGGTGTATAGTGAATTGTGTGTAGTGTATTGTGTGTGTGGTGTATTGGTCTATGGGTAGAGTATTGTGTAGCGGTCAATATGTAGTGTATTGTGTAGTGGTCTGTGGGTAGTGTATTGTGTGTGTAGTGTCTAGTGTGTGTGTGTGTGTGTGGTGTATTGTGTGAGTGGTGTATTGGTCTGTGGATAGAGTATTGTGTGTAGTGTATAGTGTATTGTGTGTGTGTGGTGTATAGTGAATTGTGTGTAGTGTATTGTGTGTGTGGTGTATTGGTCTGTGGGTAGAGTATTGTGTAGCGGTCAGTATGTAGTGTATTGTGTAGTGGTCTGTGGGTAGTGTATAGTGTATTGTGTAGTAGAAGAAATATTGGAGATACGGGACTGTCCAAGGTACATAATTACAAAAAGAAATTTCATAGAGATATAATAAAAAATACTTATTTTTTTGGCATATAAAAAGAAATGGAATATATATAAGACTCCATGTACAACAGTATATAAATCACAGGTTTCGAAGGTACTACATACAATTCCTATTGGAACACCTTTATGATAATACACTCAAGATACATAGGTCATAATACTTGTCCAATTGCTCGACATGTTTCGCCTACATAGGCTTCATCAGGAGACAAGGATAAAGTACATTACAGATGGACGAAGGCTTTGAAGATATTTTCTTATTCTATGGTATGTATACAAAACAATATATAGGTTAGTATGTACACAAAGCAATTTTATTCATTAACATTTCTGTGCTGCTAATAAGGTCCTGTTCGTTGTCAACTTCAGCGTTGTAGGGCCTGTGAAGTACAGAGGTACTTATTTAGCACAAATATATTTGTATATACTATAATGTAATTACCCGAGATGCAGGGAAGTAGTGTGACCACGCCCAATGTCTGTTATCAAACTTTACCTACCTCTACGGAAGCTCATATAAGATTATACACGCAGGAGGCTCGGGTTAAACCCCCAAAAAAGGGGAAAAGGGAACTGATCTATCTTGATTTTATATGTTGTCCATTAATGGCCAAAATGTTCTGTAAAAATAGCAAGAGAAAAACAAAACAAAGAAAAAGAAGAGCTCTAATGAGAATACATAGGAGCTATATTCATTGTATTTCAGAAACCCCCAATGTAGTTAAGATCCCCTACCTTCTAATGGGGTATATATACCATCAGGATATATTGTGCTGATGGCTGGTCGGCCCATACATCATGCCCCATGCATGGGGCTAAGTATGTTGTTCAATGCCTGTGAATCACATAGAGGTTTTGGGGTAAACACGATGGCTCCATGTAATAATAGTTCAAGGGACAAATCGTCCACAGTTAGGAAAGAATAGATCTAGCGTTTTACCTATTTTGGAGTTCCCGATGCGTCCCGAGCCTCACGTCCACCTCAGTCTGACCTACCGTCAGACTGGGTTTAAATGGTCTCCCCCCGTGGCGCCAAAACGCACGGTGTGTGACGTCACGCCGTGCTGACGTCACGTGGACATATTACGGGAGCCGGCCAGCGCCCAATCCATCCCATGTGACCGGAACGTTCCTGAATGGAACTACTTCCGGTTCTAAGTGCGGCTAGGGCTTCCCTGACATACCCTGCTGACAGCAGCCATAATGCTCCGTCAGAACAAGGCATAAGAGGGTGCGAGATGTCAAAAGCTAACACTTAATGGCCGGACCGGTGCTCATGGCCGACCTCCGATCCGGATGCGTGGCGGGAAATGGTCCGCCATAGATTGGCGGACAAAACCACGCCACGCATTCGGATAAGTCCATACGAATCCCCATAGCCCAAAGGCTGCCGCCGTATGGAGTTCGCCCTATGCATTGGTGTAAAGTATCCCAGGGACCGATGCCACCGCTTAGTCCGCCCGGACCAACCAGAACATAGAAAAAGAGAGCAGAATAAAAGAATAAAGAAAGATGAGAAATATGAAAATATGTTTGAAAAACATCCCGCAAACACACATCCATTGCAGCACATATATATTTTTGTTTTTGTTTGTTTTTTATTTGTGACATAGGAGTACGTTATAACCACACAAAAAGTGCCCCAAAGCCTGGGCCACTGTGTTTACAACTTAAAAATAGATGTCATTAAATACTATTACAAAATATAAATAATAATCACTAGACATTGTTCCACCCCTGCGCAGAGGGGGATGTCAAATGAGCGAGCACGCTCCAAAACAGATAAGTCAAAGCCAAACTTAGGCCCCACAAGACCCACGCACCAAGCCCTGTGGTGCCCAACTTCAGGCGCAAACAGAGGGGAAAGGACTGTAGTCGGCAAGTAATGAAAAAATAATAATAAATAGCGGTACTATAATTCCTAAAGGGAGAAACCCCCCTATAGGGTATTACATTATAGGAAGGGTTTAAAGCTAATCCCTTCGTTGAGGCCCGGGTGCCGGGTAGCCCTCAACATATAGATCCATCTGGTTTCGATTTGTAAGAGTTTCTTATCTAGATCACCCCCCCGTTCCTGTTGGGGCAGATGTTCAAGACTGTAGAAGCCAATGTATTTAAGGTCAAAATTGTGATATAGGCCTACATGGCGACTGATAGGTGTCTCCATTTTACGTTTACAGATTAGTGATACATGATCTCTCATGCGGCAGAATAGGGGGCGTTTTGTTTTCCCCACATAAAATGCTCCGCATAAGCATTTCATCAGGTATACTGATCCCACGGATTGACAATTAGTGCGGTGTTTAGGAGTCCATGTTTTTCCATCTGGTAGGTCTATGCTTTTGCCCTCTAAAATAAAGCGGCAGAATTTACATTTACTGCATCTATATGTACCTGAAATTTGCTTATTGCTATTCTGTTCATGCGTATAATGACTACTTACCAGGGTGTCACGTAATGAGCGTGACCTCCTATATGTGATCTCTGGATATGGTTTGATATATTTTGAGATTTTTTGATCAGTGGACAAAAGGTACCAAAACTTTTTATATATGTTACGTACCTTTTTATGTTGGCGATTGTATTTGGTAACAACTCGTGTACTTTCCTGGGTCTTAGCTCGTCTCGGTTTATACTGTAAAAGCTGTCTATTCATATCCACTACCTGATTGTAGGCCTTCCTAAGGCATGTTTTGCTGTATCCTCGCAGGAGGAGACGATCGCGCAAAAGGTTTGCCTCTCGCTGAAAGTCATCGAGATGCGTACAGTTGCGCTTAATCCTTAAAAATTGGCTGTAGGGAATACTCCTGATTAGTTTCTCAGGATGAGAACTACTGGCATGCAGCATGCTGTTACCTGCTGAAGCTTTTCTGTAGAGAGTGGAGCATAGAGTTCCTTTCTCATCCACAAAGAGTTCAACATCTAAAAAGGTAATCCTTTTCTGATCGTAGTTAAAGGTAAATTTTAAGTTATATTCATTAGTTTGTAGTTCATCCAGGAAAACAGTAAGGTCCTCCCTTGATCCTGACCATATCATGAGGACGTCACGTAACGACTCCACGACATGATTTTGCCGATGGACAGACTCTTGCTCTCATCAGAGAATAAATCTCGCTCCCATCCCCCCAGGTACAAGTTCGCATATGAGGGCGCACATTTTGCCCCCATAGCGACCCCCTGCACCTGGAGGTAATGGGAGCGTTTAAATACAAATATATTGTGCATTAAGATAAAGCCAAGTAACTCCAGTACAAACTCATTGTATTTCCATGAATCTATGTCCCTTTCTGTCAAAAATTCCCTTATTACCTCGACACCTTTTTTGTGTGGGATCGAGTTATAAAGGGCTTCTATGTCGATGGCTACCAGCCATGCATTTGTGGGTATCTGTAATCCGTCTGTACTTTTCAGAAGTTCTATAGTGTCCTTGACATATGAAAATAAGCATTTGACATGCGGGTACAGATACTCATCAACTAATTGACTGGCTTTTTCTGTCAGGGATCCACACCCTGAGATTATGGGGCGGCCTGGTGGCGATGTTAGGCTCTTATGCACCTTGGGCAAGGCGTAAAAAGTAGGAGTGGTAAACGAGGTCATGTCTAAAAAATCAAAGGTTTTGGCATCTATAGTGCCATTCAAGCGGGCCTTCATTATTATGCCTCTATATTTGTTCATATAATAGTTTACATGTGAGGCTGGGACCGATCTGTACCATGTCTTATTTGATATTATGTCTAAGCACATTTTTTCATAGTTCTCTGCATTTAGTATAACAAAGTTCCCACCCTTATCGGATGGTTTGATTATAATATTGCTGTTTGATTTTAAATTTTGTAATGCCTCTTTTAATTCTTTCGGCAGGTTGGTCTGAGGTCCCACCTGCCAATTAGTAGATTCTATTTCTTTTGTGACCTGTATTACAAAGGCCCAAATGTTGGAATTCCCCTGTAAAACAGGAAAGGATTTTGACTTGGGTTTATAAGTTTTAGGGATACCAAAATTTAGAGCGCCAGAAGCCGATGGGTCCGTGGGGCGCAAGCAAGAGGGAGGAAACGTCACCCCCTGTTGGATAATGGGGGGAAGAGAGGGGCTGGTATACGTCCAGCCCGCTTCCTCCGGGTTGCTCTCATCCCACAGGTCCATCAGGTCCTGTGGTGCCCGCAAGTCCTCAAAAGTAATGCCTTCTATATTGGCGTTGTTCTGCTCGCCAATGGGGGCATCGGATGATGTTCTGTCATAAATAACTTTGTACATCAGGCGTCGTGCGAAGAGGTGGAGATCTTTGACCAATTCAAACTTATCTGCGTTTTCATCCGGGCAAAAAGTGAGACCTAGTTGTAGTACCTTGGTCTCATTGTCCGAAAGTGGGTACAAACATGTCCCGACTCGCCAAAATAGGGGGGTCGGGACAAGTTATTTTAAAGGCTGGTTGGTTTTCTTCATTGGGGTAGTTGACGGTAGGGTGCGTTTACGGTCACTAGAATTGCTAGAAAAGATTGGAGCTGTTTTTACCTCCGCATGGGGTCCCAGATTTGTCCCTCCATGTGTCTGTCCCTGTGAGGGAGGACCCACCACCAGGGAAATGGAATCAATGTTCCTGGTGGGGGTAGTGAGTGATACAAGGGAATGATTCAGTGTGCTATTGGACAAAGTTGTATTGAGTGTAGTATTGTTTTTACTCTGTTGAGAACGTAATTTTTTATCCTTACTACTTATTTTGTCCGATCGTGGTCGGCTCTGTAAACTAGTTTCACTGTCCTTCTTTCTTTTACGTATCGCTCCTTCACGTTGTGATTTATCTTTCCGCAAAGCTATGGGTGCAAATGACGTTGAAGAAATGGATGATGTATCCAGTTCTCCAAGATCCAAATTGGGAATTTGTAGGTCCTGATTCAAGTTACTTCTTCTCAAAGGGTATTTATTGGGTTGGTTCCATTTATACGCCTGTTCGTAAGTATATGCTTTTTTATCCCGTTGGTATTTATTTTCCTTTACTTTGATTAAGCTTGTTGCATATTTTGTAAGGTGGTCCCTAAGATTCTTATCCTTCTCTGTAAAACAAGCATGGGATCCCAAGTTGGCATGTTCCTCCTGCCATCTAAGGATCTCAAGATCCAGTTCCGCAATGTCTTTGTCATATTGTTCACTGAGAATTTGCATCATTTGCAAGGAGCATGTTTGCAAATTCTCCTCCCACATTCTTTTTATGTTTGGTTCTACCTTCTTAATGTTCGGAAAGATCTGTATACGAAGTCCCCAAGGTACTATCCTATTGGATCTATATTTATCAAAAAATTCTTTGTGCCAAAACAACCGGGTCTTTTTTTCTATCATTCGCTGAAGGCTGGAGAAGTATGTACTTACATCCGCCTCATTGATATCCTCCTTGGAGCAATAGAGATTAACATCCGTCACAAAGCCTGCCCGGGCTTGACCGCAATAGTCTGTCATATTGATAAGTATTCATACACTTACCAGCTACTTTCCTCCTCTCTGTAGGTGTAACACACCGGAAGTAAATGGAAGGGGGGGGGGGGCACACGTGATAAAGTGCGAGGGTCGTGCCCAATTCAGCCTTACCCATATGTCTAGAGCGTGCTCGTCATGAAAGAAAAATATACAGAAAAAAGCATGATTATTTAAAATTCATATCCAAGTATCACAGAACATAAATCATTACTGACATATACATCTAAAGCATAGAGATAAACTCCAGTCTAGATAGGCAGTTTATGGAACTGTTATTTTATGAATTAGTTAACCCTAATATGGGGAACAAACATAGCTAGCGAAAGGGTATCATGGGTGTTTGAACCACCCTGGGTATAGAAATTTTCAAAGCTCGCTAGACTGGAGTGTTCTCCTAAAGTTACTCATATATATTGTACTATCATCCCAAATTAATATAAGAAGAAGAAATATTGGAGATACGGGACTGTCCAAGGTACATAATTACAAAAAGAAATTTCATAGAGATATAATAAAAAATACTTATTTTATTGGCATATAAAAAGAAAAGGAATATATATAAGACTCCATGTACAACAGTATATAAATCACAGGGTTTGAAGGTACTACATACAATTCCTATTGGAACACCTTTATGATAATACACTCAAGATACATAGGTCATAATACTTGTCCAATTGCTCGACATGTTTCGCCTACATAGGCTTCATCAGGAGACAAGGATAAAGTACATTACAGATGGACGAAGGCTTTGAAGATATTTTCTTATTCTATGGTATGTATACAAAACAATATATAGGTTAGTATGTACACAAAGCAATTTTATTCATTAACATTTCTGTGCTGCATGAATGTGCGGTAGCAGTAACGTCTAATTGAAGTCAACATGCACACGTATGATCCCCTACCTCCAATGTCATAGAGTCAATACATGCCCACACTTCCAAGTATTGGTCGGGACGGGCCCACAATGGCACCTCCCAGGTGGGGATTTACACAGGGCTATGCCAAACGGCCACAGCCAAAGATAGTGGCTGGGGAGTCGTAGGGGGAGAAATAAGGTCCTGTTCGTTTTCAACTTCAGCGTTGTAGGGCCTGTGAAGTACAGAGGTACTTATTTAGCACAAATATATTTGTATATACTATAATGTAATTACCCGAGATGCAGGGAAGTAGTGTGACCAAGCCCAATGTCTGTTGTCAAACTTTACCTACCTCTACGGAAGCTCATATAAGATTATACACGCAGGAGGCTCGGGTTAAACCCCCAAAAAAGGGGAAAAGGGAACTGATCTATCTTGATTTTATATGTTGTCCAAAGACATTGTGGAACTGGATCTTGAGATCCTTAGATGGCAGGAGGAACATGCCAACTTGGGATCCCATGATTGTTTTACAGAGAAGGATAAGAATCTTAGGGACCACCTTACAAAATATGCAACAAGCTTAATCAAAGTAAAGGAAAATAAATACCAATGGGATAAAAAAGCATATACTTACGAACAGGCGTATAAATGGAACCAACCCAATAAATACCCTTTGAGAAGAAGTAACTTGAATCAGGACCTACAAATTCCCAATTTGGATCTTGGAGAACTGGATACATCATCCATTTCTTCAACATCATTTGCACCCATAGCTTTGCGGAAAGATAAATCACAACGTGAAGGAGCGATACGTAAAAGAAAGAAGGACAGTGAAACTAGTTTACAGAGCCGACCACGATCGGACAAAATAAGTAGTAAGGATAAAAAATTACGTTCTCAACAGAGTAAAAACAATACTACACTCAATACAACTTTGTCCAATAGCACACTGAATCATTCCCTTGTATCACTCACTACCCCACCAGGAACATTGATTCCATTTCCCTGGTGGTGGGTCCTCCCTCACAGGGACAGACACATGGAGGGACAAATCTGGGCCCCCATGCGGAGGTAAAAACAGCTCCAATCTTTTCTAGCAATTCTAGTGACCGTAAACGCACCCTACCGTCAACTAGCCCAATGAAGAAAACCAACCAGCCTTTAAAATAACTTGTCCCGACCCCCCTATTTTGGCGAGTCGGGACAAGTTTGATATTATAAATTTATCCTCTTACCCACTTTCGGACAATGAGACCAAGGTACTACAACTAGGTCTCACTTTTTGCCCGGATGAAAACGCAGATAAGTTTGAATTGGTCAAAGATCTCCACCTCTTCGCACGACGCCTGATGTACAAAGTTATTTATGACAGAACATCATCCGATGCCCCCATTGGCGAGCAGAACAACGCCAATATAGAAGGCATTACTTTTGAGGACTTGCGGGCACCACAGGACCTGATGGACCTGTGGGATGAGAGCAACCCGGAGGAAGCGGGCTGGACGTATACCAGCCCCTCTCTTCCCCCCATTATCCAACAGGGGGTGACGTTTCCTCCCTCTTGCTTGCGCCCCACGGACCCATCGGCTTCTGGCGCTCTAAATTTTGGTATCCCTAAAACTTATAAACCCAAGTCAAAATCCTTTCCTGTTTTACAGGGGAATTCCAACATTTGGGCCTTTGTAATACAGGTCACAAAAGAAATAGAATCTACTAATTGGCAGGTGGGACCTCAGACCAACCTGCCGAAAGAATTAAAAGAGGCATTACAAAATTTAAAATCAAACAGCAATATTATAATCAAACCATCCGATAAGGGTGGGAACTTGGTTATACTAGATGCAGAGAACTATGAAAAAATGTGCTTAGACATAATATCAAATAAGACATGGTACAGATCGGTCCCAGCCTCACATGTAAACTATTATATGAACAAATATAGAGGCATAATAATGAAGGCCCGCTTGAATGGCACTATAGATGCCAAAACCTTTGATTTTTTAGACATGACCTCGTTTACCACTCCTACTTTTTACTACTTGCCCAAGGTGCATAAGAGCCTAACATCGCCACCAGGCCGCCCCATAATCTCAGGGTGTGGATCCCTGACAGAAAAAGCCAGTCAATTAGTTGATGAGTATCTGTACCCGCATGTCAAATGCTTATTTTCATATGTCAAGGACACTATAGAACTTCTGAAAAGTACAGACGGATTACAGATACCCACAAATGCATGGCTGGTAGCCATCGACATAGAAGCCCTTTATAACTCGATCCCACACAAAAAAGGTGTCGAGGTAATAAGGGAATTTTTGACAGAAAGGGACATAGATTCATGGAAATACAATGAGTTTGTACTGGAGTTACTTGGCTTTATCTTAATGCACAATATATTTGTATTTAAACGCTCCCATTACCTCCAGGTGCAGGGGGTCGCTATGGGGGCAAAATGTGCGCCCTCATATGCGAACTTGTACCTGGGGGGATGGGAGCGAGATTTATTCGTTGATGAGAGCAAGAGTCTGTCCATCGGCAAAATCATGTCGTGGAGTCTTTACATTGATGACGTCCTCATGATATGGTCAGGATCAAGGGAGGACCTTACTGTTTTCCTGGATGAACTACAAACTAATGAATATAACTTAAAATTTACCTTTAACTACGATCAGAAAAGGATTACCTTTTTAGATGTTGAACTCTTTGTGGATGAGAAAGGAACTCTATGCTCCACTCTCTACAGAAAAGCTTCAGCAGGTAACAGCATGCTGCATGCCAGTAGTTCTCATCCTGAGAAACTAATCAGGAGTATTCCCTACAGCCAATTTTTAAGGATTAAGCGCAACTGTACGCATCTCGATGACTTTCAGCGAGAGGCAAACCTTTTGCGCGATCGTCTCCTCCTGCGAGGATACAGCAAAACATGCCTTAGGAAGGCCGACAATCAGGTAGTGGATATGAATAGACAGCTTTTACTGTATAAACCGAGACGAGCTAAGACCCAGGAAAGTACACGAGTTGTTACCAAATACAATCGCCAACATAAAAAGGTACGTAACATATATAAAAAGTTTTGGTACCTTTTGTCCACTGATCAAAAAATCTCAAAATATATCAAACCATATCCAGAGATCACATATAGGAGGTCACGCTCATTACGTGACACCCTGGTAAGTAGTCATTATACGCATGAACAGAATAGCAATAAGCAAATTTCAGGTACATATAGATGCAGTAAATGTAAATTCTGCCGCTTTATTTTAGAGGGCAAAAGCATAGACCTACCAGATGGAAAAACATGGACTCCTAAACACCGCACTAATTGTCAATCCGTGGGATCAGTATACCTGATGAAATGCTTATGCTGAGCATTTTATGTGTGGAAAACAAAACGCCCCCTATTCTGCATGAGAGATCATGTATCACTAATCTGTAAACGTAAAATGGAGACACCTATCAGTCGCCATGTAGGCCTATATCACAATTTTGACCTTAAATACATTGGCTTCTACAGTCTTGAACATCTGCCCCAACAGGAACGGGGGGGTCATCTAGATAAGAAACTCTTACAAATCGAAACCAGATGGATCTATATGTTGAGGGCTACCCGGCACCCGGGCCTCAACGAAGGGATTAGCTTTAAACCCTTCCTATAATGTAATACCCTATAGGGGGGTTTCTCCCTTTAGGAATTATAGTACCGCTATTTATTATTATTTTTTCATTACTTGCCGACTACAGTCCTTTCCCCTCTGTTTGCGCCTGAAGTTGGGCACCACAGGGCTTGGTGCGTGGGTCTTGTGGGGCCTAAGTTTGGCTTTGACTTATCTGTTTTGGAGCGTGCTCGCTCATTTGACATCCCCCTCTGCGCAGGGGTGGAACAATGTCTAGTGATTATTATTTATATTTTGTAATAGTATTTAATGACATCTATTTTTAAGTTGTAAACACAGTGGCCCAGGCTTTGGGGCACTTTTTGTGTGGTTATAACGTACTCCTATGTCACAAATAAAAAACAAACAAAAACAAAAATATATATGTGCTGCAATGGATGTGTGTTTGCGGGATGTTTTTCCAACATCTTTTCATATTTCTCATCTTTCTTTATTCTTTTATTCTGCTCTCTTTTTCTATGTTCTGGTTGGTCCGGGCGGACTAAGGTGGCATCGGTCCCTGGGATACTTTACACCAATGCATAGGGCGAACTCCATACGGCGGCAGCCTTTGGGCTATGGGGATTCGTATGGACTTATCCGTGCGTTTTGGCGCCACGGGGGGAGACCATTTAAACCCAGTCTGACGGTAGGTCAGACTGAGGTGGACGTGAGGCTCGGGACGCATCGGGAACTCCAAAATAGGTAAAACGCTAGATCTATTCTTTCCTAACTGTGGACGATTTGTCCCTTGAATTATTATTACATGGAGCCATCGTGTTTACCCCAAAACCTCTATGTGATTCACAGGCATTGAACAACATACTTAGCCCCATGCATGGGGCAGGATGTATGGGCCGACCAGCCATCAGCACAATATATCCTGATGGTATATATACCCCATTAGAAGGTAGGGGATCTTAACTACATTGGGGGTTTCTGAAATACAATGAATATAGCTCCTATGTATTCTCATTAGAGCTCTTCTTTTTCTTTGTTTTGTTTTTCTCTTGCTATTTTTACAGAACATTTTGGCCATTAATGGACAACATATAAAATCAAGATAGATCAGTTCCCTTTTCCCCTTTTTTGGGGGTTTAACCCGAGCCTCCTGCGTGTATAATCTTATATGAGCTTCCGTAGAGGTAGGTAAAGTTTGACAACAGACATTGGGCGTGGTCACACTACTTCCCTGCATCTCGGGTAATTACATTATAGTATATACAAATATATTTGTGCTAAATAAGTACCTCTGTACTTCACAGGCCCTACAACGCTGAAGTTGAAAACGAACAGGACCTTATTTCTCCCCTACGACTCCCCAGCCACTATCTTTGGCTGTGGCCGTTTGGCATAGCCCTGTGTAAATCCCCACCTGGGAGGTGCCATTGTGGGCCCGTCCCGACCAATACTTGGAAGTCTGGGCATGTATTGACTCTATGACATTGGAGGTAGGGGATCATACGTGTGCATGTTGACTTCACTTAGACGTTACCGCTACCGCACATTCATGCAGCACAGAAATGTTAATGAATAAAATTGCTTTGTGTACATACTAACCTATATATTGTTTTGTATACATACCATAGAATAAGAAAATATCTTCAAAGCCTTCGTCCATCTGTAATGTACTTTATCCTTGTCTCCTGATGAAGCCTATGTAGGCGAAACATGTCGAGCAATTGGACAAGTATTATGACCTATGTATCTTGAGTGTATTATCATAAAGGTGTTCCAATAGGAATTGTATGTAGTACCTTCAAACCCTGTGATTTATATACTGTTGTACATGGAGTCTTATATATATTCCTTTTCTTTTTATATGCCAATAAAATAAGTATTTTTTATTATATCTCTATGAAATTTCTTTTTGTAATTATGTACCTTGGACAGTCCCGTATCTCCAATATTTCTTCTTCTTATATTAATTTGGGATGATAGTACAATATATATGAGTAACTTTAGGAGAACACTCCAGTCTAGCGAGCTTTGAAAATGTATTGTGTAGTAGTGTAGTGGTCAGTGGATAGTGTAGTTTTTGTCGTAGTGGTCAGTATAGAAATCAGGTAGGGTGGTGTGTAGTGTAGTGGTCAGTGGATATAGTGTAGTGTATTGTTTTTTAGGGCCCCTGTACACTGTATTGCCCAGGGGCCTATAATGCTCTTAAGATGGCCCTGCTCTTATGTCATTTCATTGTAGACACTCCTTGCATAAATTATCAATGACGTAACAATAGCCATAGTGGCTCATATGGCTGCTATAGGGCCTGGGGAGTAAAAGAGGCTCCAGCAAGAGGTTGTTAAAGCGGTGTTTCAGCTTAAAACATTTTTTTTTAAAAGTCGGCAGCTAAAAAAAAAGTAGCTGCTGACTTTTAATAAGGAGACTTACCTTTCCAGGGCGCCCGCGATGTCGGCCGCCGAGGCCGACATGTCCTTCGGCTCTCGGGTCCCGGCGCCGCCATCTTGACTAAGGGAAACAGGCAGTGGAGCCTTGCGGCTTCACTGGCCGTTTCCTACTGCGCATGCGTGATTTGTGAATGGGACGCGCTGTGTTAGGGAACACACAGTTCCCAGAACACAGCGCGCCCCATTACCCAGAAGACAACGTGGAGGAGGAGAGAAGACCGAAGAAGACCGAAGATCACAGCGGAGTAGGAAGGAGGCAGATTAGGAAGACTGTCTAGCAACAGGGATTTCTAGTTTTTTTTCAAATGTTTTATTTTTTATTTTTTTATGAATATTAATGCTCTTTATTTTTTTTTAGGGTGGCCCTCCACTTTAAGTCAATTTAAACATAGAAAATCTGTGTTTAAGGGAAGATAAAACAGATCCATTACTGTATCACTAAGGATTGCTGAGATTGCTATTGACCTCAAGAAGACCTGACGTCAGACGTACAGCAGCAGATTTCAGATTTGTTGTTGCTAGTCACCAATTACATTTGCAGGCTGTGCAGTAAGGAAATTTGCTTAGCTGTCTAAGGAAGTGTTTTTCAACCGAGGTGCCACGGCACCCTGGAGTGTCCCAAACAGTCCTCAGGGGTGCTGAGGCAACAACCCGGTCTGAGTGCGAGGTCCTGTGTACAATGAGAAGAGAGAGACCTAGCACCCCCCGCATCTCCTCCTGGCTCTCTCCTCCTCTCTGCTGCTATGTGTACTATTGCCAGCAAAACAGAAAGCTGTGCAGGCCGCCTGCCCGTTTCCTGCCAACCAATTATGTCATCAGTTGCTAAGGACACGTCGGGCGGCACACAAAGCTTTTTGTTTTTCCGGCAATAGTACAAAAAGCAGCAGGGAGGAAGAGAGATCCAGGAGGAGGTGCGTGGTGTTCTATCTCTCTCTCCTCTCTGTACACAGGACCTCGCACTCAGACCGAGATGTTGCCAAGGAGGAGTGAGCCAATGAGAAGAGAGAGGGGGTGGGGCCAAACCGTGGCTCTGTGTCTGAATGGACACACAGAGCTGCGGCTCGGCTCAGGTGCCCCAAGCAAGCAGCTTCCTGTGGGGGCACTCGGCAGGAGGGATGGGCCAGGAGCCCCAGCGAGGGACCGGAGAAGAGGAGGATCTGGGCTGCTCTGTGCAAAACCACTGCACAGAGAAGGTAAGTATAAGATGTTTGTTATTTTTAAATGAAAAAGACTTTAGTATCATTTTGAGATCAATGACAGTAGGGAGGTACCCAGGAGATTCTATCAAAATTTTGACATGGGGCCTCATGACCTATAGTTACACCTCTGATTGTTGTCAATAAGAATCTCTAATATGGTAAATAAAGTGACGCTCTACATACTGATTTTAGATATGTTTTGTAAATGTTTTTATTTTATTGATCTTATTACATGTATTTGTTTTAGTTACATTGACGCAACTTTGGTGGTTCAGGAAGTATGATTTTTTTATTATAATACATTGCTGAACCTCTTGGGATGTTTTTGGGGGGTGATTGCTTTGTCTAATAAAACAATAACCATAAGGTTACAATACATCTAAAGCCCAAACTTATTGGGTATGATTATAACCCCTTAACTTTTTTTCTACCCTGTTGGCAAAGATTTCTCCTCACTTCCGGTCTTAATTTAATAGGAATGGAGAACAAATTTCTCCAAACCCAGATGAAATCCCCTCTTTTGCCCCGTACACACGGTCGGAAATACAGACGGAAAATGTCCGATCGGACCTTGTTGTCGGAAAATCCGCCCGTGTGTGGGCTCCATCGGACTTTTTCCGTTGGAATTTCCGATGGAAAAAATTTGAGATCCTGCTCTCAGATTTTCCAACAAGAAAATCCGATCAGACTTTTTCCCATCGTGTGTAGAGAATTCCGACGGACAAAGTGCCACGCATGCTCAGATCAAATTATGAGACCAAAGCTATTGGCTACTAGCCTCTACGTAGTTCCGTCGTACTCAACAAATGTCACCACGTTCAGAATGATTGTTTTTTCCGACAACTTTGTCCGACCGTGTGTATGCAACACCAGTGTCGGACAAAATCCGTCAGAAAAAATCCGACAGATTTTGTGGTCGGAATTTCCAACCGTGTGTACGGGGGCTTAGACATTTGTCACAGATTTTTCCATTGGAATTCTTTTCCTCCCTCCTGTCCCTGAGACAACTGTAAAATTTGGGCTTTCCCATCACTTTTTGTCCTGCTGACAATGGATACTAGAACAGTAGCTAGGGTAAATCTCCCCAGAAAGGACACGGATACTAAAAAAAATTTGAAGGATGTACTAACCTCTCCCAAACTCTAAAACAAAAAACAAGTTTTGGCTTTAAAAAGATGCTTTCAGACTATGTACTCTTCTAAGCCGTAAATCTAACAATCCAAACTCGTACTGGGCAGGGCCGATCCTAGGCAGGGTGCGCGGGGTGCTCCGCACCCAGGCGCCGCAGAGGTGGGGGCGCCGAAGCTCCAGAGTGCTGCTCCCCTCCCTCCTCCTCGTCTGTATCCAGAGGCGGAGGAGGAGCGCTTGTAGCGAGTGCTGCGGTTCCCCATCCTGCCGGCAACTGACAAGAGCGCATACCGCTCCCGCTGTCCCCGGAATCCGTGCTGTCTGAGTACTGCTGTGGAGCCTAGTACCGGAACACCGGACACCTGCTCTGGGGGGCTCTGTTGGGGGACACCTGGTGTGGGGGAGCTCTGATAGGAGAACCCTGCTGCCCTGTGCCCCCAGAGGGAAAGCCGCACAGCCTGGCACCATCCCTGGTGTAGAAAGGAATTGAGTCATTGCCAGAATACAGATCTGAGCACTACCCAGCGGAGTCGCCATGGGCAACTCAGAGTTAGCTGACTCCTGATCAGAAGAACTGATGTTGCTGTACCGCCGGGTCTGGTGAGAGGGCTGGTCGGTCATTATCTACTGCCATCCTTAAGAACTGCAGTCTCTGACCATCCCCTGTAGTGTGTCTGCAGTCTCTGACCATCTCCTTTACTATGTCTGCAGTCTCTGACCATCGCCTATACTATGTCTGCAGTCTCTGACCATCTCCTGTACCATGTCTGCAGTCTCTGACCATCTCCTGTACTATGTCTGCAGTCTCTGATCATGTCCTGTACTATGTCTGCAGTCTCTGATCATCTCCTGTACTATGTCTGCAGTCTCTGACCATCTCTTGTAGTATGTCTGCAGTCTCTGACCATCTCTTGTAGTATGTCTGCAGTCTCTGACCCTCTCCTGTATCATGTCTGCAGTATGTCTGGGGGCTCTTTCTAACAGACTCTCTAACAGAAGCCCTCTCTGTGTGCATTAGAGAGACCCCTCTCCAGGTCCCATTAGTGTACTAATTTTCTTTATTGTTAAAAGATCATGGGAGGATCCCAGGGTAATGAAGACTTCTTAGGGGCGCATCTCTGTGCTTGAGTCGTAGCCAGGGCCGGATTTCCCACAAGGCCACCGAGGCCAGGCCTCGGGGCGGCAGTGGTGCTGGGGCGGCGCCGCTCCAGCAGGGGGCTTCTCAGCTTTCACGGCCGCCTCCCGTACTAACATCATTCTCGGAGCTCTGTATGATGAGCAGGACTAGAAGGAGAGCAGGGGGCGGAGTCTGTGTGGGCCACTGCAGGAGGAGCGTCTTCTCCCCCAGGCAGCAAGACTTGTATAGTGTGGAGTGGAGATCATGAATAGCTTATTCCCTTCTAGCTCCAGCGCTCCACAGCCTCTGGCATCCTGTCACAGTGATACAGTGAGAGAGTGGAAAGCCAGCTAGCTTGTGCAGGAGTCGGGCTGTGTTCTGTCTCCACTGTCCTCCTAACCCCTCCCTCACTGCACTGTTTGTCCAATCCAATACTCCGCCTCCCATTTGTGCCCGCCCACACTCCAGCCACATGCATGCAATGTACTGTGCTGTGCTGTGAGGGGAGTTCTGTTTTCAAACAATGGCTGCCACAGCCCTGGGGGAGACCAGCCTGAATGGGAGAGCATAATTGGTGAGTGAGACCCCCAGAATAACCCCCCTCTCTGTTCCCACCCCTTTGTGCTATGTACCTTCTTCCTCCCACCTCTCTTCCTCATGATCATCACCTTTTCTCTCTCTCCCCCCTAGGCTAGAGCCTAGCCTGTCTGTATACAGCTCCTAGCCTGTCTGTATACCGCTCCTAGCCTGTCTGTATACCGCTTCTAGCCTGTCTGTATACCGCTCCTAGCCTGTCTGTATACCGCTCCTAGCCTGTCTGTATACAGCTCCTAGCCTGTCTGTATACCGCTCCTAGCCTGTCTGTATACCGCTCCTAGCCTGTCTGTATACCGCTTCTAGCCTGTCTGTATACTGCTCCTAGCCTGTCTGTATACAGCTCCTAGCCTGTCTGTATACCGCTTCTAGCCTGTCTGTATACAGCTCCTAGCCTGTCTGTATACCGCTCCTAGCCTGTCTGTATACTGCTTCTAGCCTGTCTGTATACCGCTCCTAGCCTGTCTGTATACCGCTCCTAGCCTGTCTGTATACAGCTCCTAGCCTGTCTGTATACCGCTCCTAGCCTGTCTGTATACCGCTCCTAGCCTGTCTGTATACCGCTTCTAGCCTGTCTGTATACTGCTCCTAGCCTGTCTGTATACAGCTCCTAGCCTGTCTGTATACCGCTCCTAGCCTGTCTGTATACCGCTTCTAGCCTGTCTGTATACAGCTCCTAGCCTGTCTGTATACCGCTCCTAGCCTGTCTGTATACCGCCTCTAGCCTGTCTGTATACTGCTCCTAGCCTGTCTGTATACCACTCCTAGCCTGTCTGTATACCTATATATAGAGGGGGGTGTATATGGAGGTGATAGAGGGGTGTATATAGAGATGATAGAGGGGTGTATATAGAGATGATGGAGGGGTATATATAGAGATGATAGAGGGGTGTATATAGAGATGATAGAGGGGGATGTATATAGAGATGATAGAGGGGGATGTATATAGAGATGATAGACGGGGATGTATATAGAGATGATAGAGGGGATGTATATAGAGATGATAGAGGGGGATGTATATAGAGATGATAGACGGGGATGTATATAGAGATGATAGAGGGGATGTATATAGAGATGATAGAGGGGGATGTATATAGAGATGATAGACGGGGATGTATATAGAGATGATAGACGGGGATGTATATAGAGATGATAGAGGGGGATGTATATAGAGATGATAGACGGGGATGTATATAGAGATGATAGACGGGGATGTATATAGAGATGATAGAGGGGGATGTATATAGAGATGATAGACGGGGATGTATATAGAGATGATAGAGGGGGATGTATATAGAGATGATAGAGGGGGATGTATATAGAGATGATAGAGGGGGATGTATATAGAGATGATAGAGGGGGATGTATATAGAGATGATAGAGGGGGATGTATATAGAGATGATAGAGGGGGATGTATATAGAGATGATAGAGGGGGATGTATATAGAGATGATAGAGGGGGATGTATATAGAGATGATAGACGGGGATGTATATAGAGATGATAGAGGGGGATGTATATAGAGATGATAGAGGGGGATGTATATAGAGATGATAGAGGGGGATGTATATAGAGATGATAGAGGGGATGTATATAGAGATGATAGAGGGGGATGTATATAGAGATGATAGAGGGGGATGTATATAGAGATGATAGACGGGGATGTATATAGAGATGATAGACGGGGATGTATATAGAGATGATAGACGGGGATGTATATAGAGATGATAGAGGGGGATGTATATAGAGATGATAGAGGGGGATGTATATAGAGATGATAGAGGGGGATGTATATAGAGATGATAGAGGGGGATGTATATAGAGATGATAGAGGGGGATGTATATAGAGATGATAGAGGGGGATGTATATAGAGATGATAGAGGGGGATGTATATAGAGATGATAGAGGGGGATGTATATAGAGATGATAGAGGGGGATGTATATAGAGATGATAGAGGGGGATGTATATAGAGATGATAGAGGGGGATGTATATAGAGATGATAGAGGGGGATGTATATAGAGATGATAAAGGGGGGAGTATATAATGGAGATATGTTTTTAACTGATCTATTGTAGCAGTCATCGATAAAGGACGAGAATGGTGGCGTGTGTGTGGGGGGGGGGAGGGGGGCGGCATTGAAGGACCCGGCCTTGGGGCGGCAAAGGGAGTAAATCCGGGCCTGGTCGTAGCCATACAAACATTTGTAACGGGGAGGCATTAGTAAGATGACCATGCCCATGTGGGGGCGCCAGAAATATTTCTGCACCCAGGCGTCTGTGACGCTAGGATCGGCCCTGGTACTGGGGCCCAAACAGTGACAGACATTTTATATGTCTTATGATTTTAATGTGAATTGCTAACATTGCACTGGAAATCTGCTCCTTGTGAAATACATCAAAATATATGTGCAGGAATCCCAAAAACTTTCACTACTTCCCACTTAGCTATGAAGTATGTCAGGACTTATCTCCAAACTATGCATCAGTGGAACACTAGACAGAGACAGTTCAGCCTACTGTTTAGTTTGCAACAGCTGGATGTTCCTGATTAACCTGTAGCAAGAAGGATGGCAAAGGATGATGTCTAGGCCCAACCCAATGTATCATCCCAACTGTTAATCCAGGAACCAAACATTAGGGATGAGCCGAACACCCCCCTGTTCGGTTCGCACTAGAACCTGCGAACAGACCTAAAGCTCATGTGAACTTTGGAACCCTATTAAAGTCTATGGGACTCGAACGTTCAAAATCAAAAGTGCTAATTTTAAAGGCTAATATGCAAGTTATTGTCATAAAAAGTGTTTGGGGACCTGGGTCCTGCCCCAGGGGACATGTATCAATGCAAAAAAAAAGTTTTAAAAACGGCAGTTTTTTTTCAGGAGCAGTGATTTTAATAATAAATAAATAATAATAAAGTGAAACAATAAAAGGAGGTCCCCTTGTTAAAGGGGGCTTCCAGATTCCGATAAGCCCCCCGCCCGCAAACCCCCACAACCAATGGCCATAGTTGTGGGGACGAGGCCCTTGTCCTCATCAACATGGGGACATGGTGCTTTGAGGGGTCACAGACCCCCAAAGCATCCTCCCAATGTTGAGGGCATGAAGCCTGGTATGGTTCAGGAGGGAGGGGGCCGCTCTAGTTCCCCCCTCTTTTTCTGCGGCCGGCCAGGTTGCGTGCTCGGATAAGGGTCTGGTATGGATTTTGAGGGGGACCCCACGCCATTGTTTTTTTTTTTTTGGTGTGGGGTTCCCCTTAAAATCCATCCAGACCTGAAGGGTCTGGTATGGATATTTAGGGGGAACCCCACGTCATTTTTTTTTTATTTGATGCAGGATTCCCCTTAATATCCATAGCAGACCTGAAGGGCCTGGTAATTGAATTTGAGGGAACCCCCACGCTTTTTTTTTTTTATCAATGACTTTCAATGAATGACTGTTCTCTGTATTAAGGGAGCCGGCAATTCATTATAGCCGCGAGTGATTTTAAATAGCTTTTTTTCCTGCAAAAATGACACTTTGTGCAGGGACAGTTGCACGGGAAACATGCGCCCTTTTACAGGCATACTATAGACATCCCCCAGGTACGAAATTTTAAAGGAATATTACACTTTTATTGTTTCACTTTAAGCATTAAAGCTCCTGAAAAAACGTCCGTTTTAAAAACTTTTTTTTGCATTGATACATGTCCCCTGGGGCAGGACCCGGGTCCCCAAACACTTTTTTATGACAATAACTTGCATATAGGCTTTTAAAATTAGCAATTTAGATTTCTCCCATAGACTTTTACAGGGTGCTCGCGGCTTTTCGAATTTGCCGCGAACACCCCAAATTGTTCACTGTTCGCTGAACAGGCGAACAGGCAATGTTCGAGTCGAACTCATGTTCGACTCGAACTCGAAGCTCATCCCTACCAAACATATAACAGGTACAGCAGACATTATAATCCAAAAAACAACTTGGTGTGGGCACAGGGCAATGGATGTTTTGGGTATGTTGCTCCATGAAAAGTCCCAGCTTGCTGCGAGCTCTACCCGAACCTTGCTGATATCTCCGCAAACCATTACAATGGTTTCAGTTTCATGGCAAGCTAGGACTCTTCATTCTTCACTTTCTAAAATTGCTGGATTGAAAAAAGTGCAGCGTGCCCCTGGTGTTGAGAACAGGGAGCGTGGTGCTCAAATAAGCACGGGTTGCCAGGTGTTTGCTTGTAGTCAGATGAGCTGATCACCAAGGGATGACTGTAGCAGGCTGGTAGCACTAGAAGTACTTGCGGTGCTTGGTAAGGAGAGAAACCAGGAGCCAGGCCAAAAGGTCATATAGGGTAGATCAGTCTAAAAGCATAAACAGGAGCAAGCCGAGGTCATACACTGGAAAAGGAAACAGCAGAATTGAGGAGCCAAGCAGGGGTCAGACACAAGAGAATAAGCAGTAGCAAAGTCCAGATGCAAGTCAGGGGACAAGCCGGGATATCAGAGAGCAGGGTCAGGGCAAGCCAGGTCGGTAACAGGAAATCCACAGATCAGAGATACAGAAGCACAGGGAACAGTTGGAAGCTAAAGATAATCCAGCAACATCCTGACTTCAGTGGCAGGTTTAAATAGGGCAGTTGGCACTCCGCCATGCGCGTGTGTTCGCATTGTGCATGTGCGTGTGTCGCTCTGCCGCGCGCGCTCCAGCGCATACCTGGGTTCTCTGAGGTATATAGAAGAGGTCATTCCTAGCATCCCTACAATTATTTATGCTCCACTTTTTTTTCACATGGGTTTTGAAGCATCATCCTCTAAAAACAAATGAAGGCAATGTGTGAGGTGGTGAATATGCTGGTCTACATTTTCACAGGATCTAAATCCATGCATTTCACATAGTAGGGATACTGACACTCATAGAAATGTGGCTAGCAGCACAGAAACAGGAAAAAAATTACTATTTTAGTTGGCTAAAACAATTTAATTGACTAAAATACAAATAAAACTAAAATGTATTTTAGTCTAAAGACATTATGACTAAAACGAAATTGAATTTATATCACAATGGCTTAATCTGTGTCTGTAGTGCATGTTCAAACCTTAATACCATAAATAATAATAATGCTATTCGATTTTTACTCCAGGTGTATATAATGTTTGGCAGTTCTAAAGAAATAATGCATTCAAATTTAACTAAACCCATTCCATTTTAGTCAACTAAAATGTATTGGAGATTTTAGTCGACTAAAATACGACTAAAACTAAAATGGCATTTTAGTCAAAAGACTATAACTAAAAGTAAATCGAAAATTTACACTGGGGTGTACTGTGTTCTGTGTTCTTGTCCCCCAAGGCTATTTGGATCAAAAATCAGAAAGTGGTGTATTAGCTTAACTCCAAAATGTGTAAAGGGTACTTTTACTTACCAAGCTACCCTTGACCAGTGCTGTGTTTCATTGTTTTGACAGTCTAAGTACCCAGTAAAGTCTCACATATGTATTAGTCTAAGATAATATAAAATCTTAAATCTGGTGCATGTGCCAGGTCTCTGTCTGTTACACTGTCTGTATGTAGTTTTTTATATTTTAGCCTCTTAGGTGTGGTGATGGTATTGGCGATGGATGGAGGGGATCTTTCTTTGAAGCTGAAAGTTTACATTTCCTTAGATAAAAACATTTCACATTTAACTGGCGTGTACTTTTTGAGGTAACATTTATATTAGGCATCAATCAGATTGATGTTTTTGAAGTCCCGAGAATCAAAGGAGCAAAGATTATGTGTTTCTAGCAAGGAATGAATATTAGTGACTGTAACATAAATGTAAACGTAGGGTACTTTTACCAGTAGCGGAGAGGTGATATCACCTATGAAAGTAGTATGATTGTAGATATACAGTTTGATTCAATACTATTACAAAGACAATATTCTCTTAATCAGTATTATGCCCTGTACACACGATCTGACTTTACGACGGCAAAAGTACGATATGAGCTTTTTGTCGGAAATTCCGACCGTGTGCAGGCTCCATCGGACAGTTTCCATCAGAATTTCCGACCAACTTTGTGCGACCGTGTGTATGCAAGACAAGTTTGAGCCAACATCCATCGGAAAAAATCTGATGGATTTTGTTGTCGGAATGTCCGATCGTGTGTACAGTGCAATAGACAAATGGTCCCAAATTACAAGTTGAAAGGTGACAGATGCCTGTAGACCAGGATTGACACCTAGGTGCCAATAACATTCCCTCATCCTTGTAGAGATAGATAAGGGTAAAACAAACTATCACTTTCCTGAATTGCCAACCATTGATTTATGTAAAAGATCAGAAGAATCTATTCTATCTCTCATAAAAGCTAAAATATTAGTTGCAGAGAGATGAAAATAATTCTGATCGTACACATTTTGGGGTACGTGTACATATAAAAATGTATTTGTAGTGTATATAGAATCCAGGAAAAACCCTCCAAATGGTTATAGGGAGCCTGATCATGACAGCCAAGTGGTGATTGGTCTTGTTGTGATCGGACTGAAGCAATGATGGTCCATTTAACTCAATTCACCTTGGAACACAGAAACGTCCTGTGGGCTCGGAAGGGAACACCCTCCAGGGTTGATTGGCCAAGGGCTTAAGTTACACCCACATCCATATCTCCATAAATTGAGGAGTAGAAAATATGGACGGTGTGATTTACACAAAGCTGGTTCGAATCTGGTCAATTGTGACTTTTTGACCTGCTGCGGTCACAGAATAAAACTGTGCAAAAGTTTATTTCAGTTTTTTTATCCCTTTTATTTTCATAGCAAATAGCCAAACTGTGTATGTCCTTTTGTCATTTTTTTTATTTTTTGTAACTCTTTTTCTTTTGTTTATATTTTATGCACTGCCCACTTTCGGAATATTAACCACTTGACCTCCAGAAGATTTACCCCCCTCCATGACCAGGCAATTTTTTGCTAATCTGCACTGCGTTACTTTAACTGGCAATTGCGTGGTTAGGTGGCACTGTACCCAAATAAAATGTATGTCCTTTTTTCCCCACAAATAGAGCTTTCTTTTGGTGGTATTTGATCACCTCTGCATTTTTTGTTTTTTGCACTATAAACAAAAAAAGGCAGACAATTTTGAAAAAATAAAGAAATAAATAATTGTTTACTTTCTTCTATAAAGCATATCCAATAAAAAATGTAAAAGATCTAATTTCTTGATAAATTTAGGCCAAAATTTATTCTGCTACATATTTATATTTTTGTTATTCCAATAAGTGTATATTGATTGTGCGAAAGTTACAGCGTCTAAAAACTATGGGCTATATAATGACATTTTTACTTAATTCATTTTTTTTTTACTAGTAATGGCGTGATCAGCGACTTATAGCTGCAATATTGCAGTGGACATTCAGACACTAACTGACACTTTTTGGAACCAGTGACACTAATAAAGTGATCAGTGCTAAAAATATTCACTGTCACTGTACTAATGACACTGGCTGGGAAGGGGTTAAAGGTCTAGGGCAATCAAAGGGTTAAATGTGTGGCTAGCCTGTGTTTATGTGAACTTTGTGTGGTACTTTTACTAGGGGAAGTAATAGATTTTGTTCTCTGCTTTGTGGGGAAAGAAAATCTATTACTTCTCTGCTGATAGGACAGAACTCTGCCTTGTTTGTCCTGTGTAAATTCATGACGATTGATAGCCGGGTGCCAGTGGTAATCCATTGGCTGACACCCGGTGATCGACATGTGCTGTGTTTAATCACATCACGGCTGGGTCGCCAGTGGCATGCGCGTCCCCTACCCGGAAGTGTCAGCTGACACAATATCCTTGTGTTGTGATCATGCAATAAATCACCCATTTGGACGCTATCTATGTCGTTCCATGGTGTGCTGGCAAATATCTTCACAGCTGACATAACAGATACGTGACCTGGGGCAGCCGAGCCACCTTGCCACCGTATATCTAGGTTATACGGTCAGCAAGCGGTCATTTAAAAATTGAATAAGTGACTTCTGTGTACTAAGCTTGGACTCTTTAGCTTGGATCATTATCTACTAAGTACTAAGCTTGGAGCATTATCTAAGTGCTTGTTCTAAGTTCCTTGCTAATCTGTATGACATTGCACTGTGCATTGGCATATTGCATGCAGATTGTAAACTAGCAGATCTGCCAGATGGAGATCTGGGTGTGTATGGTTGCCTATCAGACCAGTCAGTGGTCAAACTGCTAGGTGGTGGCAAGTAGGCTGTCATGAGTCATGTGTCTGGTTTGTGGGTGTACATTGACAATGGGAAGGGCGAATAACACAAGGGTTGTAGCTCATAGGATAGCTTGAGGAATCCTAGAAGTATGTATTAATTGCTAGACTGCTCCCCAACCCTTAGGGTGCTAGATTTGAGTAGTCTCCCTCTAGTGGTGACAAGAGGTAGTGTGGGCTGTGAAAAGGGTATCACGGCCAGCCTTACTTACTCGAAGTAAGCACCCCCTCATTTTTTCCAACACAGTCAAGGTCCTCGTCTTGATTTGCTAGTCGCTGTGGGCTTGCGTGCCTTGACAGGAACATACTGTGGCTGCCAAAGTATTTCTTATAACTGATTTTATTTCCTTATTTCATACACACTAGATGATAGGGTCATGTCCTAATTTTGTTTATTTTAATTTTTTTTGAAAGGTGTTTATTTTTAAGTTTTGCATTCAAACATAGCAATCACAGTATAGTAAAGTGAATACATGAAAGGAAAAAAAGGGGGGGGGGATAACAGGGGACCAATTACACATTGCCTGAGCAAATATATTTGGGAGCCTTAGCTACCCATTAAAATCAATGACATGACTTAGTAGGCATATATATCATCCCAGAGCCCTGGGAAACTATCTCCTTTTCCCCAAGGAGTTCAAGGAGTTAGGATGCACCTGGAAGATACCCATAACAATACAACAGCAGTCACACACACATTCATCCACACTGATGCACCTTAAACCTATTTAGGTCTCAGCCCACCTCACTCCTGAGTTCAATTTAAACAAAAGCTTTGTATCATATATAGACCTTTCCAGTTTTAACATAACATCACCTCCGAAAGTTTAGGGATATCACTCACTGTAGGTCTAACCAGACTAGGTCACCTGGGATGACAGGACAGTACCCCAAAATGAGTTAGTGACATATTTTAGTAAATTTCCTTGTACAAGCCCTACTCTTATATATTAGCTAGAGCTTGGGGAGTTCACAGTTAATAATGCGATAGAGGGTTTGGGTTGTAGGAGAGTTTACATCCTTCTAATGTAACAATATAACCTGTTGGGCATAATATAAAATTGTGCAGAGTAGAATTCGAGGGTGGGTTCTGTGTACAAAATCATTTAATATACCTAAGAGTGCTACTTCTGGGGTCTGAGGTACAGGAAGTGCAAGTTGGTCCTCAAAAAATTTGAACAGGTCCCTCCAGTAAGAGGCCAGCCCCGGACAACCCCAGAACATGTGAAACAAATCTGCCTCCGCCAACATACGATTTTGTTTATTTTTAATATGAACAAGGTGATAAAAAGATAAGATACAAGTATGAACCAAAACATTAAGGCCCCTTTCACACTTATACGACTTGTCCCACTATTTGGGACTGCAAAGTAGCATGACAAGTCGTTCCCCATGATTTCTAATGACAGCCATTCATATTAGTACGACTTCAAGTCGTTCCGACTTCAAAGTAGTCCCTGCACTACTTTGGTCCGATTTTGATGCCACTTACACAGGCTTTCCTAGAAATCGCGGCAAAAATTGCGACAAAATCGCGGCCGCGAATCGCTGCAAAATCGCTGTGAAATGTGAAAGGGGCCTAAAACTGCAACATTCTTCAAGATCCAGTTGAACCAAATATCTGCACAAGCCAAAAAAAATAATGTTGGCATCTCACAGAAAAAAATGTTTATTCTGATTGAACTTGCAGAAAGGCAACCCAAAAGTATACAGCGTAAGATACAAGAACAGCAATCTTCACAGCCCAACATCCAGCAGCCAGACAAAGACACTAGTTTTGGCCCATGATCATGTGGTACTGTAGAGGTTTATAGACAGCATTGTATCTGTTAAAGGCCATAATAGCCAGGATTAAACATTCTTCAGCAGTTATAGATGTGTTGGATTGCACATCTGGAGAAAAAGTGCCACTATCCTGTGACAGGGTGGCTGCTAACATTTCGAGCACTACAGTTGTGGAATAACAAATATCAATAGTGGCAGGATTGGTTAGGAAAAAAAGTACATAGGGGCGTAAAGTTGGGGGTTAAGTTTTTCCAGAATAATCAGTAAAATATATATAGTACATCAAGAAAAGCAGCAAGGAGAAGGCAATTTGCAGACTACAGATAGAAGAGAGTCCATGAGGAATGAATTTCTCGTTCAATATTTTTATTGAGTTTTTAGAAATAGGAATAGAAAGGAAAATAATAACATGTATTCAAGTCGTACATGGGATACAATCAATAAAGAATGGATATAAATATATGCATTAACATGTTACAGTTCACAGTATGATACATAGTCAAAAAAATAAAAAAATAATAATAACATAAACACTATACCCTAGTAATTATAAGAGATATAACTAATGGTAAGAAATAATAAGTTATCCCATGTGTGTACCTTATTGTCTAATAAAGGCGAAAAGGAAAAGAAAAGTAGTAAAAGATTAGTAATAGAGTAAAATAATAATAAGAAAGGGGGGAAAGAAGGAAGAAAGAAAGGACAGACACTCTCCAGGTGGTGGTCCGAATGGAAGATAAACATGTGGATAACTAGTATACAGTCAGGTAAATATTAGTAAGGTAGCAGTAATGACTGGTCAAAATCTGTGGTAAAGTAATGTTTGACCCATGGTTGCCATATCTCTGTAAATTTATTAATATTATTATTCTCTATAGCTGTCATTTTAGCATATATAAGTGCTCTGTTCATTCTGTGCTTAGCTTCAGCAACTATCAAGGTTTGAGTCTTCCATTTGGAATTGACCACGGGTTAGGTTAGCCGGTTTTAAATTAAGAAGTGCCAGGGCTGGGTCTGGAGATATAATGCATTCCAAGGCTTTAGAGGCCATTGCAAAAATTTTTTTCCAGAATTCTTGGGCTATCGGGCATTGCCACCAAATGTGGAAATGAGTACCTGGGGATGAACAACCTCTAAAACAATTTATTGGGTATGTCGGGATAAATTTTGCAATCCTAGCTGGTACCAGGTACCATCTTGCGAGAACTTTATAATTAGTTTCCAAGGCTAAACAATTTGGGGAAGAATCTTTTGTGGCTAACCATATTTTGGACCAGTCATTAGTATCTATTACTCGATTCATGTCTATGGCCCATTTATCCGCGTAAGAGGGTAATACCTCGTTAGGAAGTGCATTCATTTGTTGATATAACATGGATATCACCCCTCTTACGTGTGGGTCACTCTTACAAATACGTTCAAATTGTGACATTTGATTGAGTATCGAACCAGTATTAAGTAAAGGAGTGTAAAAGTTTTTGATTTGTAGGTATCGAAAGATTTCAGCTCTTGGGAGTCCGTATGTGTCACAAAGCGTTGGGAATGCAATAATAGTAGAATTGTTACTTAATTGATGAAATCTAGTTAAGTTGGAAGCAGACCAAGCTAGTACCTCTTCTGATGTCTATCATTGCAGATTTGTAACCAGAATATTTTATGTATGCTTTTGGTTTATCATATAATGAGGAGATCCATGTAAGAAAGTGATTACCAAACCCCCATTTTCTTAACATGTACTGCATATAGGGCCAGGTGACAGAATCAAAAGCTTTTCTGATGTCCAAAGACATGTTGGGATGCGTCTGGTTTTGGCTGCATGAATGAGTAGTAAAGTACGTCTGATATTGTCACCTGCCTGGCGTTTTGGTATAAATCCAGTTTGGTCGCGGTGAATTAGGTGACCTATTATTCCGTTTAATCGAGTAGCCAATATCTTAGCTAGTAATTTAATATCTAGGTTAAGAAGAGATATAGGACGGTAATTTGTCCAAGAAGTCGAGTCTGAGTGTGGTTTGGGAATCATTACTATAATGGAGGTGAGTGTTTCAGGTCTGAATGAATGTCCATTTAGTATAGAATTAAATGCTCTGGTTAGAATTGGTGCTAAAATGTGGGAGTATTGTCTGTAATATAATGCGGAGAACCCGTCCGGGCCTGGTCTCTTATGAAGCTTTAATATTTTTATAGCATTTAGAACTTCCGGTGTTGTTATAGGACTATCAAGGATATCTAACTGATTCTGGTCTACAGTAGGGAGTTTGGTGTTAGAGAATAAAGTGTCAGCCTTGGTCATATCAAAATCTTGGTCAGGGGAGTATAATTTCGACAAGTTAGAGCGAAACACCTCCAATATTTTGACTGGGTTGCTAGTGTATTCATCACGGGTGGTTTTTAGTCTAAAAGACGATTGTAAATTTAGTGTTGATTTTAAGCAGCGTGCCATGGGAGTGTCTGGTTTATTCGCTTTAAGGTAGTGGGTGTGTTGACGCTTACGCAATACCTTGTCGGCGGAATCAGTTAAAAAAAAGATCTAAATCAAGGCGGGCTTTTTCTAGCTTCGTGTTATTGGTAGCATTCGGGGATGATTGAAAGGCCAAGTGGCTTGCATTAAAAGAGGCTTCAAGTTTTGCAAACAAAAGTTTGCGTTCCCTCTTAATTGCGGAGGCTTTATGAATCAATTTTCCCCGTATAACAGTTTTATGTGCCTCCCAAAGGGTAAGGGGAGAAACATCCGCCGTATCGTTAGAGGCGAGATATTCGGAGAGATTCTGCTCAATCTCATTACTATAGGATGGGTGAGTTAATATGGAATCATTAATGCACCAAGTGGTATCTTGTGATCTAGGTATGGTTGAGGCTATAGTGGTGAAAACCGCACAATGGTCCGACCATGAAAATGGGATGATTTTTGAAGAAATTATTTCTGGCAACATACTAGATGGAACAAATATATGATCTATTCGCGAGAAAGATTTATGTGGGTATGAATAGTGTGTAAAACGCCTACTGGTAGGATTAAGTTCTCTCCAGGTGTCTACAAAACTATGGCTAGTGAGGATAGACTGCAGTGACGATTTATGAGGATTGTTATTAGGTGATGGTGGAGATTTATCAAGAAAGGGGTAGACCGTAGTGTTAGAATCCCCACAAAGGATTATTGTTCCCAGTTTGTGTACATCTATGGTTTGAAATAAGTGGGACAAGAAAGCTGTTGGACGTTAATTCGGGGCGTAATAAGAGACAATTGTAATAGGAGAATCTGATATGTAACCAGTAATCAATATATATCTGCCTTCTGGGTCTTTTAATTGTGATACAAGGGTAAAAGGAGTATTACGGTGAAAACCTATAAGAGTACCTCGTTGCTTAACAGAGGCCGAGGCAGCATAGAATTGGGGGTATGAGGCTGAAAGGAATTTAGGACACATATCTTCTTTAAAATGAGTTTCCTGCAAACATATAATATGCGCTTTCTTAGCCAAAAAAGAGCACATGGCTTTAGTGCGTTTATGTGGAATATTAAACCCTTGTACATTTAAAGATAGAACGTTTATGGGAGCCATGACTGTGTTGAGGAAATTAGTAAAATAAAGTACACATAACTTACGTCAAGGTTCGCAACCACCACCTGAAGAAAAAAGAGAAGAGAAAAAATGAGGAGTAAAATAATGAAATAAAGGTTTAGGACCCTATTATGAGAGCATAATAGCAGCAATGTGAAATAGTAGAATAGGGTGCGGGAACGTCTACGGAGAATAGTCAAAAGACTCCGAGAGGTTCCATGGCCATCGACAGAAACCCGCATAACAGTAGCAGGAGTCTGAGGATGGTATAGGGGGCGACAAGAAATTCCTTGGAGAGGGATATCGCCGGAGGACCACGAGACTGTGTAAAAACTTAAGTATTATTAGCGAACATTTCGATGGCATAAAAAAGAGAAAAAGCTTTACAAGAAGAGGAATAAAAAAGGAAAATAAAGGACCTCTCCGAGTGCATGTAGAGAAATACATAGCTTATATAATGTAAAGGATCTCATATGAAAAAAGAATGTTAAAAAAAAAAAAAAACAGGCAGCAAGAGATCCAAAATTAATATTGAATGGTGTAAACGCTATCAATAAAGGAAGATTTCAATCAGCGAAGGACTTTGGAGACTGAAAAGGATTAATGAGATAAATATTTCAGTCCATAGAGTCTTCATTAGCAGGTGCAGGATTTTCAAATCGACCCCGTTTATTAATATGTTGCTGAGAAAACGAGGACGATTTTTTGGAAGTTGTTGCTGTATCTTGTTGAGGAGATCTTGAGGCTGAACGTCTACGTGATTGTTCATTCGGTGCAGTCTTATCGATAATACCCATTTCAGTTAATGCAGCTTGTAGATCCTCTGAAGAGCGACAGACATACTTAGTTTCAAGATGTGTGAAGCGTAGGGAGAAAGGAAATCCCCAGTGATAGGTGATCTGATGTTGTTGTAATAACTGAAATTGCGGCTTGAGAGCACGTCGTTTAGCGACAGTGAGTGGGGAGATATCTGCGAAAAGTTGATAAGTATGGCCCTGAAAGTTCAGGGAATCTTTGCCCCTAGCTGCTGCAAGTAGTTGTTCTTTAGATCTGTAGTAATGGAATTTGGCGATTATATCTCTGGGAGGGCCGTTTGTTTTGCAGGGGGCCAAAGCTCTATGCACTCTGTCAAGCTCCAGTCTATCAACAGGAATACCTGGCTGTAGTTCCTGGAATAACGCTATCATAGTGGCATGAAGATCAAGTACAGTCTCTGGAATTCCTCTGATTCTTAAGTTCGATCGTCTATCCCTATTCTCCTGTTCTTCCAAACGTGACTGTAAAAAAATATTTTCCTCTTTAAGATTTTCCAATTCAGATGTATAATGCTGCGTATGACTGTCTATTTCATCTACCCTTAATTCCAGTTCAGCGGTTCTTTGTCCCAGCTCTCTGATTTCCTTAGTTAATTTCTCAGTGATTAGGTCTGAGGTGTTCTTTAGTGCTTTTTGTAGCATTTTCTCAAATCTCTGAAACATGTCAGTTTGTGAATCCTGTTGAGAGCCCTCAGCTTCTGAATCAGAGTCAGCAGAATTGTTTAATATCTGGGGTATAGTGGTCTTATAGCGCTGAGTGCTGCTCTGTGAAGAAATAGCGGCCGCCATCTTGGCAGTTTGCCTGGCCGGTGCCGTTTTAGTTATACCGGCCTTAAATTTGGTTTTTGTACCCCTGAGGACCATTATATTAACCCCTGGGGTCGTGGGTGGCAATTTCCCCTTACTTTTGTACCGTTCACGGTACCGCTGGGACCCGTAGTCCTCCGGCGAATTCCTCTCAGGAGCGGAGCTCTATGCCGGCATTACCGCTCGCTTAGGCTACCGCGCATGCGCCCCGAGGAATGAATTTCTCTACAATTGTTTGGTTTGAGTTTTCCAACATAACATGAAACAGAGTGATGGGGATATTTGATGATGGAAACTCTTGCATTTCTACAAAAATCCATGGACTTGACAGTAAGGTATACTAAAAAAAACAGTCCTATCAAACAAATTCTTGTAAAATATAGTAATAATTATCAAGTTTTTAAACTTCGAAATTCTTTGTTTTTCCAAGAAAGTGTCATTGTGAAGTTTTAGTTGGTACGTTGAATAACTACTGCCATGCTCTCTTAAAGAAAGCCAACTTGAAAGGGGTTAGATATTGCTTGTCAATAGTATATAACACTTCATTTTTCACTACAGGTTTTTTTTTAACTTCATTTTGAGATTTGCTTTGAAGGTTTCAGATTCCCAATCCAATTAGAGTTTTCAAGTCTTCAGGAAGTATCTGCAGACTTCTAAAAAAAATGTTTTCTATTTACTTTGGATCTTCAAACTTTAAATCTGTACAGTGTGACATTTGACAATCAAACAACGAGAAATAGTAAAATATTTTGCGGCTGATTTATTCATGTTTTTCTTTGAATATTTGTATTAGATTTAGAACAAGGTACAATTTTAAAAGTTTGGGTGAGTCAAGTTCGCTCATAGTCTTGTACAATTATTTGTCAGTGTTTGAAAACACTATTCTGCAAGAACATCCTAGGTTCATCTTGCATGCCTCAATGATAACAGTAACCAAGTTAGAAGTGGGAGGAGAAGCATGGTTCATATGAGTCTAATTCCAGTGGACTAGAGAAGAGAATTTCGTTTTTGGTTCAGGGAGGGTGGGGAAGTGTGGACGGAGAGGAGGGTGGTTGTGCTAACACAGTTTGTATTGTAAGTATTGTTTGTCTTGACAGATATAGCTCTAGATGGCTATTTTCAAAGTCTCATGACAGATAATTGTCATCTTAGGGTTTCCATACATTAAGGTATTCTGTTGAAGTTTAGCTATAAATTCATGTTTGCAGAATAAATTACTGTTTGGGTAATTTTCTACTTGAACAGATTTGAATATAGATTGTAATTGTCCTGTATGTTAAACAATAATTTACATTGATAGCATAATGCTAGCAGGGTATGATTTTTCATGAAGCTGGAAAACAATTTTTATTTTATGCAACAATTTATGTGTATCATCAGTATCCAAAGTATTCAATCAGTATTCTAATGCCAATATATAAAATTACGTACCTCCTTAGACCCAGTCTTGTGGGCAGTATGGCCAATTTGCTGACTTGTAACCATCCATGGGCAGCTTCATTTTTCAACATGAAAGATAAAAAGCTGAATCCAAAAAAGAAGCAAAGGCGATGCCATATAAGTGTATCTATTTATTAAATGAGCACTAAAAACACAATTAAGATTGCACTCACAATATAGAAGAGGAAATAGGCATATCATCAATCTCAGTCTGTACGCCAGTTCCAGTGGGCCAATAGTGCAGAGGAAACTTGGTAGACTCTGTGTTTCACACTGCAGATAGATGGAACCGTGGCTGCATGATGGTAAAGCTGGCAAGCAGATCCGTAGTGAGCTGGGTAGAGCCGCTGTGTCTCCCATAGTAGAGATAGGCTGCGTGGCTGTGTGTGAATAAGAGAGGCTCCAATGGGCTGACAGACAAGCAGGGAAGTCAGAGAAAGGAATCGTAACCAAGCTGGAACGCAAGCCATCACTGGTATCGAAATGTAATGGACGTCGGGGCGTGATGATGTCACGGAAGAAACGGTAACATGTTTCGGAGCGAATCAGCTTCTTTTGTCAGACCAGGAAGGACCAAGGAGAGATAGTTGTATTCATCAATGTTGCAGCATGGCTTTTAGATTTTGGTTTAGTTTAGTGAGATGGATTGTGTTATATAGATACACAGTTTATCTTACATATACCTGAATTACTGTGTATGTACAAATCCCCCCTACCCTATGGTATTTTTGTACCATAAGCCGTTGTTGACCCTTCCCTTTTATTTTGCTTTCCTGGGACTCACTTGTCCCTCTCCACCCTCTTTTTTCACCAAGGAGAGATATGCTGAGCTATTTATAAACTGAAATCTTTAATACTAAAGGGGGAAGAACGGAACTTAATTTGATAGAGAAAGGGCAGAGGTAAGGCAGGAACGCGTGTGTAGGGAACCCTAAAAATATAACAGAAATAAAATTTAAATACTAATAGTACAATAATCAAAATGCATAGTATATAAAATGTAAATTGCAGAAGAGGGGCGGGGAAAAAGAAGAGGGTAAAAAAGGAAGGAGGGGAAAATGATGAAATTAAATATGATGAAAGATATGTAGAGCTGAAGCTCTTATAAAAAATTGAAATTTAAAATGGGATAAAAATCAAGAAGCAAACAACTATATACAGTGACTTGAAAAAGTATTCATACCCCTTGAAATTTTCCACATTTTGTCATGTTACAACCAAAAATGTAAATTTATTTTATTGGGATTTTGTATGATAGACCAACACAAAGTGGCACCTAATTGTGACGTGGAAGGAAAATGATAAATGATTTATAATTTTTTTTACAAATATGTGAAAAGCGTGGCATCCATTTGTATTCAGTCATCCTGAGTCAATACTTTGTAGAACCACCTTTCACTGCAATTACAGCTGCAAGTCTTTTTTGGGGATGTCTCTACCAGCTTCTGCACATCGAGAGAGTGACATTTTGCCCATTCTTCTTTGCAAAATAGCTCAAGCTCTGCCAAATTGGGTGGAGAGCGTCTGTGAACAGCAATTTTCATGTCAATTGGATTTAGGTCTGGGCTTTGACTGGGCCATTCTAACACAGGAATATGCTTTGATCTAAACCATCATAATGTTTCACGGTGGGAATGGTGTGTTCAGGGTGTGCAGTGTTAGTTTTCTGCCACACATAGCATTTTGCTTTTAGGCTAAAAAGTTAAATTTTGGTCCTATCTGACTAGAGCACCTTCTTCCACATGTTTGCTGTGTCCCCCACATGGCTACTTAAAAACTGCAAACGCGACTTCTTTTTGGCTTTCTTTCAACAATGGCTTTCTTCTTGCCACGCTTCCATAAAGGCCAGATTTCTGGAGTGTACGACTAATAGTTTTGCTGTGGACAGATTCTTCCACCTGAGCTGTGGATCTCTGCAGCTCCTCCAGAGTTACCATGGACCTCTTGACTGCTTCTTTGACTAATGCTCTCCTTGCCTGGCCTGTCAGTTTAGGTGGACTGCCATGTCTTGGTAGGTTTGCCGTTGTGCCATACTTTTTCCATTTTCGGATGATGGATTAAACAGTGCTCCATGAGATCTTTAAAGCTTGGGATATTTTTTTACAACCTAACCCTGCTTTAAACTTCTCCACAACCTTATCCCTGACCTGTCTGGTGTGTTCCTTGGCCTTCATGATGATGTTTGTTCACTAAGGTTCTCTAACAAACATCTGTGGGCTTCACAGAACAGCTGTATTTATACTGAGATTAAATTACACACAGGTGGACTCTATTTACTAATTAGGTGACTTCTGAAGGCAATTGGTTCCACTAGATTTTAGTTAGGGGTATCAGCGTAAAGAGGGCTGAATACAAATGCACGCCACACTTTTCAGATATTTATTTGTAAAAAATTTGGAAAACCATTTATCAATTTCCTTCCACTTCACAATTATGTGCCACTTTGTGTTGATCTATCACATAAAATCCCAATAAAATACATTAATGTTTTTGGTTGTAACATGACAAAATTTGTAAAATTTTGGAAAATTTCAAGGCATATGAATTTCAAGGCACTGTATACATTTTATTGTATAAAGATCTAATTGTATATAAATGTATAAAAACTACTGAGATTATTTTCTATGGTTAGGAGATGCTTTAAATGAACAAGGAAAAATTATCATAAATTCATGGGTTGCAATTTCCTCATTAAACCCCATAGGAGTTAAAGTATTTAAAAAGAGGAGCCAATATGTCTCCTGCCTGCACAATTGTTTGTATCTCTCTGCTTTATGAAGTGTATTTGGGATCTGTTCAATTATCCAGACTTGGAAACCATCAGTGGATTTTGCATGCACATCTCTATGTCTTGGTACACTGTATTTGTTGTATTTTTCTTTGTCACTTTGTTCTTTTTCCCTCCTATGTTCACCGAATTTGGTCCTTAGGGTCCTAATAGTCCTACCTATATATAGTAGACCACATGAACATCTGAGGGCATAGACAAGGTGATCGGAGGAACATGTATAAACATAGACCACCCATAGTGGGACCAATACGAGCTGATTTTTTGGATTTGCTGGGAGCAATCTGACTTTTAATGTTTCTTGCTCTATGGTAAGTGAACCTTGGTTGAGGGGGATAGGGTTTGTTTTGGAATAGGATCTTGTAACAGAATTCCCCAGTGCTTCTCTCCATCCTCTCCATTCATTTGTATCATGAATGAAATTGGGTAATACATCTAGTCAAATTATCTTCTTTGAGGGGGCTCTGATTTTTTGTGGAGGATTTTTGTAGGTGTCAAGAGTATTTTCAATATGTTCGAGGGTATAGCCTTATTCTTCAAATTTATTGGATAGGATTTTCCCTTGTTCTAAATAGTGTGCCTCTAGTGTGCAGTTTCTGCGGAGTCTATGAAATTGGCTTTTGGGGATATTATATTTCCACCTAGGGTGGTGACAACTGCTAGAATAAACATAGGAATTTCCTGAAGTTGCCTTAAAATGCTTCTTTGTGATAATCTGGTTATCGTGGGACCTTGAACCAAATCAAGAACAATCAGGGTTTGAGGATCATGTACATTAGTAAATGATAGTCCAAAAGCCTTATTATTGCAATATTGGATGAATTCTGGAATTCTGGAACCATGGTGGATGGGCCATTCCAAATAATGACGATGTCCTCAATATACCTCCTGTAAAAAATTATGTGCTGTGCAAAGTGGTTGTAGTGATGGATAAGTTGTGATTCTCATAACTCCATAGTTAGATCAGCATAGCTGGGGGCGATGGAAGCCCCATGGCTGTGCCATCGATCTGGAGGTAATATTGATAATTGGAACAAAAAATAATTATGTTTAAGGCAGTATTTTGTGGCCTCAACAATAAAACTGATTTGCCTATGGCTTCGATCAGAGTGATGTTTTTTTTTTTTTTTTTCCCCATCCTTCAGAGTGATGTAGGAGGAAGTAGTGTACTGCTTGGAGACCAATAAAACTGATTTGCCTATGGCTTCGATCAGAGTGATGTAGGAGGAAGTAGTGTACTGCTTGGAGACCAATCTGATGGAGAATGGTAGTATACAGGGAGGTGACATCCAATGATAACCAGCTGTAGCTTGGTTCCCAGAAGCTGAATCCATCACAACTTTTCTTCAGATAAGTTTAGAACAGAGACATTTTTCCAGTCTTTTGATGTGTAAGAAGACAATGCCTTACCCAAGCCGCCGAAATATACATCTATCAACAGAACAACACTGATTATAGACAATAAATAAACAATCTATAAATCATTATGTGAAGTTGTGTGTGTATATATATATTTTTTAATACAATAAAATACAATCTATATATACAATTATGTGAAGTTTGTGTTGTTACAAAAAAAAAAAAGTCACCCACAAATGTGTGATAAGTCGTCTGTGTGGTTTCATATTTTCCCTAAAACATCAATGATGTTCTTATTTTTTGTTGAACATCATTGATGTTTTTCTTGATATCATCTAGATCTCGATTGCACACCATTATCTCCCCGATGAGGACGTGTGCACTTTCACTGGTAAAATGCGATTCTTCTTCCACAACATCCACATCACCTAAAAAAAAAAAAAAAAAACGGGCTATTTTTAAGATGCAGGCATACATTGATTAGCTTACTTGTAGCTGTGGTCTCCGACACCCACCTGTTGTGGTGACAAGTTCTCCAACTTCTACAATCTCTCCTTCCTCCTCCTCCTCTGCTTCTGGTGTTGGTATTTCCCCTTCTTTGGGAGGTGTGGGGTTCCTGGTGTCCTCAGACGTCCCGAGTCTTCGCTCCCCTATGAGAATGTACAAAAGGAATACTTAGCACACCATTCTATGAGGGCAGAAATAGGAAATATGAAACATTGCTTGGAAGTGACGTAAAATAGTGGTTTGTGGCCAGGTTCAAAGGACAACAACATTAATTTTGACACTTTGTAAAGGTGCAATACTTATTACCTGTTTGGTGCAAGTTTGTCAGATGGAGACACCCCTATAGTATCCACTGGAGCACATGTGTGGGACACCATAATAAAAAGGGTGTTTGGGTGTCCCAGCACTAGTGCTCTAGAGTCCAGATGTGTAAACAGCTACTGAGTCACCTCTCCTTTACACTGAATAAGTTTGCATTTCATTCTGGAAAAAACCCCTATAGACAACAAACTTCATTTGACTAAAAACAGGCCTGAAACAATGTAGTTAACTCCAACTTCACCAAACAGCGTATTATAAGTGGCCGAACGATCGAGGTTGAGTACGATCGAATGGGCACACGAACATGAAAGTGGCCATTTTCCAATGTCCAACATTGAAAAACAAAGCACATTGAGCAGTATGCAAGCGCCGTAAAGAGAAGGGGTGGGGAATAGATGAGAAAGATCATCAGGGGCGGGCGGAGTTTCACGCATGCACACTGTAAATAAAACGTCACACGCGTGTGTCGTACCGACGATCTGTGAGCAGAGGGGAGAGAGCTGACGCACGAGACGATCGATCGCTATAACGAAGGTACAATTTGAACTTGCTACATCACTAGCCTAGACTGCTTCTCCATTGAGGCTTATTTGGGTACAAGATTAGGAGAGTTTAGCCTGACAGTATTATGGTTTGTCTTGCAGAAAATTATATTCCTCCTCCAAAAAAAAGTGCCATTTATGTTCCCAGGATGAAGTTCTACGAAGTGTATGTTCTATTTCTTAACATTCTATTTGCAACAGTCATGAGCTGAAAATAGTGTGATTGATGAACAAAGAACTAAAACTATGTCCCATTTTCATACACAGGAAGACCTCAGCCGGGAGGAGGTTGTGGCAAGTGGGAGCCGGGAGGAGGCTGTGGCAAGTGGCAGCCGGGAGGTTGCCCCTTGCCCTCCTCCTCCTCCACCTGCCACAACTCGAAGATCTGAGCCACAGCCTTGAAGGAAGCCTGGAGGGAAGTGCCTTAGGAAGACCAGATAGTGATGGCCTGGGTTCCGTCTGGTCTGTCAGAAGATGCAGCCTCTTGTGTGACAACATCCTGGGGACATAGATGGCATCTGACCTTCCTGATCGCTTGGACTTCTGGACCAGATTGAACTCCCTCAGATATGTACTCCTCAGGCCACCAATTTTGCTATTACATATTTGATGTCTGCCGTGGGGACCAAAAGGCTTCGCGAAATGGACCAGTTTCTCCAGCGTTGCCTTCCTGTTTATTTTGTTTCCGACACCAAATAAAGGTTTTTTTTTTTGGTTTGAAGAAATACTTGCCTATGTGTTTTACTTCAAAAAGGACAGTTTATTTGTGAGTAGACAGGTACATTTCACAAATCATAAAGTCAAATTAACAAGGGGGACCAACACCAAACAACATCCTAGTGAATTTAGGCAAAAAATACAAATGATAATAATGGTGTTGGGATAAGTTGAGACACACAACCCCCCCCCCCCCCACAAAACAAAAATAAATAAATAAAGGAAATCTTGATTAAAAAACAAACCACTATAAATGACAAATCAAAAAATAAATAAAGAAACATTCTTAAGATCTGACGAATAAAAAAAATTCTAGCCAATAAATCAGGAAGAAGAATAAAGAAAGAAGTTTGGGAGAAGTCAGTGTGAATATGAGCAGCTAAAAAACGTCATTCTTGTTGCATTGTAAAGAAAAAGAGAATGCGCTGCATTAAACACATTTTAACATTGCAGCGTGACGAATGTGCTGTGTCGATTAGGAACGGTAGTTTTACCTGACCGAGCGCTTCCGTCACAGAATTTCATCTGAGCATGCGTGGCACTTTGTCCGTCGGACTAGGCTGCACATGATCGGAATTTGCATGATTGGACTTTGTTGTCGGAAAATTTGAGAGCAGGAGATAAAACTATTTCCGTCGGAAAATCCGACGGAAAAAGTCAGATGGAGCCAACACACGGTCGGAATTTCCAACAACATGGTCCGATAGGACATTTGCCGTCGGAAAATCCAACCGTGTGTAAGGGGCATTAGGCAGTATTTTGTGGCCTCAACAAAACTGATTTGCCTATGGCTTCGATCAGAGTGATGTAGGAGGAAGTATTGTACTGATTGGAGACCAATCTGATTGAGAATGGTAGTATACAGGGAGGTGACATCCAATGATAACCAGCTGTAGCTTGGTTCCCAGAAGCGGAATCCATCACAACCTTTCTTCAGATAAGTTTAGAACAGAGACATTTTTCCAGTCTTTTGATGTGTAAGAAGGCAATGTCTTACCCAAGCCCCCGAAATATACATCTATCAACAGAACAACACTGATTATAGCCAATAAATAAACAATCTATAAATCGTTATGTGAAGTTGTGTGTGTGTGTGTGTGTGTGTGTGTGTGTGTGTGTGTGTGTATATATATATATATATATATATATATATATATATATATATATAATGTATATCTGCAAAAAAAAAAGTCCAGTGGTTTATATCCCTTCAATTTCCTCCTCCAAAAAAAAGTGAATACAGTAAATAAATAACTAATGTACGTGACAGCAAAAAAGTCCAAAGGTGTATGATGCTTAAATTTCCTCCACCATCGGATAATACAGGAAAATAATCTTCAACACCAAGTGTCCTCCACTGCACTCAGGAAACACACTTACCAAAAGTTCATGCCTAACAAAGAAAACTAGACAAACACAGCTCAGATGATTCCAAAATCAAAACAATGGCAGCCCAGGATTTCCTCTTAGGACACAGCTTTCTACTCTTCCAGCAATTAGTCTCCCAGGACATACATGTGGATATAAAAAAAAAACACTTTCACAATGTAACTCTGCCAAGCATACTTTATTGAACCCAATACAGATTCAGCAGACCAGGCGCTGGCTGCCCCCGCCTTCACTGCTGAACCCCAACAGGATCCACAGATAGAAACACAGCAAAAGCAAAACTCAGCTCCCAGCATTAGGCTTCACTCCGTACGTGTGTTACGTCTGTGCTAAAGGGGGATGCCCAACACTGAAAACACTGCCCAGAAATGCTCTCAGCCCATCCCTGCTGGATAAATCCCTGGAGCTGGAAACTCACAGAAGCCATCTCCAAAGGCATTGATCTCACACAGGGCACTTAAAAGGCTGTATCCCTCAATAATAAACAAACCAAAACTTTCTAGTAAAACAATATCAATTGTATACAACCTTATTAAGTCATCAAATGCTGATCCACTAAAAACCAATGTAGCATAATGAACATGTAAAACATTGTAGCTTAACAGTATCAGCTGTATGCAAGCTCATTAACCCAACAAATGCTGATCCACTGGAAACCAATGTAGCATAGTGAACATACATATATAATACATAAAAGGCACAATGTATTATTAATCCATATGCAATCCGTTAAAAGGTCTAAAGTGAATACACATATATTGGACCCCAAATAAAATATTGTAACAAAGTAAAATAAATATTAAAATCTGAAAAATAATGAATTAATTATATATATATTCACACATATAATATAAAAATGTATAAAAACACATAATAAAATACATGTATATAAAATAAAACCCATAAAAAAGACCAATGAGCAAATGAGCAACCATAATAAACACAGTCTAAACCTAAGGGCCTTTGCGTAGCCTGTGTTTCTTTTTGATTGACAGCCACCAGCTCGGATGCCCACCCTTCCCCGGTGACGTCACATCTGCTCCCGTGTTCCAGACTGGTCAGCGTGGAGCTCTCTTTCATCCTGTGATACACACACAGCCGTAAAAAGGTCCACATTCCCAAAAGCAGAGTGGCATTGGATCACTCCAGGGCTGATCATATCCCGATGTGCATCTTCCCCTGTTTGGACTTTGTAATTGTTCATTTTGTGCACTTTTTATGCTGAACTCTTTGTTATACTTCCAGATGGCGCCTCCCCCTCTCTTTGCTTTTGACTTGTTCACAGAGGTACTGGACACCCTCTGATGATGGCTGCCTCCTTTTCTGACAAACATTAGTTACTAGTACAGGCATACCCCACTTTAAAGTACACAATGGTGTTTATTTACTAAAGCTGGAAAGTGCAAAATCAGGCTCACTTCTGCATAGAAACCAATGAGCTTCCAGGTTTTATTACCAAAGCTTAATTGAACAAGCTGGGGTTAGAAGCTCATTGGCTTCTATGTAGAAGTGAGCCTGATTTTGCACTTTCCAGCTTTAGTAAATAAACCCCATTGTGTACTTAAAAGTGGGGTATGCCTGTATTGAACTATCAGGAATTGCCATTAAAGCCGTTGCCCAATATTTTATATTAAGGACATAACACTATTTGGAGCGCCAGAATCCTAGGACTCCTGGGCTTAGTGGCAGGGCTGGGGGGAGGGTGTGATCAATGGCAATGCTGATTTTTTTTTTATACTACCAATATAAAGAGGAGTTTTAACACTGGCCACCAATGTAATAGGGGTTTACACTGACCACTAATGTAATAGAAGCATTCACAGTAACCACCAATGTAATGAGAAGATTTACACTGACCACCAATGTAACTGAGACATTTAGCCTGCGTTCACATTTGTGTCTGTTAGGAAAGCATGCAAAATCGCTTACCTGACACAAAAGAAACGTGCTGCTCTTTAGCAGATAATCAGCAGTGCCATTAATTGTTAATGACACACTCATGCATCTGCTGACATGTGCCTTGGCACTGTGTGATTTTGGAAAAGGGTTTGGGAGTTTCTTCCGCATTTGTAGCGCATAGAGCAGCCCATTGAAATGAATGGGCTGCCCTACACATGACCTACATCTTTATCCACCCTGTAAGTACACCTTTGCATCCTTAAACCCATGCTAAGCTCTGTACCCCAAACCTCACCCATCCTCTCCACTCCCCCTCCCCTTTAACTCTACCTGCCTCCTCTGCTCCTCTTTGCACCCACCTTACTTACCTCCATACATCCCCTCCTTGCTCACCTGTTCACCCCAAACTGTAATTCCTTCTCTGCCAACCTCTGCACACCCCACACTACCCTCCCCCCAGCTAATTTGCTTATGAGGCTGATGATAGGCTTAATGACCACAGTTGTAGGCAGGACTTTCAAGCATGCCCCTTCACCTCCCCAGTGGGCAGTGTTCAGTATAGGTGATGGTGGATATGACCTCAGGGGGGCATGATATAGATATGAATACCGCCTCTATTTACATATGAATCCTGCCGGTCTGCCTCTATTTACATATGAATGCCGTCACTATTTAGATATATCAATGTTGGTATTTACATATAAACACAGGGTCTGCAGGTGAGTCATCTGTACACAACAATAGGGCAAAGCTGGGAAGCATTAGTAACATAACTTCACACTGATATATCAGGACACATCATGGGACTAAAACCTCAAGGGACAAGGGAATTTAAACTGGGATAGTTGCCAAGTATGAGGCAACTACTTTGGACCCCACAACAATGACAGTGCCCAGGTCAGCTGCCCCTTTTGCCCTGCCTTAAAAACGGCCCTGGGTGTAATGTGTCATCAATTAACATTCAAAGAATATCATAGAAGGCCAGTGGTCAAATATTGGAAAGCTAGGAGGAATGGTCTATTTCAAATTACTACGAGGTGAGAGAGTATGACATGGGCCTAGGACACATTGTAGGGGTGGGGAATTTTGGGAAGAGGAGGGGTTACGCCTATACCCTCCGTGGTGTGCCCAATCGTTTATTTTGAGGGTAGCAATGGTGCTCCCTGGTTACGGAGAGTAGCAACGAACTCAAGATATCTGGGAGACTGTAGTCTATGGTAGAATATGTGGGCATGTGTGGGAATTGTTTAGTGAAGTTTCTGAGCAGGGGTGAGGGGGCTGCGGAAGAGAGACGATACAAAAAAAAAATGTAGTAAGAGTTGAGGGGGAGGGGGGAAGAGGTTAGGGGAGGAGAGTATGGTTTCAGGGCTATGGGCATAATAGGGTTTTGTCAAAACATGTGGGTAAACAATGGGTCACCCAAGGGCTCCAGAGCTTCTCGAATTGTAGAATTTTATCTAATAGAGTTGCTTCAATTTTAGCATGGATCATCGCTTGGGTGATTCTATGCTTGTTTGTGAGTACACAGAGGGAGGGGGGGGGTGCTTTGGGGGTCTCAGACCCCAAAGCATCCTTCCAAGATTTTTCTATGGTCTGTTTGGCAGCTGTTGTGACGTATAGTACAAGCTTAAATTAAAAAAATATATAACTAATAAATATATAAATATAATGCACCACTTCTGGTGATGGGTCAAGGTCCTGGGCTTGTAGTTCAGGGGGGCTACAGTGGGATCAGGTGTTAGGGATGTAGTAAACAGCTTTAATAGGATGGAGAAAATCTCAGACCAGAAGGCTTGTGCAATAGGACAATCCCACCATATTTGAAGGTGTGTTCCATCTACACTACATCCATGGAAGAAATGTAGTGGATATTGAAGGAGGAATTTGTGTATCCTGGCAGGGACCAGGTACTACCTGGTAAGCACCTTATAGTTAGTTTCCAAGGAGGCTATGTCGGAGGAGGAATAGTTAGTGGCCTGCCAGATAGAGGACCAATCTGCGTGGCCAAGTGTGAGGTTTAGATCTCTTTCCCATTTGCAAATGTAATCTGGGGCTTTGTGGTATCAGGGGCGAACGCCCGATGTTCGATTCGAACATGGGTTCGAATCGGACACCGGGCCCATCCCTAATCAGGGGCTACTAGGAAGGTGTAGATTTCAGAGATTAATCCACATTTGTGTGGGTCAGACTTGCATGCCCATTCAAAAGCAGTAAAACCTGAGTCTGAGGGGTCAGAGGGGGTACACGGCGTAGGGAAATGTTTGATTTGTTGAAAACAGAGGAGTTCTGAAGAGGGTATGTTGTGTGTCTAACATAGGGTCCGGAAGGGCTTGAAAGATGTAGACCTTAAAAACTAATGGGCTCTAAGGAGGCCAGCTCTAGACCAGGCCAAAAATTAGGTGAAGGAGGACCAAGCATGGTAAAAGGAGGGGTTTCAGAGAAAAGAGAGTAAGGGGTTATGAGGAGATTGGAGACCAAATCGACTTTTAAGTCTATCCCAGATAACAAGGCTATGTTTGGTAATCAGGTTGGTGATGGATCTGCGGTGTATTGTGGATTGTTGAGAGTGGATCACAGCTAGCCATAATGGGGTTTCTACGGTGGCATGGTACTTCGTGAGCTGAGCTAGCTGTGCAGCATAGTAGTAGTTCAAAAAAATTGCTACTCCGAGGCCTCCCCTTATTTTAGGGGGTGTACAAAGTGGGTTTAGGCAGTGAGACAAGTTCTCAGTTTGTTCCAGATAAAGAAGGAAATTTGGCACTGAAGAATTCTCAAGTAGTGTGAGGGTACCGTAATAGGGAGAACATGGAATAGGTAGAGGAGTTTAGTGAGGATGAACATCTTCACAACAGTGATTTGGCCCATCCAGGATATTGGTAGCGGGGTCCATTTGGACATAAGGGATGTGATGTGGCAGAGCATGGGGGGGGGGGGTAGTTAGCAGTATATAGGTCAGAGGGATTGGCGGTTAGTTGGATACCTAGATAGCGTATATGCTTGTTGGCCCAAGGAAAGGGGAGAACCTCACTGAGGTGGGATTGGAGAGAATACGGCATAGATATGTTGAGGGCTGTTGACTTCTGAGGGTTGACTATAGGGCCGTAAATTTGGCCAAAACTAGAGAGTGTATATAACAAGTTGGGTGCTGAGATCAGGGGGGAGGTCATGAAGATAAGGATATCTTCTGCGAAAAGGCAGAGCTTATGCTGGTGACCCCCTAGTTCTAGGCCTTGGATGTTGGGATTTGAGCGTATAAGAAGGGCTAGGGGCTCAATAGCCAGGGCAAAGAGGAGTGGGAGAGTGGGCAACTCTTTTTCATGCCCCACTCTATGGGGAAGGGATCTGAGCGAAAGTGAGACAAAGGCTTTGGGGTTCGAATATAAAGCTGAAGTCCACAGAAGAAAGTGCTCGCCAAACCCCCATCGGCATAAGATAAAGTTCATATAAGGCCATGAAAGCGTGTCCAAGGCCTTGCGAATATCTAGGAAGATAAAGCAAGATGGGATATGGCGTGTGTGAGCAGCAGGAGACAGAAGCGCTGCGAATGTTATCGCCTGCTTGGCGAGAGGGAATGAACCCAACCTGGTCTCTGTGTTTTAAAGAGCCGATGTAGGGATTAAGACGGGTGGACAGAATTTTTGCTAGGATTTTGACATCTAACTTAAGGATCGGAATGGGTCTAAAGTTAGACAAGGTAGAATCATCAGTGTGGAGTCTGGAGATCATAGAGATAGCTGCTGTTAGGAATTCAGTGCGAAAGGAGTGGCCATCCAAGTGGGAGTTATATGCATCTACTAGGAGGGGGGGGGGGGAAGATCAGCAAATTTCTTATAGTATCTCACGGATAGGCCATCCGGACCTGGGCATTTGCATGGGGCATTAAGGATTTGATTGCTAAGAGTATTTCTTCTGCTGTTATTGGCCTGTCAAGGTCTGATCTCACGTGTCAGTCTTTCTGTGATAGTATCAGTATCAGAAGTATGTTGCAGGGCTTTTGTGAGCATCCGCTGAAATTGTTTAATGAGATCTGGCTGTGGGTTATCAAACTGCAGGGCTAAGGGTGTAGATCTGAGGTCTTTGTCCCACTCACCCTCATGAGAGTTCCCAGGGCGGGATTGCAGAGAGGTGTGCGCCGTCTGCGGTGTCTCTGGACAGGAGGCGGGGGCCGGCGCCATCTTAGAGGATGCCATGAGGAGAACATCCCTGATGGATTTTGGCTCTTATTTTTTGTTTGGAACTGCAGTACACCATAACGGCTGGTTCCGGGTGTTTACGGGAGGTTGCTGTGGTAAATGTGACCTAGCAGCGGTATGGGTAGCGTGGCAATCGGGCTGTACAATAGCCGGAGTCACGGAGCTCTAAGCCAGCGCGTCTTGCTGGGACGGCTCCGAGCATGCGCCCCGATACTAAACCTTTTTGCAATCTAACTAAAACATTAAAAAATTCAAACATTTTGTCTGGAGCTGGGATTTAAGCTTTTATAGCTCAACTTCAACCTCATCAATGAGAGCAAAGAAATCAATTCAAAATTTATACAATTGCTAATGATTCCCCAATCTAAAGAAGCAAAAAAGGTTTGTTTGGCATTGTAAGCTTTAAAGTGGAAGTAAACACCCCTATCGTTTTCAGCCAAGGAAGCCGCCATCTTTGCCTCTGTTTAATCTTCAACTGCCACGGTGCTGCACACGTGATCCTTTATGACACCAGCCATTGGATGGTTTGACTGTTTGGTTGAGAGCACAGCCAATGTGCATTTAGCATTCCCGGCATGCCTTTTTTTTTAAATGTTAAATCGATGGGTTTACTTCCGCTTTAAGATACAAATTAATGGATTTATTCCTTTTTTTTATATGAATATGTGTATGTATTTATCATAAATATATAATATATGAAGTATAATACAAAAAAAAATAATGCATTAGGGTTAAATAACTTCAGAATGCATATTGTATTTGTATTTTTTCCCATATAAAGCCAGTGGAAAAACTGGTGTGTTTCTCAGATAAATAATAGGCTGACCATTAGAAGAAGGGTATTGTGTGATAAATTACCCAGGGAAAATTGATGTTCCTTCTGAGATAATAACAATTCTTCACTGGCTAGACATTGATGAATCTAAGAGTTAAAAGAAAGTGGGCTTGCTTTATTCATTTATTTATTTAATTTGTGTCATCCGGCCAAGCTACAGTACTTGTCAGTTTTGTCCCCAGAGGGGAAATACAACTGTACATAAGAAAATGGATACATTTTAACAGTGGAAAAAACCAACATGACTACAAATCGGAGCATCTTAGTAGAGAGACTTCTTCATGCACACCCATGAAATATGAATAAAATTATATATATATTTAAAAAAAAGAAACCAGGATACAGTTGTTACCTATTTTAACATTGCACCAATCATGCAGCATTTTTCAGAGTACATACAGAAATTTATATCATATCCTACACCAGAAGCTTATGCATCCACAAAACATGATTTTGCAGCAGAATTAATGATTTTGCCTTTGTCACAATTTTGGCAAAATTAGCCTCTGATTTCACCATGTGGCATTGCTCGAGGAAGCTCGATTAAAAATGTGCTGCTTTAAAATTCAATTGTAGTTTTTTTTTTTTAGTTCCACCCAAGTTGCCCACCTGGTCCTATACTTTTCTGAGTTCCAGAACCTTTCTTCCGCTTTGTACTATACATACATTCAGCCCTATGGGTAAGCCTTCGAGTAACCTCCTGAGGCCCCCATGAGTACCGCATTCTGTGATATCCCAGAGCTATGTGACACAGCATACCCTTTCACTGGGTTAAATGGCTTTGTTTATCATTTATCCTGAACCTCTTATTGTGCAACAAATGGCCCTTGATTAGCCTTGATTTTTTTTTTTTTTACGGAAAAAAAAAACAAGAAAAAAATGTAGGCAGCACTACAGAGAGATAAATACAGAAAAAAGAAAAACAGATATATAAAGAAAACTAAGGATTATACCGTACAGTGGTGTGAAAAAGTGTTTGCCCCCTTCCTCATTTCCTGTTCCTTTGCATGTTTGTCACACTTAAGTGTTTCGGAACATCAAACCAATTTAAACAATAGTCAAGGACAACACAAGTAAACACAAAATGCAATTTGTAAATGAAGGTGTTTATTATTAAAGGTGAAAAAAAATCCAAACCATCATGGCCCTGTGTGAAAAAGTGATTGCCCCCCCTTGTTAAAACATAAATAGGAGCTGCTTGACACAGTAAGGTCCACCAGAAGATCCTTAAAAGCTACACATCATGCCGAGACCCAAAGAAATTCAGGAACAATTGAGAAAGAAAGTAATTGAGATCTATCAGTCTGGAAAGGGTTATAAAGCCATTTCCAAAGCTTTGGGAATCCAGCGAACCACAGTGAGAGCCATTATCCACAAATGGAAGACATGGAACAGTGGTGAACCTTCCCAGGAGTGGCCGGCCGCCAAAATTACCCCAAGAGCGCAGCGACGACTCATCCAAGAGGTCACAAAAGACCCCACAACAACGTCCAAGGAACTGCAGGCCTCACTTGCCTCAGTTAAGGTCAGCGTTCATGCCTCCACCATCAGGAAAAGACTGGGCAAAAATGGCCTGCATGGCAGAGTTCCAAGGAGAAAACCACTGAGCAAAAAGAACATCAAAGCTCGTCTCAATTTCTCCACATCACATCTTGATGATCCCCAAGACTTTTGGGACAACATTCTGTGGACCGATGAGACAAAAGTGGAACTCTTTGGAAGGTGTGTGTCCAAGTATATCTGGCGTAGAAGGAACACTGCATTTCAGAAAAAGAACATTATACCAACAGTAAAATATGGTGGTGGTAGTGTGATGGTCTGGGGCTGTTTTGCTGCTTCAGGACCTGGAAGACTTGCCGTGATAAAAGGAACTATGAATTCTGCTGTCTACCAAGAGATCCTGAAGGAGAATGTCCGACCATCTGTTCGTGTACTCAAGCTGAAACGAACTTGGGTTCTGCAGCAGGACAATGATCCTAAACACACCAGCAAGTCCACCCCGAATGGCTGAAGAAAAACAAAATGAAGACTTTGAGTGGCCTAGCCAAAGTCCTGACCTGAATCCTATTGAGATGTTTTGGTATGACCTTAAAAAGGCCGTTCATGCTCGAAAACCCTCTAATGTAACTGAATTAGGACAATTCTGCAAAGATGAGTGGGCCAAAATTCCTCCAGGACGCTGTAAAATCCTCATTGCACGTTATCGCAAACGCTTGATTGCAGTTGTTGCTGCTAAGGGTGCCCAACCAGTTATTAGGTTTAGGGGGCAATCACTTTTTCACACAGGGCCATGATGGTTTGGATTTTTTTTCACCTTTAATAATAAACACCTTCATTTACAAATTGCATTTTGTGTTTACTTGTGTTGTCCTTGACTATTGTTTAAATTGGTTTGATGTTCCGAAACACTTAAGTGTGACAAACATGCAAAGGAACAGGAAATGAGGAAGGGGGCAAACACTTTTTCACACCACTGTATGTATTTTTGGTTTTGCCCAATCATTTTTTTTCACATTCACTCTATTTATCACAGTGGTTTTTGATCATTTTCAAACAAGATTAATATGTTTTTAAACAAGATTCACCCAAGTGAAAAATGTATCATGTAAGATTGACCCAACGTCCCCAACATCCATTCCTCAACTGCTTTACAGTACTATTTATCCTCTTGATCACTCAATGAATGTAGATTTGCTCTGATATTCACCAAACAGTTGCCAATTTATCATCTTTAATAATATTCTAACTATTCCCTGGTTTGAAGTGGTTAAATGTGTATTTTAAAGCTCTTCCTACTTTAGAGTTGTGGGGTCTTCTAGTCTATGAGAATGCTGAACTTGCAAAATTTTTAAAAGTATATTATTAATTGCTGTAAAAAACTGCACCACCCCCAACCAAGCTAACCAACCCAGAAAGCCAGGCATACAGGCTGGTATCTCCATAGCAAGAGAGCAGTAAGCATGTAGCCCCCCCTGCTACATTAGCTCACATGCCCTTCACCATTAGGGGAGCTTTGAGAGATGTTCCCTGAAAAAACGTGCTCTCTCCAAAGCCCAATGATGACAGACAAGGGGGACTTCTGCACTTGCAGGGCCTAGGATGGGGGTGCCTGCAAGGGGGGGGGGGCTTAGGTTCCACCTGCCCATGGGGAGAAAGTAGGTGGTTCCCCTCCCTCAGTAAGTAATGTTAGAGTTTACTGATTTTTTTTTTATACATTTTTAATTAAGAAAATATTATCTTTAACCCTCATTCTTAATTCTGACATTGAGTATAAACACAGTATGCCAACAAATGAATAAAATAAATCCTGTTGTTTAACAAGATTTGACCAAACATTCCCTCCCAGATACAACCAGAAATAAGATAACTTATAATGTATTTGCAACTTTCAAATGACATTCAACTCAACAACATTCGATTATGCAAGATTTGCCCTTCAGCTGCCTGCATAATAAATAGATTGAATGTCAACAAAAACCAATTGGCAAATTCTGTTGAATCTTGGATCTTTAGCTCAAATAATAACTGAGCAAATTACCCAGTTAATCTTTGATGAATAAAAAACATACATGAAATAAACTACCCTTAATAAACACCCTTTAAAGAAATCTAAAAAAGAGAAGATCTTCTTTTGTTAAACAATTTTGGCCTAAACAACCTAAAGTGTATGTAAACTCAAAAACAAAGATTTTATGTATGGCATCTTATCAGTCCTTAGATGTAGTAGTTTTCTTTTTTCAGGCTGTTTTCCTTTATTTTTAGTAATGACCCTGGTTGTAAAGTTTGACATTTAATTATAAAGGAGTGATTTGTTCGGCTCTCCCCACTTTCTCAAAATGAGAACTCAACCTCTTACATTTTAGTCTGTGTTATAGATGATGACTTTCTGCTTCACTATAGTACAGTATATTGTACTTTGTACAGCTTTTTGGGGAAAGGCCTTACCTTTACTTTAGAAGAAGGGAACAAGGGTCTGATCAAGAAACCCAGTGCCAAGATTTATGTGTTTAAGGTCCAGGTTGTACACACCAGCCCATATAAGAAAATCCTATTTCCTTTTTCGGTTTTCTGATTTATTAATTAACACCTTCCCACCAGGTGTATAGCAGAATGACGGCCAGGTAGTGGCTTTACCATCCTGACTGGATGTCACATCACATCGCTCATGCGCATTCTCGGGGGCATGCAGCGTGGTGATTGGTTGTGAGCTGTTTCTCTCGGACACAGCGCATCACTGATCAGGGAGCTTATGACATAGGCTCTTTATAATGTGGTCAGCTGTGTCCAATCACAGCTAATCACATGTAAGCAGATGCCAGTTATCAGCATTTCCTTTCCTCAGTGCTGTCAGTGTCTGAGAAAAGGAAAGCCAGTAACCGGCTTTCCAGTTACAGGGGACATTTACACTGATAATCAGTGCACTAATCATCAGTGCCCTGATTATCTGTGCAGCCCCATCAGTGCATCATATAAGTGTCCATCAGTGAAGCATATCAGTGCAGCATAATAGTGCTGTCCATCAGTGCAGCCTCATCAGTGCCCATCATTGCAGCCTCATCAGTGCCAATCAGTGCCCATCATTGCAGCCTCATCAGTGCCAATCAGTGCCCATCAATGAAGCCTATCAGTGCCCATCAGTGCACATCAGTGAAGAAGAAAAACTACTTATTTGCAAAATTTTATGACAGAAACTTTCAGGCTTTTTGCGTTTGCTTAGCAAAACATAAAAACCCAATGGTGATTAAATACCACCAAAAGAAAGCTCTATCTGGCCCAAAAAAATGATAAACATTTCTTATGGGTACAGTGTTGCAATTGTCAATTGACAGCGCAATTGTCATTTAAATTGCGACAGCGCTGAAAGCTGAAAATTGACCTGGGCACGAAGGGGGTGAAAGTGCCCAGTATTGAAGGGGCTAAAGGAGTAAGCATACCTCTGTGTAGACAGTAACACATAACACTCCACTAGTGAGGGCAAATAGAGCTACTGGAAACATAAATAGACAAAATGAGCAACCGGGTGACTCAGGCTACCAATCCTCTCATTTTGCATGGACTGATTGTAATTATTATGCTATAAAATTTCTATAGTGTCAACAATTTGGGCAGCACTGTACAAAATAAAGAACAGTACAATTACATTACAGTTCAAGATAAGAGGGCTAGGAGGAGGCGAGGCCCTGTTCATGAGAGCATACAATCTCAAGCTGGGTATACACTCGTAGAATTTAGTTTGACATTTTTCATTGTAGGAATGTTGTAAGAACATTTGTTCATTTTTCAAATCCTTGGGTGAGGTCAAATCGATGTTCGTTTTCGCCTGCAATAATGAGAAAAGGCAGAAGGGAAAAGTATTTTCTTGAATATACAAATTTCTAACAGTATACAGGCATACCCCACTTTTAAGTACACAATGAGGTTTATTTACTAAAGCTGTAAAGTGCAAAATCAGGCTCACTTCTACATAGAAACCAATGAGCTTCCAGGTTTTATTACAAAAGCTTAATTGAACAAGCTGGGGTTAGAAGCTCATTGGTTTCTATGCATAAGTGAACCTGATTTTTCACTTTCCAGCTTTAGTAAATAAACCCCATTGTGTACTTAAAAGTGGGGTATGCCTGTACAGTTTGTGGTTTTCGTTTGGTAAAGTCCAAACATAACAAAATCAAATGTTAAATTCAAACAAAATTTTTCAAACAACATTCTAATTTTCTAAGAATTTTTGTATGAATTTTCATTCCAAATTCTATTAGCGCATACCTAGCTTTAATGGAAGCACACATGATCTAAAAGGTAGTAACTGTGTTGGGATGAGTTGTCTAAAAAAGTAAAATTTGGTTGTAAGCAAGGATAGGTTTCCCTGAAAAGACGACTTTTTATGGATAGCCTATGGGCATACAAGGATCTGTTAACCTTTGGTTAAACAGCAAGTTAACTTGCTGTGATGATGATCAGATATTTCAATCTCCATCATTGCCTGTGGCCATCTAAGGTTAGCCATGCAAATTGCATCTTTGCTTGGCTAAATGTCTGCTTGCATGTAAATTGCTCCAATAGTATGCCAATGATGTGACATTCCAGATTGCTGAAGACAGGGTGCATTGTAATATTATACTGGAGAACTGCCAAGATATGTCACCGATTGAAGTGAAATACCTTGATACTTTATGTCTTCTTCTGATATAATGTAGGTTTATGTACTAAAAAAAAAGTGCAAAAGATAAAAGGGACCCTGGGGGTTACAGAAAGATTTGATTCATTGGCATGCTAATGCATGCATAGTTCTACCACTCAGGAGAATGGTATTTCAAACTGTTAAAGATTAAAATGCTTTTGACACTTTTCCGCTGAACATTGTAGTCAATCAAGCAATCATTAGACAATAATCAAACAAAGGCTCAGTATGTCAATGACCTCCTATCATGATTGTAGGAGAAGGAAAGTTGTAACAGTGCCTTCTACACACATGCAGTGAAATGATAATAGACCTGCAGCAGGATTTCTAGACAGATTTATACATTTTTTTTTAATATAGAACTAAACTGTATCTGAGAACCACAAACCGAAAACACTTTAATTCATTTTGAATATTCAAAGAAAACTCACTCATCCATACAATTCTTTATTTTGTTGAGAAATCACTTTGAATAATACTCCCCTGAAATTTCTAGCTGCTGCCATCTTCACTAAGGGCAGATAATTCTGGTAGCATTTATTATCTGGAATCCATCTACCCTAAGCTCAGGCATGCAGGCAAATAGATGTGTTTAGCTGACAAAGCCCCTCCTTCCCTCCTCTAGATTAAAGAAAAAAAAAATGCCCATGAGGACTCCTGGGATGTATGACATCATTTTGACCTAGGCCAGACATCAAAAGCAATGGAAGAAATGTAAAAAAAAAAAAAAGTATGTTTAAAACAAGTAAATATCATATACAGTATCTCACAAAAGTGAGTACACCCCTCACATTTTTGTAAATATTTTATTTTATCTTTTCATTTGACAACACTGAAGAAATGACACTTTGCTACAATGTAAAGTAGTGAGTGTACAGCTTGTATAACAGTGTAAATTTTCTGTCCCCTCAAAATAACTCAACACACAGTCATTAATGTCTAAACCGCTGGCAACAAAAGTGAGTACACCCCTAAGTGAAAATGAAAAGTGTCAATATTTTGTTTAGCCACCATTATTTTTCCCTCTTGGGCATGGATTTCACCAGAGCTTCACAGGTTGCCACTGGAGTCATCTTCCACTCCTGCATGAGGACATCACAGAGCTGGTGGATTTTAGAGACCTTGCGCTCCTCCATCTGAACCAAATACGTTTATCTTGCTCTCATCAGACCACAGGACATGGTTTTCTTGTGCATCATCTTTAGAAGAGGCTTCCTTCTGGGATGACAGCCATGGAGACAAATTTGATGCAGTGTGTGGCGTATGGTCTAAGCACTGACAGGCTGACCACCCGCCCCTTCAAGCTTTTGAAACTTTGCTACAATGTAAAGTAGTGAGTGTACAGCTTGTATAACAGTGTAAATTTGCTGTCCACTCAAAATAACTCAACACACAGCCATTAATGTCTAAACCGCTGGCAACAAAAGTGAGTACACCCCTAAGTGAAAATGTCCAAATTGGGCCCAATTAGCCATTTTCCCTCCATTGTGTCATGTGACTCGTTAGTGTTACAAGGTCTCAGATGTAAATGGGGATCAGATTTGTTAACTTTGGTGTTATCACTCTCACTCTCTCATACTTGTCAATGGAAGTTCAACATGGCACCTCATGGCAAAGAACTCTCTGAGGATCTGAAAAAAAAAAAATTGTTGCTCTACATAAAGATGGCCTAGGCTATAAGAAGATTGCCAAGACCCTGAAACTGAGCTGCAGCACAGTGGCCAAGACCATACAGCGGTTTAACAGGACAGGTCCCACTCAGAAATGGCCATATCAAGGTCGACCAAAGAAGTTCAGTGCACATGCTCAGCATCATATCCAGAGGTTGTCTTTGGGAAATAGACATATGAGTGCTGCCAGCATTGCTGCATAGGTTGAAGGGATTGGGGATCAGCCTGTCAGTGTTCAGACCATACGCCGCACACTGCATAAAATTGGTCTGCATAGCTGTCGTTCCAGAAGGAAAGCTCTTCTAAAGATGATGCATAAGAAAGCCCACAAACAGTTTGCTGAAGACAAGCAGACTAAGGACATGGATTACTGGAACCATGTCCTATGGAACCATATCCTATGGTCTGATGAGACCATACACTGAACACTGCATACAATTGGTCTGCATGACTGTCATTCCAGAAGGAAGCCTCTTCTAACTTATTTGGTTCAGATGGTGACAAGCGTGTGTCGTGGCAACCAGGTGAGGAGTACAAAGACAAGTGTGTCTTGCCTACAGTCAAGCATGGTGGTGGGAGTGCCATGGTCTGGGGCTGCATGAGTGCTGCCAGCACTGGGGAGCTACAGTTCATTGAGGGAACCATGAAGGCCAACATGTACTGTGACATACTGAAGCAGAGCATGATCCCCTCCCTTCAGAGACTGAGCCACAGGGCAGTATTCCAACATGATAACGACCCCAAACACACCTCCAAGATGACCACTGCCTTGCTAAAGAAGCTGAGGATAAATGTGATGGACTGGCCAAGCATGTCTCCAGACCTAAACCATATTGAGCAGAAGGTGGAGGATCACAAGGTCTCTAACATCCACCAACTCTGTGATGTCATCATGGAGGAGTGTAGGAGGACTCCAGTGGCAACCTGTGAAGCTCTGGTGAACTACATGCTCAAGAGGGTTAAGGCAGTGCTGGAAAATAATGGTGGCCACACAAAATATTGATACTTTTGGGCCCAATTTGGACATTTTCACTTAGAGGTGTACTCAATTTTGTTGCCAGCGGTTTAGACATTGATGGCTGTGTGTTGAGTTATTTTGAGGGGAAAGACAATTTACACTGTTATACAAGCTGTACACTCACTACTTTACATTGCAGCAAAATGTCATTTCTTCAGTGTTGTCACATGAAAAGATAGAATAAAATATTTACAAAAATGTGAGGGGTGTACTCACTTTTGTGAGATACTGTACCTTATGCTAGCAGCACAAGGGTTAAAAAATAGGTAAAGTGTTACTAAACCTAGGAGCCTGCGTTTCACTATATCTGGTTTCCCACAGTACACAGAACATGGAAATGCAATAGTTTTAGTAAATACAAACTGCTCACAACATTTCTGTCAAGGTCAACTGTTTATTTTTTTTCAGCATTTATCAAACAGATATAACAAAATGCTTTCAATTGTATATTTATTGGGCCAAAAGGGTACAAATAAGACAAAATCATTGTTAGGGTTTACATACACTTTTATTTGTGTCTTTTATGACCTTCTGGAGTTCACCTTTAGCATTGTGTTTTGAAGATAGATTTGTCTCATCTGTCATAGTAAATCTGTCGTAGATCTTTGCAAAACTCAGTTGACTGCCCAAAATTGCCAGCGCAGGGGTCGCAATCACACTAATAAACTATCACATATACTTTGTTAAATTATGCCAGGCTGATTTGAAATGAATGACCGTCTTGTTTTTTTGGTTCATTTATTTGATAAAGTCCTTCACTTTCCGCAATTACATAACCAGGTTTTACTATATGATCCAGAATATACGGATGGAATGAAAACAGACAGTATTATTATTATTGTGTATAAAAGCAGAAAACAGTACAACGACAAGTTAACTTAGACATCTTGTCAGACATTTGTGATCCTTGAGTTTTGTGAGCTTGAGGCGTCTATCACTCTGTAAACCTACATCATGCCATTAATAGAAGTGGCCTTCAGGATTTTTATGTTTACTGGGTGTTTCAATATCTGCAGCTGTTCCCATGCTGAAATTACATAACATCACATTTTCCTTATTTCCTTTTTGTAAAGTCTAGAAATAAACAGGCTACATTCATCTGGATTTATCAGAAATAAATGTCGAGCAGAACGATGAAGCCTGCATTCAATAATTCTGACTTTTGTCATTTTAACCACTTAAGCCCCGGACCATTTGGCTGGCCAAAGACCACAGCACTTTTTGCGATTCGGCACTGCGTAGCTTAAACTGACAATTGCGCGGTCGTGCAAAGTGGCTCCTAAACAAAATTGACGTTCTTTTTTCCCCACAAATAGAGATTTATTTTGGACATATTTGATCACCTCTGCGGTTTTTGTTTTTTGCGCTATAAACAAAAAAATTTAGACAGTTTTGAAAAAAAGCACATTATTTTTTACTTTGTGCTATAATAAATATAGCCCAAAAATATATAAAAAACATTTACTGCAGCTGGGCAGCCGCTCTGTGCCAGATCATGTACCTAGTATGTGATCTGACACTTTCGGGTCTGGGGCGTGCACACAGTGACCTGCTCCTGCTTTGATTGGACACAGCGGGAGCCAATCAGCGGGTCCGGCAGACTCAATTTCTGCCAGGACTCACTGATCGTTTGGGACACAAGCAGGACGGCAGTCTGCCTATGTAAACAAGGCAGATTGTCATTCTGTCAGCGGGGAAGGCTTTGATCCTGTATTTCTGCTAAGCAGAAACACGGATCTTTGCCTTCGCCTAATCAAAGCACCCCCCTCACAGTGAGTAAGCACAACCTAGGCATACATTTAACCCTTTGATCGTCCCTGATGTTAACCCCCTCCTTGACAGTATCATTAGTACAGGGACAGTGCATATTTTTTTTCACTGGTCCCCAAAAAGTGTCAAAAGTGTCAGTTAGGTGTCTGATTTGTCCGCCGCAATATCGCAGCCCCGCTATAAGTTGCTGATTGCTGCCATTACTAGTGGGATTTTTTTTAACAAAAATATGTAGCAGAATACATATTGGCCTACAATTATGAAGAAATTCGATTTTTTACATTTTTGTGGGTATGTTTTAAAGGAGAAAGTAAAAAATATTTTCAAAATTGTCGGTCTTTTTTTTGTTTATAGTGCAAAAAATAAAACCTGCATCAAATACCACCAAAAGAAAACTCTATTTGTGGGAAAAAAAAGGTCAAAAATTGTATTTCAGTACAGCATCGTACGACCGTGCAATTGTGAGTTAAAGTACCACAGTGCCGTATCGCAAAAAATGGCCTGGTCAGGAAGGGGGTAAAACCTTCCAGAGATCAAGTGGTTAATGATGAAAAGATAGAACATTGAAGAAAATTGGACTTCTGGGTTTTCTGTGGACCTCTGCGGCGAAGTCGGGCACAAAAGAAACGTTAGTCCTGTTGTACTGAACAATGCCCTTCTCTTGGGCAAGGCAAAGGATAATCTTGCAGTCTTTATAATTCAAGAGTCTGGCTAGCATGGAGCGTGGTTGGGTACCAGATGAGAGGGGTGGTGTACAGTGTGCCCGCTATACTGCAAACAGGGGTGAAGCACTCTTTGCCAAATATTTCTTGCAGTCATTGCACTACAAACGCGGTGTGGTCACGGCCCTCAAATCTCTCAGGCAGCCCTGCTATATGTACATTATTACGCTTAAGGTGATTTTCAATGTCATCAGCTCTGTTGTTGGCCTAAATAACTTGTTGGGCAGCCATTCTAGCATTCCTGGTGAGGGGGGCATCTGATCCTTCAGGTAACTGACCCGGCTTTCTACAGCAGTGATTCTCTCCCTGATCTTCTGTAGATCTTGGCAGAGAAGTGAGACTGTTTCTTTAAGCCCCCCCCCCAAAACGCTCTTTAAGCTCATCCACGGAGGCCATGCATTTGTGAACCGCCTGCAGTATTTTACTAAGTATGGGTTGTGCAGTGTCATCTGTAGGCATATTGAAAATCTCAGGGGTGGGGACATTAGAAGTCTCCAGGGGAACTGTATCATCTAATGCATTTGGCCCCTCATGCTCTGCTAGCTCCGGGTCAGAGAGGAAGGCTTGGGCATCAGAGAGAGAGGAGCTGCCAGCACCTGATAGCTTCTGAATATAATAATGCATGTCTCTGGGCTGCTCCTTTCCTGGGGGTTTGTTGGTCTTATATGGCTTACCCCCCAAGTTCCTCTGCTTTTCCATGCCTTGTGGTATGCGTTGTGGCTGGGGAGAACAGGCACCATCTTGGTATTCCAGGCTGCTGCAGCCGCGGCATCTTCCTTGCCTCTGCGTGTCATCATCGGCTCCAGAAGGCTCAGGATGGGATCCGGGTGTTGCTAGGGATCGGCTGTGGGGGAGTGTGGTTGGTATCATCCAGGATAGGAAACGGGGGAAGGATCAGAGCAAGATACACAACAGGAGCTCTGTGATGTGTGTCCGCTCACATGCCGATGCAGGCCACACACCCTCATTCACTGAATGTTATGTGTTGCCTGTTGGTCAGGCCGTTCTATACCAAGAAAGTTGACCACCACTGCTCTACAGGGTGTGCACATTTCAGGGAGAGAAAACATGAACAATCTAAGAGCCGGTTCACACAGGGGCAGCACGACTCACAGAGGCGACATGCACACGACTTCAGCGGCAGCTTGCAAAATGACTTCTGTATAGAAGTCAATGCAAGTCGCATAAAGTCACCCAGAAAGTAGTACAGGAACCTTTTTCTAAGTCGACTTGAGTTGTTCCTATTAGAACGGTTCCATAGTACAGAATGGAACGCGACTTGTCAGGCGGCTAAGTCGCCTGACAAGTCGTCCCTGTGAACCGGCCCTAAGGGAAAAGACAGATTTTTCTTAACAAATTCCCATTTTCCTTATATTTTTCTTCAAAGTATTGTTTTGTATCAGTTCAGTTCTACTTTAAATCACTTCCTTCCCTATCCTTTGCAGCATATTGTGTGACAGGTGACACACTGTGGGTTCCATTCACAGTTATCTTCACACAGGTTATCACTTCTTAAAAAACAGCGAGGCTCTAAATGGTGACAATTGAGAGATCCTGTGAGGTGTCTACTGAGAACAACAGAAAGTAAATCCATTGTACCTAAAATACCAATTTATAAGACCTGAACACAGTTATGCAGCTTTAACATCCATTAGCAAAACTGTACGTATTATCACAACTACTGAACGTATGCGCGTGAATTATACCTTGTTTATTTTTTTCAGGACAAATTGACCTTTCATTTAGTTGCAATAGATACCTTTTGATTTTTTTTTTTTATTATTATTATCAAAGGAAAACAGTTACAAAACAAGTAATATTTTATTTATTTTTTATTTTTTTATTTAGCTTGCTGCTGCCATAACGTACCACCAAAGAACAACCAAAAATAAATTCTCCTGCTCCTAAGGATTGCATTGATATCACATATGTGCTGCTGAATGATTATACATATAAATATGACACTGTGAATATATAAATATAAAACATTAAATGTATTGAGAAATATAATAAATAATAATCCTGAAAAAAAGAATGCAAAAAAAGTCCGATAGGACTCTTGTGCAGTCTATGAAGTGACCGTGTCTTCACTCAAAAATATTTCCTACTAGAATGTGAAAAGTGCTGCAAAAATAGCTGCATTTGCAAGCTATTTTAGGTCATAAAATGATAGAATAGTTAATTCCTTCACCCATTCATCCATCCTACTGGTGAGTGAACCCAAAAGTCCTGGTGCTGTAAACCTGCTGCAAACAATGTGTACCACCTCCAAGTGATACAGGCTGGATTCGTACCTTAAAGAATAGACGTATAGATTATAATAAGTACACCAGCGCTTCCACCACTCACTGGAGATGTTAACCAAAGAAACCATCAGGGTCCTGGATCTTTACCTTTAACCACTTCAATACCGGGCACTTTGACCCCCCTTCCTGCCCAAGACAATTTTCTGCTTTCAGCGCTTTCACACTTTGAATGACAATTTACGTGGTCATGCAACACTGTACCTATATGAATTTTTTATAAAAAAAATTCTCACAAAGAGCGCTTTCTTTTGGTGGTATTTAATCACCACTGTTTTTGTAATTTTTTGAAAAATATATGAAAAAAGGCCAAAAATTTGGAGAAAAAAAAAACACGTTTTTCTTTGTGTCTGCTATACAATTTTGCAAATAAATAATCTTTCTTCATAAATTTAGGCCAAAATGTATTCTGCTACATTTCTTTGGTGAAAATAACCAGAATCATTGTATATTATTTAGTCTGTAAGGAAAGTTATAGAGCCCACAAATTATATATATCTGAAAATCGATCAATCCTGAAGTACTGGTGGCCTATCATGACATCCGAAAACACCAGAATAGTACAAAAAAAACCAAATGAACTTTTGGTAAAGTAGACAGTTTGGGTTGTTTAGTAAGAGGCATAGATAGCACTTTTTTTTTATTATTAAAAATTTTTTGTCACAATTTTTTGCAAAATTAAGAAACCATTATTTTCACATTTTTTTTCATTTATTTTTTTACATAGTGCAGTACAGTGTCACCATATAACACTGACAGGTGACAGTATGTTGAAAAAAATAAATGTAATAACTTTTTTCATTTTTTTAAAATATTTTTTATTTTTGTTGACAAACTGTCATCAGAGCAATACAATGTTACTATAGTAACACTGTACCACTCTGGGGAGTTGATCAGCATTTTTTTTTCTTTTACATACTATGCTTGCTAAACCCACAAATGCTATAAGAAAACATTTTTTTACTGAATGACAGTGTGTAGACACTGTGGGGTTGATTTACTAAAGGCAAATAGACTGTGCACTCTGCAAAGTGCCGTTGCATTCTGCAAGTGCAGTTGCTGCAGAGCTTAGTAAATGAGGTAAATCTTCACTTTGCAAAGAATACCCAATCACATGCAAGGAAAATTCAAAAAACAGCATTTTTGCTTGCACATGATTGGATGATGGAAGTCAGCAGAGGTTCTGCTCATTTAGTAAGCTCTGGAGCAACTGCACTTGCAAAGTGTAACTGCACTTTTGTAAAGTCACAGCCAATTTGCTTTTAGTAAATCAACCCCTGTGTATTGTTGTGATTAGTTGTGATTGACCACAGCTAATTATATGGTACAAATGGTCTGTGACTGCGGGCAGTGCGCTCTGTGATTGCCAAGTCCTTCAGACCCAGCTGACCACAGATCGGAGTTAAGGGCCAATCACAGCGCCCCTTTACCACGTGATAAGCTGTGTCCAATGACAGCTAATTATAGATGTCAACACACGCTGGTTATCTGCTTTTCTTTTCTCACGCTGACAGCATGAGGAGAGAAGAAGAGAGCTGATAACCAGCTTGTGTTAAAGGGACATTGGCACTGATCATCAGGGCACTGATTATAAGTGTCCTGATTATCAGTGCTGCCAATCAGTGTCCATCAGTGCTACCAATCAGTGTCCATCAGTGCTGCCAATCATTGCCCATCAGTGCTGCCAAATAGTGCCTATCAGTGCCACCTACCAGTGCCTATCAGTGCTGCATATCAGTGCCCATCCATGCCACCTATCATTGCCACTTATCAGAGCCCATCAGTGCGGTCTCATCAGTGTGTCCTCATCAGTGCCACCTATCAGTGCCCATTGGTGCCATCTATTAGTGCCCATCAGTGCAGCCTATCAGTGCCCATCAGTGTAGACTCATTAGTGCTCATCAGTGCAGCCTATCAGTGCCCATGAGTGTAACCTCATGAGTGCACATCAGTGAAGGAGAAAAATTACCTGTTTGCAAAATTTTACAAACAATGAAAAATGTTTGCTTTTTTCACAATTTTCGGTCTTTCTAAAGCCCCATACACACGCTCGGATTATCCGAGGACCAGGTCCGTCGGATCATGTCCGTCGTACTTTGTCCGATGTTGGTGTTGCATACACACGGTCGGAAAAAGTTGTCGGAAAATCCGATCATTCTGAACGTGGTGACGTTTGTTGCCTACGACGGGACTACGTAGGGGCTAGTAGCCAATAGCTTTGGTCTTGTAATGTGATCTGAGCATGCGTAGCACTTTGTCCGTCGGACAACGCTACACACGATCGGATTTGGTGTGATCGGACCGTGTTGTCAAAAAATCTATCCAGCAGGAGATAGGACTTTGTCCGTCGGACAATCCGACGTACACTGTCCGATGGTGCCTACACACGGTCGGATTTTTCAACAACATTGTCCGATCGGACAGAATCCATGCGAAAATCCTACCGTGTGTATGGGGCTTTAGTTTGTTTAGCAAAAAATAAAAAACCCAGTAGTGATTAAATACCACCAAAAGAAAGCTCCATTTGTGTGAAATGTCATATGGGTACAGTGTTGCATGACCGCGCAATTGTCATTCAAAGTGTGACAGCGATGAAAGCTGAAAATTGGCCTGGGCAGGAAGGGGGTGAAAGGGCCCAGTAGTCAAGTGGTAACATACACTTTATCTGCTGCAGAGAAAAATCAGGTCTTCCGGCCTGTCAGACAGGGCTGTGACTGTTATCCAACATTTGGTTTGTTATGTTATCTATTTTTTTTACCAATAAAATTATTTTTTACAACGGTAACTGATCCTTTGGCCCCACCTACCCACCTCATTCAAAGTCCCAAAACCCCTCCTTTTCATAACCCATTTAAAGGGGTCTCATCAGCTGTATGGGCATATATTTAACCGCTCATCCTCACCTTAGCTTTACTAATACACTGACCCAGGAAAACATGAAAAATGAGTGCTTTAACCTTACTTATATACACATTTCCAGGTCAGTGAGTAACTAATAGTGAAGAAAAGATAAGGATAATGTGAACCTTGAGAACCAAGCAAGAAATGACAGATCCCATATTTATATCCCAGCAACTTAGGATAGGGATATGGTATGGATCTAAAAACATAAAATGGCTGTAAACCTCAGACATGAAATATGAACAAAGAATATCCCTCTATAGCGCGTCTCAATCCAGTGCACTAATTGTAATTTCTTTCTGCTGCGTTATTCCTCTGCAATCTGAATGAGTCACTTCTGACAAGTTTTTCTGACCCCAAGAGAAAAAAGGTGACAGGGGAGGGAGCTTCAGCTCACAGCCTGTGATTGACAGCCTCAGTTCTGTTCCTGTGTCCTGAGGTGCTCCGAGTGGAAGTGGGAGCAGGTACCTGTCAAAACTTTAACTTATTTGTTAAATTTGTAATGGAAGTGCTAACATTGCTAGTTGTAAGGAAATGCAGTACCTCATTGTATATTTATGAAGGACACTTTGGTCCATTTTGCCACTTTACTGCATTCTAACTGGATTTTAAGCCAGGCTTCAGTAATGAAACCATTCTGGGCTTCATGAAAAAAAATAAAAATAAAATCAGGTTTAACATGGAATATTCTCAAATAAAGTAGTTATAAGTCAATGAAAGCTTTTTAATGGTTTATAGTAGCTAAAGTGAAATTTTACTATTCTGTTACCCTTCTGTAAAAACACTGACCAACAATAAGGCCTCATGCACACGGACGTTTTAAAAAAACGGGCTGTAAAGCTAGGTTGGACGTCTGGAAAAAGCAGCCTAAAAAAACGTGACTTTTACCACGTTTTGCATTGGCGTTTTTGCGCGTTTTTTAGCATCAGCGTTAATTAGCGTTTTACACATCTCTAATTTACTATACAGGGATTACAGTGTCCAATCAACTTTTTGCAGCAAAAAAAACGCTGCAGCTCAAAAACGCTGGTGCGCGTTTTTGCGCGTTTTTGAGCGCTTTTGCTCGATTCGCCTTTTTACAGCTCTAGCCCAGCGCCACAGAACGCACTGGTCCTGGGTTTTTTTTACAGCTTAAAAAACGCCTATGCCATTTGCAGCTCAAAAACGCCTAGGTGGGCATGAAGCCATAGACTAACATGGACAGGCGTTTTTAAGCTGCAAAAAACGCTCAAAAACGCGGCTGCAAAAACGTCCGTGTGCATGAGGCCTAAATCAAAGGTATAACCATGGATATATCAGCGATTATCATTGACATAAAAAAATCTCAATGCCAACTTTCTTATCTTTATAGCCACCGGCACATATAGCCCGAGGTCTGCAATGACCAAAAAGAAAAATAGGTAAAACAAATCAACTATCAATCGGAATAATCTACTGTATCCATCAAGGACTTTACCGGCAAAAAGTTTCTTGAGGTGCGACAGGATGACTGTGGGGTTAGTGGACTGGCCCAGTATCTCGAGCAGATCATCATCTCCGATAAAATAAAATCGGGGGAAGGCTGAACGCTTTTCCTGTTAAGGCAAAACAAGGGGTGCTTAGTAATGAAAGAATGTTCTGGGATAATATGACACTGTATGTGGGACAAACACAAGCACGTTATACCTCCAAAAACTCATTCAAGGATTTCTGGCATCTCTGAAGCTGATCCAGGATAGTTATCAAAGAGTTTCTTATTCCAACCCGTGATGTCAACATTGTCACTCTGTTGTCTCTTTTTATATCTGACATTATAGACCTGTTTATAATAATAAAACATAAAATGTATCGTGACAAAATAATACAGTATATTTACAGATTACGAACACCCGGCGTTGGGTTACATAAAGATTCTGCTTCCATAAAGTGAAGAATAGAGCTGCAATTTCAGTGCCTCTGTTGAGAATTTTGAAGACAAACTTTTCTATAATGCCTATAGCTACATAGGGGAACAAGGACTTATTTTAAAGTACTTTGAATGCTTGTTCAGAATATGTAAAAACTTTAGTCTGGGCACAAGATTACCAATCGACTGCAACTGCTGAACAGCATATTTTGACAGCACTGGGACCCGATGTCCCGTCAGAATCGGCGACCCGTCAGATTAGGTAACGGAAGTGACGTTTTGTCAGCTGAGCATGCTATCCACTGCTACCAGGTTTGCTCATCTGACAGAACACCTGCATTCAGAAGAAGGCAGCGGACATCTTAGTACACCCAGCTACATCTTGAATTTCACAGTCATTTTAGCAATAAAGTGAGCATATATAAATAAATATATTATATTGACATCTGTGATGCTGTTTTATTTTGAAATCCTAAAAGGTTTATCGCAGTGCGGGGTGTACCAACATGGCCTCCACCACCTTCCTACTGCTGGCATCCAGCTTCTTTCAAAACATAACATTCAAACAGCATCACAGATGTCAACACACTATATTTATTTATATACGCTCGCTTTATTGGTAAAATTACTGTGAAATTCAAGACGTAGCTGGGTGTAGTAAGATGTTTGCTGCCGTTTCTTCTGACCGCAGGTGTTCTGTCAGAGTGGCAAACCTGGTAGCGGCAGAACACATGCGCAGCTGACGGAAAGTCACTTCCATTACATAATCCGACAGGTCACCGATTCTGACAGAACACACCGGCCCGAGGGATTCCTCCATCTACCTTGAGGGATCTGTTCATTTTTTTTTTTTTTTTTTTCGTTCAACCCACTGGCTAAACAAAAAAAATTATATTCATCTATTGCCAACTTTTGTGTATGCATACCACTGTGATGAGAGTTTCACATGAAAACCAGCAATAAACTGGCAGCACATCATCAAAATGCAGCAATGCTAATCTACACATAAAATATACAGCATACTCTATATAAAATTCACGTATAATAGCTTATTTGAAAGTCACATAGAAACATATTCATCTTGAGTTATAGAGAGCAAGAAGTGGCATTATGATCAGGCATAACAATCTCTGTGGGGACATATAAATCTCAAGTGTCACTATGAATAGTCTACTAATACTAAACAAGGAGGGAAGGTTTTCTTCCTTCAGAACACATAAATTACAGCACATACAATTCTTGTTTATTATAGGAAAACCCTCAAGACTAAAAATCCAGCAAATGCCAACAAAATGTGAAATGAAATATCTTCTAAGTTGCACACATGCAAATGATAAAATCAAAGATCCAGTAAAGTCACAGTTTTATATTAATAATATATATGTACAGTATCACAGTCAAATGGTCTATTTTTATCCCTTTTTTTTTTTTTCCATTTAAATAAACAAGTCAGCTGCCTAAAGGAAATAACCCTATCAGTAAGGTAGGGAATAAGTGCACTTAAAGTGCAACTCTACTTTCGTGGGGGGAAAAAAAAAAAGAAAATAAAAAAATATAACATATACAACTATGACACAAGTCATATTGTAATTGAATGTTATTAAAAATTACCTTTCCTTTTTCCATTCTGCAGCTCTGTAATTTTCTGTAAAATGCAATGCAATATGGCTACCTGGAGGTGTTCTCTACACAGATGGTGTACAGAACCCCCCCCCCCCCCCCCAGAAATGTAATTTCCTGCTTGTGTGATTGGCTCACTGATTTTACCAGAAGTCTACACGAAGATACAAGTCAGATTTCAGGCATCCCCTGCAACAAAAATTTAATTTTTAAGTAAGATACTCCCAATAGGAAATCATGTATAAAGGGATGCCGACCCAGCAGCTTTCCTCATTAGAGCCCTGCACGTGCAGCAGCTGATTGATAATTATGAAACCACTCCTGTCAGATTCACTTACCACATGGACACCGAGAAACACATAGGGATTGCTTCAGAATAACAAAAAAGGTAGGAATCTGCAACAAAGTTTAGTAAAATCCTTGCAATGTACATAGATCACCCAGAGGGAAATGTTTTTTTTCTCAACAAAAGTGGAGTTACTCTTTTAACAAAGTGCACTTACCTTTTTTTTTTTTTGCCCCCTTCACTGCACTAAACTAGACCACCCTCCCTTACTTATCAAGACATCTTTAGTGCTCTGGCCTTCCTATGCGGTTCTATAGGGCTGTCTCCTGAAGACGGAGATTCTCAGAAGATGGCCCTCTAGAACCCTTTGGGAAGCTACTGTGAAGGTGCAGCCAGAATGCTGAGGATCTGCAGGGTTGTTATAAAACAGTGAAGTCTGTGACTTCTCTGTAAATATGTATAAGTGGATGGGCAAAAGGGATAAGTTTGTCTGAAATTGCACTTTTCCTTAAAGGGCCCAATTACATAGTTGTGGCGTGCGAACGCATGTTATGACACGCATAACTGCGTGTTGCGTTAAGGCAGCCCATTCATTTAAACATCCCTCCTAAAGGACCAAAACAAACCAAAAAAGGCACATGCACTCATTTTAGCAATGGAGTGCACAACAACACAAGTGCATTGTGAAAGGTCTGTTGGGGCACCGTTCAGAATGAATGGAACAGCAGTGCACTAACATGCATAATGGGCATTGCAAATTTTGTGAATCCAGCCTTGATGCTTTCTAAACCTTCTTTCTAAGCTTGGTTTGGAATTATAAAGGCACATGTACTGTATGTGGATGCAGAGTCATATTTTCTTGTCACTTATATTACATGGCAAGGTAGCAGCTTTGGACTCCCAACATTAGGCACAGAGAATTTACAACATTTTTTTTATTTTAAGTGTATGAGACCAATAATTATGTTTGAAAGTGTTGGTTTTGAAAACGAATGGGTTTGGGTGGCTCTAACTTTATTGTTATATAAGGGGGGGTGGATGTGATATCAGGAATTACATTCAGTTTCCCATCAGGACTACAACGTATGCAGAAGTGAGAAAGAACATATATTTTTCAAAGAAGGGTGGATACTGACAGGGCTTTTTTTCAACGGAAATGTGGGCAAATGCAGTTCTGGCACCTCCAACACTGAATGTATGTAATGGGAAGAGGTGCTGGGGTGTGCTGCAGGGTCTATTGATGCTGGCTGCTGATCTATTGTCGCTGGAGGGGGGGGTATTGTTGCTAGAGAGGTCTATTGTTACTGGTGGGGAATCTATTGTGGGGGGGTCAGTTGTTGCTGGGAGGGATCTCTTGTTGAGGGAGGGGTCTATTGAGGCTGGATGCCGGGAGATTTGTTGTTGCTGCCTCTATTGGGGGTCTATTGTAGCTGGGTGGTTATTTTGTTGTGGGTGGTCCATTGTTGCTGGGGGGGATCTATTGTTGCTGGCTGCAGGGGATCCATTTTACTGCTTTTCTTGTTATCGTTAAGAATATTTATACAATGATTTAATACCACAAATGTTACATGGTTCTGTATTCTCTAAAATGGGCAGTACTGGGAGGTGGGTATGGGGTGGAACCAAGGAACGGTGCTTGGAGATGGGTAGGGGTGTAGACAAGGGGTGACTCTGAAGAGGGGGGTTCCTGTACCTATTCTTCGAGGGAAAAAAAGCCCTGGATACCGATAAATAATGCATAGGGTGATATAGCAGTCACACATGTTTTGTCTTGAGTAGCCTGGCTAAACTGTAGTGATACGATTTTTAAGTCAAGCTTGATATTGAAATAGCCAGTACAGATGGATATCAGTAAATGTAGCCAAGCATATTTAGAGGTATATTAGATTTAAATAGATCAGCGTAACATTCTACTGTGCAAACAACTATATACCGAAAGTCTTCATCAACTCTGCTGAAGCGAGCTTCTTCTCTGGGAAGGGCTCCACGACCAAAAATGGGCTCCAGATAGACCCATTTCCTCTGGATCTGGTTGAGATTTTGAAGATACTCATCCAGTTCTGCCAGTTTCTTCTCCCAAATGGACACTTTATCCTCAAAACTTTTGTAGTAAGGAGAGTCTTTCAAAGATTGGAGGAGACAGCGGTTGTCTCCCACCTGATTGACAATGTCCTTCCAATCTTTAATCAGCTTTATCATATGTTTATGGCTGTCTTCATAATCTGTTAAGGTAAACACTGCACCAGTCCCCCATATGTCGAGTTCTCGCAGGGCTTCTCGGATTGTTATTTCTCCTTGGGCTCGGCTATTCAAATCCTAGCAATTTTAAAAATAAATTAATTGTGACAATATGTAAATAGGAAAATAGAAAAATAGAAAGAGGAGACAAAACACAGTCATGTTTAGGACCTAATGCCAGGTGGGTTTTCCATTCCCATACAAGTCTATGGGAATGTAAAATCTGCTTATAATGGGTCAAATGCAGGTCAGAAGGGGGTCAAATGCAGGTCAGAAGGAGGCCAACTGCAGGTAAAATGCACTTGTAAATTAATTAAATGCATTTCAGAAGAATCTCAAGTTGATGCCATAAACATAGGCCCTTAGTCAGATTCCCTCAGTGCATACAGGCTTGCTATACATCTCTGATTTGTAACTTTTTGTCTCTCTTACACATGGCTGTGGTCATGTAGTTCCAAATTGTGTAACTACAATAAATTAAGACATTTCTTAAACTGAATCTGTAGTCATTTTAGAGGTGCCAACGCTTTGTATAATGTCTCAGGAGTCCCAAAAACTTGAGTTTTTTTTTTTTTATGCAAATCTCACATAGCTCATGTGTTCACAAGTTCAGCCCGGACCCTCCTGTGCTTAGCTCATCACATAGCTATAAATGGGCAGCTTCATTGGTCACCAAGATGGTAGGGGTATGAGCCCTTGACCACAGGAGCTGTTGGAGAGATCCCCGAGTTTCAGAGCCAACAGGGCACTGTACCTCTAGATCTCTGCATTTAATATCTGCAACTCAATTAACACAGTTAAACTGAGAACAAGGATACTTCAACAAATACAAAACAGTGTTTACTACTGTCCCAATTTAAGCTAATTACAGATGTGAAGTTGCAGTTCAGCACTGACCCAACCAAAGTATCTTTAGGTTATACTCACTTTGAGTTCTGAAGCTTTTGATATTATCATATCAGATACTTTTAGTAAATCTCCAAACAGCAACTTTTCCAAAGTGGTTCCCTTTGGAAGTCCGAGAAGTCTAAAGAGGTCAAGCCAATGGTCTTGTGACAAGTGCTCGCCACGAACATACTTGAGGACAGGAACCACCATCTGTGAAAAGACCAGCAGAACAATATTTAATCTAACAAGCCAACGACCTAGATAGGCTAAGTGCGGGGGCTGCCACCACCCCCCCAAAAAAAATATACTACCAGCCGCCACTGATTAACAATGCAAATGAAAAATAACAATATGTATAGATCATTATACTCAGCTGTTGGCATGTAAATGCATCTTACTAGACTTGTTTTTCTTTGCCATCAGCTCTGCAATTACAGTAGATCTTTTTAGACTTTAGAAGTCCTTGCCCTAATGCATGGGTGCCCAACCTGTGGTCCCATTCAGCTGTTGCAAAACTACAGGTGCCATTATGCTCCTTTCCTTTGGGAGTCATGCTTGTAACTGTCAGCCTTGCAATGCTTCATGGGACTTTTAGTTAGGCAACAGCTGGAGGGCCACAGGTTGGGCACCGATGCCCTAATTTCTAAAATGTTTCCAGAAGGCTTATCGGCTCATAGTGAATAGCACTATAAACTGCAAAAGAACTTGCTGCACCAATCAATTTCTAATGAGCTGCAAAAACAAGAAGGGCACATATAGAGCAGAACATGGGAGATATATTCTATATAGCGGAATACACTTTGTAAAAACTGAAAAGCGTACAGCAACATGGATGTGGATTGATCTTTGTTATAATTGGGAGTATACGAAAAATATTTTTCCTTTTCCTAACCTACTTTTCAAACGCTTTTTTTATCATTCTTATGACTAAAAACCGTGCATCAGCAAAGTAGGTGCTGAACACTTCACCCTCCTATATCCCCATATGCAGAGGAGCCTTACTTCAACCCCAGAGGCAGCATGCCCTGCAAAAACAGAAGATTGGCTTTCAGTTCCTTGTCTTTTATGAACATAAGTTATACTGAGTCTAAAACATGTGAATCAAATTTAAAAAAAGAATACTGGTACTCACCATTAAATCTTTTTCTTGGAGTCCACTGAGGGACACAGGAAGTTTTTTGGGTTATAATGCCGCCTACAGAAGGACTGAACACTGGAAACCAAAAAAACTATAGCCCCGCCCAGGATAACGCCTCCTACTACCCGCATGCCTCACTTTTGTAACAAAGAAGTACTAAGAGTAACAAAGCAGTACCAGTAACAAAGAGGGTGGGGTGGATTTATGTCCTTCAATGGACTCAAAGAAAAATGTTTTACAGTGATTACAAAAATCCAGTTCTCTCTCTCATCCACCGAAGACACAGGAAATCTTTCACCTTTGGAAAGTCAAAAGCAGTCCAATTGAGGGGTGGGCAATAAAATAAATAAATGCTAACAGGCCCAAGAAAACAACAGAAAACTGGGGACTATCTGCAACTCAAAGAGCTGCCGGAAGGACCTAATGTCCAAAACCGCCATCAGATGAGACAGAAATATTCACCAGGAAGAATAGACAAGATGGCAGCCTTGGAAATATGGGAAACAGTTTCTTGGTCCTGAAAAGCCCAAAAAGCACTCACAGATCTAGCGGAGTGTGCCTTGAAAGATAAGGGTGGAACACGATTTGTGAGACCATAAACCTAAATGATATTCTTTTTGAGACACCAGGAGATGGAGATGAAAAAGAAGCCAGTGCGCGGTTACGAGGCCCAGCTGTAAGAATGAGAGGATTCATCCCATGGAACATTAGACATGTGCAAAAGGAAAAAATTCGTTTCGTTTAGTTTCGTTTTAATTCGTTAATTAATTAATTTCGTTTAGCTAGATTCGTTACATTTGTTAAATTCGTTTTCGGATTTCGTTTAGTTTTCGACCGATTTTCGAATTCGAAAATATTTTGCGACCCGACTTTGGGTCCACGTATCTCGGGGTTACTTGGTGATAGAAACACCAAATTTGGATATGTAGTAGTGCTAGTTCTACTGAGTTTGCATACCAAATTTGGGGTTTCTAGCTACAAGTGGCCCCGAGATATGTGGCCCCAAAGTCGGGTCGAAAAATGTTCTTCTCTGCTGCAGAAAAGTGCTTGACATTTTGTGACCCGACTTTGGGGCCACGTATCTCGGGCCACTTATAGCTAGAAACCCCAAATTTGGTATGCAAACACAGTAGAACTAGCACTACAACCTCTCCAAATTTGGGGTTTCTATCACCAAGTAACCCCGAGATACGTGGACCCAAAGTCGGGTCGCAAAATATTTTCGAATTCGGTTGAAAAAATTTCAAATGCAGTTGAAATATTTTCAAATCTGGTTGAAATTATTTCAACCAGATTTGAAAATATTTCAACTGCATTAGAAACTATTTCAACTGCATTAGAAACTATTTCAACCAGATTTGAAAATATTTCATCTGCATTAGAAACTATTTCAACTGCATTAGAAACTATTTCAACCAGATTTGAAAATATTTCATCTGCATTAGAAACTATTTCTATCACCAAGTAACCCCGAGATACGTGGACCCAAAGTCGGGTCACAAAATATTTTCGAATTCGGTTGAAATAGTTTCAAATGCGGTTGAAATCATTTCAAATGCAGGTGAAATAATTTCAAATCATGTTGATACTATTTCAAGCGGATTCGAAAATATTTTGCGACCCGACTTTGAAAAAAAAAATGAAATTGATTCTAACAGTCTGCAGAAGATCTGCAAAAAAAAAGGAAGTGAAATGGCTGTTAATAGTCTACAGGAGATCTGCTATTAAATTATATATGTTTTTTTATTCTGTTCTAATCTTTTCTATTTGAATTATAAATTTTGGAAGATGGTTATTTATTATACACATCTGTCACATAAAAAAAAAAGATGTGAAATGGCTGTCACGGATGTCGGTCGCAAGGCAAGTACATATGCTGTATGTCATTGTCCACTTGCCACAACACCTGCCACAAGTGCCAAGACACCTGCCATGATTGCCACATGACCTGCCACGAGTACCACGTGACCGACCACAAGTGCCACGTGACCTGCCCCGTGACCAAGTTGTGAATTGTCCACTTGCCATGTCACCTGCCACAAGTTATGGGGTTCCTAGCACCAAGTGACCCCCAGATATGGGGCATATGTCAAGTACTTTTCTACAGCAGAGAATTACATTTTGTGACCCGACTTTGAGGCCACGTATCTCGGGGCCACTTAAAGCTAGAAACCAGTAGAACTAGCACTATAACCTCTCCAAATTTGGGGTTTCTATCACCAAGTAACCCCGAGATACGTGGACCCAAAGTTGGGTTGCAAAATATTTTCGAATCCGGTTGAAATAGTTTCAAATGCGGTTGAAATAATTTCAAATGCAGTTGAAATAATTTCAAATCATGTTGATACTATTTCAAGCGGATTCGAGAATATTTTGCCATCCGAATTTGAAAAAAAAATGAAATTGATTCTAACAGTCTGCAGAAGATCTGCAAAAAAAAGTGAAATGGCTGTTAATAGTCTACAGGAGATCTGCTAAAAAAAGAAATAGATGCTAATAGTCTGCAGGAGATCTGGTGAGAAAACGAAAGAAATACTAATTGTCTGCAGGAGATCTGCAAAAAAAAAGTGAAATGGTTCTTAATAGTCTACAGGAGATCTGCTAAAAAAAGAAATAGATGCTAATAGTCTGCAGGAGATCTGGTGAGAAAACGAAATAGATACTAATAGTCTGTAGTTGTAGTGCTAGTTCTACTGTGTTTGCATACCAAATTTGGGGTTTCTAGCTACAAGTGGCCCCGAGATACGTGGCCCCAAAGTCGGGTCACAAAATGTAATTCTCTGCTGCAGAAAAGTACTTGACATATCGCCCCTATCTTGGGGTCACTTGGTGCTAGGAACCCCACAACTTGTGGCAGGTGACGTGGCAAGTGGACTATCCACAACTTGGTCACGTGGCCGGTCATGTGGCACTCGTGGCCGGTCATGTGGCACGCGTGGCCGGTCATGTGGCACTCGTGGCAGGTGTCGTGCCACTCGTGGCAGGTGTCGTGGCACTTGTGGCAAGTGAACAATACACAACTTGTGGCAGGTGATGTGGCAGGTGATGTGGCAAGTGGACAATGACATACAGCATATGTACTTGCCTTGCGATCGACATCTGTGTTAGACGTGCAAAAATAAAAAAATTGTTTTGTTTCGTTTTAATTCGTTAATTAATTCATTTTGTTTAGTTAGATTCGTTAAATTCGTTTTCGGATTTTGTTTCATTTTTGACCGAATTCGAAAAATCAGTCGCATTTGAAATTATTTCAACCGGATTTGAAAATATTTCAACCGGATTTAAAAATATTTCAACCGAATTTAAAAATATTTCTACTGGATTTGAAATTATTTCAACTGCATTAGAAACAATTTCAACCAGATTTGAAACAGTTTCTAATGCAGATGAAATAGTTTCTAATGCAGTTGAAATAATTTCAACCAGATTTGAAAATATTTCAACTGCATTTGAAATTATTTCAACCGAATTCGAAAATATTTTGCGACCCGAATTTGGGTCCACGTATCTCAGGGTCACTTGGTGATATAAACCCCAAATTTGGAGAGGTTGTAGTGCTAGTTCTACTGTGTTTGCATACCAAATTTGGGGTTTCTAGCTATAAGTGGCCCCGAGATATGTGGCCCCAAAGTCACAAAATGTAATTCTCTGCTGTAGAAAAGTACTTGACATATGCCCCATATCTGGGGGTCACTTGGTGCTAGGAACCCCATAACTTGTGGCAGGTGACATGGCAAGTGGACAATCCACAACTTGGTCACGTGGCAGGTCACATGGCACTTGTGGTTGGTGACGTGGCACTCATGGCAGGTGTCTTGGCGCTTGTGGCAGGTGTTGTGGCAAGTGGACAATGACATACAGCATATGTACTTGCCTTGCGATCGACATCCGTGACAGCCATTTCACATCCTTTTTTTTTATGTGACAGATGTGTATAATAAATAACCATCTTCCAAAATGTATAATTCAAATAGAAAAGATTAGAACAGAATAGAAAAAAATATATAATTTAATAGCAGATCTCCTGTAGACTATTAACAGCCATTTCACTTCTTTTTTTTTTTGCAGATCTTCTGCAGACTGTTAGAATCAATTTCATTTTTTTTTTCAAAGTCGGGTCGCAAAATATTTTCAAATCCACTTGAAATAGTATCAACATGATTTGAAATTTTTTCAACTGCATTTGAAATTTTTTCAACTGCATTTGAAATTTTTTCAACCGAATTCGAAAATATTTTGCGACCCGACTTTGGGTCCACGTATCTCGGGGTTACTTGCTGATAGAAATAGTTTCTAATGCAGATGAAATATTTTCAAATCTGGTTGAAATAGTTTCTAATGCAGTTGAAATAGTTTCTAATGCAGTTGAAATAGTTTCTAATGCAGTTGAAATATTTTCAAATCTGGTTGAAATAGTTTCTAATGCAGTTGAAATAATTTCAACCAGATTTGAAAATATTTCAACTGCATTTGAAATTATTTCAACCGAATTCGAAAATATTTTGCGACCCGACTTTGGGTCCACGTATCTCGGGGTCACTTGGTGATATAAACCCCAAATTTGGAGAGGTTGTAGTGCTAGTTCTACTGTGTTTGCATACCAAATTTGGGGTTTCTAGCAATAAGTGGCCCCGAGATATGTGGCCCCAAAGTCGGGTCACAAAATGTAATTCTCTGCTGTAGAAAAGTACTTGACATATGCCCCATATCTGGGGGTCACTTGGTGCTAGGAACCCCATAACTTGTGGCAGGTGACATGGCAAGTGGACAATCCACAACTTGGTCACGTGGCAGGTCACGTGGCACTTGTGGTTGGTGACGTGGCACTCATGGCAGGTGTCTTGGCGCTTGTGGCAGGTGTTGTGGCAAGTGGACAATGACATACAGCATATGTACTTGCCTTGCGACCGACATCCGTGACAGCCATTTCACATCCTTTTTTTTTATGTGACAGATGTGTATAATAAATAACCATCTTCCAAAATGTATAATTCAAATAGAAAAGATTAGAACAGAATAGAAAAAAAATATATAATTTAATAGCAGATCTCCTGTAGACTATTAACAGCCATTTCACTTCTTTTTTTTTTTTGCAGATCTTCTGCAGACTGTTAAATCAATTTCATTTTTTTTTTCAAAGTCGGGTCGCAAAATATTTTCAAATCCACTTGAAATAGTATCAACATGATTTGAAATTTTTTCAACTGCATTTGAAATTTTTTCAACTGCATTTGAAATTTTTTCAACTGCATTTGAAATTTTTTCAACTGCATTTGAAATTTTTTCAACTGCATTTGAAATTTTTTCAACTGCATTTGAAATTTTTTCAACTGCATTTGAAATTATTTCAACCGAATTTGAAAATATTTTGCGACCCGACTTTGGGTCCACGTATCTCGGGGTTACTTGCTGATAGAAATAGTTTCTAATGCAGATGAAATATTTTCAAATCTGGTTGAAATAGTTTCTAATGCAGTTGAAATATTTTCAAATCTGGTTGAAATAGTTTCTAATGCAGTTGAAATAATTTCAACCAGATTTGAAAATATTTCAACTGCATTTGAAATTATTTCAACCGAATTCGAAAATATTTTGCGACCCGACTTTGGGTCCACGTATCTCGGGGTCACTTAGTGATATAAACCCCAAATTTGGAGAGGTTGTAGTGCTAGTTCTACTGTGTTTGCATACCAAATTTGGGGCTTCTAGCTATAAGTGGCCCCGAGATATGTGGCCCCAAAGTCGGGTCACAAAATGTCAAGCACTTTTCTGCAGCAGAGAATGACATTTTTCGACCCGACTTTGGGGCCACATATCTCGGGGCCATTTGTAGCTAGAAACTTAAAATTTGGTATGCAAACACAGTAGACCTAGCACTATAACATATCCAAATTTGGGGTTTCTATCACTAAGTGACCCTGAGATATTTCGAATTTCGTCCGCGATTTTTCGATTCGAAAAAAATTCGGATTCGGTAAAATTCGTTAGTATTGTAATTCGGTAATTCGGATGCATCCGAATGTCCGAATAATGAAAAATTCGTCCGAATTTCGATTCGGAACATAACGAAATGCACATGTCTATGGAACATCTGCTAGGGTGGAAGTTCCAATATGCACACCATGTGAAGTATGCCTTCCATGTCTGATGATAGACCCTGCGGGAATTAGCTTTTAACATTGTAGGAAACCTCAGAACAGAGATTGTTTCAAACAAGTGACAATAAAGCAGAATGTTAAATCAGTCCATGAGAAAGAACCTGGACAATCTGGTAGAGCCCACATGGCGTTCGCCAGGAGTCTTATGTACAACATTCTCCTGGGCCAGTCCAGAGCAATGAGCACCACTGGAATCATATCTATCTTGATCCTGCAAAGCCAGAGAGGAGGAAGTTTCAATGGAGGAAAGGCATAAACCAGGGTGTACTAATCCCGCTAAGTTACCAGAGCATCGACTGATTTCGCTAGGAAGAGATTTCATTGACCTGGAGACAATTCGGTCCAGTTAGTTGTTGAACCTGGAGTCCAGCAGGTGTACATCCAGTGCCGCCCACCAGTGACACAGGTCTGGGAACACCTCTGGGTGTAAGGACCACTCCTCCCAGGTCCAAATTTTGCCAGCTGAGGAGTTCTGCCCACCAGTTTTCCATGCCTGGGATGTACATGGAGGACAAGGTTGCAAAATGAAGTTCTGCCCAGGACAGGATGCAATCTACCTTCCTTGCAGCTGAAAGATGGCTGATGTATGCCTCCGCTGTGATGCTATCCCACTGAATCTAGATTTGATAAAACCTCCAGCAGGATATTCCAATGTTGCAAAGACAGCCATATCACCCATAGCTCCAGAATGTTGATCAGGAAACAAGACTTCTCTGACAACCAAGTCCCATACACCAGCAAGGTGCCCAGGACACTTCCCCAGCCAACAGGCTGTGAGGATCTTCCAAAAGACAGGAAGGAAGGACTTTTCCAATGTTAGAGACATATTCATGAGCCACCAAGCCATTAACCCGCCCTCTGTGTCAAAGCGGTCATTCCAGGGACTTGAATGACTTGTCCCATGATAAAAGAATGTGTTGTGGAGGTCTGAATTAAAACTGGCAAACAGGACTGCCTCCAAGGAGGCTACCATCAGACCCAAGACTCCCATTATTGGACCTAAGATTGGAGAGTCTGAATATTTCCAGGAGAAGAAACATTCTAGCCTGCACTCCAGGACTAAACCCAGATACTCCAAATGATAATTTGGTTTCAGCAATGATATCTAAAGTTTTTTTTTTAGCTTGCTGGCTGAACATAATCAAACTGTCTATGGCCAGCTTACATATATCCAACAATGGGGAAGCCACCAGAGCAAAGCAGGGCTAGTAGTGGGGCCAGCACCTTTTGTGAACACCCAAGAGCAGAAAAGAGGCCAAAGGGCACGGCCACAAACTGGTAGTGTAGAGGTCCCACAGCAAGTGTAGGAAATGCGGATGCACTGGCAAGATTGGGACATGCAAGTACGCATCATCAATTTCTACCAAAGCTAGAAATTCTCCCTAGTCAAGGGAGGCAATAACAGATCTGGTGAATTCCATATAGAATTAATGAGCTCAAATTAAGAAATTCACTGCTTTTAGATCCAAGGTGGCAGATGCTCACTTTGGGTTTGGGAACAGTGAACAGGATGGAGTAAAACCCAACAAATGTTATGCCACAGGACCTAGGGCAATGACATTTTGATCCGGAAGACTTCGGAGGTTTTGATGGAGATCTGCTAATCTTGAGTGACACAGAAATGTTGGATGTGAGAAATCAAAGAGAAAGTAGAAAGTGAAGCCCTTAAAGACTACCTCCAGCACCCAGGCATCTGAGATGTAAGCAGTCCAAGTGTCCACAAGGGTTAATAAACACCCTTTTCCCCTCTGGAATGTGGGAGTGTACCTTCATGCAGAAAAAGGTTTGCCTGAGGATTTGGTCCCTTAACCTTTGACCTTGCAGATGGACTTGGAGCCAAGCTAGGGGGACCTGGATATGAATGATGTGAGTGTGGAGAAATAAAGCAGATGTTTCCCAGGCTTCTTCAGCTGATGGGTACTCTTGCCACCAGTAGCTTCCTTGATAATGGTATCCAGAGCAGATCCAAAGAGACACTTCTTAGATGTGGGTTCCACAAAAGCTTAAAGCTACAACCATTTGCAATAAACATACTATGACCAAGGGATCAACCACAGGAGAGGGCTTCAATCGGTTTATCGCTTGGATCCTTAAAGACAAGCGCATCCTTCTCCAGTGTTCACTTTGTTAAGGTGGAACACTGCTTGATTTACAGTGTAGAGAGCCTACTTTTTGGTCCTCTTCATTTTACGTACAAAGATAATAAGCACTTGGCAGGTGTTTCCAATCTACATAGATGAAAACGTGGAACAGCAGGTGAACTAAAACAGTATTTGTGATCTAAGGGCTCTAAAAGACCAAAGATGAAGGTGAAAGATGGAGCAATATGTTAAACAAAAAATGGTGCCCCGCAATCTGAGGTGGGAAGTGAATCCTCAGGAGGGTGAAACTGATTTAGAAGGATGGTTTGTGTACTTTAATGACACTGGCATTAAGTTTCTCCAGTTTTTAGTGACTAAAAATAAACTTAGAACCCTTAATGAAGAAATCATTATAGTTAAAGGTAAGCTCACTTAGAGATCAAGAAATCTACAAACAAAAATCTGACCAATTAAAACAATTCCGTGAAAAAGAGGATAATGACCAAAAAAAACAAAAAACATAACTGTGACTTGGCTGATTATTCCAATAAAGAAAAGGAGCGGTAAGTCTATGCGTTTGTGGTGCCACATCCAGTATTAGAAACAAAACAAGGAAAATCCCCTATGATGGACTTTAAAGGCACACCTAATTAAAATTAAAAAATGTTTGAGAGTATTTCAGTAAGAAATTGTATTAATTGTTAAACACATTAACTAAAATATGCACATGAAGATAGAATGTATTGTCAGTTCATAACATTGTCACCATATTCTAAAATTACAGCTATGATCCTCTTGCACCCAATGCGTTTCGGAGTACAGATTACAGGGTAAGAGGAACAATTCATGGACTGGACAAAAATACATTTGGATGGTCCATGATTACGGCTATTCCAACCAACATTTTTCGGTAAAAAGGATCCTCAGTAAACACTGGGGTATTAAAAAAAAAAAATGATAAAGTACTCGGTTCAGTGATTCCAGATTGCCCTGTAGTAATATATAAGGGAGCACCATCCCTGCGACACAGTATTGCCCCTAACATCCTCTCCTTTTATCCATGAAGGTTTTTTACTTTGCAAAAAATTCAGCATTTGCCAGATCACTTCCTTTAGGGGACGTAAGTGTGAATCTTTTCTATCCACACAGACACATAAGATGTATAATATTTAGTCATTTATTACATGCTCTACAGAATATGTGGTTTATATGATTTAGTGACCATGCTCTAAACAGTATATTGGACGCACTAAGAGGGGTTTACATGTACGCCTATCTGAGCATGTGGCAAATATCAAACGTGGTTTTCAGAAAACACAACTTATCTAGACATTATGCAAAGTATCATGATAGGAACATTAAAGGTACCCTTTTTTATCACACTAGATAAAGGTATCACCCCATTGGAGAGGGATCAATTTGGTTAGGTCAATTTCTCGGTTGGAAACCCGGTGGATATTTAATATGAAATCTTACATGTCGCTTCGCTTGAATGTCGATTGGGACATTAATTGCTTTATAAAAATAAAAAAAAAATAGTTAATAGATGTTTTCACTAACTTTGCGTTTTTATCAATTTTTTGATATTTTTTATTACGTGAATTCATGTCCCTTTTGCTATTAGGCTGATGAAGACTAAAATTATTGGATTACTTACTCAGTTAGCTGTAATGGCGTCGCCGCCCTCTAGTTAGTGTTGTCTATTGTCCAGCGGCCAGCAGTTAAGATGGCGCCGAGGTTATATAACTGATATGTGTGATGACAGAATCACCTGGCCAATCCCCAGATGATGTCTTTTTAGTGATGTACGGTGGGGCCTACAACAGTGACGTCATCACACTACACCTCCCAGGAGGTTGACGAACAAGCAAAGCATGAAGTGGAGTGAAGCTCGTATGGACGCCGCGGTCCTGGTACAGAGACATGCTGTTTTAAATAAAACCTTCTTGTAAGTGCAACTGTTTTATACCATTGCATTTAGATTTTTAAAGTACTGCACTATGGGAGCATTTCTTTTTATCTTTCATCTCTGAGTTCCATTTTATAGTGGTCACGGGAAGCTGGTAAGTAGGATTACTTACTCTCACCTGGGTGTAGAGCAGGATTTATCTTATGTGAAGGATCAGCACCTTTCCCCTTACCTGTGGCTTTTACATCTATATGAAGCACAGATTTTGGTTTCTGCTTTCTCCTACATACATGGACTGTGCATTTCCTCATTAGTTTTCCCTTTTCAGTCTTTTTTTTCACCTACACAATTTTAACTGTATTAGCACTGCACTTTATTTTGTATTTTAATCTATTGAGTTTGTATCTGACTAGAAGGTGCTAGCAGCTGTATCTTATATTCTATATTTCTAGCACAGTGAAATGCCGCATACACACGATCGGACTTTTAGACGGACTAGGTCCGGCGGACCGGAATCAGTCAGACAATTAGATCGTGTGTGGGCTCCAGCAGAATTTTCTTTCCCAAAAGTCAGACAGACCTAGAAATAAAACATGTTTCAAATCTTTCCGACGGACTCGAGTCCGGTCGAAAAATCCGGGCGTCTGTGTGCTAGTCTGACGGACGAAAACCGACACTAGGGCAGCTATTGGCTACTGGCTATGAACTTCCCTATTCCAGACCGGTCGTACGTCATCACGTCCGTTCGTTTGAAAGTCCGGCGGACCTCCGCTGCAAAAGTCTGTTGGATAGTCCGCCAGACCTAGTCCGTCAAGAAGTCCGCTCGTGTGTACGCAGCATTAGCCTTTGGGCTAGAATCTTTTGCGAAGGTGAAAGATGGCCAATGTCCCTCAATGGACAAGAAAGAAAAACTTTTAAAAATCCTTTTAAATTGAAGAAGTACCCCTATTTAGGATGCTTTTTTTCTAGAGCTAAATTACACATGGTGCACTGACATACATTCCCAGGTCTAAAAATTTTGAAGAACTACGTCAACTTATCTTTGAAGATATTTATAAACATAAAATAAAAAACATTCAAAAATGGATTTATACATGATCTTCATATATACTGTAGTTTACAAGAAACCACTTTATGATACTTGGGCATTTAATGAAATGATAAATGGACTGTAACAAGGTACAAACACTAGTGCATATGTGTGCATGATTATTTTACTGAACTGATGACATTGTTCCAACTGGAACTCAAAACATAATAAAATGAAAGACACTGCACCCTGGCTGCAAATTTTCCCAAAAGGCTCTAGCTGCGTGAAGATTTGTCTACCTAGTGTCTTGAACTACTGGTAGGTATCTGCCTAAACTTACCCTACTGCATACAGTACAGTATGTGTGTTTGTATACCTATGATATGATTATCAAACGGTTAATGCCTTTAGAGCACAGAATGCTGTAAGAGGTCAGGTGTTGCATGTAAAAAGCTACAGTATATATTCATCATTTACGCAGAAAATCTTTAGGATTCTAAAAATAGCTAATAGATATACAGTATATAATTTGTTTAGTTAAAATCAGCAAGAAAAAAAAATGTCAAGTGAAAACTCTGTGATGGAACAGGATATTGGTAACATTAATGTTGGCTGACTAGTGGCAAACAATGTTTTCCAAGGTTTTCCACATGAGCACACATTTATAGTATTTAGGGATTTCATTCAAAAATATACCCTAAATGTACCACATTTTTCTGCTGTCAGTAAAAAAGTAAAAAGTTAAATATCCTCACTACACCTTTAATTTGTCTCTAGGTTGATGTTCAGTAACTTTAAGAAAACATCTGAACCCATTTCAACCACTAAACTACCCTAACAATGGCTCTAGTTCCCTTAATCCAAAAGTAATTACACGCAATACAATTAGATTCCAATACAAACTGAGCTCAGAAAAGAGCCATCTGCTGCTCTCTACAGATCTCGGTAGGCTGGATAAAAAAAAAGAAAACACTTCAAAATCCCACATGATATACCTTGTATTTGTCAATTTCTGCCTGTAACTTCACAGACATGGTAGTGTGCTCCTCCATTTTCCTCAGTCTGTCATGCCAAGACAGCAAAAACTCCTCAAAGCTGTAATATTTGCTCCTGGGAATGAAACAGATGGTTGAAATGGTTCGTCTTCCATTAGAACAAAGAACAACTGTGCTCCAATTAAAAAGCAGAACTCGACTCAAATTAAGAAATTGCTGACATCAATAAATATATCTCAATTGCCACTTTCAGTGTCGGTTGAGCCGTTTTGGGCTCGGTGGGTAATCAGACTTGTCTGATCCACAACAGAAAAATCCTTGGTCTATGTAAACTGATCATGGTGTATAAAGCACTTCCAGCCACCATGATTGCTCCAGTTGTGCTAGGAGAATTGCTATGGCTTTTTCGGTTTTCCCTGCTGAAAATCAATGAACCGAAATCTGTAAAATGACTGCTTACAAGAAAAAGAGTCACATTAAAAGGCCCACTCTAGGGAACAATGTTGGCAACTGTATAATGTTAAAACTTGTACTGATAGTATTCTGTATATGAATTCCTTTTTTTCTCCATTTTATAGACTTGTATTTATATTTTTCTCCCCTATTTACACCCAAGCCAAGCTGTCCAAAATCCTACTGCTATAACATAAAAAAATGTTAAACCGATGTAGGCTTTCATTTTTTCCTTAAATCCTATTTAAATCTACATGTCTAAAATGTCAATATCTGTCAATATCTAAAACCACCCTGTCCACTGCTGCTATTTCACCACAGAACTGAACAGCATGGTCACCTTTTTCAGGGAGAAGGTATTGATTCTACCGGCAGGATCAACAGGTAATAAAACTATACAGGGGAGACCCAGTAAAACAAAAACTGCTGTGTTAAAGATGAAGTTTATTCTGCTTACATTTTGATTTCCCTTGTTCCGTCCTGCGCCCCTCATCTATACCCCCCTATACTAATTACATTTTTGAGGCTGGGTTCACACTTAATTTGATTGCGGTTCATGGCAGAGGTCCAGTGCATCCCTGTTCTCCGTTTCAGGCCCACATTTTTCCCTAAAGTCGAATCTGAAATGGGGCCAAAGACGCACAGGACCCCTGTGCAATCCGCTCCGCAGCTGCCCCAGGGATGTGTAAACCGTCTCCATTGAGAGCCAGTCACAGTCTCATAAATGTGAACCCATCCTAAATGAAACCCGTTTGTTAGATACCTTATTTTAGAGCCAGTGATTTCATCACAGGGTCTCCGAACTTTTCTATGTAAATCAGGCAGATCATGACTGGTGGGACAGGCCAACGGGGACTTGTACAAAGCTTCCTGAAAAATTTCAGCATCTTGCCTTAAACCTTCAGGCAATACTGCTGCCTACAGGAGGATTGGACACTTACTGGCAAACAAAAAATAGGAAGAAGGTTAGCCCAGGGTATAACCGCCAGTGAGAATAGAGCTCTAGAAGAGGCTTCTAACTGCTCATCCATTGGGTCTTTAAAAGGAACCCAGTTCCCAAAGGTCACTTTCAGGCTAGTCGCACAGCATCTAGTCAGCAGGTCCATATGCGAAGTCCAGGCAGAGAATAACAGCACCAGATAGCTGCCAATCCAAGGGGAAGCCTTGGAAGCATTGTAGAGAAGAGTCTTGCTTGAAGAAAAAAAGTACTAGTACATAAGTTAGTCTTTACAACAGCAGAACTGAAGAAATTATGTTCATCCTCTTAGGACACCAGCAAAAAACAGAAGCATGCTAGTAGAAGTAGGATTTATACCCTGGGCTTACCTACAATTTTTTATTTTTTTTGGTCACCAGTGTCCAATCCTTTTCTAGGCAGCAGTATAACCTGAAAGTTGAAAGTGGATGTAAACCCTCCATATACCCAGTGAAGTGATGATGCACAGGGATGAAACAAATCTCGCTATATAAGTTTTACGTGTATATCTTCTGTCTTCACCTTGATATAAGGTTTATAGTTTAGCAATCTGCTAATCTATTTATCTCAACCTCCTCCGACACATACTTCTATCTTCAGGCCTCGGAGAGCTTGTCAAAAGTTCTTAGGCGGATAACAAACAGAGCAGGACAAATCTACGAGACACATGGCTTTGAAGAGCGATAACAAAACACTGCAGATATATGTGCCCAGCTCAAATTTCATGAATCGGGTTTACATCCACTTTAAGGCTTATTGCATCCCTCAGTCGATGATAGACATTTTCTTTTAACTCAAATCTCATTAGGGTCCTTGTAATATATTCCCAATAAATACTACCATCTAGGAATTATCGACATCTTCCAAGAAAACCAGTGCCTCAGACTCAGGCCCCTCCAGCGCTGTAATCTGATAGACAAAATAATCAACTGCTACAATGATCTATCTTAAATTTTTAGGGGCGCATGGCCCAGAGTAACTTTTACAGTGGATATAAATAGTCTACACACCCCTGTTAAAATGTCAGGTTTCTGTGAGGTAAAAAAAGGAGCCAAAGATAAATCATTTCAGAATTTTTTCCGCCTTTAGGATGACCTATAAACTGTACAACAGTTAAACAGCAAATTAAAATCTTTTAGGTTGAGGGAAGGAAAAATAAAAAAATAAAATATGGTTGCATAAGTGTGCACACCATTAAACTAATACTTTGTTGAAGCACCTTTTGATTTTATTACAGCACTCAGTCTTTTTAGGTATGAGTCTATCAGCATGGCACATCTTGACTTGGCAATATTTGCCCGCTCTTCTTTGCAATCTCCTGTGCACAGTCCTCTTCAGAACACCCCACAGATTTTCAAAATCAGATTCAGGTCTGGGCTCTGGCTGGGCCATTACAAAACTTGAATCTTCTTCTGGTGAAGCCATTCCTTTGTTGATTTGCATGTATGATTTGGGGCGTTGTCATGATGAAAGTTCCTCTTCATGTTCAGCTTTCTAGCAGAAGCCTTAAGATTTTGTGCAAATATTGACTGGTATTTGGAACTGGTCATAATTCCCTCTACCTTGACTAAGGCTCCTGTTGCAGCTGAAGAAAAATAGCCCCAAAGCATGATGCTGCCACCACCATGTATCACTGTGGGTATTGTGTTTTTTCTTGGTGATGTGCAGTATTGTTTTTGCACCAAACATATCTTTTGAAATAATGGCCAAAAAGTTCAACCTTGGTTTCAGACCAGAACACATTTTCGCACATGCTTTTGGGAGACTTCAGATGTGTTTTTGCAAAATTTAGCCGAGCTTGGATGTTTTTCTTCCCAAGAAAATGCTTCCATCTTGCCACTCTGCCCCGTAGCCCAGACATATGAAGAATACGGGAGATTGTTGTCACATGTACCACACAGCCAGTACTTGCCAGATATTCCTGCAGCTTCTTTAATGTTGCTGTAGGCCTATTGGCAGCATTCCTGACCAGTTTTATTCTCATCAATTTTGGAGGGACATCCAGTTCTTGGTAATGTCACTGTTGTGCCATATATTCTCCACTTGATGATGACGGTCTTCATTGTGTTCCATGCTATATCTATCTATTGCCTTAGAAATTCTCTTATACCCTTCTCCTGACTGATACCTTTTAACAATGAGATCCCTCTGATGCTTTGGAAGCTCTCTGGGACCATGGCTTTTGCAGTAGGATGTGACTAAGAAAATGTCAGGAAAGACCTACTAGAACAGCTGAACTTAATTTGAGGTTAATCAGAGGCACTTTCAATGATGACAGGTGTGTACTGACTCCTATTTAACATGAGTTTGAATGCGATTGCTTATTTCTGAACACAGCTACATCCCCAGTTACATGAGGGTGTGCACACTTATGGAACCACATTATTTTAGTTTATCGCCCCTCCGCCGCCCCCACCCCAAAAAAAAAAAAAAGATTTCCGTTTGTTTTTCAATTGAGTTTAAAAGGTCATTAAAAGGTGGAAAAAGTTCTGAAATTATTTCTGTGTCTCATTTTTAAACTTTTTATATCCACTGTATATACAGGGCTTCTAATTGCTTTCTTGCAATTATTGCACCATATCATGATATTAAATTGGATATTTAACAAAGAGGTAAGTCTACAGTAAGCTACCTCATCTGGATTTATACCGCTTTCTGAAAACATAATCATGTTGGCAGCAGTATACTCCTTTGGTAATTGAATAAATTCTCAAAAAATGTATTATACAATTTGGTTACACTAGCCTGGTTTTAAGGCCTTGGATCTGATGGGTTTCAGTTTGAAATTTTACAAAGTGCTATGGAAAGGAAATTGTACAATTTAGGTGTTGATTGGGTTGCTTTAAGCAGCTAGTGTACCTGAAAGAGATCCAGTCTTCCCTTGCCTTCTCATTAAATACTTGATAGAACTCTTCATACAGAGACCAGGTTTTCATGCAGCCATCAATATCAAGCCGTATCTCCTCTGCTATGGAGAAGTCTGGAGCCTCCAGTTCAAAGTGCAGACAGTCATCACTGGAGGTGTGAAGTGAAAGGATTAAAAATATGAGAAGAATGTTTGCCACACAGCAATACAAAACAGTGGCAATGCCATATCTTTCGAAACACATTTCTTAAAATCTCATTCAGCCTAGGTTCACACTGGATGCGCTGCCATGCAATGTGATTTTCATGTGGCTTGGAGTAAGAATCTGCAGCGCGATTTGCGCGTGACAGTTGCAATTGTAATGTAATCGCATCGCACTAAACACACATAGGACCTGTTTTTTAACCGCATCGTATTCACACTGCATAGATGTGAATGGTCTTCATAAAAAACAAGGTTATTTCACGTGACATGCAAATCTATGCATTCTGGAGTGCATCTGAATCTAAATCAGATTCCCATCAGTGTGAAGCAGGGCTCATAAATGATCCACTCAGCTGCTACAAAGTAGCACCAAACCGATATAAAACATGACACAGGACTACTTCTATGAGAAAAAAAATGCTCTAAAATTATAAATATAATGCAAATATGTGTAAACTGTTAAAGTTGGATGACCAATACTGCAAGTACCAAGTACAGTGTTCATAAAAGGCACAAACCCCTAAAATCCTTGCTAAATGGAAGGCAGCTGTGTTTGCACTAGATAGGTGAATTAATCTGTCAGTATCTTGCTTGACACATGCCACGCTGAGTTTCTTGAAGATACAAAATCAGATGGACCTGTGTACTTATGACTGGAGCTTACTGACACCTATGCGGTCTGGTGCAGTGCATTCAAGGTTCTGTTCCCACTAATGCGACTCCAAATTGCATGATCTTGAGTACGACTGATGCAATTTTACACTCTCAGGCACTCAAGCCACATCAAAGTAGTGCAGAAACTTTTTCAAAGTCGTTCCGACTTTAAGTCGCATAGTTTTGAATGGGGACCATTGTAATCACTGGGCTGCGAGTTGTCATGCGACTTTATGTGTCCAAAGTGTGAGCCTAATACATTTGCAATATGTCACACAATAACGTGCATTGCATTAAGACAGTCCATTTATTTAAAGCACATGCTACTGCAACTGCCTGGTGTGAATGGGTCCCTAAGCAGATTTCTAGTGGAAAATTTTCAAGTGGATAGCCCAACCTAATACCATTTTTCTGGACTACTACTGAGGCAGCATCAAAGGACATGCTTAGTGTTTAATATTAAAGTGCAAGTCCAACGCTTGTCTTTAGATTTGGATACAGTAGGGAAGGGTTAGAACCCCAGTCAAGTTTTACTGCTATCAAGAGTTTGGTTGGAGATTCTTCCCCTCACTTAGGGCTAGTTCACACTAGCTCTGTTAGTTTGAACTGGGCAGCACTGCTCAACGCAGTCTCAATGAAAAAACAAGGTCATTTTCTTTATATCAGTTCACACCAACAGGCTTCATTGATGTGCACTGAAATAAAACAAGACATGTTCTGTAACGGAACATGCTGATGTGCATAGAATTACATAGAAGTTAAAAAAAAAAGTAAAACTTCAATGTGTTACAACAAGGACTGCAGTGCATTATGTGAACAATAAAGCACACGGTGTGTGTTCTAAATGAGCTCTAACGCCTCGTACACACGATCGGAAATTCAGACGGAAAAAGTCTGATCGGATTATGTTGTCGGAAAATCCGATCGTGTGTGGGCTCTATCGGACTTTTTCCGTCGGAATTTCCGACGGAAAAAGTTTGAGAGCTAGATCTAAAATTTTCCGACAACAAAATCTGGTCAGACTTTTTCCGTTCGTGTGTAGAGAATTCCGACGCACAAAGTGCCACGCATGCTCAGAAGAAATTTGGAGACGAAAGCTATTGGCTACTGGCCTCTACGTAGTCCCGCTGTACTTTTTGGACGTCACCTCGTTCGGAACGATCGGATTTTCCGACAACTTTGTGCGACCGTGTGTATGTAAGACAAGTTTCGGCCAAAATCCTTCAGAAAATATCTGACGGATTTTGTGGTCGGAATGTCCGACGTGTGTACAAGGCATTACTGTTACTGAGGCAATGTTTCACTAGACAGAAGTAAGGGAATATCCAGGATTTTTTTTCGTGTAGGTGAAAGAGAAGACTAGAACACTCCCTAAATTTGAACTGTGTTCTTGCTACACGTTTCAAATATTCCTGCTAAAATATACAGAAAAAATCCATTGTGCGACACCTATAAAATGCCAAGTCCTGTATCCCGCGTCACTGGAAACAACTACCACCGACCACTGCGAGTTGGCTTCGCAAACTAGAGGACATAAATAGGATGGAGGACTTGATACTCACAGCACAGCATAAACATGATAAATATTCTAAAACCTAGGGGCTTTGGAACCTACTTGTACTCTCTGAAGAGGGTAAGGCCCTTTTCGGATCATAAATACTATAACAAGTCAAATTGACTGACTGCCTTTGTTATGCTGCATCATTGTCATCTCAAACTTCCCCCCCCTCCTTTTTTATTATTATTTTAACTTTTTTTATTTGCTGGACATTTTTTATGTTACATGATTGAAGTTTTCAATGTTTTTACATTATTAATGTAATGACTTGGTTCTGCCCTTTCTGGACTCAATAAAAAAATATTTGGGGAAAAAAAAAAAAAAAAAAAAAACGTGTACTGCCTCAATTCCTGTCTGGTGAAAACATTTCAACTGAAAACCCCATGACATTCTCCTGCTCTCCCATAATGAAGTGTTTGGAACTTGAACAGCCAATTGGCAGGCCTGATAACTATTATATTAAGGATATGGAAACAATATGCAAGAACCAGCTTTTCTAGGTATTGCCAACAGAGCCCCTGATAGCAGTAAAAACTCTTTCCCAATATATCCACAACTGAAACATTTTGGCTGGACACACACTTTAATATTATTATTATTTAAAGGTGGTCTCATTGTGCTTGGTCAACAAAGGTAACTTTTAAGCTAAAGCAAACGTGTCAAGAGCTAAAACACTAAATCTACCCATCCAACGTCACCTCACTTTTACTACTGATGTTTACTGTCCCATTTTCTGCTACTACCATCCCATTCTCCATTGCTACCAGTACACATTGGGAAAAAAAGAAAGACCTGACACTCCCCTGCTCTCCCATACTGAAGTGCTCAGGATCTCAACCAATCAATGAACCAAACAGTTGCTACATCGGGAGCATGGGCAAGGTGCACGTAACAACTTTACTAGGTATCGTTAAAAATCTTATAAGGGTGGCAGGGGGAAGTTAGGGAGGAATGCAGTAGCGCCAAAAGGAAACCTTACGTTTTGATTAAGTGAGGGTATCTAGCCTGGAGAAGGACTTGTTTAGTGTAAGGTCCACTTTATTATCCAGAGCTCAGATAGCCAGGATGTTGCATGACACAGTTGTGATTTTATACGAAAAATTGTCCTACCTGAATCCCTAAAAGAATAGAAGAACGTATCTGCTTTGTGCTGCAAACGTATATATAGGAATAGCATCCAGGAATCCAGTTTAGATACTGAAGACAGGATAAACTTCAACATCTAAACTATTTTGACCAATATTTAAGTGAACTTTTTGGTATGGTTTTGACAAATATTCTTAAATAGACATTCCATAAAATAGGCTGGGCTTACATCAGTTTGTTCTTTATGGCTTCAAGCTCATCAAACTCCATTTTCTTTTCTTTTATAGACTGAGCACTTTTTTGTAAAATGTCTTCATTTCCACTTTCAATGATATCATCACCAGGTTTAAACTGATCCCAACGGGCTTTAAATTTTTCTAATTCTTGGGTGTAAATCGTTACTCTTGTCTTCACGTTTTCTTTCATTATTTCAATCTATATGTAGAAGCACATTTAGGAAGTTAAGAAACAGAGCTATGACTGGACTTGTTCCCAACATGAATAATAAAAAATGAGCAAATATTCTGTTGTACGCCTTTCAAAAAATATATTCAATACATCTCTGTGATGCATGCACATTTACCCATGTTTTGTCTCTTTATAAATATGGCTTGTGGATAGGAATGGGAGGGAGGAAATGAGATTGGGAGGAATAAGTGGAATATCGGAAAATGAGGAGGAATGAAAGGGAGGATGGAAAATGAGTTAGCGAGATGAGAAGGAATCAGAGAGAGGGAGTAAGACTGAGAGGAATGGGAAGGAGGAGAGAGAATGTAAAGGAATGGAGGGAGGAGGTAAGATGGGGACTAACAGGAGGGAAAAAAACAAGATTGTGAGGAATGGGGGGAAGGAAATGAGATGGGGGGAATAGGAAGAAGGAAAAGAGATTCAGAGAAATGAAAAGGAGGAAGGAAGTTGGGGGCGTTTGGAAAAGATGAATGGAAATCGGGAGGAATGGGAGGGAGAGAGGGAGGAAGGAAAGGAAAAAATCGGGAGGAAGGGAAAAAAATCGGGAGGAAAGAAATTCGGGAGGAATGGGAGGGATAAAGTGATATAAGGAGGAATGGGGGGGGGTGGAGATGGGAAGTAATGAATGGGAGGGAGGAGAAAAAATGAGGAGGAATGGGAAAAAAGGAAGAATGGTAGGGAGGAAGCGAGATGAATAGGAAAGGGAGGGAGGGAGGGAGGGAGGGAGGAAGGGGGGGGGTGATATTTGGAGGAATAGGAGGGAGGAAGTAAGATTAGGAGTAAATGAGAAGGAGAAAAAGTGAGATAGTGAGGAATGGGAGGAAGAAAGGGAAATGAGCAGGAATAGGAGAGGGGTTAGTAGGATGGTGAGGAAAGTGAGAGAGGTAACGAAATTGGTGGAATGAGGGGGAGGAAGTGAGATTAGGAGGAATATGAACAAAGAAGTGAGATGGCAAGGGATGGAAGAGAGGAAAGGAAATGAGGAGGAATGAGAAGGAGGAAGCGATACTGGGAGGTGTAGGGATATAGGGAATAAGGAGTAGAATGTGAGATTTGGAGAAACGTGTGTGAGGAAGTGAAATAGGAAGGAATGAAAAGGAGGAAGTGAGATGGGAAGAAGAAGTGGAAAGTAGGAACAGATAATGGGAGGAAGGAAGTGGGACTGAGAGGAGTCTGAAGGAGCAAGTGAGATGGGGAGGAATGGGAGGAAGTAAGGGAGATGAGAAGGAATGATAGCGAGGAGGAGAGTTGGGGAGGAATAGGTGGGAGGAAGTAGAATGGGAAGGAATTGGAGGGAGGAACTAAGATTAGGAAGAATAGAAGGGAGGAAGTGAGATAAGGAGGAATAGTAGGGAGGAAGGGTGATGAGGAAGAGTGATCTTACCTGCTCTTTCACCATTAGCTGATGACTTTCTATCATTAATTCAAATTTATCCCACTTTGCCCTGAGATTACTAATGGTATCCAAGCCACTTCCTGCCACTGAGCGCAGTAACCGGTTTTTGTCTTCAGCCTCTTTAAATAAAGGAAGTATCTGCAAAATAAAACATATTTTAACATTCAGACTTCAACTTCTTGAAGAGGACAGTTGGGCTATCTTTGCTGGAGTCTGCTGTTACACAAAAACTTATTTTACTTTATGGAATATGCAAGAAAAGGGAGATATGCTTTTTGGCTTTATAATTGTCTAGACTATTCAACCTGAATATCATGCCATCTATAGCAACAAAGAACAAAAGCAAAAGCAAAACCCAATCCACTACCATACCCGCAAAGTGAAATAACAGTATTTAAAGATGAGTTTCAGACAAGGTATAGTTTTACATATTTACCATAACTGGCCGATGACCGAGTAGGCTGCAAACAACTGAAGTGGACACCCCAACACCAGTAATCTCCACTTGCTTTGTCAGAGCAATGGTGAATTAATTCGAAATAGGACCCAGGATACATATTTCATATCCTCGTTTTTTTGACAGAGCTGAGGCTGTCAGCCAGCTTGAGCTCACTCCCCTGTCAATTTTATTTCTGTTGGTGTCAGGAAAAATTGTCAGAAGTGATTCATGCTGATAGCAGAAGACTGGAGCAGCAGACAGAGATTACACGCAGTGCTCCTAACAGACACAAACACACTATAGAAATATAAGCTTTGTTCATATTTAATGTCTGAGGTTTAAAACCACTAAGTGTTACTTAACCACAGCAGAGGGAAAATCGTGTCTCCTGCCCTGCCAGACAGAGCTGTACAGTTTGACAGAGCTGTGTGAATTGCAGGACTGGATGGGCAGAAATACAAATCCTTTTACAGGTATAATGGAAAAATTTGGGGATAAAACATGGCAAAAATTAAAGTAGAAACAGTAATATCTATTTAACATTTTAGCGTTTTTTGTTTATTTTCTCTTTTAATATTTTTAATCTATTTTTAAATGTTTTATTTAACACAGTTAAAGAGGTAATCCTTTGGTAGGTAAAAGCTCCCCTACTGTATACATATTTCAGCTGTGTATTTAGCTGTTTGCCTGGAGTTGAGCCTTAATTATATAAATAGGTATGTTGTCATAGAGTGTTTATAGGAAGTAGGGTGTATTATCTCAATGTGAATATGACTGATATGAGGGTAAAAAATAGTACCTCAGGTTTCCTAAGTTTCAACTCTCCATGTTTCTTGTTGGCTTCCCCAATCTCTTCAATACTCTGGGGCCGGCTGGACAACATCTCCATTCCGTCGGACACAAAACCATCAATTTCATGCAATTGCGCTGAAAAGAGACAGCCATAAAAGGAGGTCAGTAACAGCTAAAGCCCCAACCTAAGCAAAACATTTTATCTTGTTTCCAATGGCCAGTGGTTCAATACTCAATAGGAAAAATTATTATTTAAGTTATAGCTAAAAGGCAAAACTTGTTTTGTTTTGAGTAGAGTGGAGAGGGATTAGAAGACCGGTCAGGAGTTTTATTATTGTCTGGGACCCCGTGGGGATTTACTCTCTATTTTATCTCTCTACCAGTGGCGGCTAGTGCGCAACCCCGCGGGAGACAGATGGGAAGGCAGTGATCGGATGGTTGGCCATGATCGGAGGTGGTGCAGTCTCCTGGATTCCTGGAAGCTGCCCCTGGCCCCCTCACTCGCACTAGCACAATCCTGCATGTAGATTAGGGGCCGGGTGCATAGATTAGGGGGGCGGCGCCCCTAATGGAGCGGCCGCCACTGCTCTCTACCAAAAGTTAAAGAAAATCCCAAATTTTACAGTAGGTTATCATCAGGAATAGAGGGGAAGTCTTCCACTAGTTCTGGTGACCCGTATGCAATAATGGATTCCCTCACTTTGAAGTGATTTCCTCTCACTTCCTGTTTTGGCTATTGAACAGAAATTAAAAAGAAAATTTCCCCAATGGGACAAAGATGGCAAAAAAAAAAAACTCCATCTCTCTCCCTCTTAGACGGCTTTCACACTGAATGGCTTTACAGGCGCTACAGCGCTAAAAATAGTGCCTGCATAGCACCTGTAAAGAGCCTCTCCTGTCTCTCTGAGGGCTTTCACACTGGAGCGGTGCGCTTGCAGCGCTGTAGGAGCGGTGTATACACCATTCCTAAAGCGGCCCTGCCCATTGAAAATAATGGGGCAGCGCCATCAAAACGCTGGCAAACCACCGCTGCAGCGGCACTTTGCAGGCGGTTTTAGCCCTTTTGTGACCGAATAGTGTCGCTAAAACGACGGTAAAGCAGCGCTTAGAAAACTTTCTAACCGACTCACTCATCAATACATTTTGCACAGAGCCTATTTAACTCCTCTCAGGTTATCTAGTTTTTGTCGGAAGCATAACCCTTCCTGTCCTAGGTGTAGGGAACCTAGCGGTTCTTTTTACCACATACTATGTGGTAAATGCCAAGTCATCCAAGATTACCGGCTACAGGTGGTCCAGTTTTTGCATGATCGCATGGGCTCCACGTTAACCCTATGCCCTAAGGCCCCTTTCACACTGGGGCGGGAGCCTCGGTGACGGTAAAGCAGCGCTATATTTAGCGCTGCTTTACCGTCGTTTTAGCCGGGGGATTCGGCCGCTCGCGGGCGAAAAAGGGTTAAAATCCCCCGCAAAGCGCCGCCGTAGCGGCACTTTGCGGCGGTATTGCCGCGGTGTCCCATTGATTTAAATGGGTAGGAGCGGTATAGGAGCGGTGAATACACCGCTCCTATACTGCTCCAAAGATGCTGCTAGCAGGACTTTTTTAACCGTCCTGCTAGCGCACCGCTCGCGCTTTCACACTGGAGTGAATGGGGCCGGTTTTTTTCAGGCGGTGAACAGGCGCTATTTTTAGCGCTGTACCGCCTGAAAACCGCCCCAGTGTGAAAGGGGCCTAAACAGTGCCTGCTGAGTTTACTCCCTGGCCGGAATAGTGATAAATACCTTCACATTTTCCTACAAGAAACTTTTTATTGCTAGAATGATAATAGCTAGGGTGTGGCTTAGGGCTCTACCACCAACAGTTTAGGAAGCGATTGCTGCTGTCAATCTTATACTCCCTTATAAGAAAGTAATTTACATTTACAGAAGATGCCAGGCTAAATATTCTAAGATTTGGGACAGCTGGCTAGACCAAGCATCTACCTACTCTGTCGATGATTAATCCGAAAATGTCTGAATTCAACCATATGAGTCCATTGCTTTCTTTATTGTATATACACACAACCATATGAGTCCATTGCTTTCTTTATTGTATATACACACAACCATATGAGTCCATTGCTTTCTTTATTGTATATACACACAACCATACGAGTCCATTGCTTTCTTTATTGTATATACACACAACCATATGAGTCCATTGCTTTCTTTATTGTATATACACACACAACATGTATTAAGTGTTGCAGACCACTCATTAAAGCGGTTGTAAGAGTTTTTTTTTTTTCTTTTTTTATATTGTATTGTGGTTGTGCTACACTTTATTACTACTGATGTATGTAGCGTTCTCATCTTCATTATAAAAAAAACATATAAGACAGATACATGAAATACTTCCAAAGACAATAATCTATAAATATACAACAAAATATGTACAGTGGGGAAAAGTATTATTTGACCCCCTGCCTATTTTGTAACTTTGCCCACTTAAAAAAAAATGATAGACCCTTCATTTCTTTGTATCATATGTGTATTTTAAATGATGGAGACAGAATATCAACCAAAAAGCCAGAAAAAAACATGATACAAATGTTAGAAATTAAGTTGCAGTTCAGTGAGTAAAATAAGTATTTAATCCCCAAGCAAAAACATGCCGTAGTACTTGGTGGAGAAACCTTTGTCGGCAAGCACAGAGGCAAGAGTGTTTCTTGTAGTTGGTTACCAGGTTTGCACACATCTCAGGAGGGATTTTGGTCCACTCTTCTTTACAGATCTTCTCTAAATCCTTAAGGTTTCTTGTCTGCCACTTGGCAACTCGAAGTTTCAGCTCCCTCCATAAATTTTATGTAGGATTAAGGTCTGGAGACTGGGTAGGTCATTCCATGACCTTAATGTGCTTCTTCTTGAGCCACTCATTTGTTGCCTTGGAAGACCCACCCAAGACCCATCTACAGTGTTCTGGCTGAGGGAAGAAGGTTCTCATCCAAGATTTTATAATACATGGCCCTGTCCATTGACCCTTCATTGTGGCAAAGACGGCCTGTACCTTTAGCAGAGAAACAGCCCCAAAACATAATGTTTCCACCTCCGTGTTAGACTGTAGGGATGGTGTTCTTAGGGTCGTAGTCAGCATTTTTCTTCCTCCAAACACAGCTAGTCGAGTTAATGCCAAAGAGCTCAATTTTGGTCTGACCACAGCACTTTCTCCCAAATCCTTTTTGGAATCATTTAGATGTTCATTGGCAAACTTCAGATGGGCCTGTACATGTGCCTTCTTGAGGAGGGGGACCTTGTGGGTGCTGCAGGATTTCAATCCATGACAGCGTATTGTGTTATCAATGGTTTGCTTGGCGACTGTGGTCCCAACTTGAGATCATTCACAAGCTCCTCCCGTGTAGTTCTGGGCTGATCCCTCACTTTTCTCATTATCATCCTTAACCCATAAGGCGAAATCTTGCATGGAGCTCCAGACTGAGGGTGATGGATGGTTATTTTGTATTTCTTCCATTTGCGAATAATCACTCCAACATTTGTTTCCTTTTCACCATCTCGCTGATGGGTCTTGTAGCCCATTCCAGCCTTGTGCAGGTCTACATTTTTGTTCCTGACATCCTTTGACAGCTCTTTGGTCTTGCTCATGATGGTGAGGTTTGAGTGGAAGAAAGATTCTGTGGACAGGTGTCTTTTATACACATAAATAGTTGTCGTTAGGGGCACCTTCTTAAAATTAACAGTACTAATCTGTGTACCACATGAGCACATACTGTAGCCAGTCTGTGGGCGACAGAATTCTTGTTGGTTGGTAGGGGATCAAATACTTATTTTACTCACTAAACTGCAACTCAATTTATAACATTTGTATCATGTGTTTTTTTCTTGATTTTAGGTTGATATTCTGTCTCCATCATTTAAAATACACCCATGATAAATTATAGACCTTTAATATCTTTGTAAATGGGCAAATTTAAAAAATCAGCAGGGGATCAAGTAATAATTTTCTCCACTGTACAATAGGATACATCAGGATTTTGTTGTGTGTTCCGTGGAGTTTTGGCTTTAGATCTACTTAAATATTTTGTTGTGTGTTCCGTGGAGTTTTGGCTTTAGATCTACTTTAATATTTTTCAGGTAGGGATCACTTCACTTGAGTTTCTTGGTCCGACACCTCTTTATGGATTCTCAGGTTTATAAGATAAGCAGCCCAACGCTGCTGCCAACTTAAAGGAAGTGGCTTAGTGTTGACAGCTTGCAGCAGGTACTGGCAGAATCTCCAGGTAAGAAACTTTGCAACATATTTAAAAATAAAAACTATATACAATGAGGAATTAACTGTAAAAGTACATCATGGAACACAGCGTTAGGCTAATATTCATTACCTACTGGGTTATATGCCATATCTAGGTGAATGGACACTGGTAGATAAAGTCTTAGACAGGAAGTGATCCCCAATAAAACCCCTCCCGTACAGGAAGTACATCAGTTTTGTAGCAAGCACTGAATCCTCAAAAAAGAGGGGAGGGATCTCTGTGTCCCATGATATACTCAAAGAAAAGGATTTTACAGGTACGTATGACGAAAAAAATCCTATTTTCTTTTTCATACATCATAGGACACAGAGTCAGGCCAATATTCATTACCTACTGGGACGTCCCAGAGCAATAGCCTTGAGGGGAGGGAGACACCCTGCCAAACACTAGCCATCAGACCTTATACGGCAGCCCACAGTACACTGCGGCCGAAAGCCAAATCCTCGGCTGCTCGAACATCCAGTTGATTACATTTAGTGAATCTATGCACTAAAGACCAGGTAGCAGCCTTACAAATCTGAGCCACAGATACCTGATGGTGAAAAGCCCAGGAATTTCCTACACCCCTGGTAGAATGAGCTCTCACCCTAAAGGGAGGAGCTATACGTTTCAGACCATAGGCCTGAATGACCAATTGACGGACCCAATTTGCAATGGAAGCTTTGAAAGCTGCCTGCCCCTTCTTGGGCCCTTTTGGTAAAACAAAAAAGGGAGTCTGGATCCTCGGATCTCCGCAGATCTAGACAAATAAACCTTGACTGCCCGGACAACGTCCAAGGAATGCAGTTGTTTCTCTTCCGCCGAACGAGGCTGAGAGAAAAAAGAAGGCAAAATGTCCTGATTCAAATGAAAGGCTGACACCACTTTTGGCAAAAAGGATCGAACAGGTCATAACACGACCCTGTCATAGTGAAAGATCAAGTATGGTTCCCTGCACGAAAGGGCCACCAACCCTTCTAGCCGAGGTGATGGCCATCAGGAAGGCTAGCTTGCGTGACAGCAAGTCTAATGGAATTTCCTTGATAGGTTTAAATGGTTGTTTCTGTAACACAGACAGCACCAAGTTCAAGTCCCAAGGACACATAGGTGACCTAATGGGGGGAAGCAAACAAGTTCCCCCTTGCATAAAAGGTTCAGACCAGCGAATGGGAGGCTAAAGGCCTTTGGAAGAATACTGACAGGGTCAAAATCTGACCTCCGATTGTACTCAAAACCAATCCGATTTCCACAGCTGACTGTAGAAAAGAGAATTCTCCCAATCGCGTATTTCCGAGGATGCCATTTTCTGGCTTCACACCAATCAATATAAGTTTTCCAGACCTTATGATAGATCTTCCTAGTGACAGCTTTTCTAGCATTCACTAGGGTAGACACCACTGGTCCAGAGATGCCACGGTCCTTCAAAACTCTGGCTTCAATAGCCATGCTGTCAAATTTAGAGACTGTAAATTGGGGTGGAATATAGGACCCTGAGACAGTAGATCGGGGTGACGTGGAAGCGTCCATGGCCCGACTATTGTCAGTCTCACAGTCTACAGGAACCAGGAGATTGTGGAACCCCCTCTCTCTGAATCCTGCGCAACAAATGTGGAAGGAGAGGGACTGGGGGAAAGCATAAACCAGGGAGTACTGGCTCCATGGAACTACCAGAGCATCTGCTTCGACTGCCAGAGGATCCCTTGTTTGGGACACAAACCACTGTAGCTTGTTTTGAACCTGAATGCCAATAGGTCGACCTTTAGCCATCCCCAGCGCTGGCAAACTTCCTGGAACACCCCTGGGTGTAGAGACCATTCCCCCAGGCAGATCTGCTGGCGGCTAAGATAATCTGCCTTCCAGCTCTCTACTCCCGGGATATGGACTGCTGATAGAATCGGCACATGTCCCTCTGCCCAGGCTAGTATGTGGTTCATCTTCTTTAGAACTGAACGACTCCTGGTACCGCCTATGTGGTTTATTTAGGCCACTGCAGTGGCATTGTCAGACTGAACCCTGATAGGGCAGTCCTGAAGCTCCACAGTCCAGGACCGTAGGGCCAGACGTACTGCCCGTAACTCCAGGGTGTTGATGGGCAGGATCTGTTCTGTCCTTGACCATTTCCCCTGAGCTGTGAGCCCCTCTAGGGTCGCTCCCCAGCCTGAAAGACTGGCATCTGTGGTCAGTACTCTCCAAGTTACCAGGAGGAAGGATCGTCCCTTTCGCAGGTTCTGATCCTGCAACCACCAGTTTAGGCTTAAGCGTGCCCGAGGAGATAAGAACATTGGATAATCCAGGGCTTGTCCTCTTCTGTTCCAAGCCAACAAGATGTCTTGTTGTATAGGTCTGGAATGGGACTGGGCATAGGGCACTGCCTCGAAGGAGGACACCATCCTTCCTAGAAGATTCATACAGAGCCGAATGGAGGGTTGTCTGGTGCCCCTTTTCTGACGCACCTGATCCTTCAGGGCACAGATCCTTACGGGTGGCAAAAATACCTTTTTGTTTGGACCGTATCTAGGATCAGACCCAAATACTTCAGACTTTGAGCTGGTCTCAAGGCTGACTTTTCGGTATTTATGAGCCAGCCTAAGCTTTCCAAATACTGCACTGTGCAGGTTATGCCCTGTTCTAGAGCTTGTAGTTGGTGATCTCTGAGCAGGAGGTCATCCAGATACCCAAGCACCAAGATCCCTTGGGTCCTTAAGAGACCCAGTACTGGTGCTGGGACCTTTGTGAACACCCTGGGAGCTGTGGCAAGCCCAAAGGGTAGAGCCACAAACTGAAGATGACGTTCCTCTACTGAAAATCGCAGGAACCTCTGATGAGGCTGAAAGATCGGTACGTGTAAATATGCATCTTTTATATCGATGGAGGCTAGAAAATCTCCCATCTGGAGTGATGCTACTACTGAGTGGACAGAATTCATCAGAAAGGACTGGATTAGTAGATACTGGTTCAGAGATCTTAGATCCAAAATGAGCCTTGTGTTCTTGTTTGGTTTTTGAACCGTAAACAGGTTGGAGTAAAACCCTGCACCCCTTTAGGATACAGGAACCTGTACAATCACTCCTTGATGCAATAAATGATGTATTGCCTGAAACAATAAAACGTATTTTTGTAGGATCCGAGGGAATGCTGGATCTTAGAAACCTCTGAGGGGGAACCCCCTGCAACTCCAGCTTGTAACCGCGGGATATAGTTGAGATGACCCACTCATATTCGACCCACTGAATATTGTTCTCCAAATGTCCGCAAAGTGCCAAAGTGCAGCAGGCTTCACCCCACCCAATAGAGTGGGGGTGTCCCCTCAAAAGGAAGGCTTGGTGCTGGGTTTAGAAGAGTTTTGGACCCAGGGATTTTTCTGGCACTGGACTTGCGGCTTGCCCCTGGCTCTAGTGACCTATTGGCAGCTGAAACTGCCTTGGCGCCGAGACACCTGAGGAAGCAGTCCCCGAAGTGTTAAATGAGGGATGCCTGGTGCTTTTCTTCACAGAAGGTAGAGAGCTCTTCCCTCCAGAAATTTTTTGGATATATTTGTCCAAATGATCACCAAATAAACGTTCCCCATGAAAGGGGAAACCTGCCAATAACTTTTTACAAGGAAGCTCGGCTGACCAGTTCTTAAGCCACAAAAGTCTGCGCATATGTACAGACAAGAGAGCCAAACGAGAAACCTGCTGTATTGAATCCTTTAAGGCGTCAACAGCAAAGCACATCGCTCGAGGAATATCGGTCTTATTTTCAGCCAGATCATCCTCCTGGTTAGACCTGTCAGACTGTCTGACCTGATCCTTTACAGACTGGCAGATACCAATTGCTGCAACAGCTGCCTGAATAGCTGAACTGGCTAAAGAAAAGGAAGCCTTTAATAAGGACTCCAATTTCTTGTCAACGGGGTCTTTCAAGCCCTGTGCATTATCCACCAGATAAGTTAAGTTCTTGTTTAAGGAAGAGACTGCTGCATCTATGGCTGGCATGCTCCACTTCTTAATGAACTTTTTATCCATGGGATATAAAAGGGAAAACCTCTTAGGAGGAACAAAAATCCTGTCAGGATGTTCTTAATCAGCATATACTGCCTGTTCCAACATAGAGTGTAAGGGGAAAGCCTGTGCAGCCTAAAGAGGCCTCAGGGACCCCTAAGTACGCTCAGTAACCTCTGCAAGAGGCAACCTCAAGGCAGAACAAACCATCTCAGTAAGACGACTGAGAGGCAGACATCAACTGGATATCTTCTTGACCAGATTGCTCAGAAGCAGACTCATCCGCCAGGCCCTCCACAGAATGCTGAGCTTCTAGATCTGCCCCATCCACAACCCATTCCTGCTCCAAACTAGGAGGCTCCAGGGAGGGGGATCGGTCATGCTTCATGCCAGCAATCCTGTGCGCTAACCTGGCTAGGGCCACGGACAGTTCATCCTTGGTGATAAAGGGTGAAGCAGCAGCGTTTAGTGTAGGCACAATACCAGATAGGCGCAGCGACTCAGATTGCCCGGAAGCCTCTGGTCTTTCAGGGGATACAACACCAGGGGTACAAATAGGTTCATCAGGAACTACTGACGACATAGGAGTGCCCTTCTCTGTAGTGTTAGTCCCGCTTTTCTTTTTTGAAGACATTTACAAGCCACAAAAAAATAAAAATAAAAAAAGTACCTGGGTGTAGTATTAACACACCTCAGAAGGGAGACCCTTTAATAGGGCTCACCAAGCCCCTATGCAACAATCCTGCTAAGCACCTTTAGCCTGCCAAGCAACACCTGGTGACTCACGTGACCTTGGTAAGGAGAAATGAACCGCTGCAAATGACTGGTTCAGAGCCTGCTCTGTGTCCCATAGCTGTCTGGAAGCACTGCATGCTTGGCATACACAGCTTAAATAAGCTGGCTGTGCGCCGGAACTTTCTGTGCATGCATGCGCATGCACATGCGCGGTCCCGGCGCAACTGTATCAGCGTATGACGCAAATCTTCGTGCACCCAGATAAAGGCTACAGCGCATGTGCGGCTCTGCCGCGTGTGCCATGGCCGCAAAACAAACTTCTGAGCAGAGCAGCGCTTTTGCTAATGCACGTGCGCCATGGCGAACCAAGAGGCAAAATAGCACACATCATGCACCATTATACAGTTACAATTCCTGTCTAAGACTTTGTCTACCAGTGTCCATTCACCTAGAGATAGAGTATAACCCAGTAGGTAATTAATATTAGCCTAACTCTGTGTCCCATGATGTATGAAAAAGAAAAAGAAAAATATATTGATGGTTTAGGCCAGGTTCACACTGCTCCGACATGAAAGTCCCACGACTTTCGATACAACTTTGCCCTGTAAAATCGGTTAGACATCGGTCAGACTTTAATGAACAGAATCCGACTTGAGATGGGAGCAACTTGGGTCTGGTCTTGGTTTTTTTTTTAATACATTTTGCAGTGCTAACATTGCCTCTGAGCACAAGTCAGATCAGTTAAGATGCTGACCAGACTTGGATACGACTTCAGTGATATTCAATGGGCTGAAATTCGGACCAAAGTAGTGCAGGAACCTTTCGCAAATTAGGACCGGCACAAGTCAGACCAGTTAAGACGGCTCTCATAGGGAATCATTGATTTATACACGTCATGCGACATGTGCTCTCAAAGTCTCATATAAAAACTTTAAGAGGTTAATTTTCTAAATATTGTTGCAATGTATTAGCCACTCCAGGAAATACATACTACTGTTATAGGGCTAATACTGACCATACACATAACAATAAACAATTGATTGTAATTTGGTAATTTTTAAACAATCTTTACAGCCAAATGTTCTACTAAAACCTTCCAATAAAATTGGTAAATTTATTTACTAAATTGCACATTGGAATTTCTAAAATAATTCTTGATAACAGTTCTAAATAAAATGTCACAAATTTAGAAAATTTTGCATACTGTTTCTGTATGGAGCAATCTCTTCCACAAAACATGTTCTGGAGTTTTCCATTTTGTACAGGTGTCTCTTACCTTGGATGGATCTTTTTAAAGATATTACAAGAGAATCAAACAACTTCTGAATGAGATCATCTATGACTGCCTTTACTGGATTACAGTTAATAGTCATGCAATCTATCTTCATAGTGCTGGAAAAGAAATTAACAAGAAAATGTACAATGCTGGTATTTTTCATGTTAAAGTAGATCAATCAAGCAACATTAACCACTTCAGCCCCGGACCAATGGCAGCCAAAGGACCAGGCCCCTTTTTGCGATTCGGCACTGCGTCGCTTTAAAAGACAATTGCGCGGTCGTGCGAAGTGGCTCCAAAACAAAATTGGCGTCCTTTTTTTCCCACAAATAGAGCTTTCTTTTGGTGGCATTTGATCGCCCCTGCGGTTTTTAGTTTTTGCACTATAAACAAAAATAGAGCGACAATTTTGAAAAAATGCAATATTTTTTGCTTTTTGCTATAATAAATATCCCCAAAAAAAATATAAAAAAAATTTTTTTTCCTCAGTTTAGGCCGATACGTATTCTTCTACATATTTTTGGTAAAAAAAAAAAAATCGCAATTAGCGATTATTAATTGGTTTGCGCAAAAGTTATAGCGTTTACAAAACAGGGGATAGTTTTATAGCATATTTATTAATATTTTTTTTTTACTAGTAATGGCGGCGATCAGCGATTTTTATTGTGACTGCGACATTACGGCGGACACATCGGACATTTTTGACACATTTTTGGGACCATTGTCATTTATACAGCAATCAATGCTATTTAAATGCATGGATTCCTGTATAAATGACAGTTGTAGTGAAAGAGTTAACCACTAGGGGGAGGGGTTATGGGCTCTGACGTGTGTGTGTTTTTTTTACATTAGGGGGCGTGGCTGACGTCTGACGTCATTGATTGGCTTGATTGACAGCCAATCAATGACAGGCAGCGTAGGAAGCGCGGGGAGAGGTTTGTTTACACAAACCTCTCCCTGTTCTTCAGCTCCGTAACCCGATCGCGGACACCAGCGGCGATCGGGTCCACTGGTCCCGCGGCCAGGGTCACGGAGCTCCCGACAGGGTCGCGAGCGCACCGCTGGCGGTGCGCGCGCGACCCACGGGCAGGCATTTAAAGGGCCACGTACAGGTACGTGGTTTTGCCTGCCCGTGCCATTCTGTAGACGTATATCTACATGGGGTGGTCGGGAAGCGGTTAAAGTGATTGTAAACCTATGTTAATTAAAAAAAAACAAGAAAAAAAAAAAAAAACATATACTTCCCTCCACTGTACAGTTCATTTTGCACAGTATGGCCCCCGATCATCGTCTTCTGGTGTCCCCCGCCGGCGCTTGAGGCTCCTCCTCGCATCAGTAAACCCCCTGGGAGACGCGCTCTCCCTGGGGGTTACCGCTCCCGAGTCCAGCATTTGCGTCCATAGAAACAGAATGCCTGACTCGTCCCCAGTAAAAAGGGTCGCTGGTTCGAATCCCAACCACGACACTACCTGCCTGGAGTCTACCAGTCGCACACTACAAAGACATGCTGGTAGGTTAATTGGCCCTAGTATATGAATGTGAGTTGGGGACCTTGGATTGTGGGCTCCTTGAGGGTAGGGACCAATGTGAGTGTGCGATGTATGTGTGGAGCGCTGGGTAAATTGATGGAGCTATATGGGTACCTTAAATAAATGGGGATAGTTGTAGACACGCACCCACACTCACTCAGGTTGATATGTAACTATGCAACTATGTAACTATGGAATTAGGGGCGGGGACAGGGTAGAGGTTGGGTGGGGTGACTGGTGGCGAGTAACTCTTAAAGCCTGGCTTAATTTTGAGCCCTGTATCTTCATTTGTCTGAAAATGTACTGGGAACTCAAAATGAGCTGGTTGCATTTGTGACACAGTTCAGACAGGTAAAAAGGAAACTATAGTCTTCTTAGCGTTTTATTTTTAGATCTCCATTGGTAGAGCAGTATCAGAAAAAAAGATGCACAAGAATAAAATACCTAGGTAGTCGTTCAGCTTCTTTTCCTCGCACTTTAAGGGCTTTAAAGTTTTTCTCCCAGTCATGAATGTCGCGTAAATGTTTTTCAATCAGGGCATCCACATCTACTCGACCGATTACTATCCATTCCTGCAAACGAATGCAAAAACGGGTTAAAAGTCAATTTGCAGTAGGAGCCTTGTGCTGTGCACTTTACCTTAAAACATATCTGCAACCTCCAGATTTGCGCGCACACACACACACACACACACACACACACACACACTAGAAATTCCCTAAACACATACATTTCAGTAAATTATTAAATTATAGTTCTACTTTTGCAGTCAAGTTGGGATAACAACTACTCGTTTACACTTGTGACCAGGAGGGATTAAAACCAGGTGGTTAATTTGTGGTTTTATCCCCCCCCCCCCCCCCCATTTAACCTAACATGGCAGTCTGGAGGGGATTGACACACATGCCTCGGGTGTGCTGCTTTATGGCACAAATTATACCGCAGGTCGTGTTTGGCATGCAATACTGCCGCCAAACGTAGACCATTCAAAGACCATAGTCTTTCAAAGGTTAAAACAGGTGTCCTGAAGGTGGCATAATCGCCTCCGAGCTGCCTGTCAAATGCTTTTTAGAGGAGCAACAATGACAGCCACAAGTGTAAACCACCAGTTCTTGCAAAAATGTTTAAGCCTACCTTTTAAAATGCGCTCTTCTGAAAACCTTGTAACTGAAAAATCTTACTTAAAAGGGTTGTAAAGGCAGAAGGTTTTTTATCTTTATGCATGAAGATAAAAATGGACACAGGGAGCTCTGACTCGGCTCGTGCCCCCATAGCAAGCTGCTTGCTGTGGGGGCACTGAACAGGAGAAAGGCACCAGGATCACAGAAGAGGAGGATCGGGGCTCTGCTCTGTGCAAATCCACTGCAACCGAGCAGGTAAGTATAACATGTTTGTTATTATTATTAAAAAACAAAAAAACAGAGAAAAAAAAAAAGTGTTTGCTACAGTGAACCCTGCCTGTGCTGTGCTGGCTGATTTAATTATCATTTGTCAATTACATGTGTAGGGCTGTCTGTTCAAACAAAGGTTTAACGGTTTCCAGGTTCACTGTATGTTAATGGTAATATGTAAAAAAGAAGCAGTAGTGGTATGGAGTAGGAAGAAGTGAAAAAAAAAAAATTGATGAAGATGTGCTTTATTTTTTCCACCAACTCCATCCAGCTGTTTTGGTGATATACCTTCATACTCTACAGTTTATTTTCTTTATGTCTTTCATTCACTGACTTGGTGCTTTCCAAATCTCCATTATAGTAGACATCAGCCGAGGGAGATGAGGATCCACTCACACAGGACAAACCTTAAGAGGTCTCCAAAGACAGAAAAAAACTCTAAATCTGACAAGAGATGGTCAGTTTTGGCTGAATGAAAAAAAAAAAAAAATAGATTTCTCCATCTACTTAAACAAGGCAGATGGAGGACTCCCGGCCACCGGACACCGTATTTTGACATCAAAACCCGCCATTATCAGAATAAACTGATCAGTGGCTGCAGCCACTGATCGACAAAAGGTTTCCAACATAACGTTACCACAAATCCCTCCTCAAGCACCTCCTTAATGCGGTCCGGGCCAGCATCCCACCTCTTTGGAAGCAACAGTCTGCTCCAACGGTAGCCCAGTGGTTCGCAAGAGTGAAGGACATTGAGCAGATGGAAGATCTGACCTTGGCGCTGCAAGACAAGTCAGAGGAACATAGCTCCAGATGGTTTCACTGGAACCTCTTTCGCTTCTCTGATGAATTCCTCCGATATACGGCAGGATCCTTTATCTAGGATCACTATAGACATCCCAGCAATACCAAACCTGGCTCCGGGGGGGGCAAGCCCCCCCCCCCCCTCCACCCCTTCCCGTTCCTCACATTTTTGTGTGTGTGTATGCATACAAATTTTTATTTTTTAGTTATCTCTTCCCCCCTTTATCTTTCTCTGTCTCTTTCTTCTCCCCCACTATCTTTCTCTTTCAATATAAAATGACGTAAAAAGTGATGGGCACTGATGTTTATGTTTACCCTATATTAGACTTCAGCAAGTAATAGTGGTTAGACTGAATAGCGACCCTCATTAACAGGCAATTGCTTTGCTTTGGCTATTTTATTTGACGCGTTTGTCACAGCCTAAATGTAACGCGAAGTCTCCTTTATGTTTGTATCTGTGTCTCATCTTTAAATAAAAAAAAAAGAAGGTTTCCAACATGTCCCTTCAACAGAAGTCGGTCGAACAGGCATGCAGCAAGCAGCCCCTGAGGCATTAACCTTGTGCCCAAAATCGCTTCCAACCTACCCCAACAATGTACAATTCAGAGGGGTTCAGATGAGGTACTCCAAAAGCCAGGCAAGAGATGACATGCCAGATAGCAGTCTTGATTGAAAAAAATATTGATTAAAAAAAAAAAAAAGTGCTAGCAAAAATAGGTTAGTCTTTAACATGGCAGCGATAAAGAAAAGGAATCCATCCTTCCAAGGGGCTAGCAAAATACTGAGGCATACTGGTAGTAGGATGGGTATCCTGAGCTGAACTACAATTTTTTTGTTTGCATTGTCCGGTCCTCTTGTAGGCAGCAGTATATCCCAAAGGTTAAAGTCTTTCTGTGTCCCCAAATCGACAAGAAAGAAATTACATTTTTCCATTTAAACTGACTTGATGTCCTGGCCTACCTGCTAAATGGCTCCAATTTTCATCCTGAAAGTCATCTTGTTCACCCAGCTGCCCAGCAAAATGCCAGTATTACTCAAATTGCCCTGAATCTAAAAAAAAGTCAGTTTGATGTGTTTGAGCAGTGGATTCTCTGAATCCACTGTAGTTATGTCCACACACACACACACACACCCAATGTGAACAGCAGTGGTCAAAGAATCGTGTAAAAAAAAATAACATCATTGCAGTGGATTAAGTAAAGTTCAAATGAAGGCGCAGACATTTCCCCCAGCAGCACCATTTCCTGGACAGCATTGGCTCTTCGCTGGCTTATTCTTTAAAAACAGAATAAGCTAACTGAAAATCACAAATTGTAAAGATCTACTCCATTAGTATATAAGAAGTCTTTCAACGTCCTCACCGCCCCAGTGTTAGTCACATACCTAAATCCTTACCTTTAGCCTCGCAATGGAGATCTTACCTGTGTGGCCCTGTAGAGTTTGCAGGAAAAAGTGTTGGCTATGTCCTGCACCTCCCGTCTATGTTGGGTGCTCACAGAGCGAGGGGCATACACATACAGGGCAGTAAGAGCAGGACGTGGCCAGGGCTTGCTTATGCAAAGGCTCCATGGTGCTAGGCAAGGCCACACAGTGAAGATCTACAGAGTGGGGCTATGGGTAAATATTTTTTTTGGCAAGCTTATATAGTAGTGATGTAGTAGTGATCTTTTAAAGAACAACTTCACTGAAAGCAGTCAATGGCTGTCAATTACTTGATATTATTTTCTGTCTCACAAGAAAGGCCAGGGGTCTCTACTACAAACCTATTACTTTTTGTTCCTAACAAAAGACACTGCAGGTCAGGGACCCCAGCTACAAAAGGAAGAGTACCTATTACCATTTGCTCTCAGCAAAAGACACTGCAGTAGAGTGCAGCTCAGCCTTAAATACTAGACAAACCCTATTGAAATGCAGAGCGCACCTTAAATCGATCCATGACTGCAGATAACCTTCGGAACAAATCCTCTGCTTTACTGAACACGGTGATGAGGCCATTAGCATTCCTGTCAGGCATTGCAGTAAAAATTGGCTCTTCGCCGGTCTCGCTCAGGCCCCGGAACTGGTTCGGAATAGAAATGAACCTTTTCATATCTCGGTAATATTTGGCACGGATTTCTTCGTAGGGAGGTTTAAACTGTAATCTTCCTTGCCTGCAATAGATCAGCCATCAGTACCATAAGCTGATGTTTGTGCTATTCTGCATCTATTTCAAGACACAAAATCTTTCTTACTTAAAGGTCAGATCAATGGTAATTTCTGGGAGATTTTCGTTAAGTGCCTCCAGGCCCATTTGATACTGATGCTCGAGAGCCTTGTAAAGCTGATGATCCCAGTGTTGGCGCCAGGCCTTCATGTCGCTTGACCGCATCCCCTGAAACCCAAAATAGCAAAATGAAGAGAAAAATACAATCAAAAACAGCTTGCATGACAAAAGTGAGACAATGTTTACATACATATATATAGTCCAATCTAGAGGACATTTGATTTAAAGCTGCATTCTAAGCACACACTATTGTAGCTCTGTAATCACTTTAACCCCTTCATGTCTAAGCCTTTTTCTGACACTTGTTGCTTACAGATTAAAATCAGCATTTTTTGCTAGAAACCCTAGAGAATACAATGACGATCATTGCAATATTTTAGCTCACATTATATTTGCGCAGCGATCTTTCAAATACAATTCTTTTGGAAGAAATACACTTTCATTAATTAAAAAAAAAAACAATAAAGTTAGCCCAATTGTATAATGTGAAAGAGGATGTTAAGCCAAGTAAATAGATACCCAACATGTCATGCTTTAAAATTGCACACATGTGTGGAATGGCGACAAACTACGGTACTTAAAAATCTCGATAGGTGAAGCTTTAAAAATTTCTACAGGTTACCTGTTTAGAGTTACAAAGTCTTGTGTGGAGAACTATTGCTCTCGCTCCAACGAGCGATATTTAAGTGATATCTCACATGTGTGGTTTAAACACGGTTTACATTTGAGGGCGTGACGTACATATGCGTTCGCTTCTGCGCACGAGCAGGGAGGGATGGGGCACTTTAAATGTTTTATTTATTTTTTTATTTTTTTTTTTTATTTTTTTTACACTGTCCCTTAAATTTTTTATATTTTTGATCACTTTTATTGCTGTCACAAGGAATGCAAACATTCCTTTTGACAGTAATAGGCAGTGACGGGTACTCTTTATGGAGAGATCTGGGGGCCAAAAGACACCAAATCTCTCCTTTGCACTTAAAAGCATTCAAAATGGCAGGTTTGGCTGTTCTGGATGCTGTCATTTTTTTTTAATTTGGCGCCTTTAAGTTTTCAGTAAACTAGAAGTGATGTCATGACTTCGCTTCCGGGTTACTAGATCCGAGACGCAAGCCACCCCCCCTAGTTCACTAGAAATAGTGTCCCCATTGGAAGATTTAACCTTTATTACTTACAACCCAAAATTTGGAATTTTCTGAATCTCCCCAACGGGGACACAGACACCAATAAAAACCTGACAGGTGTTCTAATCCATCTATTTCTCTATCAAAAAAAAAAAAGGCTTTAGTTATACTTTTAATTGCAAGTAGTTTTCGGTCCCTGGTATCAGCCTATTGCAGGCCCTGTACAAGGTCTGGAGCGTGGGAGGAAGAAGCAATACAAGGAGCCAGTCAGTTCATGTGCTAACAAGAAGTATGCTGATAGGAAGAATAGCTTATCTTTGTGCTGCTTCTCTTTTCAATGTCCAATCACAGGCTGGAGTGGATCCAGGATGACCTAAGCTCAAAAGGAAGTTGGCTGAATGATGCTGGCCCTTAGAATGAGGTCATCTATTGGCATATTTTACAACGTAATATGCTATTAATTTCTCTCTGTTTTTGACTCTGAGTCTAAAAAATAAAAAAATAAAAACACAAAAACAGCTGACAGGAAGAGATGGGCTGAACATTCCTCCCCCTGTTCGGTTTGCACCAGAACATCTCAAAGAGGCAAAAAGTTCTAGCGAACATGCAAACTCTATTAACCACTTGCCAACCAGCTCACGCAGATATACTGCGGCAGGTCAGCTCTCCTGCGCGAACAGACGTACCTGTATGGCGGTCTGTGCAGGGAGGATAGCCGGCACGCTGAACTCGATATCCGCCAGCGACCTGCGATCACGGTGAGTAGAGGCAGAATGGGGAACTGCATATGTAAACAAGGCGATTCCCTGTTCTGCCAAATGACATGACAGATCTACTGTTTCCAGTGATCGGGAACTGATGTCGGTCATGTCCCAGGTAGCCCATCCCCCCTACAGTTAGAACACACCCAGGGAACACACTTAATCCATTGATCGCCCCATAGTGTTAACCCCTTCCATGCCAGTGTTATTTTTACATTGATAACTGCAATTTTATAGCACTGATGAATGAAATAATGTCACTGGTCTCCAAAAGGTTTCACTTAGGGTCAGATTTGTCGACCACAATGTCGCAGTCCTGATAAAAATGGCAAATCGCCACCACTACAAGTAATAACAATAAAAAATAAATAAAAGTCCCGAAATCTATCCCATAGTTTGTAGGTGCGATAACTTGTGCAAAACCAATCAATATACACCTATTTTTTATTTTAAGTACTTATATAGCGCTGTCAATTTACTCAGCGCTTTACTTATACATTGTACATTCACATCAGTCTCTACCCTCAAGGAGCTTACAACCTAAGGTCCCCAACACACATTCATACATACTAGGGCCAATTTAGACAGGAGCCAATTAACCTACCAAGCATATATTTAGATTGTGGGAGGAAACTGGAGTACGCAGAGGAAACCCACGCAGGGAGAACATGCAAACTCCAGGCAGATGGTGTCGTGGTCGGGATTTGAACCAGCGACCGTTTTTGCTCCTAGGTGAAAGTGCTAACCCCTACACCACTGTGCTGCCCTTATTGTGTAGAAGAATTAATATCGGCCTAAACTGATGACTACATTTGTTTTTTTTTATATATTTTTTTGGGATATGTATTATAGCAGAAAGTAAAACAAAATTGTTGGTCTTTTTTTGTTTATAGCGGAAAAAATAAAAACCGCAGAGGTTATCAAATACCTTGTGGGAAAAAGGGACAAACAATTCATATGGGTACAGTGTTGCATGACTGAGTAATTGTCATTCAAACTGTGAGAGCACCAAAAGCTGGAAATTGGTCTGGTTAGGAAGGGGCTTTAAGTGCCCAGCAGGCAAGTGGTTAAAGGCTTATATGCAAATTATTGCCATAAAAAGTGTATGGGGACCCGGGTATTGCCCTGGGGGAATGCAAAAAAAAGTTTTTAAACAATTGTTTTTAAAGGAGCAGTGATTTTAATGATGCTTAAAGTGAACCAATAAAAATTAATTATTCCTTAGTCTGCCTGTAAATGTGCGATGTATATGCATATGTGCAATGTATAGAACACGCCGCAGCAATAATAACATTTCTAAAAGGAAAAAATGTCATTCAAACTTGCTTGTGGCTGTAATGTATTGCCGACTCCCGTCAATACAGACTAAAAAAAAAAATTGAAAAAAGTGTCTCCCCCAGTCCATACCAGGCCCTTCGCCAAAATAAAAAATAAAAAAATAATTGCTGTGGGGATGCCCCCAAATTTCATACCAGACCCTTATCTGAGCATGCAGCCTGGCAGGTCAGGAGATGATCGAACACCCCCCCCCCCCCTCCTGAACAATACCAGGCCACATGCCCTCAACATAGGGGCTCTGCATTCCCCACCCCAAAGCACCTTGTCCCCATGATGATGGAAGCTGCTAAGAGAAACCACTGAGCGCTGCAGAAGACCAGGTAAAATTGACACTCTCCAAAGTCTTGTTTTCCCAGTGGAACCCAGTTTTTTTTTCCATGAACAGAGAGGCATTCTAATGACGTGGGCAGTGGAAAAGGCAAGTATTCACAGTGTTCTTTTGCAAGTATATCTGTTTGAAGTTTTTTAATTTTAATGACAGGGTCACTTTAAAAAAGGTATTGCTTATGAAACGGGTTTAATGACTTATGTTGCTTTAGTTTTCACCCATAGAAGAATTTTGCCCTACCCGATATTCAAGTTCAGAGAAAACGGTGCGCATTTCCACAAGGCCATCTTTCCATCGCTGTTGTTGACGGAGTAAATCAACATTCATAAGAGCAACAACCTGCATAAAAAAAGAGACACTTATATACATTTTCTTATGATCAATACAACCAAATTATGTCCTCCTACATTTTAACAGCTGACAAAATCATGCTTGCTTACTGGGTATTGCAAGCTTCCCCCAAGTGTCACCCAAAAGATCAGCATATTACTCTTCCAATCAGAGCTGCTTAGGCGAGCGAGTGGTGAGCAAGCGAATGCTGTCAAAACTTGCCAGCATATCCACCAATCGGCCAAAAGGTGGATGGGACAAACAGGAGGAGGAGTGGGTGGAAACAAGTTTTCTAAGGTTCAAGGAATGCTGGAATAGGTGGAGCACAGGGGAGTACTTCTTCCACAGGAACCCGGATGGTCAGTTGGTAATGATGTAAGTGGCCACCATTTTGGTTGATTTAAGCAAGGCACACAAGTGCAAAATCTTAGTTAAAAAAAAGTATTAAACAGTATTACTATTGCAGCCTCTATATCAATAAAAGACAAAGCGACATGGGGTTTAGCAGATTAAATGACGGCACTCGGTGGGGAACCAGCAATCCAACACTTCTGGAAGTGTGGGAGGGATGACTAATGTTTTTCTTTGCAGAAAATAGTTTATTTTGAATATTTATTTTATCAACATAAATCACTTTTTATTTACCAGTCATCAGTGAATACTAAAAGGTACCAAAGTTCTAATGAGGTGTTTGCGCTCCCTCTCTCCTTCTGCCAGTCATAAGTGACAGTTTACCTTCTCACAGAAGTCAAAGTGCTTTTTGCGGAGTTTCCTGTTCTCAGTGGATAGCTGTTCAGCTGCACTCTGGAGCTTCTCAATATAACTTTGCAGCTCTTTAGGACTGTCCCATGTTATATGTGCCTTATTATCCTTCTCACCAGAATTTGCCCTGGAGTTCTGTCAGAAAGCATGAACATTAATATATCTCAAAAGTAATTAGAGAAAAAAGATACACAAATAAACACAAAATCTGTGTATATGTTCACAGTCTTGGAGGATAAGCAACAATTCGCAGAAATCAATGATTTGTGGCACATTTCCATTAAACTTCTGTGGCATTGAGTCAGAGCTCCTTGTGCTGATCTAAGATCCATGTATTACATCACTGATAATATTGATTCTGGTACCCCATCCTAAATATGACATAAATTACTTGCAAAAACATTTTTTTTTCTTGGGGTACCATATGTATTGCAGACAATACATAAAGAGAGATGCCCTGATGAAGTCACGTGCATGTGACGCAACGCGTAGGGAGTGGCCGAACAGGATACCGGAAGTACTGTGAGACTGGCGCTAGATCGCCATTTTATGCTGTAACACATTGTTTTTCATGTAAGAGTTTTTTAATTTTTTCTATTAAATTGGTTGATTAAGACGTACTTCACTATTTAGATCATACTTCAGAATTTATTCTACACTTAGCACTTGTGGTTGGCCAGTTTTAGCCAGTCACTGTATTTAATTGATTTTTATACCCACTATTTATTCGTATTTGTGCATTAGTTCTAGTTTATTAACAGCGCGAAGGTCACCTACACCAATACATAAAAAGAGACCACAAAAAAAGAGCCATCCGCTTGTAATTATAGGTTTGGATCCACTTTAAAAGGCTTTTTATCTTAATGCATTAAAAACCTTCAGAGGGCAGCAGCCCCCGCTAATACTTACCTGAGCCCATCTCGATCCAGCGATGTTCCACGAGAGAAAGAGAGACTCAGCTATCCGGGACTCTTCCTCCAGATTGGCTGAGAGACACAGTGGGTGACATTGGCTCCCGTTGCTGTCAAAGTCAGTGAGCCAATGAGGAGAGAGAGGGGCAGGGCTGAGCCACGGCTTGTGTCTGAATGAACACACAGAGCAGCAGCTCGGCTCAGATGCCCCCATAGCAAGTTTGTTGCAGTGGGGGCAGTCGACAGGAAGGAGGGGCTAGGAGCTCCTCGAGGAGGATCTGGGCTGCTCTGTGCAAAACCACTGCACAGAGCAGGTAAGTATGGTAAGCAGGTAAGTATGACATGTTTGTTATTTTTAAGCAAAAAAAGACAAGACTTTAGTATCACTTTAAGAGAAGAAGGCTACTCCCAGCTTGAAATATAAGCAGCCCCTGCCAGTGATTACAATGAGCCTTGAGGCCTTTCCCTCCAATGCCCATGATCTTGTCCTGGGAGGTAAATGCAGCTTCACTCTGGCATAATTGAGGGTGTGAAACATACATTTTTCACCAAGGCCCTCCTAAAGAAGTGGGTTATCCTATTTTGTAGAATGTGTAGAGAAAGTTACCGTAATCCCACGGTGTTGTCATATATAATATGATAATGTGTCAGATAACATAACATTTAGTTGAATTAACCAGTAGTTAAAGGGTTAAGCAAGCAGAGGATTGAAAAAAACATCTAGCAGACTGAGTCATACGTTGACTTATATTTGATTTTTTTCATTTGATTTTATTCATTTTGGTACCAAATAATAATAATAAAAAACTATATTTTTTATATATACACACACATTACCTACCATTAAATAGTCCATCATTCCCACAGGTGTTGTATGGTAATACTAGGGAGTAGTCCATACAGATGCACCTATCATTTTACATATATACACACACATTACCTACCATTAAAGTCCATGATATGTTTTTGCAAAAAATGCGTGTATTACATTTTAACATGTAGGCACTGCACAGACTCTGCAGAAGGATGTTACTGTAGCACCTCAAGCTATCTTTTCTTTATAGATATATATTCATTTTATTTCTATAGTATAATTTATTGCTAGTCCCATTTAAACTCACCTTTATTATCTGCTCAAAAGCCAGTGCAGACTTTAACATCATGGGCCGCTGACTTTGTATCATTTGCTGATCTATTGTGTTGTAGAAATGGGCAACCTAAAGACAACATAATTCATCATTTATATCAGATATACATCCTACACACACAAGCATAAAGGTAAAATGTATACTGCAGTCCCAGGGGTCATTCACACAGATGTATTTAACACACTTTTTTTGTGGCTAATGTAAAGAAGGGTTAAAACCCCTGTCAGTTTATATGTTTCTGTCCGTGTACCATTGGAGAGATGACCCTTCCCTTCAAAAACACTGCAACTGTTTAAAGCACAGAAGTGTTTTGCACTCTGTTGGTTTTAGGGATGTCTTTAATATTGATTGGACTCAAACATTTTCTTGGGCCCCCCCAACACACAGACTTAAGCCGGCCATAGACGGTTGCACAGGTTGTAGGAAAGAAAATCAATCGATTCCCCCATCAACACAGTCAGTGTTGACAGGGGATTACCTTCGCCCGGAGCCATTGTGTTTACAGTGACATTGTGAACACAGTGATTATTGCTAGCGGCTAGAACATGTAAAATCTGTGGTCCATCAAATTGGGTACATTCAGCCTGCCCATACATGGTTCAAATCTCTATTGCTGGCTTTATTTAAAAAAAAAAAAAAAAACGTTACTTATGTGAACATGAAGATCCACACACTGGTTCAAACTCACTGACTGGTTGCTAGAGATTACTGCACATCCTTACCACTCACCCATTGGTTGCTAGAGGTTACTGCACATCCTTACCACTCACCCATTGGTTGCTAGAGGTTACTGCACATTCTTACCACTCACCCATTGGTTGCTAGAGGTTACTGCACATTATTACTAATACATGTAAGGAAGGAGTATTTGGGATTTTAAAGGCATAGAAATACGAAAAATATATAAATTTAATAGATAATATTGTTAAAAACTGTAAATACATTACAGTACATTCAGCAGAGGATCAAATAACACACAAAGGAGGTGCAAACTGATTGGATCTCTACATGTTTCGCCATACCGATGGCTTCTTCAGGAGAATTTAAATCGGGCACTGTATAAATGATCACTATAATCAGAAACAGAAAATTATTAAGAAACAACACACATTAAATTGAAGAATATAGTAAATTTCCCAGATGGACAAGAAACAAACAGCAACATAGGTAGTGACCGAACCAACCTGTGTATTCCGTAGGTAAATCTCTTAAATATAGCTCCAACATTAGGGATGGAAAAAAAATGGATCAATTGGGTAAAACCATAGAGGGAGATAAGTAAAGACAGATGCCCACTATAGATCCATCTAACATGAAAGGACAAAAGAAAAATAATAATGTAATCAAATAGATCACATGTGGTAATAGACCACAAGAGCCAATGAGAACATTGCCTACCTGTAATAGATATAGGTAGAATCAAAAACGAAAACCAATGGATTTCAGGTGATATATACTAATGATGAAAAACATAAGGAAGATAGCAGAGGGGATCCTCCTCCTCGAGCGCCACCCCTGAATCAAGGTATTAATTACATTATTCTTTTTCTCTTGTCCCTTCATGTTAGATGGATCTATAGTGGGCATCTGTCTTTACTCATCTCCCTCTATGGTTTTACCAATTGATCCAGTTTTTTCCATCCCTATTGTTGGAGCTATATTTAAGAGATTCTACGGAATACACAAGTAGTGACCGAACCAACCTATGTTGCTGTTTGTTTCTTATCAAACTGGGAAATTTACTATATTCTTTGTTCAATTTAATGCGAGTTTCATTTATACAGTGCCTGGCGTAGAGATCCAATCAGTTTGCACCTCCTTTGTGTATTATTTGATCCTCTGCTGAATCTACTGTAATGTATTTACTGTTTTAAACAATATTATCTAATAAATTTATATCTTTTTCTATATTTCTGTGCCTTTAAAATCCCAAATACTCCTTCCTTACATGTATTAGTACCTTATAGGGATGTGGCGCAAAATTGCTCTTCAGGTGTCCAGCTAAAAATCTTTTCTCCTTGCACATTATTACTGCTCACTGATTGCCTGAAACTCAGTGTCCTCCTCTGCAAGCTGATCGGGTCCTGGCGCTGCTTTATTAATCCCCCCCCCCCCCCCCCGCTGCTGACAGGAGAATGGTGAGGGAGAAGAAACCACACACACAGCCCGTCTCTGCATGGGATGATCGGGGAGCACAGAGAGCCGCTCTGCCTCACTCCCTGTCACAGCCATTCTGGTCCTAACAGAGGGAGAAGAACGACTTGCGGGCTCTAGCACATACAGCCCACAGCTGAGCCTCTCCCCTGTCACGGTGTGGCCGCTTGAATTAACCAGCAAGGAGAGCAAGCTGCACCCGCTACACCTGGAAAAGTATTTGCGTGGGCTCAAGGGGCAGCTGCTTTAGGCCCCACAACTATGAAAGGGGTCCATGGCAGCTGCCCCTTTTGCCCCACATTAAAGATGGCCCTGGTTGGCTACAGGAGTCCAAAGTCTTCAACAGTGCAATATTACTGAATGATTGAGAAAGAAAAACAAAAACAAAATGGCAGGAGATTTCATGACCAGTCTAAGTCACACATGACTGGCTTTCCTCCAATCCCAATAACAGTGCTCTCTCTGCAGCATTGGCTCCACCCCATGGCCTGCGTGGACCCTAAATTATGGGCTGTGGTGTGCCCATCTATGTGGTGTATAACAGAGAATGATTGGCAGCCTGCTCTCCCTTATAAATGGACCGATCAGTGCTTATTTGTAGAGCAAAGACTAGTATAATATATAAAAACAGATATAAAACAATAGTTTAAAAACTGTATTGAACATTTTCCTCAAGCCATTATACGTTTTCCTTTAAAGTAGTACGTTTCACTTGAAATGTGCAGTTGCTGAAGAGTGAACTCACCAAAAGGTTTATTTTAGCTCTTCAGTGGGAAAATCTCTCAGCCTAAGTTGCCAGGGTCTGCACACCTGCTGCATCTATTCCAAGGATGTCCCATCATTCGAGGAATTTTCATTTGTTTTACATGATGAAGAATACAACAATGAGGAGCAGAACACCCACAACTTTAGGAGAGTTCTCTGCTTTTCTTCTATATCAAATAGAGTTTTCTGATAATTTTGGTGGAACTTGGACATAGGTCTTTCTTCCCCATCTTAAAGTTGAACAATAAACTCTGACTTCAGTCTATTTCTCTAAAGCACATGTGACAAACATGGCCCACCAGGCTCATGTGGCCCTCACATCTATCCTGTAGCTGTGGTTCTCACCTCATCTACACCCCCACCTTGTCTCAGCAGTTGGCAGAGAAGAGGATAGAACTCCTCCGCCAGAGCCTGCGTTTCTCCGTGCAACTGTGGAGAGGCCCGTCTCTGCCTGCCCCCCTCAGTAGTCGGCAGTAGAGAGGACATAACTCCTCCTACAGATCCTGTGTCTCTCTGTGCAGTCACAGCATCCCCTCATCTCCACCTCCCCTTGTCTCAGCATTCAGTAGACTCCAGCAGCTTACTCCAGCCCTCCCCTGGTCCTCCTACAGACTCTGCACTTTCTGCTTCCCAGCTCCACCCCCATCTTTTTCCCAAAAGCAGCACAGGGTAAAGGGGTGCACTGTGATATAAGGGAGGGTGGGGGACTCTTGACATTTGATGTAAGGGGTGGGGGGGTGCTCTGGACATCTGCTTATAATTATTATTACAAATCCTATTTGAAAAGGAGGGTTGCACATCACTTATATCATCCACAAGAAACTTTATTGGAGACTACTCAGACAGAACACCATGGCCGAACCCTGTTCTGTCTGAGCAATCTCCAAAAACGTTTTTTGTGGATGATACCAGCAGTGTGTGACCCTCCTTTTCAGACTTGTATCATCTGCTACAAGACCGTGAGTGGGCTCCGGTCTGCACCTGCCCTTCACAGCATAATGCCGCGTACACACGATCGGAATTCTCGTCGGAAAAAGCTCTGACGGTTTTCCCGACGGAATTCCGCTCAAACTGTCTTGCCTACACACAGTTAGACCAAATTCCGACCGTCAAGAACGCGGTGACGTACAACACTACAACGAGCCGAGTTCAATGCTTCCGAGCATGCGTCAAATTGTTTCCAAGCATGCGTAGGAATTTTGCGCATCAGAATTGCTACAGACGATCGGAATTTCGGATCGAAACCTTTTCCGTCTGAAAAATTGAGAACATGCTCTCAATTCTTTGCTGTCGGAAATTCTGCCAGCAAAATTTCGATGGAGCCTACACACGGTCGCATTTTCTGATGAAAAGCTCTCATCTGTCTTTTTCTGGCCGGAATTCCGATCGTGTGTACGCGGCATAAGTCTTATGTTATTACTAAAACCGATAATATTCAAATACAGAGGCAAATTGTTTAAAATGATGAAGAGTAAATACATTTATACAGTCTCACAGATACAACCGACTCTTGGAGGGCAACCATATTGCTGATGTGGTCTGTGATGAAGTTGAGTTTGAAACCCCTGCTCTAAAGCCACAATTATATACATTCACTTTGTAAGTATTAAATGCCTGTGAAAACCCAGTTTTCATTTTGTAAAACGTAGTGGTGACATTACTGTGCTGTACAGACAGGAGAGCTGTGGGAGGGACCCAGCAGGTCTGCACACTACAGGCTGCCTAAAGAAAACTACAGGAGGGGGCGTAAATGAGACCAGTCATCCTCCACAAGGTCTTTATTACAGGAAGCTCCTGCACAGAGGCAAATTGCAGGAATTGCATCACGCTGGATTAATGCACGTCTCATAAAACATAGACAATTTCAGCTTTAATTAACACTGAAAAATATGGCAGGGGATATATGTCACTGATGCATCCAACACACATATATTTGCCATTTATAATTTTTAAGACCAAAGAAAGATATAACGAATATCTCAGCAGGGTTTTACTTAAACAATATGTAAACCCTCAGCTTGTAAAACAACCAATTCAGTTTAAAATAGAAATAAAAGCCAGAACATTTGTGTATGCATTTATAAAGTGATCACATACCCTCTGTTCTCAGCTGCATAAGAGCTAGGGGAGGTGAAACAGCATCACAAGGAGGACATGTCAACACAAGCCTGATCATTGGATTAGCTCCCAGCACAACCAGAAAAAACTGACCAAGCTGTCCTTTTATGCCTACTGTCGTCAGTTTTTATTAGGAAAGCAGAGGGTCTGGCAGGAACACCAGGGATTTCACACAAAGGAAGCAATATAAGGAGAACAGGATACTTTCTCATACAAGTACATGGTACAGCAGGCACATATCAGGAATATGAAGTGTTAGGTTAATACATTCTTTTAAATACCTGTTTAAGAATCATTGCAGGTTTATAGAACTTCTCTGCAGTTTTAGCTGCTTGTTGGATCTTAGCTGGGATTAATAATCCGAGCGCTGAAAGCTGCCGAACTTCCCGCAACAGAGTTACCAGCCGGTCAGAATAGTGGATTTGCAATGCTCCATTAGAGTGATCTAGTTCCATAACCAGATTGTTGGGCTGGATGCTGTACAAAAATAGTAAAAGACAATACACGTCAACTGTTATATCTTTCTCTGTAAATAAATCCATTTTGAGGGTATACTCCATTTAAAAATTTGGTTCTTGGGTCTAGTTAGTGGTTTTCATACTTTCCACACATGCATTTTGGATACTACAGAACACCAAGTCATTGTTAACACACTGGGTGGATGGAAACTTTTAGTGTTGCCCTTTTAAGACAAAAGTATAGTTTTCAGGCTACTAGACCCATGAAAATAATTTCTACACTATACAGCCATTAGTTTGTGGACATCTGACCACCACATCTATATGACCTCACAAAATTGGAAATGCACAATTTTCGCAGATACCTTTGTATGCTGTAGCATTAACAGTGTCCTTCTCTGGAAACACCAGAAGGAACATACTTTTGGCCATAAAGTGTATAATAGTCTCACTGACCACGACCACTTTAGGAAACTTTTTGGAAAGGTTATTCTAATTTGTACAATCCCATTGGACAAGGGCTTTAACATTTTATGGGAAAGTATTTGTAGTCTTTATTGATAGAAAATACATTGGATGGTATCTAAAAAGCAAAGAGTGATTAGTATTATTTGCCTAGACGGCTCCACGCGTATTATAAATCTCAAGTCAACATCTTTTGTTTCAAAGTCTCCTCTAGGTTTAAAATGGAAGTCTAGCTTCCCGCCAATCCCTCTCTCAGGCTCTCTTCAGATAAATTTTTTTCAAATATGCTATACATAAGACATGCAGTTTGCAGACTAGGTGATGGTGGTGTCAAGAGTCCTTACTCTTCAGTCTCTGTGGGTAAGGGTGGCTGGTTCTTCCTCCTGGACTGAGCTGCACATTACGTTACTGCATGTTATGACATGTGAGCGCCATATGGAGTACTGCTAGACCAGGCTGCATGACGATGTCTTCTCAGAGGACGGATCCTTGAAAGCCTGAACTCAGTGTGAAATGGCGCTGGCCATCATGGTGTGGTGGGCTTTTAGTACTGTGGGGGGCTGCTCCGAACTAATGGCAAGTCTTGCAGCAAAAGCTGTTTTTTTTTTTTACAAAAAAAAGGCATTTTATTCTTAAAAGCAAATCTTTCATTTATAGTTTTTATTGATTAACCTTTATTTAAAAAGCACTAACAGGATAGATAAAAAAATTAAAATGAGTTTAGCATTTAGTATACCCAGGCTGATCACAGACTTCGCACCCATAACTTCTCCCCTAAAATTCAAGGCTTGGCATCATGGCACAGTCATATATACCCACTGTTTCCAGAAATACTGACCAGAAACCTGATTTAGGGTCGGATAACCCAGCCTGAATTTCTCTCGACCAATCATTAAATTGTTCTTGTTCATATTCTTTGAACTGTTCCAGCAGCTCTGCAGCTTTTTTATGGAAGGTCTGAAATCCAGACAAGTCAGACAGAAGGGCTTCCGCTATCTTCACTGAATCTTCCACCTTATTTCAAAAGAAAGGCACAGAAAGCAATAAGACAGTGCTAAAGCATAGCAAGTGTCCTGGAATATAAGTGGTTTCATTTTGACTGAACTAAAAAAAGCAAAAAAAAAAAAAACTTCAAGTGGCACAAGACTTAATAACCCTGGTAATTTTTTTCAAATTGTTACCTTTATCTGACGTTACAAGCATATTTCTACTGTGGCATAAAGCGTGAAATTGGTGATGTGAATAGAACCAAAATAAGGCAAACCGAAATAGGGAGCTTAATCTACCAGCATCATGTTACCTTTCGTTTCTGGTATCTGAATAAAACCTTTGCCAGGAACATCATCTGGTGAGTCAGTTACCCGTCTTCTTTATACAATGCACATACGAAGCAGGACAAAGCCCTGGTGCTGCAGTCTATAGCAGTATCTACAGGATTTGGATATGTGGAAAGACCATGCGACTAGTCAATCCTTCCCAGAGACTAGAAGTAGAAGAATCCAAATGCAAGATGGCAACAGCTGATAAAAGAGCCCTCTCACTGGTTAAAGTTTTTCTTAATGGGATAGACAACGCATTCTATTATGCTCCATTTGTAAAGCCATGAGAAAAATGCAGATTAAAGTAAAGATTTAAGAAGAAGAAATATAGATGGTTAAAAGCGGAGTTCCAGACGTTTTTGTGTTTAATAAAATACGGCAGCTACAAAAAGTGTATCTGCTGACTTTTAATAAACACACTCACCTGTGCCATGGTCCAGTGATGTGGCTGCTCAAAGCCTCGGTTCTCTCCCCCGCCTATCCCCGGTGCCGGCATCACTAGTGTGGGCACCCGGCTTAGACAGCTTGCGGCTTCACAGCCGAGTGCGCACTGCGCGAGTCACGCTGCGCATCCTGAATGGCCGGGCAATCTTCTGGGACCTGTGATGTGTCCCAGAAGATTGCAGGGAGGGAGGGGGAGAGGAGAACTTCTGCTCAAGTCGTCTAGGTGGCCCAAGCGAAAGTGGGTGCTGGGAACCTGTCAAAACTAGGTACATGCCCGCCCCCCCCCCCCCCCCAAACAAAATGACATGACAAATGTGGCATGTCAGGGGGTCAGAAGTCCTTAAAGCGGAAGTTCCACTTTTAGGTGGAACGCCACTTTAAGTAACTAACTGCTTCCACCTGCAATACCCTGGCACTAAGCAATCCTGTCATCTGGACTTGTAAAAACCATGCTGCCTGGAAAAAAACCTGCTTAATACTCAGTGCTGTCTGTGTCACTGTGCTTCTCTGTATTCATGAGACATCACTGGTTAAAAAGTCTTTTTTTTTTTTTTTCTTTTAATTGAAGTACAAGAGCAAAAATGCAGGCAACAGCTTATCACAAAGCGCTGCCTTATATTTAAGGCCACGCAGAGCCATACGAGATTCTCAATGCTTAAAAACTTATACCTGAGCTGTTATCTAAAAAATATCAAAGACCAACTATAACCAGCTAAAAGAACCCCCATCCCCTACTCCCAACTTGTCTCCCTTCCAGCCTCACAGCCTGGTAGTAACAGGAGAATTGGAGTCTGGTTGAAAATTCTTTAACAGACAACATGTCCAGGAGTGTAAGATGTTGGTGTCCCCGCTACACTCTGTGGTTACTTCTGTCAACCCCCATATCATCACCGGACACAGTAGTGACACAGGAGCGAACGGAGAGAGATGCAGAGGGCCAGCATCCAACACAACCATTAGTGTGCAAGATGTTGAAGAATCTTCAAGCCATTGGTATCTTAAGAATACAAAAGGAGAAAAGTAGCAAAAACAGCAGGAAATTTAAGTTTAACGATTTCTTTTTAGGCAGCGTAGTTTGTCATTTTGAAGTCCAGATAACAGGGTCACTTTAAACATAAATTCCCCCCTCGACAGCTAGTAGCCAACACTGTGTGTGGCTGCTAACTGTAAACTGTCACATACAGGTAAAACCAATAAAGCAATGAATGGCCAATTTTTGGCCTTCTTTCTGGTTTATACTTAGCATTTCTTCACAAGGATAGTAATGAATTGGGCAGCTGGATATACAGATAACCATAAGTGAAAGAATCTTTAAAAATAAAAATATGACGACGCAAACAAAGACTTTTAGGTAAACGTTACAATATCTCAAAACAGTTTCTCCACAAAAATGAATTATAGTTTCTCAATAAAGTGATGTTAAACCCTACTTTTGTTATGCATTTCATCTGTGGATATCGCTAAGTAGATTAAATGTTGCATGCCCATCTGTTTAAGCTTTCTTTTCTTCAAGTTTAGTCTGATCCCATCTTTTCTGTTTGAGATTTGCTCCACTACCTTGCATGGTTCTTTGGACACCCGTTTGTCCATGCTTCCAATAGAGCCAACTCATACAGACAGCCTGAAAGGACAACACACTGAAGACACTTTTCTAAAGGACATGATTGACAGTGCTGCCTTGGGAGTCAGTTAATTAACTTCCCTTGGAGGAGGAGCAGAGGCTTGACAAGTGTGTAGTACTCTTGGGCTGCCTGTGCATATTGGCTTGTCTGAATGCATCCCAGCACAAGGAATAAAAATGAGACATGTAGTTCCAAGTAGTGCAACAAGTGACTGATGATGATGTTATGGTGGTGTGATCCCCAACCAAAAGTTTGTGGATACTTGCAGAGTAAGCAGGAGGATGCAACTGGTAAAAGATCAAAATGTATGTTTTTATAGACCGTGTTAAAAGTAATCACTTATTGCATTGTGCTAGTTGGGTCTACTGTATATCAAGGTATTTCTTATAACAAAAATAAGCTTTAGTACTACTTTAAGGTGTCCACAATTGTCAGCATAAAAGGCTACTGTATTCCCCACAAATAATAAGCTCATGTACAGGTTCCCTCCCTAAATGTACAATCTGCATTATATGTAAAAAAAAAAAAAAAAATGGGATTTGGAGCACCCCATCCATGAATATTGCCTACGTAACCCCTTAAATAAACACATATTTTCCCCGAATAACAGAGACTACCTAATTCTAAAATAGTTGTCCATCTTCATGGATTATTAAATAATCAGCATACTGTGTTGTCAATACCCAAGACACAGGAGTCCCTGACAGCCAAATGTGACTGTTTAGAGGCCATTCAGGCAAAAACTTTTACCTTTAACTGCAGCTGGCGGACCCACACAATATTATTCACAACTTCAGGGAGGTTCTTGCCTGACAATGGACCAGAAGATTCTCCAGGTGAGCCATGACAATGTGTTTCAAAATCCGATTGAATTTCTAAATAAAGAAAAAGAAAACCCAAGACAGACAATGTGAATTGTGTCCTTTATACATTTATAAAGCAATAAAATACTGAACATTCTTCAAACAAAGCTTCTATCTTCATAAAAGTAAAGTTTGCTGGCGCAGGCAACAAAACAGTTAAGCATTCATTGCCTTTTTTGCAGGAAGGTTACTTTTTTTAGAGTCACTTTAACAACTGTTAGAGACAAGACATCAGTCACAGAAAGTGTGCATGGTCTTCAAACAGTCATCTCACTCATTGGCTTGCACAGTGAGAAAAATCTGTAAAGTGCAACCACTGTGTAGACCTGCAAAATGAGAGAGCTGAAGCTGTAGGCAGTAAACATGGCTGCCCCTAAGTACATTATATTTACTTACTTTACACAGAAACAAGGTTTTAAAAGATCTTAACATATATTGATAATTTTCATGCAGCTGATGTCTTTTACCTGTATAGCTTTAAAAAAAATAAAAAATAAACCTGGCATTAGCCATATGCAATCACATAGGACAGTGGTTTTCACAATTTGAGAGACCAAGGTCCAGTAAACCTATGGCGAAGTTATGCAAGGATGCAACGCATAAGGTGGAGTTATTCCAGTGAGTAAGCTGGGTGTCACCATTACAGAATCTAGCATTCCCACATCCCTGATCACTAGCCACACTAGTGCCAGTATCAGACTAGTGCAGGTAGTCAGAAAATTAGATGCGTAATGTATGCCTCCTGAAAGCCATGGATTTCCCATGTTTTGTGTTAGAAAGATCTTATTAATTGACTAACTTGTGTAAAAAAATAATACATTTTTAATTTCCTTCTTCATTTTCCAAAAACTTGTGGCAAAAAATATGATCGTCAAAAGACTTACCATGTCTATTAGGACATATGTTGGAGGGTTTGCTTTCCAAAATGTGGTACTTTTGTGGACGTTTCTCTTGTACTGGCACATTAGAGCTTCAAGAAATAATACATACTAAGGGGAGTACAATTGGGGCAATGCCAAGCTGCGGTTTCCAAAGCGAGCAAAGTCCTTTCTTGTATTAAGAGAGGTATGGGCTCCAGAGAGAGAGATATCACTTTGCCACTGTACAAATCATTAGTAAGGCTGCATTCACACCTGAGCGTTTTGTCGCCTGAAGCTACAAAACGCTAGAGGGGAAAAAAAAACATTATTCTCTATGGAGATGGTTCACATCTCAACTCCAAAACACCTGAAGCCGAACGCCTGAAGATCAAACAAACAAGTTCCAGACCCTTTTTTGTCGCTCGAATCAGGCAGATTTGGGCGTTTTTCTTCTTTTTACATTGGTGACCTTTTGCTCTGCACAAAATCGCAGCAAAACGTGGTAAAAAACGCTGCGAAATTGCGGTAAAAACGCAGCAAAAAACGTTGCAATTCGCTCTATTTTCTGCCTGAAACCACTACGCTCAGGTGTGAATGCAGCCTAAGACCTCATCTGGAATATGCAGTTTTGGGCACCAGTTCTCAAAAATGATATGGGGGAACTGAAGTGGGTGCAGAGAAGGGCAACCAAACTGATAAGAGGCATGGAGGAGCTCAGCTATGAGGAAAGATTAGAGGAACTGAATTTATTCACTCTTGAGAAGAGGAGATTGGGGGGGGGGGGGGCATATGATCACCATGTACAAATACATAAGTGGTTCATATCGTGAACTTGGTGTTGAGTTTTTCACTTTAACCACTTCATTACCCAGCCATTGTAATATGACGTCCACAATGTGGATCTCCCATCCTGGGTGGACGTCATATGACGTCCTACCATTCCCGGCCGCCTAGGGGGAGCACGCGCGCCCGCGGCGTCGCTTGGGACTCGGTGCGCGTGCCCGGCGGCCGCGATGTCCGCCAGGCACCCGCGATTGCCCGGATAAACAGCAGGACCGTGGAGCTGTGTGTGTTGTGTGGGTTGTGAACGTGTCTCCTTTCTCGGGTTCCACCACCGCTTTCTTCTTCTGGTCTTCTCCCTCCTCTGATGTCTTCTTCCTCCAGTGTTCTCCCTCCGCCAATGTCTTCTGCCACCGCCGACTTGCTAAAAATAAAACGGTCCTCCTTCGACGCTGGCCCCCCCCCGCCGTTGTGGCTATGGAGCTATGAAGTGTGGCCATCCAGTGACATCAACCGGAGACCCCGCCCCCTTGCGATATCACAGGTTCACATTAGAGGGGGTCAGGATCTGGGGGCCAGCTTCCGATAAGCCTTCTGCCGCAGACCCCCACAACCACCGCCTAAGGTTTTTGGGACGAGACCCTTGTCCCCATCAACATAAGGAAGAGGTGCTTTGGGGTGGGGTGGGGGGCATAGAGCACCCCCCTGCTCCAAAGCACCCCACCATGTTGACCTCCCCCACATGCCTGGTATGGTCGTGCAGAGCCCCCCCTGCCACAAAGCCCCCCCCCCCCCATGTTGAGGGCAAGTGGCCTGGTATGGTCCAGAAGGGGGGGGAGCTCACTTGTCCCCCCCCCCCCCCCCCCCCACTTTCATGACCTACCGGGCTGCATGCTCGATAAAAGGTCTGGTGTGGATTTTGGGGGGACTCCACGCCATTTTTTATTTTTTATTTTTAATTGGCGTGGGGTTTCCCCTCACAATCCAAAGTTGGATCCCTTTCATTGAAGTTGCATGGAAGTCGGACACGAAGTCGCAGGCCAAAGTCAGATTGGAAGTCGTGCGATTTCCGTGTTAGGCCGGGTTCACACTGCACTAAGTGCCAACTTGACAAATTTCATAGGACCACAGGTGCTCAGTAATCTGAGGTCTCTGTAACTACTGCAATCCGATTTCAGAGAGCTCCTCACGTGGAGTGGGGGCAAGCATACATCCCTGTACTTGATGTTCCAAGGCAATATTGGGGGACAAAATGGCTATACTGAACTTAATGCTGACACTCTTAAAGATCAGGCTTTCCATATATGAGAGCCTGTTTGAGAAATGCCTGCACAGCAAAAAAAAAAGGAAAAAATGGGTTCCCCAATCATTAGGTTACTGACAAAAAGACTAGGAAGGACTGGCCCCATACAGCTATGCCTGCATGAAAAACCAAAGGCCTAATTTCCATTAGGCACATGTGTACCTTATTTTATAACTACAAATCATTTAGAGCAAGCAACTCTTTGGCACCATCCAGTGGCCAAATGCAAAAACTGTCACTGGCTGTCAAAGTCCTAAAAAGAACATTTGCATTTATATGCTGAATGGCAGGGATGCCCAGCCTCTGAAGCCCTCTAATGTGGCCCGCAACCTCCTGCTCTAGGTTGGCGGGTCAGTAAGCCCAGATCATGAGTTCTCGACCCACCATTCCAGACCATCATTGTTCTGAATGGAGCCAGCGCTAGAGAAAGCATGGCTGCAAAGGGAGCCAATGAGTCCTGTATAGCTTCTGCTCCTGTCACAGGAGCGATACCAATTGCACTCCGCCTGGGATAGCAACAGGCAGCAATACCTGTAGCAAGGGAGAATCCTGAATGGAAAATTATTATTAAAGGTCAGTTTATATTCTAAAATCACAGTGTATATATGGGCATATCTCTTCTGCAGTGTTTACTGGGCTGCTTTTAAACTGATCCACCACACCACATTGTACCTGCAGGTTACCTGCACTGAGCCATAGACTTCTGTTATTACCCGCGGGCAATAATGCAGGAGTTTGAGCATTTTCAGAAAGTGCACCACACCTGCAGGATATAATAGAAGTCTATAGCAAAGTGCAGCTAACCCGCAGGAAAGCCACAGGTGCACTGCTCTGCACTCGCTGTACAGGTAAAACGCATCGCATCAGTGTGAAAGTAGCCTTAGGCCCCTTTCACATGACTGGACCCTCCATTCACCTCTATAGGGCAGCAGATGTAAACTAACAATCTGTTTAAAGGAAAAGGAAAGACAGATTCTGGTGGTAGGGGACTCAATTCTTAGGACAGAGAGGGCAATCTGTAAACAAAGACCTGAAGCGCTGAACTGTATGTTGTCTACTGAGCCCTCAGGTTCGGCACATCACAGATCTGGTGGACAGATTACTGGGAGGGGCTGGGGAAGACCCAGCTGTCATGGACAGTCAGGGACTTCTCTTCCAAGTTTTTCACTTGTAGGGCTGCCCATTGAAATAAAATAGGCTGCCCTATGTGCGAGAAGTGATCGGAAATGCGCCTGGTCACACCTGTAGGTATGAACAAAGCCTAACACGTGGCTCCATCCCGAAGAACAAATCACTTTTTCACATAGCCAGGGTACCTGTGAGAATGAACCCTTAAAGCAGAACTATAGCCACCCTCTCTCCAGCACTGTGATATCTCGGAGGTCCCCGCTGGCCGCTAACATCGAGAGCTCTGCGGCTTCCAGATATCAATCTCCAGACATTTTCATTGGCCAGGCCGAGATGGCGTTACTCCTGTGCATGTGTGGTCGTTAAGTCATCTTGGCATTGCCAAAAATGTACACCAAGCTGCATGTGCATTCAGTGTTCATAGATGTTTCAGCCAAAGAAGGTAAAATAAATCTGGTGACAAAAAATAAACACTTTTGGGCCAGGAGCCTCCCCGAACTGCTTTAGAGGATGTGGACAGATAGGGACAGCTTACCATATTTGGTGGGCATGCCCCAAAGTCAGGAGATTCTGGATAAGGGTCTATAATTGTATATACACCCTCACTCAGCTTAACCTGTCGAAATCCGCACGACATGCATTACTGGGGGACAAAGTCACTGGGGCCCCCAAATATAGCGGGAGGCTTCTTGCTTTTACCTTTATACCGGCCAGAATCACGATAGCAAGAAACTGGAGGTCTGCGATCCTACCATTAGATCAACTTAAACTTTCATGGATTATGCTGAATGAAAGACTAACGGCAATAGTACAGGACAAAATGAAAGATACCTGTCAAATGACCCTCGGACCCTACCGACTGAGGAAGCATCTTAACTGTGCTGGCAGCGTGGAGCCCCCCCCCCCCCTTTCCCTACCCCCTTCTATTGCCATTTCTTGATCCCTCACTTCTTTTCTATTCTTTCCCCCCCTCTACTTATGCACTTAAGGACCAACGTTCGAGGTTCTTGACAAGTTAAATTTCTGAATGCACGGGGGGGGATCCCGCACTCGAGGCAGCCCCCACTGTTGGGGGGTATGGCAGGGGTCGCGAGATGGGGGGTTTCCCTCTGCATAGCATAAATTTCTAGGTTGGAGCCCGCCTCAGTAAGAGGCATGGCAAAGATGGGTATGGGAACGTAATCCACTTACAGCTGAATGTGCATTTTCTTTTACTAGCCAAAGACTTGCAGTAGCACAGCACCAAATATAGGACTTGGAAAGCCACACAGAGGACCAGGGACACCCGAGAGGGGTTCCCTATGCAAGTGGATGTATGCAATGTAATGATCAACGTGTACTACCCAAAAAATTGTTGAGAACTGTTTAATTTGTATTTTGTAAAACCTTAATAAAAACCATTGAAACATTAAAAATAAAAAAGTAAGAAATTCACCAAAAGGACACAAACAAAAAAACTGGAGCATTACTAAATGAGTGGGGTTATATGGGTACACTAGAGGGTCCAATCACCTGAAGGTAGCAGCATATAACCCATGGTCTATGAATCGATTCCTGTGTTTGTCCTGTACTGTACAATAAGGATAAAAAGCTTTATCACTTTAATACATGATAGATGCACCACATATAAAATGTGCTGGTTTTAGTTACCATTGTGGCAAGCACTGAAAAAAACAAAAAAACAAACAGCATTCCTAGATGACTAAAAACACTTCATTACCTTTGATATAATCCAAGAGTCTTGCCAGCAGAGTTTCCCTTTCTGTAATGAGCTGTTTCCCAATATTTGGTCTCTTAACCATTTCTTTATGTTTCTGAAAAGCTTGCAGGAGCTTTAAAAATAAAAAAAAAAAATACAGAATAAAAAAAAAAAATCTTACAACAGGGAAGAGAATATTTACATCTGATCTAGAGAAGTACTCTATGCAAACTCCAACTTCACCTACCGTATATATCAAAAGAAGAATACATGAACAATATTAAAAACTTTCACCCTTGGGTTTCTTAAATATACCATTGAAAGTGTTTGTTGTATGAGTTAGTGTTAAAAATGACAGTCATTGTCTGTCTCGGCCATATAGATAGCAAACTGCTCCCACTTTCAAGTCAGCATGGAGCCAATGAACGAATATTTAATGGACTCGTAACTAAAGAACAGAACGTTTTTTATTTATTTTAAAAACATACCAGGTTCACACCAGTACTGTGCAGTTTTAACAATGACATTACATTTATATGACGTACACGGCAGGAGCCGGCAGGGGCAGCACAGAGGCGGGTGGAGACAAAAGAGGTGCAGGCACTAGAAAAGAGTAGATGGGTGACAGTCAGGAAGGGTAGAGGGAGAAGTGCCAGGGAGGTTGTTCCAGGGCTGGAGCATCCCAATAAGTACTCTCCATTGAGTGACATTGGTGAAACCAGTCAGGGACCAGCACTGCTGGAGCTGAGGGACTCTCCTAGCTGCCGGGGGAATAGCTCCTCCAGTGAGAGTGGGGGGGGAAGCCAAGGGAAAGGAAAGACAGATTCTGGTGGTAGGGGACTCAATTCTTAGGACAGAGAGGGCAATCTGTAACAAAGACCTGAAGCACTGAACTGTATGTTGTCTACCGAGCCCTCAGGTTCGGCACATCACGGATCTGGTGGACAGATTACTGGGATGGGCTGGGGAAGACCCAGCTGTCATTGTCCACGTTTGCACCAATGACAAAGTCAGAGGCAGATGGAGTGTCCTAAAGAACGATTTTAGGGACTTGGGAGCTAAATTGAGGAAAAGGACCTACAAGGTAGCATTCTCAGGAATACTACCGATTCATCGAGCCACACCAGAAAGGCAGAGGGAGATTAGGGAAGTAAACAAGTGGCTGAGGAGCTGGTGTAGTAAAGAGGGGTTTGGGTTTCTGGAGGAATGGGCCGACTTCTCATTCGATTACCAGTACTATAGAATGGACGGACTGCACCTAAATAAGGAGGGTGCAGATCAACTGGGAGTAAAGATGGCCAAAAAGTTAGAGGGGTTTAAAAACTAGGCAATGGGGGGGGAGGGTCCAGAGGTAGAGACAGTCAGGGCGGAACATATTCCAGAGGGTAGAAATGGGGGTATTAGTGGTAGGTTGACTAAAGCACATAAACCCATGGTAAGTGTAGTAACAAGTCCTAGTTGCAATCTCAGAACACCCAATAAGAGGACAGTATGCGACCGGTCTAGAGATACTGTTGTACAAGGAGGATTTGGATTTTGTGGGAATTTCAGAGACCTGGTTCAAAAGCTCTTATGATTGGCTGGCAACCATTCAAAGGTATACCCTTTATCGCAAAGATAGAGAGGGTAAAAAAGGGGAGGGGTATGCCTATATATCAAGAATAATGTACAAGTGAATGTGAGAGATGACAGCACTAAAGAGAGCTAGGGAGGAGGCGGAATCCTTATGTGTAAAGCTTCAAAGGGATGAAGCTAAGGGGAAAATAATACTGGGAGTATTCTATAGGCCCCCTAACCTGAGAGAGGAGGGGGAGACGGATCTCTTATCACAAGTTGGATTAGCAGCAAGGATGGGAAGTGTTATCATAATTTATCCAGACATAGACTGGGCGGAGGGTACCATGCATTCCTCTAAGGCTCACCAGTTCCTAAATGTCTTGCAGGACAATTTCATGGTTCAGATGGTAGATGCACCAACTAGAAATAAAGCGTTACTGGATCTACTGATTACCAACAACACAGACCTGATCACGGATTTGGAAATATTGGGCAATTTAGGAAACGGCAATCACAGGTCAATTGGCTTCACACAAATAAGGAAACATAAGGGGAATACAAAGACACTGAATTTCAAAAGAGCCAACTTCCCTAAACTATGTACCTTGCTAGAAGGCATGAATTGGGATAACATCCTAGGAACAAAGAACACAGAGGAGAGATAGGTTTGCTTTGAGAGCATAAAAATAAGGGTATTAGCCAATGCATCCCTTTGGGTAATACATTTAAAAGAGCAAACAAAAGTCCTGGATGGCTTAACTCCAATGTAAAAATGCATATAAAAGCAAAGGAGAAGGCCTTTCAAAAAATACAAGGTTGAGGAATCATCACCAGCATTAAGACTTTATAAAGAATGCAACAAGAAATGTAAGGGTGCAATTAGGGCGGCTAAGATAGAACACGAAAGACACATAGCGGAGGAGAGCAAAAAAAAAATCCCAAGAAATTCTTTAAGTGTGTAAACAGTAAAAAAGGGAGGACAGACCGTATTGGCCCCATAAAGAATAAGGACGGACATCTGGTTACAAAGGATGGGGGGATGGCAAAGGTATTGAATTTATTCTTCTTAGTCTTCACGAGGGAATCAGGGGGATTCAGTAACCAAAACTGCAGTGTTTATCCTCATGACACATCACAGGAAGCACCTCCATGGTTAACAGAATTAAAATTAGACTTGGGAAAATTAACATTAATAAATCACCGGGACCAGATGGCTTGCATCCGAGGGTACTTAGGGAACTCAGTCAAGTAATTGCCAGACCATTGTTCCTAATTTTTACTGACAGTCTACTGACTGGAATGGTACCAGGTGAATGGAGAAAAGCCAATGAAGCAACAAAATTTAAAAAGGGCCCTAAATACATCCCTGGGAATTACAGACCAGTTAGTGTAACATCAATAGTATGCAAGCTCTTGGAGGGGATAAGGGACTATATACAAGATTTTAGTAACGAGAACGGCATCATTAGCAGTAATCAGCATGGATTCATGAAGAATCGTTCTTGCCAAACCAATCTATTAACCTTCTGTGAGGAGGTGAGTTGCCATCTAGATAAAGGAAGGCCCGTAGACGTGGTGTATCTGGATTTGCAAAAGCATTTGACACAGTTCCCCATAAACGTTGACTGTATAAAATAAGGTCCGTTGGCATGGACCATAGGGTGAGTACATGGATTGAAAACTGGCCACAAGGGCGAGTTCAATGGGTGGTGAAAAATGGGGAGTACTCCGAATGGTAAGGGGTGTGTAGTGGGGTCCCCCAGGGTTCTGTGCTGGGACCAATCCTATTTATTTTGTTGATAAACGACCTGGAGGATGGGGTAAACAGTTCAATCTCTGTATTTGCGTACAATACTAAGCTAAGCAGGGCAATAACTTCTCCGCAGGATGTGGAAACCTTGCAAAAAGATCTGAACAAATTAATGGGGTGGGCAACTACATGGCAAATGAGGTTTAATGCAGAAAAATGTAAAATAATGCATTTGGGTGGCAAAAATATGAATGCAATCTATACAGTGGGGGGAGGACTTCTTGGGGAACCTAGGATGGAAAAAGACCTGGGGGTCCTAGCAGATGATAGGCTCAGCACTGGCATGCAATGCCAAGCTGCTAACAAAGCAAACAGAATATTGGCATGCATTAAAAAGGGGATCAACTCCAAAGATAAAACGATAATTCTCCCGCTCTAGAAGACTCTGGTCCGGCCGCATCTAGAGTGTGCTGTCCAGTTCTGGGCACCAGTCCTCAGGAAGGATGTACTGGAAATGCAGCGAGTACAAAGAAGGGCAACAAAGCTAATAAAGGGTCTGGAGGACATTAGTTATGAGGAAAGGTTGCGAGCACTGATTTTATTCTCTCTGGAGAAGGGAAGCTTGAGAGGGGATACGATTTCAATTTATAAATACCGTACTGGTGATCCCACAATAGGGAAAAATATTTTTTGCGGAAGGGAGTTTAACAAGACACGTGGCCACTTTTTAAAATTAGAAGAAAAGAGGTTTAACCTTAAACTACGTAGAGGGTTCTTTACTGTAAGAGCAGCAAGGATGTGGAATTCCATTTCACAGGCGGTGGTCTCAGCGGGGGACATCGATAGTTTCAAAAAACTATTAGATAAGCACCTGAACGACCACAACATACAGGGATATACAATGTAATACTGACATATAATCACACACATAGGTTGGACTTGTGTCTTTTTTCAACCTCACCTATGTAACTATGACTGACATGTCACCAAATAGATTTCTCCATGTTTAAAGTACACCCCCTGCTCCCCATCCTTCCCAGGTATTCCAAGCTGTCTGGGATACTAGGAGATCTCACCTTGCTCCTATGCCAGCAGTGACAAGCCAAGAACCTGTTCAGCCAAGCTACCAGTTGTTAAAGCAGGTGCACCCAAATGGATTTTATAAAAAAAAAAAAAAAAACAGAGACACGGGTAGGCAAGTTGAAAAGCAGAGCAGAGCCAGGACCACTCTGGGTCCCAGACAGCCATGAAGACCTGGCGATGGGTTGAATACAGCACCATTCAACTAAAATGCATAAATATATTTAAAGCTAAAAAGCTCTTCAAAAGGATAAATGTTTTTTTCTCTTACCAGTCGCTATTTATATCAAATATTTTCAGCCACATATACCAACCTGTTGTGGACTGTCATGAATCTCAGAAAAGTAGGATTTCAGTTTGCTGGCTATTTGCTCCTCTGCAGGTTCAATTATTCTTTCATACTGTGAAACTGCAGCTCTCCAGAGAGGCTGGAAGAATGTTAAACACCATCATCAGAACCACGTTCAGCATCACACAGACAACAGATCATAAACTCAGCTTTGTACTACCTCTGTGTATGGGTTGTAATGCACTGGGTTCAATCCAGAAAAAGGTTCAAACACTTTCCCATATCGCTGAGTACGATCTTCACCGGTGGGCAGGAGATAGGCCAACTTTTCATGCATGATTCTTATAGTGAACACCTATAAGGAGCAATAGTTATTCTTTGTTTATTAAATCTAAAATTAATTATATATTGGTACTGTTTATGTAGGTAGTGAAATAACTCCATTGCCACATCCCTATACACTAATTAGAAAACAAAAACAAACTCCTAGGATCAGACTTTATATAAAAATATTTTTGTGGTCCAATTTGCCACGGATATTTCCACATAAACATGGACATGGACATGGACATGATTGAAACATGTATTCACATCTTGTACATAATACAGCCTACCATTGTACTCAAATCCATTTTATTGCGTAGTAGCGGAAAAGGGAGTGCATGTGCGTCAACACGTTTCGCTGATTCGCTTCCTCAGGACACACAGAAGGATGACACAGGCCTCACTTGCCTGGATGTGAGCATGCACACAAAATACTTCCTGGGCGAGCACCGGGGCAATGACACAGGGCAAGCAGTTTGACCCCCACGTGGTCAGGTATATACAAAAAGTTGCTAATGTGAAAACGTATATTTTAGGATTCCCATAAGTTCAAATGGCCAAGCATAGAGAGGGATCGATGGCTGCACACAAAATGATTTACCTGTTTGGATAAATAATAAGTGGTAATCGGTGGAACCACGGAACCATTGCTAAGTTGAACCAAGTAGGCACAGAGTATAAGCCCATGAATAATACATTCCTGAGTGCAGTGTCAAACACAAAAAGAATAAAGCAAGGCACTTTTGACAAACCCCCAAGACCGGTATGTGCCGCCTGGGGGTAACCCAGATGTGAATACATGTTTTTAATCATGTCCATTTAAGTGGAAATATCTATTTTTATGTTTTCCATGTAATAAAATATAGTTTTTTTAATACTTTGTTGTGCTCCAATTTTTTTTTCTTTAAGATGCTGTGTGCTTTCTGCTGACAAGGAGCCCTCGCACCATGCCTAGCAGAGGAGCTTATGGCTGTAGCTGTCAGAGATCCCAGGATTGGCAAAAAAAAAAAGAAGCAGGACATGAAGAATAGCTGGAGTGCAATTGTTCATTTTTTTTGTCCAATTAAAGTAACTCTATTACACAAGATGCATAAGCAGAGATCATTGATCACCAAGGAAGGAAGGAATGCCCAAGCACCAAAGTGGTAAAAATTAAAGACCAGACTAAGGCAAAGAACACTGAACATACCCATCAAATACATACAGAAAGCATACAGTTAGCATGTGTCTTACCATGCACCAAACTCCATGAAAACCTCATTCTAATTATTCATGCGCTAGATCAGTGGTCTCCAAAACGGGAGCTGGATAAAGGCCCTTTGCTTGCCTTTATCCAGCCCTTAGGGCACTATTCCTTCCACCGACACCAATGACAGGACACTATTTCTCCCATTCCCACTGACACCAATGATGCAACACTATTTCTCCCAACAATAAACAATGGGGCACTATTTTTTCCAATCATGTGGCACTATTCCTTCCACTGACACCAATGATGGGGCACCATTTCTCCCACTAACACAAATGATGGGGCACTATTCCTCCCACTGACATCAATGATAGGGTACTATTCCTTCCAGTGATCCCAATGATGGGGTACTCATCCCTCCAATGATGGGGCACTATTCCTCCCACTGACACCAATGATGGGGCACTATTCCTCCCAAGGACACCAATGATGGGGCACTATTCCTCCCACGGACTCCAATGATGGGGCACTATTCCTCCCACGGACACCAATGATGGGGCACTATTCCTCCCACGGACACCAATGATAGGGCACTATTCCTTCCAATGATACCAATGATGGGGTATGGTTTACTCCCATGGACATTGGGGCATTTTCTACTCACATTGGCCAAAGTCCGGCCCCCTCACAGTCAGAGACACTAATCTGGCCCATGCTTAAAAAGTTGAGACCCCTGCACTAGATCAAAAAGAAAGGGTACCGAAATGAACTAGAAGTTAAATATTTACGCGTTCTTTCCTTAATCCAACCTTCTGGAAAATGTTCGTTAGATGGAAGGTTGCATAGCATAGAATGACTGGCACGACATACAGCAGCCTGGTTTCAGAAGATGGGATTATCAATACAGCTTGAAATTTGATAATGCAAGTTTCCTGGATAACATCATCGGTTTACTAATTGATTTATTTTTTTGCAGCCTGGAGTTGCTTTTTAGACAAGTATCCTGATAAAAGAACAAAATACCTCTTCCAGGCGTTTGCCTAGCTTGCAAAGGAATTCTGGGAAATATTTCTCATTCTTCCAGGGGTGTGGAGTGTAGCGTTGCCACAGCTGACCAGTAAGGTATTCACATGCTGCTGTCCACTGTTCACAGACACTGATCCCTGCCCGCAGGTTCTCCTTCACTGCAGGAAATGGGTCCATCCAGAGGTTCATTGCTCCAAGGTTCTTCTGAACACTTCTGCCCAAAGCATTTCCTGAGACAAAAAACGATCATCACCAAAGTCAAAATTAGGACTGTTCAAGCTGAAAAATGATGTAGCAATTTTAACTTAACTTCTAAGAAATTAAAATATTCATTTTTTAAAACCAGGTTGTTTTACTCTTCTTTATGGTGAACAGCTAAGGGATATCTTTCCCCACAAGAAGCAAATTGCCTTGCCTCAGATTGCCCTAAAAAAAAAACAACCATTTGATACGCACCGATTCTTTAAGACTTCTAAGGCAATGATTTACAACTTGGGCCATAAACAAGAATCATGAGGCCGCATAGCAACATTTTAAAGGGGCTCCTTGGTTACCGTATATACTCGAGTATAAGCCGAGTTTTTCAGCACATTTTTTTGTGCTGAAAATGCCCCCCTCGACTTATACTTGAGTCAAGCACTTTTTGCAGCAGAAAATTACATTTTCCGATGCGATTTTGGGGCCCCGTATCTTGGGGCCACTTAGTGCTAGGAACCCCAAACGTGTATAAAATATGTATCGAGTATAAGCCTAGGGTGAGAAATGCGCATCTACTGTAAGTGGAAAAGAGGGTCAACAATGCCCATTTGCAGCCTCACTGTTCCCATTTGCAGCCATAGGTCCCCCAAACTTCAAACTTTGTAGTTAAGAGTTCATAAATGCCCCCTAGCTGCAGCCAAAATTTGGGGTCTCTGGACCCAAAGGGTCCCGAAATGACATTGCTGCAGATGGACGCAATTGACCAACTTTGGGGCCCTGTATCTCGAGGTCACTTGGTGCTAGGAACCTCTGAGTTTCCACTGGGTTTGAATACCAAATTTGGGGTTCCTAGCCCCAAGTGACCCCGAGATACAGGGCCCCAAAGTTGGTCAACTGTGTCCATCTGCAGCAATCGGTTCAGAAAATGTCATTCTCTGCTGCAGAAAAGTGCGTGACATTTTCCGACCAAGTCACTTGGTGCTAGGAACCCCAAACCGACCCCCTGCTCCTACCATCATTAGCCGGCATCCCTCCTCTGCCACTCCCGCCGGCTTCAGGTGCTGCATGGGGCGATCCAGATGTGTCCCCTCCGCCAGCCACCAGTCAGATCACCCCCCCTGTACGGTCCCTGCACCCCTGATCCATCACTGCTCAGAGCGGCATCCCTCCTTCCCTCCTCGGCTTCTGCCTGCACTAAGCTCTGGCGATCTCTCAGGCTGGGGAGCGGTGCAGGGGGGGGGAGGGGTAAAGTTGGGGCTTGGTAAACACGTGTAGATGTTCACTATAGATGCCCAAAGACAGCTGATACATAGTAAACCGTGAGTGTTACGATGTATCAGACTGTCATTTTATGAATGAATGAGGAATCTATACAGATTCCTTTATTTCAGACTTTCTCTGTCTCAAAAAAATAAATAAAAGGAGATATGGGGGGGTCTGTTTAGACCTCTGATATCTCACCAAAAACCATTTAAAAATATAAAAATTTTTTTTTTAAAAAGATACAAAAAAAAAAAAAAAAAAGTGTTAAAAAAAACCAACAAAGCATAGTGAGAGCCAGTGACTTTTTTGGGGTACGGCAAACCCCCCAGGTCCACCCGCACTCAGCCTCTCCACGGTGACGGTCCCCCCCCCTCCTCTCGCACTCACCCCTCCGCGGCTCCCTCGGGTTCTCCTCCCGGCCAACCCGATCTGCCTCCTGTCCTGATTGGCTGGGGAGGAGAAGCCAGAAGACAACAGTGAATAATAATTCACTATCGTCACAACTTGGTGGGTTTGGGGCGCTGTGCTCTGCGCCTTGAGCCCAACCTTTAAAAAAAATGAACTCATTAAAAAATAATGGACTGGCCGCTCCTGGTAAGACCCCTGTTACATGGAGTGGACCCTGTCAAGCAGATCTGTCTGCTGATCCTCACTGAGCAGGCGGATGACAGGTTTGCGCCCGCTCTGCTAAAACAAAAGCAGTCACGGACACAGCCCGCTGTTGTCTATGGGGCGGTCAGATGTAGACGTACCGCCTGTCTATTTCTAATCGGATACCATCCGGTCTGCTAGATGGATGGGGAATGGGATCCTCATCCGTCTGTTTTTAGCAGATCGGACTGAATGCAAGCGGGTGTAAACAGACATGTCCATTTACACAAACCTCTCCATAGAGAACAATGGGTGGTCTGATTGGGCCCATCTGAAAAACGGACAGGCAGACCCAATCGGTTTGCTTGTGTGAAATGGACCCAAGGCCTTGTTCACACAGGGCATACACAGCCTACCTTTACAGTGATGCACAGGTGTTCCATGCATCTCTGTGCAGGCAGTCCCATTGATGCCATTTGGGATGCAGCACCTGTACAAACAGAGCCGTTGCTCCCAATTTTACATCCATGTAGGTCTGCATGCATGTCCCTGAGCTTACACTGTCTGCGTTCGGGGTAATGTACCCACACGGATGTCAGATTGGGAACAGCAGCTATGCCTGTGCAGCCGATGCATCCTAATTGACATAAATGGGACTGCCTGTACGAGGATGCATGGAACAACTGTGCATCCCGTGCGGGTAAGTAAGTGAAAAATGGCAACCTCCGTATTTTTAGAGTAAATTGTTTTTTATTTACAGCTTTGTGTACCTTCAGGTTTTCACCATTTCACAAAAAGGTGCAATTTAAAGCCAAAAATGGAACTTCCACTCTAAGTGAAGGTGACCCCCTGACATGCCACATTTGGCATGAAATATTTTTGGGGACATCCAGCTCCCACTTCCTCCCGGGGGTCTGCAGATGCGGAAGGAAGTTCATCTCTCCCCCCTCCCTCCATGCAATCTTCTGGGAGACGTCACAGGCCCCAGAAGATTGCCCTGCCAATCACAGCGTGCAGCGCGGCTCGAGCATGCTCAGTGTGTGAATATATTATGTTAAAGTGGATGTAAACCCGAATTAGAATTTTTTTTTTTGATGTCATAAATGTAGAGTATAAGATTTTCTATCATTTGAGCCCAAACAACAAAGAGTTAATCCAGCTCTGAGCAATCCTCTTTTATTGGTGATAAAATATTGCGCCAAACTTAGATAAAATGTAGCAGCTAGCACAACAATTAGACATGAATTGTATAGAAAATAGATAAACACAGGTGCAGCGCTAGGGTAGTCAAATAAGTGTCCCTGATTTTCACATGAGGTCCCACTGGGATAACCAGCCTGTGGGTACTACTGTGAGCCAGGAGTTTAATAAATGTCCCCGTAAATGGGGGTGCCAGCCAGGATTGCTCCGCTGGTAAGTGCAATAAATTCAGTGATGAAGATTTCGTTTGGTGCTAATAAGTGCAAAAAATGTAAAAATAATACACATAGAAATTATGTTATACCATCTAAGGGGGAAGTGATAAGTGTATTACCCCAATAGTACGTGAACAGAGAGCAAATTGACCCCTGGTTAGAGCAGGCCTCTATTCAATCTCCTTCAAGTACCATGACTTTATATATAACATAAGCTCTTAACGTAGCACAAAAGAAACAAAAATTCAAAATACTTTCTGGAGGGTATGTTATGAATGTTGTAAATATGGGAAGGGATTACAAAATGCTGCCCTTCAAACATATATCACATGCAATGCCCAAGGTGGAAATGTGCGCTGCCTATCCAGAGACAGCAGAACCACACTAAATGTTTAGCATGTGACTGGTTCAACAACACATCCAGACCAGTGTGCAGAAAAATAATATACTAAGGCAGGGAGTGACCGACCTTAGCAAATACCCACATCAGTCATATACTCTTAAGAAGACATAAAAGGTAGTCCTGTTAGTAAGGAAAAACAAAACAAACAGTTCGGTTTGCAGGGTCTTCAGTAGATGTGGTGTGTCACTGGAGATGTTCAAGTTGTGTGGTCAGCTTAACAAACTCTAAGTAGACAATAAAGATGGGTACTCTTACCAGAGCTGTTGGACTCACGGACCTCTCGGTGTGAGTCGATAGGGCTTAAACCGGATACACCGGATAGGTGGTGAATGTGTTGCGATCTGCCAGCTTCACTGGACCGTTTGTCCAAGCCGCAATGTAGTCGCTTACCTACAGCTTGATGGAAGAGCCAGATAGAAAGATAGGCAGTGGCAATACTTCTTGAAGGGTCTTTATCCACAGCAGCTCAGGCAGGGAAGGAAACAGAGAGAGAGAGAAGCAACTCCTCATAGTGTGAAACCAATTTCCCAATTGGCGTTTATTGGATAAAAAAAGTTAAAAACATTTTTCTTTGCGCAAAGAGTTTAAAAATGTGGCTTAGGTAGACATCCAACCCGACATGTTTCGCCTCCTGAAGGCTTCAACTGGGGTACATGTCTACCAGCCACCAGTCTACAGTATATATACCTTTTGTGTTGGAATTCTGAGTGACAACAGCTGATTTGGAGCACGGATTCTCGCTTCCGGTATCGCTATAGCGTGCGTTCCACGCTGAGGCTCATCTGAAGCCAGGATGATATCATCAGAAGGCGTCAGAAAACCAAGCCTCATTATCACATTGCTAAATATCCAATCAGCAGCGGATTGCAGGGATAAGCCAATCAGTATATGGGCATAGGAGGGAGCGGCCCACAGGGACAAGCCAATCAGCTCATAGGCAACCATGAGAGAAGGCAGACCCACACGCCCACGGGCGCAGCTCCAATGTCCAAGGGAAAACCCAATCGTGTATCCGATCGCGCTTGCGTGCTTACACAAAAGGGGTTGTCCTGGAAACTAAAGTAAAACGACGGGAGGGGGCGCGTCTCGACACGACGTGACGTGACGCGTCAAATAGCGTCCCCGTCTCCAAGCCCTGATATTTACATGTTGCTAATGACGTGCAAAGTTACGGCCGTGGCTGAAGTTTTGTTTTGAGATGGCACAGTTTGTTAACCCTGAGACTGCCGGAAAATGTACTCTTCTACTTACATCCTAATTAAAAGATTTTAGAGGACATGATCTAGTAAGAGAATGTAATCCATTTCTATTCTTGACATTATTTGGACACAATGGTCATTAAGTTTCCAATATAATAGAGGGGAAGTGATCTATTTAACACGGGGAAGTTAATCATTGTGTTGGGGCATATTTATAAAAGGGATGAGGAATCCATAACTGTACTAAAAGGTATGCATTCTAAGTCATGAGCTCATCCAGTGAGCCTCTAATAGACAAATTCAATAAAACAGAACCCATATTGATGGTGCTCATAATCTAACCAATGTAATGGATCATATCAACTGATGGAGCTACATAATAGGGTAATAAATGCAGGCGGTCCCCACAGAAAGTGGGATTGTAACTGAAGAAAGAGAAAGATGTACAAAGACTAAGATATACAGAAACTCCGTGGGATGTATATCCAATTAAAGGGGGTTTATTTGGGTCATTATATCCAGGGACCACATAACTTGTCTTTCCTGGAGTATCCTATTCACCGTTAACAGAAAGTGAAGATCCGTGGGCCAGTACAATGTATGGCGTATTTCCTATAATACTACTACACAACCCACAGTCATACCGTATTCCTTCTAGTGTAACGGACATTCTAAGCAAGACATTTTGACATACTAATAAACTGAGAAATTTCCATAAAATCATTGTTTTGATAATACCATGTGATTATTTCAAAACCTGTTCATCTATAGAGGATTCTAATCAGGATTTATTTATAAAGGCATTAATGTCCCATTCGATGTTGAGGCCATACGGCGAGTAGCTCTTCAGGGAGTATATCCAAAAGGTCTCGAGTTTGGACACACCCCTAACGTTCGGTTCGCCCCTCCAGTGGGGGACAAATCTATCAATGATCTGAAACTTAGTCCCTATCGGATTTCTATTATGATATATCCGGTAGTGTTTAGGGACGTTATGGTCAGTACGGCCCTTTTTTATACCTGCAATGTGTTCATTGCACCTTACGGCAAACGTGCGGATGGTCCTGCCTACATATTGCTTGCCGCAAGGGCAAGTGATGAGGTATACAACATACCGTGTTTGGCATGTCAGTAAATGTTTCATTTTATATTCTTTCCCTGTAACGCTCGATGTAAACGTTTCGGTTTTTTTCTTCCCATAAACATTATGAAGACACACGTTACATTTACGGCAGGGAAAAAAACCCCTTCATATTGTGGAAGAAAGAAGGGATCGTCGGGGGATCAGATACACTAGGGGCTATCTGTCCTCCTAAGGAGGGAGCTCCTCTATAAATCACCCCTGCTTTCTCTGGTAAAAGAGGTCCTAAGATCTTGTCATTTTTTAGGACTCTCCAGTGTTTGGAAATGATCTCTTTTATCTGTCTATGTTGTATAGAGAATGAGGTTAGTAGTGACCAGTTATGTCGGGATTCTTGTGTTCTTTTGGGGCAGTCTTTAATCAATTCTTCTCTATTAAGCGAAGCCACTGCCTCAATATCTCTGTCTATACCCTGAATATCATATCCTTTATCTATAAATCTATGTTTTATGGTCTCGGCTTGTGAGAAGAAATCTGTTAGATTGGTACAGTTCCTCCTAATTCTGGTAAGTTGGCTACGAGGTATAGATTTAAGCCAGGACGAGTGATGGCAACTATCTAACGGGATATACCCGTTGCGATCTGTCGCTTTAAAAAATGTTTTTGTGATCAAATGACCGTCCAGAACCGATATTTCGAGGTCCAGAAAATGTATTGTGGAGGTGCTGACTTCATGTGTTAGTCTAATGCCCACCTGGTTATCATTCAAAAAGAGCATAAACCTGTCTAGAGAGTCTCTATCGCCTTTCCATAGGAGGAGGATGTCGTCTATGTACCTAGCCCAGAGGACTATCTGAGGTAGCCCCTGGGCATAGACGACATCCTCCTCCCACTTGGCCATGAAAATATTGGTCAGACTGGGGGCAAATTTTGCCCCCATGGCCACACCTTTTTCTTGAAGGTAGAAATCCCCATTAAACCAGAAGTAGTTGGATCTGGTAGCGAACCGTAGGAGGTCCATAATAAACCTCTTTTGGGTTCCTGGGATGGCTCCGTTCCTAGCTAGGAATAAGTCAACCGCTGCCAAACCCAACGAATGGGGTATACTGGTGTACAGTGCTGTAACATCAGCCGTTACAAGTAGAAGGTCCTCACTATATTGTATCTGTTGAAGCCTTGCAATGGTGTCTTTTGTATCTCTCAGATACGACGGGATGGTTTTCACCATCGGCTGTAGGTGGTAATCGATATATTTACCAATGCGGGCAGTGATGGAATCTATCCCGCTAATGATCGGGCGACCAGGAGGATTCGTGATATTTTTGTGGACTTTGGGAAGGTAGTATATCACTGGTATTCTCGGGACAGTGGGAATTAGGTATTGTTTCTCCTTTCTGTCCAATATGCCCATATTATACCCTGTATCTATCAGATCCACAAGTGTTTTTTTGAAAGTTGTGGTGGGATTCTTAGGGATACGAGAATAAGTTTCTCTATCACTTAGGATCCTCATCATCTCCGAGTTATAGTCTACCTTATCCAGGACGACTATCCCTCCGCCCTTATCCGCAGGGCGGATGATGAGGTCTTTCCTTTCACATAGTTGTTTAAGTCCCGTTTTCAAATTGGGATCAGTAAACACCCTTTTGGGGGGTAATTTATCCAAATCATTCAAGACTAAGTCTCTAAAAACTTTAATGGATGGAGCGACTGGAACAGGGGGGTTAAACAGCGAGGGGTTTGAAAAGCCTGTGTGGACAGTGAGGCTCTGAGTCACGCCTCTCTGTACCCCACAGGGGTTTGACGCAAAGTATCTTTTTATGTTCATCTTCCTTATAAATTTTTGAACATCTATAAAGGTGGCGAACTTATTCAGTTTCTTTGGGGGTGCATATTTCAGGCCTTTATTTAACACTAGTTGTTCTGATGGAGATAGGGCAGTTTTGCTTAGATTAAATATACCCGTGTTGGTCAGACTCGTTTTCTTTTTCCTGGCATGCCGCCCCCCTCTGACGCCCCGTTTGTTTCTTGATTTGGTTTGCGTGTTTCCTGTGTTCTGGGAAAACCCCCCGTATGGGGAGGTCTTGGTTGGTTATAGTTGTAATTAAAAGGTGATCTATTGTAATAATGCTCATCTCGTTCTGGATGGGCATATTGTGAATAATGGTTATCCCCATGTCTGTTTTCCTTAAGTGGCGAGAATCTATTCTGGGTATAGACAGGTGTTCTTGGTGTATAATGGTCATAATATTCATTTTGGCTGTATCTCATTCTCTGGGGTGACATATCTTGTCTGTACTGTTGTTGGTAGTAGCTGTTATCTCTATTGCCCCTCCCTCTCCCTCTATTACCCTTACCTCTACCTCCATTATTGGTGGGTTCCCTTCTGGATTCCATCGGGTAGGGACCTTTGAACCTAGGGGTTGGTGTATGGGGGTTGGGGGGGTATTGAGATTGTTGTACAACATTGGAATATTGTACACTTCTGGAGTTCTGGTGTTGGGATCCAGATGTTCTCTGGGTAGTCTGCCCTGAACTTTCCATAGGGGTTTCTTCTGTTTCTGAGGAAATTGGAGGAATTTCCTTGTTTTGCCAGCTGAATACACAGCCGTTTTTATAATCGTTTACATCTCTGGTATATTTCTTTTGTTTCTTTGTTTTCTGTTCTCTTTCTTCCTTTTCTAAATGGTTTTTTAGATTTGACGATAATGTGATGTATTCCGAAGTAGATTTATGGGGTGCAAGTTTATCCTTAATCTCTCTGATCTCCTTGTCTATAGTAATTCTTCTATTCTTTTTCCTCTCAGTGAGAAACCTCAGAAAAGCGATACCTGCTTCATTGAAGTAGTGAAACCATATTTCGGGTTCTGAGTCTCCTTGTTGTGGATATATATTCCACCTTAACCCCCTAGGTACCATATTATCTTTGGTATATTGCTCTAGGAAGGCTATATCCCATTCGAGATGTAATTCTGATACCATAAGGTTTTTCAGGCGCATGAACAGGCCACCTATTTCAGTGTCTGTATTCAACGTAGTAAACACGCCTTCTATATTGAAAGAGCGGCTGGAACGATATTCAAATACGTCCATCCTGGAGTAAGACCTGGATATAAGTTCCAACCCCAAGTTGTTATGTACAAGTGTCAAGCACACAAAGTGTCAATACTAAAAGTGCTGTAAAATGGAAAAAAGGGAGTAATGAAACTCCTTTGTTCTAGTAGTAAGGCTGCAAATATTAGTGTCTATAGTGGTTCAAAAAATGGTGATAAAATATTGCGCCAAACTTAGATAAAATGTAGCAGCTAGCACAACAATTAGACATGAATTGTATAGAAAATAGATAAACACAGGTGCAGCGCTAGGGTAGTCAAATAAGTGTCCCTGATTTTCACATGAGGTCCCACTGGGATAACTAGCCTGTGGGTACTACTGTGAGCCAGGAGTTTAATAAATGTCCCCGTAAATGGGGGTGCCAGCCAGGATTGCTCCGCTGGTAAGTGCAATAAATTCAGTGATGAAGATTTCGTTTGGTGCCAATAAGTGCAAAAAATGTAAAAATAATACACATAGAAATTATGTTATACCATCTAAGGGGGAAGTGATAAGTGTATTACCCCAATAGTACGTGAACAGAGAGCAAATTGACCCCTGGTTAGAGCAGGCCTCTATTCAATCTCCTTCAAGTACCATGACTTTATATATAAACATAAGCTCTTAACGTAGCACAAAAGAAACAAAAATTCAAAATACTTTCTGGAGGGTATGTTATGAATGTTGTAAATATGGGAAGGGATTACATAATGCTGCCCTTCAAACATATATCACATGCAATGCCCAAGGTGGAAATGTGCGCTGCCTATCCAGAGACAGCAGAACCACACTAAATGTTTAGCATGTGACTGGTTCAACAACACATCCAGACCAGTGTGCAGAAAAATAATATACTAAGGCAGGGAGTGACCGACCGACCTTAGCAAATACCCACATCAGTCATATACTCTTAAGAAGACATAAAAGGTAGTCCTGTTAGTAAGGTCAATTTGCTCTCTGTTCACGTACTATTGGGGTAATACACTTATCACTTCCCCCTTAGATGGTATAACATAATTTCTATGTGTATTATTTTTACATTTTTTGCACTTATTAGCACCAAACGAAATCTTCATCACTGAATTTATTGCACTAACCAGCGGAGCAATCCTGGCTGGCACCCCCATTTACGGGGACATTTATTAAACTCCTGGCTCACAGTAGTACCCACAGGCTGGTTATCCCAGTGGGACCTCATGTGAAAATCAGGGACACTTATTTGACTACCCTAGCGCTGCACCTGTGTTTATCTATTTTCTATACAATTCATGTCTAATTGTTGTGCTAGCTGCTACATTTTATCTAAGTTTGGCGCAATATTTTATCACCATTTTTTGAACCACTATAGACACTAATATTTGCAGCCTTACTACTAGAACAAAGGAGTTTCATTACTCCCTTTTTTCCATTTTACAGCACTTTAGTATTGACACTTTGTGTGCTTGACACTTGTACATAACAACTTGGGGTTGGAACTTATATCCAGGTCTTACTCCAGGATGGACGTATTTGAATATCGTTCCAGCCGCTCTTTCAATATAGAAGGCGTGTTTACTACGTTGAATACAGACACTGAAATAGGTGGCCTGTTCATGCGCCTGAAAAACCTTATGGTATCAGAATTACATCTCGAATGGGATATAGCCTTCCTAGAGCAATATACCAAAGATAATATGGTACCTAGGGGGTTAAGGTGGAATATATATCCACAACAAGGAGACTCAGAACCCGAAATATGGTTTCACTACTTCAATGAAGCAGGTATCGCTTTTCTGAGGTTTCTCACTGAGAGGAAAAAGAATAGAAGAATTACTATAGACAAGGAGATCAGAGAGATTAAGGATAAACTTGCACCCCATAAATCTACTTCGGAATACATCACATTATCGTCAAATCTAAAAAAACATTTAGAAAAGGAAGAAAGAGAACAGAAAACAAAGAAACAAAAAGAAATATACCAGAGATGTAAACGATTATAAAAACGGCTGTGTATTCAGCTGGCAAAACAAGGAAATTCCTCCAATTTCCTCAGAAACAGAAGAAACCCCTATGGAAAGTTCAGGGCAGACTACCCAGAGAACATCTGGATCCCAACACCAGAACTCCAGAAGTGTACAATATTCCAATGTTGTACAACAATCTCAATACCCCCCCAACCCCCATACACCAACCCCTAGGTTCAAAGGTCCCTACCTGATGGAATCCAGAAGGGAACCCACCAATAATGGAGGTAGAGGTAAGGGTAATAGAGGGAGAGGGAGGGGCAATAGAGATAACAGCTACTACCAACAACAGTACAGACAAGATATGTCACCCCAGAGAATGAGATACAGCCAAAATGAATATTATGACCATTATACACCAAGAACACCTGTCTATACCCAGAATAGATTCTCGCCACTTAAGGAAAACAGACATGGGGATAACCATTATTCACAATATGCCCATCCAGAACGAGATGAGCATTATTACAATAGATCACCTTTTAATTACAACTATAACCAACCAAGACCTCCCCATACGGGGGGTTTTCCCAGAACACAGGAAACACGCAAACCAAATCAAGAAACAAACGGGGCGTCAGAGGGGGGCGGCATGCCAGGAAAAAGAAAACGAGTCTGACCAACACGGGTATATTTAATCTAAGCAAAACTGCCCTATCTCCATCAGAACAACTAGTGTTAAATAAAGGCCTGAAATATGCACCCCCAAAGAAACTGAATAAGTTCGCCACCTTTATAGATGTTCAAAAATTTATAAGGAAGATGAACATAAAAAGATACTTTGCGTCAAACCCCTGTGGGGTACAGAGAGGCGCGACTCAGAGCCTCACTGTCCACACAGGCTTTTCAAACCCCTCGCTGTTTAACCCCCCTGTTCCAGTCGCTCCATCCATTAAAGTTTTTAGAGACTTAGTCTTGAATGATTTGGATAAATTACCCCCCAAAAGGGTGTTTACTGATCCCAATTTGAAAACGGGACTTAAACAACTATGTGAAAGGAAAGACCTCATCATCCGCCCTGCGGATAAGGGCGGAGGGATAGTCGTCCTGGATAAGGTAGACTATAACTCGGAGATGATGAGGATCCTAAGTGATAGAGAAACTTATTCTCGTATCCCTAAGAATCCCACCACAACTTTCAAAAAAACACTTGTGGATCTGATAGATACAGGGTATAATATGGGCATATTGGACAGAAAGGAGAAACAATACCCAATTCCCACTGTCCCGAGAATACCAGTGATATACTACCTTCCCAAAGTCCACAAAAATATCACGAATCCTCCTGGTCGCCCGATCATTAGCGGGATAGATTCCGTCACTGCCCGCATTGGTAAATATATCGATTACCACCTACAGCCGATGGTGAAAACCATCCCGTCGTATCTGAGAGATACAAAAGACACCATTGCAAGGCTTCAACAGATACAATATAGTGAGGACCTTCTACTTGTAACGGCTGATGTTACAGCACTGTACACCAGTATACCCCATTCGTTGGGTTTGGCAGCGGTTGACTTATTCCTAGCTAGGAACGGAGCCATCCCAGGAACCCAAAAGAGGTTTATTATGGACCTCCTACGGTTCGCTACCAGATCCAACTACTTCTGGTTTAATGGGGATTTCTACCTTCAAGAAAAAGGTGTGGCCATGGGGGCAAAATTTGCCCCCAGTCTGGCCAATATTTTCATGGCCAAGTGGGAGGAGGATGTCGTCTATGCCCAGGGGCTACCTCAGATAGTCCTCTGGGCTAGGTACATAGACGACATCCTCCTCCTATGGAAAGGCGATAGAGACTCTCTAGACAGGTTTATGCTCTTTTTGAATGATAACCAGGTGGGCATTAGACTAACACATGAAGTCAGCACCTCCACAATACATTTTCTGGACCTCGAAATATCGGTTCTGGACGGTCATTTGATCACAAAAACATTTTTTAAAGCGACAGATCGTAACGGGTATATCCCGATAGATAGTTGCCATCACTCGTCCTGGCTTAAATCTATACCTCGTAGCCAACTTACCAGAATTAGGAGGAACTGTACCAATCTAACAGATTTCTTCTCACAAGCCGAGACCATAAAATACAGATTCATAGATAAAGGATATGATATTCAGGGTATAGACAGAGATATTGAGGCAGTGGCTTCGCTTAATAGAGAAGAATTGATTAAAGACTGCCCCAAAAGAACACAAGAATCCCGACATAACTGGTCACTACTAACCTCATTCTCTATACAACATAGACAGATAAAAGAGATCATTTCCAAACACTGGAGAGTCCTAAAAAATGACAAGATCTTAGGACCTCTTTTACCAGAGAAAGCAGGGGTGATTTATAGAGGAGCTCCCTCCTTAGGAGGACAGATAGCCCCTAGTGTATCTGATCCCCCGACGATCCCTTCTTTCTTCCACAATATGAAGGGTTTTTTTTCCCTGCCGTAAATGTAACGTGTGTCTTCATAATGTTTATGGGAAGAAAAAAACCGAAACGTTTACATCGAGCGTTACAGGGAAAGAATATAAAATGAAACATTTACTGACATGCCAAACACGGTATGTTGTATACCTCATCACTTGCCCTTGCGGCAAGCAATATGTAGGCAGGACCATCCGCACGTTTGCCGTAAGGTGCAATGAACACATTGCAGGTATAAAAAAGGGCCGTACTGACCATAACGTCCCTAAACACTACCGGATATATCATAATAGAAATCCGATAGGGACTAAGTTTCAGATCATTGATAGATTTGTCCCCCACTGGAGGGGCGAACCGAACGTTAGGGGTGTGTCCAAACTCGAGACCTTTTGGATATACTCCCTGAAGAGCTACTCGCCGTATGGCCTCAACATCGAATGGGACATTAATGCCTTTATAAATAAATCCTGATTAGAATCCTCTATAGATGAACAGGTTTTGAAATAATCACATGGTATTATCAAAACAATGATTTTATGGAAATTTCTCAGTTTATTAGTATGTCAAAATGTCTTGCTTAGAATGTCCGTTACACTAGAAGGAATACGGTATGACTGTGGGTTGTGTAGTAGTATTATAGGAAATACGCCATACATTGTACTGGCCCACGGATCTTCACTTTCTGTTAACGGTGAATAGGATACTCCAGGAAAGACAAGTTATGTGGTCCCTGGATATAATGACCCAAATAAACCCCCTTTAATTGGATATACATCCCACGGAGTTTCTGTATATCTTAGTCTTTGTACATCTTTCTCTTTCTTCAGTTACAATCCCACTTTCTGTGGGGACCGCCTGCATTTATTACCCTATTATGTAGCTCCATCAGTTGATATGATCCATTACATTGGTTAGATTATGAGCACCATCAATATGGGTTCTGTTTTATTGAATTTGTCTATTAGAGGCTCACTGGATGAGCTCATGACTTAGAATGCATACCTTTTAGTACAGTTATGGATTCCTCATCCCTTTTATAAATATGCCCCAACACAATGATTAACTTCCCCGTGTTAAATAGATCACTTCCCCTCTATTATATTGGAAACTTAATGACCATTGTGTCCAAATAATGTCAAGAATAGAAATGGATTACATTCTCTTACTAGATCATGTCCTCTAAAATCTTTTAATTAGGATGTAAGTAGAAGAGTACATTTTCCGGCAGTCTCAGGGTTAACAAACTGTGCCATCTCAAAACAAAACTTCAGCCACGGCCGTAACTTTGCACGTCATTAGCAACATGTAAATATCAGGGCTTGGAGACGGGGACGCTATTCGACGCGTCACGTCACGTCGTGTCGAGACGCGCCCCCTCCCGTCGTTTTACTTTAGTTTCCAGGACAACCCCTTTTGTGTAAGCACGCAAGCGCGATCGGATACACGATTGGGTTTTCCCTTGGACATTGGAGCTGCGCCCGTGGGTGTGTGGGTCTGCCTTCTCTCATGGTTGCCTATGAGCTGATTGGCTTGTCCCTGTGGGCCGCTCCCTCCTATGCCCATAAACTGATTGGCTTATCCCTGCAATCCGCTGCTGATTGGATATTTAGCAATGTGATAATGAGGCTTGGTTTTCTGACGCCTTCTGATGACATCATCCTGGCTTCAGATGAGCCTCAGCGTGGAACGCACACTATAGCGATACCGGAAGCGAGAATCCGTGCTCCAAATCAGCTGTTGTCACTCAGAATTCCAACACAAAAAGGTATATATACTGTAGACTGGTGGCTGGTAGACATGTACCCCAGTTGAAGCCTTCAGGAGGCGAAACATGTCGGGTTGGATGTCTACCTAAGCCACATTTTTAAACTCTTTGCGCAAAGAAAAATGTTTTTAACTTTTTTTATCCAATAAACGCCAATTGGGAAATTGGTTTCACACTATGAGGAGTTGCTTCTCTCTCTCTGTTTCCTTCCTTGCCTGAGCTGCTGTGGATAAAGACCCTTCAAGAAGTATTGCCACTGCCTATCTTTCTATCTGGCTCTTCCATCAAGCTGTAGGTAAGCGACTACATTGCGGCTTGGACAAACGGTCCAGTGAAGCTGGCAGATCGCAACACATTCACCACCTATCCGGTGTATCCGGTTTAAGCCCTATCGACTCACACCGAGAGGTCCGTGAGTCCAACAGCTCTGGTAAGAGTACCCATCTTTATTGTCTACTTAGAGTTTGTTAAGCTGACCACACAACTTGAACATCTCCAGTGACACACCACATCTACTGAAGACCCTGCAAACCGAACTGTTTGTTTTGTTTTTCCTTACTAACAGGACTACCTTTTATGTCTTCTTAAAAGTATATGACTGATGTGGGTATTTGCTAAGGTCGGTCACTCCCTGCCTTAGTATATTATTTTTCTGCACACTGGTCTGGATGTGTTGTTGAACCAGTCACATGCTAAACATTTAGTGTGGTTCTGCTGCGCACATTTCCACCTAGGGCATTGCATGTGATATATGTTTGAAGGGCAGCATTATGTAATCCCTTCCCATATTTACAACATTCATAACATACCCTCCAGAAAGTATTTTGAATTTTTGTTTCTTTTGTGCTACGTTAAGAGCTTATGTTATATATAAAGTCATGGTACTTGAAGGAGATTGAATAGAGGCCTGCTCTAACCAGGGGTCAATTTGCTCTCTGTTCACGTACTATTGGGGTAATACACTTATCACTTCCCCCTTAGATGGTATAACATAATTTCTATGTGTATTATTTTTACATTTTTTGCACTTATTAGCACCAAACGAAATCTTCATCACTGAATTTATTGCACTTACCAGCGGAGCAATCCTGGCTGGCACCCCCATTTACGGGGACATTTATTAAACTCCTGGCTCACAGTAGTACCCACAGGCTGGTTATCCCAGTGGGACCTCATGTGAAAATCAGGGACACTTATTTGACTACCCTAGCGCTGCACCTGTGTTTATCTATCAATCCTCTTTTATTGTTCAGTGAGATAAATCTTGACAAACAGAGAAAAACTTTTTTTAAATCCTCCCCCTTGCTGTGAGTGACAGGTGATTTACATATCTCGTGCACTAGCCTAAGAGACATGCATTATTTTTTTAATTCCCTCCCACTCCTTTCTTCTGCTGCTCTGCAAGGATTGGCTGTTCCACACCTCAGCATGATTTGGCATGCTGAACTCATGTTGGGACTTTTCTGGGTTTTGACTGGATGTTAGTGATCATAGCAGAAGTTCAGTGTAAGAAATACACAGGAGAAAATGCATGTTGATAAGGGGAGTGTAGAGGTGGGCGGGGAGTCTACTGACATCACGACTCCACCCACTGAGCCCTGGAAAACAGACCCACCCACAAAATCTGCAGTTTTTCGGGTCTCATAACAGTCAGAGGGGAGACATGTGACAGATAAGTATACATGCAGGAGGCATGTATATCTTTCTACATAACCAATATTGCAGTATTTTAGAAAGGATGAGAGTGGGTTTACATCCACTTAAATAAACATTTGCGCAAATATCGTGGGGGCCTTTAAAATCAGTAGCACCTTTTTTTAATCTACTGCTCATATGCTTTCAGAAAATATATGGTTTGATGGGTCTTTAAAGCGGGATTCCACCCTAAAGTGGAACTTCCGCTTTTCGGAACCCTTCCCCCCCCCCCGGTGTCACATTTGGCACCTTTCAGGGGGAGGGGGGTGCAGATACCTGTCTAAGACAAGTATCTGCACCCACTTCCGGGCATAAACTCCCACGGGAGTTTGCGCCACTTCCTGTCCTGGCGCGCTGTCTGCTCGGGACACACACGTGTCCCGGCAGACAGCGCTGACGATTCTCATTGCGCTGCACGACTCGCGCATGTGCAGTAGGGAGCTGGGAAGTGAAGCCACTTCCTGATTCCCTCACTGAGAATGGCGCCGGCAGCAGCAGAGAGCTGATCGATTGATCGGCCTCTGCTGCCCACATAGCTGGAACCTGTGACAGGTAAGTGTCCATTTATTAAAAGTCAGCAGCTGCAGTATTTGTAGCTGCTGGCTTTTAATTTTTTTTTCAGGTACCGTCCCGCTTTAACAAACTCCGAAAGCTGTGAGGGAACAATGAAAATCTTCAGATTTTTAGAGAAATGTAGTTATTTAAATTTTTGCGTACGTTCAGTTTTACCCAATTTTGCAAAAAGGTGTCATTTAAAAATTACAAATATTTGTTATTTATTAACTCAATACAGGTTAAGCTTTTATATCTAGTAGGAATTTTGTAAAATGTACTGTGTTTTTATCTGCTAATAATGATTTTAGTGTACTTTTAACAAAAATATTGTTTTGATAAACATATGCGCAAATATCATTGTGCCCAAAAAAATCAGTAGCACCTTATCTGTATTCTATTGGTCGTGTGCTTTCAGAAAATATATGGTTTGGGGGTCTTTAACAAACTCTGAAAGCTGTAAGGGAAAAATTGCCAAAATTGCCTGACCACCCAAGTGTAAAAATGGAGCACAGGGTCTGGCAGCGAAAGGATTAATCAGAGAAGACACTCTGGAATTTTTGACTGCATTAGGCATACACAATAAATTTCCATTTGTAGCAGAAATTCAGAAACAATAAACCTACACTGCTGAGACAGATTAGCAAGTGTTTCTTCAGGATCACTAGCCACAGGGGTATCTGCCTTTCTATACCGGAAACTTCACAGTTTAGTTGTAAGTGTTTGTTACCCCAGCATTTCATATTCCTGATATGTGCCTGCTGTACCATGTACTTGTATGAGAAAGGATCCTGTTCTCTTTATATTGCTTTGTATTGCTTCCTTAGTATAAAATCCCTGGTGTTCCTGCCAGTTCCTCTGCTTTCCTATTAAAAACTGTTGAAAAAATGATTGAGAGCCAAAGGGGCTCTGGATCGGACTTTATAGGCAAAATGGACAAGAGTATAGTCGAATTGATACTTTATTAACAATGAGTCATAACAGACAAGTCAAGTAGAAAAATAATTAAAAACATACAAAAACACATGATGGTCGTGAGTATATGATGTGAACAGAAGGTTGAGACCAAATAGAAGTGAGCCCCTGTGCGTCAACGCGTTTCGCTATTTTGCTTCATCAGGACACACGCGTATAATCATATATACAAGGCTACAGCGATGGCCATAAGCATAGTACGAGTGGCAGGAGAACCATGGTGACATCACGTCTGGTCCCACCCACCACGTTTCATCATATGTTTGACGTCATCAGGGGCGTGGTTACCAGATGCACACCACGCTATAAACACTACAAGAGAGGGGCGGAAGTCCGCACTTGTTCATTCAAGGAACCAGCTGGAAAGAGGGCAAAAAAATGGGGAGGTTTCTCCAAACGACAGGAGAAAAAAAACACAACCACCATCAATAATAAAAGGCCAAAATATACAAAATTATAACAAAACACAAGAGGGACATTCATATAAATTTATGCATCAGGAATAAAATCAAAAAACAACCTATCCACCATAACGAAGTAAGGTACATGCACTTTCACCTTACTAATCACATCACTACACCCCATCCCCCACCCACCTTTTTTTCACCGTTAGCTAATCCCTCTTATAACCTATCCAACTAATGAATAAACTACGCCATGTTATGTACAACTTAATTTTTCTATAATATGAATCCATCGATGACCAAGTAACAATCAGCCTACAGCTGCCAAGCACTTCTATACACTCCCACAACATTAACTAATGACGACTCAGAAAAAGTCATGTCCATCTGCAGGTGTTTTACCCCCCATCCTCCTCTCTGGGTCCCAGAACGTGGCCCGCTGCAAGCTCGGTGGACTATGCACCCACCCGGAGGTGATTTTCAGGACAGGGGTCATGGCAGACCCCCCTGGAGAGGCCAGAGGAGGTTTTTGGGGACCACCCAGGGGCACCACAAACTACTGGAGACCGAGGGGGAGGGTTTACCCATCACCCACTCAAAACATAGAAGGAAGAGTAGAGGCTGCAGAGGAGACCAGAAAAAGAGAAAATTTAGATGGAGGAATCTTTAACCTTAGTAGTATAGAATTTAGAGATGAGGAACTTAAAGTCTTGGAATTAGGTTTAAAATATGCCCCACAGAAAAAAACAAAACAAATGTAGAACTTTTATAGATTTACATAAATTCATTAGAAGAGTTAATATTAAAAAACATTTTGCTATGAAAACAAAAGAACCTTTAGATATAGAACCACCATTTGAACATAGTGGTTTGAGAAAATGTAACACCGGGCACAATAAAAATCAATGTCTTGATGTTTTTAAGTTAAAGGTTGAACAGGATATAGAGGATATATACATCCACCCAATTAGAGGCAATAAGAAAATACAAGGTCTTAAGCATCTAGAGAAAAAGAAACATTTTTATAAGACCAGCAGATAAATGGGGGGGGGGGGGGGGGGGATAGTAGTATTAGACAAAAAGAACTATAAAAATGAGCTTAACCGCCTGGTAGAGGATAAAGACACCTATCACAAACTAAAGGGTGTCCCGTAAAAAAAAAAAAAAAAAAAACATCTTAAATCCCAAAAAAATTAAGAAAGCCCAAGAGAAAGGCATTTTGGACAAAAAAGAAGCCCAATATTTAATTCCTACAGCACCTAGAACCCCAATCATATATCAGGTTCCCAAGATCCACAAAAGTACAGACAACCCCCCAGGCCGCCCCATTATCAATGGAGTAGACTCCTTGTTCTCCAGGATTGGAGAATACTAAGACTATTTCCTACAACCCATAGCGCAGAGTTTCCCTTTATTTACACAAAAGACAGCAGGGACCTTATTAATTTTATTAAGGACATCACAATTAATGAACAAACATTCTTAGTTAGCATAGATGTTGACTCACTTTACACAAAATATCAGGCAAAGAGATGCCACTTTAGCGATTAAATGGGCATTAGAAAATAAAACTAATTTACAAATGACACAAATAAATTTTATGGTGGAAATGTTACAATTAGCGATGGAAAATATCTATTTTTGGCACGAAAAACAATATCACAAACAAGTGAGAGGAGTGGCCATGGGAGCCAAGTATGCTCCCACAGTCGCAAATATTTTCATGAGTAAATGGGAATCAGAGGAAAGTTTTTGGACGAAACATTTTAGGATTAAAAACATACAAAAGCTATATTGATGATATTTCTTATTTGGGAGGGCAGTGAGGATTCTTTGAAAGAATTCTTAGAGCACATTAATATAAACCAATATAATTATTTCTTTTTCATCAGATTTCAGTAAAGAAAAAAAAAAAGTTAATTATTTAGATTTGAATTTTTTTTTAAATTTAGATAACAAGTTGTGTACACAAACATTTTTCAAAAAATAAAAAGGAAAAAAATAGTTATATTCCGACAACTAGCCGACACCACCCGAGATGGATTTCGGGGATACCCAAAAGTCAAATGATGAGAATCAGAAGGAATTGTGATTTACAGGAGGACTACATCAATCAATCTAACATGTTGATGGATAGATTTGAGCAAAAGGGATATAAGCAACAACTTGTGAAAACCCAACAGGAAGTAGGACAAATGAATAGAGAACAACAACTTACCCTTAAAGTAAAAAAGAAGGAACGTTATGATTTAACTTTCTGTACTGAATATAACCGCCAACATAAACAAATTGAAAAAAAATCATAAAAAATTATTGACCGATCCTACTCAAAAGACCCAATCCTAGCCCAAAACACTACCTTCACGTCCAAAATTCATTTTTATACACGCCCCCCCCCGTTGTAAAGGATAAAATTGTCAAGAGTATCCCTGATCCTCCAAAGAAGTTAGTAACATTTCTGTAATAGAAAAACAACACACTCCCAATCCAAAACAGCAGGACAGATATGAAATCCCAAATTTATAACTTTTAGTACCACACATGTCACGTACCTTTTGGAATCTGAATGTGGTCTTCAGTATGTGGGGAGAACCACAAGGGAACTTGGAATTAGATTGAGGGAATATATCAATAATATTAAAAAAAGGTTTTCGGAAACACAGCCTATCATACCACTTTAGGAGGTTTCATAACAGAGACCCTTCCAAGCTTATCTTTTGTGGTAATGATAGGGTGAAAAAACATTGGAGGGTCACTAATTTGAAACAAGCTAGCTCACAAAACGAGACCCAATGGATATATCATTTGCAGTCTTTAGTACCGAAAGGGTTAAATGTGGACCTAGACATCAAATTGTTTCATTAGAAATTTTTAATATTTAATTTTATTTTAATTTTATTATTTTATGTATGTATAATTTCAGATTTTTTGGATATAATGATTATGGTATTTTTAATTACTATTATATTAATTTCTGGATGCTCATAAATATTGTGGCTGATAACATATTGGAAGATTGCCGGCAATGTAGTATCTATTTGCTGACTCTAGATGGCGTTTAGTCACTTCCTGTTTATACAGGAAGTGAGACCAACCATGTGAATGAGGAAAACATAATTTCAGGAATGGATGACCACTTTGATGTATATGGTGCTTCCGGTTCCAGTGGAAGCCGGAAGTAATTCGCATTTCAACCACACCACAAACAAAGTGGGAATATGAATATAAGTGTCATATTGTGGTTTTGTTTATTGTTTATTTTTATTCATTTAAATTTTCATGTTTACAATACATATTGAGATTGCAGAGTGTACTAAGGCAGTACCTATCTACTGGCTCTAGATGGCGCCTGGCCATGTCATGCTAACACAGGAAGTGAGACCAGTGATGCTTTGCCCTTTAATAAGAAAAACATCAATTTTGGAGTTGATCACCACTTCTGGTTTCGGTATATGCGTCACTTCCAGTTCCGGGTGAAACCGGAAGTGATTCCAATTTCATGCTGCGCCATCAACGATAGTAGTGGGAGTTACAGGGTGTAGTGGGAGGTACTTAAAGTATAAAAGACAGCCAATCACAGACCCTACAAGCTTCTGATGCCCAGTGGGAGGGGCGAAACGCGTCAAGCTAGAGAGGATCTGTGAAGGCTGTTTGGATGCCAAGGCGGCACTTCTTACCCGGTTTTAAAGTTTTTGATGCAAGTGTAATGATTTAAAATGTTTGAAATAAAATCTCACAGTATTACACTATATCCTTTCCTCCATTATTGTCCAACCTTTGACCAAGTAAAGTGTACAGGACTGCAGACCCAGGAGGAGGAGGATAAGAGAGTCCATTCCAGGACAACAGAATACACCTACCTACCCGGTGAATAGAAATCATCTTGACATACAGGCTTTTTTTCCTACTACATCTGGTGAGTGGAGAACCAAGAGGGGGATACAGGAAGTCACCAAATTTCAATTGAGTTGTCTACTATCTATTCCAGTTTTTTGATGAACCACATCTGAATTTCACCCGATGAACTTTATTCAACTATATTAGCACCATATTGGTGCATGAACTTTGTTACCAAGTAAACAGGAGATTGTCACTGTATGTAATCTGACGGCGCTCGTCCCGCCACCCTCCCTTTCCCCTCGAGGCAGCTAAAATTGAAGTATTGGCACATAACACGCACCACACGCTATTTGCACCCGATTTTCATGGTGAAAAGGTGAGTGTTTTACGCCAATAAATACAGTAACTAATAATAATAACTATTACTAACTATTAAATTATACAGTGCCTTGAAAAAGTATTCATACCCCTCTACATTTTGTCATGTTACAACCAAATAGTAAATATATTTTATTGTGATTTTATGTGATTGACCAACACAAAGTGGTGCATAATTGTGAAGTGGAAGGAAAATGATAGATTTTTTTACAAATAAATATGTGAAAAGTGTGGCGTGCATTTGTATTCAGCCCCCCCTGAGTCAATACTTTGTAGAACCGCCTTTCACTGCAATTATAGCTGCAAGTCTTTTTGGGGACGTCTCTACCAGCTTTGCACATCTAGAGAGTGACATTTTGCCCATTCTTCGTTGCAAAATACCTCAAGCTCTGTCAGATTGGATGGAGAGTGTCTGTGAACAGCAATTTCTAAGTCTTGCCACAGATTCTCAATTGGATTTAGGCCTGAACTTTGACTAAAATTCTAACACAAGAATATGCTTCAATCTAAACCATTCCATTGTAGCTCTGGCTGTATGTTTAGGGTCGTTGTGCTGCAAAGTGAACCTCCACCCCAGTCTCAAGTCTTTTGCAGACTCTAGCAGGTTTTCTTCTAAGATTGCTCTGTATTTGGCTCCATTCATCTTTCCATCAACTCTGACCAGCTTCCCTGTCCCTGCTGAAGAAAATCAACCCCACAACATGATGCTACCACCACCATGTCTCACGGTGGGGATGGCGTGTTCAGGGTGATGTGCAGTGATAGTTTTCTTCCACAAAAAAAAGTTCAATTTTGGTCTCATTTGACCAGAGCACCTTCTTCCACGTGTTTGTTGTGTCCCCCAAATGGTTTCTTGCAAACTGCAAACAGGACTTCTTATGGCTTTCTTCTTGCCACTCTTCCATAAAAGCCAGATTTGTGGAGTGCATGGCTAATAGCTGTCCTGTGGACAGATTCTCCCACCTGAGCTGTGGATCTCTGCAGCTCCTCCAGAGTTACCATTGGCCTCTTGGCTGCTTCTCCGATGAATGTTCTCCTTGCCCAGCCTGCCAGTTTAGGTGGATGTCTTGGTAGGTTTGCAGTTGTGCCATACTCTTTCCATTTTCAGATGATGGATTGAACAGAGCTCCGTGAGATGTTCAAAGCTTGGGATATTTTTTTTTTTTTTTATAACCTAACCCTGCTTTAAACTTCTCCACAACTTTATCCCTGATCTGTCTGGTGTGTTCTTTGGCCTTCACAATGCTGTTTGTTCACCAAGGTTCTCCAACAAACCTCTGAGGGCTTCACAGAACAGCTGTATTAAATTATACACAGGTGGACTCCATTTACTAATTAGGTGACTTCTGAAGGCAATTGGTTCCACTAGATTTTAGTTAGGGGTATCAGAGTAAAGGGGGGCTGAATACAAATACATGCCACACTTTTCACATATTTATTTGCAAAAAAAAAAAAAATTAAAAACCTTTATTGAACTTTTTCTTTTCTCTGACTTCATGGGCTGTTTTTTTCTGTATTTTGAGTTTATTATGATCTATTTATTGACACATTGCTTTCTGAATTTTTGAAATCATGTCACTATTTATCACTTCTTAATAGCTCTGCACTTTAGATACTGACGTTATGATAACAGCAAAAAATATATATATTTGTTTTTGCTATATGGGGCCAGGTTTCCTTTCATAATAGGAAAAAGAACACAGGAGATATCCATTACCAGTAAATGAAAGCCCAATTTGTCCTAAAAAAAACAATGTATAATCCACCTTTATAGACCAAGTACCATATATACTCGAGTATAAGCCGAGTTTTTTAGCACATTTTTTTTTTTGTGCTGAAAGTGCCCCCCTCGGCTTATACTCGAGTCAAGCACTTTTCTGCAGCAAAAAAAAAAAAAAAAAAATCCAAATTTGGTATTCAAACCCAGTGGAACTAGCACTACAACATATCCAAATATGGGGTTCCTAGCCCCAAGTGACCCCGAGATACGGGGCCCCAAATTCGGTCAACTGTGTCCATCTGCAGCAATGTCATTTCGGGACCCTTTGGGTCCAGAGACCCCGAATTCTGGCTGCAGCTATGGGGGCATCTAGGAACCCTTAACTACAGAGTTTGAAGTTCGGCAGACCTATGGCTGCAAATGGGCACAGTGAGGCATGCAAATGGGCACAGTGAGGCTGCAAATGGGCATTGTTGACCCTCTTTTCCACTTACAGTAGCTGCGCATTTCTCACCCTAGGCTTATACTCTTGTCAATAAGTTTTCCCAGTTGTTTGTGGTAAAATTAGGTGCCTCTGCTTATATTCGGGTCGGCTTATACTCGAGTATATACGGTAGTTCCGATGATATGTATAGTTTTTACGAACTCATGTCAAAAGTTGCAAAATTTGGTTTAGGCATTAAGATTTGTTTTACCCTCTGTCATGAACGGAATTAAAAAAAAAAAAAAAAACGGGGTTTTCCATTCCAACGCTGCACCCCTTCTCCTACTAGGTGCAGCGTGGAAGTTTTAGTTTGCCTCACCTGCCCGTAGCCAGTGAGGGGGAATTGGGGAATGCATAACCCCACCCACTCATTACACACTGACGTTTAGTAGTCGTTCAGCACAGCTCAAATTTTCAAATGTTGCGTGACCACATTAACACTGTGCCCCATCACATTACAGGCACGTGGTGGCCGATGGGGACAGTGGGGTGGGGGCAAGGTGGGGGAAGCAGCAAAATGCACCTTCGCCTGTGTAGACAAGAATCCTTGCACAGGACCTGTTCAAAGTCATAAAGAAATTATGTGGACCCTTACAGTTGCTTGATTCTGTATATTACTTAAAGCGGAAATAAACCCTTTGAATTAAATAGTTAAAAAAAAAAATGGCATGCCGGAAATGCTACCTGTCACATTGACTATGCTTTCAACCAAACTGTCAAACCATCCAATGGCTGGTGTCATAACTGATCACATGTGCAGCATCATGGCAGTTGAAGATTGAACAGAGGCCAAGATGGCAGCTTCCTTAGCTGAAAACGATAGGAGGGTTTACTTCCACTTTAACTGCATTTCACTATGTAATTAAACCCATGTGGTGTCGCTATACTTACCAATAATCTCCAATAGGTGCTTCATCCGGTGCTCAGGATAGGGCTCATGTTCTGTTTGTCTCCACACATCATCCACTGCTTCCTTTGTAGTTTCTACCAGTTCCACCACCTCAGCCATGGGCAGATTATCCAGACTATTATAATACTGGAACACAATAGACATAACATAAGGTCACAAAATTAGTTATATTATCAACTGCACAAGATCTATCAGAATGACCACAATGAAATATTTTGGTTGCCTAAACCATAACTGGATGATCGTTTTCTCTGTGCAATATGTATTATAAACCATTACTGTGTACACTTTTTTTCCATCCTTTTTTGTATCTCAGTGCTGCCGAGGATCCTTCATTAGCTCCTTTCAACTAGTTTCTGTGTACATGCTATGTTTCCGGTGGCTGTAACTCATTGTTCTGGGTCAGCTTCCAGTCGGATTTTGTCTGAGCATGCATGAAGGCACCAAGGTTTGTAGTCTTCACTTTTATGCCGACACACATACACAGGCACAGTCCACCATTCTCACTATCTGGAATCTGGTCCAGAACAAGGAGATACAGCACAACTGACAGGAACCATGAATCAGACTGAGACAGAAGTGCACTAAAAATCACACTATTTAATAAAATGGTATAAACAGAGCAAACATAGTCAAAACATAGCCAGGAGTTCCGTAACCAGGACGGGTATCCAGAACAAGCCAGAGAAACAGGAGTCCAGAGATTAACGAAGTCTAGTGCAGCAAAAAGGATCAGGAATCAGAAGGGAAGTCAGCCAAGTAAAAAAGTCTTTTACAGGAAAACACAGCAGAGAGAGTCCGGATATATTGACCAAGGCGAAGGCACAGAAGATCTGATCCAATCCATGCAGTTTAAAGGAGTACTAGATGGTTTTGGTTATGTTTTATGTGCAGCTTTTGTGTGGTTTGTATGTTTTGTTGATATGTATACATGTGAAATTTTTATCATATAATAAATACTTTTTGATACTTTTTACAAAAATTGGGTACTGTTATAGTCCTTATATTTATTTTGTTAGGGCCCATTATTTTGCATATTATTGATCAGGATGAGGTACCAGACCTATATGGTCTACCAAATGAGCATCTCTTATGGAGGCCTTCCTCACAATTTCCTATTTTTCTAAAATGTTATATACCACATCTTATCAGTCCTTAGATGTGGTGGCTGCATTTATTTTTTTTGTCTGCCTTTTTTCCTTTATTTTATTTTAACATGGGGATTCTGCAAGTACCAAGCTGCCTATCCTAGGGTGACAACACTGACTTTACTGCATCTCAGAAGAGCAAAGTTCTCACCCCAAGTAAGGAAGTGTGTTAACACTACAGAACACTCCTAACCATCTCCATAATATTGACAGGCAGAGGTGTTCTGTAATCCACACAGGTAACCTGTATAGAATAAATAAAACTGCTGGATACAAGAGGGCATGGTACACACTACAGCACTTGATTTCTTAAAGTGTTACTAAACCCAGGACCCTGCATTCACTATAGCTGGTCTCTCACAGTACAAAGAACATGGGAATGCAATTATTTTAGTAAATATAAACTGCTAAATACCTTTTTTCGTCAGCAGTATATAGCAGTCTTGTGACTTCTATCAGTGTCTGGTTAAAGCTTGTAGGAGGAGTTTTCATTCTGCACTGACTGTACTATCAAGATGCAGGACCCCTGACCCTCTATCTGGACAGTGATGATTGGCCATGTGCTGATCACATGCACTCTCCCAAGAAAAAAAAAAAAAAAACTCTCTAGCAATACACACCAAAATGAACATGTGCTCTGTATTATCATGAAATATATTGGGGACTGTGGAGGAAGGGGAGGATCAAAGAAGACTGGATCAAACAACCTTTTTACACAATGGTTTAACCCCTTAGGTTCCACAGTGAGTATAACAAGCATGCTTTACTGCAAATAGACTGCTTTTACTGTTGTGGGTTTAGTAACACTTTAACCGCTTCCCGACCGCCTCATGTAGATATACGTCTACAGAATGGCACGGGCAGGCAAAACCACGTACCTGTACGTGGCCCTTTAAATGCCTGCCCGTGGGTCGCGCGCCGCCGCCGGCGCGCTCGCGACCCGGTCGGGAGCTCCGTGACCCCGGCCGCGGGACCAGCAGACCCGATCGCCGCTGGTGTCCCGCGATCGGGTTACGGAGCTGAAGAACGGGGAGAGGTTTGTGTAAACAAACCTCTCCCCGCGCTTCCTACTCTGCCTGTTATTGATTGGCTGTTCCCGGTCATCGGGAAAGCCGATCAATGACGTCAGCCCCGCCCCCTAATGTAAAAAAAACACACACACGTCAGAGCCCATAACCCCTCCCCTCCCCCTAGTGGTTAACTCTTTCACTACAACTTAAGCATTTAAATAGCATTGATTGCTGTATAAATGACAATGGTCCCAAAAATGTTTTAAAAATGTCCGATGTGTCTACCATAATGTCGCAGTCACAATAAAAATCGCTGATCGCTGCCATTACTAGTAAAAAAAAAAATATTAATAAAAATGCTATAAAACTATCCCCTATTTTGTAAACGCTATAACCTTTGCGCAAACCAATCAATAAATCGCTAATTGCGATTTTTTTTACCAAAAATATGTAGAATACGTATCGGCCTAAACTTAGGAAAAAAAAATGTTTTTTTTATATATTTTTTGGGGATATTTATTATAGCAAAAAATATTGCATTTTTTTCAAAATTGTCGCTCTATTTTTGTTTATAGCGCAAAAAATAAAAACCGCAGGTGCGATCAAATACCACCAAAAGAAAGCTCTATTTGTGGGGAAAAAAAAGGACGCCAATTTTATTTTGGAGCCACGTCGCACAACCGCGCAATTGTCAGTTAAAGCGACGCAGTGTCGAACCGCAAAAAGGGGCCTGGTCCTTTGGCTGCCAATTGGTCCGGGGCTGAAGTGGTTAAGTGACAACTTTTATTTATTTTTGTAAAGCATTCCCTGAAAATAGAGGAGGACACTTTTCTGCAACAGGTTGATAGTCAAAGCCACTGCCAACTCCTATTTTCTTTTCTTTTTTTCTATTTTTTTCCACTCAATTACATTTCATTGTGTTTAAATAAGTTATTCACAGATTTTCACTGATCATTCCATTCGATTTCAATCAAAGTCTCTATGAAGCCCATTTGTTTAATGATAACCCTTCAACGCTTTGACCCTCACCAGGACTACAGTCTGAATGCTCTCGTTTCTTTCTGTAAAAAATAAAATTGCCATTTTGCGTCCAGCTAAGAAAAGCCTATGAATGATTCTCAATACATTTCAACTTTTAATCACTAGATGGCACTGTTGCACAAATGTATATATTCTATGAACAAGCTTAGTTTTCTGACATACATTTCTGCTGTTTAAAATAAAATTTTAAAGCTGAATTTTTTTTTTTTTTTAATTCGCGTCCAGCGGGCACTTTGGTTTTGAAAAGGCACTACTCTATTGTGAAAAGCGTCTTCCCTCCCCTGTCTGTACATCTGTGCTTTTCTTATATGGATTATCAAAAAAAAAGACTATTGTTGGATCTTTGGTTGGGTGTGCAGCCAGATCTTCATTGCTTCATTGCTTGGATTAACACAGGTGCAACTGGGCTCACACCCCAGACTACATAGACCATATAGCCATTTGCGGCTCATCTTTGAGCAGAGGAATGTGGGTGCAATGTCAATCACCTGTAGACTCTTCATCCACCTCTATGTCTGCACTGAGCTATGAACTTTGTGTAAATGGACTACAAGTGCGGAAACCATTGAGAACTACATATCTGTCTGCCTCGGTGACAGACAGGCAGGGCCAGATTAAGAACATCATGGGCCTGGTGCTGAGGATTTTGGTGGGGCCTTCTATAAACGATAAATAAATAAATAGGACTGCAAACAATTTTTTGTTATAACAAATTAAATTAAAGAGAGAGGGAGGATGAGAGAGGGAGGATGAGAGAGAGAGAGAGAGAGAGAGAGAGAGAGAGAGAGAGAGAGAGAGAGAGAGAGAGAGAGAGAGAGAGAGAGAGAGAGAGAGAGAGAGAGAGAGAGAGAGAGAGAGAGAGAGAGAGAGAGAGAGAGAGATGTGAGGGGTAAGGGAAAGAGGATGAGAGAGAAAGGGGGGGGGATGAGAGAAAGAGGATGCACATGAGCATGCGTGGGAATAACATCAACGCAGCCCAACCAAGGCAAGTGACCGAAGGCACAGAACCCAGAAGGAAGACCGGGTAAAGATGGAAGTGCCCGGGCCGGATTGATCACAGCACAGCACTGGAGGGCTCAGTCTGACAATTTAAGTGTACCCTAATGTGCTAATATGCTGTGAATACTTGTACATTATGGCATAACCTACCTCAGGGCCTCTAAAAAATAGTAATGTTAGAAACGTTTACTACCGCTTTAATATCATTGGAACCCAGGAGCCTCTAATGGGGCCCCCTACTGACCCGCATAGTTGCCAACATTTTCAAAAATATTTTCAGGGACACTTTTTTACAAGTGCTATATTTTAGAGTAGCTGACGTCCCCTATATTCATCTATACATCACAATAGTAATTACAAAATTAAATAAGTACTAATAATGGGGCAGAACAAATATGAGGACTGAGATTTCCTTTAGTTGAACTAACAAAAGTGTGCCCGTTCTAGAGCTGGTAACATTGAGGATATTCAGTATAATTTTAAAGAACTGTTTTTGTGGGTAAGAGGCATAAGGGAGGAGAATGGATAGTATAAAAGTGGGAAGTATGTGCAGGTGAGGGAGAGGAATGTGGAGGGTCCAACAGTGGGCATTATGTACATGAGAGGAGTGCGGAGGGTATGACAGAAGGCACTATATACAGGAGAGGAGTGTGAAGAGTATGACAGTGGGCAGTATGCACAGCAGAGGAGTGTGGAGGGTATGACAGTGAGCAGTATGTACAAGAGAGAAGTGTATGACAGCGGGCACTATGTACAGGAGAGGAGTGTGGAGGGTACGACAGTGGGCACTATGTACAAGAGAGAAGTGTATGACAGCGGGCACTATGTACAGGAGAGGAGTGTGTAGGATATGACAGCGGGCGTTATGTATAGGAGAGAAGTGTGGAGGGTATGACAGTGAGCAGTATGTACAGGAGAGAAGTGTGGAGAGTATGACAGTGGGCACTATGTATAGGAGTGGAGGATGAAGGGAATCTGGGAAGGAAACATTTAAAGGTTTGTGGAAGGAGTGTAGGGACTGCGTAGTGGTTAAGCGGGCCATACATGGATTGAAATTACACCAATTAAGCAGAGACCAGCCATAGTCGATCTATGTATGGGCTACCTGGTTTTACACAAGTCAATCTATTAACCAACTTGAGTACAACCAGCCTGTCAGGTTTTCCCCAAAACAATCAGTGCTGCCAGCTATAGTTAGCAACACTGATCACGTTTGAAAAATTGCTGCGCAAATATCGTGTAACATAAACAGCTGCAAAGACCACCATTTTATTCCATTGGGTGTCTGCTAAAACAATATATATAATGCTTGAGGCTTCTGAGTAATTTTCTATAAAAAAAAAAAAAAAAAAGATGATTTTTACATGTAGGAGAGAAGTGTCAGAATTGGCCTGGGTGGCAAAGGGTTATTTATCATAAGTAATATGCAAATAATTATTATAAGCACTGTGAGTTCATCCTCTCAGTCTGCTGCAGAGTGTTCCAGCTTGTATTTAAACTGGCCGCTCTGCATGTAGCTTCTGATCGACTGCGCAAGCAGCCCCATATCTCGGGAACCATAGACTATAGCAGCCCCATATTTTAACCAGTGCTGGAGTAGGTCTTTAGCTACCGACCCCCCAAATGGGGTCTCTGTGACTCCTGATCGCTGAGCTACAACCCTCAAAGTCGATCTTTTTTATTTTATTTTTTTTTTAGAAATTTTTTTTTTTGGGGGCAAATGGGCCTATCTTGAGAAAGGGGCCTGGAGCTGCAGCTCCAATAGCCCCTATGTTAATCCGGCCCTGCAGACAGGACTTGTAGTTCATTCATTCACAGATCTCTGAACGAATGACACGGCTGTATGGCTAAGAACCCCTCACACGCTGTTACATGGTTGTCACATTTGCACTATATTACAGGTTACACTCTAAATATGGGTGTAAGATGTAACATGGTGCAAAAGTTGGAGCTACTTTACTTATCCATTCCACTGCCTGGATATATTAATGAATGCAAATCTGTATCAATTTGTTTATTTTACATCTGCCTAGAGTTCAGCCTTAAGTGTGGCCATCCAACCATTCAGTATAAGAAACATGCTGATAACATCACAGAAAAAAAAGGGAATACCTTTTCAATAGTTTGAAAAAGATTCATAAAATGCGCCGCTCTTTCCCGGATGTTAGGCTTACTTCTGCTCTCTGCGATTTCTGCCCAGAACTGAAACTCATCACTGGGGGTTATGATACCTGGAAGACACACAGAAAAAAAAAAAAAGAAAACATTTCCATTTGGTGTTAAACACAATGAAGCCCAATTTTGAAAACTGCAAAGAACTAATAATGGCGTTGACTAGAATATTCAAGAAGACAGATTTGGTTCTATTTCCTAGCCTGCAATAAAATTTTGAATTTGAAGGGGAATTAAATGCTCCTTTCAGAATGGTGCCATCCTTAGGCGTGCGCACGGGGTGTGCCTGGGCACACTCTAAATCACCCTGTGTGTATTAGAGTAGCGGAGGGCCGGCTGTCTCCCGAGATCTCCATCTTTGGCACTGAGGGTAGTGAGATACCTGAAGCAGAGGTGGCTGTGCTGTCGGTTGTCAACTCTCCACTCCCTGCGGCACCCCACTACTATCACAGTGTCTTTCCCCTGCCCGCTGGGCTGCTCTGAAAGAATGAAAGAATGCATCCATGGGAGTGTGTACCTCACGCTGCCTGTGAAACAGTTTTTAACATTCAACAGATGGTGAGGCTTACAAAAGCTGCTCAGTGTGTGAAACTGCCAGGTAATGTAACTGCTTGCAGGGAGAAAGCCAGCTGTCAACACTGAGTGGTGATATCGGGGGTGGGCGGGACCGAACAGCTATCAAACACCCCCCAATGGGATGGGGACTGGGTGGACCGCTAAATTTATGTGGCCCGCCCCCTTGAAGCAGCCCAATCATTGGCTGGTGTTTGATAGCTGCTCAGTCCTGCTCACCCCTGATATCGCATCTTCAGTTCTTGCAAGCCTCACTATCTGCTGAATGTGAAATCCCCCCCTCCCCCTGTCAGTGCTGCCAATCAGTGCCGCCCATCAGTGCCGCTGCCCATCAGTGCTGTCAAACAGTGACGCCTATTAGTGCCAATCACTGCTGCCAATCAGAGCTCATCACTGCTGCCAATCAGAGCTCATCACTGCTGCCAATCAGAGCTCATCACTGCTGCCAATCAGAGCTCATCACTGCTGCCAATCAGAGCTCATCACTGCTGCCAATCAGAGCTCATCACTGCTGCCAATCAGAGCTCATCACTGCTGCCAATCAGAGCCCACCAGTGCAGGGATGGGGAGAGTACCTCACTGGTCAAGTACATTGTCTATGGGGGGACCGGCCTGGTCGGGCTCAACTGAAATCTGTCGATGTAATGCCACATGCCGATCTTTAGTATACTATCTCTCGTTACCCATGAGTGCTGCCAATCAGTGCCCGTTAGTGCTGCCCATCAGTGCTGCCAAAGACCAGATATGGCACCAACCATTTTAGGGCTTGTAAGATCTTTGAGAACTGACATAAGCCAACTGGCATGCCACCCCACGATGCTCCATTTGGCCCCCAGAAGCAAAGACAAGAATGGGCAGTTTAATTATTATTATTCAGGATCTTTTAAAGCAGCAACAGTTTGCAAAGCGCTTTACAAAATGAGGGCAAACTGTGCAGTTACAGTAAAATTCAATACAGGAGGAATCAGAGAGCCCTGCTCGTTAGAACTTACAATCTAAGAGGGATGGTCAAGTGATACATAAACAAATAACTGTGGGATGTGTGCTGATGGAGAAAATAAAAAAGTTTAGTTGTTATGTGAGGGCAGAATAGGCTTCTCTGAAGAGAAGGGTTTTAAGAGATTGCCTACATGTGGACAGAGTATGAGATTGTCAGACAGATTTGGTTAAGGAGCTCCAGAGGATGAGAGAGGTTCTGGAGAAGTCCTGGAGGTAACAATGGTGCCAGGAGGTCCAGGGAGGAGCAAAGAGAACGATTAGGTTGGTATTTTGAGACTGGGTTAGTGATGTAGTGGGGGGCCGAGTTATGGATGGCTTTGTAAGTTGTTGTTAGTATTTTTAATTTTTTGTTGGGTGAGCGGAAGCCAATGGAGGGATCAGCAGAGAGGGGTAGGTAATGTCGATGAATCTGGCTGCAGCATTCATGATGGACTGAAGGGGGGGATACAGTAGTCTATGTAAAGGTAATCTAACGAGGAGGGGGGTTGCAGTAGTCGAGGTGGAAGATGACCAGGGAGTGAATTAAAAGCTTTGTGGCATCATTGGTTAGGAAGGGGCATAAGATTAGAACAGTGATTAGATTTAGGGCTGAAAGAAGAGTTCAGAGTCCAGGATTACAACTAGCAACCTGGCATGTGGAGAAGGAAGGATAGTTGTGCCATCAATCTCGCCAGAGAAGTTAGGTGAAGGAGCACGTGGGGAGAAAATATGAGCTCGGTTTTGAATAGACTGACTTTGTGGAAGTGGTGTGACATTCAGACAGATACGTCTGTTAGTGATTGCGTGAGGAGACCGATGGAGTGACCTGAAGGGTAGAGAGATAAACAATATTGCCAAAAGTATTGGGACGCCTGCCTTTACACGCACATGAACTTTATTGGCATCCCAGTCTTTGTCCGTAAGATTCAATATTGCATTGGCCCACTCGTTGCAGCTATAACAGTCTCAACAGCAGTCAAGTTCCTCCACCCCAAACTCGCTCATCCAATCATTTGGTGGAGGGGGGATTATGGTTTGTGGTTGTTTTTCAGGGGTTGGGCCTGGTCCCTTAGTTTCAGTGAAGGGAATGCTTAAGGCGTCAGCATACCAAGACATTTTGGACAATTTCAGGGGATGGCCCCTTCCTGTTCCAACATGACTGTGCCCCAGTGCACAAAGCAAGGTCCATAAAGACATGAATGAGCGAGTTTAGGGTGGAGGAACTTGGCTGGAATGCACAGAGACCTGACCGCAACCCGATAGAACACCTTTTGGATGAATTAGGGTGGAGACTATGAGCCAAGCTTTCTTGTCTACATCAAATGCGCTTCTGGAAGAAAGGTCAAACTTTCCCATGGACAGCCTTCCCAAAAGAGTTGAAGCTGTTATAGCTGCAAAGGGTGCGCCAACTCAAAATTGAACCCTACAGACTAAGACTGGGCTGCTATTAAAGTTCATGTGCGTGTAAGGCAGGCGTCCTAATACTTTTGCCAATATAGTGTATATTTTGGTGTCATCAGCATAGAATAAGTACTGGAAGCCATGGGAGGCTATCAGCTGACCCAGGGAGGAGGTGTAGATTGAAAATAAGAGAGGTCCAAGAGCAGAGGAGGAGGTAGAGTTGTAAGTAACACTGAAAGTGTGGTGAGATGGGTAAGATGAGAACCAATGAAGAGAACAAAGGAATAGTTTATTTTTATTTTATATTTTAATAGGAGGGAGTGGTTAACTGTATAAAAGGCCATTGGTTTTAGCCATTAGCAAATCGATGGCAAGTTTTAGTAGAAACATGGGCAGGAAGCCTGAGCCTTCCTCCCACAATGCAGTGAGCAGCCAATCATAACACACCAATGCTTTCACAAGGACCCAGGAAGAGACTCCTTAGCTCTGTGTAAGCTCTGAATGGAGAGACCTACAGCTTACATAGTGCTAGTTCTCTTTGTCACCATGGGCAAGTGAAGTAGCAGGGGAGTGAAGAAAAGGAAAAGCATAAGCAGCTACACTGACAAAGTCCATGTTAACTATAAAGCCAAACCCTGGGCTAAAGAACTTTCTATGAAAATTGTGCCCCAGGCAGGGATGATCACTGCATGATCAAGAATTCAGAGGCGTGCTACATTTTGAGAGAGGTCAGCTTTTGACATCTTATGTGTTTCTATCTACACAGGATTTTTTACATAATAAATGAACAAATGCAATGCACACAAACCTTGCAGGCTGTCTCCTCCACCAGACTTAGAACCATCTCTGCTAGACACAGGCCTTCTCAGCACACTGCCTAGACCAGCCTCTAGGTCACTGAGCAAAGCCTGCAGCTTGGGATCAAACTCCTTGCTCCATTTCTCATCCTTAGGAAAAAAACATTGATAATCAGAGATGACCAACACAGAACGGCATATTAAAAACACCAGAATATAAATAAGACTAAAAGAAAAGAAAATGTCTTTTAACAGAACACATAAGACCAGTGACACCATGCCAAATTTAAAGAGGAATTTCACTCCGAAAAAGACTCTTACTGGAGTCCAGCGATGTGCCGATTATTCTTACCGCTGCAGGTCGGCAGTGCCATTTTGAATATGGGACCAAATTGCGACTTCATAAGGAATCACAGTCGCCTCCCCACTGCACATGTGCGAGATCATGCGGCGCTGTGGTTCGGGGGGGGATGGGCAGAGAGCATGCCTAAGTGATCGTCATTCTCACCTGGGTGAGATTTGAGGAAGCGGGAGAGGTTACAAAAAAAAAAAAAAGCGTTAGGGACGGGGGGGGGGGTGGGGGGATGGGGTGGTGGGAGATTATGTATTTTCTCCTCGGAATCCTGTCCAGGCTATCCACTGGTCCGCTGTCTCAGGAGAACTAATAGCGGAACCAGGGGGCAACTGGTACAGCAGCCTTAGTGGCTAGAGGAAACACAAAAAGAACTGAGGCCGGGTTAGTACTGGTATGACACAACTGTTATCCTACTTTGCCCTGCGACATCAATCCTACATCGGTCCTGCTTCCATCTGACATGAATAAACAGGATAAGATTTTGCTCCGACTTTGAGATAGTCTGACATGTCCTTTGACCAATCAAAACAATCCCAGTGTGACAACAATTCCTTTTACTGCTTCTGTAATCACCATGTCGGATGCCACAAGTAAGATGGTTAAGACAAGGATCCAACTTTGATCTGACTTCAATGATACTCAATGGGCTGATGTCGGACCAAAGTAGTGCAGGAAGCTTTTACAAAGTCTGACAGACTTGTGTCGGACCAGTTAAGACGGCTCTCATAGGGAAACATTGATTTAAACACATCATGCGACATGAGCTCCCAATGTCGGAGCGTTTGTCATATCAGTGTGAACCCGGCCTCACGAGTGATCTGTTCTTTTTTAATAATGGAGGTTAAAGTGGTTGTAAACCCTTACAAACCACTTTGACCTACAGGTAAGCATAGATTAAGGCTTACCTGTAGGTCCAATAAATATCTCCTAAACCTACCTACATGGTTTAGGAGATATTTAGAAAAGAAAAGGCACCGCTATCTACGATGCATGCGCCGTAGACAGCGGCGCACAGGCGCACTGCGCATGCCGAGATCACGGCGATATGCCGCTCTCGTGCGCATGCGCGGGAGTGACGTCATCGCCGCTCCAGCGAATGACAGCGCTGGAGCGGCGAGACCCGGAAGTCACTCCGGGTTTGATGGCGGCGCAGAAGATCGTGGATGAGGACTGCTTCGGGGGCTTCGTTCTCAGGGCATTCGTTCTCAGGGCATAATGAGCTAGTATGCTATGCATACTAGCTCATTATGCCTTGGCCTTGCAGGTTCCGTTTTTTTTTTTTTTTTTTTAAATTGGCTTTACTTCCTCTTTAATGTGTTCCCTGTTTTCAGGTGGTCGGAGCCTTCTCTCATTGCTGCCCTGTAAGATGAATAAAAATTGTCAAAATTGCAGGGAGAGGGCGGGGGAGGAGGATCGAAGAATTTAATAGACAACGCTTTCACTTTTGAATGAAAGTCCACATTTAATAACCAGTTTTAATACGATTTTGATTGCAATGTGCTAACAGGTAACTACAGGAAGTACGGGGCTGAGTGCCTTTCTGTCAGGATCAGCAAATGTTTTTCTGTACTTACAAGTTGCGGAAATGTACATGTATTGCAGAGATATACCGTTTATAAAAGACAAAGCTCTTATTGCATGATCACATAGATAAGTAATGTTTTGGGTCTGCACAGGGGCACTACATCAGGTATGTGATTTAATAAGACACACCACAGCAACTCACCTTTAATAACAATGGAGCAAAGATCTGCCTGACAGCCTGGTATAGGGTATTGATTGGGGAATCCAGCATAGATGAAACCAATACATTTTCATGCAGATTGTCCTCTGTGATGACTTCTGGTCGTATCTTGAAATATACAAGAACTTTTTCTTTTGTGTCACTGGAGTCCACCTAACAAAGTAATCATATAAAGACACAATCTTATACTGAATATACCACATGTACTGTAATTGTTATTCATACACATAGAATCCTTTTTTAGTTGTCAGAGTCTTCTCTACTTTGGACGAGAAACAGTAGGGTTGATTTAGGCCCCTTTCACACATGCGGACCGTATGTCTGCATTTCATCCATCCGTTTTCAGATGAAATACGGACATACATACATCCCTATGGGATAGCGGGTGTCAGCGGATGAACATCCGCTGACACCCGATATCGTCCGTCCCCGCTATGGTCTGATTCTGCAGACGGAGGAAAATACTATTTTTCTATCCGTCTGCAGAGTGGATCGGATGAACACGGACAGACGGTCCGTGTTCATCCGATCCTCCATAGAGGAGATCGGAGATCTGACAGGGCGGTCCACCCTGTCATCCGCCGGCTCAGCGGAGCGATCCCCGCTGAGCAGCGGATGTTTACGGGGCGGATCATTACGGATCCGTCCCGTGTGAAAGGGGCCTTACTAAAACTGGAGAGTGTAAAATCTGGTGCAGCTGTGCATGGTAGCCAATCACCTTCGAACTTCAGCTTGTTCAATTAGGCCCCCGTTCACAGCGGGACGATTTTACGCGCCAAATCAGAGCCCAGTGCCGCCAACGTCCGAATCGGTGCAGCGCCACACCGATTCCCAAAAGTAGTTCCTGCACTACTTTTAGCGACTTCGGGGGCAATTTCAATAGACATCTGTGCATGAACCCGCACACATGTCTCTGAAATTTCCCTCGAACTCGCAATGAAATCGTTTATCCAAACCTGCATTCAGTGTGAACTTAGGCTAAGCCGACAAAAAAAACATGGAAGCCGATTGGTTTCCAGCTTATAAATGTATCTGAACTTAGAGAAACTTCTTTGTATTGGCCCCATATCTCCCCTCTCCCGGCAGCGACATTATGGCGCATGCGCAAATGTGTCACAGGGCTATGCCCGGCCTTCAGGTCTTGGCAGAGCCCTTTGGCTGGCACATCTGTGCAGGTGACTTCCCACTCTTGTGCAAAGACTTGGGACATCATAATAAAATGTCTTTGCACAGATGTTTGGGGAAAACCCAACACAGATAACTGTCCTAAATGTAAAAAAAAACAAAAATAGGTTGATATCCCAGAGAGAGGAGAGGAGGAAGGGAAATAAGACATTTGCACTAGAGTGAAGGTCTGCTTTAAAAACAAAAATGTAATGTATTGCAGAAGACCAGTCCTTAGATATGGTGGCTTCAATGGTTTTCAAGCTCTTTTTGTTTTTTCGTCACCCTATGCTTGGACTACAAACACCTCCCCTTGTCCTCATGTCCATTTTCACAGATGCAGCCAATAATATCAAAATCAACCCCTCTGTGTTACTCACCCCTGAACCCTGAATTGTACATTACTTTCTACTAAACTCAGAAGTCAGCGTTACCTACTACTGATCTGTAAAATGTAAAGAAGGAGGGCCAATGCTCTTTTGCCCATATTTCTCCTGTGTCTCAGGTTCCGCCACTGTTGGCTGATGTCACTCAGCTCCCCCAGAGGGATACCGACATTAACGTCAGGATCTGCCCAGATTCCTGACCGGCAGCTGGCTCAGCCTCTCAGTGCACTGCTGTAAGCCTGAGCAAGGAGCTCCCTCCCCCTCCACAGCTTGGTACTCCGGTGAGTACTGGAGGGGAAGAGCAGAGAGCCACTGACACAGTCACCGGCTCTCTGCTCACTGAAGACCGATCAGCGGTATTTGTTCACTTAGTTCTCAGTCTTAGAGGCTGCATCCACCTAGGCGAGTATGTATGTTTGACTTTTGAAATCCTGCACTTCTCTTTTAAGTTACTTACTACGGTCCGCCAAACCCTGCGCCACTTACTACGCTCCGCCAAACCCTGCACCACTTACTACGCTCCGCCAAACCCTGCGCCACTTACTACGCTCCGCCAAACCCTGCGCCACTTACTACGCTCCGCCAAACCCTGCGCCACTTACTACGCTCCGCCAAACCCTGCGCCACTTACTACGGTCTGCCAAACCCTGCGCCACTTACTACGCTCCGCCAAACCCTGCGCCACTTACTACGGTCTGCCAAACCCTGCGCCACTTACTAAGGCCCCCAAACTCTGTGCCACATTCCACTGATCTCTGAACTCCAAGTTACATACTACCGATCCACTACATTACTTACTCCTCACCCCTGAACTCTACGTTAAATACAAATTGGTCCCTGAGTTCTATGGGGTCATCTCACTAAAGGATTCCGCATATGACATGATGGTCACTGGACTCATTATCCAGAAATATTGCATGAGACAATAAAAGAGAGTGTATTCAAAGTAAAATATCAAATGTTAGGTAAATACAACGCATTTGTTAAAAAAGTGAGATAAATACTACAAAAAAAAAAAGATAAAAATGATTAAAAGCGGTGTTCCAGTCTTTTTTTGTGTTTCTTAAAAGTCAGCAGCTATAAAAAGTGTGTCTGCTGACTTTTAATTAACGATGTGGCGGCCCAAAGCCTCGGTCCTCTCCCCGGCGCTGGCATTACAACTCTGGACACCTGGCTGTGACAGCTTACGGCTTCACAGCTGGGTGCGCACTGCGCCTCCTTAAAGAGGAAGTAAAGCCTCTTTAAAAAAAAAAAAAAAAACGGAAACCTGCAAGGCAAAGGCATAATGAGCTAGTATGCATAGCATACTAGCTCATTATGAATAACTTACCTGATAACGAAGCCCCCGGAGCGGTCCTCATCCACGACCTTCGCCGCCGCCATCAATACGGGAGTGACTTCCGGGTCTCGCCGCTCCAGCGCTGTGATTCACTGGAGCGGCGATGACGTCACTCCAGCGCATGCGCAGGAAAGCGGCATATCGCCGTGAACTCGGCATGCGCAGTGCGCCTGCGCGCCGCTGTCTACCGCGCATGCACCGTAGACAGCGATGCCTCTTTTTTTCTAAATATCTCCTAAACCATGTAGGTTTAGGAGATATTTATTGGGCCTACAGGTAAGCCTTAATCTAGGCTTACCTGTAGGTCAAAGTGCTTTGGAAGGGTTTACAACCACTTTAATGATCAGGCAATCTTCTGGGACTTGTGATGTGTCCTAGAAAATTGCAGGGAGGATGAGAACTTCCAGTCGGATCGCCTAGGAATACCAGAAGTGGGAGCTGGCACCTGTCAAAACTTTTGGGTGAAGCTCCACTTTAAAGCATTAGTAAAGCCTGCTTTGTTATTTTTACCTACAAGTAAGCCTATAATAAGGCTTACTTGTAGAAAAAATGAATATCTCCTAAACTTGCACTGTTTAGGAGATACTTACCCTGCATGCAGCTGCTGATGTCACTGGCGCATGCGCTCTGAAGGTCCGGCATACTGTGCCGGACCTTCAGAGCTTCTTGCTGGAACCGAGGGCTCCCACACGTATACGTGGAAGTGACGTCATTGCAGCTTCGGCCACTCACAGTGCCGGAGCCCGCAAACCCAGAAGAAAGGTCGGGGGAAGAGGTCAACCCCCTCAGCGGTGATCGGGCAGCGCTGGAAGGGCTTCCTTCTAGGGTAATTATTTCATAATGTGCTAGTATGCGATACATACTAGCACATTATGCCATTGTCTTACAGGTATATATTTTTTTTTATTCTGCAGCTGTTTACTACCGTTTTAAAGTAAATTCACTAACACACACATTCATTATTTAGTGTACCGCCTGTTGTGGACAGCCAGTCATTTAGTAAAGCACAAAACAACAATGAGATGAAACTCTGCACTGGACAGTAAATAAAAAGTATACAATGTATCAGTGTGGAAATGTTGTACCCTGAGCTCTGGATGAAAATAAATTGTAACATTTCACTAGAATGTTTTCTAGTTTCACAATATTTATGAGGACATTCCTTTACAGAACCCTCTTCCTCTGGTGCAGCGTTAGGCCCCTTTCACACGGACGCAGTCAGTTTAGGCACGTCAAAAACGTATCAGTTCTTATCCGTTGTCTCATCCGTTTTCATCCGTCATCCGTTCCGTTAATGTCCGTTTTCATCCGTTTTTTGTCCGCTTACATCCGTAAATGCACACGTTTACGTCCGTTTTTTCATCCGTTTTTTCATCCGTTTTGTTCCGTTTATATGTGTGCCTGTGCCTTTAAGAGGTTGAGTTCACAGATAAACACAAAACGGATGTTAACGGATGTTAACGGATCGGACGTTGACGGACGATGTCCGTCAACGTCAGTTAATATCCGTTTTGACGGATCTGAACGTATCCTTGTACGTTTAAAAAAACGGATAAAAACGGAAGCGGATGTTAACTGATGGTGACGGATGTTCATCCGTCTGCCCATAGGAATGCATTGTCGTCCGTCGACGGATGGAAGAAAAACGGATAGACGGTCCGTCCGTGTGAAAGGGGCCTTAGCATGTACCAAAAAAATTAAAAAAAATTAATAAAAAAAGGAAAAAATAAAAATAAAGTCAACAATAAAATTTGTTTGCAAGTTAAAAACTGTTTTTTTTGCTAGAAAATTACTTAGAACCCCCAAACTAGAGAATAAAATGGTGGTCGTTGCAATACTTTCTGTCACACCGTATTTGAGCAGCGGTCTTACAAGCGCACTTTTTTGAAGTAAAAAATAAGACAACAATAAAGTTCGCCCAATTTTTTTTTATATTGTGAAAGAATGTTATGCCAAGTAAATTGATAACCAATATGTCACACTTCAAAATGGAATCGTGACAAACTTTTACCCTTAAAAAGCTCCATAGGCGAAATTTAAAAAATTCTACAGGTTGCATGTTTTGAGTTACAGGAGGAGGTCTAGGGCTAGAATTATTGTTCATACTTTACCGATCGCGGCGATACCTCACATGTGTGGTTTGAACACCATTTTCATATGTGGGCGCTACTCACATATGCGTTCGCTTCTGCATGCGAGCTCATCGGGACGGGGCGCATTAAAACATTTTTTTTTTCTTATTCATTTTACATTTTATTTTTACACTGTTTTTTTTTAAAAAATAAATAAAAAATGTCACTTTTATTCCTATTACAAGGAATGTAAACATCCCTTGTAATAGAAAAAAGCATGATAGGACCTCTTAAATATGAGATCTGGGGTCAAAAATACCTCAGATCTCACATTTAGACTAAAATGCAATCGAAAAAAATAAAAATTAAAAAAAAATGTCCCTTTAAGAGCTATGGGCGGAATGACATTTTGACATTGCTTCCCCTCACTCGTCTCCATACTGAGCCAGCAAGAGGACGCGATCACCTCCGCCCCTGCCGACGGCTCCGGTAAGCGGCAGAGGGAACCAGATCGCAGCGGGAGGGGGGGCCCTTATCCCACCACTGATAAAAGTGATCTTGCGGTGAATCCGCCGCAGAGACCACTTTTATCTTGTAGCGGACCGCCCGCTGAAAAGGAGGATTACCGGGGTTATGGCAGCTAGCTGCTGCCATAACAACGATATCCTCCTTCAAACAGCCGCTATAAACCTGTGGCGGGCGGTCCGTCAGTGGTTAACAAACACACACTCACCTGTCCCACGGTCCAGCAATGCGGCCTCCCGAAGCCTCGCTCCTCTCCCTCTCCGCTCCCCGCCGCCGGCATTGCAAGTGTGGGCAACCGCTGTGGCATCTTGCAGCTTCACAGCCAGCTGCGAGTTGCGCTCAGTGGCCGGGCAATCTTATGGGACCTGTAACCTGTCCCAGAAGATTTCAGGGAGGGAGGGAGATATGAGGAGTCGCCTAGGAAGCGAGATAGCGGAAGTGGGAGCTGGGTACCTGTCAAAACTAGGGGGGTTAGGAGGGCTTAAAGCGGAAGTTCCACTTTTGGGTGGAACTGGAGGAGGAGGAGACGCAAGGGGAAGAAGGGGACGCAAGGGGAGGAAGGGGGACGCAAGGGGAGGAAGGGGACGCAAGGGGAGGAAGGGGGACGCAAGGGGAGGAAGGGGACGCAAGGGGACAAAGGGGAGGAAGGATAGTAAGGGGACACAAGGATAGGAAGGATAGGAAGGGGACACAAGGATAGGAAGGGGACACAAGGATAGGAAGGGGACACAAGGATAGGAAGGGGACACAAGGATAGGAAGGGGACACAAGGATAGGAAGGGGACACAAGGATAGGAAGGGGACACAAGGGGAGGAAGGATAGGAAGGGGACACAAGGATAGGAAGGGGACACAAGGATAGGAAGGGGACACAAGGATAGGAAGGGGACACAAGGATAGGAAGGGGACACAAGGATAGGAAGGGGACACAAGGATAGGAAGGGGACACAAGGGGAGGAAGGGGACACAAGGATAGGAAGGGGACACAAGGGGAGGAAGGGGACACAAGGGGAGGAAGGGGACACAAGGGGAGGAAGAGAGAGGGTGAACAGCACTGTGTACCTTGTGTCAGTAAGGCTGGCACTGTGTAGCCCCTCCCCCCAGTACCCCATTGACCCCCATGTCTGTACCTTGTTGGAGAAGCTGACCCGGGCCCCGCTCCTCCTGGCGGACAGGGTGAACTCACTGGCATCATCCAGGAACCGGTTCAGCTCCGGACAGTCCTCCGCCGGCAGCCCGAAGTAATTGTGCACGGTGGTGAGGAGGAAACGTTTCCTCGGGTCCCCGGGTCCGGCCGGCATGTTCCCCGCACTGCACCTACACCTCACTCCTAAGCAGCAGCTTGTTGAAGGGCCGCTACCATAGCAACGCGGCCATAAGCGCTACAGTTTGGAGAAGCGCCGCGTCCGTACGTGCGCGCACACGGAACCTCGGGCACGCGCGCTGCTCTATTTTGTGAAGAGCGCAGAGCTGTGGAAGAAGTTCTTCACTGCAGGGAGAGATGTAAAGGGGACCTCTGATGGAAAATGTTAGTTTCCTGGCTGTTCTTGTGACCCCTGACATGAAAGCAATGTGTGTATGAGGAAAGTCAGAGATGGTCATGTATATGTTCGAGGACCGGCCAGGTGAAAAGTATTGAAGCCAGAGGATCTGTATGACAGCCAGACATCCGGCATTTCCACAGAAAGCCCCCATGTTCCTCTTATGACTCTGTCAGGATTAAGTGTAACTAAAGGCAATTTTTAATTTTGGATAGAGTAAGGGAGGGTTATAATCCCTGTCAGGTTTTTGCCATCTGTGGCCCATTGCTGAGATTTCCCTTCACTTCCTGTCCCATAGCCAAACAGGAAGTGAGAGGAAATCCCTGCAAATTAAGACCTAATCTATTTTTTAGACCTGTTTACAAGTTAAAATCATTTTTTTTTGCTAGAAAATTACTAAGAACCCCCAAAAATTATATCTAGAATAGAGAATAAAATGGCGTTGTTGCAATACTTTTTGTCACACCGTATTTGCGCAGCAGTCTTACAAGCGCACTTTTTTTGTAAAAAAAAATACACTTTTTTGAATTAAAAAATAAGACACCAGTAAAGTTAGCCCAAATGTTTTTTTTTTATATTGTGAGAGATGAAGTTACGCTGAGTAAATTGATACCCAACATGTCACGCTTAAAAGTTGTGCCTGCTCGTGGAATGGCGACAAACTTTTACCCTTAAAAATCTCCATAGGCGATGTTTAAAAGAATCTACAGGTTGCATGTTTTGAGTTACAGAGGAGGTCTAGGGCTAGAATTATTGCTCTCGCTCTACCGATTGCGGCAATACCTCACATGTGTGGTTTGAACACTGTTTGTTTATATATATATATATATTATTTATTTATTTTTTCTTGTTTATTTTACCTTTTATTTTTTATTTTTACACTGTTATTTAATAAAAAAAAAAAAAAAAAAATTGTGTCACTTTTATTCCTATTACAAATAATGTAAACATCCCTTGTAATAGAAATAAAGCATAACATGACCTCTTAAATAGGAGATCTGGGGTCAAAAAGACATCAGATCTTATATTTACACTAAAATGCAATAAAAAAAATAAAAAAGTTGTTTAAAAAAAAAAAAAAAGTCTCTTTAACCACCTCAATACAGGGCACTCACACCCCCTTCCTGCCCAGACCATTTTTCAGCTTTCAGCGCTCTCACAGTTTGAATGACAATTACTCAGTCATGCAACACTGTACCCATATGAAACTTGCGTCTTTTTTTTTTTTCAGACAAATAGAGCTTTCTTTTGGTGCTATAAATAAAAAGAAAAATTAAAATTTTGTGAAAAAAATGCCTTTTTCTTTGTTTGCGTCATAAAATTTTGCTAATTAGGAATTTTTCTTCATAATTTTTGGCCAAAATTTATACTGCTACATATCTTTGGTAAAAATAACCCAAATTAGTGTATATTATTTGGTCTTTGTGAAAGTTATAGAGTTTACAAACTATGGTACCAATCACTGAAAATTGATCTGATCAGGCCTTCAGTACATCAGGCGTATCTCATTTCTTGAGACACTTACAAGTCAGGAAAGTACAAATACCCCCCAAATGACCCCTTTTTAGAAAGTAGACATTCCAATGTATTGAGTAAGTAGCATGGTGAGTTTTTTTAAGTTGTACTACTCCTCCTGAGTATGGCGATACCACATGTGTGAGACTTTTACACAGCCTGGCCACATACAGAGGACCAACATTGAAGTAGCACCTTCAGGTGTTCTACGAGCAAAAATGACATATCTAATTTCTCAACCACCTATTACACTTTTGAAGGCCCTGGAGCACCAGGACAATGTAATTGCCCACAAAGTGACCCCATTTTGGAAAGCTAACACCCCAACGTATAATCTATGAGGCATAATGAGTCTTTTGAACGGTTCATTTTTTTCCCAGAAATTTATGGATAATGTGGGAAAAAAATGAAAATGCATTTTTTTTTTTACACAAAGTTGTCCATTTATAAGATATTTCTAACACATAGCATGTATATAGCAAAAATGACACCCCAAAACACATTCTGCTACACGTCCCGAGTATGGCGATACCACATGTGTGAGACTTTTACACAGCCTGGCCACATACAAAGGCCCAACTTTGAAGTAGTACCTTCAGGTGTTCTACGAGCATAAATTACACATCTCATTTCATTCCTACCTATCACACTTTTGAAGGTCCTGGAGCACTAGGACAGTGGAATTACCCACAAAATGACCCCATTTTGGAAAGCTAACACCCCAACGTATATTCTATGAGGCATGGGCTGCAAATAGGTACTCAGGTTCTCTGATGGGCTGCAGATAGGTACTCAGGTACTCTGATGGACTGGTGACAGGTACTCGGGTACTCTGGTGGCCCGGTGACAGGTACACGGGTACTCTGATTGCCTAGTGACAGGTACTCGAGTACTCTGATGGCCTGGTGACTGGTATTCGGGTACTCTGAAGGGCGGTGACAGGTACTCAGGTACTCATATGGACTGTGACAGGTACTCAGGTACTCATATGGACTGTGACAGGTACTCGGGGTACTCAGGTGAACTGTGACAGGTACTCAGGTACTCATATGGATTGTGACAGGTATTCAGATGGACTGATAGGTACTCAGGTACTCAGATGAACCGTGACAGGTACTCGGGTACTCTGATGGACTGTGACAGGTACTCGGATACTCTGATGGACTGTGACAGGTACTCGGGTACTCATATGGACTGTGACGGGTACTCTGATGGACTGTGACAGGTACTCGGGTACTCTGATGGACTGTGACAGGTACTCGGGTACTCTGATGGACTGTGACAGGTACTTGGGTACTCTGATGGACTGTGACAGGTACTCGGGTACTCGGGTACTCATATGGACTGTGACGGGTACTCTGATGGACTGTGACAGGTACTCGGGTACTCATATGGACTGTGACAGGTACTCAGGTACTCAGATGGACTGTGACAGGTACTCAGGTACTCGGGTACTCATATGGGCTGTGACGGGTACTCGGGTACTCTGATGGACTGTGACAGGTACTCAGATGGACTGTGAGTGACAGGTACTATGATGGGTGGTGACAGGTCCTCTTTATTGGGGTAGCAATCAGTGTGATTGGTGTACACTGTAAGAGGTAACGAGATGTTACTGCAATCTCCTTCTCACACACGATCGGTGTGTGAGAAGGAGAACCCGGTAACATCTCGTTACCGCTGTTTGTTGATATTTAGTGATTGGCTGTGAAAGGATAACGTGGTAAACAGCCGCCGGCCAATGGCTGTTTACCACCGTCGGTGACGAGTAGTGTTCCCGGGAACAGGCCACCACCGACGTGCATGCGCAGCGTGCTTGCGATCGTGCCTTGCACAGTGTGGGTGGAACCATCTGTGATCGGCCGTGACTTCATCACAGCCGATCACGTGGTAAACAGCCATATCCAATGGCTGTTCACCCCCCTCGGTGGCAAGCGGTGTCTTCGTGACACACCACCACCGAAGGAACAGGGATGCACGCGCACGATTGCGCGCATTCCCTGTTTAAATGGGAGGACATCATATGACGCCCTCCCGCCACAAGAGCCGCGCCGTCTGGCCTTCATTTGACAGCCGGCGGTCGGCAAGCAGTTAAGAGCTATGGGCGGAAGTGATGTTGTGACATCGCTTCCACCCTGCAATGTTATGGAGACGGGTGGGGGCCATCTTCCCCTCACTCATCTCCATACCACACACAGATAAGTGTCCGATCGCCTCCGCCGCTGCCGGTGGAGAGGGGGGGCCCTCTCCCGCCGCCGATAAAAGTGATCTTATTTGAAAGCTGACTGCCCGCTGAAGAAGAGGATACCGGTGTTGTGGTAGCTAGCTGCTGCAATAACAACGATATCCCTCTTCAAACAGCCGATGTATAATGATGGCGGGAGGTCCCTTCGACCCCCACGCTGTTTTTTGACAAATATCGCATGTCATACCGCCAGCAAAACCCTGGTGGTAAATATGGCATGCTTTTTTACTCTCTGGTTCAATTGTGAACTGGACTTAAAAGTTTTTAAAGCAATATTTATAGGCACAATTTAAGCCCCGGACCATTTGGCTGGCCAAAGTCCAGAGCACTTTTTGTGATTAGGCACTGCGTCGCTTTAACTGACAATGTGTGACGTGGCTCCCAAACAAAATTTACGTCCTTTTTTCCCCACAAATAGAGATTTATTTTGGTGGTATTTGATCACCTTTGCAGTTTTTATTTTTTGCGCTATAAACAAAAAAAAAAAAACAACAGGTGCGCTTGTGGGATGGGAAGAAAAGTCCTGTAAGCAGCATCTTTGGGTGAATACAGCACTCCTACATCGCCCCTGCCCACTGGAATGAATGGGCAGTGCTTCCAAAGCACCTGAAAAGCGATTTGGAAGCGCCGCAACACGGACGGCTTTAACCCTTTCTTTGGCCACTAGCGGTTGTTAAAAGTGCCCTGTTAGCGGCCGTAAATCGAAGCTAAAACCAGCTTTACTGTCAACGCGGCTGCAGTGTGAATGCAGCCTTAACAAATAATCCAAATTAATGTTCCCTGCATTAGAAGAGATATAAACATAGAACTAAAAGGCAAAAGTTTTATTTTCATTTTGGATAGAGTGATGGAGGGTTAGAACCCCTGTCAGTTTTCTTTGGGTTTTTTTTGCCATCTGTGTCCCACTGGGCAGATTTCCCTTTACTTCATGTCACATAGCCAAAACAGGAAGTGAGAAAAAAATCTCCCCAAAGTAAGGGAGTAGATGGTTGTCACCAGAACTAGTGTCCCCATTGGAAAATTGCCCCACTATTCCTGTGTGGGGACAACCCAAAATGTGGAGATTTCTTTTTTTTAACTTTCACTTTCGATGACAATAGTCACCGGGACAAAGAGAGGGTGATTGACAGACAGCACAGACAGAAATAAAAACCTGACAGGTGTTCTAATCCCTCTTTACTCTATCCAAAAATAAGGCTTTAGTTATACTTTAAATGGTTGTAAAGGCAGAAGGTTTTTTATCTTAACCACTTTCAGACTGGACCATTTTGCTGGCTTAAGACCAGACCACTTTTTGCGATTCGGCAATACGTCGCTTTAACTGACAATTGATCGCCCCTGCGGTTTTTCTTTTTTGCGCTATAAACAAAAAAAGAGCGACAATTTTGAAAAAAATGCATTATTTTTTACTTTTTGCTATAATAAATATCCCCCAAAAATATATAAAAAAACATTTTTTTTCCTCAGTTTAGGCCGATACGTATTCTTCTACATATTTTTGGTAAAAAAAATCGCAATAAGCAATTATTGATTGGTTTGCGCAGAAGTTATAGCGTTTACAAAATAGGGGATAGTTTTATAGCATTTTTAATAATAATTCTTTTTTACTAGTAATGGCGGCGATCAGCGATTTTTATTGTGACTGCGACATTATGGCGGACACATCGGACATTTTTGACACATTTTTGGGACCATTGTCATTTATACAGCATTCAGTGCTATTTAAATGCACTGATTCCTGTGTAAATGACACTGGCGCGCGCGCTCGATGGCACTGCGGCATCTTAAAGGGGACGTACCTGTACGTCCTTATGCCTGTCTGTGCCATTCTTTTGACGTACATCATCCTGCACTGGTCAGGAAGCGGTTAAGGCATACTATGCCTTAAAGAGGAGTTCCAGACGAAATATGACTTTTAAGATAAAAATACCCCTAGAATACTCATGCCTTTTGCAATGTAACAAAGGTATGCTGTAAACTATGCCTAGTTTTCTATTTGCGCAGCATTGTTTTCTTACTTTGTGAAGTTCCTGCACAGCGCGGCCATCTCCAGTGTGGGCAACTGAAGCCACAGTGTCCTTCTTACTGGATTCTGTGCATGCTGGCTACCCAGCATGCACCTGACGATATCGCGCATGTGCAGTGCGGTGCAATCTTGGTCAGCTTGACATGGCACAGCCATGCCAAGCTGACCAGGATTTTCCGTAGACGCCAATATTAAATGTTACGGGAGCAGTGCCATGCCAAGCTGACCAAGAATTTCCATAGACGCCAATGTTAAATATTAAGGGAGTAGTGCCATGCCAAGGTGACCAAGATCTCCCAGGAGCCTATGCTAACCAGAATTGACGTATGGGCCGTGGCCCCTAAAGGAGGAAGTGAAATTAGATATAGGCATAAATCATCTGTCATCAGTGCCACATCAGTGTCACGTGCCATCAGTGCCACGTATCAGTGCCATCTGTCATCAGTGCCACATCAGTGTCACGTGTCATTGTCCTGGTGCTCCAGGGCCTTCAAAAGTGTAATAGGTAGTCAACAAGTTATATGTGTCATTTATGCTCCTAGAACACGTGATGATGCTCCCTGCATGTTGGGCCTCTCTATGTGGCCAGGCTGTGAAAAAGTTCCACACATGTGGTATTGTAATACTCAGGAGGAGTAGCAGAATGTATTTTGGGGCATCATTTGTGGTATACACATGCCATGTGAGAGAAATAACCTATTACATTGACGATTTTTTGAAAAAAAAAATCTTAATTTTGCAAAGAATTGTGGGAAAAAATTACAACATCAAAAACCTCACCATGCATCTTACTAAATACCTTGGAATGTCTACTTTCAAAAAAGGGGTAATTTGGGGGGTATTTGTACTTTCCTGGCTTGTTAGAGCCGGTTCACACAGGGGCAACACGACTTCCAGAACAACTTTTGGAGGCAACTTGGACACGACTTGAGTATGAATAACAGCGCGACTTAGGGCGACTTCAACATGACTTTAAGTCGCCTGGCCGTGGCCAATCAGAGAATAATCAGCTCTCGAGGGGGAACTCCACACCAGGTTTTAAATAAAAAACCGGCATAAGCCGCCGTGCACGTCGCACAAGCCATTACAGCGGGAGAGAACGTCGTGTCAACATCAGAAGAAGAGAGAAGAGGGAAGAAGGACAGAGAAGACCGGGCCACCGCTAGTAAAAGAGCTGGAAGAAGATAGCGGCGGAGCCAGGCAGAAGAACTGGAGAGCGGGAGAAGAACCGGAGAGAGCAGACAAGAGGCTGGAGAGCGCGAAGGAGTCGGAAGAGACCCCCGAAGTCGGAGGAAGACCACCGGAGCTGCCTAATAAATTACTTTAAAAACCTGTGTAGTGTGTTTTTTTTTTACTCTTTTCCCCAGGTGAATGAGTAGGGGTACGATGTACCCCATACTCATTCACATAGGGTGGGGGGCCGGGATCTGGGGGCCCCCTTATTAAAGGGGGCTCCCGGATTCCGATAAGCCCCCTGCCCGCAGACCCCGAAAACCACTGGCCAGGGTTGTCGGGAAGAGGCCCTTGTCCTCATCAACATGGGGACAAGGTGCTTTGGGGTGGGGGGGCTCGCTCGTCCCCACCCCCTTTCCTGACTGGCCAGGCTGCGTGCTCGAATAAGGGTCTGGTATGGATTTTGGGGGGACCCACATGCCGTTTTCTTCGGTGTAGGGGGTTCCCCTTAAAATCCATACCAGACCTAAGGGCCTGGTATGCTCTTGGGGGGGGAACCCATGCCGTTTTTTTATTTAAAATTTGGCGTGGAGTTCCCCCTCGAGAGCTGATTATTCTGTGAGAGAGGCGACATTGTCGCTTCAATATAGATGGAGATCCGACTTGGAGGCGACTTCCATTGAGTTCTATGGGTACAAGTCGCCTAGAAGTCGGATTGAAGTCGTACAGGAACCTTTTTGAAGTCGGAGCAACTGCTGTAGTGTACATTAAGACGGCTCCATTAACTAACATTGATTTTCTCAACAGCGAGACTTGGGGAGACCTGAAGTCGGATCCAGAGTTGCCCCTGTGTGAGCCGGCTCTTAGGGTCACAAGAAATGAGATAGGCCATCAGTACTTCAGAAGTGATCAATTTTTTATGATTTGCACCACAGCTTGTAGACTCTCTAAGGCCCCTTTCACACGGACGGTCCATTCAGGTCCGCCTGTCAGTTTTTTAGGCGGACCTGAACGGACGCTCCATAGACCTCTATGGAGAGTCGGATGTCAGCGGTGACTTGTCCACTGACATCCGACCCGCTCCGATCCGAAAAAGTGTGACGGAGGAAAAAGCTATTTTTCCATCAGTCTGCGGATCGGATCGGGTGACAACGGACTCTATGGTCCGTCATCATCCGATCCCCCATAGGGGAGAGCGGCGCTCTGACAGGTCCGTCCCTGCACAGAGTGCAGAGACAGACCTGTCATCTTCCTGCTCAGCGGGGGATTGACGGAGCGATCCCCCCGCTGTGCAGAGCGGGCTCCTTACACGGACACGTCCATGTGAAAGAGCCCTAACTTTCACAAAGGCCAAATAATATCCACTAATTTGGGTTATTTTTACCAAAGATATGTAGCAATATAAATTGTGGTCAAAATTTATGAAGAAAAATGTATAATTTGCAAAATGTTATCACAGAAACAAAGAAAAACGTGTTGTTTTTTTTCAAAATTTTCTGTCTTTTTTCATTTATAGCGCAAAAAAAATAAAAAAACCCAGAGGTGATCAAATACCACCAAAAGAAAGCTCTATTAGTATGAAAAAAAGGACAAAAAATGTATTTGGGTACAGTATTACATGACTGAGTAATTGTCATTCAGATTGTGACAGCACCGAAAGCTGAAAAATGGTCTGGGCAGGAGGGGGGTTTAAGTGCCCAGTAGGCAAGTGGTTAAAGCCTAAGTGCAGCCAAAATCACAAACCGAAAAATCAACACAAGGTAGATCACTTAGGCCCCTTTCACACTGGGGTGGGAGCGGCATTGGCGGTAAAGCAGCGCTATATTTAGCGGCCGAAAAAGGGTTAAAAAACGCCTTGCGGCGGTATTGCCACGGTATTACCGCGTTGTCCCATTGATTTCAATGGGTAGGAGCGGTGAATACACCGCTCCTTCACCGCTCCAAAGATGCTGATAGCAGGACTTTTTTGACCGTCCTGCTAGCGCACCGCTCCAGTGTGAAAGCCCTCCGGCTTTCACACTGGAGTGAATGGGGCCGGATTTTTTCAGGCGCTGTACAGGCGCTATTTTTAGCGCTGTGGCGCCTGAAAAACGCCCTAGTGTCAAAGGGGCCTACAGTCAGTAGGATGCGTCCCTTGTTCTCTACTTTTAGCAAAAAATATCCTTCATCCAAGCCCCTCACCCCCTGATGTAATCTTCCAGTGTGATAGGGTTTAATACAACTACAGGGCTGTCACAGGCTCTCACCAATGGTGCCATTACACTAGATGAAAAATCATTTAAAAACCTGTCATTTGGACCACTCATTAGTTTCCCGTACAGTTAGGCTCCATTTTCACTTTTACGACTCCAAAATTGCACCGACTTTGGAGTGCAACTTCTGAGGGTTAACTTTGAGTTCTATGGCCCTCAAGTTGCATGAAAGTCTTGGCAAAGTAGTGTATGAAGTACTTTGATGCTCCTTTCACACTTGTACGATTTGTCAAGCAACTTTGGACATCAAAGTTGCATGACAAGTCGTTCTCTATGTTTTCCAAAGATAACCATTCATATATGTGCGACCTAGCCCTTGTTCACATTAAAGCGATTTGTCATGCAACAAATTTCAGCCTATTGCTGGCAATGGCACTGTTCTTTGCGGCGCAGAACCGATTTGCAAAAGTAGTTTTCGCACTACATTTGCCAATTTGAGCTGTCTTTCAGGTCGCACCCCAAAGTCGCATGGACATGCTGCTTTGAAATTGTGCGGCGTCAGATGAAGTTGCACGATTTCAAAGCCGTGTTCAGTGTGAATGAGGGCTTAGGCCCCTTTGACACTTGTGCAACTTTTCCTGCGACTTTGGACATCAGAGTCGCATGACAAGTCGTACCCCATGATTCCCAATGATAACCATCATATCTGTGCGAATTCAAGTTGCACCGACTTCAAAGTAGTCCCTGTACTACTTTGGTCCGACTTTGATGCGATTTGAGGTCCACAGACCTCAAGTTTCCACAGGCATTCCCTGAAATCGCTTCAAAATCGCGGTAAAATCACAAGTTTTAAGTCACAGCAGCGTAAGGCCCCTTTCACACTTGTACGACTTGTCCTGCAATTTGGGACTGCAAAGTCGCATGAAAAGTCGTTCCCCATGATTTCCAATGACAACCATTTATATTAGTACGACTTCAAAGTAGTCCCTGCACTACTTTGGTCTGACTTTGATCCGACTTCAGCCCATGCGACTTGTGCTCTGATGATCTTGAAGGGAAACTCCACGCCAAAGTAAAAAAAAAAAAAAAAAAACGGCATGGGTTCCCCCTCCAAGAGCACACCAGGCCCTTTGGTCTGGTATGGATTTTAAGGGGAACCCCCACGCAGAAAAAACTGCACGGGGGTCGCCCCAAAATCCATACCAGACCCTTATCCGAGCACACAGCCTGGCAGGTCAGGGAAAGGGGGTGAGAAGGAGCGAGGGCCCCTGCTCCTGAACCGTACCAGGCCGCATGCCCTCAACATGGGGGGGTGCTTTGGGGCAGGGGAGTCCCTGCGCCCCCCACCCTAAAGCACCTTGTTCCCATGTTGATGAGGACAAGGACCTCTTCCCAACAACACTGGCCCCCCACCCTATGTGAATGAGTATTGGGTACATTGTACCCCTACCCATTCACCTAAAAAAAAGTGTCAAAAATAAAACACAGTACATAGGTTTTTAAAGTAATTTATTAGGGCAGCTCCGGCATCGCTTCTGATTTCTTCTCCCCTCTCCGGTTCTTCTCCCTCTGTCCACTGTCTTCTGCCTCTGCCAATATAAGTGTCAGGGCTGGGCTCAGCCCTTCCTTCTCTGAGCTGGCCGCTCAGCTGTCGGCTAATCGCCAGCTCCTATCTCTCCACAGTTACTCAGCTGTTGATGATATCCTGCTCGTCAGTCCTGCCTACTTAAGCCGTCCAGTCCAGAAGAGCTCTGCCTTCGCCTTGGTCAACATCACAGAATCTCCTACGATCCTGTTCAAGACTTGCTTTGCTGTCATCCATTCTGGCTCCAGATCCTGCTTGCTGTTCCACTATGTTGATCCCTGACTTCTGGCTTGGCTGACTATCCGTTCCGGATAATGAACTTTGGCTATGTTTTAACTACGTTTGTTCTTTTTAATTTTATTATTAAACAAGTGTGATTTAACTGTACTTCTGTCTCAGCTTTATTTCATGGTTTCTGACAATAAGTAGTGGCACACCGCGCGTCCAGCATTAGAAGAACAGAGGGAGAAGACCCGGCAAAAGAGCGAGAAGGCAGCGGAGAAGACCCGGCAGAGGCAAAAGCCAGCAGACAGAGGGAGAAAAACTGCAGAGGGCTAGAATATGTCAGCGGAAAGTGGAGAAGACCCAGAGAGGGGAGAAAAAAAACGTCAGTGACGCCGGAGTTTCCTTAATAAATTACGTTAAAAACGTGTACTGTGTTTTATTTTTTACACTTTTTATTTTTAGGTGAATGGATTGGGGTACAATTTGGCCGATACCCATTCTCATAGGGTGGGGGCCCAGGATCTGGGGCACCCCTTGTTAAAGGGGTCTTCCAGATTCCAATAAGCTCCCCGCCCACAGACCCCGACAACCAACGGTCAGGGTTGTTGGGAAGAGGCCCTTGTCCTCGCTCCCCCCCTTTCCTGACCTGCTGGGCTGTGTGCTCGGATAAGGGTCTGGTATGGATATTGGGGGGGGGGGACCCCACGCCATTTTTTCGGCATGTGGATTCCCCTTAAATTCCATACTAGACCGAATGGCCTGGTATGCTCTTGGAGGGGGAACCCATGCCGTTTTTTACATTGTACGTGGAGTTCCCCCTAACGATTCATACCAGACAGTGCCTGGTATTGTCAGGGATCAAAGTCAGATCCCTGTTCATTGAAGTCAGACTTCAAGTCGCAGGGCAAAATTGGATCCACAGTCGTACGACTGTCATGTCGTACCAGTGTAAAAGGGGCCTTAAAGTTGCAGCAACTTCAAAGTAGTTCACGCGCTACTTTGGTCCGACTTTCATGCAACTTGAGGGCCATAGACTTAGATAATAGACATAGACAATGTTAACCCTCAAAAGTTGCATGAAAGTCGTACCTGAATGTTATACAATGCAACTTGTGTGCAACAGTTGTCCAATATCACTGGTCAAAGCCAACATTGTATCCAAGTTGAACCCATCCGAAGTTGCATCAAAGTTGCACTTCGGAATCATATAAGTGTTAATGGAGCCTGAAGTTGCTGCAGCTTTAAGGCCCGGTTCACACTGGTGCGACATGGGATCTGACTTGTGAGACCCCAAGTCTCACGACATGTCAAATTAAAGGATTTCCTATGAGAGCCGTCTCAACTGATCTGACTTTAGAAAAGTTTCCTGCACTACTTTGGTCCAACTTTGATACGACTGCAATACCATAGAGTGTAAAAAGTCACATTTAGGCCCCTTTCACACTTGTGCGACTTGTCCTGCAACTTGGGACTGCAAAGTCGCATGACAAGTCGTTCCCCGTCGTAGCACAAACCCACTAACATAAAATTTCTTTAAAATATGGGATGAATTGGGTAAGTTACATGACTGGCAATTGAATTCACCTTTAATTTCTTTACTAGACACAAATTACTTTAAACCTGGGAAGGAGGAATATATATATTTTATTAGGTGGGCAAAGAAAAATGATATAACTTTGCAGGACGTGATGATAGGAAACAGAATATGCACCTTTAATGAACTAATACAAAAATGGGGAAATAGGCCACTAGATAGATGGAGGTACGCACAAATACATTTTACACAGACACTTCCCCAGCCACTCTGAGGGGAGGGAAACATGAGACCCATGGAGAGATTGCTCTCCTTCTCGCAGTGCCTGGGACAGAGTATGTCTAAAATATATAAAATATTAGGAGAGGAAATAGAACCTAGGTATCCGCCCTATTTATAGAAATGGGAGGAAGAGATAGGAGACTTACGGGATGAGGAACATAGAAGTAGGATCTTAAGAACAGTGTGCACTACCTCTAGAGATGTCAGGACAATAGAAATGTCTTATAAACTGATGGCGAGATGGTACATTGTCCCACAAAAAGCACAGAAGCTTAGAGTAGAGACCTCATCAAAGTGTTGGAGGTGTTGAGATGCCCCGGGAACATTTGTACATTTATGGTGGAATTGCGTAAAGATTCAGCCATACTGGAGAAAAATTATAGATAATATCTACCAAATAACAGGGGAACAAGTCAGGAAGGAGCCATGGACATGCTTGTTCCATTAAATGGGTAAAACAATAGCCCAATATAAGAATACTCTGACACCCCATCTGCTAAATGCGGCCAAGAGCCTAATACCAAAAGCATGGAGGACCCCTGACCCCCCTTTAATTAAAGATTGGATAGTAAGGATAGATTGGTTAAGATCAATAGAAGAAACCATACATAGAAGTGAAGATTCAATGGAAGTATTCGACAGTATATGGGGGAGGTGGATAGAGAACACCTGAAAATGATGGAGGACTAGGATAAACTGCGAAGGACTGAAGTGCGAGGGGTGGGAGAGAGAGAGGGGAGGGAGGGAGGAAGGGAGGGATAGGTATAATTTCAATTATCTATATGTTATGTAGAAATGTAAAATTATTTTATATTTGAAAATGTTGTCAAACTTAAATAATTTTTGCAAAATAAAAAGAGAATATACAAAAAAGAAAAAGAAAAGGTTCCTGCACTACTTTGGTCCAACTTTAATACGACTGCAATACCATAGAGTGTAAAAAGTCACATTTAGGCCCTTTTCACACTTGTGCGACTTGTCCTGCAACTTGGGACTGCAAAGTCGTATGACAAGGCGTTCCCCATGATTTTCAACGATAACCATTCATATACAGTGCCTTGCGAAAGTATTCGGCCCCCTTGAACTTTTCAACCTTTTGCCACATTTCAGGCTTCAAACATAAAGATATAAAATTTAAATTTTTTGTGAAGAATCACCAACAAGTGGGACACAATTGTGAAGTGGAACGAAATCTATTGGATATTTTAAACTTTTTTAGCAAATAAAAAACTGAAAAGTGGCGCGTGCAAAAATAATTCGGCCCCTTTACTTTCAGTGCAGCAAACTCACTCCAGAAGTTCAGCGAGGATCTCTGAAGGATCCAATGTTGTCCTAAATGACTGATGGTGATAAATAGAATCCACCTGTGTGTAATCAAGTCTCTGTATAAATGCACCTGCTCTGTGATAGTCTCAGGGTTCTGTTGAAAGCGCAGAGAGCATCATGAAGACCAAGGAACACACCAGGCAGGTCCGTAATACTGTTTTGGAGAAGTTTAAAGCCGGATTTGGATACAAAAAGATTTCCCAAGCTTTAAACATCCCAAGGAGCACTGTGCAAGCGATCATTTTGAAATGGAAGGAGTATCAGACCACTGCAAATCTACCAAGACCTGGCTGTCCCTCTAAACTTTCAGCTCAGACAAGGAGAAGACTGATCAGAGATGCAGCCAAGAGGCCCATGATCACTCTGGATGAACTGCAGAGAACTACAGCTGAGGTGGGAGAGTCTGTCCATAGGACAACAATCAGTCATACACTGCACAAATCTGGCCTTTATGGAAGAGTGGCAAGAAGAAAGCCATTTCTCAAAGATATCCATAAAAAGTCTTGTCTAAAGTTTGCCACAAGCCACCTGGGAGACACACCAAACATGTGGAAGAAGGTGCTCTGGTCCGATGAAACCAAAATCGAACTTTTTGGCCACAATACAAAACGATATGTTTGGCGTAAAAGCAACACAGCTCATCACCCTCAACACACCATCCCCACTGTCAAACATGGTGGTGGCAGCATCATGGTTTGGGCCTGCTTTTCTTCAGCAGGGACAGGGAAGATGGTTAAAATTGAGGGGAAGATGGATGCAGCCAAATACAGGACCATTCTGGATGAAAACCTGTTGGAGTCTGCAAAAGACCTGAAAGTGGGACGGAGATTTATCTTCCAACAAGACAATGATCCCAAACATACAGCAAAATCTACAAAGGAATGGTTCACAAATAAACGTATCCAGGTGTTAGAATGGCCAAGTCAAAGTCCAGACCTGAATCCAATCGAGAATCTGTGGAAAGAGCTGAAAACTGCTGTTCACAAACGCTCTCCATCCAACCTCACTGAGCTCGAGCTGTTTTGCAAGGAAGAATGGGCAAGAATTTCAGTCTCTCGATGTGCAAAACTGATAGAGACATATCCCAAGCGACTTGCAGCTGTAATCGCAGCAAAAGGTGGCTCTACAAAGTATTAACGCAAGGGGGCCGAATAATTTTGCACGCCCCACTTTTCATTTTTTTATTAGTTAAAAAAGTTTCAACAATCCAATAGATTTCGTTCCACTTCACAATTGTGTCCCACTTGTTGGTGATTCTTCACAAAAAATTAAAATTTTATATCTTTATGTTTGAAGCCTGAAAGGTTGAAAAGTTCAAGGGGGCCGAATACTTTCGCAAGGCACTGTATGTGCGACTTCAAGTCGTGCCAACTTCAAAGTAGTTCCCGTACTAGTCCGACTTTCATGTGAGTTGAGGGCCATAGATCTCAAGTTTACACAGGCATTCCCTGAACACAAGTCAAAATCGTGGCAAAATTGCATCAAAATCATGGCCACAAAGTTGCCGCAAAAGCGCAGTAAAATCGCGCAACTTTTAGATCGTGGCAAAGTGAAAGAGGCCTAATGCCCCATTCACACGATCAGAAATTCTGTCAGAAAAAAATTGGTTTTTCGGACGGAATTCCGCTCAAGCTTGGTTTGCATACACACGGTCACACACAAGTTCTTTCGACCGTCAAGAACGCGGTGACGTACAACACTACGACGAGCCGAGAAAATTAAGTTCAATGCTTCCGAGCATGCGCTGAATTGTTTCCGAGCATATGTGATTTTTTGAGCGTCCGAATTGCATTCAGACGGAACGCATTTTCGCATAGGAACTTTTTCCGACCGAAAAATAGAGAACATTCTCTCAATCTTTTGCTGGTTGGAATTCTGCCAGCAAAAGTCCGATGGAGCATACACATGGTTGGAATTTCTGACCAAAAGCTCACATCCGGCTTTTGCTGGCAGAATTTCTGATCGTGTGTATGGGGCATTAGTCGGACTGAAGTTGCAGGGCAAAGTCGAAACGGCAGTCGCACGACTTTCATGTTGGAGCAGTGTGAACCTGGGCTAAGTCGCGCATACAGTATCTCAAAAAAGTGAGTACACACCTCACAGCTTTGTAAATATTTTATTATACCTTTTCATGTGACAACACTGAAGAAATGACACTTTTCTACAATGTAAAGTACAGTAGTGAGTGTACAGCTTGTATAACAGTGTAAATTTGTTGTCCCCTCAAAATAACTCAACACACTGCCATTAATGTCTAAACTGCTGGCAACAAAAGTGAGTACACCCCTAAGTGAAAATGTGCAAATTGGGCCCAAAGTGTCAATATTTTGTGTGGTCACCATTATTTTCCAGCACTGTCTAACCCTCTTGGGCATGGAGTTCACCAGAGCTTCACAGGTTGCCACTGGAGTCCTCTTCCACTCCTCCATGACGACATCACAGAGCTGGTGGATGGTAGAGACCTTGCGCTCCTCCACCTTCCGTTTGAGGATGCCCCACAGATGCTCAATAGGGTTTAGGTCAGGAGACATGCTTGGCCAGTCCATCACCTTTACCCTCAGCTTCTTTAGCAAGGCAGTGGACGTCTTGGATGTGTGTTTGGGGTCATTATCATGTTGGAATACTGCCCTGCGGCCCAGTCTCCGAAGGGAGGGGATCATGCTCTGCTTCAGTATGTCACAGTACATGTTGGCATTCATGGTTCCCTCAATGAACTGTAGCTCCCCAGTGCTGGCAGCACTCATACAGCCCCAGATCATGACACTCCCACCACCATGCTTGACTGTAGGCAAGACAAACTTGTCTTTGTACTCCTCACCTGGTTCCCACCACACACACTTGACATCATCTGAACCAAATAAGTTTATCTTGGTCTCATCAGACCACAGGATGTGGTTCCAGTAATCCATGTCCTTAGTCTGCTTGTTTTCAACAAACTGCAGGCTTTCTTGTGCATCATCTTTAGAAGAGGCTTCCTTCTGGGACAACAGCCATGCAGACCAATTTGATGCAATGTGCGGCGTATGGTCTGAGCACTGACAGGCTGACCCCCCCCCCCCCCCCCACCCCTTCAACCTATGCAGAAATGCTGGCAGCACTCATACGTCTATTTCCCAAAGACAACCTCTGGATATGACGCTGAGCACGTGCACTCAACCTCTATGGTTAACCATGGCGAGGCCTGTTCTGAGTGGGACCTGTCCTGTTAAACCGCTGTATGGTCTTGGCCACCGTGCTGCAGCTCAGTTTCAGGGTCTTGGCAATCTTCTTATAGCCTAGGCCATATTTATGTAGAGCAACAATTCTTTTTTTCAGATCCTCAGAGAGATCTTTGCCATGAGGTGCCATTTTGAACTTCCAGTGTGAGTGAATGAGAGCGATAACACAAAATTTAACACACCTGCTCCCCATTCACACCTGAGACCTTGTAACACTAATGAGTCACATGACACCAGGAAGGGAAAATGGCTAATTGGGCACAATTTGGACATTTTCACTTAGGGGTGTACTCACTTTTGTTCGACTGCTGCGTCAACAATAATGGCTGCGTGTTGCGTTACTTTGAGGGGACAGCAAATTTACACTGTTCTACAAGCTGTACACTCATTACTTTAGATGGTAGCAAAGTGTCATTTCTTCAGTGTTGTCACATGAAAAGATATAATAGAATATTCACAAAAAAGTGAGAGGTGTACTCACTTTTGTGAGATACTGTATATGAATGGGTATCCTTGGAAAACATGGGGAAGGACTTGTCGAGCATCTTTGGGGGGAATCAAATGATTACGGACTGCCTGTTCGTTTTCATCTGATCTGATCCGCCAGACGGATGGAAAATATTACATCCATCCCTCTGGATTTTGCGGAGCGGATCGGGGCAGATCAGATGTCAGCGGACATGTCACCGCTAACATCCGTCGCTCCATAGAGATGTAGAGCGACCGTTTAGATCTGCTATCTACAAATAAATATGTGAAAAGTGTGGCGTGTATTTGTATTCAGCCTCCTTTACTCTAATAACTAAAATCTAGTGGAACCAATTTCCTCCAGAAGTCATCTAATTAGTAAATAGAGTCCACCTGTGTGTAATTTAATCTCAGTATAAATACAGCTGTTCTGTGAAGCCCTCAGACATTTGTTAAGCCCCATACACACGGTCGGACTTTTTCATCAATTTGGTCCGATCGGACAAGGTTGTTGAAAAATCAGACCGTGTGTATGCACCATCGGACAGTGTTCGTCGGTTTGTCCGTCGGACAAAGTCTTATCTCCTGCTGGAAAGATTTGCCGTCAACCCGGTCCGATCACACCAAATCCGATCGTGTGTACGGTTGTCCGACCGGACAAAGTGCTACGCATGCTCAGATCACATTACAAGACCAAAGCTATTGGCTACTAGCCTCTACGTAGTCCCGTCGTAGGCAACAAACGTCACCACGTTCAGAATGATCGGATTTTCCGACAACTTTGTCCGACCGTGTGTACGCAAAACCAACATCGGACAAAGTATGACGGACATGGTCCGACGGACCTGGTCCGCGGATTGTCCGACCGTGTGTATGGGGCTTTAGAGAATCTAATGCCGCGTACACATGGCCGGAATTTCCGATGGAAAAAGTCTGATGGGAGCTTTTTGTCGGATATTCCGACTGTGTGTATGCCCCATCTGACTTTTTCTGTCGGCATTTCCGACGGACTTAGATATAGAGCCTAAATTTTTCCGTTGGAAATGTCGACGGAGTTTTGCCCGATGCAAAGTTTGGCCATGTGTATGCGGCATTAGTGAACAAACAGCATCATTAAGGCCAAGGAACACACCAGGCAGGTCAGGGATATAGTTGTGGAGAAGTTTAAAGCAGGGTTAGGTCATAAAAAAAATATCCCAGATTTGAACATCTCGCGGAGCACTGTTCAATCCATCATCCTAAAATGGAAAGAGTATGGCACAACTACAAACCTACCAAGACATGGCCGTCCACCTAAACTGACAGACTGGGCAAGGAGAGCATTCATCAGAGAAGCAGCCAAGAGGCCCATGGTAACTCTGGAGGAGCTGCAGAGATCCACAGCTTAGGTGGGAGAATCTGTCCACAGGACAACTATTAGTCGTGCACTCCACAAATCTGCCCTTTATGGAAGAGTGGCAAGAAGAAAGCCATTGATGAAAGAAAGCCATAAGAAGTCCCGTTTGCATTTTGCGAGAAGCCATGTGGGGGACACAGCAAACATGTGGAAGAAGGAGCTCTGGTCAGATGAGACCAAAATGTTACTTTTTGGTCTATAAGCAAAACGCTGTGTGTGGTGGAAAACGAACACTGCACATCACCCTGAACACACCATCCCCACCGTGAAACATGATGGTGGCAGCATCATGTTGTGGGATGCTTTTCTTCATCAGGGACAGGGAAGCTGGTCAGAGTTGATGGGAAGATGGATGGAGCTAAATACAGGGCAATCTCAGAAGAAAAAATATTAGAGTCTGCAAAAGACTTGAGACTGGGGCAGAGGGTTACCTTCCAGCAGGACAACAGCCCTAAACATACAGCCAGAGCTACAATGGAATGGTTTATAACCAGGGCTGGTGCAAGGATTTTTGCCACCCCTGCTCTTGGCTCCACCCCTGACTCCACCCATTTGCCCTGCCCATGTACACCCCACGTTTCTAATGATTGCTACTATTTTGCATGCAACACAGTCTCACCTGTGCCCATCACAAACCATCAAATACAGCCTCACCAGGCTGTGCCCATTTATTGAGAAGGACACATCATGTCAGTGACAGTGTCAGAGTGGAGAGCAGCCTGGGGGTGGGGGCTGGTTGTGGTGCTGTGTGGACACATGTCAGTGTGTGTCAGAGTGGAGAGTGGCTTGGGGGGGGGGGGGGATATTGTGGTGGACACATGTCAGTGTCAAAGCTGAGACCCGCAAGGGGGGGGGGGGGGGGTTGCGCTGCTTGATACATGTCAGAGGCTCAGAGTGGCTGCCGAGTGGATTATAGTTGCAAGCTCTGCTCTGTGGACAGTAGGATAACCAGCGGCAGTGCGCCCTAGGTGGTAGCACCGGCCCCGTTTATATCAAAACATATTCATGTGTTAGAATGGCCCAGTCAAAGTCCAGACCTAAATCCAATTGAGAATCTGTGGCAAGAAAATTGCTGTTCACAGACGCTCTCCATCCAATCTGACAGAGCTTGAGCTATTTTGCAAAGAAGAATGGGCAAAAATATCACTCTCTAGATGTGCAAAGCTGGTAGAGACATCCCCAAAAAGACTTGCAGCTGTAATTGCAGTGAAAGGTGGTTCTACAAAGCATTGTCTGGATACAAATGCACGCCACACTTTTCACATATTTATTTGTAAAAATTTTGGAAAACCATTTATCATTTTCCTTCCAATTTACAACTATGTGCTACTTTGTGTTGGTCTATCACATGAAATCACAATAAAATATATTTACTATTGGTTGTAACATGACAAAATGTAGAGCTTGTCAAGGGGTATGAATACTTTTTCAAGGCACTGTATAATTTAATAGTTAGTAATAGTTATTATTATTAGTTACTGTATTTATTGGCGTAAAACACTCACCTTTTCACCATTAAAATCGTGAGCAAATAGCGTGTGCGTGTTATATGCCAATACTTCAAGTTTAGCTGCCTCGGAGGGGACAGGGAGGAGGGCGGGACGAGCGCCGTCAGATTACATACAGTGACAATCTCCTGTTTACTTGGCGGCCTCTGTAATAGGAAGTCCCGTCTCCTGGGCCACCATTGGACCACTGTTCTGTCTATCATAGGAGATTCTCACTGTATGTAATGTGTCCGCGCTCGTCCCACCACCTCCCTGTCCCTTCTAGGCTGCAGATGGGCATCGATCAGGCTGCACTGATGGCAATGGTGAGGCTGCTGCATTGATGGCAATGGTGAGGCTGCTGCACTGATGGCAATGGGGACGCTGCTGCACTGATGGCAATGGCGACGCTGCTGCATTGATGTGGACTGATCAGGCTGCATTGATGGCACTTGTGAGGCTGCAGATGGGCACTGACCCTTATTTTACTTCAAAGTTCCTTATTTAAAATGTAAGTTTTTTTCCTAAAACTTCCCTCTTAAAATGAATGTGCATTTTATATGCCTGTGCGTGTTATACGCCAATTAATACGGTAGTTAGTTGTGTAGCGCCAACACTTTTTTTAAAGTGTGCGCTATTATTGTAAATTTAGTTATTTCCCAGAACTGTAACTGAGTTTGGGGTTAATTGTTCTGGGTTGCACTTTGGCATCAGTTTGGCTGGGCTATACTAGAGTTCTGCCTGGTCATAGGTGAGGTGAGCACCTGTGACCGGCTGAGAACGCAGTCTGGTTGGACGCATTGGGTAACAATTTTTTCCGGGAGCCAATCAGTGGGCGCATCTGGCCCCGCTGTGTATTTTGGGAAGGGGTACTTAAGGTGCTGGAGTCACGTGTTGTGGTTGGTTCACTTTCAACCATTTTGTTTGGTTCTGGTTCTGGCCCGGGCCAGCCATGTGAGGGGCCCCGGTCCAGCCACGCGAGGGGCCCCGGTCCAGGAGTGTCTGCTGACCCCGTAAGCCTGGTCATCCGACCAGTCCCAGAGGCCCTCATGGTCTGGGGTGGGGATCCATCCGTTTACGAGACTCGGAACTGGCTAGTTCGAGGCGCAGTAACTGAAGGAGGATTCTGAAGTGTCCCGAGTGCCTCTCAGGATTGGAGAGGCCCAGCAACTCGACAAGCGACCAGGGTAGGAGTCTTCGGAGGAGGGCCACGCACAAGGCTGGCTGCTCGGTAAGAGCCTGGGAGCTGAGATGTATGGACACTAGTTGAATCCGCATTTCCTACGGTATCGCCGGATTGGCTGAAAGATACAGGTACCATAGGAAAAGTTCCTAACCCATCCTTCAGTTGCAACCAAGTCTGTGGCAGAGACTTTTACAAGTTCTTTTCAACCTAGTCTGTGGCAGAGACTTTGCAAATTCCGAATCACTCGTTGGCTGCTAGATCTACAAACAAGGGTTTATCCAACAGTGAAGCGTCCAGTTGCGAGTGGCTACTCCCTGGATTATCTAGAGAGACATTTATCTGAATGTCAGCAGTTTAAAGGGGCCTGAGCTTCATCACCCATACCCTCTATTACAAACTGAGAGACTGTGTTCTTTTTCAACGTTTTTTTGCAAATAGAAATACTCAAAAGGACTTTGAGTGTCAGTCTCAGAAATTACTGGGTACTAACCCTGGGAACCCCTAGACGGAAAACGACGAGCTACAAGGAGAGGGTAATCAGTAAGCCCAGAAAACATAGCCGCCCTCCAGAGGGTTATGGCGCTACAGTTGTTATTTCGGAATTTTGTATTTTTGTTCTTTTGAATTTTCATTCTTATTTTTGTATTTTCGAATTTTGAATTCTGAATCTTTGGAAAAATTTGATAAACGGGCTTTCGTTAATTCGTATATTTCCAAATTTGTTGAATTTCGTTGAAAAACTAACTTGGAACTAAATAAATTGCACATGTCTAGTGCTGTCATTCGCTACAGCACAAGCCGATCTGTGGGTCCTGGCCAATGATTTATGGCCAGGACCGGCTGAGCGAATGACAGAAGAGAATGGTAAACAACACAGGGCTCTCTACGGAGAGCAGCGATGCAGCACAAGTTAACCCCTTGATTTCCTCTATATGTTAACCCCTTCCCAGCCAGTGTCACTGTACAGTGACAGTGCCTATTATTAGAGTGATCACTGTTTTAGTGTCACTGGTGATGTCAGTGTCAGTTAGCCAGTTCCTCCAGCGTCAGTTAGTGTCAGAATCCCCGTCGCCATCACAGTCCCAATATAAGTCACTGATCACAGCCATTACCACTGAGTGCTGTGTGGTAGGGGTCAGAGGATGGAGCTACAGCACTCAGTGGTAGGAGTCAGAGGATGGAGTCACAGCACTCAGTGGTAGGGGTCAGAAGATGGAACCACAGCACTCAGTGGTAGGGGTCAGAGGATGGAGATACAGCACTCAGTGGAAGGGGTCAGAAGATGGAACCACAGCACTCAGTGATAGGGGTCAGAGGATGGAGTCACAATGCTCAGTGGTAGGAGTCAGAGGATGGAACCACAGCACTCAGTGGTAGGGTTCAGAGGATGGAGTCACAATGCTCAGTGGTAGGGGTCAGAGGATGGAGTCACAATGCTCAGTGGTAGGGGTCAGAGGATGGAACCACGTCACTCAGTGGTAGGGGTCAGAGGATGGAACCACAGCACTCAGTGGTAGGGGTCAGAGGATGGAACCACGTCACTCAGTGGTAGGGGTCAGAGGATGGAACCACGTTACTCAGTGGTAGGGGTCAGAGGATGGAACCACAGCACTCAGTGGTAGGGGTCCGAAGATGGAACCACAGCACTCAGTGGAAGGGGTCAGAGGATGGAACCACAGCACTCAGTGATAGGGGTCAGAGGATGGAACCACGTCACTCAGTGGTAGGGGTCAGAGGATGGAACCACGTTACTCAGTGGTAGGGGTCAGAGGATGGAACCACAGCACTCAGTGGTAGGGGTCCGAAGATGGAACCACAGCACTCAGTGGAAGGGGTCAGAGGATGGAACCACAGCACTCAGTGGTAGGGGTCAGAGGATGGAACCACGTCACTCAGTGGTAGGGGTTTAGATGATGGAACCACAGCACTCAGTGGTAGGGGTCAGAGGATGGAACCACGTCACTCAGTGGTAGGGGTCAGAGGATGGAACCACGTCACTCAGTGGTAGGGGTCAGAGGATGGAACCACGTCACTCAGTGGTAGGGGTCAGAGGATGGAACCACGTCACTCAGTGGTAGGGGTCAGAGGATGGAACCACGTCACTCAGTGGTAGGGGTTTAGATGATGGAACCACATCACTCAGTGGTAGGGGTCAGAGGTTTGGAGTCACAATGCTCAGCAGTGTGTGGTGTGAACCAGCTGCAAGGGCCCACTCACACTCTGGTATTATGGTAACACATGTGACAATGCAGTAAATGTGTTGGTGTGATGTGGTGCTGTTACTTTTGAATGACCCCACAATGAATCTTGCCGGTAGACTTCCATTTATTTGACAGACTAAGCACTGCAAGGCACGTCTGTTGGAAAGAAGCACATTGGGGGAGCCGTACGACTCTTGACACATGTAGCATGCGTTGCTGCAGTATGCCATAATATGCACCCGCTGGATTGAACGAGCCCTTAGACCTTTCCTTACTCTCCGAAGAGCGATCTGTGGTGTGTTTTTCTCCTCGGAGAGCATTTGTCAGGCATTGTATGTCCTCCTCACCGTCTGGTTTAACCCACTAAATGCCGGACTACATTCGTGCTTTGAATGCGGTTGCAGCGCAGGCCCATTCATTTGAATGAGTTGTGTCAGGCTGGCGGTAGGCCTGCTGAGAGTGACAAGGGGGTATAATTCCTGCCGCAGCATGTGAACCCCCCAGCCACATCCTTTCCAAGTTGAGGGGCAGTAAAAACATGGCTCAATGGCAGGGTTTTACCCCCCTGCAACCACTAGTGTGACTGAGCCCTTAGAGAGCAGATCAGGCAGAAGATATCAGTCACCAGATTACTGGCAGGATCATCAGGGGGGTTTTGCCCTCATTGTGTTTCCATGGACTGTATGAGAAGGAATGAGGTATATGGGAAGCCCCTGTCCCTGTACTCCCTCAGTCCCCACAGTGAGGCCTCTGCGCGGTGACCGGCTCTCTCAGCACTCAGTCATTGCACATGCCGGGAGAGTCGCTCCGTGTGACGTCATCAGCGCGTGCGGAGGACGTCAGTGCTGCGACGTTATCATCTGTAGACCGGCCGTTGTAGGGGACTGAGCTCCGGTGTGAGCCGCTGCGGAGAGAGTCGGAGGAGAGAGGGAGAGGTAACAATGAAGGGATCCCGGGGAGGGAAGGGGGCCATGGACGTCTACACTGCAGCCTGAGGGAAGGGGGGTGCATCGTGCCCAGGATACCGTCATACTGCGTTCCGGCATATGTGTGCCCCATTACTGGCTGATTCCCCCCTGGCTTCTCACTGACAGGCACCAGGCAATGTCTCACCAACATGACTGTGGTAGAGAAAATGCTCCCACAGTTCCATCAATCAGTCCCATTGCTGGTTGGATGAGAGATCCACCGATCCCTCCATGGTGAAAACATAGCCAAATGTCACCACCCCGATGAGGGTGACAAGGGGGCGGTGTATGGGACATGGTGCCAGGGGGCGGTGTGTGGAAGGTGGTAAGGGGCTGGTGCCCGGAAGGGGTTGGTGTGTGGAAGGTGGCGTGGGGGGTGGGAGGGGGACGCGGTGCGTGGAAGGGGGCTTGGAAGCAGTGCATGGAAGCGATGAGTGGGCTGTGCATGGGAAGGGGGCACTGCGTGGAAGTTGGTGCATGGAGGGGAGCGGTGTGTAGAAGGTGGCGGTGCATGGGGCAAGGGGGGCGGTCCGGTGGAAGGTGGTGTGTGGAAGGGGGCGGTGTGTGGGAGGTGGCGAGTGTGCGTGGAAGGTGGTGTGTGGGAGGCGGCGAGTGTGCAGTTCCTGGAAGGTGGTGCGGGGGACGCGGTGCGTGGAAGGGGGCTTGGAAGCAGTGCATAGAAGCGACAAGTGGGCGGTGCATGGGAAGGGGGCACTGCGTGGAAGTCGGCGCATGGAGGGGAGCGGTGCGTAGAAGGTGGCGGTGTGTGGGGCAAGGGGGCGGTCCCGTGGGAGGTGGAAAGCGTGTGGTGCGTGGAAGGTGATGAAGGGGTGGTGCGTGGAAGGTGGCAGTGCATGGGCGCTGCCTGGATGGTGGCGTAGGGGCGATGCGTGGGACATGGTGTGCGTGGAATTTGGCGTGTGGAAGGGGGCTTGGAAGCAGTGCGTGGAAGCGACGAGTGGGCGGTGTGTGGGAAGGGGGCACTGCGTGTTAGTTGACGCATGGAGGGGAGCGGTGCGTATAAGGTGGCGAGCGTGTGGTGCGTGGAAGGTGGTGAGGGGGTGGTGTGTGGAAGGTGGGGGTGGCGTAGGGGCGATGCGTGGGACGTGGTGTGTGTGTGTGTGTGTGTGTGTGTGTGTGTGTGTGTGTGTGGAAGTTGGGCTTGGAAGCAGTGCGTTGAAGCTACGAGTGGGCGGTGCGTGGGAAGGGGGCACTGCGTGGAAGGTGGGGCAAGGGGGCGGTCCTGTGGGAGGTGGCGAGCATGTGGAAGGTGGCGAGGGGGTGCGTGGAAGGTGGCGGTGCGTGGGCGCTGCCTGGATGGTGGCGTAGGGGCAATGTGTGGTATGCGTTAAAGGGGCGGTGCGTGGAAGCGACGAGTGGGCGGGGCGTGGACGTTGGCACATGTTAGGGGGCTTGGAAGCAGTGTGTAGAAGTTGGTGCATGGAAAGGGGCAGTGCGTGGAAGCCTGCGCATTGAAGGGAGCGGGCGTGGAAGCGACGAGTGGGCGGTGTGTGGGAAGGGGGCACTGCGTGTTAGTTGACGCATGGAGGGTAGCGGTGCGTATAAGGTGGTGTGTGGAAGGTGGGGGTGTCGTAGGGGTGATGCGTGGGACGTGGTGTGTGTGTGTGTGTGTGTGTGTGTGTGTGTGTGTGTGTGTGTGTGTGTGTGTGTGTGTGTGTGTGTGTGGAAGTTGGGCTTGGAAGCAGTGCGTTGAAGCTACGAGTGGGAGGTGCGTGGGAAGGGGGCACTGCGTGGAAGGTGGGGCAAGGGGGCGGTCCTGTGGGAGGTGGCGAGCGTGTGGAAGGTGGCGAGGGGGTGCGTGGAAGGTGGCGGTGCGTGGGCGCTGCCTGGATGGTGGCGTAGGGGCAATGTGTGGTATGCGTTAAAGGGGCGGTGCGTGGAAGCGACGAGTGGGCGGGGTGTGGACGTTGGCACATGGAAGGGGGCTTGGAAGCAGTGTGTAGAAGTTGGTGCATGGAAAGGGGCAGTGCGTGGAAGCCAGCGCATTGAAGGGAGCGGGCGTGGAAGCGACGAGGGGGCGGAGCGTGAAACATGGTGTGTATTCTACATAGCGATCCTGACACTTGTTGGTTGTCGCCAACAAATTGATCACCAGTGTGATCCTAAGGCTGCATTCACACCTTTCAGGCAGAAAATCGCGCGAATTGCGGCGTTTTTTACCGCGATTTGCGGCGTTTTTTTACCGCGATTCGCGGCGTTTTTTACCGCGTTTTGCCGCGAATTTTGTGCAGAGCAAAAGGTCACCAATGTAAAAAGAATAAAAACGTCCAAATCTGCCCGATTCGCGCGACAAAAAAGGGTCCGGAACTTGTTTGAGCTTCAGGCGTAGGGCTTCAGGCGTTTTGGAGTGGAGATGTGAACCATCTCCATAGAGAATAATGTATTTTTTCCCCTCTAGCTTTTGTAGCTTCAGGCTTCAAGCTACAAAACGCCCAGGTGTGAATGCAGCCTAAAGGTTTGCCATACACTGTACAATCTACTTTAGATTAAGCCTCACCGAAGCACCAAGCAAAAGCATGCTGTAAACAGCTAACCATTTTATTTAGTGACAGAAGCTTTGACTGGCATTCAGAGAGCTTTAACAAAGCCTGCCGAAGCCTTGTTTTGAAGCAAGTGTAAACTCCCCTTGTGTGTTTGTACGTATAGGTAAGCCTTACCTGTAGGTACTGTAAATATCTCCTAAACTTCCACCGTTTAGGGAAAATGTACTCTATACGGTGGCTATTACGTCATCAGTGCATGAGCTCTGAAGGAAGGGCCCATGCCGTGACCGGGGGTTTCCGCGCGAGAGTGATGTCATTGCATCTCCAGCCAATCACAGTTGGAGCACGCTAACCTGGAAGTAACTCTGGAAAAGATGTCAGCGGTGTGCGGGTGCCCCATGCAGGGCTGTGATCTAAGGTGAGTATTTCATAATGAGCCAGTATGGGATGCATACTAGCTCATTATGCCTTTTGTCTTGCAGGTCTTCTTCCCCCTTCTTTTTTTTTTTTTATTTATTTTTTGGGCTTTATCTGCTTTCTGCTTTAATACTGGACACCTACACCCCCTTCCTGCCCAGGCCATCTTTCAGCGCTGTCACACTTTGAATGACAATTGTGCGGTCATACAACACTGTAACCATGTGAAATTTTTATAATTTTCTTTACACAAATAGAACTTTCTTTTGGTGGTATTTAACCACTTAAGCCTCGGAAGATTTGCCCCCTTAAAGAGGGAGTCCACCTAAAAAAAAAAATTATTAAAAGCCAGCAGCTACAAATACTGCAGCTGCTGACTTTTAATAAACGGACACTTACTTGTCCCGGGGTCCAGCGATGCCAAAGCCGAGCAATTGCTCGGTTCTCGGCTGCTGCCGCCACCATTCTCGTTGAGGGAATCGGGAAGTGAATTGTTGCGGCTTCACTTCCCGGTTCCCTACTGCGCATGCGCGATTCGTGCTACGCGTCGTAAGTGGTTCCCGCTATCTCCTGGGACCCGTGTGTTTCCCAGGAGGCAGTGGGGGGTTACGCGAAGGGGCGTGACTCCCGCGGCAGTCTATTCCTGGAAGTGGGTGCAGATACCTGTATTATACAGGTATCTGCACCCCCCTCCCCCCCTGAAAGGTGGCAATTGTGGCACCGGAGGGGGGGGGGGGGTTCCGATGAGCCGAAGTTCCACCTTAGGGTGGAGCTCCGCTTTAATGACCAAATTTTGAATGGGTTCAAATGGGTTTGGTTCTTAGTTTCTTCCAGTAAATTTTGTAAATTAGTAATTTTTCTGCTGCACTGATAGGCGGCACTAATATGCAGCACTGATGGGCAGCACTGATGGGCAGCACTGATAGGTGGCACTGAAAGCCAGCACTGACTGGTATGACTAATGGGCATTGATTGCTGGCAATGGTGGCACTTAAGTGTAATGAGGGCACTAATCAGTGCTCTGATTACATGTCTTGTTGTCCCCTCCGAGGAGATGCCACTGATCGTCTCTCCTCGTCACACACTCTGTCAGTGTGGGGCCAAGAGAGACAATTACCGGCACTTCCTCTATTTAAATGGAACCTGCTGTGATTGGACACAGCCGATCACATGGTTAAAGAGCCGCATCAGCGGGTGGTCGTGCCGTGTCCTAGCAACATGGCACGGCCATTTGGGTGCCCTGTCATTTGACGTCCACCCAGAACGAGAGTCGCACCATCCCTCCGTCATTTGACGCTGGACGGGCGGCAACTGGTTAACAGTTTTTTTTTTTTTTTTTTTTTTTTTAAACGGTTACATTCAAGGCATGCTGGGAATTCTAACTGTCTTAATTGCTTCTGCCCTCAACCAAACTGTCACACCATCAAATGACTGGTGTCATAATTGACCACGTGTGGCACCATGGCAACTACAGATGCAACTCCAAGATGGCAGCTTCTTTGGCTGAAAAAGATGGGAGGGTTTTGTTCCATTTTTTTTAAGGAGCGTACAATCAACTTTAGATTTACCAAAATGATGTAATATGAGGATTGGATTTATTCTATCCAATCCAGCATTGTAGTACATGGTTGATGGTAAATCCTAAAGGACGACCAGATTGTAACATACCGTATATACTCGAGTATAGGCCGACCCGAATATAAGCCGAGGCCCCTAATTTTACCACAAAAAAATGGAAAACTTATTGACTCGAGTATAAGCCTAGGGTGAGAAATGTGCAGCTACTGTAAGTGGAAAAGAGGGTCAACAATGCCCATTTGTAGCCTCACTGTGCCCATTTGCATGCCTCACTGTGCCCATTTACAGCCATTTGGGGTCTCTGGACCCAAAGGGTCCTGAAATAACATTGCTGCAGGTGGACACAGTTGACTGACTTTGAGGCCCTGTATCTTTGGGCCACTTGGTGCTAGGAACCCCAAATTTGGTATGCAAACTCACAACATATGGCACTACAACATATATAAGAGATGGGGTTCCTATTACCAAGTGACCCCTAGATACGGGCCCCAAATCATTTCAGAAAATGTCAAGCACTTTTCTGTAGCAGAGAATGACATTTTCTGAACCGAATTTGGGGCCCCGTATCTCGGGGACACTTAGTGCTAGGAACCCCATCTTCGGATATGTTAGTGCCATATGTTGTGAGTTTGCATACCAAATTTGGGGTTCCTAGCACTAAGAGGCCCCGAGATACGGGGCCTCAAAGTCGGATCGGAAAATGTCATTTTCTGCTGCAGAAAAGTGCTTGGCTCGAGTATAAGCCGAGGGGGGCACTTTCAGCACAATAAAATGTGCTGAAAAACCTTGGCTTATACTCGAGTGTATATAGTATGTGGTGATCCCAAGGCTAACAGTATGAATGTACAAAATTTTTTTTTTTCGTAGTTTGTTATAAAATTTTGCAAACGGGTAATTTTTTTTTCCTTCACTGATGGGTGCTGATAGGCGACAGTGATGAGGTGGCGCTGATAGGCGACAGTGATGAGGTGGCGCTGATAGGCGACAGTGATGAGGTGGCGCTGATAGGCGACAGTGATGAGGTGGCGCTGATGGGCGACAGTGATGGGCACTTATAGGCGACAGTGATGGGCACTGATGAGGCGTCACTGAGCCAGCAATATAAATTTCAATGGTTTTTGGCTCTCACTGCCACCTCTGAAACTAACACCTAAATGTAGTGATTGGCCCCCGGGGGAGAGCCCACCCACTGATGAGGTCACCCCCTGCTTTCTCCTCCTCTGAGCATGTTCTCAGAGGCGTGCAATCCCCCTTTAAGCTCTAATTGCTGTTGTACCTTTTTATTTGTATGCGACTGAAATACCATTTCTGGTGTCTTGTATTGCTTCCATTTAAAAACTGTTTTGGAGCAGAATGTAGCCAGACTGATACATTCATAGTGTACTGTAGGAGAACTGTTTTGGATGCCAACAAATATTTAGTCTGTTCAGCCAGCTTTTTTCTAATCCAGATAAGTCAGATGGCACAGCCAGGTTCTGACCTAATGCTGTCAAAACAATGAAGCTTGGTCAAGGACCACCCACGCGTGTGATTGGAAAGTTGAAGCGGGCCTTCAGTCATTTTTTTTTTCAACTTTCCATCTATTAAATCTTCTGGCGTTGTCGTTTTTAACTTTTGGATAGTAAAACCTTTTTTTTATTTGTTTTCTTTTCTGCCTAAAAGGCCGTAAAAATAGTAAATAAATACCTTATACAGCCCACTTCCTGTTTCTTGTCTGGTAAAAAGCCTAGGCGTATGACATCATGTACAGCTCTCTCTCTCTCACTCTTGTGAGAGTTTGCCAGGAAGGGAGGGGGGGAGATGAGTCATAAGAGGGCCAATGAGAGCTGCAGAGCTGGAGGTGTGCCTCTGTGTAAATCCAGGAAGTGAACAGGCAGCAGCTTCAGCTGCCCACAGTTAAAATGGATGCAGACAGACTCAGTGGAGGGAGATTTCTGCAGCATATTTGGCAAGTACAGAATCGCAGTATATCCTAGTGGTTGGAGGGAAGCTTTGGAATAGCAACACATGGCCTTAATCGCAACACAATTTTTTTTCCCTATAGTGGCTTTTACATTTTTTACCGGCTAATAACAATGTATATTTTTTCCAGTTGTTCAGAATAAATGTAACACTGAGCTTATTCTCCAAAGCAAAGCAGTTTCTGGTCAGCAATAATCTGACTGCAGTGTAATTGTTGATGGGATCCTGTTAGTGAAGGTAGGTGGGTATTCTACTCTTAGTCCTGTTTAGCTTTTGTCCTTTGGACAGCCTTATTAATGTTTAAATTGCTGAACAGAAAGACCTGTGTTGTGTTTAAAAGCACAGAAAAGGAAACTTAAAGTGGGATTCCACCCTAAAGTGGTACTTCCGCCTTTCGGAACACCCCTCCGGTGTCACATTTGGCACCTTTCAGGGGGGAGGGGGGTGCAGATACCTGTCTAAGACTTGCGCATGCGCAGTAGGGGACCGGGAAGTGAAGCCGCAAAGGCGACACTTCCTGATTCCCTCACCGAGAATGGCGCCGGCAGCAGCAGAGAGCCGAGCGATTGATCGGCCTCTGCTGCCGACATCGCTGGACCCTGTGACAGGTAAGTGTCCATTTATTAAAAGTCAGCAGCTGCGGTATTTGTAGCTGCTGGCTTTTAAAAAAATGTTTTCAGGTACAGTCCCGCTTTAAGCTTTACCTTTTAACCACTTGCTTACTGGGCACTTAAACTCCCCCTCCTGCCCAGATTAGCTTTCAGCGCTGACGCACTTTGAATGACAATTGCGCGGCCATGCTACACTGTACCTAAATGACATTTTTATCATTTTTTTTCCACACAAATGGAGCTTTCTTTTGGTGGTATTTAATCACAGCTGGGGTTTTTAGTTTTTGCTAAACAAACAAGATGGAAATTTTTGAAGGGAAAAAAAAAAAAATCATGTTTCATAGTTTGTTATAAAATTCTGCAAACTGGTAATTTTTCTCCTTCAATGATCTGCGCTGATGAAGCTGCACCGATGGGCACAGATAAAGCGGCACTGATGAGCACAGATAAGGCACCACTGATGGGTGACATTAATGGGCAATGGTAGGTGACACTGATGGGGCACTGTTGATAGGTAGGTGGCGCTGGTGGGCACTGGTAGGTGGCACTGTTGTGTGCTGGCAGGTGGCACAGGTGGGCACAGATGAGCTGGCGGGAGCTCTCCTTGATTGGGGCCAATGTCTCTCTGAGAGCTGCTGGTGATCAGCATTTTTTATTCTCTTCACGCTATCAGCACGAGGAGAAAAAATAGCCAATTACCGGCTCTTTTTCAGGACCGACCTCTTACTCCGATCTGTGATCAGCCGAGTCTCATAGACTCGCTGATCACAGTGCACGCCGCACGCCCTGCAGGGTGGCGCGCAGGCCACTCAGGCACGGGAGGACGCCTATTGACGTACTCCCAACAAAGTAGGTCCACGCTGTAGCCATCATTCGGCTATAACGCGGATCGGAAGAAGTTAATGCATTCTCTGCATTAACCACTTGCTTACAGGGCACTTATACCCCCTTCCTGCCCAGGCCTTTTTTCAGCGCTATCACACTTTAAATGACAATTGTGCGGTAATGCAACACTGTACTCAAATGACATTATCACTTTTTTTTACACAAATAGTGCTTTACTTGATTAATTAATCACCACTTTTTTTTTTTTTTTTTGCTACAAGAACAAACATTTTGAAAACAAAACAATGTATTTTATAATTTGTTTGTAAATTTTGCAAACAGGTAATTTTTCTCCTTCGCTGATGGGGCGGCACTGATGGGGTGGCACTGGAAGGCACCAAGGGGAGCAATGTCCAATGTCCCTCTAACAGATGCTGGTTAACGGCTTTCTTTTCTTCACACCAGCAGCGTGAGGGAAAAAAAGCTGAAAACCAGCTTCTGTTTACTTCCGCGATCAGCTGTCATTGGCAGGTGATCATGTGGTAAAGGGCCCACTGTGATTGGCCCTTTATCCCGATCACTGATCAGGCGAGCCAGGATTCGTCGATCAGAGCGCACGAGAACGGGGAGACGTCCATGTACGCCCTCCCGGCATTTTAAGCCCACGATGTAGCCGTCTTTCAGCTATAGCGCGGGCGCCAAGTGGTATAACTAAAGGCAAAACATTTTTATTTTTATTTATTTCATTTTACATATAGTGGGGAGGGATTAGAATGCTTGTCAGTTTTTATTGCCGTCTATTATTCCATTAGCGAGATTCACCCTCTCTTTTATCTGTTTACCATTATCATTGTGAGAAAGTGAAAGAAAATCACAAATTTTGGGTTGTCCCCAAAAAAAGCAATGGAGGGGAAATCTTCCAAAGGGGACACTAGTCCTGGAGACCTGGGGGTCCCCAAGAAATTCCGTTAATTTGCAGGAACTTCCTCTCACTTCCTGTTTGGATATGGGACAGGAAGTGAAGGGAAATCGTCTTGTTAGTTATTGAAAAAAAAAAGAAAAATGTTATACTTACCTGCTCTGTGTTATGGTTTTGCACAGGGCATGCCCGATCCTCTTCTCTGGTCCCTTTTCAGTGCCTCTGACCCCTCCTTCCTGTTGAGTTCCCCCACAGCCAGCAGCTTGCTATGGGGGCACCCAAGCCAACCTTCAACTTTCTGTGTCCATTTAGACACGGAGCCACGGCCTGCCCCCACTTTTTTATTTATTTTTTCTCATTGGTTCCCTGACTTTGAGAGTTTGCCAGGAATGGAGGGGGGATGAGTCATAAGAGGGCCAATGAAAGCTGCCTGCAGGTGTGCCTCTGTGTGTCTATGTAAATCCAGGAAGTGAACAGGCAGCAGCTTCACCTGCCCACAGTTAAAATGGATGCAGCCAGACTCAGTGGAGGGAGATTTCTGCAGCATATTTGGCAAATACAGAATCCCAGTATATATATATATATATATATATATATATATATATATATATATATACACGCAAAGTGGTTGGAGGGAAGCTTCAGAATGCCAAAGAAGTTTTCACTAGAAATTAAGTGAGCAGATTGCAGTTCCTCTTTAAAGAGGTGTTGCCATTTAAAAAAAAATTTAAATTAAAAGTCAGCAGCTACAAATACTGCAGCTGCTGACTTTTAATAATCGGACACTTACCTGTTCCAGGTTCCAGCGATGCGGGGGAACGAAGCCCCGTTCGTCTCCCCCTCCGTTCGGCGACGCAGGCATTGTAACTGTGGGCGCCTGGCTGTGGCTTCAGCCGGGCGCCACAGATGGGCACCCACTGCGCATGCACGAGCGGCGCCGTGATTGGCTTCGCAATCATCCTGGGACCTGTCACGTGTCCCAGATAATTTACAAGAGGGAAGGTGTAGAGCTGAGCCCTCCCTGCGTTGAGAGGAAGTGATGTCACAAACCCAGGCACTGAAGGAGGCAGACTACGAGGGACCCCCTAGCAACAGCCATTTAGAGGTGAGTTAAAAAAAAAAAAAAAATATATATATAATTTTTTTTTTTTTATTTCTTTTTTTCTCATTTTGCAGACCTCATCATGGGGAGACTTGATTTTGCGTTACAGTGGCCACAATATATGTGCAGATGTAAGAAACGTTACCAGTTTAAAATCTGCCATGTAATCTAGCATCCATGCAAAAAATAAATATCCGTTTCAATTGAGACTTCCTTTGGATCATCATCAGGCTGTGTATTTCATAGCAGTGATGGGATATGCAACAGTTACATTTTCCTCCACCTTGTTAATTCACTCACAATAATTGCTCTTTTTTTTTTCTTCCCTTCCAGAGTCGAGTGTATTTCAATATTCATCATTCATCTGCTAAAATGTCTGTGAAAAAAAAGAGAAAATCCACTGCCGATGAAGTGAATGTGAAGAAATGTAGAATTACAAGGTATGAATGTCTTGTGAATATGGGTGCCTTTAATTGAGACTTCCAGTAATCAGAATAGATTAAAAAAAAATTGCATTTGCTGGGAGCTCTTTTTTTAAATTGATATAGGCCCCCCCTTCTAGAACTACGTCTCTGGGGAGGCATTTCAATGTATGCTTTGCGAGGACAGGCCTTGGGAGTCAAGGTAGCAGCATTGTTTTGCTGGAAAATATTCTTGGAATGAAGTAAAAAGGTGTGGAGAATAAGGGAAGTTCTGGAGTCAAATGCAAAGGCACTGTGTTGTCAGTTCAACAGGAAGTTAAGACGAGTATGGTTTTATTTTTTTTCCAGATTAATACTTGCCCAGGCGGAGGCTGCATCTGTCCCCCGGCGCCTCTGCACCAAGAACCGAGCGATTGGACACCGCCAATAGCTCGGTTCTCACAGTTCCCAGAGCAGAGAGCTGCTGACTGTCAATCAGCATCTCTCCGCTCTGCCTCCTTGCTCATTGGAGCGCGGACCTGGGGTGGGGAGCGGCCGTCTCAGGCTCTCGACGGCTCGCTGAGAGGCTGAGACAGGTATCAGTCCAGGCACCTGGCGGATCCAGACTTTATTGTCGTGATGACGCGGTGCCAGGACTGATTCCTGTGACATCAGCAGTGAGCGGACTTCAGCCCACTCTCTGCTGAAAACGGGTCACAGAAGTGCATAACTAATTGCAGTCCTGTGATTCATAGAAGTCCAGCCAATCGATCTTAGGCTGGACTTCTCCTTTTTAAGTGCACACTGGATTTCTGGCAGCTCAACTGGTTTTTCTCTGTACGTGCAGTGTTTTTAAAGAGATAAAATGAAGGGAAATGTGCATGTATCGGAGTGCGGTAAATGTTTGACAGGAGCTTGTTGTCGGAAATTCCGACAGTGTGTAGGCTCCATCGGATATTTTGCATCGGAATTTCCCTCAAACAAAATTTGAGAGCTGGTTCTCAAATTTTCCGACAACAAAATTCCGATCGTGTGCACACAATTCTGACGCACAAAGTGCCACGCATGCTCGGAATCAAGCAGAAGAGCAGCACTGGCTATTGAACTTCATTTTTCTGTGTGTACATCACCGCGCTCTTGACCAACTTTGTGTGACCGTGTGTATGCAAGACAAGTTTGAGCCAACATCCGTCAGGGAAAAAAAAACATGGATTTTGTTGTCGGAAAATCCTATTGTGTGTACAGGGGATTAGAGTATGTACTGCTGTGTGAACAGATCCATTTATCCACAGAGAAGAAAAAAGCCAGATACATTTGTTTACATGCAGAGAAGAAGTGTGTAAACGGCATATCGACCCTTTGAAATCTGCCCAGAGTGTCTCGTTTATATGATCTCTGAGGTCTAGTTTGAGATTATTAGTGATGTCTACTTTTATATCTATCTTTTTTTAATGTGTTTTATTTTTATTTATTTATTTTCCCACAGCTATTGCAGAACGACGACAGCCAGTAGAATAATAAATGAAGACTTATTTTCTAGCAAAAAGTGCCTGGCCTGGTTTTATGAGTATGCTGGTGAGTATTGAACAGATTGGACCCTATACACTGCTTAGATTCTTCTCCCTTTTTTTTTTTTAATTTTATTTTTTTAAGTATTCTAAAGCAGTGGTCATCAACCCTGTCCTCAGGGCCCACTAACAGGCCAGGTTTGCAAGATAACCTAAATGCATCACAGGTGATATCATTTGCTGCTCAGTGATTGCAGTATTCTAGTCTGCATCTCCCCAAGGTAATACATAAAACCTGGCCTGTTAGTGGGCCCCTGCGGACAGGGTTGATGACCACTGCTCTAGAACAATGATTCTCAACCACCGGGGCCGTGGCCCATTACTAGGCCACAGCCTTTTTCCTGCTGGACTGTAACTTGACAGCTGCCAGGGTCCTGCAGTTCTTTTCTCTCTGCCCCGGCACTGAATGCTTTCTGAGACGCAGCTTGACAGCTACTGCTGTCCCAGTCCGTGCTGCTTGTTTATATTTTGGGCTGACTGGTAAGCAATACTTTACTCTCAGGCTGAGCAGGAACCAGGATGCTGAGAGGAGCAGCAGTGCCAAGTGAATGGAGTGCTGCCCCTTTCAGCAGCAGCATGCACAGAAGCAGAACAGGAGCCTGGATGAATGAACTCTCATGTGGTGTTTAGAATCCCCAGAAAGTTTTCATGGTTGCCTTCCATTCCATTGGCATCCTTTGAAAGATAAGTGGTGGGTAAACAGTTATGTTTAGGGAGCCTTATGTTGGAGGATTTCTCTCTTGTTCATTGGACATGCCCCAGCAGGAGCCTTGCTGTCAGTCAACATAACAGGGACTGGGCGGGGTGTGTGGCCAGCTGCAGCTGCTCATAGTGATGTAATACACAGCCCACCCGCTGTAGAAGAGTGCCCCTTGTATGGGGAAGAAGACCCAAATGGATGCTGAGCAGTCGTATGACTGCAAAATAAAACCTGAAGAAAATGTGCGGTACAATTTTTATTTGTAAAAGTACATTTGTTTCTAGTTTGTGAATACTATTTGCTGTTTTCTTACAGGTTTTTAAGTAATAGAAATACTTTTAAGAAAAGATTGCACCAGCTGGGTTGGAGGTAGTATACATATCACATGATAGGAAAAATAAAAGATTTGATGCCAGGCTGCAGACAGCGGGTGAGGCCAGCTTTTTACTCCAGAACATAACCGGGCATGTTTTAATGCAGCTCACAAAGAATGGGCAACATTGTTAGGTCACAGTATTCAGATGAATAATGCATCCAGCTTCTCTTTTTCTATATTATGGATTCTTTTTGCAGGTCATATTTCCTCCAATACCTAAAGTTTTATATTCTTAAGGAAAACCCTGCGGCTTTGTATAAAACATTTGTTTTATTTGACAGGTCCAGATGAAATTGTTGGGCCAGAAGCCATGGAAAAATTCTGTGAGGACATAGGCGTAGAACCAGAAAATGTAAGAAATCTGCTTTTAGTTTTTGTTTGTTTTTTATCCAGGTACAGATGATTATTATGAGAAGTTGCCATATCAATTTGTGTTTTTATAAGCTGGCCATATGTGTTGGTCTGTACAAAAAAACGAACGTTCCATTTATAAACATCCTTTATTTTCCAAGAATTATCCATACACATCCACTATTTAATGGCGCGGTAATCTGTATTTGTGAAATTTAGTTTTACTGTGTTTTTCTGTCTCATTGTAACATTCTCTGTGAAATCCCAAATCTGTCTTTCCTCCTTACATTAATTTGTTTGGAATGAGCAGCACATGTATGTTGGGGTCATGTGCACTGCTCTATGAACACTGTACATCAACCTGAGTCCCTCCAGCTGTTGTTGAACTACATTTCCCACGAGGCAGTACATTTTTATATGCATTATCAACATTACAAAATCAAAAAATGGAAATAATATTATGAATATAGTATGACAAAATTACAAAAAACACACACAAATTGAATGTCATGGCTCAGACTTTCCCACCCCTCAAATCCCACCCAACTTACCAAAGGGACCCCCGCAATAGGGCACAAAACCGGGCAGCCCAACAATCGCGGCATTGGGAGGTTTCGTTCGGGGGGCTTACAGGTGCCAGGATATATTAAAATTAAGGAGAAAGAAATAGTGTTGTACATTATTGGACATAACGCAGTCCAATATGATGGGCTAACATAGCCTCAATTAGTACTTGCACGTACAATGCTAAGACAAGTATGGGTATAGGGGGCACCAGGAAAGCCAAACAGCACTGTAAAGTTGTAACTTCACTTATATAACCCACTGTAAGTAAAAAGGAGGAAGAAATACCGGTAAGGGAATCAAATGTATTTTGATAGAAAAAGGAATATAAAAAAATATATATTGAAGACAAAATATAGTGGTGAAGGATATATATTACAGAGACGCTAGAATGTGGCCAAGTATACTGAACCCTGCAGGGAAGGGATGTATCCCATTGTAAACCTGCAGTGAATAATAACCAACTAAAAAAGACTTCCAATCGTAATATGATGGGTGACGTCAGTATATAATAGTTCTCAATAATAGCCCAACATATGGGAGACGAGGCGAAAAGAAAAGAAAGCATAAACTCAGCACAGTAATGCATAAGAATTCCATCAAGCAGCATAAGCCCACAGATGAACACAGCATCTAAGTTTACCTGGCATTGGTGTAACTGTCCCAATGGCCGCCCCTGGGATCCAGCTGATGGAGTGCTGGAATCGCTGGCCCTATATACCCCCCCACTCAGTCGGCGTCTGACATCGACGGATGAAAAAGGCCAATACGCATGCGCCGAAGGGCCCTCCGTTCGCCTACAAACCCCAGAGTGCAGAGCGGCGCGAACGGCTATCGCATGACGCAACCACGTCACATGATGCTGTAAGCATCTAGATGATGGCGGGCAGGACTATGCCTCCGCATGATGGCCCGCACAGCAGACCGGATTGGGCAGAGCGGGATCGGAGGAAAAATCCAGGCCAGGGCTGGCAGAACTCCAGCGTGACTGACAGCAACCAAACACGGGCGTCTGTCCTAAATGGGAACAGACATCCAGGGCATCCGTGCAGCCACACATAATGTCCGCCCAAGGCCAACGTGGACAGCCCAAAGTCCACCTAGAAAAACGGGGGGTCACCAAGGCAAGGGGAGGAGAAGAGAAAAGGATGGAGAACAAGCCAGAAGATGGGTATTGGTAACCACACAGCCAGCGTGGACCAATCCCAGCAATGTGAACCATGACATGCGATCAATAAAACATGAAAGTAATAATAGTTTAAACAAAACATAATTGCACATGAGTTTTACAAAATACCTAAAGTAATGACGATTCCAAAGACCACAAACTTAATTAAATGTCTGTCAAAAAAGAAAAAGGGTATGTACATATATTAATCTACTCTAAAGTGTATAACTATGCGGTGACACAAATCGCCTAATCCAGGATTGTAAAATGGCTATGGCCATATATAATGTGGGAGAGAGGGAGGCAAGATGGAATAAAAGGTTCATGACTACTTTTTTTTCAAAAAGACTGTATTTTAGCGCTGCTGCAATATTTATTAGGATAAGTGCCTTTCCTTTGCAGGATTTGGTGATTTTACCTGGACTTTTATATTGCCTTTTTACCGTATTGTATTGTATTTATAGTAGCTGCTTTAGTTATATCGGGTAGTCATTACCAGATATTTTTACGTGTTTTATCTTCCATATTTTAAGTACATTTAAATCCAGGAGCGCGGAGCGATAGTCCCAGAGGGCGGCATATTTTTGTGGCACTATCCGTATATATCATGACTACTGCTATTAACAAGATATCCAGGATTGAACGCACACACTTTATATATGCAAAAATAAATAAAGGCTCTACATTACAAAAAAGACTTATTAAAATATCCGTTCAAGCCGGGATATCTTCAATTTGTGTTTTTGTTTTTTTTTGTTTTTTTTCTCTTGTCACTATATTCATAATATTATTTCCATTTTTGAATTTGGTAATATTGATTGTGTTTATTATCAGAGCCACTGTTAAACACTGGTGACTACATAATCCCCTGAAGAAGCCATTGTTTGGTGAAACATGTAGGGACTTGACATGCATCAGTCACCATCCCATGCATATGGATACTTTGGCCACCACCACTGTTTTGTATATTACTCTGCTTATGTTTTATGCACCCTATGTTTGTTGTTAGCTGTATATTTCTGAATATAGACAAATTGGTCAGTACACCCTGCAATTTACAGCTTCCTCGCTAATTTTTTTCTGGGTAAGGCTCAGTACTTATCGGCACCCCCTCGTAAATCTAGAGTAAATTGTAGAGTTGGATGGTAATGTGCATTGGTAACTTAAAGCCATCTAAATACAGTACACTCTGATTTTGTGTTTAGTTACACACACACACACACACACACACACACACACACACACACACACACAATAAATGTGTGTGTGTATATGTGTATGTGTGTGTGTGTGTGTGTGTGTGTGTGTGTGTGTGTATGTATGTGTGTGTGTATGTGTATATATATATATATATATATATATATATATATATATATATATATATATATATATATATAAATTAGGGCTGCAACTAACGATTATTTTCATAATCGATTACTTGGCCGATTTATTGTTTCGATTAATCAGTTAATAACCTTAAAAAAAAAAAAGTGGGTCAAATTGACGTTCATTTTCAACCACAGTGATGGTAAAATTTGGACCTAGAAAACTTCTTGGTCAAAGCAATTTTCAGACAGTGTATGTGGTTTTTGTTCAGAAATGAAGTGAAAATTTCTAACAAAATTCTTTCATTCAGCGAATGTACAAAGATTTTTCATCTGAATATTCTCACCTGAAAATTAATCCGTGAGGCCAGCATAAGGCTCGGTACACACCTATGCAGTTTTTGCTTTTGATCTGTTTCTGCAGTGATTTCTGCTGTGCGTTTTGATTTTTGCGCACGTGATTTTACTGCAATTTGCGTTGTTTGCATTTTTTTTGGGCAGATTAAAAAACACAAATTGCTGCAAAAACGCATTACATTCTTTTCTGCAGCTTCTCCATTGAAGTATATTAAACCAAAAAAAAAATCAGTTTTTGCGTTAAAAGTCCCTGACCCTTTCCAAATATGCAGCTGCTGAAAAAAGCACAGATATGAACGGGTCCCATAGGAAACCATGTAAATGAACTGTAGTGCGTTTCGGCAAAAAGCACCAATAAACATTTAGATGTGAACCAGGCCTAAGACATTTTGTAACATAATAATAAAAATTAAAAAGACTAAAATTAGCCCTTTTATAGTACAAAAAAGCAGATAATCACTACTGGAAGGGGTTCATTTTTTTTTTTTTTTTTAACCGTAGAACAGTGAAAGTTTTATATTTACAGTAGTGATTATATTTTTGTACTATAAAAGGGATCATTTTATTTATTTTTTATACCCCAATATGTTACTGGTCGATTAATCGATTATGAAAATAGTAATCGATTAATTTCATAATCGATTGGTTGTCGATTAATCGATTAGTTGTTTCAGCCCATATATATATATATATATAAAAATTACTCTCTGTTGCAAAGTGAAAGCTGCTCTGTGGTCAGACAAATCGGAATTTGACATGCTTTTTGGCAACCGTGGGTGACACGTCATGCAGGCTAAAGAGAAGAACCCTTTTTTTATTTTATTTTTTGTTCTGTTACACTAAAAGGCTTACCTGTAGGTACTGTGAATATCTCCTAGACTTGCACAGTTTTGGAGATATTCAGAGTGGATGCAGCTGATGACCTCATTGGCGCATGTGCTCTGAAGGTCCGGCTTACAGTGCCAGACCTACAGAGCCAGTCCCAATAAGGCCCCTTTCACACTGGGGCGGGGAGCCGTGGTGACGGTAAAGCAGCGCTATATTTAGCGCTGCTTTACCGTCGTTTTAGCCGCGGTTTTCGGGCCGCTCGCGGTGCGGTTTTACCCCTGCGAGCGGCCGAAAAAGGGTTAAAGACCCCCCCCTGCAGAGCGCCGCCGTAGCACCGCGGTGTCCCATTCTAATTAATGGGAAGGAGCGGTATAGGAGCGGTGAACACACCGCTCCAAAGATGCTGCTAGCAGGACTTTTTTGACCGTCCTGCTAGCGCACCGCTCCAGTGTGAAAGCCGGCCGGCTTTCACACTGGAGTTAAAGGGGCCGGATTTTTTCAGGCGGTATACAGGCGCTATTTTTAGCGCTGTACCGCCTGAAAAACGCCCCAGTGTGAAAGGGGCCTAAGTGTATATAGATTTGGTTTCCGCAGAAGTTATAGCATCTACAAACTCTGGGATATATATATATATATATATATATATATATATATATATATATATATATATATATATATATATATATATATATATATATATATATATATATATATATATATATATATAAATTTTTATTTTTTTAATATAAATTTTTTTTTTTTTTATTATTTAAACTAGTAATGGCGGTGATCAGCAACTTATAGCCGGACTGCGATATTGCTGTGGACAAGTCAGACACCTAACTGGCGCTCTTCTCGCTTGCGCCCCAAAACGTGGAAGTGTGGCCTGCCCTTTAGCAGTAAATGCTATGGAGCGGTCGTAAAGGGGGGTAATAAACTATGGATTTGAGATTCCCAACCTTTTTGGAATTGAGGTCTTAGATTTACTATAACGATGTAGTGCAAGGGCCTGTCTAAACAATACATTGAATTTTATTTCAAGTCGGTAGACCTTTTGTACTAAATTATCAGTTTTACTGAGGTACAATTTTTAGTTTAGTTTTTGTGTATTGTCTTATTTGTCTTCTGTTTGCTCTTGTCTTTCCCAGATAATTATGCTGGTCCTTGCCTGGAAATTAGAGGCAGAAAATATGGGCTTTTTCACAAAAGAGGAGTGGTTGAAAGGAATGACCTCTATACAGTAAGAATGGCTTTCTAATTGATCCCAATGCTGTGCATGTGAATGGCGTGGCATAACCTATATCAACCCAATCCTGGATTTCACCCCATTTTGTGAGAATCCTGGTTGGGTTAAAGTTTGTCTCGCCCATCATTTTTGTAAATGGTTTGTTTATATTGTACACTTTCCTGACACCAGAGTTGTCTCAACTGTATTCCTCTCTACATACAGTATGCACCAATTTGATGCATTAGCTTTTGGTGCTGGGGTCTCGCACTTTTTGGGGTGTCTGACTCCATGAAGAGCTAAAATGGCAGCACTATCTGAAATTTGAAAATAGTTCCCTATAATGACGCACTCTCTGACAATTACGGTAAGACGTTTCTGCATGAGCCCTTAAAACCGACTGGACCCCAGCCAGCAATTTTTTATTTATTTTTTTCACTTTCATGATGTCCTCTTGCTTCTCTGGCGATGGGCAGATTCTGAATGCTAGAGAAAATGGTGCCATATATTGACATTCCCTGCATTATTCTCCTGTGTGCCCAGGGACTGCGCACTACACTTTTGAAGACAAGAAGAGTCTTGTTTTATCCCATATCTTACAGTACAGCGTATGTCATTTAGGCTCCAGCGGGTGAATGAGCTAGAAGGAAAGTATAAGCAGTGGTGTGTGTTATGTCCAGAATGTGCAAAGCACTGGTTTGCTCCGACATTTTTGTCTTAAATCTCAAATTGTAAACCTTTAAAAACTGAACCTACGGCCCCATGCACACGAGACGCCGATGCAAACTCTGCTGAACGCATGTTTTAAAAAGCAGAAGCCTGCGTTTAAAAATGCGCGTTTTTCCACGTTTTCATGCCGCGTTTTACCGTGTTTGCGTCCTATAAGCGTTTGTAAAGATAACAACATCATATAGACCCTTCCCAAGCTCAGAAAGCATGTATTAACTATTTCTGCCATTTTGATCTGAGTGAGCAGCAGCAGAGAGAGCAGATGTACTCTTGCATTTGCCTCTCTTTCTGTGTATTTTTTTTTTTTTTTTTTGGAAATGGATCCCATATTGAATATGTCAGGAAATGCTCCTGATGTTGCTCTTGATGAGGCAGCAACGTCGTCGCAAATTGCGTGAGAGGTCCAGAGTCGGAGCTTGTCGATATTGGACTCATCCGTTGATGGCACAGCGAATGTGTCCGTTGGATCAGTGCTCGACGAATACCAGGCGCCAGGTCGCATTGGCGACTAGAATTAGCGACCTGGCGCCTGGGGCAGCACAGCTGGGGGGTATCCTGTCTTCATAGTGCACCCCCCCGCCGCGCGTGCGATCGCGATGGGCCGCGCCGGCCGGTAATTGAGGCCCCGGCTTTGCGGCCTTGTGCAGTCCTATGGTACCTGTAGTGATCTAATATAATCGTCGTTCCTCGTAGATGGTATATGGTTATTCAAAGTATTGTCCGCAGCAAAACCCGATTCTCCCAGAGAGAGATTTTATTGACTTCCAAAACAGAACATTCTTACAGACGACAAAATCCAACAGAGTTCATGACAACGAATATTTCCTCTTGTACCTATGCCTTCTTCTCTCAGACCATCTTTCTCTAGACTAGCTGACAACCTGCCTGTCTTCTCATATACTGATCTGACACTGGGGGGGGGGGGGGGTCAACCAAATGTTTACCATGAATACCCCCCTCAATTCTAATTACCATCTAAATACTAGGTTAAAAGGCTATTCCTCACACACACAACTTGCATAAGATTTACACATCAAAGGGTAACAGATAACATTGTCAACTTATATCTTAAGTTGACAATGTGACAGGAGACAACCCCACACTGTGAATAGTTGTAATTATAAAGCTGCCCCAATTTACATTCTTGCATATTCCCCCTTTGACATGTGTGAATACTGATTAGATTAAGATAATAACAGCTACCAAAGTGGCATGCCTAGAATAAACTTGTCTTTAGAATGCCTAAATAAAAACACTACATATAATAAATATGTGTATATATATATATATATATATATATATATATATATATATATATATATATATGTATACATATATATATATATATTAGATATAATATACTACAGTACCTTCTATAATCTGGCGCCCTCTTGTGGTGGCCGTTGGTATGACACCCAGCAATACTAATAAGGCTGTTTTGTTTTGTTGTGCCTTCCTATCTCCTTCACTTAGAACCCCCAAACATTATATATATTTATTTTTCTAACACCCTAGAGAATAAAATGGCGGTCGTTGCACCGTATTTGCGCAGCGGACTTACAAGCGCACTTTTTTGGGAAAAAATACTTTTTTTAATTAAAAAATAACACAACAGTAAAGTTTGCCCAATTTTTTTTATATTGTGAAAGATAATGTTACGGCGAGTAAATTGATACCAAACATGTCTCGCTTCAAAATTTTGCCCGCTCGTGGAATGGCGACAAACTTTTACCCTTTAAAATCTCCATAGGTGACATTTAAAAAAAATTCTACAGGTTGCATGTTTTGAGTTACAGAGGATGTCTAGGGCTAGAATTATTGCTCTCGCTCTACCGATCACGGCAATACCTCACATGTGTGGTTTGAACACCGCTACTCTTCTGCAAACAAGCTCGGCGGGACGGGCGCGTTTAAAATTATTATTTTTTTCTTATTTATTTTAACTTTTAATTTTTTCACTGTTCTTTTGAAAAAAAAAAATTGTGTCACTTTTATTCCTATTACAAGGAATGTAAACACCCCTTGTAATAGAAAAAAGCATGACAGGACCTCTTAAATATGAAATCTGGGGTCAAAAAGACCTCACATCTCATATTTACACTAAAATGCAAAAAAAAAATAATTGCCATTTGAAAAAAAAAAAATGTCCCTTTTTTAAGAGCTATGGGCGGAAGTGACGATTTGAAGTCGCTTCTGCCCTGCAATGACTTGGAGACAGGCGGGGGCCATCTTCCCCTCACTCATCTCCATGTCGTTAAAAAAAAAAAAAAAAAAAAAAGAAAACCTGGCTCCTAACTTTTTTTAGCTGGCTCCTAGGATTCCAAGCAAATTTGTCAAGCCCTGCGTTGGATATTTCACAAACATGGTGGGGGGTTGGGGGTTTTTTCTTTGTGGAAAAAAAGACATTGCTATGCTTTGATCAGACTAGGTAGTCACTGATTAGATTAGTAATTGGATGAAGGGTCGGGGCAAAGAAGTGGAGGCATTTCTCATTGTCTAAGCCACCTAAAAAAATTGATTTTTTTTTATTTATTTTTTTATGGCATTGCATCAGTGAGTATATATACTCTATGAACTATCTAAAGTAATTACGACATTTTAAACCAATTTTTTTAGTATTTTTTTTTTATGGTTTACCATCATATTTCTGAGTTTTCTGGTCCAAAAAATTGGGTTCCTTTTTAAAAACGCTTATAAACGCAAACGCAGGTGCCGCGTTTTGCGCCTGAAACGTGGAAAAGCAAAATGTCTGAACCCATTTTTTTTGTTTCTGGAAAAACGAGGTTAAACGCAGCTGCATAAAAACAGGGGAAAAAAATGAGACTGTGTACATGGACACATAGGATAACATTGCATGCGTTCAGGGGCTGTTGAAAAAAGTGTCCAACTGCCTCTAAACGCGCGTTTAACAGCTTCTCGCGTGCATGGGGCTCAACTCCAAAGTGTGTCAATTCAATCCCGCACTACCTAAAATCAAAAAAATAAACTTACAAATAGCTGCAAACAGTAAATTGTGTTCCCACAACCTATATAAAATTTAAGATCAATATGACACTGCTACGCCTACCTAATAAGCAACTATTGCTTCAAAATATAATAACTACCAATATGTGAACATAGGACTAATGATCATCCATTGTGCGATACAACTCAGCTGAACAAATAAATAAAATACCGTGTTTATCGGCATATAACACGCACTTTTTTACCCTGAAAATAGAGGGTAAATCGTGCCTTCGTGTTATACGCCGATATCTGTTTGTTTTTTTTACCAACGGGGTGGGGATCGAGCGGTCCGCCCTGGGTGCCACCTAATGGGAGGGTGTCGGGCCACCTGCCCTGCCTCTCCTGGCCGTGGAACAGCGCTGCCAGTAAACTCTAAAGGTCAGAAAGCATTACTGCAGTTCCAGCCCGTGGCTCAGCAGCCATGATATACCGTGGTTAGTGCAGAGAGGGGGGACACAGGAAGTGGCGGCATTAGCCAGGTTTCGTACAGTTTTATAGAGGGTCTGATTAGACAGCACAAGCACTGTGCTGTTTAATCTGCTATAGGGGAACAGGATCTATTTTTTTTTTTTTTTTGGGGTTACAAACACTTTAACATAGCAGTTTTAATACTACCTTTTAGTACACTGTAATGCTCCCCTGGTAACAGGAATGCGTTTCAAAGCAATTCAGCTTCTTTATCAACCTTTACGGGCTGCGGTGTACTACAGGTGGTTTTCTGGACCATTCCTGGACCCTGGCAGCTCCTGACCTCTTTTCCTGCAGTGTCTGTATCTCCAGCAGCAGCCATCGCTTCTCTCCAGCCTATGGCAAAGTCTAGGAGTCAGGCGTCCCTTGCACAGATTTCACATCCGCTCCAGCATCCTGCTTTCCACTGCACCCCCCTCTCATTGTCTGAGTGTAATATTTTATTGGTTTTCCTTATTTAAGAGGTTGTAAACCCAGATAAAAGAAAAACCCTGTAAGACAAAGGCATAATGAGCTAGTATGCATCGCATTTATGTAGTTTAAGCCTTCTTTTTTTTTTTTTTTTTTTTTTACAAAACAAAGAGAAATCGGTTGCTCTAAACTACGTTAATTTACTTACCATATATACTCGCGTATAAGCCGAGTTTTTCAGCACATTTTTTTTTTTTTTTTTTGTGCTGAAATGCCCCCCTCGGCTTATACTCGAGTCAAGCACTTTTCTGCAGCAGAAAATTAAATTTTCCGACCCGACTTTGGGGCCCCGTATCTCGGGGCCACTTGGTGCTAGGAACCACAAATTTGGCACTACAACATATCCAAATATGGGGTTCCTAGCACCAAGTGATCCCGAGATACAGAGGCCACAAATTTTGGCTGCAGCTAGGGGGCATTTAGGAACCCTTTACTACCAAGTTTGGGGGACCTGTTGCATGCAAATGGGCACAGTGAGGCTGCAAATGGGCATTGTTGACCCTCTTTTCCACTTGCAGTAGCTGCGCATTTCTCACCCTAGGATTATACTCGAGTCAATACGTTTTCCCAGTTGTTTGTGGGAAAATTAGGTGCCTCGGCTTATATTCGGGCCGACTTATACTCGAGTATATACTGTACATAAAATCTAAAACTATAAGTGCATGTAGGACTTTTCTGTTGCGCTGTCACCTTGTTAAAGGAAATGGAGAATTAGTGGATCTGCTGATAGGGCAGGTCAACAGGTACTAAAACTGCTGTGTTAATGCTAGTGACATTCTGCATCATATAATGTAATTTGTTGATTATGCCCATAACTTTCCACTATAACTGCTTCATCCTGTGTTGGAGCCTCTGCAGCAAAAAACGGGATTCCTCTGTGATGTTAATCTGTGTTTCATGCTTGTGTTTAAGATGTGACTGCACAGAGAAGTTACAGGGTAAATTTGACTATCTTCGGGCGCAACTCAACGATAACACTGCCTTTAAGAATATTTACAGATATGCTTTTGATTTTGCAAGGGTAAGTACATATCAAGTTGTGTCTTGTGGCAGACAGTGCCGGTCCACATACAAAATGATTACCTTTTTAAAGGAATTTGGGACATGACAAGTTTCATTTGCTGCTTAGCTTTTTAACACACCATGAGAATGGCCTCAGCCTGCAAGGCTGACAGTATGTAATATAAGACGTTTCCCAATTGAGTCGGCTTGCATTGGGGATGTAGATTGGTCACTGGCAGCTGAGAGTTGTATTATTTACTATTAAATAATATGAAGGTAGAAAGCTGGACTTTTTAGTAAAGGTTTTAGTTTTTGAGGGCTTACTCCATTTCCAGTGTGTTTCTGTACTTGTAAGTTGTTATGGCAGACTAGAAAATTAAAATGAGAGACGAGTAAATATGACTGATCGGCTCTCCTTAACCATCTCAAAACATCAATAAATTGATACCAAACTCTTCCGTAGACAACATTACTTCAGCAGCCATCTACAAAAAGACTCGAGCTCAAAGCTGAAGTCCAGGAATTCATCCACTTTGTAAAATGTGTTGGCATACTATGAGTTAAAGCGGAGCTCCACCCGCACCAAAAATATTAAAAGTCAGCAGCTACAAATACTGCAGCTGCTGACTTTTAATAAATGGACACTTACCTGTTCCAGAGGTGTCGGCAGAACCGCTCGTCTCTCGGCTGCCCCGCCACCATCCTTTGTCAGGGAATCAGGAAGTGAAGACGCAACGTCTTCACTGCCCGGTTCCCTACTGCGCATGCGCGAGTTGCGCTGCGCGTCTCTATTGGTCCCCGTTGTGTCCTGGGAACTGTGTTTCCCAAGACACAACGGGGCATCTGCGGATAGGGGCGGGGCAGCTCCGGATATCTCGTCCGGAAGTGGGTGCAGATACCTGTATTATACAGGTATCTGCACCCCCCTCCCCCCTGAAAGGTGCCAATTGTGGCACCAGAGGGGGGGAGGAATCCGATAAGCGGAAGTTCCACTTTAGGGTGGAGCTCCGCTTTAAGTCCAATAGCGTGCATGCCACATTGTGGCTCATCTCTTTAACCACTTTCAGACCGGACCAATTTGCAGCTAAAGGACCAGGCCCCTTTTTGCGATCCGGCACTGCGTCGCTTTAACTGACAATTGCGCGGTCGTGCGACGTGGCTCCCAAACAAAATTGGCGTCCTTTTTTTCCCACAAATAGAGATTTCTTTTGGTGGTATTTTATCGCCCCTGCGTTTTTTATTTTTTGCGCTATAAACAAAAATAGTGCGACAATTTTGAAAAAAATGCAATTTTTTTTGCTATAATAAATATCCCCAAAAATATATAAAAAAACTTTTTTTCCCCTCAGTTTAGGCCGATACGTATTCTTCTACATATTTTTGGTAAAAAAAAAAATCACAATTAGCGATTTTTGATTGGTTTGCGCAAAAGTTATAGCGTTTACAAAATAGGGGATAGTTTTATAGCATTTTTATTAATATTTTTTTTTTTTTACTAGTAATGGTGGCGATCAGCGATTTTTTTTTTTTTTTTTTTTTTTTTTTTTTTTTTTTTGTGACTGCGACATTATGGCGGACACATCGGACATTTTTGGGACCATTGTCATTTATACAGCAATCAGTGCTATATAAATGACGCTAGCAGTGAAGGTGTTAACCACTAGGGGCAGTGTAGGGGTTAAGTATGCCTAGGGGTGCGTTTTCTTACTGTGGGGGGGCGTGGCTGTCAGCTAGTGAATGCTGATCTCTGCTCCAATCACAGGGAACAGAGATCGGCGTCACAAGTTGCTAGGCAGAACAGGGGGATGCTCCCCGTTCAGCCTTCCCGTGAGGCGATCGCAGGTGTCCCTGCGGCGATCGAGTCGGCGGAACCCGCGACCAGCCTCACGGGGGGGCCCGACCGGCGTGGTAGCGCCGCTCCCGGAACGCTCCCCATGGTACGGCAGGCATTTAAAAGGGACTTATAAATTCGCCCTCCTGCCTGCCCGTGCCATTCTGCCGACGTATATCGTCGTGCGCCGGTCGGGAAGCGGTTAATATACATTTTAATTTACTGACCACTCCCTCTGCTTTTCATTCACAGAAGGCTTTGGATTCTGTGAATGAGTTCACTTAATGCCAAGTGCTCTATTTGGGGGGATAGCACAGCAGCTTTATGCTACTCTGAAGCCTTAGGACCTGAGACCAGAGGGTGGGTCCAGCATCGGTGCAGCAGGAGATTAGTGATATGCTTCCAGCAGAAAATATGTAAAATGTAAATTTAGGAGTTAAGTCCACAAGATGCCATGCACCTCATTGGACTTGACCACTACTAATCCAACACATAGCACAAAGTTCATTTTTAAAATGTACACCTAAGAACAGTTTTTTAATATAACGTACAAGTCCTTAGAATTAGATGTCTTCTTACTAGCTTTTTTCATCTGGTGATTCTGCCAGTAACACACTTCTGTTCTAGGTGGTGACAGTGCTGTATTTATGGAGGAGCAAGCTAAGTGGATGCAGGGATTCCCCCTGCTGGGAGATTGTATTCTGACAGTGGGGACTCTCCGTTATTGTCCTGGTTGCAGCGTGAAGTGAAACATTTAGCGATGGCATTCCTAGCCTTACTAAATGTGACAGTTCAGCTCAGGGCTGTAGGTTGGTAAGGAGCCGTCATCCGCCAGGGTCCTAACAACTATGACTCAGTCCTGTTGTCAGCAAATTTCCACTGACCTAAGAATGTGAACAAGAGTCGACCGGTAAGAAAAAAAGAAAAGCACAGCTCCCCCCAAACAACTCCCTCCCAAAATACATACCAGACCCATGGCAATGTACCTTGTCCACATATTAAGGACAAGGGCCTCTTCCCCACAACCATGGCCCAGTGGTTGTGGGGGGTGACTTATTGGATTGTTTTTTTTCCTCCTATCTTCTTTTTTTTTTTTTTTTTTTTTTATAGAGAATTTACCCAGAATGTGTGTTTGTAATATATATCACATTATTATTTTTTTTTGTTTCCCTGAATTATTATTAGAAAAAAAAAGCTCAATTTATTTTATTTTTTTTACCTCCCCATTTTTTTTTGTATAATGTGAAAGATGATGTTACGTCAGGTAAATGGATACCCAACATGTCACGCTTTAAAATTGTGCACACTTGTGGAATGGCTCCAAATGATATATATATTGTTTGGGTGTTCTAAGTAATTTTCTAGCAAAATAAAAAGGATTTTAACTTGTAAGCAACAAGTGTCAGAAAAAGGTTTAGTCTTTAAGTGGTTAAACTGCCCTTATTTACAGACTGAAGTTCATTCCTTCAATTCTAAATGAACCGAGAGATGCACTGTTTCTCTCTATCACTGTTGAGGTGTTTTTTTGACTATAAAGAAAGAAAGCTGCGCCAAAAAAAAGAAAGCATACATTAATCACCATATGATCTGGTCAATATGGAATAATACGCAAAATATTGTCCTAAACAATAATAACTTGTACTATCCACAGAAAACACTAATGTCCCCTTGGACTGACAGTCTCTGGTAGCACAAAGTCCTAGGCATAGAAATAGGGACAAAGGCAAACTATTCCCCAATGTACGGGAGAAGACATAAAGAAATAATGGTGGAGGAGATGATCCTGATGTTCTGAAGTAAACAGAAGAGGCACCCGGTGACTTGTGAATGGCGATAGTGTTGAACACAGTGCCCGACACCCTTAAAAAGTGGCTGCTTACCGGAAAGCCAAGGTAAGAAGGCTCAGCTAATAAGTTGGACGACCAAAGGATGCGATTCTTCTTATTACTATAGGGCGACAATCGATACTCCAAATGGCATGGGTATAAGGAGACACTTGTTCACATGGGGTCCATATGGGAAGTAGAGGAAAAAAGGAAGCCCATAGCGTGAATCCGATAAAACAATTTATTAAAACAAAATAGAAAGCACTTACATTTATTCAAATGCTATGGTGCATGTAAAGACACATGAGAAAGACACATTTGTCGAAACTGGTCTGGGAGGGCACGCAGTGACGCCACCATACTACAGAGAGGAGGACGGGCTCCTATATTTGCCGGCCGGCACTTTTTTACATGCACCATAGCATTTGAATAAATGTAAGTGCTTTCTATTTTGTTTTAATAAATTGTTTTATCGGATTCACGCTATGGGCTTCCTTTTTTCCTCTACTTCCCATATGGACCCCATGTGAACAAGTGTCTCCTTATACCCATGCCATTTGGAGTATCGATTGTCGCCCTATAGTAATAGGAAGAATCGCATCCTTTGGTCGTCCAACTTATTAGCTGAGCCTTCTTACCTTGGCTTTCCGGTAAGCAGCCACTTTTTAAGGGTGTCGGGCACTGTGTTCAACACTATCGCCATTCACAAGTCACCGGGTGCCTCTTCTGTTTACTTCAGAACATCAGGATCATCTCCTCCACCATTATTTCTTTATGTCTTCTCCCGGAGATTGGGGAATAGTTTGCCTTTGTCCCTATTTCTATGCCTAGGACTTTGTGCTACCAGAGACTGTCAGTCCAAGGGGACATTAGTGTTTTCTGTGGATAGTACAAGTTATTATTGTTTAGGACAATATTTTGCGTATTATTCCATATTGACCAGATCATATGGTGATTAATGTATGCTTTCTTTTTTTTGGCGCAGCTTTCTTTCTTTATGTAACTTTGTGTGTGTATCCCACCTTGAGCAGCAGCCTTATTTGTTTAATCATTGACCATTAGGTATAGCGCGGTTTTTATTTATTTTGTGTTTTTTTGACTGCTCGGCTCTGCACTTGTTTAACCACTTCAGCCCCGGACCAATTGGCAGCCAAAGGACCAGGCCCCTTTTTGCGATTCGGCACTGCGTCGCTTTAACTGACAATTGCGCGGTCGTGCGACGTGGCTCCCAAACAAAATTGGCGTCCTTTTTTTCCCACAAATAGAGCTTTCTTTTGGTGGCATTTGATCGCCCCTGCGGTTTTTATTTTTTGCGCTATAAACAAAAATAGAGCGACAATTTTGAAAAAAATGCAATATTTTTTACTTTTTGCTATAATAAATATCCCCAAAAAAATATATAAAAAAACATTTTTTTTCCTCAGTTTAGGCCGATACGTATACTTCTACATATTTTTGGTAAAAAAAATCGCAATAAGCGATTATTGATTAGTTTGCGCAAAAGTTATAGCGTTTACAAAATAGGGGATAGTTTTATAGCATTTTTATTAATATTTTTTTTTTATTAGTAATGGCGGTGATCAGCGATTTTTTTTTTTTTTTTTTTTTTTTTTTTTTGAAAACTAAATTATGGCAGACACATCGGACATTTTTGGGACATTTGTCATTTATACAGCAATCACTGCTATTTAAATAGCACTGATTCCTATGTAAATGACAGTTGTAGTGAAGGGGTTAACCACTAGGGGGCGGGGAGGAGTCAGTGTGACGTGTTGTGTTTTTTTTACAGTAGGGGGGCGTGGCTGTACGTCTGACTGTCATTGATCGGCGTTCCCGATGACAGGGAACCGCCGATCACTGACAGTCAGTGTAGGAAGCGCGGGGAGAGGTTTGTTTACATAGACCTCTCCCCGTTCTTCAGCTCCGTAAACCGATCGCGGGATACCAGCGGCGATCGGGTCCGCTGGTCCCGCGGCCGTGGTCACGGAGCTCCCGACCGGGTCGCGAGCGCGCCGCTGGCGGCGCGCGCGCGCCCCCCGGGCAGGCAAATTAAAGGGGACGTACCCGTACGTGCTTTTGCCTGCCCGTGCCATTCTGTAGACGTATATCTACATGAGGCGGTCGGGAAGCGGTTAACATGAATCGGAAAAATGCTGTATTTAAGATCGGAAGGGGGGTTGAATCGCAGATTTTTGCTGCATTTTCTGTAATGTAGAGGCTACCGTTTCCTGCAAATTGTAACCATTTGTTAGAATCCGCTTTAAGTATAGCCAATATGTAACCAATAGACTCTGTACATGTAAAATAGTCAAGTCCTATAATGTCCTTTAATTTCATGTACTAGTTTGACCCGAGGGGATTCATTTTCTGTAAATAGAAAATTTTATGAGCTGGAGTAACTAGAATTTTGTGTTTTTTACAATAGGACAAGGTCCAGCGGAGTCTGGACCTAGATACTGCAAAAACTATGTTGGCACTTTTACTCGGAAGAACATGGCCATTATTTTCTGTGTTCTACCAGTACCTGGAGGTAAGAGAACCCAGCTTGCTGTTTGTTTCTGCTACTTAAAGAGGTTGTAAAGGTTTTTTTGTTTTTCTAAATGGGTTCCTTTAAGCTAGTGCATTGTTGGTTCACTTACCTTTTTTCCTTTGATTTCCCTTCTAAATGTTTTTTTTTCTTTGTGTTCTTTGTCTGAATTTCTCACTTCCTGTTCCTCCTCAGTAAGCTGTTCTGGCTGACTAAACACCGCTCGGATGATGGTGTGAAGTTTACTGAGGAGAAACAGGAAGTGAGAAATTCAGACAAGGGAAAAAAAAAAAAAATTTAGAAGGGAAATCGAAGGAAAAGGTAAGTGAACCAACAATGCACTAGCTTAAAGGAACTCTTACAACCCCTTTTAATATAAAGAAAAAATGTTCTTTAATGTCTTTTAACCACTTACGCATGGCACCGGAACCAATACGCGTGGCAGGCTGCCACGATGTCTGCCAGCCACCCGCGATCTCTCCACAGAGCCAGAACGGGGATCTGTAAATGTAAACAAACATCCCCGTTCTGAAAGGGGAGTAGAGAGAGATCTGCTTTTCCTGGTGGTCAGGAACAGCGATCTACCTCTCTCTCCTCCTCCAGTCAGCCCCCCCCCCCCAGTTAGAAACACCTCCCAGGGAACACATTTAACCCCTAGTGTTGTTCCCTTCCCTGCCAGTGTGATTTATACAGTCATCAGTGCTTTTTTATATCAGTGATCGCTGTATAAATGTCACTGGTCCCAAAATAGTCGGTCCCACTAAAAATCGCTGATCGCCACCATTACTAGTAAAAGGAAAAAAAAAAAAGCCATCTATCCCCTATTTTGTAGATGCTATAACTTTTGCGCAAACCAATCAATTTTTTCCCCCAAAAATATGTAAATACATATTGGCCTAAACTGAGGAAGAAATGTATTTTTATAGATTTTTTTTGGGGGGATATTTAATATAGCAAAAAGTTAAAAATCTAGCTTTTTTTTATTTTTTTTTTATTTATTTATTTTTCAAAATTATTGCTCTTCTTTTGTTTATAGCGCAAAAAATAAAAACCGCAGGGGTGATCAAATGCCGGCAAGTGGTTAAAGATGTATTGATTTAAAAATAGACCTGCAATAATTTTGTGTCTTTCTATATTTGCCTTGCGTTCAGCTTTAACCTCCTTCAGTCCTGGAAGGTTTACCCCCCTTCATGACCAGGCCATTTTTTTGTGATACGGCACTGTTACTTTAACTGACAATTGCGTGGTCATGTGACGCTGTACCCAAATAAAATATTTATGTACTTTTTTTTTTCCCCACAAATAGAGCTTTCTATTGGTGATATTTGATCACCTCTGCAGGTTTTACTTTTTTGCGCTATTAATAAAAAATAGCCAACCATTTAGAAAAAAAATTATTTTATGCTATAACACATACCAAATAAAAAAAAAATGTAGAAAAATCAAATGTAGTCATCGATTTAGGCCAATATGTATTCTGCTACGTTTTTGGTAAAAAAAAAAAAATCCCAACAAGTGTATATTTTTGCACAAAAGTTATAGCGTCAAACTATGGGATATATTTATAGAATTGTAATCTTATTGTTTTTACTAGTAATAGCAGCGATCAGCGAAATTATTATTAATAATAAAACACACCTTTTTTTTTTTATTTTTTGCGGGACTGCGGCACACAAATTTGACAGTGGCGCTTTTTGGAGACCAGTGACACCAATACAGTAATCGGTGCTAAAAAACTGTCAGGGATGATCAAAGGGGTTAAATGTGTGCCTAGGGAGTGCATTTACTAGGGGAAGATTGAGATCTTGCATTTCTGCTAAGCATTGACATAGATCTATATCTTCCCCTCTCACAGAACGGCGGCCTGCCTTGTTTACATAGGCAGACCACCGTTCTGACTCTTCTGGGAACGATTGAGGGGTGCTAACGAACATCGGGTCCAATCACAGCGGGCCGCCGCCGGCATGCGCCCCACACCCAGTGCACGAAATCAAGTACAGGTACGTGATTTCTTGCAGGTGGATTGCCCTGCCGCATTATAGCTGTGTTGGGCGGTCCAGAAGGGGTTATGGTGCATTCATTTATACTGAGCAGTTTGCTTTTTGTCTAAGTTTTCATGTATATATAATTTGTAGAATCTGTAAATAACAAGTGCTAAGATGAGGTTTTGTCTTGTTTTTAACAGCAGTCAAAATACAGAGTAATGAACAAAGACCAGTGGTATAATGTATTAGAATTCACCCGGACCGTCAATGCTGACCTTAGTAACTATGATGAAGATGGTGCCTGTAAGTAATGATCAGTTTTTTTTATTTTATCTTTTTTTGTTTTGTTTTTTTTGTCTTTGGGGATGGATAATATAAACAAATGGCAGTAAATGTGCTAAAAAAAAAATCCTCCCTTTTTTTTCTTTTTTAAAGTGGAAATTTAGGTGACGTTGCTTGCTGTAAATTTACAATAATTGGACTCCTGTACCTTGCCTCACCCAAGGCTGCTATTTGAATGAATGACGATCCTGGCTACTGGGGTTCCAGTGGTTAGATATTCCCAATGGATTTCACATTTAGTGTGTGCAATACAAACGTGGGGCCACACGTTCTTCGAGTAGATTCTCCTCAACTAAGCATAAACAGATAATTGGCAGTTCAGCTCTGACCTTTACACTTTTTGTTATACCTGGTTGACAGGAGGTTAGAAAACAAAATTGGGAAATTAAAGTGACTCATGTCTCCTATTCAGGGAAAAGTGACAGTCTCTTCAAAGCCCACCCCTGATCTATATAAAGTGGATATAAAAAGTCTACACACTCCTGTTAAAATGTCAGGTTTTTGTGATGTAAAAAAATTAGAAAAAGATAAATCATTTCAGAACGTTTCCACCTTTTTTAATGTAACCTATAAACTGTACAACTCAAATGAAAAACAAACTAAAATCTTTTAGGGGGGGGGGGGGGGGGGGGAGTAAAAAAATAAATAAAAATGTGGTTGCATAAGTGTGCACACCCTCTTTTATAACTGGGGATGTAGCTGTGTTCAGAATTAAGCAATCACATTCAAACTCATGTTAAATAGGAGTCAGTATACACCTACCATCATTTTAAAGTGTTTCTGATTAACCCCAAATGAAGTTCAGCTGTTCTAGTAGGTCTTTCCTGACTTTTTCTTAGTCGCATCCTACAGCAAAAGCCATGGTCCGCAGAGAGCTTCCAAAGCATCAGAGGGATCTCATTGTTAAAAGTTATCAGTCAGGAGAAGGGTACAAAGGAATTTCCAAGGCATTAGATATACCATGGAACACAGTGAAGACAGTCCTCATCAAGTGGAGAAAATATGGCACAACAGTGACATTACGAAGAACTGGACGTCCCTCCAAAAATGATGAAAGCCAAGAATAAAACTGGTCAGGGTGGCTGCCAAGAGGCCTACAGCAACATTAAAGGAGCTGCAGGAATATCTGGCAAGTACTGGCTGTGTACATGTGACAACAATCTCCCGTATTCTTCATATGTCTGGGCTATGGGGTAGAGTGGCAAGACGGAAGCCTTTTCTTACTAAGAAAAACATCCAAGCCCAGCTAAATTTTTGCTAAAAACACATCTGAAGTCTCCCAAAAGCACACGGGAAAATGTGTTCTGGTCTGATGAAACCAAGGTTGAACGTTTTAGCTATAATTTCAAAACATGTGTTTGGCGCAAAAACAAATCACCAAAAGGACACCATACCCACTGTGAAGTATGATGGTGGCAGAATCATGCTTTGGGGCTATTTTTTCTTCAGCTGCAACAGGGGCCTTAGTCAAGGTAGAGGGAATTATGACCAGTTCCAAATACCAGTCAATATTGGCACAAAACATTTAGGCTTCTGCTAGAAAGCTCAACATGAAGAGGAACTTCATCTTTCATCGTGACAACGACCCAAAACATACATCCAAATCAACAAAGGAATGGCTTCACCAGAAGAAGATTCCAGTTTTGTAATGGCCCAGCCAGAGCCCAGACCTGAATCTGATTTGAAAATTTGTGGGGTGTTCTGAAGAGGGCTGTGCACAAGAGATTGCAAAGAAGAGTGGGCAAATATTGCCAAGTCAAGATGTGCCATGCTGATAGACTCATACCCAAAAAGAGTGCCGTAATAAAATCAAAAGGTGCTTTAACAAAGTATTAGTGTAAGGGTGTGCACACATATGCAACCATATTTTATTTTTACTTCCCTCCACCTAAAAGATTTCAGTTTGTTGTTCAACTGAGTTGTATATTTTGTAGGTCACATTAAAGGTGGAAAAAGTTCTGAAATTATTTCTTTTGTAAAAAAAAAATAAAAAATTTAGACATCACAGAAACCTGACATTTTAATAGGGGTGTGTAGACTTTTTATATCAACTGTATATAGCATTTCCTTCGTATTGCTCTTTCAGAGCCCTTAACAAGCCGGGGATTCTGGATAATGGAGTAGCATATGACCACCTTTTGGGCCTGAACACTATCTTATGACAATGGAGGAGGTTATCAATCCTGTGTAACATGACATACACAGGGTTTACCTTCTGGGTCTGATGGAAAAGATAGTGATGCGTCTTTTATGAAAAGTATACTTGGAAAATCTATTGAGCCATTTTTTTTTTTTTTTTTAATTATTCTTAATATACCCGCAGGTTGTTTTTTAAAGATTGTTCAAAATTGTCCTTTAACTGAATGTTAAAGGACATCTTTGGTCACGGCATACACTTTCACTTTATAATATCAGCATTGTAATACATAATAGGTATTTTTGACAATCCATTTATAAGCTTACTAAAAAAAATCTCCTTTCATGTTGTGAGTTCTATCTGCTGGCCACCCCTTTCCACAACCTCCTACATTCATGCATTCCCCTTTTTCCTGTTTACATTCAATTTTTAAGGACTACATATCTCATGGTACCTTGCAGTGATTCCTGTACTGACCGCTTCCTGAAACTCCTCCCCCTCAGCACCTCTGTAGTTCAAAAGGCAGGCTTTGTGAATTCTGTGACACAGCAGTGCCTATCGACAGGGCATAGTGAATACGTGTCACAGAATTCAAGGAAGTAAATGTGTGGGGATCTTCACAAAGTAAGTTTACAAACATCAGCATCGTTCAGATTAATAGGAATAGACTAGAAATAATTTACATAAAATGTGGAAATTAATATGATTTTACATTTGGACATGGGTACTCCTTTTTTTTTTTTTTTTTTTTTAACCTTTCCTCACTCTGAAAAGCATTGCCTTTTTTTATATACGTTTTAACAAGTAGTAAATGAGCTTTAAGGTTATACAGTAAGTTTGTCCTCAAACTTCACAGCAGAAGCACTGAAATCATGGTTCCTCTCCCTTCTGCCAACAGAGGCCATTTTGAGGGTTTGCTTTAAAGCTAATTTTTCCTCGTTAGAAATACTGTACAGTGAGGGAAACAAGTATTTGATCCCCTGCTGATTTTGTACGTTTGCCCAGGTTAGCACAATTTTTATTTATTTTTTATATTGTGAAAGAAAACATTACGCCGGGTAAATTGATACCCAACATGTCACGCTTCAAACTTGCACCCGCTTGTGGAATGGCGACAAACTTTTACCCTTAAAAATCCCCATAGGCGATTTCAAGAATTTCTACAGGTTGCATGTTTAGAGTTAGAGAAGGTCTAAGACTAGAATTATAGCTCTCGCTCTAAAGATCGCGGCGATACCTCACATGTGTGGTTTGAAAAAAAAAAAAATCCCCTTTAAGAGCATTGAGCGGAAGTGACATTTGACGTCACTTCTGCCATCCAATGCTATGGAGCCGAGTGGGGGCCATCTTTCCCTCACTCGGCTTTCATGCAGTGAAGGGAGCAGACGTTATAGTCTCCACCGCTACTGACGGCTCCAGTAAGCGGCGATGACTGGTGCGCGGTGGTCCCTCCAATAAGTGATCTCGTGGCGACTGTGACCACTTTTATCTTAAAGAGGACAGTCCGCCATTTTTAAAAATACCAGGGTTATGGCAGCTAGCTGCTGTCTTAACGGTATTTAACGTCAAAGTAGCAACGTATAACGACTGAGGTTGGTCCTTAAGTAGTTAATGAGTGAAACAAGTATTTGATCCCCCTATCAATCGGCAAGATTTCTGGCTCACAGATGTCTTCTATACAGGTAACGAGCTGAGATTGGGAGCACTCTTAAAGGAAGTGCTCCTAATCTCAGCTTGTTACTTGTATAAAGGACACCTGTCCACAGAAGCAATCAGATTCCAATCTCTCCCTTAAGACCAAAGACCTGTCCAAGGATGTTATGGACAAGATTGTAGACCTACACAAGGCTGGAATGGGCCACAAGACCATCGCCAAACAGCTTGGTGAGAGGGTGACAACAGTTGATGTGATTATTCGCAAATGGAAGAAACACAAAATAACTGTCAATCTCCATCGGTCTGGGGCTCCATGCAAGATCTCACCTCGTGGAGTTTCAATGATCATGGGAACGGTGGGGAATCAGCTCAGAAATACACGGAAGAATATTGTCAATGATCTCAAGGCAGCTGGGACCATAGTCACCGAGAAAACAATTGGTAACACACTACCTTGTGACGGTTTGAAATCCTGCAGCACCTGCAAGGTCCTCATGCTCAAGAAGGCACATGTACAGGCCTGTCTGAAGTTTGCTAATGAACATCTGAATGATTCAGTGGAGAACTGGGTGAAAGGGTTGTGGTCAGATGAGACCAAAATCGAGCTCTTTGGCATCAACTCAACTTGCCGTGTTTGGAGGAGGAATGCTGCCTATGACCCCAAGAACGCCATCCCCACCATCAAACATGGAGGTGGAAACATTATGCTTTGGGGGTGCTTTTCTGACAAGTGGACAGGACAACTTCACCGTATGAAAGGGACGATGGGCCATGCACCGTCAAATCTTGGGTGAGAACCTCCTTCCCTCAGTCAGGGCGTTGAAAATGGGTTGGGTATTCCAGCATGACAACTACCCAAAACGCACAGCCAAGGCAACAAAGTGTGGCTAAAAAAAAAGCACATTAAGTTTCTGGAGTGGCCTAGCAAGTCTCCAGACCTTAATCCTATGGAAAATATGTGGAGGGAGCTGAAGGTTTGAGTTACCAAACATCCGCCTCGAAACCTTAATGACTTGGAGAGGATCTGCAAAGAATGGGACAAAATCCCTCCTGAGATGTGTGCAAACCTGGTGGCCAACTACAAGAAACGTCTGACCTCTGTGATTGCCAACAAGGGTTGTGCCGCCAAGTACTAAGTCATGTTTTGCGAAGGGGTCAAATACTTATTTCACTCATTAAAATGCAAATCAATTTATAACTTTTTGGAAATGCGTTTTTCTGGATTTTTTTGTTCTGTCTCACTGTTAAAATAAACCTACCTATAGACATTTTTGGCAGTGAGCAAACGTTCAAAATCGTCAAGGGATCAAATACTTTTCCCCTCACTTGTATGTAAAGACTTTAATTTCTATAGTCCAGTCATCAGTTTAAAAAAAACAAATGGTTGCTGTGGCCAACAATACCACATTTCTTTGCCATAGTTTTTAACCAGATTTTGTGATTGCAAAAAGTTTAACAAAATGCATCCTAATATGCATCTAATCTGTATCTGTTTAATTCCTTTCAGGGCCAGTTCTTCTTGATGAATTTGTTGAGTGGTATAAACATCGTCCCTCATTATAGCAAGATCTGTTCTGGAAACAAAATATGAACTTTCAGATGTCCCACAAGCCCTAAACATGAAGCGTTTGAAGAATACTCTCGTCTTCGCGGAATCTTTTGCCGTCTTGCCAGTGCTAATGAAATCAGCATTAGACTGTCCCTTGCCTTTATCTTGATTGACTTTCATCAAGAAATGCAAGTCTGGATAAAAAAAAAAAAGAAAAAACTGAAAACGTCGACCAAGACCTATTTTACATTTGTTTTTCCCTTAGTTCCCCCTTTGTTTCATTGGCCAAAAGTGTACATTTAGTTGAATTAAACAATTACATGATCCATTTTATTTATATGTGCAACAGTTTGGTTTTCAAGTTTTGACCATGTGTTATCAAATCTAACACTTTTTTTTTTTTTTTTTTTTTTTTTTCTTCTTTTTTTTTTTTGCTCTTTCCCAATTAGAATATGAAATCTTGTGTTTGTAACAGCAATAAGTTATAACACATGGTAACACCAGTTCTCTTTATAGCTTCATGGCATTCTGAAAGCCGATCCATATATTTTTATTTTTTACTTTTATTTTTTAATATATACTTCTCATCGTTTACCAGGGCTTGGGTCCACTGACAGCTGGAAGACAGTTGTGGTCATCAACAAATTCTGACTTATTTGGAATATTCTTCAGAGTTTGAGTGTTAGGAGCTGCTGATATTGGGCAGTTGTTGGTTCTTAGGATATCTGTTACCGCTTTGAACGGGTCATGTTTTTTGCATATATCAGAATTCCATGTCGCTACCTCCATGTAACTAGCAGATGCTTGAAGGTCATGCCCAATCCTTAACTTTATCTGCGACTCAGTTTTATCAGTCTGAGCTCAGCCGTCTGATGATTTTTATAGTCTCTGATATCCAATCAAAAGCTTTTTACCACTTCAAGTGTAACACTGCCTTTCTCATAAACATGATAATGTAAGGTAGGACAGTGAAATCCTAAAATTTGTAAATAGCATCCTTTATCTGTTTTGTTCAGTTGTGCCTGTGGACTCATTTAGAATATCCATTGTGCCAAAACAGAACGTGACAATTTTGCATATTTTATGGGGGCGAGACTACAACTGTTTACAGTTGGCGGCAATGTTTATCACTGGATGATGAGCTGCATTGCCGCTGCTGAAAGAATGGGCATTTCAAGGGCTGGTGCTGACCATTTGAATGATGGGTAATAATAATTTCTGTGGATTGTTTCTCTCTCACTTTTAAAGTAGAACTGTAGGCATTTTTTAATTTTTGTTTTTTTAATTTTGGATAGAGTAAAGGAGGATTATTATTTTTTGCCATCTGCATCCCATTCGGGGGAATTCCCGTCACTTCCTGTCCCATAGCCAAAACAGGAAGTCAGGGGAAATCCTTGCAAATTGAGGAAGTCCCAAGGTCACCAGAACTAGTGTCACCATTGGAAGATTTCCCCTCAATTATCTTTCTGGGGACAACCCATCATTTTGAATTTTCTTTTTACTTTCACTTGACAATTCTGGTGAACAGGCCAAATGGGTTGAATTGCCCTAACCGAGGCACAGACAGCAATAAAGTCCTGGCAGGGGTTCTAATCCCTCTCCACTCTGTCCAAAACTAAAAAAAAGTTTTGCCTTTAGTTATACTTTAAGTTCTAAGATATGGCATTAAGGAGCAGCACTTTAACGAGCAACAAACATCTGCCTCATGCGGGTGCAGCACATGTTATGCCGTTTGTCTCCGGATCATGAAATGTCTGTGGTTGTTTCCATATCTGAGCTATAAGCAGGTCAAGGACAGTTCTGTATATTACTCTCAAATTAATTGTTTAATAGAACATCCCGTATTACCAGGATTTTGATTTCAATCCACACTGGTGTTATCAGTCTGTGGCACACGTGTTGAGCCTACTTGTCATTAAAGATCCCCTAGTTTGCCAATCTGCTGCTCCCAGTTTTGTAGATTATATTTATTGTACCTGGTGGAAAAAAGAACATTTCACTGATTGCTGAAAATGTTCCAGGTAATCCTGAAATTTTGGAGTGGGATCAAAAGTGGGTAAAAAAGGGCCATTTCTACTATACTTGCTCTTAACTTTTTTTTTCCCTTGCAAATGTCATGTTAATTGTCCGGTTGTTTTTTTTGAGTTTACATGCCACATTAAAGATCTTGTTTTTGGAATCATTCATGACTTTTTTTTTTTTTTTTTTGTCTACCACTGTTAAGATCTAAAGCTCAACTCTGGACTCTCTCCCCTCCGCTCTGGAGTTCCCCCTGCATGTATTTTTTTTTCCTTAATAAATATTATATATTCACATATACTTTCTAAGTAACTTTTTCTTCATATCTTCAGACCAGTTGTATTACAGTGAGGGGAAAAAGTATTTGATCCCCTCTAATTTTGTACGTTTGCCCACTGACAAAGAAATGGTCAGTCTATAATTTTAATGGTAGGTTTATTTTAACAGTGAGAGACAGCAAAACAAGAAAAAAATATCCAGAAAAAGACACCTGTCCACAGAAGCAATCAATCGGATTCCAATCTCTCCACTATGGCCAAGACCAAAGAGCTGGCCAAGAATGTCAGGGACAAGATTGTAGATCTACACAAGGCTGGAATGAGCTACAAGACCATTGCCAAGCAGCTTGGTGAGAGGGTGACAACAGTTGGTGTGATTATGCGCAAATGGAAGAAACACAAAATAACTGTCAATCTCCCTCGGTCTGGGGCTCCATGCAAGAATCTCACCTCGTGGTGTTTCAATGATCATAAGAACATTGTGGAATCAGCCCAGAATTACACAGGATAATCTTGTCAATGATCAAAAGGCAGCTGGAACCATAGTCCCCAAGAAAACAAATGGTAATTCACTACACTGTGAAGGACTGAAATTCTGCAGCATCTGCAAGGTCACTCTGCTCAAGAAAGCGCATGTACAAGCCTGTCTGAAGTTTGCTATCGAACAGCTGAATGATTCAGAGGAGAACTGGGTGAAAGTGTTGTGGTCAAATGAGACCAAAATCAAGCTCTTTGGCATCAACTCAATTTGCAGTGTTTGGAGGGTCAATGCTGCCTATGACCCCAAGAACACCATCCCCACCGTCAAACATGGAGGTGAAAATATTATGCTTTTGGGGGTGTTTTTCTGCTAAGGGGACGGGACAACTTCACTGCATCAAAGGGACGGTGACAAGGCCGTGTACTGTCAAATCTTGGATGAGAACCTCCTCCCCTCAGCCAAGGCATTGAAAATGGCCCAAAACACATGGCCAAGGCAACAAAAGAGTGGCGCAAGAAGCACATTTCTAGTCCTGGAAAGGCCCAACCAGTCTCCAGACCTTACTCCCATAGAAAATATGTGAAGGGAGCGGAAAGTAGAAAATATGTGGAGGGAGCGGAAAGTAGAAAATATGTGGAGGGAGCGGAAAGTAGAAAATATGTGGAGGGAGCGGAAAGTTTGAGTTAACAAACATCGGCTTCAAAACCTTAATGACTTGGAGAAGATCTGCAAAGAGGAGTGGGACAAAATCCCTCCGGAGATGTGTGCAAACCTGGTGGTCAACTACAAGAAATGTCTGACCTCTGCGATTGCCAACAAGGGTTGTGCTCATGTTTTGTGAAGGTATCAAATGCTTATTTCACTCATTAAAATGCAAGTTGATTTTTATAACTTTTTGGCAATGCATTTTTCTGGATAGTCTCACTGTTAAAATAAACCTACCATTTTAAAATTATAGACTGATCATTTCTTCGTCAGTGGGCAAATTGTACAAAATCATCAGGGGATCAAATACTTTTTCCCTCACTGTACCTGCTGAGTTTTTTCCTTTTTTTTTCTTTCTTTTCTTTTCTTTTCTTTTCCTGTAAACAAAGTTACAAACTCTCCGAAAAAACGAATGCCGCATCTAAACAAATGGAACGGTACAATAAATAATAAGTTATTATTAATTTTGTTACGTTCCATTCATTTAGATACAGCATTTGTTTTTTCAATTAAATCGTAACTTTGGATAAATTCGTATTTATTATGTTCACTAACAGCCAAATTTGAAAAGAAATTGGCTATAATTTAATAGTTAGTAATAGTTAAGTTATTAGGTAGTATTTCAGATTTTCTCATTTTATGTATTTACGATCTTTCGAATTTACAAATATTCGAATTTACGAAAATTGAAAAATTAGTTAGGGATCTATCACACGGACGTGTCCGTGTACGGAGCCCGCTCTGCACAGCAGGGGATCGCTCCATCGATCCCCCACTGAGCAGGCAGATGGCAGGTCTGTCTCTGCACTCTGTGCAGGGACGGACCTGTTAGAGCGTCGCTCTCCTCTATGGGGGATTGGATGACGACGGACCGTAGAGTCCGTCGTCACCTGATCCGCAGACGGATGGAAAAATAGGGTTTTCCTCCGTCACACTTTTTCGGATCGGAGCGGGTCGGATGTCAGCGGTGACATGTCCGCTGACATCCGACCTGCTCCGATCTGTAGAGGTCTATGGAGCGTCCGTTCAGGTCCGCCTAAAAAAAACTGACAGGTGGACCTGAACGGACCGTCCGTGTGAAAGGGGCCTTAAACAGGTTTTCCTTAATTTGGATATTTCTGAATTTAAAAAACGAATTTGGAATGTAACGAATTGCACATGTCTAAAAGACAGTAATATGGCCAACCAGAGGTTATTAATTGAGTGATAATTCATCTGTATTTAAAGTGGAACTTCACTCTCTGTCAACATTAATTATTTTTAATCCTCATGCTGCTGGCATTAGTAAATAGATAGGAAAGTATATCATAATTTACTTGTTTTTAAACTTTTTATTTAGATTTCTTCAGTTACTTCCTGATTTTCATGCCTGGGCAAATCATGTCATACATTCCAGGAGTCATCAGGAGAGGAGGAGGGACTTTCTAAGCTAAGCACACCCTCTCCTGCTTGCATGTCTGGGTTAAGGGCAGGTGGATTCCAGGAAGTAAATGCTAAATTAATCATCTGCCCTTACCCAAGTTGGCCACTGCCAGAAATGCTAGGGGGTGTTTTTCAAAATGATTTCTCAACAAAATAAAGCATGGAGACATGGATGGATGGGGGGGTTTGCTTTGAATATTAAATAGTATTTTTGGTCTGTGGTGCTCAGAAGAAGTATAGTTCCACTTTAATTGTATTTTATGTTTACTGTGTATCTTAAGGTGATATCAAACCCCAATACAAAAATGCTATACATACATATATATATATATATATATATATATATATATATATATATATTTTTTTTTTTTTACATACTGTCAGTGTCCCCGACCCCCACCACACCTGTTATATGACAACACTGTACTGCACTGGTGACAGTATATACCGTATTTATCGGCGTATAACACACACTTTTTTCCCCTGAAAATAGAGGGTAAACAGTGCCTGCGTGTTATACGCCAATATTTTTACTGTATTAGTGTCACTGGTTCCCAAAAAGTGTCAGTTAGTGTCCGACTGCCGCAATATCGCAGTCCTGCTATAAGTCCCTGATCGCAGCCATTACTAGTAATAAATAAAAATATCCCACAGTTTGTAGACGCTGTAACTTTTGTGCAAACCAATCAATATACGCTTATTGGGATTTATTTTTTACCAAAAATATGCAGCAGAATACATATTGGCCTAAATTGATGAAGAAATTTGATTTTTTTCAATTTTTTTTTTTATTGGATATGTTTCATAGCATAAAGTGGAGTTCCACCCAAAAGTGGTTTAAGGACTCCTGACCCCCTAACATACCACATTTGGCATGTCATTTTTTTTGGGAGGGGGAGCGGGTACCAGTGGCGGCTGGTGCTCAAAATTTTTTGGGGGGTGGGCACAAACAAACTGAAAAATTCTGGAAAAAAAAACCCATCAATTGCAGCCTCACTGTGCCCATCAAATGCAGCTACTGTGCCCATCAATTGCAGCCACTGTGCCATCAAACAGCCACTGTGCCCATCAAATGCCACCACTGTGCCCATCAATTGCAGCCACTGTGCCATCAAACAGCCACTGTGCCCATCAAATGCCACCACTGTGCCCATCAAACACAGCCCCTGTGCCCATCAAACGCTGCCACTGTGCCCATCGAATGCCACCACTGTGACCCCCCCGCCCGCCCGCCGTCTGCCCGGCACTTACCCTGTCTCGGTGGGGCAGCAGGTGGTGGCAACGATCGGTGTCCTCCATGCGTATCCTCCTGTCCTTTCCTCCTGATAGGCGTCCAATCACAGCGCCTGTCATTTCAGCCAATCAAGTGACGGGTAACAGACCCACCTGATTGGCGGAGAGGAAGTTTAGTGTTAAGATAGCAAATATTCATTTGCTTTTCTAACACACCTGGGTGGACTGCGAGCGCCACCTATTTTTAAGCTTATTAGAGCCTTTGGCTCTAATCAGGTGCTTCAAAAACACCTCCGCCGCTGGAATTCAGGTGCCTGGCCCCCCGAAAGGCTGCATCTCTGGACAGTGGGACAGGTGAGTGTGTTTATTAAGAGTCAGCAGCTACACTTTTTGTAGCTGCTGACTTTAAATAAACACACAAAAGGGTGGAACTCTGCTTTAAATTAAAAAATATTGTTTTGTTTTTTTCAAAATCAAAGTAAGTCTTTTTTTGTTTATAGCACAAAAAAATTAATAAATAAACGCAGAGGCGATCAAACAACACTATTTTATTTGGGTACAGTTTCGCTTGACCGCGCAATTGTCAGTTAAAGTAACGCAGTGTTGTATAGCAAAAAGTGGCCTGGTCAGGAAGGGGGGGGGGGTAAATCTTCTGGAGGTCAAGTGGTTAATGTTGTAAAATGCTACACAAACTCTTGGTGCTAAATAATTCCTGTATAACAATAATAGTAACATATAAATAAAGTGCAGCGCTAATCAAATAAAAAGGCAATACTGTGCAGTAAATTCAATATACATATAAAGTGCAAAACTGTCCAATCAATTCAATGTGCATTTATCAATGTAAAAATCCATTAAAATTCAGGCCCCTCAAACCAATGTTATATTACGTGTATATAAGGTGCTATGTTGCACAGACAAATTTCAAGATAAAGTCCATGGACAAGATCCCATGGAAGAATCCGTGCTGAAAGTGAAAATCACAATGCCCACCTGTGTACTTACCCCTGATGATGTCATTTATGATGAAACGCGTTGGGAGGAGCTATGTACACACGCTACTGCGCATGCGCGACCGATGTTCGGCCATCTTTTATGAGGGAAATTGACCTGTCTTTAGATTTGATGTGTTTACATGCCTAATTCTACTATTTTATTGTAAGTGCACTATGATTTTAATAAATTAGATATCGATACAGAACTGCACTATGTGGAGTCTTTTATTTTATCTTGGCATGGAGCTCCACTGAAGATCTTCTGACACTACTTACTGGCATACTGTGAGCCTTCCACCACACACCATCTGCTGCCATTAGAGACAAGGCCCGGGCTTTCTCCCAGTGGTTTTTAAATCCGAATAAGCGCAGATTGACCCCCCCCCCCCCCCCCCCCGAGTAAGGGTGGTTCCAAATAGTGCTTCGGTGGTGGTTGTCACTCCGGTGACACCTTATATACACGTAATATAACATAGTTTGAGGGGCCTAAAATGCCCCTTATGGACTTTTTATGGATTTTTACATTGATAATGAAATGTGGATATTACTGCGCTAGACCCGAAAAAAAATAAGTGACAAGCAGCTACATAAAAAATGTGACAAACATAAATAAGATCCAAATGGTAAATAATGCAGCGCTAACCCATAAACATAAATAAATGAATATGAAAAATGATGAATAATAGTGATAAAACAAATTGAATATACAAAGTGTCCAATGTATGTAAAAAAACTGTATAGGTGAATAACCCAACACCAATGAGCACTGGAGGATATGTAAATCAAACCAGTGCAAAAAAAGTGTATAGAAAAGAGTATAATCCAACACAAAATGATCTTCCAACACGGGGTAACGAGGAATCAAAGTGCAAAACACTGTCTGATATGGAGGACATCAAAGATATTGCATCATCAACAATGAAGAGAAGTGCGTGTGCCCTTACCGGAACTGGTGTTCTCCAATGTCAGCGACATGGAGTTATACAGGCATGGTGCCACAAAAGGCCATAGTATGGCGCTCCACAGGATCCAGGACCTCTGGGATGGAATCCAGGGAAGAGACAGGAAACCTCCAAATGGACCTCTGCTCCTGGGTGCGTCAAACTGGATCTGGATGGTAAGATCAACAGGACTCCGAAGCCACTCTCAGCAAAGTAATATGTGGAGAAAGAAAATGCTTCCACATAGCGTAGATCAATTTTTTTTTATTTTATTTCTAAAAACCAGCATACAGGTATTAAAGTGATCATGAGGATAAAAAGCTGGGCAATGTGAAAAACAATAAGCCCAAAAAAAACTACGCGTTTCGACCAATAGGTCTTTAACAGGGGCATATATGCACTTTAAATTGACTACACAGTTTTGCACTTTATATGTATATTGAATTTACTGCACATTATTGCCTTTTTATTTGTATTTGATTAGCGCTGCACTTTATTTATATATGTTTAGTGTGCCTGATACCTGGGTTATAGTGTACAGCAGCTTGAACTTTTGATTCTTTGATTCCAAGCACAGATATATTTTTTCCTTTAACTACTTGCCGCCCGCGCTATAGCCGAAAGACGGCTACAGCGTGGGCCTTAATTGCCTGGAGGGAGTCCATGGACGTCCTCCCAAGCAAGCGCTGTCTGCACATCCCTTCGGGTCACGCACGGCACGCTCTGTGATCACTGAGTTTATGAGACTCGGCTGATTACAGATCCGACTAAGGGGTCGATCCCGGCCCCTTACCACATGATCAGCTGTCAACCAATGATGGCTGATCACATGATGTAAACAGAAGCTCGGCAATCAGTACTTTTTTTCCCTCACGCGTGAGGGGAAAAAAAAGCAGATCACTGGCTTCTGTCAGAGGGACATCGGTCCCTCACACAGAAAGCCGCGACTGCATTTTCTGTGCCCACCAGTGTCGGCTGCCAGTGCCCACAGTCCCACCCACTAGTGCTGCCAATCAATGCCCATCAGTGTCTCATAATCAGTGCCACAGATCAGTGCCACCTATCAGTGCCGCCTCATCAGTGCTTATCAGTGGCACCTATCAGTGCCCATTAGTGCCGCCTTATCAGTGCCCATCAGCGCACATCAGTGAAGGAGAAAAATTACCTGTTTTCAACATTTTATTACAAACTATGAAACAGTTTTGTTCTTTTTCCAAATTTTCGGTCCTTTTTTGTTTTATTAAGCAAAAAATAAAAAACCCAGCAGCAATTAAATATCACCAAAAGAAAGCTCTATCTGTGTGAAAAAAATGATAAAAAATAAAATTTGGGAAAAGTGTAGCATAACCGCACAATTGTAATTCAAAGAGTGACAGCACTGAAAGCTGAAAATGTGTCTGGGCAGGAAGGGGGTTTAACCCCTTCAGCCCCGGACCAATTTGCAGCCAAAGGACCAGGCCCCTTTTTGCGATTCGGCACTGCGTCGCTTTAACTGACAATTGCGCGGTCGTGCGACGTGGCTCCCAAACAAAATTGATGTCCTTTTTTCACACAAATAGAGCTTTCCTTTGGTGGTATTTGATCGCCCCTGCGGTTTTTATTTTTTGCGCTATAAACAAAAATAGAGCGACAATTTTGAAATAAATGCAATATTTTTTACTTTTTGCTATAATAAATATCCCCAAAAAATATATAAAAAAAACATTTTTTTTCCTCAGTTTAGGCCGATACGTATTCTTCTACATATTTTTGGCAAAAGAAAAACGCAATTAGCGATTATTGATTGGTTTGCGCAAAAGTTATAGCGTTTACAAAATTGGGGATAGTTTTATAGCATTTTTATTAATATTTTTTTTTTTACTAGTAATGGCGGCGATCAGCGATTTTTATTGTGACTGCGACATTATGGCGGACACATCGGACATTTTTGGGACCATTGTCATTTATACAGAAATCAGTGCTATTTAAATGCACTGATTCCTGTGTAAATGACACTGGCAGTGAAGGAGTTAACCACTAGGGGGTGGGGGGGGTTAAGTGTGTGTGTGTGTTTTTTTTTTTACTGTAGGGGGGCGTGGCTTTGCGTCTGACGTCACTGATCGGCTTTCCCGATGACAGGGAACAGCCGATCAGTGTCAGTTGCGCTTGGAAGCACGGGGCGAGGTTTGTTTACACAGACCTCTCCCCGTTCTTCAGCTCTGTGACCCGATCGCGGGATACCAGCGGTGATCGGGTCCGCTGGTCCTGCGGCCGCAGTCACGGAGCTCAGGACTGGGTCGCGGGTGAGACCAACGGCTGGGCTATTAAAGGGCCATGTACAGGTACGTGGTTGTGCCCAGCCGTGCCATTCTGCCGACGTATATTGGCGTGAGGCGGTCCTTAAGCGGTTAAAGAGGTGGTCCACCTAAAAAAAAAAAAAGATTAAAAGCCAGCAGCTACAAATACTGCAGCTGCTGACTTTTAATAAATGGATACTTACCTGTCCCAGGGTCCAGCGATGTCGGCAGCCGAAGCCGATCAATCGCTCAGCTCTCGGCATCTGCTGCCGCCATCCTCCGTGAGGGAATCAGGAAGTGAAGCATTGTTGCGGTTTCACTTCCCGGTTCCCTACTGTGCATGCGCGAGTCACGATGCGCGTCCTAACTGGTCCCTGCTATCTCCTGGGACCCGTGTGTGTCCCAGCAGACACTGTGGGGGGACCGGAAGTGGGTGCAAATACCTGTTTTAGACAGGTATCTGCTCCCCCCTCCCCCCTGGAAGGTGACAAATGTGACACCGGGGGGGGGGGAGGGTTCTGAAAAGCGGAGGTTCAATTTTTGTGTGACCGACCCTTCGCTTTAAGTGCCCAGTAAGCAAGAGGTCTCAGCTGAGGAATCTATACAACACTGGAAGCTTCTATTGTTGACACCTGACAGACCTTGTCCTTCACCAATAATGATATTAGTGATAGCCGACAAATGAACTTTTAACCCACGATAGTCAGTCTTTCCTTTTAAGGTATTAAAAAGAGTTTTTAAAAAAATTACCACAGAATGATAAATTCTGAAATATATGACACAGCTTACCAGAAAGGCAAAATCCTGGAAGCCACATGTCAGCGAAGAAGAAGAAATCAGGGCAGTCAGCAAGAAGGAAGAAAGGAGAGTTAGGAAGTTGGTCATACATACCAGAGCAGCGAGCGCTGGCACACTACCTCCAATAACAACAACAAGCAGATAAACTGAGGCTGCGGCAGATGACTGCACATGTTTTCAATAAATAGAGCTGACTGCAAGCTGGAAGTGAAATCTGTGTACGTCTTGGGAGCACTTCAGTCAGAGATTGAAAAACCCATGACCTGCAATTCTCTGAGAATTCCCCATTTCTCTGCTTGAAGGACGCCTTTCTTCCCACACAGACTCTGTTACCGTACAGCGCTAAACTCTTCGCACCAATACTGCCATAGAGCGAATGGCACAAGATAAAGTTAAAGCCTAACTCCAGGTTACTTTAACCACTTAAGGACCCGGCCTATTTTTCAGACTTGGTGTTTACAAGTTAAAATCAGTCTTTTTTGGTAGAAAATTACTAAGAACCCCCAAACATTTTATATATTTTTTTCGTTGCAATAGTTTCTGTCACACCGTATTTGCGCAGAGGTCTTACAAGCGCACTTTTGGAAAAAATACACTTTTTTGAATAAGAAATTAAGACAACAGTAAAGTTAGCCCAATTTCTTTTTTATATATTGTGAAAGAGATATATATATATATATATATATATATATATATATATATATATATATACACATAATATAACATTGGTTTGAGGGGCCTGAAACGCCCCTTATGGACTTTTTATGGATTTTTACATTGATATATGCACATTGAATTGACTGCACAGTTTTGCACTTTTTATGTATATTGAAAGTTGCTTGTGGAATGGAGACTAACTTTCACCTTTAAAAACCTCCATAGGCGACATTTTCAATTTTCTGCAGCCAGTTTTGAGTTACAGAGGAGGTCTAGTGCTAGAATTTTTTGATCTCTTAGTTACATAGTAGGTGAGGTTGAAAAAAGACACAAGTCCAACCTATGTGTGTGATTATATGTCAGTATTACATTGTATATTCCTGTATGTTGCGGTCGTTCAGGTGCTTGTCTAAAAGTTTTTTGAAACTATCAATGCTCCCCGATGAAACCACCGCCTGTGGAAGTGAATTTCACATCCTTGCCGCTCTTACAGTAAAGAACCCTCTACGTAGTTTAAAGTGGTTGCAAGACCCTTACAGACCACTTTGACCTACAGGTAAGCCTATATTAAGGCTTACCTGTAGGTCCAAGAAATATCTCCTTAACCTACACAGTTAAGGAGATATTTTACAAAAATAGGACACAATAGTAGACAATGGCGCAGGCACACTGGGCACGCCGCAAGTGAAGGCAAACATGCCGTCACTTATGGCTCCCGTGCGCTTGCGCCGGAGTGACGTCATCACTGCTCCGGCCACTCACAGCGCCGGAGCAGCGATACCCGAAAGAAAGATGGATGCTTCGTGCTACAGGGGACAGCGGTGACATCGCTGGCTCCTGCGTCAGGTAAGTGGCACATAATGGGCTAATATGCGATGCATAGTAGTCCATTATGCTTTACCTTTGCAGGGAAACAAAGAGGAAGTAAACCCATCAGGGTTTACTTCCTCTTTAAGGTTAAATCTCTTTTCTTCTAGATTTTGTGAGTGGCCACGTGTCTTATTAAACTCCCTTCCGCGGAAAAGTTTTATCCCTATTGTGGGGTCACCAGTACGGTATTTGTAAATTTAAATCATATCCCCTCTCAAGAGTCTCTTCTCCAGAGAAAATAAGTTCAGTGCTCGCAACCTTTTCTCATAACTAATATCCTCCAGACCTTTTATTAGCTTTGTTGCCCTTCTTTGTACTCGCTCCATTTCCAGTACATCCTTCCTGAGGACTGGTGCCCAGAACTGGACAGCAAACTCTAGGTGCAGCTGGACCAGAGTCTTGTAGAGTGGGAGAATTATCGCTTCATCCCTGGAGTTAATCCCCTTTTTAACGCATGACAATATTCTGTTTTTTTTGTTAGCAGCAGCTTGGTGTTGCATGCCATTGCTGAGCCTATCATCTACTAGGACACCCAGGTCCTTTTCTATCCTAGCTTCCCCCGAGGTTCTCCCCCCAGTGTATAGATTGTATTCATATTTTTGCCACCCAAATGCATTATTTTACATTTTTCTACATTAAACCATTAAAATTTGCCATGTAGTTGCCCACCCCATTAATTTGTTCAGATCTTCTTGCAAGGTTTCGACATTCTGCAGAGAAGTTATTGCTCTGCTTAGCTTAGTGTCATCCGCAAATACAGAGATTGAGCTGTTCACCCCATCCTCCAGGTGGTTTATGAACAAATTAAATAGGATTAGTCCCAGCACAGAGCCCTGGGGGACCCTACTACCCACCCCTGACCATTCCGAGTACTCACCATTTATCACCACCCTCTGAACTCGCCCTTGTAGCCAGTTTTCAATCCATGTACTCACCCTATGGTCCATGCCAATGGACCTTACTTTGCACAATAAACGTTTATGTGGAACTGTGTCAAATGCTTTTGCAAAATTCAGATACACCACGTCTACTGGGCCTTCCTTTATCTAGCTGGCAACTGACCTCCTCATAGAAGGTTAATAGATTGGTTTGGCAAGAATGATTCTTCATGAATCCATGCTGATTACTGCTAATGATACCGTATTCATTACTAAGATCTTGTATATAGTCCCTTATCATCCCCTGCAAGAGCTTGCATACTATTGATGTTAGGCTAACTGGTCTGTAATTCCCAGGGATGTATTTAGGCCCCTTTTAAAATATTGGCACTACATTGACTTTTCTCCAATTAGCTGGTACCATTCCAGTCAGTAGACTGTCAGTAAAAATTAGGAACAATGGTGTGGCAATTACTTGACTAAGTTCCCTAAGTACCCTCGGGTGCAAGCCATCTGGTCCCGTTTATTTATTAATGTTAAGTTTCCCAAGTCTATTTCTAATTCTGTCCTCTGTTAGCCATGAGGGTGTTTCCTGTAATGTGTCATGAAGACAAACATTGCAGTTTTGATTACTGAAACGCCCCTGATTCCCTCGTGAAGACTGAGGAGAAGAATAAATTCAATACCTTTGCCATCTCCCCATCCTTTGTAACCAGATGTCCTTCCTCATTCTTTAAGGGGCCAATATGGTCTGTCCTCCCTTTTTACTCTTTATATACTTAGAGAATTTCTTGGGATTTTTTATTGCTCTCATCTCTGCCCATAGTAGAGATGCCAGCGCTGCCGAGGGAGGACACAGGGAGAACACAGCTTGGGTGAGTGCATCGCTGGATCATGGGAGAGGTGAGTGGCTGTTTATTAACCTCTTGCCGACCAGTGCACAACGATATACGTTGGCTCAATGGCACGGCTTGCGCAAATGGGCGTACAGGTACGGCATTTCGCGATGTCCGCCGGTGTCCCGCGATCGTGTCATTGAGTGGCAGAACGAGGAGATGTAAACAAGGCATTTCCCCATTCTGCCTAGTGACAAGACAGAGATCTACTGCTCCCTGTCATTGGGAGCAGTGATCGCTGTCATGTCCTAGGTAGCCCATACCCCCCCACTCCCTAGGACACACTTAACCCCTTGATCGCCCCCTAGTGTTTGATCCCTTCCCTGCCAGTGTCATTTATACAGTAATCAGTGCATTTTTATAGCACCGATCGCTGTATAAATGACAATGGTCCTAAAAATGTGTCAAAAATGTCCGATGTGTCCGCCATAATGTCACAGTCACAATAAAAATCGATGATCGCCGCCATTACTAGTAAAAAAAAAAAATTATTAATAAAAATGCTATAAAACTATCCCCTATTTTGTAAACGCTATAACTTCTGCGCAAACCAATCAATAATCGATTTTTTTTACCAAAAATATGTAGAAGAATACGTATCGGCCTAAACTGAGGGAAAAAAACGTTTTTTTATATATTTTTGGTTGATATTTATTATAGCAAAAAGTAAAAAATAATGTGTTTTTTTCAAAATTGTCGCTCTTTTTTTGTTTATAGCGCAAAAAATGAAAACCGCAGGGGCGATCAAATACCACAAAAAGAAAGCTCTATTTGTGGGAAAAAAAGGACGTCAATTTTGTTTGGGAGCCACGTCGCACGACCGCGCAACTGTCAGTTAAAGCGACGCAGTGCCGAATCGCAAAAAGTGGTCTGGTCTTAAGCCAGCAAAATGAAAGTTTTCATTTAATTTCAGATTCGATCAGGCATGGAAAGATTGAAATCTGGTAATCTCAGCTAAGCCATAACTGATGTCATTTAATGGCTGTTTCCATCTCTTTTTTGTTTTTGTTCTGTATTCTGTTTTATTTGGTTGCTTCCATTATTACTGTAATGTTCTCATACTGTGTACAATTCTGTCCATTCTACACTACCCCTATACGCCCACTGGGACAATCTCATGCCTTCATGTTATTGAATGCTACCTGTATCCTATTCCAATCCATTGGGTTGTTTTTGTAAATATTTCAGTACTGGAAACTTTGATCTTGTCTTATATGCTGCTTGTATACGATTCTCCTATGCAAAAACCTAATAAAAATATATTGTTGAAAAAAATAAATAAATATGGCAGCAACAGTGTTAGAGCGTGCATAGGACATCGTGTGATGATGAATTTTCTTGTGAACAAAGGCGTAAACCCACGGATACCTACAGAAGACTTCAAGCACAGTACGGTGATAAGACGCTCAGCCGCAGTAAGATATTTGAATGGTGTCTTAAAAGATGGCCGTACATCCATCAGTGACGATCCTGGACATGGTGGTTCCCTGCCCACAGCAGTTATTCCTGTGAACATTGAGCACGTGGAATGCCTGATCCTGCATAATTGACGCATAACCTGTTGTGAAATTGCACACAAGACAAATCTTTCCGTGGGAACGGTGAACACAATCATTCACTAACATTTGCATTTTTGAAAATTTAGCGCATGCTGGGTACTAAGACAGCTTTCCAACAGAAGAGTTGATGTTTGCACTGCGTTGAAGGAGCCTGACAGGGAAGGCCAGGATTTTCTGGATGGCATCATTACATGTGACGAAACCTGGGTACATCATTTCACTTCTTAATCAAAACGAGCATCAAAGCAGTGGAAGCATGCCGACTCACCACCATCAAAACATTTTTGAATAATTGCATTTGCAGGTAAACGTGGCATTATTCATGTGGATTTTATGCCCCGTGGTGCCATTATCAACAGTGAATATTACTGTTGTGTTCTGAGCGATGTACATAAAAACGGCCTGGTTTGATCACTAAGGGTGTCCTGTTTCTTTAGGACAATGCACAAGCCTATACTACTCACCTACTACGTGCACATTACAGCAACTCGGCTGGGAGGTATTGCCACATCGGTTTGACTTAACCCCCCTTCATATTATTTTGGAAGTGTTGATCTACTCATCTCTATCTCAGGTTGCTCCCAGGCTGTTTCATTCCTTACTCTAATGCGTTAACAGGCGCATCAGAATACTACATGTTCACTGCTTAGTTACACAACTTATTCTTTCAGTCAATATCCAAAATGTATAACCATAGCTGAGGATCAGGATGTAAATCAATTCCAAAAACCCAACACATACTAACCTCCTGACTGGTATAGGCTGCAGCAGTGGTCATCAACCCTGTCCTCAGGGTCCACTAACAGGCCAGGTTTGCATGATAACTAAAATACATCACAGATTATATAATTTGCTGCTCAGTGATTGCAGTATTCTAGTCTGCATCTCCCCAAAGTGGTAATACATAAAACCTGGCCTGTTAGTGGGCCCTGCGGACAGGGTTGATGACCACTGTGCTACAGACTTCAGCTACTAACCTCTTTCCTTTATTTGCTTGTGGTCTAAGTTTCCAAACTCATTCACAGAAGGCGGTGTTTCCTCATACAATGGTCTTTCAATTAAAGTGGAAGTAAACCCCCTATCGTTTTCAGCCAAGGAAGCTGCCATCTTTGCCTCTGTTTAATCTTCAATTGCCACGGGGCTGCACATGTGATCCGTTATGACACCAGCCATTGGATGGTTTGACTGTTTGGTTGAGAGCACAGCCAATGTGCAGTTAGCATTCCCGGCATGCCTTTTTTTTTTAAACTGTTAAATCGATAGGTTTACTTTCGCTTTAACAAAACATTATCAGTTAAACCCAACCAAAGTTACTGAATTAGGTCTAAACCCAACCACAAGAATCTCATATAAGTTCATATTTTTTTAGGCAGGTGTGAAAAATGCTGTAAATTAAGAATGCTTTCAAAAATAGAAGTGTTAATAGTTTCTTTTTATCAGTGAACAAAATGGAAATGGCTTCACTGTCATTATTGTACCGCTCTCCAGCCTTTTGTGAATAAGCTGCTTTTTTGCTACAGCCAAATATTTCAAATTGTGACTCACCAGTCCAAAGCACCTACTGCCATTTTCTGTATCCCAGTTCCTATGTTTTCATGCATAGGACATAGAAACAAGTCTAAGTGACTCTACTATGCACAAAAACATAGGATCTGAGGAGCAAAAAAATGGCAGCAGGTGCTCTGGACTGATGAGTCTAAATTTTTAATATTTGGCTGTAGCAAGAGGCAGTTTGTTCGCTGAAGGGCTGGAGAACAGTACAATAATGAGTGTCTGCAGGCAACAATGAAGTATGGTGGAGGTTCCTTGCAAGTTTGGGGCTGCATTTCTGCAAATGGTGTTGGAGATTTGGTCAGAACCAATGGTGTCCTCAATGCTGAGAAATACAGGCAGATACTTATCCACCATGCTATACCATCAGGGAGGCGTGTGATTGGCCCCAAATGTATTCTGCAGTAGGACAATGACCCCAAACATACAGCCAATGTCATTAAGGACTAACTTCAGCACAACGAAGAACAAGGAGTCCTGGAAGTGATGGTTTGGTCCCCATGGAGCCCTGATCCCAACATCATGGAGTCTGTCTGGGATTACATGAAAAGACAGAAGGATTTGAGGCAGCCCCAGAAGATCTGCGTTTAGTTCTTCAAGATGTTTGGAATAACCTAGCCGACGAGTTCCTTCAAAAACTGTGTGCAGAAGAAATTGATACTATTTTGAAGGCAAAGGGTGGTCACACCAAATATTGATTTGTTTTGGATTTCTCTTCTGTTCATTTCATTTCCATTTTGCTAATTGGTAAAAAATAAACTATTAAAACTTCTATTTCTGAAAGAGTTCCTAATTTATAGCATTTTTTCACAGATACCTAAAACTTTTTTTATATCTGTAACATTCATTAAAGAATTCTTACTTTCAGTATTCTGTCCATGTAGTACATGTAGTACTTTATCCTATGTTCCTACATGCTTTGCTTTCCTACATGGGCAAACCTCCTCCCAACCCCTGCAGGTGTCTGACAACATACCTTGCAAGGGGGCAACTGCTTGATAACTGGTGCTTGTCTCAGGTCCAAGCACTTGTTTGAGATACTTAACGGCAAGAGGAATGCAGAGGGAGGAGGGTGTCTTGCCACTGCTTATAGAGATACAAATTGATTGTCAAGTCATTCGTTATAGGTTATCAAGCCATATTCCTGCTAGCTACATTGTTGCATGGTGTCAGACGGAGGGGGGCACCTTGTAGCTAGTTGTATAAACTAAGCGATGGGATAATGGGACAAAGTACTACATGTACTTTGTCACCTGCAAAGCAGAACATGGCAAAACATTTAAATGAGCGTTATTTATAGGAATACTTGGTGATCTCTTCTTGAAGGTCCTTCAGGCACTTCATGTTATAGGTAGATACCTGTCTCTCACAGTTGTACTCTTTTGTTGTCACCTTATCTATCTCATGTTTCCATGGTAGATACTACAAGAGGCCTGACTTATACACATTGCACAGGGATGATTTATGATTATTCAGGAAGCTGATCCACAGCAAAGATGAACAGTTGATGCTTGAGCGAGTGCATGTGGACAGTGAGTAGCTAAAAGAGGTTGCAGGAGATTAGCAGTGCTGAAATACAAAATAGGCTAAAAAAAAAAAAAAAAATGAAAACAATACTTTATGGGAAAAACATGGTAATTGTTTATGATAAACAGTGCTTTAGCAAACTCCAGTTAGGGGTTAGATGTCCATTGAAGGTTTTGAGGTGATGGTAAAAAAACAGTAAACATAAAAAAAAAACTTTGGAAAGTTTTTACAGTGTGTCTTGTGTTTGTATGTGGCATGTCATATGGCAAACAGCAATGTTATGGTTGGCCACAGTTTTACTGTAAGGGAAAGACAATACCCAGCTGGAACCGGCCGTGTGGTCATAGTGGGTGATGATGAGAAATGTAATTTTGGTGTCCCAGCCCATCTTTTCTTGGAAATGATACTCTTTGGAGTCACCGGAGTAATACAAGTCATATGTCGTTTTTGACAAGAGATGGCTGTTAAAGGGTCACATAGATTATACTGTGTTGAGTAGAGGCAGAAAAGGGGAATTGCCAATTGGCTTCTGCAATGGAGTACAAAGCACAGGGATGGAGACAGGCAATTCTACCAGCAAATATAAGCAAAGAAGCCTGTCGAAAAAGGAGGCAGGTCTTTAAAATAAATACCATTTTATTAATATGTATAACATCTAAAAACAAATTGTAATATAATGCAAATTACCAGTCCTTAGATATGGTGGCGGTTGAAATTTTTTTTTTTAGGGCTTCTTTTGCTTTATTTTCACCTGGTGACCTGGCCAGTGTAAGGGACCTTAACACAGGTGGAATTTGTTACAGTCAGCAGTGAATCTACAGAGTCCCTGCTAAATTGGAGCAGAACAAAAAGGGGGTCACCTTTGTAAAATCTGTGTCCACTTATGTGCAGCACCCTCCTAGTGCAGGATGCTAGGAACATTTAGTTTTTGTCTCCTTCTGTAGTCAAGGGAGCAGTGATTGCTTGTTCTGGTCTGTTTAGTGTTTCACATGCTTTGAATTTGATTGCTTCACCCTACCTCTGGAAGAAGCTTCCAGAACATAGGGACAGAACAGCCTGAATATTTATCATGCTCCAGTCAGTCCCTGGAGAGGAGTGTCCAGAAGGGGGCTGGAAAGGTGATAAATAGTTTGAAGCTCTAGAGAGATTGTTCCTTCTCCCCAGTTGGGTTCCAAAAGCTGAGGCAGCCCATGGACTGTGTAGACATTTTTGAGGCCTCAGAGATATTAAGGCTGAGGGTCTGGTTAGATCTCCTGAGAAGCTGGCTGTATGACTTCACCAAAAAAGTGATTTGGTCTGGTGAAGGATTGTCTCCCTCACTGGATGTGTCTAGAGGAAGGTGGAAGTTGGCAGCTGTCCTGGGGACTTGTGATTAAAGATACCTAATTGATTCCTGGTGACTGCGTGCTTTTAGGGGATGTAAGTGCCATTGGTAGCTGTGGATTGAGATGGCTCTCATAGGTTCTAAGAGCTCTGCCCATTTCCCTTTCCTTAGCAGAATCCTGGAGTGTAAGCCTAGCGAAAAGTGCCCCTGTGTCCTGGAATTTGCATCGGGTACCAACAGCTTTGCAGTGGCGCAAGGTAACCAGATGCCAAAGCAATTGACTTATGGTCTACAGCTGTGAGGCCTTAGCCCGGTGTTTCTCAACCTTTTTTTCAGTCAAGGAAAATTATGCACAATCTCAAGGCATCCCATTCTGAAATGTAAAAAAACAAAACTAATAGATTTACATACCATAGCAACATCCACACATGTAGAACACCCAACATTAGAGGTGAGTTATTCTTCCAAAGCAAATACACCTTTGCACACCGGTACTCTTCTCCCTCAGTTTCTCTTCCTCACTCTGCTAATGTGACCCCAATACTAATGGAGATGGGCAGGGTAGGGGCAGACAATGATTCTGTGCAGGTGCCCAACGTCCCTCTTATCAACTGATGATGACATGCGCCTGGAAGGTTGTAATGGTGCACAATGAAAACCTGTGGCTTTGTGTAACTAAAAGACAAGCTTTATCCATGCGGTGGCTTGTATACAATTTGGTGCTTGTGGTGGTGAGCAGCTTCTGTACTATTAGGGGAGAACCAGAGTGGCCTTTGCTGAACCAGAACATTTATCCATAGATGGCACAGGTTTGATATCTTGGCTTCATTAGCATGCAGTTGGATTCTTTGTTTGGGAAAAGCCACAGGAACAACTTCACTGGCCACTCCCTTCCCCCAACGCACTAAATACTTGACCAACTCAAGTGTAAACCAATGCATGTATCTATGCGTATAAAGTGCCGAGTGGCAATTGATACTTTACAAACTAACTCTTCCCAACCAACTCAAGTATATACAAATTGATTGGGGAGATTCATGGAAACCTTGCAACAGTTGCCTTAACAGTTCTGACATGTGCAACAGATTCAGGTAGTTCTTATTTGTGCCACTTTAAGAATGTGTACCTGTGGCTGTGACAAATTAAAAAAGAAAGATAACTTTCGTTGCATACACACGGTTGGACAAAGTTGTCGGAAAATCTGATCGTTCCGAATGAGGTGACGTACAAAACATACGACGGGACTACGTAGAGGCCAGTAGCCAATAGCTTTTGTCTCCAAATTTCTTCTGAGCATGCATGGCACATTGTGCGTCAGAATTCTCTATACACGATTGGAAAAAGTCTGATCAGATTTTGTTGTCGGAAAATTTTCGATCCTGCTCTCAAATTTTGTTCGGTGGAAATTCCGATGGAAAAAGTCCGCTAGAGCCCACACACGATCTGATTTTCCGACAACATAATCCGATCGGCCTTTTTTCATCGTAATATCCGACCGTGTGTACATCATGTGATGTGTAAATCAGCATAGAGGCTCATAAATGCAAAAGTTACCAGCTTGGAACTCACTAGTTGCTAGAATTAGGGTGAATGTCTGTGGGTTTAGTTTGTCATTTCTCATTTTTGCCATTGATCTCATCTATGTCTTGGAGAATCAAGGCATGAGATCTCAGTGTGGTTTTGGTTTGCATGAGTTAGAACTCACCAAGGATTAGATTATTCTGCTCTTAACATACATACAAACTACACCATCCTTGGTTCTCCTGGTCTGGTTCACTCAATGAACTGGTAAACTTAGACCCTAAACCCATGTTCCCTTATCAATCAACTCCAGTCACCAATATGTCACTTTCAATGGGGATCCCACTTTAATTGGAGCAGGGGGTCACAAGGCGAATGTATTTTCATGGTGTGACTCCTTACTCCAATGAACGTGGGATCCCAATTGGATGTGATTTATGTTGGCGCCTGGAGTTTGTTAATAAGATAACACTACATCTCATTATTTTCTCCCTTGACCTTTTGATTATGACCCCTTTTAGGGGGCTTATAATGTTATTTTCTCTTTTGTATTACGATTTGTAATGTTAATTTTCTTCAGTAAAATCTTGTATTGGAAAAAAAATAATATACATAATACTGACATCCTGCATGTCATTGTCCTAATAAAGAAACACTATACTACCTTATGAAGACAAAATGTACTAAGGAATACTACTTTGTTATTGCAGGGATTTCAGAAATTTCTGCAGCATATTTGCAATACTTCACTATCAGTGTTATATATATTTTTTACACACGGACCCCATCTGTGTTTTTACCCCCCATCCCTGGAAATTGGAAGAGGCTTGACACCCCCGCAGAGGAGGCTTTTCTGAGGATACCGACCCCGCAGAGGATTCCCACCGTATATATCCAGGAGATTATATGCCTATTACCCCTGCAGGGGTTAGGCACTCTGGTGAGTGTTTTCACACTAGGGGTCACTCGGCGGATGGAGGGGAGCACTTGAAAAGTCACCGTGTACAAGTCATCTGTTCACCTATATGTGTCATTTGATGTTACAAGATTTTTAAGATCTACAAGACAGCACAGGACTTCACCTTATCTGATCTTTGATAGATTTTTCACTTGGGACAATTATTTTTTATTTTTTATTATTATTATTTTTCACTTGTGACAATTGTCAACAATTTCTCCACTTCAATTTTTTGATCCATTTATTTATTTACTGGGACATTGTGCACTTTATTATATATTCATATATATATATATATTTTTATGTGGATACCGTCATTTGATCCTTATTTATTTATTTAATTTTCCATATATATATATTTTTTTCTGTTCTTACCACTATTGCACAAAGTCATTTTTTGCTTTTGGATACCGTCATTTGATCCTTATTTATTCATTCAATTTTACATTTCCATATATACATATCATTTTTTTATCTTTATTGCACAGAGGCACTTTTTTGTTTTTATGGTATTTTACACTTATGAATTGCTTGCCATATGTATTTATTTACACACATTCACGTATTCAGTCAATTATTATGCTCATTAGTTATCGCACGTAGTCACTTTATATACTCTATCTCACTGGTGTTAGAGTGAAACAGATTGACTGTCCTTTGATACACTGTATGTAACGCTATGTCTGTGTACATACTACAGGATATAGGAATATAGTACATGTGTGTTTGGACACTGGAGACATGTGGAAGGACACAGGCAAAGACAGAGAAAACATGTTTTAAGAGACTGCTTACAAACAAAACTGCTAAAGCAGGTAAGGGGCACCTGTCGATAAAAACTGACTGTGCAGCTATGACTAAGTTAAATAATGCTTTAGGTGTAGGCCACTTACATACCTCCTGAAGCCTGACCGAAAAACTCCCAGGGCATCATCCCATCCTGCCATATTCCTAAGACATTGCTAAGACACTCACAGCCATTACTGCTCACCCTCACTATCACAGGAGCGAGCTCTCAAACCCCTGCACACGTGTGGTCAGCTATCTCCTCCATTGCAGCATCGCTGAGTTCAGAGCTACTGTATCAGGGGAGAGTGCATGCAAGGGGGGTTACATCAGCTGGTAGTGCCTTAGCCTCATCCTATCAAAAAGGCACAATGGGGTGATGCTATCTTTGGGAGTCCTTTGATCAGGCTTAGAAAGGTACATGGCCTACACCTATAGCAAGGGCATTATTTAACTTTGACCAAAGCTGCACGGTTTGTTTTTATCTACAGGCGCCCCTTACCTGCATAGGTAGCTTTTTGGTAAACCCTTTAAAGCGGACCTTCAGTAATTTTTTCAACTTTCCATCTATTAAATCTTCTGCCATTGCTGTTTTAACTTTGGATAGTAAAACTATTTTTTCTTTTTTTTGCCAGTAAATACAGCCCACTTCCTGTTTCTGGTCTGGTAAAAAGCCTAGGCTTATGACATCATGCACAGCTCTCTCTCTCTCACTCGCGTGAGAGTTTGCCAGGAAGGGACAGGAGATGAGTCATAAGAGAGCCAATGAGAGCCTTCAGGGCTGGAGGTGTGCCTCTGTATGTGTCTGTGTAAATCCAGGAAGTGAACAGGCAGCAGCTTCAGCTGCCCACAGTTAAAATGGCTGCAGCCAGACTCAGTGCGGTAAGATTTCTGCAGTATTTGTACAGAATCACAGTATATGTAAAATAATATGCAAAGTGGTTGGAGGGACGCTTCAGAATGGCAAAGATGTTTTTATTACAAATTATGTAAGCAGACCGCAGTTCCTCTTTAAGGTCACCACCATTTCAGCCCATATAGTAATCAATGCTTCAACAACTGTTGGGGCCTGATTGTCACCCAACAGATACCAAAGGGCAGCATGTGGCCCTCAGGATGTGGGTTAGACACCAGGGCCTTATGTGTAGGGTGACCACATTTCCAAACTGCCATTCAGGGACACGCCCCTCCCCCCCAAAAAATATGATTTTTGACTTTTTTTTTGCCAATTTTTGGGGTAGGGGCATATAAAATCAGCAGGATGGACAGGGGGACCGTGGGATGCACAGGGGGACTGTGGGATGCACAGGGGGACCGTAGGATGCACAGTGTCCTCTCCTGCCTCTGTCAACTGTCCTCTGCACAGTGCACTGAGAGGCTTGCTATCTCCAGGCTGACACACACTCTGAGTTTCTTTGAAGTGCTGACAGTTCAGCACAGAACTCTGGCTGCTGGGGGAGAACTGACAGGATAACCCAATGGATCTGTCATGTTGGTGAGTGAGCATTTTACTTGCCTTTCTACACTGCAGTCTGTCTCAGAAGTTTCTTCTGCATGCCGCTGCCTGGCTGGACTCGAGAACATACAGGGAGGAGGTGGGTGGAGCTAAATCTCCTCCGCTGTGATAGGTCTCTGCCTCTCTCCTGCTAGTGACGTCACTGGTTGCTACACGCCAAGCGGACGGCAGGTAGCAACCAGTTTGGGCACTGAGCCAGCAGCGGCGGTGAAGGGTCTCTGCCAGCTAGGGGTCCACCACAGGCTGAGACAGTTACCGACAGAGACGATGCAAAGGCTATTTTAGGGGGCATTAGATTGACCCTGGGGCAGGTGCAATTCGGGGCCACTGTATTGTCCCGGAATGAGGGTGCCCGGGACCCGGGACAGAGCTGCCAATTGCGGGACTGTCCCGGGCAATCCGGGACACGTGGGCACCCTACTTATATGTACTATTTGAATCAGTTGTTTAGCTTATCCCTAAAGTGTGAAATTGCAATACTCAGTCATGGAAAGGAAACGGTCTACAATGCTGGCAGTGTGCCTTACTTACTGCTGAGGAATGCAGAATCTGTCATAATAAAACTATCACAGTAACCGCACACTGTGTAATCAGGAGCCTCTATGAATAATCAGCTGGATTTATTTATATAATAGCCTTGTAGAGGCCAAATGGGTTAGGTAGGTCAGTGATGGGCTTTCAATAATCTTGTTTCCATTTATGTTTCTGCTGATGATATATGGGAGATTTTGTCGCTAGTGACAAACCGGCAGCAGCAGGATAGCTAAAAAGGCTGCCTGTATGTCCCTATAGAATCGTTCTCTCTGTAGCCACATGCGGAGAGATCTCGCTTTGTTGCCAGTCTGAACGCCGCTGAATCTAGTTTGCTAGTGACATCTTGCCGCCTCAGCTACAAAGGAAGAAATTCCAGAGAGACAAATGTAGTGCTACCCTCATGAGGGCCGCTGATAGAATCTGTACCCGCTGGTTGCCCTAAATCTGCAAATCCTCCATCACCTCTGACACCCTGGGTTCAGTCATTTTTCTCACCAACTGTTACCAATAGTAAGAGATTTGCACAAAATCAATGAAACAGTTAAGTTTGTTTACTGTAAAGGTAGGAATTTGGAGCAAAACGAGCAACACAACAAAATTCCAGCTCGTGCGCCTGGGAGTGTAATACTAAAGCTAAGAGCTGCTACTTAAACAGAAGTGCATAAAGAAAGATCAAACTAAGGTCCAATAGGACTGAAGTGTGATAGGTAGCGCTAAAGTGAATCAAATAAACAAATAACCTAAATAAAAGCAAACATATAAAAATCCCATGTGATAAAGTGTCCTTAACGGGAAAAAAACGCACTGAAAATAATCGCACTGAAAGTTAATTCATCAAAAATGAATGTGCACAAATATAAAAGGACAAAAAGAATGCCACAGTGTTCATTAGTGTTCATAGAAATTAGGAAAAAATAAAAGTGAAAAACAAATATCCGGTGCTCCTTGACCAAACAGTGTATCTTTACAAAATATTAATCGATCAGTCTTCCACCACACCGTTGTGCTCAAAGATGTCCTCTCCCATAGGAAACTCACTCACCGAATGTTGTTGCCCACACTCACGTGTAGGGCTAACTAGCATAAACCACTCTCTCACAATCGATCAGCGTTCCTCCAGTATTTCCAACTTAGTGCAATCAGAATATTCCATATGAAAGTAAAAAGATGAGCTCCAATAGTGTATTATTGCAAATTTATTAAAAAATAGCTAACACTCCAAGCTTCAAATATTAAACTCACATTTTGAACGAATAAAACCAGCAGAAAATGAATCACATAACTTCACAGCAGGTTCCACTCCAATATTCACAACACTGCAATACCACTTCAGAATGTAGATAGTAGGCCACGGCGGACCTGAGGTGTCTGCAAAACCACACTGTAGTTCTCACCCTCTACCACTGTGGATAACGCCTCTGTATTCCAACGCCACCGTGTATGGACGAGTTGTAGATGCCAAGTACTAAAATCGAATGCCGCTTAGCCACGCCCCCGACATGTTTCGTCACTTCCTGGACTTATTCATGGGGTTGGCCAAGCGGTCAGTCAGTAAACTATAAGTACCCTCCCCTCCCTTCTCATTGGTGGAATGTGTAATAAGTCTCAATACATCATATGCTGTGGGCTTAAGTTTGTTTACTGTAGAAAGACAGAGGGACACCTGAAAAGTGCAAAACATTACATTTTAGATCATAAAAGGTACTTTTATTTGAACAATATATCACTATAGAAAAGGCTATTTGGTAACTTAACTTCTAGTAATGAAAAGGTACAAAATACTCAGTATGATTCAAAGTTGCTCAGATCTTTATATGATCACAGAAACCAGAGCTCCCAATTGTCCCTGATGTTGAGGGACTGTCCCTGATTTGGAGCAAGGTCCCTCTGTCCTTCATTCCTCCTCCTTTGTCCCTCATTTTGGTCTGATCTATATAGTTGTATATAAAATGCACTTTTTATCTTTTGAAAAGTGTTTCCCAGTGATAAACCTTTCATCCAATTTTTAAATTGCTGCATTTGTACATTTTAAAAGCCAATATAAAGGAATAGAAGTGGTAAAAAAAAAAAGCCTTTGTGGATTTAATTAACCTTTTTTTTTGGTTAATTCTCCTTTAAGGGGGTGTGGCAGGAGGCGTGTCCTATGCCTACATAGGTTTGGTAGTAGGTGTCCCTCATTCCCATCTCAAAATGTTGGGAGGTATGCAGAAACCTTTGTGAACAGGTCAGCAGAAGCGTAGTGCACTGACACTTAACTTCTTATGTCAGACTCATGCCGCGTACACACGTGCGGACTTTTGCCGGCGGACCTAGTCCAGCGGACAATCCCGCGGGACTTTCCAGCTGGGTCCGCTGGACTTTCCGAGCGTGTGGACTTGCCCACACACGCACGGACTTCTCCAGCGGATAATCCGCCGGCCAAAAGTCTGCGGGACTTTTGAAAATGAACGGACTTGCCCACACACGGAGCAGTCCGTTCATTTCGAACGTAACTTCAGGTTACGTAGCTAGCGTAGGCAGTAAATGCCGCCGCGCTAGCTCCGCAAGCTGGCATGGATTTAAAGGGAATCCCCACGCCGAAAAAACGGCGTGGGGGTTCCCCCCAAATCCATGTCAGACCCTCATCCGAGCACGCAGCCTGGCAGGCCAGGAAAGGGGTGGGGACGAACGAGCGCCCCCCCCCCTCCTAGGCCGTACCAGGCTGCGTGCCCTCAACATGGGGGGTGCCCTGGGGAAAGGGGGGCCGTGCGGCCCCCCCACCCCAAAGCACCTTGTCCCCATGTTGATGAGGACAAGGGCCTCTTCCCGACAACCCTGGCCGTTGGTTGTCGGGGTCTGCGGGCGGGGGCTTATCGGAATCTGGGAGCCCCCTTTAATAAGGGGCCCCCCAGATACCGGCCCCCCACCCTATGTGAATGAGTATGGGGTACGATGTACCCCTACCCATTCACCTAAGGTGTAAAATGTAAAGTAAAAAAAAAACACCCACACCTTTGAAAAAATAGTTTATTGCACTGCTCCGGGGGTCTTCTTCCGTCTTGGGGGTCTTCTCGCCGGACTCCTCCGCTCTCTTCTGCTCTTTTACCTAGCTCTTTCACGAGCGGGGGGAGTCCGGCTACCTTCTTCGTCGTCGCCGCCGTCGTCTGGGGGTCTCGATCCGCCTTCGGGGGTCTTCCGGGGGTCTCTTCTGTTCTTGCGGCGGTCGTCGTCTTCCGTGCCGCCGGCGCCTTCTCCTTCTTCTTGTCCTTCTTCTTGTTCTTCTTCTTCCGATGTTGACCCGACGCTCTCTCTGCCCGGAATGCCTGTGCCGCTCTGCGCTGAGACTTATATAGGGACATGGGGGACAGGGTCACATGCACATGTCACATGGTGACCCCGCCCCCTTGTGTTGTCACAGTCCCGGAGGATGCTGGGACTGTGACATCGCAAGGGGGCGGGGTCACCATGTGACATGAACATGTGACCCTGTCCCCCATGTCCCTATATAAGTCTCAGCGCAGAGCGGCACAGGCATTCCGGGCAGAGACAGCGACGGGTCAACATCGGAAGAAGAAGAACAAGAAGAAGGACAAGAAGAAGGAGAAGGCGCCGGCGGCGCGGAAGACGACGACCGCCGCAAGAACAGAAGAGACCCCCGGAAGACCCCCGAAGGCGGATCGAGACCCCCAGACGACGGCGGCGACGACGAAGAAGGTAGCGGGACTCCCCCCGCTCGTGAAAGAGCTAGGTAAAAGAGCAGAAGAGAGCGGAGGAGTCCGGCGAGAAGACCCCCAAGACGGAAGAAGACCCCCGAAGGCGGATCGAGACCCCCAGACGGCGGCGACGACGAAGAAGGTAGCCGGACTTCCCCCGCTCGGTAAAAGAGCTTGGTAAATGGCGGGGGAGTCCGGCGAGAAGACCCCCAAGACGGAAGAAGACCCCCGGAGCAGTGCAATAAACTATTTTTTCAAAAGTGTGGGTGTTTTTTTTTACTTTACATTTTACACCTTAGGTGAATGGGTAGGGGTACATCGTACCCCATACTCATTCACATAGGGTGGGGGGCCGGTATCTGGGGGGCCCCTTATTAAAGGGGGCTCCCAGATTCCGATAAGCTCCCGCCCGCAGACCCCGACAACCAACGGCCAGGGTTGTCGGGAAGAGGCCCTTGTCCTCATCAACATGGGGACAAGGTGCTTTGGGGTGGGGGGGCCGCACGGCCCCCCTTTCCCCAGGGCACCCCCCATGTTGAGGGCACGCGGCCTGGTACGGCTCAGGAGGGGGGGGGGGGCGCTCGTTCGTCCCCACCCCTTTCCTGGCCTGCCAGGCTGCGTGCTCGGATGAGGGTCTGACATGGATTTGGGGGGAACCCCCACGCCGTTTTTTCGGCGTGGGGAGTCCCTTTAAATCCATACCAGGTCACGGAGCTAGCGCGGCGGCAGTAACTGCCTACGCTAGCTACGTAACCTGAAGTCACGTGCTAAATGAACGGACTTGCCGATGAGCGGCAAGTCCGTTCATTTCAAAAGTCCCGCGGACTTGCCCACTAACGGCGGGATTGTCCGCTGGACTGCCAAGTCCAGCGGATAATTTTAAAACCAAACTTAAAACTTTGGTCCGCCGGACTTTGGCGCCAAAAAGTCCGCCGGCGCCCACACACGAGGGGATTATCCGCTGGACTTCAGTCCAGAGGATAATCCCGCGGGATTGTCCCTTCGTGTGTACGCGGCATCACTCACTTCTGTCTCCTCAACCCACAGGTCATTAACATCAATATAACACAACAGAACACCATACAAAAGAATGTATCTAAATTGGCTGGCCCCTTTAACCACTTTAAAAACTTGCCCCCTTCCTGACCAGGCCATTTTTTGTGATACGGCACTGCTTCGCTTTAACTGATAATTGCGCAGTCATGCGACGTTGGACCCAAACAAAATTTATGTTCTTTTCTTCCCCACAAATAGAGCTTTCTTTTGGTGGTATTTGATCACCTCTGTAGTTTTTATTTTTTGCGCTATAAACAAAAAAAGAGCGGCAACTTTGAAAAAAAAAACAAACAATATTTTGTACTTTTTGCTATAATAAATATCTAAAAAAACAAAAAAAAAATAAACAAATTTCTTCATCAGTTTAGGCCGATATATATTCTTCTACATATTTTTGGTATATTGATTGGTTTGCGCAAAAGTTATAGCCTCTACAAAATAGGGGATAAATTTATGTCATTTTTATTATTATTATTTTTTTACTAGTAATGCCGGCGATCTGTGATTTTTATCAGAACTGCGACATTGCGCCGGAAAGATTGGACAGTTTTGACACTATTTTGGGACCATTGACATTTATATAGTGATCAGAGCTAAAAATAGCCACTGATTATTGAATAAATGTCACTGGCAGGGAAGGGGTTAACACTAGGGAGCAATCAAGGGGTTAACTGTGTTCCCTAGGTGTGTTCTAACTGTGGGGGGGATGGGACTGACTGGGGGAGGAGACCAATCAGTGTTCCTACTTAGTAGGAACACACAATCTGTCTCCTCTCCCCTGACAGAAGCGGGATTGGTGTGTTTACACCCACAGATACCAGTTCTCGTTCTGTCACGAGCGGGCGTGGGTGCCCAGCGGACATCGCGCAAGCCGGGCACGCGCACGGTCTCCGGTGCGTGCGCGCCTGCTATGACGTCTTAAAGGAACGACGTATAGTTACGGCTGGTTAGTATAACTGCGGCGGCTGGTCGGCTAGCGGTTAAATAGAGTTCCTGAGAATGAAAGCAGACCTTTTTGTGCCAAATAACTTTAGTCTCTTAAGCAAATAAAGAGAGGATATAAAGGTTGAAATGTCACTCCTTGGAATTCGGCGGTCTTCAGCTAACCTTGCAATATTGTGAATAAAGTAACCCTGGATGGTAGGATATAGCAAAGTTGACTGATCTGTGAGGTACCTGTATTTCACTTCAAACTTTTCTCATATGGCTTTAACAGTATTGTATCCAATAGTATTTCTGTTAACAAAGATGTGACTAGGATATAGATGTCTGCATACAGTGTCCAAAGAGTGTAAAGATTAACCTCAGTGGCACCACAAGTACCAGAAAGCTGAATTAAGTGGTTGACGTCTATATGCAGTGTTCTAATGAATCTATATGGGCAACTGCCCGCTCACCACACTGGATGTGGAAAATTCTGGCAGCGATGCAGATGATGAAGGTGAAGGCTTTTACAGGAACTCCCCCTGATTCCTGGCTCTGGGAATGGCATCTGACACTGTCACAACACGTCGTGACATACTCGGATCTGTAGTGCAGGCGTCACCAGTAGTCTCTGGTCCGCTGTAGTGGAGAAGCAATGCTGTCGACAGAGATCCCTCTAGATGCAGCTGTTCGACATCCCGCTGTTCAGGCCACACATCAGCAGTGGCTCACACTGACACAGAGATCCTGCTGGCAGAATCCAAGCCTGGCGTCCCAAGAGAGCGATGTAGGCCCAACCCAGCACTTTATCTCTTCTCCCAGCAGTCTGTTTGGTCTTCTCAGCATTCTGGTAAAGGTAGTTCAGGACAGTTCTGCTGGAATCTGAACTACACATCTCATGATGATTTGCTCCGCTCTAAGTTTAGTCTGAAAGGAAATGACAAATAGAGTCCCTAAAGGGAGACAACCCCACATTGAATAGCACTATACACTGTCCCTGAATTGCGGGCATAATAGCCAGCTCCTGGCCACACAAAAAAAGGCAGCCTCTTTTCAATGCTGCCGCTGGCGATTTTAGCAAATTATCAGCAGCAGGATCACTAGCGGCAGACTCATCCGTGTGTCATCAGCCTAAAGCTGATAATACATAGAGGTGCCTAATTGTTTAGAAATACAAAAAAAAAGCACCCCTCCCATCACATCCCTACATAACCTTTTACTGTATGTAACTGCAGGTGGAGGACTGAAGGGGATACTATAGAGTATCACTTGTGACACTTGACTAACAACTGTGAGTCTGCTGGGGTTGCTGTCATCATATTCAGAATGGTGGCTCCCAGCAGAAATCTCAGGTCTACACAAGAGAGCCTTTACAGGTAAATGACATACATAAAATATTTTAAGGGCCTATTTACACCAGGTGTGGTAGGAGAGCATTGGGTGGCTATTCCAAAACAGTCCCTCCCAGTGGGGGCTGGTGCTCAATATTTGGGGGGGGGGGGGGGGGGGGGGGGGGGCAGGAAAACGCAGTGATCAGAGGCCTCCTTACCTTAGGAGTCCGATGAGGAGGATCTGGGAAGGGGCGGCTGCTCCTCGCTCTGGGGCCATTGCTTTTCCTCCTGGCTGTACAGGAAGTCCTGAAACCCAATATGTCAGCAGTCCTAAGACTCCCTGGCCAATCAGGTCTCATGACCCGCTTCCTGATTGGTCGGGAGGAGAATCAGGAAGACAATAGCAAATAATAATTTGTTATTCTCACAAAACTGGGTGGGCTCAGGGCGCAGTGCTCTGCACCTCTAGCCCACCCTTTTTACAGCCAATTAGAGCCTCGAGCGCTAAACATGTGCTTAAAAAAAAACACATTGAAATCCATGCATCCAGCGCCCTACATGTAGATTAGGGACTGGATGCATGGATTAGGGGGGCATCGCCCCTGCGCCCTGTATGTATGGGCCGCCACTGGTCCGGCCTATAGAACCGTCACTTTTGGTTGGACTGCAAGCCGCAATCCCAACCCTGCGCTGTTATCTTGCTTCTGGATAGGCCCTCAGACAGCCTAGGATAGGCCCAATCTCTGGCCTAGGAGCCCAGGCAATACAACACACGTCCACCCAGATAGCCGTCCAGGTGGCACAGAACACCGATCACCTGACTCCACCCAAATATATAGGTTCTCCCAGCAGGCCAAGGGATCTAAGAAAATTCCTGTTTTTGTTATTTTATTAGGGGTAATAACTTGGATGGGGATAGGAATTATGGGATGCCCTACTTGAAATGCACAAAACCAGGGACAACTTCCTCCCTATGTACATGCTTCAGAACTGTCCTCCTTCCGAGCACTGGCAGTCTCTGATAAATGACAGATGCAAAAGTCCCTTACGGATTAAGGTCCTTTAAAAAGTAGCACAAAGTGTTGTAAACTGCATTCCAGAGTACCTCCAACTCCCTTGTAGATGATGGTCCCAGCTCTACTACTGCAAGAAATGCCAGCCCACCTGGCTGCTTCTTCACCAGTCCAACGGCTGTCTTTCCACCAGCCCACCTGACTGCTCCAGAGATCTCCCAGGGCAAGGTTAAGAAGGATTTAAGTACACCGCTATCTTACAGAGAGACCTGCTGCATGCCACAGTCTCTCCTCTTGTAAGTCCCTGACCATGCTGTAGTACTCACACTGTCCTCCTTGCTCCCGCTGCCTCTCAGGAAATTCTCCCTCCAAACTGTTTCTGTTGTCAGGTTCCTCCCGAGCTTTGGCACGAGGAAGAGTCCCCCAGGCAGCGGTTCTCCTCACCGACAGTCCCCTCAGCACTCCATCTCCATCTTCCACCCATCTCCCCAGCCAATATGACTCATCCATATATAAGGGCTAGCTCAGACCCCATGCCAGGCCCACAGCCTGGGGATTGGCTAAGTATGCAGATCAACCTTCCTGGCCTCCGCCCTCCAGTTTCTAGAAGTTTCTCCAAACTCCCAGAACCAGAGGGAGGCACCAGAGGGCAGCCTGTATGCGTCATTCACTGCAATAAACCCAGATTAAAGACTCACAAGTTAACATGAGCCAAAATATACATTTGTCTGCATTCACACTAGTAACAGACTAGAGGGTGCAACATAAATATAACAAAAATAAAGCCTTCACAACCACTTTCAGGCTGACCATAAACTATACAATCTGATTGTACAATCTCTTTTATATCTACCATCAACTTTGTAGTGCAAGAGACTACCTAATTTGATATAAATTGAATGGATTGTTCAGTTTTTTCCCTCTTATTACCGGTAAATATTACATTAGTTTTGGCAAATCTGAAGGTGATTGTACAATCATATTGTACAGATTATGGCCATTTTAAGGAAAGAAACTCTATAGCTGCTGCAAAATAACAGGGTAAGATGGGCCTTAAAGGGATTGTAAAGTCTCAAAGTTTTTCACCTTAATGCATCCAATGCATTAAGTTGAAATACGTCAGACCATCCGTTCAGCGATGTGCAGGAGCACAGCGGCTCCAGCCACTGTCTTTGTCCTCATTGGATCTGTTAATCAAATCCAGTGACACAGAAGGAGGGGGGGGGGCAGGGCCGAGTCCCACTGTCTGTGTCAATAGACGCAGCAGCGGGGCTCGGGAGCTAGCCTACACGGGTGTCCCCATGGAATGCGGCTGTCTGTGGGGGCACCCGATGAAGGGGTACCCGATGAGGGGGCACCCCAGAAGAGGAGGATCGGGGCTTGTTATTTTTTACAAAAAAAATTCAAACCTTTACAATCACTTTAACCTCTAGCCGACCGCCCACTGTCTATTGACGGCGGAGCGGTGCGGCTCTTGTGGCGGGACGCCGTCATATAAAGTTGTCTACATTTTGGCCACTAGGGGGCGCACGCGTGCCCGCCGCGTAGCTGGGGACCCAATGCGCGTGCCCGGCGGCCGCGATGTCCGCTGGGCACCCGCGATTGCCCAGTAACAGAGCAGGACGTGGATCTGTGTATGTAAACACACAGATCCACGTCCTGTCACTGGAGAGGAGACCGATGGTGTGTCCCTTGTACATAGGGACACCGATCGGTCCCCTCCCCCAGTCAGTCCCCTCCCCCCACAGTTAGAATCACTCATATAGGGAACACATTAACCCCTGCAGCGCCCCCTAGTGTTAACCCCTTCCCTGCCAGTCACATTTATACAGTAATCAATGCATTTTTATAGCACGGATCGCTGTATAAATGTGAATGGTCCCAAAAATGTGTCAAAAGTGTCCGATATGTCCGCCGCAATGTCGCAGTCATGATAAAAATCGCAGATCGCCGCCATTACTAGTAAAAAATATATAATAATAAAAATGCTATAAATCTATCCCCTATTTTGTAGACGCTATAACTTTTGCGCAATCCAATCAATATACGCTTATTGCGATTTTTTTTTACCAAAAATATGTAGAAGAATACGTATCGGCCTAAACTGAGGAAAAAATTTGTTTAAAAAAAAATAATAAATTGGATATTTATTATAATAAAAAGTAAAAAATATTATGTTTTTTCAAACTTGTTGCTATTCTTTTGTTTATAGCGCAAGAAATAAAAACCGCAGAGGTGATCAAATACCACCAAAATAAAGCTCTATCTGTGGGGAAAAAATGATAAAATTTTTATTTGGGTACAGCGTTGCATGACCGCGCAATTGTCATTCAAAATGCGACAGCGCTGAAAGCTGAAAAATGGCCTGGTCAGGAAGGAGGTGTTCGTGCCTGGTAGGCAAGTAGTTAAGAACTGGCTTATATGCAAACTGGTAACCCATTCAAACCACCTCGCCCGACCTCCTTAAGTGGGCTTTAATGCACCTTCCCGATCACATGATTGGCTTTACAGCGGTCCCATGATTGGGAGTCCATCCTGCTGGTTCCCGATCAGAAGCCATGACCAAGAGCTGCGTGAGAGTGTTTGGTAAGTGTGTTGGGAGCAAGCAGTGACCGCCATGGACGCATATGTACAGTAGCTGGGCGTTAGGGCGCATATTTCCTGCTGCAACATATATGTAGTACACAGTCTATAGGAGGGTAATAACCTGAATGTGAATAGACAGTAATATCTATTTACCATTCCTATTTCAGTCTCCTGGGTGTTGTGCTGTGTTTAGTACGGTCTGGTCAGTCTCTGATTTACTTTTAGATTTATGTATTTTGCAGGGATGTGGTCACACATATTTTTGGTGAATGAGCTAAAACCGGTCACAAGCAGGTGTGTGTAAATAAAATCCTGTGCATGAAATAAGAACGAACTAACAGAGAAATGTTACACAAGAAACATTTAAGGTCATGGTGAGGGAAAAGGAGATAGCAAAATGAAAAGTATGCAACGGGAAAAACAAACTGGTTTCTAAACCCAAAGCCGCATTCCTTAAAAAAAAAAAAAAAACTCATCCATGTTAAATTGTTAGTCCACCCAAAATAATATTTTAGTTTTGGGAGATATTTAAAAGCTAAACTACCTATTGGTTTCTTATAAATAGAGGTACGGTTATATCTTAGACCCCTTTCACACTGGGGCGCTTTTCATGCGTTTTTGCTCTACAAATAGCGCCTGTAAAGCACCTGAAAAGCGCCTCTCAAAGCCTCTGAAAGCCTGAGTGCCTTCACACTGGGGCGGTGCGCTTGCAGGACAGGAAAAAAAGTCCTGCAAGCAGCATCTTTGGGGTGGTGCGGGTGCGTTGTATACATCGCTCCTCCACTGCCCCTGCCATTTAAATCAAGGACAGTGCTTCCAAAGTACCTGCAAAGCGCTTGGGCAGGGGCACTTTGCTGGCGCTTTTAACCCTTTATTCGGCCGCTAGCGGGGGGTTTAAAGCGCCCCACTAGCAGCCGGAAGGTGCCGCTATAACAGCGGTAAAGCCCCGCTAAACCTAGCCTGTGCCTTGTACACACGGTCGGAAATTCCGACGGAAAAAGTCTGATCGGATTATGTTGTCGCAAAATCCGATCGTGTGTGGGCTCTATCGGACTTTTTCCGTCAAAATTTCAGACGGAAAAAGTTAGAGCGCTGGATCTAAAATTTTCCAAGAACAAAATCCGATCAGACTTTTTCCGATCGTGTGTCGAGAATTCCGATGCACAAAGTGCCACAAAAAATTTGGAGACGAAAGCTATTGGCTACTGGCCTCTACATAGTCCCGTCGTATGTTTTATACGTCACCTCGAATGATCAAATTTTCCGACAACTTTGTGCGACCGTTTATATGCAAGACAAGTTTCGGCCAAAATCCGTCGGAAAAAATCAGACGGATTTTGTGGTCGGAATGTCCGACCGTGTGTACAAGGCATTAGTGGTTCAATCATGCCTACATTCAATTGTTCTTTAAGGTCCATGGCAGTGTTCCTCAACCAGGGGGGAGTTTGGGTTCCCCTGGGGTGCGGCAAGTACAGGACCCAGATTGCCCTGGGTGTGTGGGCAGCCACCAGCATCAAAACAACCAAGGAAGCCCTAGCACACCATGTAATTTGCTTCACTCATGTTTGCAGTTGGCCCACTTGCACCATGACAACTCATGGCTCTGATCCAGGGCAGACGGCATGCAAGGTCGCCCCCAGCATTTCGGCGAGTACAGAAGATGGTTGATGATGATATAATACATGATGGGTATAGCTGCACATGCCAGAATTAAAATAATAATTCTGGGGTCATCTTTATGGTTAATGCTAAGTATATGACCTGTAAAGACTTTTAAATTGTCACCTATGGACAATTTTGTGCATTGTATTTTGTTGTTCAGTGGCAAGGACACATAATTTTAAGTCTTGAGATTTATGATATGTATTTACACAACTCTGCCTCATCTTTTATATTATACCGAAAATTAGGAGATTTTATTGTGTTGTACCCTAGAATAACCTTCAGTCTGGAGCTGTCCCCTAAAAGGACTTCTTTTTCACAACAGTATGTCCTCAGTCTTTAAAGGTGGCATTCAACCTGTCATACTATGAATACAGGGTAACATGGTCCCACCCCTGGAGAAGAAAGAGCCTGGTGTGTCATAAACTGGCCAGAAGACAATGGAAATAGCTAAATAAATTAAGAAAAAGCATAAAATACCACTGGTTGGAAGCTACAGTGGTGGAAATTGCCCTTTGAAGGGGGAAAGCATGGAGACCTTTGAAGGGGGAAAGCAAAGTTGGGCTTTAAAGGGGAACTAAACCCTACAATTTAAGTTTCAAAAATCGGTTAAGTTCCTGCTATTGCCAGGAATGTAACTATCACATTGGTTGTCCTCTTAATCAAACTGTCAAAACCATCAAATGGCTGGAAAAATGACTGATCCCATGTGTAGCATCATGGCAGTTGAAGATCAAATGAAGGCCAAGATGGCAGCTTCCTTGGCTGAAAACCATAGGAGGGTTTAGTTCCGCATTAGGATATACAAAATGCCCAGATCCTTCTCCGTCACTGACAAACATCCGCACATTTAGAATGAGAATCATGTCAGTGGCCATAATGCGTTTTTTTTTTTCTTCATAAATATCTCAATCGGGAAAATTGTATTATGACCACCAGGTGGCACTGATGATATAGGAATTACACACTGTATAATAAAGAAAACTGAACACTGAAGCTCATAAATTGCAGTTTATTGGAGTTTGGGCGTTTTTTTAAAAGCCCATAAACTCCACTCTATATTATCCTATGTGTCCATGCACACATGGACCTTTTTTTAGCTTTAATGAGCAGTGTAGTTTATGGGCTTTTTTCTGAACGGCAGAAATTTGCGTTCAAAGTGCAGTTTTTCACCGCCAAAAAAACGCCAAAGCGCCAAACGCCGATAAACGCTCATAAACACGCGTTAATTAGCGTTTGGCGTTCTATTTTTTCAATGCATTGTGGGAGTTTGGAATGCATTGTGGGATTTTTGGAGTGTCCTCTGTGTATTTTTATTAAAAACGCCCGCTAACGCTAATAAACGCTAGTACAAAACGCTGTTGAAAGCAAGTTTTTCAACCAGCGTTTTCTGCCAGCAATCTGGCGTCCAGAAAAAGCTTTTTTGAGCTTCAGTGTGCATAAAGCCTAAATGTGCAAATGTTTGTCACACAATGAACGCTTTATACATAGATCCCATAGTGTGTTATATGAATCAATAGACCTTAAAGCAGTCCACCAGTCCAGCATACCTCTGTTACCTCACTCCCAGTAACAGAATGAGACCCTGCTGACCCCCACGGACCTCATGTGATCTCTCACTTTAACTCTTTCACTTCCTGTACCTATATGACAAGGCCGTGGATCTCGATAACGTGGGTTCTGTTCTAGTAAATATTGGACACCGACTGCTAGGGAGGGAGCCAGACAACAACCCCCTCACTCCTGGAGGACCTGTCACCTTACCAGGCACTACACTTAACCACTGGTTGCTTTGTGTCTTGAACTTGTGCTTGGTTACTCTTAGCAATGGCATTTCCCTTCCTTATCTTGCCAAGTTAACCCCATTGAAGTAGCTGAGCTTTATACCCCTTTGTACTTTACAGACCCTGGTTCTTTAGCTATCCCAGACCCAACACGCACCCCTTTGAATAACTTCAGACCAGGCTTGGAACAGTTAATGTAACTTTACTGGAGAGACTTCAACATTACAGTGCAGTATGAAAAATGATCCATGCCTAACCCTAAGTACAGTTGTGTCGCTGCCCAGGCATACCTCCATGAGATAGTAGTCTATGCTGGTATTGTCCATGCCTTGGAAGTCCTCCGAAACCCTCAGTGTTTTCAATGGACTGCAAGGTGCAGCAGTCCCAATACCACAAGTTGAGAGTGGGAACAGAACTGACCAAGAGAATGCCACTCTGTGAAGTAGGTGTGGAGATTACATCTTTAGGTCTCATGCACACTGGACGTTTTTCCCCTGCCTTTAAATGCCCCTCCATGTTATCTTATGTGTCCATGCACACATAGGCTTTTGGCAACATTTAGTGGTAGGAGCTTTTAGCGTCAGGAAAAAACCCACTGCCAGTGTGTCCAGGAGCAGCAGAGTTTGGGCAGAAAAAACACTTGACACTGCTAAACGCTGCTAAACGCTGCTAAAAGCACCTACATGCTAGCACTTGAGCAATAATTCATTTCAATGGCCAGAATAAATTATTTACTCTTGCCAATTAAATGAATTAACGCCCAAGAGCTTGACGCCTGTAAAAGCTCCTAAAAGCTTGTAAAAGCTTTAGACACTTTTAGAAGCATCAGGCATTTTTTTTTGCAAAAATGCTGCTGGCTTCTAGGAGAATTAAATAAACGCCTTGTGTGCATGAGGCCTTAGGCTTGGTTCCATGCAGCAGCTCTGTGTGCAGAGCCCTTCCCCATTTTATCTACAGCCCAGAGGATGGGGCAGAGCCCAGAAAAGACTGGGAAACTGCAGAAACAGGTTTAACCCCTACCCAGCCTGGGCAGCCTGTCTCACCTGCTAACAAAAATCATCCCCCCGTGTAGGCAACCTCCCTACATGTACATGCTCCTCCGTGTTGGCCACTGGTTGCTGCAAACCTAAGCTGTGCAATCTAGTGATCAGTTGCTTGAGCATGTCTGGGGATGTGTGGTTTCTTTTAGTGCTCAGTAACAAAATGATGGCAGAGAAAGCTCATACACTATATTACGAAAAGTATTGGTATGAACTTTAATGGCATCCCAGTCTTAATCTGTAGGGTTCAATATTGAGTTGGCCCACCCTTTGCAGCTATAAGAGCTTCAACTCTTCTGGGAAAGCTGTCCGCAAGGTTTAGGAGTGTGTCTATGGGAATGTTTGACCATTCTTCCAGAAGCGCATTTGTGAGGTCACGCACTGATGTGGATGAGAAGGCCTGGCTCGCAGTCTGCACTCCAATTCATCACAAAGGTGTTCTATCGGATTGAGGTCAGGACTCTGTGCAGGTCAGTCAAGTTCCTCCACCCCAAACTCGCCCATCAATGTCTTTATGTACCTTGCTTTGTGCACTGGTGCACAGTCATGTTGGAACAGGTAGGGGCCATCCCCAAACTGTTCCCCCAAAGTTGGGAGCATGACATTTTTTAAATGTCTTGGTATGCTGATGCCTTAAGAGTTTCCTTCACTGGAACTAAGGGGCCAAGCCCAACCCCTGAAAAACAATTCATACCTTAATCCCCCCTCCACCAAATGATTTGGGCCAGTGCACAAAGCAAGGTCCATAAAGACATGGATGAGCGAGTTTGGGGTGGAGGAACTTGACTGGCCTGCACAGAGTCCTGACCTCAACCCGATAGAATACCTTTAGGATGAATTAGAGGAGATTAGTGGAGACTGTGAGCCAGGCCTTCTCCAACATCAGTGCCTGACCTCACAAATGCTCTTCTGGACGAATGGTCAAACATTCCCAGACACACTCCTAAACCTTGTGGACAGCCTTCCCAGAAGAGTTGAAGCTATTATAGCTGCAAAGGGTGGGCCAACTCAATATTGAACCCTACAGACTTAAGCTGGCCATACACCTATAGATTATCTGCAGATTTTCTATGGTTAGATGGAAAAAGTGCAACAGATTTCTCCATGTATTCTAAACTGTGTGGATGGAGGAACCTCCCACTGGGCCAAGCTTCAGTATCTTGCTAGTTGTCAACCTAATCAAAGCTTGCACCCAATCAGAATGTTCAGGTATTGTGAGAGCCAGCGGGGCCGACTAGCAAGATATGGAAGCTTGGGCCAGTGGGAGATTCTTCCATCCACACAGTTCAGCGTAGATGGAGGAATCTGTTCAACTTTTTCCATCTGACCATAGAAAATCTGCAGATAATCTACAGGTGTATGGCCAGTCTAAGCTCCCGTACACACGGCCGGACATTCCGATCACCAAATCCGTTGGATATTTTATCCGAAACTGGTGTTGCCCACACACAGTCGGACAAAGTTGTAGAGAAAATCTGATCATTCCGAACGAGGTGACGTACAACACGTACGACGGGACTACGTAGAGGCCAGTAGCCAATAGCTTTTGTCTCCAAATTCCTTCTGAGCATGCGTGGCACTTTGTCTGTCGGACTAGGCTACACACGATCGAAATTGACGCGATCGGACCATGTTGTCGGAAAATTTGAGATCCAGCTCTCAAATTTTTTCAGTCCGAAATTCCGAACGGAAAAAGCCCGCTAGGGCCCACACACGATCGGATTTTCTGACAGCATAATCCGATCTGACTTTTTCCATCGGAATATCCGACCGTGTGTACGGGGCATAAGACTGGGATGCCATAAAAATTCATGTGGGTGTAAAGGCAGGTGTCCCAATACTTTTAGTAGTATAGTGTAGCTTTGAAAGGTAGGCCAACAACAGTATAGATCAGGAGGGTTAATGAATGGCCAAAATCATTCAGATAAGAAATATATGTGGGCTGAAGATAGCTGCTGCATCTGCAAAGGGTTGTATTGTGGAGATGCAAGTTTGCAGGGAGTTGGGGAAAAAAGTTAAAGCAGTGTTACGGCCGAAATTATACTTTTTAAATAAAAATACCCCTATAATACACAAGCTTAATGTATTCTAGTAAAGTTAGTCTGTAAACTAAGGTCTGTTTTGTTAGTTTTTAGCAGTAGTTTGTTACTTTATAAACTTGCAGCAGGCCGTGGCCATCTTAAGTGTGGGCATCTGAAGCCAGACTGTATTTCTTCCTGGATCTCATCCTTGCAGATCTCGTACATGCTCAGTGCAGCATAAGCAGTGTAATAGGTTTCAGGTCAGGTTTCCATAGCAACGGCAGTGTCAGAGGAAGTTGCTGCCCCTTCCCAGGAGGCATTGCAAACAGGAAATGGGGCCACAGCCAGGGAGGAGGAAGTGAAAAATGAATACAGCAGATATACAGTCTGTGCTGAAAAAAAAAATAAAAAAAATATCCAATTTGTTTACAGTGCACAGTTTAGTGAGGGATGCTGAAGAGTTGTAAAAGTGGGTGGAACTCCACTTTAAGTCTGGAGTTCAGCTTTAATGCACATATTAGACATTGTGGAAGCAATAAGTGAGCCACTTCTTCGGCATACAGTATATAGTATTATGTGTATTTCTCACAGTCGGTTACTCAGTGTTTTGCTTACTGATCAAATATTATGCGCTATCGCTCCTTCCTTCTTACACATTTGATAATAATAATGTGATAATCTGCCCACTCTGAGCTATATATAGAATCAATCACTAGAAGTCTCTAATATCCGGATGATTCATTCTGAGCTGTGGGCAGACAATGCATTTATATTAAATAAACACAGACACCAATCCCCGCTGGATATATGACGATTGTTGTTGAAAGCCCCCGGGAGAGGGGCGGGGGGTTGAAAAATCCACATACTTAGTTCTGGTACCTGTCTATACAAAGGTTGTTATCACACACAGACATACATTAATCATGAATTAATAAGGGTAATCCAGGAGACGTATAACTCATCTTTTTAATATAGATGTAAATACTAAGTGAATAACATTAATGGCATGTTCACATGGACAGCTGATTCTACTAGGGGCAGAGCATTGCCACCCTATAACAGCAGCCAGAAACGGCATTAAGCCAATTTACTCAACACTGCACTGTATTAGAATTAAATTCTTCAACCATGTATTAATAGTTCTAAAAGTGTAAAAGATAATCCTGCGCCAGCACAAAGAGTGGTACCTAATAAAATGCAGTGCACACTTAGGCCCCTTTCACACTGGGGCGGGGAGCCGCGGTGACAGTAAAGCAGCGCTATATTTAGCGCTGCTTTACCGTCGTTTTAACCGCGGTTTTCGGCCGCTCGCGGTGCGGTTTTACCCCCCGCGAGCGGCCGAAAAAGGGTTAAAGACCCCCCACAGAGCGCCGCCGTAGCGGCGCTTTGCGGCGGTATTGCCGCGGTTTCACCGCGGTGTCCCATTCTAATCAATGAGAAGGAGCGGTATAGGAGCGGTGAACACACCGCTCCTATCCCGCTCCAAAGATGCTGCTAGCAGGACTTTTTTTTGCCATCCTGCTAGCGCACCGCTCCAGTGTGAAAGCCCGCCGGCTTTCACACTGGAGTTAAAGGGGCCGGATTTTTTTCAGGCGGTGAACAGGCGCTATTTTTAGCGCTGTACCGCCTGAAAAACGCCCCGGTGTGAAAGGGGCCTTAGGGGAAATGTCTGAACCCAAAATAAACAGATAAAAAGAAGGTAGTGGCGCGCAATAAATTAAACTAAAATTAAACAGAAGAAGATATAAGATCAGGTAATAGGCAATAAAATCCTGGCTAAAAGCACATAGCAAACATCTGAGTAGGTAAAAAAGCATCTAATAGGTATTCACAGTGAATCCAGTGGTGAATAAAATAATGAGCGGTGTTCTAATAAATTAATTGAGATCCTAAATTACAGTCAACAGTGATGGGTATATCAAAAAGTGATATAAAAGGAACCGTGCACAAATATAAAAACAATATGTGGATAAGTGCAAGCAAAAAATGAATGAATGAGTGGCACGATATTGGCTCAGTATAAATGGTCTCAAATGAGTGCCATATAACGGTAATATATAACTGGAGTGGATGCAAATAAAAAAATAAATGTGACAAGTGTATTTAGTGAATAACGTCGCAAAATATAGGATCCAATATAAAGTCCATATCCGTCATAAGTGCAATAAATAATTCTTCAATCCAGGAAAAGTGCAGGTGCTGCGGTTTTGAACGCGTGACACAGTGTGAATCTGTGACTTTCTTGTAGTGCTCCGGGTTCTATGTGATCCTAGTGAGGATGATGTAGATGGCCCCTTACCTTACAGCTGTAAGGTTACTGCAAAAGTGTATATGTCTTTGTGGTCCTTGGTGACCGTCCTCCTAGTGTTCCTAGCTGGGTGTCCCAGGTCCTATTAGGCGAATCCTATTGGCTGTGTCCTTGCGGGTGGGTGAAGGTATATCCAGGTAGGGGGGGGATCACCTCAGTAAATGTAGGAAAAGGAAGTAGGCCTCATAGTGTAATATGTTTTTCCAAAAGGTTTATTACAATATTTAAACAGTAAAATTGGGTACTCACATTCAAGCAATACAAAACAGACAGGGTAAAAACGAGCGACGAGCTCGATGGCGTCACTTCCGGTTCCCCTGATGAAGTCAAGTGACCCGTGACGAACACACGACGGGACTGAGCCAAACACCTGACCGGAAGTGACGCCATTGAGCTCGTCGCTCGTTTTTACCCTGTCTGTTTTGTATTGCGTGAGTATTTATGTTCTCTCCCAGCCTGCACCACTGGCAATTACCCATGACTACTGACCCCACTTACATCTGGAGGTCCATCTGGAGGTCATACCTGAATTGTGAACTTGATCCCATTGGTATATTATACTATAAGAGAACATAAATATCTAGGGAAAGTCCTTCCCCCTGGGTACCTGACTGAGAAAGGGTGTATTTTGGATGTCTCGTCCTCCTAGGCCTGCTTCCTAGAGAGGACAACCATGTGCTCATGAGACAAGGCCATAGTCTGGGGCCTAAGCTCACAATCCCAGAAACACCATGGAGGAACTTTGCCTGGAGGTGCCTGAGAAGCTGAAGGATAGTTGGGACCTTGTCTGAGGTATGCTTAAAGTGGTAAGATTAAAGTGTAAGTTCAGCTTAACCAAAAAAGCACATTATGCTATCCCATATGGGTATAGCAGTATATAGTGTGCTAAACCTATATACCAGGACTACCTGTCTGTTTAAACAATAAAGAGGGGGGCCAGGGGGAGTTGGGACTTTACGTGTAGAGCTACCAAATGCTGTGTTTCTATCAAATTTATCCAGATCCTCAAGCTATTATGCATTACCCCTAGGGGTGCCAGAGGCTATTGGTCCTGTAGGCATTATTTTGAATATGCTTTTATCACATCTTGTTTTGGTGAACTTTGGACTTTTATTGTGATTCTACTATGTGATACGAATGTCATTAACTTGTTTTGCTATTACCTTGCTTACCATTGATACCAACATTTTATGTATATGTAACTGTAATAATCAATAAAATTCCTATATGGTCACCAATTTATTCCTTTGCTACCACGTGCTTCATGTAAAGTCCCAACTCCCCCTGGCCCCCCTATTTTTTGAACTCCAATAGGGATGGTAACAAATGACCTCACAAGGCCATGGTTTCATTTAAAGTCCCCTGGGATGTAAATACATGACCTTATCAGGCCATGGCTTCGTTAAAGTCCCTAGACAATCTCTACCACCTCTGTTTAAACAATGACATTCACAACCACCTTTAGAAGCTTCTATAAATCCCCTGCAGCCCGAGATGGCTCTGTCCCAAGTCATTTTAGGGACAGAGAAGTCATTGGGAACAGCGCTCCTTGTGGGAGGGAGCACTGTCCTGTTCTTTTGGGCTGCGAGTGCACATTGTGTACTTTCTCCCGGTACAGCCGCTGAGCTCATGAAAGGCGACAGAAGAGAGTATACACTGCCAGGGGCGGACTGACCATTCGGCCCGAGGGCCCCGGGCCACTAGGGGGCCCCATCAGGGTTGCCAGCCTCAGTAAAACCAGGGGCAGTATGTAAAAATCTGTGTTTGTTTTAAATCTGTCTCAGAAATGTCCCTTACCGACATCCTTTTGGTGTAATAATCCAGAGATTATAGCTGCCCCACCTCTCCAGTACCTTCTCAGCCAATAGAAACATGTCTGTTTATACTGTGTGTACATGTGTATACTGTGTGATTTTATACTGTGTGTGTGTGTATACTGTGTGGCCCCATAATCTCTGATTGCCTGGGGGCCCCATAATCTCCTATTGCCCGGGGACCCCATGAGTTGTCAGTCCGCCCCTGCACACTGCACATGTGTGACCCGAATAAACAGGATGGCACTTCATATAGAGTAAGGGAAGGCTAAAACTCCTGCTCCCTGTTGCAGATTGCCTCTCACTTCCTGAGCTGTTGGTTTCTCTAATGCCCCGTACACACGGTCGGACATTCCGACCACAAAATCTGTCAGATTTTTTCCGACGGATTTTGGCCGAAACTTGTGTTGCATACACACGGTCGGACAAAGTTGTCAGAAAATCCGATTGTTCTGAACGAGGGGACGTACAAAACGTACGACAGGACTACGTAGAGGCCAGTAGCCAATAGCTTTCGTCTCCAAATTTCTTCTGAGCATGCGTGACACTTTGTGCGTCGGAAATCTCTACACACGATCGGAAAAAGTCTGATTGGATTTTGTTGTCGGAAAATTTTAGACCCTGCTCTCAAATTTTTTGCGTCGGAAATTCCGACGGAAAAAGTCTGCTAGAGCCCACACACGATCGGATTTTCCGACAACATAATCCGATCGGACTTTTTTCATCGGAATATCCGACCACGTGTACGGGGCATAACAGAATCCCAGATAGCAGCAAAAACTTGAGAGAGGTTCTAATTCAAAGTTAAAAAACTTTTGGCTGGAGTTACACTTTGAGCAGAATGTTACTGGTTGTATACCTCAGCTCTGGACCTCACTTATGTTTCCGTTTCATTAATGTTTACCAGCAGGTCTTAGCAAGGACAGTAATGTACTTTAATAGCAGAGAGAAAGAACATTTGAACAAACCTGTAGTAAACACTTTTGAACATGAAAAGAAAAGTGTTCAGCAGAATCAGCACAATTTCCGCTATAATTTCATATTCTTTACAACATTCACCTAGAAACTATTTAAATGGTTCACTTTATACCAGATCAGCAAATTCCAAAAGTCAGATAAGATTATCTGTCTGGTATGATCGAAGGCTGATGAAATGCCAAATATTTTAATTGGATTGCCCTAAATTTAATGTCAGTGGATGAGCTTTTGTTCAGCTAAAAACAATATATATTTTCTGTTCCTTTTATAGGAAATACATAGCAGCTGTAAATACTGGGACTTTGTAGTCTATGGGCTCTGGGATCAATGTATGCCACTATTAGGGGCTCATTTACACATGCAGGGCCCTCTGAAGAGTAGACATGTGCACAATAGAAAAATTTGTTTATTTTCGTTTCGTTTCTGTTCGTTTCCGTTGATTCGTAACGATTCGTAAATTCGTAAGTCGTCGGTGTTCGTATTCGTAACGATTCATATTTTCGTAAGAGTTATTTTTTCATTGATTCGTTTTTCCGTTAGTTTAATTTTCGTTTATTCGAAATTTGGACGCATTCGTAGATTTAGTTACATTCGTACTTTCGTAAGATTGATTTATTCGTACTTTCGTAACATTGTTTTCGTAGATTCGTAATCGGAGCATAATTCATAATTTTATGTAATGTGTATGCTATTATTACATTGTAAGAGACACGGAAAATTACGAATCGAAAAAAAAAGTTACGAATGTACGACTTTTTTCGTTCAATCCATTCGAAGCACGTTAAGCAGCGCCATTGTAAGAGACACGGAAAATTACGAATCGCAAAAAAAAATAAAACAAGTTACGAATGTACGAATTTTTTCGTTCAATCCATTCGAAGCACGTTAAGCAGCGCCATTGTAAAGCCCCATACACACGCAGGGATTATCCGAGGACCAGGTCCGTCGGATCATGTCCGTCGTACTTTGTCCGATGTTGGTTTTGCGTACACACGATCGGACAAAGTTGTCGGAAAATCCGATCATTCTGAACGTGGTGACGTTTGTTGCCTACAACGGGACTACGTAGAGGCTAGTAGCCAATAGCTTTGGTCTTGTAATGTGATCTGAGCATGCGTGGCACTTTGTCCGTCGGAATTCTCTACACACGATCGGATTTGGTGTGATCGGACTTTGTTGTCAAAAAATCTATCCAGCAGGAGATAGGACTTTGTCCGTCGGACAATCCGATGGAAACTGTCCGATGGTGCCTACACACGGTCGGAATTTCCGACAACATTGTCTGATAGGACAGAATCCATCGGAAAATCCGACCGTGTGTATGGGGCTTAAGAGACACGGAAAATTACGAATCGAAAAAAAAAAAAAAAAAAAAAAGGTACGAATGTACGAATTTTTTTTGTTCAATCCATTCGAAGCACGTTAAGCAGCGCCATTGTAAGGGACACGGAAAATGATCAATTCAACAAAAAAAAAAAACGTTACGAATGTACGAATTTTTTCGTTCATTTTGATTTTCGTTGTTCCTGTTTTCGTTTTTCGGATTTTCTTCTTTCGTAGTTTCGTTGTTTCTAATTTTGTTATTTCGGATTTTCGTTGTTTTTCGTATTCGTTCGATTCGATAATTCGTTATTCGTTAAAATTTTTATCGTACGAATGAACGAATATAACTAATTTTAACCGAAAACGAAAAAAAACCTAAACTAATTGCACATGTCTACTGAAGAGCAAGCCATGGTATTGACAGGCGATGGAGATTAGAATCCTTGTGGTGCAGCCCCATTTAGTTGAACTCGATGGAGGAGGGATCTTTTTTGCCATGCTGCAATGGACAGTATATACTCCTGTCCATTGCTTTGCAGCTTAAAGTGTTACTAAACCCACAACAGTAAAATTAGTCTGTATATGCAGTAAAGCATGCTTGTTATACTCACTGTGGAACCTAAGGGGTTAATCCTGCTCATTGTGTAAAAAGGCGGTTTGATCCTGTCTTCTCTGATCCTCCCCTTCTTTCACAGTCCCCAATCTATCTGCTGATAGAACAGAGCTTTGGGGGCAAGCTGCACAGGTTCAGTTTGGTGTGTATTGCTAGAGAGTTATTTTTTTCTTGGAAGAGTACATGTAAAGAGCACAGGGCCAATCAGCACTGTTCAGACAGAGTGTCAGGGGTACTGCAGCCTCACAGGACAATCAGGGGAGAATGAACACTCCTCCCACAAGCTTTAACCAGACACTGATAGAAGTCACAAGACTGCTATATACTGCTGATGAGAAAAGATATTTAGTAGTTTATATTTACTAAAATAATTGCATTTCCATGTTCTGTGTACTATGGGAAACCAGATATAGTGAATGCAGGGTCCTGGGTTTAGTAACACTTTAAGGGGGTCTATGAAAATGCAGCTCACGTGCATGTTTTTACTGCCTCCACCCATGAGGCCTTAGTATGGAAGTGTGTGTCTCTTTGGGCTTTTATAAAGGAGTTTTTGTTGATGCTTTATACGTATTAATGGATAAATACTTACACCATATTGCCAAAAGTATTGGGATGCCTGCCTTTACATACACATGAACTTTAATGGCATCCCAGCCTTAGTCCGTAGGGTTCAATATTGAGTTGGCCCACCCTTTGCAGCTATAACAGCTTCAACTCTTCTGGGAAGGCTGTCCACAAGGTTTAGGAGTGTGTCTATGGGAATGTTTGACCATTCTTCCAGAAGCGCATTTGTGAGGTCAGGCACTGATGTTGGAGAAGGCCTGGCTTGCAGTCTCCGCTCTAATTCATCCCAAAGGTGTTCTATCGGGTTGAGGTCAGGACTGGTCCAAATCATTTGGTGGAGGGGGGATTATGGTGTGGGGTTGTTTTTCAGCGGTTGGGTTTGGTCCCATAGTTCCAGTGAAGGGAACTCTTGAGGCATCAGCATACCAAGAGATTTTGGACAATTTCATGCTCCCAACTTTGTGGGAACAGTTTGGGCATTGCCCCTTCCTGTTCCAACATGACTGCACACCAGTGCTCAAAGAAAGGTCCATAAAGACATGGATGAGCGAGTTTGGGGTTGAGGAACTTGACTGATCTGCACAGAGTCCTGACCTCAATCGATAGAACTCCTTTTCGTATGAATTAGAGCGAAGACTGCAAACCAGGTCTTCTTGTCCAACATCAGTGCCTGACCTCAAACATGCGCTTCTGGACCAATGGTCAAACATTCCCATAGACACACTCCTAAACCTTGCGGACAGCCTTCCTAGAAGAGTTGAAGCTGTTATAGCTTCAAAGGGTGGGCCAACTCAATATTGAACCCTACGGACTAAGACTGGGATGCCAATAAATTTCATGTGCGTGTAAAGGCAGGTGCCCCAATACTTTTGGTAATATAGTGTACATCTCAAATGAAAATGGTACGGTATGGAGTTATAGTTTTCAGTAATACATAGCTATAATGTCATTTTGGTATTTTACAGGGTATGGTTATGTAAAGCAAGCATGTCACGCCTCAAACTGCCCCAAACATCTTTAAACATATCAACTATAAGGCTTAATGTACACGAAACGTTTTACAACCTCCCCTGAACAATTTAACTTGACAGATAGAGAAAAAAAAAGTATAGATAAAAGAAAACCACCTATAGGTATAGTGCTGGAAACCTTCGCCACATCCCAGTACAAAAGAGAAAATTGCAAAAGGGGGTGCCCCCGGGGGATTTTATGGGCAAAGGATGTTAACCAGAAAAGGGAGTAACAAGCGTATAAAAATATACAAATTGTATTAAATACAAAACAGTAGTAAAGTAGGTACATAGGGTATGTAAACCTAAAAACAAATTAGACTGGATAGTTACATAACAGCTATATGCCAAAACACACAGTTAATCTCATGGTAGGAGGTCAAATGGAGTACGTGTGCATGGAAGTCCCAACATGTTTCGGAAGAGGAATTTATTACTCTTACGTGTATTCCGAAACATGTTGGGAATTCTTTGCACACGTACTCCATTTGACCTCCTACCATGAGATCAACTGTGTGTTTTGGCATATAGCTGTTATGTAACTATCCAGTCTAATTTGTTTTTAGGTTTACATACCCTATGTACCTACTTTACTACTGTTTTGTATTTAATAAATGTTTTATATTTTTATACGCTTATTACTTTTCTGATTAACATCCTTTGCCCATGACATTTTATGGTTACACAACCTTTGTTACACAACATTGCTATAATCTTTTTATATGGACTATATACTGAAGGACTTATGAATAAATGGTTGTGGAAGGAATCATCTGAGTTTTTCCATTATTTCTTATTGGGAAATTTGCTTTGATATACAAGTGCTTTGGATTACAAGGATGCTTCTGGAACGAATTATGCTCACAATCCAAGGTTTTACTGTATAATCCACCTGGATGCACAAAGTAGTTGTGATGATATGTACAGTTTTACTAACATACCTACACAGTTAGTCAGGTTGAAAAAGATACCATCTAGTCCAACCAATAAAAAAAAAATAAAACAATCATACAATCCCATATACACAATCCTATATCCACAGTTGATCCCGAGGAAGGCAAAAAACCCCAGCAGAGGATCCAATTTGCTTACAGCAGGGGAAAAAAATTCCTTCCTCATCCCCCGAGAGGCAATCGGATATTCCCTGGATCAACTTTACCTATAAATGTCAGTATCCAGTTATATTATGTACATTTAGGAAAGAATCCAGGCCTTTTTTAACCGCTTTCTAACCGGCGCACGACGATGTACGTCAACAGAATGGCACGGACAGGCATAAGGGCGTACAGGTACGTCTCCTTTAAGATGTCGCCGTGCCATGGAGCGCACGCGCGCCGGTCGGGACCCCAGTGAGTCCGGTCGCGGGTCCCGCGGACTCGATCGATCATCTCACGGGAAGGCTGAACGGGGAGATGCGGAAATAAACAGCATCTCCCCATTCTGCCTAGCAACTAGTGTTGCCGATCTCTGCTCCTTGTGATTGGAGCTTAGATCAGCATTCACTATCTCACAGCCACGCCCCCCCACAGTTAGAAACACGCCTCTAGGAACATATAACCCCTACACTGCCACCTAGTGGTTAACCCCTTCACTGCCAGTGTCATTTACACAGGAATCAGTGCATTTAAATAGCACTGATTGCTGTATAAATGACAATGGTCCCAAAAATGTGTCAAAAATGTCCGATGTGTCGGCCATAATGTCACAGTCACAATAAAAATCGCTGAACGCCGCCATTACTAGTAAAAAAAAAGATTAATAAAAATGCTATAAAACTATCCCCTATTTTGTAAACGCTATAACTTTTGCGCAAACCAATCAATAATCGCCTATTGCGTTTTTTTTAAACCAAAAATATGTAGAAGAATACGTATCGTCCTAAACTGAGGAAAAAAAATAATTTTTATATATTTTTGGGGGATATTTATTATAGCAAAAAGTTAAAAATAATGTGTTTTTTTCAAAATTGACGCTCTTTTTTTGTTTATAGCGCAAAAAATAAAAACCGCAGGGGCGATCAAATACCACCAAAAGAAAGCGCTATTTGTGGGAAAAAAAGGACATCAATTTTGTTTGGGAGCCACGTCGCACGAGCGTGCAATTGTCAGTTAAAGTGACGCAGTGCCGAATCGCAAAAAGTGGTCTGGTCTTAAGCCAGCAAAATGGTCCGGTCTGAAAGTGGTTAAAGCAATCTACTGAGCTGGCCAGAACCACACGTGGAGGGAGTCTATTCCACATTTTCACAGCTCTCAATGTGAAGAAACCTTTCCATATTGGGAGATGAAATCTCCTTTCCTCCAGACATAAAGAGTGCCCCCTTGTCCTCTGTGATGACCATACAGTGAATAACTCAACACCAAGTTCACTATATGGACCCCTTATGTATTTATACATGTTGATCATATCCCCCCTTAATCTCCTCTTCTCAAGAGAGAATAAATTCAGTTCCTCTAATCTTTCCTCATAGCTGAGTTCCTCCATGCCTCTTATCAGTTTGGTTGCCCTTCTCTGCACTTTCTCCAGTTCCCCGATATCCTTTTTTGAGAACTGGTGACCAAAACTGAACTGCATATTCCAGATGAGCTCTTTCTGATGAATTGTACAGGGGTAAAATTAAATGACTAACACATGCCAAATTGGGCTTAGGCATGTAGATTTGTTTTACCCTTAGGCGCAAAGGGGGTTATTGTTGATTAAGAGAGTTTGATGTGCTATGAAATGCATTATAGCATTGCAACCTGGAGATGAACCAGACTGGGTATTTTCAGTAAATCTAATTACTTGGAAATTGCTCAGCACTTCAAAGGCATTAACCGACCACAACTTCATGCTTAGTTTTCAAGTATATAAACTAGGTGTCAGGTGACTCAGAATCGTAATAGGTATCTTTTTGTGAATCCCAAATTTTACAGCATCCCACATCACTCAGGTATTTCTTCTGTACAAATGACTAACTGACCCCATGCTCAAAGGGACTTTCCTTGGAAGAATAAAGCACTCCACTCCTGTTTGTTGACCTATTGTTGGTGTCCGGTCAGCAAGAAGCCAGTCATCTGTAATAAAACTTATTGAATGGTGTCGCAATACAGTGTGGGATGGTTTCTAGGAGGTTGTGTCACCTTTGTAGACAATGCAGTGATTGAGCGGGGGGATTTCCACCTGATAACATCTTTCATTTATAATACAGAGGGAGTCAGTAAGCAGGTGATGCTCTGTAATGCTAGGGTGTAGACATCATTTATTGTGTCGAGTGAAGTCTGCGGTTATTCGCATGACCCAATCTGTATCCCCTCAGGGCAGTTTATCAAATTCTTACCGACAGTCATCTCAATATGTCTGTGTTTACCTGTCTATTTATAGCATATGTGCAGCAATACAAAGTGAGAGACATCTTCAGGAGGAGAAATGAGGAGAGTGTGACAATTGTTACAGCTTAAAGGCTACGATCATCTTTTACATAAGCTGGCCCATGCAGACAGGGGGCCCCAGAAGTTTAAAATGCACTGTGCCATTTGTACAAATATTGTATACTGAAAATTCCATAAACGAAGGACTTTCTGTCACCTGTGAACCCTGGTTGAAATACACCCAATGGTAACATTCCTACGTCCTAACTAGGGATGAGATCTGGCATGTTCAGACAAAAGTCCGGACCAGTATGAGCTATCCTGTTAAAGTGGTTGTAAACCCTCAGAGACAACTTAATCTGTTCAGATAGTAGATAACACAGGTAGCTGATTGCTGTCTATGAAAGTGTACTTACTGCTGTATTTTCAATGAAAATCGTCTTTTTCTCGTAGATGACGTCATGCACGATTGCGCAGTATAATCTTTCATTAATGGCAGTGTGCCGTTTGTGTATTCCCTGCATGTTGGGAAATGACTGTGAACGATCTTGCCCTCTGAACGGCACAGAGGAGAAGTCTTGCGATGATGCACTGATTCTCTTCTTCCTGATACTACCGGCGCTACAGCGCATGCGCGAGATTTCAGAGTAAGGGCGGAAGTGACTACGTAACAGATTCAGTGAACAGCTCTAAAAATGGCTGAAATACCCGGAAATTAGGTATTTACAGACCTCGTGTAGGGCCGATTTCAATAGATTGTCCCTTGTAATGAGCTACTAAATATTTAAATTGATAAAAAAGGAAAAATCGGGCGGGGTTTACTTCCTCTTTAAGAAGTTATCAATGCCAACAGCGATTCATAGGTGGCGGAGTCATTCCCCACCCCACAGCCACACGTACACAAGGGGAGTATAAATATGCGGCTATGGGAGCAAATAATGCCTCTGCTGCCTATGATTGACTGTTGGTTTTGACAACTTCCTGGCAGGATAGTTTAGGTGGGTTCAGACTCATGTTCTAACCTACCTGAGCTCATCCCTAGTCCTGACTTATGTTTAGTACATGGGCTACAAAAAAATGGCCACTGGGCCTTCTACTTTGAGGACAACTAAAGTGATAGTCTTTTTAGCTGTACTTAAAGAATCAGCCTTGGTGGCCATTTTGTTGTAGACCATGTCCTGGAAACAAGCCAGGACATAGGAATATAAAAATTGGGAGTGTTTCATCCAGGCTTCATGGGTGACAGAAAAAGCCTTCAGGTATGGCATTTGCATTAAACAATATTTTTACAAATGGCACAGTTCATTTTGGACTACTGGGACCCCTTGTCTGCATTGGCCAATTTATGTAAATGGTGAACTTAGCCTTTAAAGGTAAGAAATTTGCATGGGCTCCTGTTTCCCCCGTGTCTCTTGCTCTCCCCTGGAGGCAAGTATGTTATGCTGTTTTTAGTTTTTTTACACATTTTTTCTGTCTTCGGTCGGTCACCTGAAACTGCATTGTCCTGAATTACCCACTATGCTTAGATGCAGGAAGTATATATATTCTATATTATATTATATCTATATGTATATATATATATATATATATATATACAGTGGTGTGAAAAAGTGTTTGCCCCCTTCCTCATTTCCTGTTCCTTTGCATGTTTGTCACACTTAAGTGTTTCGGAACATCAAACCAATTTAAACAATAGTCAAGGACAACACAAGTAAACACAAAATGCAATTTGTAAATGAAGGTGTTTATTATTAAAGGTGAAAAAAAATCCAAACCATCATGGCCCTGTGTGAAAAAGTGATTGCCCCCCTTGTTAAAACATACTATAACTGTGGTTGTCCACACCTGAGTTCAATTTCTCTAGCCACACCCAGGCCTGATTATTGCCACACCTGTTCACAATCAAGGCATCACTTAAATAGGAGCTGCTTGACACAGTAAGGTCCACCAGAAGATCCTTAAAAGCTACACATCATGCCGAGACCCAAAGAAATTCAGGAACAATTGAGAAAGAAAGTAATTGAGATCTATCAGTCTGGAAAGGGTTATAAAGCCATTTCCAAAGCTTTGGGAATCCAGCGAACCACAGTGAGAGCCATTATCCACAAATGGCTAAGACATGGAACAGTGGTGAACCTTCCCAGGAGTGTCCGGCCGCCCAAAATTACCCCAAGAGCGCAGCGACGACTCATCCAAGAGGTCACAAAAGACCCCACAACAATGTCCAAGGAACTGCAGGCCTCACTTGCCTCAGTTAAGGTCAGCGTTCATGCCTCCACCATCAGGAAAAGACTGGGCAAAAATGGCCTGCATGGCAGAGTTCCAAGGAGAAAACCACTGCTGAGCAAATAGAACATCAAAGCTCGTCTCAATTTCTCCACAACACATCTTGATGATCCCCAAGACTTTTGGGACAACATTCTGTGGACCGATGAGACAAAAGTGGAACTCCTTGGAAGGTGTGTGTCCAAGTATATCTGGCGTAGAAGGAACACTGCATTTCAGAAAAAGAACATTATACCAACAGTAAAATATGGTGGTGGTAGTGTGATGGTCTGGGGCTGTTTTGCTGCTTCAGGACCTGGAAGACTTGCCGTGATAAAAGGAACTATGAATTCTGCTGTCTACCAAGAGATCCTGAAGGAGAATGTCCGACCATCTGTTCGTGTACTCAAGCTGAAACGAACTTGGGTTCTGCAGCAGGACAATGATCCTAAACACACCAGCAAGTCCACCACCGAATGGCTGAAGAAAAACAAAATGAAGACTTTGGAGTGGCCTAGCCAAAGTCCTGACCTGAATCCTATTGAGATGTTGTGGTATGACCTTAAAAAGGCCGTTCATGCTCGAAAACCCTCTAATGTAACTGAATTAGGACAATTCTGCAAAGATGAGTGGGCCAAAATTCCTCCAGGACGCTGTAAAAGCCTCATTGCACATTATCGCAAACGCTTGGTTGCAGTTGTTGCTGCTAAGGGTGGCCCAACCAGTTATTAGGTTTAGGGGGCAATCACTTTTTCACACAGGGATTTTTTTTCACCTTTAATAATAAACACCTTCATTTACAAATTGCATTTTGTGTTTACTTGTGTTGTCCTTGACTATTGTTTAAATTGGTTTGATGTTCCGAAACACTTAAGTGTGACAAACATGCAAAGGAACAGGAAATGAGGAAGGGGGCAAACACTTTTTCACACCACTATATATATATATATATATATATATATATATATATATATATATATATATATATATATATATATATTCTTTGCATACTGTATTTACACATCTTGGGAATTTTGATATTTAATATTTAGAGCATTTGCTTTTTGTGGCAATCACACAGAACAAATATACATGCAGTTTAACTGGGCAAATTGCTATGCATATGTTTTAGAAATACACCCCATGGAGTCTACAGTATTTATAAATGCTTTCAAACAAGATTTACACAACTTTTGCCCAAGTTTCCAACTGAATTCAATCTTCAGTGAAAACATTTATAATGTGCAACCTTAACCTTTCTTAAAGCGGTTCTGCACTCATTTCATTTAGTAAATCTCTTTGCCTTCCAAATCAGGCAAAGAGTACTAAATGAAATGTTTTTTTTTTTTACTTACCTTGTAATTGAAGACTTCCGGTCTTCTCCCTCTGCGGCGGCGGGCGGGGTCTTGCGTCGATCGTCGTCACGCCGCACTGTCTCCTGGGATCTGGTGTCATTGATCCCAGGAGTCAGTGCGGGCATCTTCCGAAATCTCGCGAGATTTCGGCCACATCTTCCGAAATCTCCCGAGATTTCGGCCGCATCTGCCGAAATCTCGTGAGATCTCGGCAGATGAGCCGTTACTGCGCACGCGCGAGTAACGGCAGTGCATGCTGGGCCATCTAAAGTTCCTGTGGGTGTTTCACATGCCCACAGGCAAGATGGCCCCCAGCACTAAAGAAGAAGACGAGGAACTTCATCGGACGAAAACCGGCGGCGATCGAGATGGAAGATGGAACAGGTGAGTCCCCTAATAAAGGTAAGCACACTTTATATTACATCCTAAAAAAAAATTTTTTTTTCAGAGTGCAGAACCGCTTTAAAACCTAACACCACACAAAACTTTTTTTTTTTAGCTCTAGACCAGGGGGTCTCCAAACTTTCTAAATAAAGGGCCGGTTTCAGACTTTAGGTGGGTCAAAATGGCCAACGGAAGTAAGAAATTCCCCAGTGTCAGTGGGAGTAACAAAATTACACAGTGCCTGTAGTCAGTAGAAGGAGGAATAGTGCCCCATCATTGGTGTCAGTGGGAGGAATAGTACCCCATAATTGGTGTCAGTGGGAGGAATAGTATCCCATTGCTGGTGTCAGTGGGAAGAGGAGTGTCCCATTGCTGCTGTCAGTGGGAAGAGTAGTGTCCCATTGCTGGTGTCAGTGGGAAGAATAGCGTCCCATTGCTGGTTGTCAGTGGGAGGAATAGTGTCCCATTGCTGGTGTCAGTGGGAGGAATAGTGTCCCATTGCTGGTGTCAGTGGGAGGAGTAGTATCCCATTGCTGGTGTCAGTTGGAGGAATAGTGTCCCATTGCTGGTGTCAGTGGGAGGAATAGTGTCCCATTGCTGGTGTCAGTGGGAGAAGTAGTGTCCCATTGCTGGTGTCAGTGGGAGAAGTAGTGTCCCATTGCTGGTGTCAGTGAGAGGAATAGTGTCCCATTGCTGGTGTCAGTGGGAGGAGTAGTGTCCCATTACTGGTGTCAGTGAGAGGAATTGTATCCCATTGCTGGTGTCAGTGGGAGTAGTGTCCCATTGCTGGTGTCAGTGGGAGGAATAGTGTCCCATTGCTGGTGTCAGTGGGAGGAGTAGTGTCCCATTGCTGGTGTCAGGGAGAGGAATAGTGTCCCATTGCTGGTGTCAGTGGGAGGAGTAGTGTCCCATTGCTGGTGTCAGTGGGAGGAATAGTGTCCCATTGCTGGTGTCAATGGGAGGAGTAGTGTCCCATTGCTGGTGTCAGGGAGAGGAATAGTGTCCCATTGCTGGTGTCAGTGGGAGGAGTAGTGTCCCATTGCTGGTGTCAGTGGGAGGAATAGTGTCCCATTGCTGGTGTCAATGGGAGGAGTAGTGTCCCATTGCTGGTGTCAGGGAGAGGAATAGTGTCCCATTGCTGGTGTCAGTGGGAGGAGTAGTGTCCCGTTGCTGGTGTCAGTGGGAGGAATAGTGTCCCATTGCTGGTGTCAGTGAGAGACATTGTTCCTCACTGTTGGTATCAGTGGAAGGGATAGAGCCCCCTTGTTGGTGTCAGTGAGAGGAATAGTTCCCCTGAGGGCAGGATAAAGGCAAACAAAGGGCCGCATTTGGCCTGCGGGCCACAGTTTGGAGACCACTGCTGTAGACAGACAGGGCAAGGAAAGAATCTCTGCCCGGTTTTCATTTTGTGGCCCTTTTTTCAAGTAAAACAGAGAAGGATTAGAACCTCGGTCAGAGTATTAACTTTCTGCATTTAATTAATAAAAAGCCTAGGCTTTAAAACTTTCCTAAAAACCTGGAAAAAGTATATTTTTCTATTTTTTACTATAAAATCATCCTTGATACTGCCATCAAGGAAATCTTTTTTGCCCCCCTCCCCTTCCCCGATAAAGTTATAGCCAAAACTCCCAAAGCTGAAATGGTTTGGTCCATAAGGGCTAAACAGCCATAAGTGCTAAGTGAATATTACAGAATTTATATTTTAATTAAAAAAAAATGCTATTTTTAGTGTTTCGTGCTGTTTTGAAATAGGGGTCATCTTTTTGTTGCATGCATACAGATTTTTTTAAGGAAGTAATTTGCTCATACATGAAGAATGTCCTCCAGTCTGATAAGAGATTGATGTCACTCTGACTTCAACTATAAATAATATTATGCTGGTTGCCTTCATGCCAAAGGATGGTCCTTATGAAAATAGGAACATGTTCCAAATCAAAGTCTTCTTCATACTTTGGGGTGTAAGAAGCATCGCTAATGGCTTGCCGATTGCAGCCAACCAAAATCTGGATGACCGTCTGAAGTCTACAATGGTGAGTGCTTCTATCTAGCTATCTATCTATCTATCTATCTATCTATCTATCTATCTATCTATCTATCTATCGGAGTAAGATAAAATGCACTGCAATAGACTAAATGCTATATTTAGTGCTGTATATATAATTACTGTTATCCTAAACATGTATTAATGATTGTATCTTTTGCACAGATTCCATCCCCTTTGTCAGTAATTAAATCAGTATTAAACTCAGACAAAAATGAAATATATTGTACTTTGCCAATCCCTAAGTTTAGTGGCTGAATTCGTTTTCTTTTTTAGCCCTTTTCCCTTTATTTTCACCTTGTGATCTGGCCAGTAACACACTTCCTGTCTTACGGTGTCTCCATTTTGGATGGAGAAGAAATGGAAACACCTTTGGATAGCATTGTCAATCTGAGTAGATGATAATGTTAGGTGTATTAGCAGATTCAGATGGACTTGACTAACAAATTAAAGTTGAACTCCAACTAAAGCCCCATACACACGGTCGGACTTTTTCATCAATTTGGTCCGATCGGACAAGGTTGTTGAAAAATCAGACCGTGTGTATGCACCATCGGACAGTGTTCGTCGGTTTGTCCGTCGGACAAAGTCTTATCTCCTGCTGGAAAGATTTGCCGTCAACCCGGTCCGATCACACCAAATCCGATCGTGTGTACGGTTGTCCGACCGGACAAAGTGCTACGCATGCTCAGATCACATTACAAGACCAAAGCTATTGGCTACTAGCCTCTACGTAGTCCCGTCGTAGGCAACAAACGTCACCACGTTCAGAATGATCGGATTTTCCGACAACTTTGTCCGACCGTGTGTACGCAAAACCAACATCGGACAAAGTATGACGGACATGGTCCGACGGACCTGGTCCGCGGATTGTCCGACCGTGTGTATGGGGCTTAACAGGTTTTAAGCAATTACAGCAACAGAGTTTTCCTTTTGGGATGCATTGCATTTCAGTGCTGCTGACCTCCTGCAGCCTTTTTTTTGCAACCACTTTTTGTCATGCTGGATTTCTTGATGGTGACAACAGTGGACTTGCACTTTCCATTGGGAGCCCATGTTATAGAGTGACAATGCAGGAGGACAATTATGGCACAGACAATTACTTATTGCTTATCTGGATTGCAGTAGGACTGGAACCTAACTGGTCCAAACTGAGAGTAGTCAGCCAGCAGGCATAGGACATCACCTATTGTGCCAGAAAACACCACACTGTACCCTTCTGAACATGTCTGATAGTGCTTGCATTTTCTGTTAGCCAATAAAAACTACTTCTGTACAGGCACATAGAACACAAGCTGGCACTATCTTACCCATGGACTGGGATTTTGTCTTAAAGAAAGCCAACATGAAGGATCTGGCAAGATGTGGAGTTCCCGATGTTGCAGGCTATAAAATAATTCAAATGAATTTAAAGTGGTCCTCCACAATCATAAGTTACCAGTAAGTATATATATATGCAGGTAATGCTATGTATAGTGGCCCATTTGCATATCATTTTTGTAGTTACCCTATAAATATCACTTGCATCATGTTAAGAATTTTCATTGTCATTACGCCAACCCTATAGCTGGTTAACCCCAATAAGGCAACTTTAATAGATGTAGGATGTAGATGTGAATATTCTAGTAGAAAAAATGAATGGACAACCATAACTTCCCTTTATTATATGTGAAATCCGCACAGCATTTCAGTGAGTATATGACATGATTAGACGTAATATGGAAAAGTGTCCATAAACGTAATTAGATAAAACACAGTCCATTAACGAATAGCAAGCCAAGAGTCCATTTAAATCAACTGTGCACATGTAAAATTACGATAATCAGTAGAAAAATGTGAAGTGTATAAAAAAAGGTTAATCCAGGTGCAAATAAACGTCAGTTCTTAAAGTGTTGTGGTCACACTCCCTTTCACCATCCAGAGTCCACCAGTGTGTTCTAGAAGCTCATCTCAAGTAGAGACAACAAGGGTCTAACAGCGCTATTGGTATATAAAAACCTAGCAACAGGTCACTAATCTAATCTCCTCTCCTCAGAACAGACCTGGAATAGGATGAGTGAGGCAGTCTTTGGATGGTTAATATATCTCTGAATATGCCGTCATATTCCTCCTCTCCTCCATTCAGTGAGGGCCATATGAGATAAAGGAAATCTCCATTGTGCAGTATTTAGTATAAAAAAGATTTATTCAACAATAATAACTTACATTTCGTTAAAAGACAATCAGCATTGATGTATATCGTAACTTCCGGTCTCAGCCGCGACCGGAAGTGACGTCACCGGCTCCTTCCGACGCACTGAGTCACAGATCACATTACTTTCTCAAGGGCCTGGAATGTAGATGGCACAAAAGAGTCAATGATTTCAAGGAAAACAATTACTAACAAATCCTTATTTCTGCCCAAAGTGGCAGCCAGCCATTTCTCGTATTTCAGACTCAAGCAAGACTTCATATATTGACATTTTTGTCCTGCACTATACAGGATTTTTAATTACACTCCAGATTTACCTCCAGCTGAAGTAGATAAAGCTATACAAAAAGCCTTCAGAGTGTGGAGTGAGGTGACTCCGCTTCAATTCATCCAGCTTCAGAACGGAACGGCAGACATGATGATATACTTTGGTGTGAGAGGTATTTGCAATTTATATAATTCACAACAGACATGGATATTTGTACATGTGTTATTGAATAATTTATATCTGTGGTGTCATCTAGAACATGGGGATTTCTTTCCTTTTGATGGCCCTTCAGGTGTGCTAGCTCACGCCTTTCCTCCTGGTGACCACATTGGTGGAGACATCCATTTTGATGATGAGGAGACATGGACTATAAATGTTTCTGGTAGGTGGCATCAATAATTTTTAGATTCTTTACTTATTAGAGCTATGAGGCATACTTATTGTAGTACTCTTTGTTTGCTCCTTAAAAGGTATGGTTAAGGCATAATCTTTTTCTAAAGGTTTCTTAGAATTATCAATATAAAATGAGTGGCCGACCAAAATTACAATGGACCTTCACCCTCTCTTTTATTAATGGATGAGCGTATTATATTTTTTTGATGTTGCACATTATTGGACAGGCGCAACCAATAAGCAATACTTTATTAATTTTGAGTTGTGGGAACACAATATTTGTTTGCAGTGGTCACACCGTTTACTTTTAGTTTTGAAATGACAGCACGGGATTACACATTGTTTCATTGTATCATGTGCAGGGCCATCTTTTTTTTTTTTTTATATTTTCCTTTATTTATACAACCTCATCCATAACAACAATCTATTAGATACATTTTCACTTTCAACTTAATTGTTCCATAACATAGGTATCTAAATCCTTAATTCATAACCCATTGCCATTATCTAATAAATCCCTACGTCCTGGCCTGCTCGGCCGATTCCTTCATTCCCCACCCTTTCCCCTCCAAGGAGGAAGAAAAAAAAAAAAAAAAAGGAAAAAGGGGGACACCCTCCCACCCCACCTTCCCACCCTCTTATCCCTCCTGCCTCTCCCCCCCCCCCCCCAGAAATGGACACGACACCATCTGGGGGATAAAATACCTTATCCTCCTCATTAACTTCCCATGAGTGCCTTCCCCTCCTCTGAATATATGAATCTTGCCCAGTGTGACCATGTGTCTCTAAAGCTTTCTCTTTTTTCCGGGGCTGAAAACACGAAGTCTTCCATTACTTCAATGTTCCTTACCTTGTTAAGCCACATTGCAATTGTGGGAGGGTTAGGATTTTTCCAGCATAGGGTAATGCATGCCTTGGCGGCATTAACCAAATGACACAAAACCGATGCCCTATATTTCTGATTTGGCAGCTGTGAACAGTGTAATAGAAAGAATGCCGGGTCTTTCCTTATTGGGCATTCCGTAAATTTTTGTGTTATCCTCTGCAGGGCCATCTTTAATGCAGGGCAAAAGGGGCAACAGGGCAAGGGACCCAAAGCAGCTGCCCGATTTGAGCCCGCGCTGCCCCTTTGAGCCCACGCTGCCTGCAAATAGTTGATAAGTGAGTTTGGATGGGCCCAAGAAAATTTTGCGCAGGGTCCAATTAATATTAAAGACTGCCCTGATCATGTGGCCTAATTCTCCCCCCTGCACCAATTACACAATAGGATGATAAGCATTTTTTATGGGGTTAAGTGCCTTTTCTGCAGGAGCTGGACCCATACTTTCTACTTTTTGGCCTAGGCGAAGATGACGAATTGCCCAGACTTCGAGCCACGTGTAGCCCTGAAAGCACCACCTGGCTCTACAAAAGCTGATTCAAGTGAGTCAATTATTGGCCAAAAAGTGAGTGCATCCTATCCTATGGAGGAGTTGATTAATCTCTCTTTCAGCCTGGGCCTACAGCCCCTAGTCTAATGGTAACAGACAAAACTTTGCTGTGACCTAAACTTCTTGGTACCCCGCTCTAGTGTACATTCCTCATATATTCCTATAGAGAGTTCATTGTAGGGGGGGGGATAGAATTTCATATACAGCAATCACCCTTAAACATATCTACAGTAAACAAACATTAGAATCAATGCAAATACAGTTCAAATATTAATCTATGTATTTTACAGTATTTAACTATTTAGAACATGTCTTTTCCTTATAGACTTCAATTTGTTTTCTGTGGCTGTACATGAGATTGGTCACTCATTGGGATTGGATCACTCTGGAAATCCTCGGGCTCTTATGTTTCCCTTCTACACACACTTTAGTTCAGAGGTCTTTACCCTTCCGGCTGATGACGTCCTGGGAATACAGGAGCTTTATGGTAAAGTTTTCATATATTTTTTCAACTTATGTGTCATATATATGAGTAATATTTCGCAATATTGGTCAATAATTATCTCTATAATATGGAAACTTACATGTTTTATATTTTTTTGTCAAGATTGTTTATAATGGATGCTAACATAGATAATCTGTATATATTTCTGTCCCTAACAAACACTTAAGTACATCGTAATTGTGGTAGTGTGATTCATCAGCTTAAGGCGAATTGAATGCAGACTTCTCTGCATCCAATTCGCGTCCGCATCCAATTAGCATGTCAGGAGATTATGACCGGCTCTCTATGGAGCCAGAGATGCATGTCTGTACTGCCAGAATAGGCATGTATATTCACTGAGCTGACATTTCAGTGTCTGCTCAGGTCTGGGGGGAAAACGAGGAAACAGTTGGCTCATTGACAACACAAAGCGCTGAGCAAACTGTTGGCGCTATATAAATCATGTATAATAATAATAATGAATTACTTGATGATCATCTAACATCTATGGGTAACCTTTAACCAAACACCATAAAATGTTATAATAGTGAATTTAATATATTATTTATTTCTATATGTATGTTCCAGGCTCCAAACCATCAAGGATTATAACCCCAACAATCTGTAGTCAGGAGCTTCCTATGGATGCCACAGCTCGCTGGGAAGAAAGTGTGATTACCTTCAAAGACAGGTATGGTATAAGATTTTAGAAGTAGACAGGATTTTTTTAAACAAATGGATAACAGAAGCTGTCTACCATGAGTTGAGTAAATTGGTTTGCAAATCTGGTTGACCCACAAACCATTAAAGTGGTAGTAAACCGCTGTGTTTTTTTTTTTGCAACCTGCGAAGCAAAGCCATAATGTGCTAGTATGCATCACATACTAGCACATTATGTGAAACTTACCTTAGAACAAAGCCTTGAGGCTTCCATCTTCACCCGGTCTTTCTTCCGGGTTCACAGATTCTGGCTGTGTGAGTGGCCAATGCCGCGATGACGTCACTCACGCGCATGCGCGTGGGAGCCACCGCTTACGGCCCGGATGGCCGTTCCTTCAGAGCGCAAGCGCCGGATGTCACCGGCTGCATGTACAGTAAAATATTTCCTAAACGGTGCATGTTTAAGAGACATTTACAGTGCCTATAGGTAAGCCTTATTATAGGCTTACCTATAGGTACAAATTATGCTTGGGAGTTTACTACTACAGATGTCCAACCTGAAAACATTTGTCAAATTATGAATCACACTATTCATAGATTACAATTGCTTGGATTTCCAAATAGTTTGAGTCGTTTGTGTTAGATATTCATGAAAATATTCAGATAAATTAACTTCAACCAAAATTGATAATTTGCTTGATTTGACATCAAAAGAAGACAGCAGGTGATTTAAATGGTATGTGTGGGCAAAATCTTTAGCTTTGAGTAGAGTAGAGAGTGGTAACATACATCAGGTTATTAGTTTTGCTGTCTATGTACACCTGGGGAGATTTTCCTTTACTACCTGTCATGGAGATGCAACAGGAAATGATAGGAAATCTCATCAGTAATGCCCGTTACACACAATCGGAAATTCCGCCAGCAAAAGTCCGATGTGAGCTTTTGGTCGGAAATTCCGACCGTGTGTATGCTCCATCGGACTTTTGCTGGTGGAATTCCCGCCAGCAAAAGATTGAGAGCAGGTTCTCAATTTTTTCGGTCGGAAAAATTTCGGATCGGAAATTCCGATCGTCTGTACCACGGTGCAAAATTCCTACGCATGCTCGGAAACAATTCAACACATGCTCAGAAGCATTGAACTTCAATTTCTCGGCTCGTCGTAGTGTTGTATGTCACTGCGTTCTTGACGGTCGAAAGTTCAGAGAACTTGCGGCTTCACTTCCTGGTTCCCTACTGCGCATGCGCGAGTCGCACTCCACAATCTGAATGGTCCCTGCTGTCTCTGGGACCCGTGTGTCTCTCAGCAGACAGCATGGGGGGACGGGAAGTGGCGTAGACCCCCGAGGGAGTCTATGCCCGGAAGTAGGTGCAAATACCTGTCTTATACTTTGTCCCCCTCCCCCCTGAAAGGTGCCAAATGTGACACCGGAGGAGGGGAGGGTTCCGAAAAGCGGAAGTTCAATTTTTGGGTGGAACTCCGCTTTAAGACATTATATCAGTAGATGACAGTATGGCAGGAATATGCAATTAGCGGACCTCCATCTGTTGCAAAACTACAAGTCCCATCAGGCCTCTTGGTGTCATGCTTGTGGCTGTCAGTCTTGCTATGCATCATGGGAATTGTAGTTCTCCAACAGCTGGAGGTCCGCTAATTGCATATCCCTGCAGTATGGTAAGGCAACTGTAAACAATCAAAAATATAGCATAAAAATGTATAAAAATAACAGAACAGTTTTTTTTTTGTTTTTATAATTTCTAGAAAAGTAAGGTTTCATCACCCAAATGCTCCTGTATCTAAATCATTCTCAACAAATTCACTTTGGAAAAATGTTCCAAATGCCATAAATGCAGCTTATAACTCTCCAGGAAAGGAAACTCTTTATTTATTCAGTGGTAAGTAAAGACAATATTAATAGCATCATAACTCATCGCCAATGGAACTTCAAAAATGAGAAAGTACTTCTTGTATGCTGTTATTCCTAAATAACGGGCACTTTGCCTTGGACTGTTTTTTTGGTGTAGACTGAAATCTGTAAGTGTACAGTGCCTTGAAAAAGTATTCACAGTTCTAAAATTTGTCCACATTTTGTCATGTTACATCCAAAAAATGTTATGTATTTTATTGGGATTTTATGTGATATATTGTACCAACACAAAGTGGCACATAATTGTGACGTGGAAGGAAAATGATAAATGGTTTTCAAAATCTGTTACAAATAAATATGCAAAAAGTTTGTTGTGCGTTTGTATTCAGCCCCCCTGAGTCAATACTTTGTAGAACCATCTTTTGCAGCAATTACAGCTGCAAGTCTTTTTGGGGATGTCTCTACCAGCTTTGCACATCTAGAGAGTGATATTTTTGTCCATTCTTCTTTGCAAAATAACTCAATCTCTGTCAGATTGGATGGAGAGCATCTGTGAACAGCAGAAGTGAGACCCTCTAATCAGATGGATACTCTGTGATGTTTCAGTCTGTTAATTCATTTACTAAACTGCCTTTTACTTTTTTCTTTTTCTGTACTTTTGTGGTTTGTGATACTGTGTAATCTGCTATACTGGATAAGAATCAATCAGATTTTAGTTTACTCAAGTGATCTTTAGGCCTAAAAGTCATAATTTCTAATTAATATATTATCCCATGTATTACTAGTTCTTGAATATCCACTAATTGTGAACACTTGCATCTAGGAAGGAAGTTCTGGGCTGTCAATGGATCTACCTTCCTGAATGAAGGTCCCAGAGATATTGATGAATTTGGCATCCCAAAATATGTGCAGAAAATAGATGCTGCTTTTCATGATACAAAGAACGGAAGAACATTTCTCATTGCTGGAGATCTGTGCTGGAGGTATGTTAGCAGTAAATGTATGGCAAATATTTTTCTATTATAATTACAACACAGCATATAAGGTCTTAAAGTGGTTGCAAACCCTTACAAACCACTTGGACCTACAGGTAAGCCTAGATTAAGGCTTACCTGTAGGTCAAAGAAATATCTCCTAAACCTACACGGTTTAGGAGATATTTGCCAAAAGACAGGCACTGCTGTCTACGGCGCATGCGCATGCGCATGTGCGTGAGTGACGTCAGTGAGTGACGGAGCCGCGAGACCCACTAAGAAGATGGAGGCGTCGTACACAAGGGGACAGCGGTGACATCACAGGCTCCTGTGTCAGGTAAGTGACACATAATGGACTACTATGCGATGCATAGTAGTCCATTATGCTTTACCTTTGCAGGGAAACAAAGAGGAAGTAAACCCATCAGGGTTTACTTCCTCTTTAACAGTGATGGTCATTCTTGGAATGATATACACTGTTAAAGAGGAAGTAAACCCCTAATGGGGTTTACTTCCTCTTTGTTTCCCTGCAAAGGTAAAGCATAATGGACTACTATGCATCGCATAGTAGCCCATTATGTGCCACTTACCTGACACAGGAGCCAGCGATGTCACCGATGTCCCCTGTAGCACGAAGCGTCCATCTTCCTTCCGGGTATTGCTGCTCCGGTGCTGTGAGTGGCCGGAGCAGCGATGACGTCACTCCAGCGCATGCACGCGGGAGCCGCAAGTCACGGCATGTTTGCCTTCACTTGCTGCGCGCCCAGTGCGCCTGCGCCGTTGTTAGATAGCGGTGCCCTACTTTTGTAAAATATCTCCTTAACCGTGTAGGTTAAGGAGATATTTCTTGGACCTACAGGTAAGCCTTAATCTAGGCTTACCTGCAGGTCAAAGTGGTCTGTAAGGGTTTACAACCACTTTAAAGACCCAATATGCTGTGGACAGCTAAAAAGCTCATGCAGCTGGATCTGCCAAGTGTTGTTGGCCCTAGAAATGTGCAAGCACCATCAGATGGGAGGTCAATCAGCCACAGCTCAAGGAAACCCTAGTATCCTCTGAAGGAACCCTAGGGTTCCACATAACCATGATCGAGAATGGCCAGTTTAATGTTTTCTTTGGAATAAAGCAGAATAACTACAGTGCTACTCATCTTTTATCCTTGTTTTTAGACACAAAGCAGTGAGCCAACCTTTAAAAGTCAAAGCCCAACTGCAACCACAGCTTATTTTTTCAGTTTTGAATCAAGTTACCTCCAGAAGTAAAGAAAACACTTGGGCTGGAGCTCTACTTTAAAACGCAGAACAGATTTTTTTTCATATTTAAATATTTTGCTCATGTTTGTTTAGTTATGATGAAGACAGAAAGCAGCTGGACAGTGAATTCCCTGTACATCTGGAGGCACAATTTCCTGGCATTGGGAGAAAAATAGACGCGGCTGATATGCATAATAATGGTAAGCTGGCCAATAAATAAGGGTTTTTACATATACTACATGCCCAAAGATTTATGAACACTTGACTATAAAATCTGTATGGGCTTGTTGGACACCCCATTCTAAAGCCCAGTACATACTACTATTTTTTTTTCTGTTCAACCCAGCTGGCTGTACATAAGAATAACTTGACAGCTTGGTTGGCGGCGCTGTACTAACCATGCAATGTTAGTACAGTGATCTCTCCCGCCGAGCTATTGTGTACTGACAGGGGGAAAACCCCCCACCGGAACACACCAGTCAGCACTCTCTGCCATTGGGTGAGAGCACCGATTGGATGCCAAACGGCAGAGCTTTTTCAGTCATGCCCCATCTTTGGGCCATAGTGGGCCATGTACTGGAAGTTAACGGACTTGCAACAGGCATTTTAACTCCTTCCCACCCAGCCCCAGCATCCCTTTAAATCGGTCTTTATGCTCGGGAAAGGGGGTGCAGGACCTCTGGATCATGTAGCCTCTGTGATTGGCGGTCACTGTTGTCATATGATTGGGAACTTGTCCTGCTGCCGAGATCTGTCTATGCAAGCAAGCAAACTTTTACAGCAGTAAACCTTGGCCATCCATGGATTCATATGTGCATTATGAGGCTCAGGAGCTGAGAGAATGCATCCCCAACTTTTCACAAGAATCTGTCCACAGGACAACTATTAGTTGTGCACTCCACAAATCTGACCTTTATGGAAGAGTGGCAAGAAGAAAGACATTGTTGAAAGAAAGCCATAAGAAGTCCCATTTGCAGTTTGCGAGAAGCCATGTGGGGCAAACATGTGGAAGAAGGTGCTCTGATCAGATGAGACCAAAATTTAACTTTTTGGGCTAAAAGCAAAACTGTCAGGGCTGGGCTCAGCTGTCAGCTAATTGCCCGCTCCTATCTCTCCACAGTTACTTAGCTGTTGCTGATATCCTGCTTGTCAGTCCTGCCTACTTAAGTTGTCCAGTCCAGAGGAGCTCGGCTTTCGCCTACTGTCAGAAACCATGAAATTAGACCTAGGCAGAAGTACAGTTAAATCACACTTGTTTAATTATAAAAGTAAATAGAACAAACATAGTCAAAACATAGCCAGAGTTCAGGAACCGGAACAGATAGTCAACATCAGACGTCAGATAGTCAGACGCTTTCCTGCATTCCTGTTAAAAGACCTGCTTGGCTGACATCCCTTCTGGCTCCAGATCCTGCTTGCTGTTTTACTACGCACACCTCCGGCTCCCTGACGTTTGGCTTGTCTGACTATACGTTCTGGTTTCTGAACTCTGGTTATGTTTTGACTACGTTTGTTATATTTACTTTGGTGGCTGCTGGGTCAGTCGGTATTCCCCTACTTCTCCCCCGGCCGTGCGTCTCCTCCCTCCTCACCCTTGGCCAATAAAATCGATTCTCCTTTCCGCCAATCGGAAAATGGTTCTCTCAACCTGCTTCCTGATTGGCTGGGAGGAGAATCAGTGTAAAAATAGCGAATTTTCATTCGCTATTCTCACAAAACTGGGTGGGTTCGGAGCGCAGTGCTCTGCGCCACAAGCCCACCCTTTTTTTAAGACTATTAGAGCCTCTGGCTCTAATCATGTGCTAAAAAAAAAAAAAACAAGTGATAGGGGGCCCATGCGCCCCTAATGGACGGGCTGCCACTGTGATCTTAGTGCATTCACATTATCTCAAACATAGATACATTACTGACTTTATCCTCAGAATTACAACTTATACTCTCCTATTCTTCTCCCATACAGGGTTCATCTATTTTTACCATCAAACAACACAGATTGAATATGACTCTAGAAGAAATGTTGTCACAAATATCTCAGAAAAATACCCATGTTAATGTCACTTTTATTTTTTACATATAAATATACAGTATCTATATATTTTAAAACCACTCTTAAGTCTTGTGCATACCTGTTATGTAATGCCTGTTAATTATTGATTATACAAAAAAAAAGAGTTTGTGGAACTGTATAATAATTTTTCATAAAATGAGTTACCGTATTTATTGGCGTATAACACGTGCCGGTGTATAACACGCACCCCAAGATTAGGAGGGAATTTTAAGGAAAAAAACTTTTAGGAGGGAAATTTAAGGAAAAAAACTTACATTTAAATGCCCATCAATGCAGCCTTATCAGTGTCATTGCAGCCTTGTCAGCGCCCATCTGCAGCCTTGTCAGCGCCCATCTGCAGCCTTGTCAGCGCCCATCTGCAGCCTTGTCAGCTCCCATCTACAGCCTTGTCAGTGCCCATCTGCAACCTTGTCATTGCAGCCTTGCCCCAGTGTCATTTACATTTAAAAATGGCACCGCCGAGATACAGAGCCGGATGTCCTGTGTATCTCAGCGGCGCTCGATAGCTTTCGGCCGCTCTCGCCGACTTTCGGACGCTTTCGGTCGTTCTTACGGCTTTCGGCCGCTCTCGCTGGCTTTCGCCCGTTCTCTGCAGCTCTCGGCTGTTCTCGGCCGCAAAGCCGGCGAGAACAGCCGAGAGCTGCCGAGAATGGCCGAAAGCGGCCGAAAGCCAGCGAGAACGGCCGAAAGCGGCCGAAAGTCAGCGAGAGCGGCCGAAAGCCGCGAGAAAGGCCGGGAGGCTGACAACCGGCGGGGGATCGACGTATAACACGCACACACGATTTTCCCCTGATTTTAAGTTTTAAATACGGTAGTTGGACATGTGGAGTACTGTGTAGTAATAAATACAAGTGTAATAAATACAATTTAAGGCTGTGAGTGTGACATGCACTAAACATTCACTGCTGGTAAATGATCATACTAAATGTTTTTTAATATACTGTATAGGAAGGAGTCACCATTAATGAATGTTTGGCCTGAAACAGCAGGAAAATCTGACAAAGGTTCTAACAATTGTCCCCACTATCCAAAACGGAACTGTTCTTAACTGTTTTCTAAGACTAAATCTGGCCATTCCGAAGAATCGGGTGCAATTTTAGCAGTGGGTTGCTCTACAGGCTTGACAAAAGTTGATTACTTTTGTCGAAGAGCTAAGGCAAAAATTGTCATGCGAACAGCTCCTACAGCCAGTCAGCTGCAGGCACTGATTGGGTATTCTGACAGCTTGCGCTTGCAGCTATAAGAGTACAATAGCCCATCAAGGGGGATTCATTCTATTATGTTTCTTGAAGAAAACCTGTTAGATTTCTTTCATTCAGCTCACAGGCTGAACAGACCGTTGGTCCGTTTTTTGTTGCATGCTAGTCTCATGTCGAAAGTGAAGAGGTCACTAACCATAGGAAAATTCTCGTACAACAGAATATAACTTCAAAAGTGACGTAATGTGTTGAATAGTTTTGTATGTATTCTTTCGTTTCTGAGCATACGTAGTCTTGCTCTTACGATTTTTTTCGTACAAAAACCGTACTAATTATACGAAAATTGGACGTTGAGTTCACGTACAACAAATTTTATAGCCTGCACATCCAGATTTAGACAGATGAAAAACCATCAGCGGGTGGCGTGATTGACAATGGATTTACACCAAGGGACACTTTTTTATTATTTTTTAATAAAGGAATTGTCAAAAACTTGTCTCTTGTGTTTATTACTTTTTTACACTTTTTTGGTGAATGGGTACCCGATACTCATTCACATGGGGGGATGGGATCTTGGGGCCCCTTGTTAAGATTCCGATAAGCCTGGGGGACCCCTTGTCCAGTTTCCGATAAGCCCCCGCCCGTGGCCCCCAACAACCACAGCCCAGGGTTGCTGGTAAGAGACCCTTGTCCCCCATCAACGTCGGCAGAGCCCTCCCTGCTTTAAAGCTACCTCCCCCATTGTTAAAGGGAATGTGGCCTGGTATGGTTCAGAAAGCGGGGGGGGGGGCGCTCGCTCGACCCCCCCTTTCCTGACCTGCCAGGCTCCATGCCCGGATAAGGGTCTGGTATGTATTTTGGATGGGGGGCGCCATGCTGTTTTTAAAAAAATTTGTTGTGGGGTGGGGCCACGCCGTTTTTTTTCTTTATTTTTTTTACCGGCACTTTTTTTTTGTTTTATTGTTTAGTTGTCAGCAGGGAAACCCATTGAAAGCTGTTGACTCATCGGTTGTCAACCACTTCGATACAGGGCACTTATATACCTTCCTGCCCAGGACAATTTTGAGCTTTCAGTACTGTCGCATTTTGAATGACAATTGTGCGGTCATGCTACGCTGTACCCAATCCAAATTTTTATAATTTTGTTCCCACAAATAGAGCTTTCTTTTGGTGGTATTTGATCACCTCTGCGGTTTTTATTTTTTGCTAAACAAATAAAAAAAGACCGAAAATTTTGAAAACATTTAAGTTTTGCTTTTGTTTCTGTTATAAAATTTTGTAAATAAGTAGGTTTTCTCTTTCACTGATGGGCACTGATAAGGCAGCACTGATACGGCGGCACCAATGAGGTGGCACCAAGGAGCGGGCACTGACGGCACTGACGATGGGCACTGATATGCGGCACGGATGGGCACTGGTAGGCGGCACTGATAGGTGGCACTGATATGCAGGACTGATGGGCATTGATAGGCGACACTGGTGGGCACTCATGGGTGGCACAGGTGGGCACTGATGGGCACTGGTAGGCGACACTGATGGTCACTGTAAGGCTGAAAAGATGGGTACTTATGGGTGGCACTGATAGGCGGCACTGCTGGGCACCGATGGGCATTGATACGTGGCACTGACACACGGCACTGATGGGCATCCCCGGTGGCAGTGGTAGGCATTGTCAGTGGGCACTGATTGGCAGCTGCCTTGGCATTGATTGGCAGCTGCCTGGGCACAGGTGTGCATTTCCCTGGGGGTCCAGGGGGGGCATACCTGGTGGTCCAGTGTGGATGGTCATACTGGTGGTCCTGGGTGGCATTATGGTGGTCCTGGGCGGGATCTGAGGGGGGGCCGCACTGATAAACAATCAGTACAGACCCCCCTGTCAGGAGAGCCGCCGATCAGCTCTCCTCTACTCGCGTCTGTCAGACGCGAGTGGGGAAAAGCCGATCAAGGCTATTTACATCGTGATCAGCCGTGATTGGACACGGGTGATCATGTGGTAACGAGTCTCCGTCAGAGACTCTTTACCTAGATCGGAGTGATGCGCGCCATCATATGATGCCCAGTCAGGATATTGAAACCACTTTGCTGCCGTCATTCTGCTATATGGCGGGCGGCAAGTGGTTAAGGGCGCCGCAGCCGGCTTCCCGGTTCCGCTGCTTAACAACCAGCTTACATTGCGCCCTGATGCTTTGCCCAATCAGGGTGCAGAATGCGCTGTGCAGCGCTCAGTGCATTGCAGGGTGTTCATCCGGGGCGATCACCCGGCGAACACCCTGCAAATTCGGGTGTTCTGCGAACGGCCGAACAGGCAAATGTTTGGCCCAAACTCATGCTTGGGCCAAACCGTTCACCCAACCCTAGCTGGTAGGTTAATTGACTCCAGTCTACATTGGCCTTAGTACGTATGTATGCATGTGAGTTAGGGACCTTAGATTGCAAGCTCCTTAAGGGCAGGGACTGATGTGAATGTACAATATATAAAGACGGACTGCATTCCGATCTGCGCATCGGTCCCTCACGGGTATATTGTATGTGTATGGATCAATATGCCCGTCCTAAACCTTTTTTTTTATTTTTATTATAAAAAATAGACCTATCCAGCTGCATTGTAAATATCAAAAACAGACAAAAGCCCAACAGGCTATACTAAGGGAGATTACAATATATTAAAAAGGAGTTCAATATAATGAAGTATAGTATAATGTACTGAAAAGTGGTATAACATAATGAATGTGGTATAATATTCTATTATTAAAATGATTGTATTATGAGTGTATTGCAAGGCAATATGTACAGAGAATGTGAAATGAAGTGTGTGCTCATTTTCAGAAAAAATAAATAAAAAGTTATGTAAGCGAGAATATAAAAAAAATCATTAATCTCATGTGTAAACAGCTTTCTGGCAGGACATACACTGCTTACTTATTTGGGAAAATTCAATGTTTTCCTCCCTCTACCATCAATATTCAATGTTACAGACGTAGGAAGACGAGACTGAGAGCTGCTGTTGTTTTTTATTGCTGGTATGCTAACCTGAGAAATTACCCAACACTATAGTATGCATTCATTACTGCAAAACAAATCTTGATGTTCATAGAAGATCCGGCTACATCCGATACTAAATAATCGGAACACATTTCCTTGGCTTTACAGAGGTCACAAATAACACATTATCCCCGGAGGTAAGAGGTAATATGGCCCTTCATGATTCACATGCGAGTCATTTTATTATAGACAGACCCGTTAGTGACACAAACCAAAATGTATAATACAGTTTATAAAATATATATATATATATATTAAAAAAAAAAAAATATATATATATATATATATATATATATATATATATATTTATTTATTTACTTCAATACCGGGCACTTTCACCCCCTTCCTGCCCAAGCCATTTTTCTGCTTTCAGCACTATCACACTTTGAATGACAATTGTGCGGTCATGCTACACTGTACTCAAATTACATTTTTAGCATTTTCTTCACACAAACAGAGCTTTCTTTTGGTGGTATTTAATCACTTCTGGGTTACGAAATTCCAAAATTAGAAGATTTGTAAATCCGGAAATTAAAAAATTCGGACATTCGTAAATGCTAAATCCGAAAATTCGTAAATACTAAATTCGAAAATTTGAAAATTCGAAAGTTCGAAAGTTTGAAAATCGGAAAAGTCGAAACTCCGTCAATTCGTAAATTGGAAAATCTGAAAATTCGTAAATTCAAAATTCGTAAATCCGTAAATTCGTAATTTAGAAAATTAGAAAATCTGGAAATTCAAAGATTCTGGAATTCGGAAATGCAAAATTCAAAAATTCGAAAATTCAGAAGTTTGAAAGAAAATTTAGAAAATCCATAAATTCGTAAATTCGAAAATCTAGAAATTCAAGAATTCAGAAATGCAAAATCCAAAAATTCTAAAATTTGTAAATTCTAAAATTTGTAAATTCTAAAATTTGTAAATTCTAAAATTTGTAAATTCTAAAATTTGTAAATTCTAAAATTTGTAAATTCTAAAATTTGTAAATTCGAAATTAGAAAATTTGGAAGTTCGAAAATCCGAAAATTTGAAAATTCGTAAATTCGAAAACTCAGAAATTCTGAAATCTGAAATAATAACTAAGTAATAATAACTTAGCTATTACTAACTATTAAATTACAGATTTTGGCGCCACTTTCAGGCGCTATTTCACCGCCACGACTTTCAGGCGCTATTTCTAGCACTAAAACGCCTAAAAACTGTGAAAGGGGTCTAATACTTACCTGAGCCCAATCTCAATCCAGCAATGTTGCAGGATCCTCATTGGCTAAGACGGCAGTGCGGCACTATTGGCTCCCGCTGCTGTCAATCAAATTCAGTGAGCCAATGAGGAGAGAGAGGGGGTGGGGACGGGCCTTGGTTCCGTGTCTGAATGGACACAGGGAGCTGCAGCTCGGCTTATATGCCCCCATAGCAAGCTGCTTGCTGTGGGGGCACTCAACAGGGGGGAGGGGCCAGGAGCACTGAAGAGGGACTCGAGAAGAGGAGGATCCAGGCTGCTCTGTTCAAAACAACTGCACAGAGGAGGTAAGTATAACATGTTTGTTATTTTTAACAAAGAAAAAACAAGACTTTAGTATCACTTTAAACCCCATGATGGGGTGGGCAGTACCACTGCTGAACGCAACCCATTCAAGTAAATGGGGCCTCTCCACAGCTTGTTGCCCTGTTGTGGTGCAGTGGTTTGGCCTTTTCATGGTTAACCGCTTGCCGCCCACCCACCATCATATGACGGCTGGGCGGCGCGGCTCTCATTCTGGGTGGACATCATATGATGGCCCTCCAGAATGACCACGGGAGCGCGCATCGCACCGAACGGTGGTGCGGTGTGTCAGTCTGACACACCGCTACACCGATCTCGGTAAAGAGCCTCTGACGGAGGCTCTTTACCATGTGATCAGCCGTGTCCAGTCACGGCTGATCACGATGTAAACAGGAAGAGACGTTGATCGGCTTTTCCTCACTCGCGTCTGACAGACGAGTGTAGAGGAGAGCCGATCGGTGGCTCTCCTGACGGGGGGTCTGTGATGATTGTTTATCAGCGCAGCCCACCCTCGGTAGCCCACCCAGGACTGTCAGGATGCCGCCAGGACCACCAGGGAATGCTTCCACACTGGACCCCCAGGTATGCCACCCTAGACCACCATGGAAATTCCAATCAGTGCCCAGGAAGCTGACAATCAGTGCCCATACCCAATGCCTGCCAGTGCCATCAGTGATGCCTATCAATGCCATCTATCAGTGCTGCATATCAGTGCCCATCAGTTCCAAATATCAGTGCCCATCAGTACCGCCTATCAGTGCCCAGCAGTGCCGCCTATCAGTGCCACCCATAAGTACCCATCAGTGCAGCCTTTCAGTGCCCATCAGTGTCACCTATCAGTGCCCACCAGTGCCATCCATGAGTGCCCATCAGTGCCGCCTATCAATGCCCATCAGTGCTGCATATCAGTGGCATCCATCAGTTCTCCCTACCAGTACCCATCAGTGCCCATCGTCAGTGCCCATCAGTGCCACCTCATTGGTGCTGCCTTATCAGTGTCCGTCAGTGCCGCCTTATCAGTGCCCATCAGTGAAGGTGAAAAACTTACTTATTTACAAAATTGTATAACAGAGACAAAAGAAAAACTTATTTTTTTTAATTTTAGGTATTTTTTTATTTGTTTAGCAAAAAGAGGTGATCAAATACCACCAAAAGAAAGCTTTATTTGTGGGAACAAAATGATAAAAAATTCTGTTTGGCTACAGTGTTGCATGACCGCGCAATTGTCATTTAAACAGCGACAGCGATGAAAGCTGAAATTTGTCTTGGACAGGAAGGGGGTGTAAGTGCCCGGTATTGAAGTAGTTAAAACAGGCACTGAGAAGGTGACATTCTGCCGCAGTGCCGCCTACCAACTGCTCTCCGAAAAGCAATCCACCACATGTTTGCAGAGGGGTGACAACAGCTTAAAACGAGGTTCTGGATCATTTGATCTTTGTGACCTTCAGGTTTTATTGAACGTAAGCTGACCTTTTGTATGTTCTCATCACATGCTTGGTTTGAATTGGCCAGGTGTGAGACATGTTTGTCTATCTCCCTATATCTCTAGGTGGATCTCCATGTCTACACCGTGTAGGCTGCACTCATTCTCAGCACTTTCTTTCTCCCCTTTCAGCCTTTGAGTAGGAAGTTTATTTTTCTGCACACTAATGAATAAAGACCGAGCCCTGCGTGGTACTTTATGCAACTCCATACTTCCCACACATGAATCTGCTGAGGGCATATTTACTTTAAGATATCCTTTCAAAAAAGAAAAAAGGGACGGATGTATAGGTTTTTCTGTCTCACACCACAAACCAGAAGGACTATTGGGAGGATTCAGGAGTAATCATATTTACACGTTCTGGTCAGGGGCTGCTGCATGTTTGAGTGGAGTGACTCATGGCCCTCATACTATTTAAGGAGCCTTGTTTGTAGCAGAACAGCCACAGAAGACTCTCAGATGAAGAAGACAAACATGACCAATGCAATGCTGAGAGTCGTAGTTCTGCTGGCCGGATTGGGCTGTTGTCTCTCAGTCCCTATTCCTCAGGAAGACAGTGCGGAGTTCACCGACAATGACCTTCGCTTGGCACAGGTATGTCATGTCTTCCTACATAGAACGCAGATGTCAATGAATCTTTTGAAAACCTTTTTTACTTAAAGTGACACTATACAACAGGGATATGCAATTAGCGGATCTCCAGCTGTTGCAAAACTACAAGTCCCATCATGCCTCTGCCTCTGGGTGTCATGCTTGTGGCTGTCAGAGTCTTGCTATGCCTCATGGGACTTGTAGTTCTGCAACAGCTGGAGGTCCGCTAATTGCATATCCCTGCTATACAATATCCTTATTATTTAAAAAATAATCGATACACATCCATTACTTAACCGCTTCAGCCCCAGAAGATTTTTACCCCCTTCCTGACCAGAGCATTTTTTGCAATTCGGCACTGCGTCGATTTAACTGACAATTGCGTGGTCGTGCTACGCTGTACCCAAACAAAATTTACATCCTTTTTTTTCCCACAAATAGAGCTTTCTTTTGGTGGTATTTGATCCCCTTCTTCGGTTTTTATTTTTTCAGCTATAAACAAAAAAGCAATATTTTTTACTTTTTGCTATAATAAATATCCCCCAAAAATATATAAAAAAAGCACATTTTTTGCTCAGTTTAGGCAGATATGTATTCTTTTTGGTAAAAAAAAAAAAAATCACAATAAGTGTATATTGATTGGTTTGCACAAACATTATAGCGTCTACAAAATAGGGGATAGTTTTATGGCATTTTTATTATGAATTTAGTCATTTAAATGTAAAAAGTAAATTTAGCCATTAGTAATGGCGGCGATCTGTGATTTTTATCGTGACTGCGACATTATGGCGCACACATCGGACACTTTTGACACTATTTTGGGACCATTGTCATTTATACAGCGATCAGTGCTGATTACTATGTAAATGACACTGGCAGGGAAGGGGTTAACCACTAGGGGGCGATGAAGGGGTTAACTGTGTCCTAGGGAGTGATTCTAACTGTGGGGGGGATGGGCTACCTAGAACACGACAGAGATCACTGCTCCCGATCACAGGGAGCAGTAGATCTCTCTCATGTCACAAGGCAGAACGGGGAAATGCCTTGTTTACATAGGCAACAATTGAGCATTGAACATTGAGTTCCCGGGACCCGCGGACACACTCCCGCAGTGTGCGGCGGGCACGCGCCCAAAAGGGGGCAAATTTAAAGGGACGTACCTGTACGCCCATTTGCCTGCCTGTGCCATTGTGCCGACATACATCTATGTGCGGCGGTCGGCAAGCGGTTAAAGTGACACTACACGAAATCCTTATTTAAAAAAATAATCGATACATATCCATTACTTAAAGCGATATTAAAGCCTTGTTTTTTCTCTTTTTTTTAAATAACAAACATGTTATACTTACCTGCTCTGTTGCTCTGAGCAGCCTGGATCCTCCTCTTCTCGGGTCCCACATCGGTGCTCCTGGCCCCCCCATCCTGCCAGGTGCCCCCACAGAAAGCAGCTTGCTCGGGGGGCATCCAAGCAGTTGCGCTCCTGAGCCATGGCTCTATGTGTCCATCTCCGCTCCATCCATCTCCTGATTGGCTCACTGGCTGTGATTGACAGCAGCAAGAGCCAATGGCTCCCGCTGCTACCAAAAGCCAATCAGAGGTGCGAGTCTTCGGAGAGGCAAGGCTCTTGTGGACATCGCTAGATCGAGAGGGGGCTAAGGTAAGTATTAGGCAGGCTGGGGGGGCTGCTGCACACAGAAGGTTTTTTACCTTCATGCACAGAATGCTCGAAGGTAAAAAACCTTGTGCCTTTACAACCACTTTAATGGCCCTGTAATCTGTTTTTCATGACATTGTTTCTTAGGCTATATGTACATGTACACTGGCCACCCCTAAACATAACTCTCCTGGCAGCAGAAAAACTTTAAACGCGGTACCGATTTTGACGCGTTTGCGTTCTTTGCCAAAACGTTCCTCTCTTGAACACGATTCTTCTGCGTTCAGGACAGGGACATTTAACTGCCCCTAAACTTTGCTACTCATAAAACATAGACACATTGGCGGCTATTTATGAAAGGCAAATCCACTTTGCACTACAAGTGCAAACTACAAATGCAAAGTGCACTTGGAAGTGCAGTCACTGTAGATCTGAGGGAGACATGCAAGGAAAAAAAAACAGCATTTTAGCTTGATCATGATTGGATGATAAAATCAGCAGAGCCTCCCCTCATTTCAGATCTTCCCCTCAGATCTACAGAGACTGCAATTTCAAGTGCACTTGTAGTGCAAAGTGGATTTGCCTTTCATAAATAAGCCCTATAGGCTATTATTGAGTTGAGTTTGGCAAGTTTGGCTTTGGCAAGAAAACTCCTAAACTCACGTTTCAGCAGTGTACATGAGGCCTTACTGTGTTTTTCTGCCTCCATTCCGTGAGCTCCCAAACTTCTCTTTTCTCCCTTCACTTCTCTTTGTTTGGAAATGAGCGGTGCCCGTTAGTTGCAGTCACATACACTGCTCTATGCACATTACACAACCCGTAGTCCATCTCAGTAGCGACCATGAAAGGGTGGCTACAACCCTACATACAGCAGGACCATGGACAATGAAAATAGCCACCCTCTGACAGGAAGTCAGATTAGCAGCAAAAAAAAAGGAATTTGTCGATTTTGAGGAGGATGAGAGCAATTTTTGAGTTAGAAAAACAAATCGTTCTCTTCGTTTCTCCCAAGACTTCCTGCTCTCTAATTTTCTTGTCACCTCCTCTCATGCACACCTTCAGGACTTCTCCTGTGCATCTCCAATCCTGTGGAATTCTCTACCCTAATCTGTCCAAATATCTCCTACTCTGTCCACTTTTAGGCGATCCCTGAAAACTTTTCTCTTCAATGAAGCCTATCCTGCCTCCACCTAACTGTATTTTTATTTTCTCCATTAGCTCCTACCCCACAGTTATTACCTTTTGTATCACTTGACCCTCCCCTTTTAGATTGTAAGCTCTAACGAGCAAGGCTCTCTGATTCCTTCTGTATTGAACTGTATTGTAAGTGTACTGTTTGCCCACACTTTGTAAAGCGCTGCACAAACTGTTGGCGCTATATAAATCCTGTATAATAATAATAAATACTTGAAGATAATTTTTTTTTAAACTTTAAAGTATGCAGTATGTAAACCCTCACCTTATAAGACATTCCGTTTTTAGGTATAGATATAAAAACATCATAAATTGCTTTTATCCCCCTTTTTATAAGTGATCCCATTCCCTCTGTTCTCAGTTGCATAAGGACCTCAGAGAGCCAGGGGAGGCGAAACAGCAGTACACTGGTCTGCCCATTGAATGGCTGCTCAGAGGGGGAGTGCCAGCACAAGTCTGATCATTGGAGGAGAGCAGGTTCAGTTCTCAACACAGACCACACTGTGCTCTCATGCCTAGTGTGGACATTTATTAATAGGAAAGCAGAGGGACTGGCAGGAACACCAGGGATTTCACACAAAGGAAACAATACAGAGAGAACAGGATACTTTCTCATACAAGTACATGGTACAGCAGGCACATATCAGAAAAAATAAGTATTGGGTTGACATATTCTTTAACCTGTACCCTTATCTTACCCCCTCTTGAAACTCAGTAGAAATGATAACTCTGGCATAAATGTAACGATGCTACTGGCGTTCAATTAAAATTGTATACAGGAATAAACAAGTGTATGCTTTAGGGCCCTTTCACATGGACGTGCCCTTGTATGGGCTCTGCTTTGCTCAGTGGGGGATCGCTCTGTCGATCCGAGCTGAGCATGCAGATGTCAGGTCTGTCTCTGCACACTGTGCAGGGATGGACCTGTCAGAGCGCCGCTCTTCTCTATGGGGGATCAGATGAAGACGGACCGTAGGGTCCGTTTTCATCCGATCCGCAGACAGATGGAAAAGTAGGGGTTTCCTCCGTCACACTTTAGCGGATCGGAGTGGGTCGGATGTCAGCGGACATGTCACCGCTGACATCCGTTGCTCCATAGAGGTCTATGGAGCGTCCGTCCAGGTCCGCCTAATAAACTGACAGGCAGACCTGAACGGTCCGTCCGTGTGAAAGGGGCAGTTTAACATCCTTTATTATGTTTTATTAATCTTAGGATAAAGCTGGCCATAAATGTATAGAAATTGGGCCGGCATATCAGGGACCAGCCAAATTTCGAGCAATGTGTGGCCATCCCTGCTCCACAGAAGTTGATTGTTTGATCGACTTCTGTCCAAGGAGAAAGTTGGAAAACATTTCTCAATCAGTGGCTGCAGCCAATCAGCTGAAGCTGCTGATCAGTGAATTCTGTTGGCAGCGGGTGAAGATGTCAGAATACAATGTCCTGGCAGGGAGGATTCCTCCATTCATTGGCTGAACAAAAATAAAAAAATACCTGTCCAAGGCAAGCTTAGGTCTATAGGTAAAAACTCTTTCAACAGGCTTTTAATTTGTCACTGACCAAAATCACCCCAGTTTAGACTGTACACCATCTGTAAATTTCTATAATCTGTAACCGCCTCATTAAAGTGATACTATATTTTTTTAAATAAAAAACATGTCATACTTACCTCCACTGTGCAGCTCGTTTTGCACAGAGTGGCCCCGAACATCCTCTTCTGGGGTCCCCCCGGCTGCTCTCGCGACTCCTCCCCGCATTAGTTAACCCCCTAGGAGAAGCGCTCTCCCGGGGGGGTTACCTTGCGGGTGCGCTCCCAAGTCATTCATTTGGCGTCCCTAGAAGCCAAATGTATCACTGAGGCTGGGCATTCTCTACTCCCACTGGCCACAGTCCAGCCCCCCTAAATTGTGAAGGACAGTAAACTGGCCCTTTGTTTAGAAAGTTTGGAGACCCATGTACTAGAGTGACCATCTCGAAATCTATAAAGGTATTACTTTCATAATTTAATATATTATTAAAAAAACAAATACAATTATAGAGCATAGAAAATCACATTTAGACAAAATTACAATAACTAAAATAAGTACCTAAGCTGGCCATGCACTGAGCAAATTTTGGCCGGATCCTGAAGAACCAGACAACATTCTATCAGTGAGTGGCCCAGTTGCCCCCTCCTGCCTGACATTCTCTAATTGAGAAAATGAAGGGGGGAGGAGTCGATGGGATTGTTGTCTGAACAGTGGCTGCATCAGATGGTGGAAGTCATGACGTCATCCCCTGTTTCTTCACTTTGGCCAATTCATTGATAAAAACACAAGGATGCTCCTGAATGGCAGAGAAGCACTCAGCCCGACTCTCTTTGGCCCCACCAGCCAGCAGATGGGAAGTTGCTCATACTGCTGCCGAAACACAACTAGCTAATGCTACTACAGTATATAATAGCACACAGTGATTGCATTGTTTGGTAATGGAAATAGTGTTTGGGCCAGCTTGGCCCAACTGAACTATTTAAAGTGCACTGAAACCTGGTATTCTCTTTAAAGAATTTTGAAGTTTTCTTAGTTTTCAGTTTTCAGGAATGTCGAATTTGATTGTTGTTGTTGAGGTGTCCAAAGCCAACTATGGTTACTTATACATGACAATGTAATATTCACTTAGGCACAGCATTCAAATAGTTACCCTGCCTGATAGGCAAAACGTGACATCTTCAGCAGATATAATGCCCAATGTTATATATTTGTGTACATTACAAATAATTACAAACCTTTTTCCATCTCCTATAGAAATATCTCAGCACTTTGTATAGTTCTCCTGCTAACCCAGCTGGAATTCTGAGGCGTAGCGGTGGTAAAACTGTCCAAGCTCAGCTAAAAGACATGCAGTCTTTCTTCGGCCTGGAAGTGACAGGAAAACTGGACGAGGAGACCTTAGACATAATGAAACTGCCAAGATGCGGGGTTCCTGATATTGGCGAATACAACTTCTTCCCACGAAAGCTCAAATGGCACAAACTGAATCTCACATACAGGTATTTTTTGTATTTATAGCTAGAGCATAATATCCCATAGCAGATTACATGGTACACAAGTTTGCAGATGGACAACCCCTTAAAGGTCAACTTTACATGTGATTAACAGGGGCAAATAACATACCTTCCAAGTGTTTGAGATGGCAATGAGGGACACCTATCAGCAAAAGTATGCAGGCATAGGACACAACCCTTGCCACTCCCCCATAAAGGAGAATTGTACACAAAAAACAAGATTGGTTAAACCCACAAGTGCTTTTTTTACCACTATTATTCCTTTATTTTGGCTTTTGGAATTTACAAATGCAGCAATTCAAAAATCAGATGAAAGGTTTAGCACTGGGAAACACTTTTTTAAAGATAAAAAGTACATTTTATATACATTAGACCAAGGGTCTCAAACTGGCGGCCCTCCAGCTGTTGCAAAACTACAATCCCATCATGCCTCTGCCTGAGGGAGTCATTCTTGTAACTGTCAGACTTGCAATGCCTCATGGAACTTGTAGTTTTGCAACAGCTGGAAGGCCGCCAGTTTGAGACCCCTGCATTAGACCAAAGTGAGGGACAATTGAGGAGGAAAGAGGGACAGAGGGACATTGCTCCAAATCAGGGACAGTCCCTCCTAATCAGGGACAGTTGGGAGCTATGAAATAACACAGCCCAACAGTTAAGAGAAAAGTAAACAACACAGGGGCTCTTTTAAATACAAATAAAAATAGGAACACATCCACCACATCTTTATTTTCTTTTTCTCAAAAAGCTTTATTTCACTAAATTATATCTAAGTACCTTGCCCTTCCCCAGCCCCTGCTCTTTCGCAACAGGAGCATAAAGATAGACATGCATGGACTTTATGTTGTGAATTCAGTCATGTACCGTAACAATACAGTTTTTGAGGAAGAAAAATTAATAACAAATATTTATTGCCTAGTCCTAAATTACTTTTCCTTTGTTTTGACAGAATCAATAACTACACCCCCGATTTACCCCATGCAGATGTGGATAGAGCTATCAAAAAGGCTTTAAAAGTATGGAGTGATGTCACCCCTTTAAATTTCACCAGACTGCGCTCTGGCACTGCCGATATCATGATATCCTTTGGAAAGAAAGGTAGGTCAAATCTAAAGAAAATATAATAATATACTTTTAATATGTATAATTGAAGAAAAAATATACAAAATAAGTTCATGAAGCACAGAGGTTTGGCTCCTATTTTCACAGAGTTGTCCAGCTACCCTGTTTCCCCGAAAATAAGACCTAGCGTGATTGTCGGTGATGGCTGCAATATAAGCCCTACCCCCAAATAAGCCCTACCCTGAAAATAAGCCCTACCCTGAAAATAAGACCTACAAGGACTTTAACTAGGGCTTGGGGGGTAGGGCTTATATTGCAGCCATCACCGACAATCACGCTAGGTCTTATTTTCGGGGAAACAGGGTAATGAAACGGCTGGATTTACACTTATGCAAGTTGGATGAGGGTTTCTCTGCATCCAATTCGCATGACAGGAGAGTGTGACCGGCTCTCGATGGAGCCGGTTCACACAGCTCAAGGGCAGCCACAGTCCACACTGGAAAAGGGTCCTGGGCGTCTTTGGCTTCTTTTCAGGCCTGAATTCAGGCTAAAATTTGGACCTGATGCGCACCAGAAATGGAGAACAAGGACGCACTAGTGTGAAGCCGGCCATAGGGCTCCGTTTATAACAGAGAGTGGATGTCACTCAATGTAAAAACACTGCTGTGTTTTTAAATGTGGAGTTTTGTTTTTTAAACCAACTGTATGGCAATGGTAAGGCTATACTGCAGCTTTATAAAGATGTTCCTTTAGATCTTCTGAAATTGGGTGGTATGCTCCATATAGTGTTCATGGGAAAGTTGAAGTCGATTGGATGGTTATAGAGTTAACATATTCATTCAATCATTTTTAAACCTCAGTATCTAATTTTTGTTCGGATCAGGATTAGGTCCGATTGATTATATTGAGCTCAATAGGACTTTTTCCGTCGGAAATTCCAACTGAAAAAATTTGAGAGCGCGATCTCAAATTTTCCGACAAAAAAATCAGATCGGACTTTTTCCGATCGTTCGGACAAAGTGCCACGCATGCTAAGATCAAATAACGAGACCAAAGCTATTGGCTACTAGCCTGAACGTAGTCCCGTCGTAACGAACGAACGTCATCATGTTCCGAACGATCAAATTTTCCAACAACTTTGTCCGACCACGTGTATGCAACACCAGTTTCGGACAAAATCCTTCGAAAAAAATCCGATGGATTTTGTGGTCGCAATGTCCAACCGTGTGTACAAGGCATAATGCCCCGTATACACGGTCGGATATTCCGATGGAAAAAGTCCGGTCGGATTATGTTGTCAGAAAATCCGATCATGTGTGGGCTCTAGCGGACTTTTTCCGTCTGAAAAAATTGGAGAGCAGGATCTAAAATTTTTGTACAACAAAATCTGATCAGACTTTTTCCAATCGTGTGTAGAGAATTCCGATGCACAAAGTGCCACGCATACTCAAATTTGGAGATGAAAGCTATTGGCTACTGGCCTCTACGTAGTCCCATCGTACGTTTTGTTTTGATTTTCCGACAACTTTGTCTGACCATGTGTGTGCAACACAAGTTTCGGACAAAATCCGTCTGAAAAAATCTGATGGATTTTGTGGTCGGACTGTCCGACCGAGTATACAAGGCATAATAATCATGCATACTAATACATGACACTGTTGCAAATCATCTGAGCTACACACTCTTTTTGGATGCATTATATACATTTGAAATATATTGCCTGAAATGACATGCTTTTATCTTTCTTTTCTCTAGAACATGGAGATTTCTATCCTTTTGATGGACCCAATGGCTTGTTGGCTCATGCTTTCCCCCCTGGTGAAAAACTTGGAGGGGACACCCATTTTGATGATGATGAACATTTCAGCAATGACTATAAAGGTAAATATTGTGGGTGGGCTCCTGGCATTAGCCACGATAAGAGTCTCATCATGTGTCAATTGGTCTGTCTGTTTGGTGGCTTCAGGGGGTTCAAAAAAACATTATTATAAGATATCATTGCACTAGAACCAAAAACAATAAAGTATTATTTCCCCAGCAGCTGGATACAATCTGCTTCTCCTTGGTGCAAAAAAAGAGCCTTGGTCTACAAAGTTTTTTTCTTTAGTAGAACTGAAACAATTAACAATTTGCACATTGCTTTACACCCTTACATATTTCTAGCAAACTTTTACAGAAAAACAGGGATTCTTGGTTGACATCTATTGCAATAAAAAAAAATTCAAGATGACCAACAGTGCCCAAATGATCCCTCTCTGGTCAATACCTACTCCATTTGGCAAAATTCCCAATACTTACTTGCATGTAGCATACTTTAGTGGAAATATAGTGCTAATGTAGGATAAACTGACACTGGAGGAGAGCTATAAAACCAAAACGCTTTGCAATATACTCTATGGAAACCAATAATCTCTGTTTTTACGCACGATCTAGACAGAAGCACATAAGGGTGTAAAGTAGTATACAGGGTTTTAAATGAGATTTAGCTACAAGAGTTAATCAGCTTTTAATGATACATGACACAAGACTCTGAGGCTCGGTTAACACCTAAACCGGCCATGGATCGCACAGGTATGCTGTGCGTCCCTGTTCTCCTTTTTAGGGATAAATAAGGGCCGAATCTGTGCCTGAATTTGGCCCTGGAACGGAGTCAAAGACGCACAGCGTTTCTGTGCAGTGCGCTCTGCAGCCGCCCCGGAGATATGTGAACCGGCTCCATAGAGAGCCGGTCACATTCTCCTTCTATGCGAATTGGATGCGGAGAAAACCAAATTGAATTCGCATAGGTGTGAACCCAGCCTGAAAATCATTTGGAAAAACTGCTAAGTATAGGACATTTATTTAAAAAAAAAAAAAATGAAAAATTTTAAATGTGCTTGGAGCTAGTTTATAGTCCAAACAACTAGAAATTAAATCTGGCCTTCAAAAACCGACTTTGCAATTAGACATTGTAAAATAAAGAATTGTACATAAAAAAAATATCTGAATTAGAGCATTACCAAAATGTACCTATAAAATATAAATACAAAATATATTGAATAAAATTGCTTAAATTGTGTAGTAAAACAAACCTGGCTTACAGTCATGAGTGAAGAATTTTGTGCATATTCTATGTATTCTGCTCATAAGCTTAGTGCAAAATCGTCAGCATTGTAAATGGGAACTCACATTATTAAAATAAACACATGTGTTCTATTATCTTGCAGGATACAATCTGTTTATTGTGGCAGCTCACGAATTTGGCCATGCCCTCGGTCTGGACCACTCCAGGGATCCAGGATCGCTTATGTATCCAGTTTATTCATATGCTGAGAGTAGTAGCTTCGTCCTTCCTGACGATGATGTACAAGGGATCCAGGAGCTGTATGGTGAGTAGAGCCTTGTACTGTATAGTAGTGAAATGAATGGCAACATAACCACATGATAGGCATGAAATTGCAGTCATTTCTGTAAATGAACTGTGTGGGGCACTATTCCTTTCATTAACTCCAACAATGTGTCCCATTGACCACAAGCATTATGTCATTCATTTGACCACTAAGTCCGAGGTATTGTTTACCCCAAAGTCTGAAGGACTTTTTCAGGTTCAGTTGTTATAATTTGATTGATAATTTTTTTGGGGTTTAAAGATTTTTTGGATGTGCCTTAAAATTGTACATTGTTGCATTATAAAGTGCAGTAAGAATAGATTTGTTGGCACTAATATCAATATAATATATAATAAGTCATAAAAAACTTGAAGCACAGTAATCCCTGTGATCAGATTTTGTTGTTTAGAAGCCTGCTTTAGTCATACTAGTGGAAGGGGATTTCTGATGAGTTGCAATGACTCACTATTATTCAAACAAATCAAAAGAGTTCTGATATTTTTTATAGGACCTGGAAACAAAGACCCCAACCACAAACATCCAAAAACTCCTGAAAAGTGCGATCCTGAGCTGACGATCGATGCTGTGACTGAACTCAGAGGAGAAAAGTTTATCTTTAAAGACAGGTTGGTTTCAGTTTTAAATATTTACTTCCCTTCTAAAATCAGAAAGTCGATTTAACTTACCGTAACTATAATCTGAGCATTTTGTAATGAAATAGACCACAGCTATTCACAAGGCTTTATGGTGCAACCTCATGACCTAAAAGGTGTCTTGTGCAACCTTCTTTCATCTTCTGCTGTAATCTGTATGGGCAATACTTCAATGGGGTCAGACTAGGGGATGCTTAAACGGGCAACCACATAGGCAAAAGTCTTTTATAGGACGAGAATACTGGCAGCCATAGGGATTAAGCTGGATATCCAGGTGCAGAAGATGGCAGGATATTTATTTGAGCAATTCCTCAGGCAATTTGTAGGACAAGTCAGGTTACATTTAAAAGTCTGACACTTGACCAGGGTAAACAATTCGCCTGCAATCAAGCCAATATACAGCATGTATGGTTAGGTAAACAAATACACATTATCCAGGATTTATAAGTGGGGACCGTTAACAAAGAACAGAGCCTTTTGAAAGTACATATACATAATTACAATAAAAAAAAAAATCCCTTGCCTGGCCTATATTTACAGAACATCAACGAAAACAAGAGAAGCGTGCGCCGACCTAGTGCAATTCCATTATAAAAAATGTATCAAAAGATAAAAAAAAGTTGCACATAATACTCACAAACATATGATGTATACACACATGTCAAAGCAAAATGAAGACAAGTCGCCACTAGGACCACTGGAATATTCCAATTGGGACCAGATGGTGTCCGTAATGGCTTGGCTTACACGTTTCCAGGGAGAATCCTCTGCTTCAGAGCCGCAGAGTATTATGTGCATCTTCTTTTATCTTTTAATAAATGTTTATAATGTAATTGCAGTAGGTTGGTGCGCCCTTTTCTTGTTTTCGTTTGTTTTTCAGTATATTTGGAAACCCATGGTCATGAGAAGGCAGCAAGACAGTGCTTTGACAATAAGGATTAGACACACTTCCTCCCCTTGAGCTTTACACCTGAGCACAGGAAAGTTATTTTCTTGGATTCTATATTTACAGAAACTTCTGCGAAAATACAAACTTCTCAGCTTATAAGCAACTGACCTGTACATAATAAGTCTTATTTACTAGGACTCATGCACACTGCAGCTCAAAGAAGCTCAAAGAATCGGCTCCTACAGGCTTTTTAGCTTTTTTGAGCTCTTATTTTTTCTGCCTGGAAACTCCCATCCATGTTAGCCAATGTTTCCATGCACACTATGGCTTTTTCAGGAGTTTACAGACATATGCTCTTACAGGCAGAAAAAAAACCCCATCAAACTCGCATTTTTGAGAGGCACTTTCGAGCAGAAAAGACGCATAAGTGCCCAAAAAGAGCGAAATAGGGGAGGGTTTGTGAAAAAAAAATCTTATGCTCAAAAAAGCTCGAAGAAGCTCAATAAAAACATGCAAAAGAGCATAAAAAAAGTACAAGCTTCTTCAAGCTGAAATAAAAGCTCAAATGTAAAAGCAGCTTCTTTTTTTTTTTTTGAGCTGCAGTGTGCATGAGCCCCTAAAGAATTTGAGTGGACATTCTCAACTCCTTTAGTAAATAAGCCTGTATCACTGAATATTGACTTCTAGTCTGTTGTTTTGCTGTTGTGTTGTAGTCTGATCCTAGGTACCCAGGTATTTCCCCATTGGGTGCCGCCATCTTGCCTCTCACACAAGGAAAAGCCAGGCTGTCAGTCATAGACCACATGTCAAGGACATCTCTGACCCTTTCCTGTGACAGTTACATGTCACTGTTCTCTGAATATGTCATAAAGGGGTGGTTATAAATGCAAATGGGGTTATGGCTGTTGACTTTTGACAAAATAAAGTTATAATCTCTATTTTAGAAAGCATTGTTTAGTCTCCTTGGGTTGCACATTTTGGATAAAGAAGGAATGCATAAGAAGCAGCTGATGGAGGGGGTTATGAATATACCACTATGTTTATGCTAGGAGAATGGAAAACTTCACTTTAAATACCATATGAAAAACATATCCTGTAATCATTACATTTATGTTGTGTAAATATACAGTATAATTTTTTTTTAAATGACCGTTGTATATCTTTTCTATGCAGATTCTTTTGGAGGGTTCACCCACAGATGACAGATGCAGAGCTGACTGTGATTAAATCTTTCTGGCCTGAGCTTCCCAGTAAAATTGATGCAGCATACGAAAACCCACAGAAGGATCTTGTGTATATTTTCAGAGGTGGGTTTCTCTTACCCTAGTTTTATTAATTTATTTTCCTAAAATATGAACTAAAACCTGCAGAATGAAGTCAAACGTGGGTCAATGATTAAAGCTTTACCATAGAAAGTGCAGAAGGTTTAACGGCCCCGAGTCCGTCAGTTCATGGGGCCCAATCGCAACTGTTATGTACCTGCTGTGAGCTCCAATCATATTTCATTCAGAGACTCAGGTGGTGAAATTTTCATGATGCATGTTTCTGCTGCTCCAGGTCTGCCAACACTCGGCTGTATGGTCTGTAAAGTCCGAGGTGCAAGCCCAGTCGTAACTGTAGTAACACCAAGCAAAAATTCCGGATGGCTGCACACTCGACTAAAATATCCAAAATTTAGCGTTTATTGATGACCACATGTAAAAGCAATACAGATGAACAAGCAGGGGAGGGAAGAGGTTAACGCGTTTCACACTGTAGCAGTGCTTCATCAAAACCCCTCCCCTGCTTGTACATCTGTATTGCTTTTACATGTGGTCATCAATAAATGATACATTTTGGATCTTTTAATCTAATGTGCAGCCATCCGGAATTTTTGCTTGGTGGTGAGATTTTCATGTATTGATTTTGGCTTCATCCACTTCCACAAAATGGCAAAAGCGTCTATTGCAGCTGTGTTGTCCAGTTGCATATCTACTATACAGTATGAAAAATTAATGAATGGAACATAACACCTTGGTTAAACCTAGTAGTTATTAAAGCAGTTGTGCAGATTTGGGCATTCTGGTGAGGATATCTTACTACGAGACTCTTTCAAAAATACTAACATATGATTCAAAATACCAAACTAAACTAAAGTGCTTTTTTTGGGTAGTTTAACCATTAAAGGGATAGACATAAAATATGGTGATGGCTCCAGTTTAAATTCCGAACCAGGGCAGCTTATGAGACACACAGGTTTTTTTTTCAACGGGAACGCAAAGGAACGCAGTTTCGGCACCTCCAACACTGAATTTATTTTATGGCAAGGTGTGCTGGAGGGTCTATTGATGCTGGCTGCTTGGGGATCTATTGTCGCTGGTGGGGATCTTTTTTTTGGTGGGGGTCTATTGTTGCTGGGTAGGTCTATTGTTGTTGGCTGGCGGCCTTATGTACTGGGGGGGGAGGGTCAATTGTTGCTGGGAGTTATCTACTGTTGAGGGAGACATCTATTGTTGCTGGCTGCTGGAGGGTTTATTGATGTTGGCTGCTGGGTGATCTGTTGTTGCTGCTGGGGGTCTATTGTTGCTGGGGTTGTATTTTGTTGTGGGGGGTCCATTAGGAAGGTCTGTTATTGTGTGGGGGGATCTATTGTTACTGTGGTGGGGTCTGTTGTTGCTGGGGGAGTCTATTGTTGTTGGAGTGGGATCTATAAAATTCCATACAAATTACTTAGTAGTACAAAATTATACTTGGTTCTGTATTCTCTAAAAGGGGCAATACTGGGAGGTGGGTAGAGGATGGAGCCAAGAGACAGTGCTCAGAGGTGGGTAGGGGGCAGAAACGAAGAGTGATTCAGAAGGGGGGAGTTCCTGCACCTATTCTCTGAGAAAAAAAAACCCTGGAGACACATATGCTACTTTACTTTACTGGACGAGTGTATGTAATATTGAAAGAGGATCCTACACTCTCAGTGCCAATACACCTGTGGAGAAGCAAGATAAGGGACAAATCTCCTGTAGTCATGTACACAGGACAGGCAAAAGACTTAAAACACCAATCATAGTGTATCACCAATCTGTCTGTAGGCCTAATGGTAATAAAGGAACTTGTGTGCAGAGTAACCCTTATTGGATGAGTGCCCAAGACAATTTGGACAGGCTGGCATGCAAATGTTAACAGTTCTAGAAGTGATTAGCTTGCTTAAATCAGGATATAAATATGAAAAGAATCGTCACTCTGAATTAATTTTAAACTATTACTTGTTGCTTCCCATTATATGGTTCATCATAGGAGAACGAGTTAAGAGTTAATTGGAAAAGCAACGTTTTCATAGAAACTATATTTTGTATTTTATTTTCCAGGAAAAAAAGTGTGGGCTATAAACGGTTATGATATAGTAGATGGATATCCCAAAAAGCTGCATGAACTTGGACTGCCAAAGACTTTGAAGTCTATAGACGCTGCTGTTCATAATGATGCCAGTGGGAAAACTCTATTCTTTACAGGGGACAAATATTGGAGGTAGGAAAGCAATTGTTTACTTTTTTTTTCTTTTTCACTCTTTACATTGCTGTGTCTATTTGCTGTGTGGACTAATACCCATACACACGATCGGACATTGATCAGACATTCCGACAACAAAATCCATGGATTTTTTCCGACTGATGTTGGCTCAAACTTGTCTTGCATACACACGGTCACACAAATCTTGTTTGAAATTTCAAACGTCAAGAACGCGGTGAGGTACAACACTTAAGATGAGCTGAGAAAAATGAAGTTCAATAGCCAGTGCGGCTCTTCTGCTTGACCGTGTGTACGCGGCATTAGGGTGGCCAGACAAAGGAGAAATCTTTGAGAAGTTTAGTGAATATTAATTTAGGAAAGCTACACAGCCATTAGTGATCTACTGAAACAGGAAATATTGGCTGGCTTTTTTTTCTAGTGTTTTGGTAAATGTTTCTTCATTGGTTATGATTTTCCATAGCTTTTGTCGAATCAATGTATTGTTTACCAGCTGCAGCAAATTGATTGCCTTTGGCTTTTTAAAATCTGATAGAAAAGGTAGATCTTAGACAATAAATAATTTCACCTGAAACTGAACATTTTAATCAATCACAACATGCGGTGTGATTATTTGTTTAGAGTCCTTGCAGTGATATAATATGATATTCAATTTGTTGTTTGAGAAATTATAATTTGACCCATTTATGGCCAACCCAGCTCCTGCAAAACTACAAGTCCTGCCTTGCAGTGGGGCTGCCCCCGAATCGCATGAGTTAACAGCTTGTTTAGTCTAGGGAACAGTAAGAGCAATTTTGCTTACCTGATCCTCTTCTCCCCTGGCAAATGTTGTTCCCTTAGGCCATGGCAGTGGACGCGCTTTTATCTAGTTCAGGGCTATGGTCTGTGCATCAGTCTTGATGATGTCAAAGGACCTTAGATCACCAGGGTTCAGGGGAGAAGAAATTGCAGGGACCAGGTCTAACAGTGCAGAGGAGCCTGTGGGAGCTGAGGATCTGGTAAGTAAAATACAGGCGCCTTTTGATTTAGTGGGAGAGGAACAATTACATGATACTATATAGAGTAGTCTAAGCTAGAGACCCAGTGTTTAGCTGCAAAAATCTCTTTAAGTAGAGATACAGATTTCATTAGTGAGCATCCTTCTTCTAGTAGTAAACTAATGGTGTCTTTTAGAAATTGTAATTTATGTTCTATGATTTTGTGTTTCTATTTAGTTATGATGAAGAAAGTATGACTTGGGATAAAGGCTACCCTAGACCCATTGCAGATGACTTCATGGGAATTGGAGAGAAAATTGATGCAGCATATAGGAGAAGTGGTAAATATTGCACTGCCTGTGTCATCTATCCTTCTCTTTATTTATTAATTCATATATCTATTCAATTATTTTTACTTTGTACCTTATGTACCTTCTACAAACCCTTTAAAACTTTGAGGGTAATATGCTTTATGGGGACCCATTATTTCTGCTCATGTTTCCTAATACATTGCTATCCTTTTATGTATTACATAATATGGCCATTTTGATTGGTTTTTGAATGATTTCAAAGTGAACTGCAGAAAGCATCCAGATCCTTCCCCTTTGAGATCTATCTGCTAGTAAACCCCAGCCTGGCTAATATATACACTATATGGTCAAAAGTTTGTGGATACCTGACCATTACACCCAGTTTATGGCCAAAAGTTTGTGGACACCCTTCCATAATATTGGGTTCAGATGCTTCTAGTGAAGGGTACTGTTATTGTTAGGAAACTCTGCAATTCCAACCTTCTGACAAAAGTTTGGGGAAGGCCCTTTTTCTGTTCCAGCGTTACTGTGCACAAAGTCAGCTCCATAAAGACATAGATTGATGAGTTTGGTGTGGAGAAACTCGAGTGGCTGGTACAAAACCCTCGACTTTAACCAAACCAATTACTTTGGGATGAATTAGAAAGCTGATTGTGAGCCAGGTCTACTTGTTCAACATCAGTACATGATCTCACAAATGCTCTCTTGAATGAATTGACCCAAATTACCACGGCACACACCACAATCGCGTGGAAAGCCTTCCCAGAAGAGTGGAGTTTGTTTAAACAGCAAAGGGAGGGGCATTCATAATAAAGTCCATGGTTTTGAAACCGAATAAGCTTATGGTGTGATGGTCAGGTCAGGTATCTGATGGCTGAGATTTTGGTGGCTGAATTGTTTCTATATGGTAAGATATTTTTGGTTAATCCATTTTGGACGGAAATAGATTATTTGTTGTATCCTGAAAACCAGAGACTATTTTATGACTATGGGTACTTAAGCAGATTTCTGTTTGGAAGTGGTCTCTGTTGGAATGGTTTCTAATAATTTAAAAATTTCCTTTTCTAGGTTACATTTACTTTTTCACTGGACCCCTTCAGTATGAATACAGCATATGGAGCAAAAAAGTCACTCGTGTAATGAAGACCAACGCTATCTTGCGGTGTTAGTCCTATGAATGTATTATGCCCCTTAAAGCAGGCTGCTGAGCGGTCCTTTATAAGACTATGTTTAGTGTATCTTACACTGTATATTAAATGGCGCTGGATAGCTGATCAGTACAGTGATATTTCGTACAGGTTTCACGGTTTTGGTTTGCAAGAGTAAATCAAAATACAACATAACATTCCCTTGTCTGAGATGTGATCGTGGTGGTTAATGTTAAATTTTTTTAAATGTTTTGTGTTATCCACTAATTGTGGTGACAACCACCCTATGAACAAAATATTTATATGACTACTGCCTAACTATTCCCTGAGAACTGGAGGCATCATTGAGGCATTCCACAGTAAAGGTGTTGTCATTAGCAGACTACAGATTTCATTAGTTTAATGTGTATGTAAGGGCAAACTTTTTTGTTTTCATTTTGGATAGTTTGGGGAAGTATTGAACCCTCTTTTGCTTTGTGTTCTCACTAGGTAGATCCACCCTCTCTATTAGTCTTGGTCCCCATTGTCACTGAGACAGAAAATAAGGGGACATTTAAAATGTTAACATTTTTTTTAAAGGGTACATTTTTTATTTTTTTATTTTTTTACACACAACAGAAAAAAACAAAAAAAACCCCATACAAATACACATGTGGAGTGAACAGCGCTCAATCCTGAACAGAATACATAGATCTGGTATACATTCAATATAAGCAGAGCAAGACAGAAGTCATTATTCCATTCCTCATTCCTCATAAGTGATATCAATCAGAGTTTAGGGACATATTTCTGTACAATCTGGATTAAGGAATTTAGTTTCAGTCAAGATATCAGGGAGCAGGTGGTATGATACGGTACAGAACTGACTAAAGAATCCCAAATCTTAGAGAACTTTTTTGGGCACCCTCTGGCTTCATATGTCAACTTGTACAATGGTATAACGTGATTAATAAGGTTGAGCCAAAAAGCAATAGTGGATGAGGATTGAGATTTCCAGTGCATAGTCATTGCTTTTTTTGCATAGAACAGCACAATACATATAAAGGTTTGTACATTTTTGGATATTCCTTCATCGTCGATATGCCCCAACAAGCATCGCAGTGAAAATGTTAAAGTTAGCACTACAGCAAGAGGGGAGGATACATTATCCAATGGGCACAAATGTTGTGATGGAAACAGTATTAGGCTGGATTCACACCTATGAATTTTTAGTGCTTTTTGCATTTTGCAGATTTGCACTACAGAACGTGTTACATAGGAAACCATGTTAAATGGGCTGTAGTGCAAATATGCAAAATGCAAAAAGCACTAAAACTGCATAGTTGTGAATCCAGCCTTAGATGGAAAATCCTATCACTTTAGGAAGATTTCCAATTATTGCCTGTTCAATATTTAGGATAGGAAATTATTTTTTTCTCCCCAATGAAACAGCAAAAACAAACTGATAAGTGTTTTAGTCCTTCCTCACTCTAGCTAAAATGGAAAAAAAAATTGGCTTTATTTGAACTTTAATGCAGGATAGAAAAAAGCGGGCTAACAACCTGATTATCTGTTGTGGAAATGCTGCCCTTTATATACATAAATTTGCATCTGTAATAAAAATAGTAATACCTCCTTCGCACAAAGGAACACTTTTCAATTTAGAAGAAAACCTCTACTGAAACCTCTTTGGAAATCAGAACTTCCAGGAGTGTTGATCTCCTGTGTCCCTGCAGTGTGCTGTAGTTCCTCCCCCCAACCATTACAGGATACAGTAGTGATGCCATGGCTGGTGGGTGGAAGCAATGAGCACAGTGGGGACATGGGATCAACAGGTGTTCGGTCTTGGAAGAGATTTCGGTTAGTTTAGTATTTTGTCTTTAATAAAGTGATATTTGGAAACGCAGGCAGCGTCAGAAGTGTGCACTTTAAAATCTTTTTTTCAGGTGCAGCTTTTATTGGCCAATTTATTTAGGCCCCATGCTTTGAACACGAGGCCTAAATATTTAGTTAGTTGCCAGGTAAAACTTTTGTGAATACTAGTATCAACCACAAAATTGCCTCTATCTCTCTGTATTACTAGTAAACTTTGAAACTCCCAGTACCTGCAATATACAGAGCGGGAAATAAACTCCACAGATTGTGGGCAGGGCCAACCCAGCATATATTTGCTGATGGAAATTTCAGATTATGTTAATGTGCTACTGTTTCTTTATAGGATATTTTTTTAAATATTTATTGTACCACATTTTGAGAAATAAAGTTTTTTTCCATGCTTGTTTCAATTTGAGATACTGTGTGATATCAATAAGGGTGCTTGTCCTGTAGGGTGCTAAGCCTTAATAAGGGAGGGTTTTAACAAGAGATAAACAAGTCATTAAAACTGCCCTTATTTAGTGGTTAAATCAGGAAAATCCTGATCTGGATATGTGTTGATTGCTTTCCTTGTCTCTACTATTAACTCTACATGCTGTGTTTTTATAAGGATAGGATAGAGTAATTTACTTAATTTAAAGGGATTGTCCACTTATATTAAAATAATTATTTATAGTGTAGTGGTATAAGAAGCTTATAAAAAAAATGTTAGCATCCCCTTATATGGCTCTTGGGGAGCTGCTCTGCCTATTTATTAAAACTGGTCCTGAACTTAGGCTAATTGTCAAGGTCTCTCTTGCCTGATGATCATCCCCAAGATGGCCTACCTGCTGTATTATAAGCAACCGAGGTCAAGCTACCTGCAAATGCTTTTGTGCAGACCCAGTTTACCTGTGAAATGCCTCCTTGCACCTTAGACTGCTGTTTTGTTGGTAATCAACCTCTTGACCGGTTCAGGTGTCATAGATGTGAAATAAGGGGATATATTTACAGATTTAAGTAGCACCTCTCTTAGAAGCAATATCCACTTTTATTTAAGTAGCGTACGGTTGTTATACTGTATATGAGGGTAGAACCATCCCAATAAATAACCTTTGCTTTTCCACATTGCTACAAGTTTGTCCATAGAGCTCTAATGTAGTTATATGGATGTCATTTTGGCCAAATTGGTATTATGAGCCCAATTACTGGCAGAATGCTCTGCCCATATACTACTATGCTCTGATAGAATAGACTGGAAAGAGGCTGTATAACAAAGGTTATATTTAATATTAAATTTAATACTGGTGAAACACACACAGCAGAGAAAATAATAATGTGGACCAAACCATCATCTGACATCAATACGGTGCCATCAAAATGGACACATTTATTGTGTAGAGGCAATGTGAAACGTGCATGTTCAAGGGTATGTCCACAGTAAATATGTCTTGTTTTTAAATTCTAATAAATTAATTAAAAATAATCAATGGAACCTATGTCATTGCATTCTTACCTGCTTGATTTGACAACTCTTGTCTCTTTGACCTTTAAAATATAACTCCAATGTTCGTGAGAGAATTTCTTCCCTGGTCAGGTACATACTTTATTAGGATTTCATTTCACACTCCAATCCTACCTGCTGCCATTTATATTAGAGCTTCCACTATCGTACTACTTCTTATACGCCGTGCCTCTTTTCTCAGCGATTGGCTCTTCATTCCATAGTCACATGATTATCATGAGAGAGATAATCAGAGTTTTTTATGGCAAGGATGCCATTTTTTTATTTCTTTGCCAGTTTTAGAAAGCCCTAGCTGTCTGCATACTGAACTAGAATTTTTTTTTTTGAATAACGCTAAATGACAAAAGAAGGCTTGTGTACCACTTGCATATTTTTAGATCAAATTTTTACAAAAGTGGTGTTATCCTTTAAAAATGATTTCCTTAAAATAAAAATGAACTGAAAGGAACAAAGAGCTGCCAGTGTTGACCTCCTTTCCAGTTGCCTGGCTGACTCTGGTTATAATGCTTTTTAATGCTGGGTGTGAATAAGCATACAGATTAGAAGGGTAAAGTAAAGTCACATCTCCTAAACTCCTTTTGCTACAGAGGCAACTAAAGGAGAAGCATGTGAACCTCAAAGGAAGGAAGAGTCTCAAAGCCTTGGACTAAGGTCGATGTCATACTTGCAATCCTGTTGATGGCAACAACTCACCAACAACCTTCACACTCATTTACATTTTCCTGCACTATCCAACAAGTTTCTCTCTCTAAAGGCCATTTCACACTTGACCTACATCGCCAGCAACAGAATCACAGTAGGGAATGGAAAAATACTCACCTGTTTGTACAGCACTCACCAGTTTGTACTGGCTGGTTGAGTGAGACAATGCAGGATTTACCATCAGTAAAGGAGTGATACCTCCTTTGTTTGGCCAACGATGGATTGATACTGCTCAAACAGGTGAGAATTTTCTTTGGCCTTTCTAGCAACAAATTTGTTGGATATTGCAGGACAATGTACCAGAGTACTACTGAATATTTCCTCTCCTCATTGGTTATTGCTGTTTAGGACATTGCAACAGTGCCTGTCTACAGAGTGACAGAGAGAGACAGATTGTTGCAAATCAGGTTGTGAAATGTATCACTTTGTTACAGTAAAGTTTTCAAGCATACCCTCTGATGTACAACAAAGACTGTTGTCTTCAGTTGGTGTGGACTGGACAGTGGTCTGGGTTGGTATCTGTGGTTCAAACCTATGAGCCAGGAAGTTTAGATGGTCTTGACGTATTGGGCCTAGGATCTGGACCCCAACTTCTTGATTCCTAGTCCAATCTGCATTCTGTTTCTTCAGCAAAGTGACATTGGTATGTGGGGTGTGAGGCGCCCTGATACTGTCATATACAGTATCTCACAAAAGTGAGTACACCCCTCCCATTTTTGTACATATTTTATTATATCTTTTCATGTGACAACACTGAAGAAATGAAACTTTGCTACAATGTAAAGTAGTGAGTGTACAGCTTGTATAACAGTGTAAATTTGCTGCCCCCTCAAAATAACTCAACACACAGCCATTAATGTCTAAACCACTGGCAACAAAAGTGAGTACACTCCTAAGTGAAAATGTCCAAATTGGGTCCAAGTAGCCATTTTCCCTTCCCGATGTCATGTGACTCATTAGGGTTACAAGGTCTCAGGTGTGAATGGGGAGCAGGTGTGTTAAATTTGGTGGTATAGCTCTCATTCTCTCATACTGGTCACTGAAAGTTCAACATGGCACCTCATGGCAAAGAACTCTGAGGATCTGAAAAAAAAAATTGTTGCTCTACATAAAGATGGCATAGACCATAAGAAGATTGCCAAGACCCTGAAACTGAGCTGCAGACCATACAGCGGTTTAACAGGACAGGTTCCACTCAGAACAGGCCTCGCCATGGTCAACCCAATAAGTTAAGTGCACGTGCTCAGCGTCATATCCATAGGTTGCCTTTGGGAAATACATGTATGAATGCTGCCAACATTGCTGCAGAGGTTGAAGGGGGGGGGGGGGGGTCAGCCTGTCAGTGCTCAGACCATATGCCGCACACATCAAATTGGTCTGCATGGCTGTTGTCTCAGAAGGAAGCCTCTTGGTCTGATGAGACCAAGATAAACTTATTTGGTTCAGATGGTGCCAAGTGTGTGTGGCAGCAACCAGGTGAGGAGTACAAAGACAAGTGTGTCTTGCCTACAGTCAATCATGGTGGTGGGAGTGTCATGGTCTGGGGCTGCATGAGTGCTGCCGGCACTGGGGAGCTACAGTTCATTGAGGGAACCATGAATGCCAACATGTACTGTGACATACTGAAGCAGAGCATGATCCCCTCTTTCAGAAACTGGGCCATAGGGCAGTATTCCAACATGATAACGACCTCAAACACATCTCCAAGATGACCACTGCCTTGCTAAAGAAGCTGAGGGTAAAGGTGATGGACTGGCCAAGCATGTCTCCAGACCTAAACCCTATTGAGCATCTGTGGGGCATCCTCAAATGGAAGGTGGAGGAACGCAAGGTCTCTAACATCCACCAGCTCCGTGATGTTGTCATGGAGGAGTGGAAGAGGACTCCAGTGGCAACCTGTGAAGCTCTGGTGAACTTCATGCCCAAGAAGGTTAAGGCAGTGCTGGAAAATAATGGTGGCCACACAAAATATTGACACTTTGGGCCCAATTTGGACATTTTCACTTAGGGGTGTACTCACTTTTGTTGCCAGCGGTTTAGACATCAATGGCTGTGTGTTGAGTTATTTTGAGGGGAAAGCAAAATTACACTGTTATACAAGCTGTACACTCACTACTTTACATTGTAGCAAAGTGTAATTTCTTCAGTGTTGTGACATGAAAAGATATAATAAAATATTTACAAAAATGTGAGGGGTGTACTCACTTTTGTGAGATACTGTACATACTTGGGAACCATAGAGTCTTCTATTTTTCCACAGGCAAGAAAATACTCGCTGAACTGGTATTCAGGATCAGGCCAAGGTATGCCCCAAATGGTGAGTCTGAAGGTTTATAGTTTCATAGTTAGTAAGGTTGAATAAAGACATCAGTCCATCTGGTTCAACCTGAGTGAGTGTCTACAATTCTCCCTATCCCTGTACAGTGCACACTAACATCGGTCCCTACCCTCAAGGAGCCCACAATCCAAGGTCCCCATTCATATACTAGGGCCAATTATCTTTTTGGACAGAAGCCAATTAACCTACCTGCATGTCTTTGGAGTGGCCAAGCAACCGAAAAGCTTCAATGCAAGGTGATCTTCACGCTGGTCTGCAGTTCTCCAATGATGCTGCTTTATGATCAGATAGTCAAGATAAACAATCGTCTAGATGCCCATAGATCTGACTTCAGAATATAAGCCTGGATCCAGCAGAGAGAGAGAAATCTCTTAACTTCTTAGGACAATAAGCTAAAATGTTGCACATGTGGGGGTACAACATCTAGGTGGCTGTAAGAATATTTTCATATTGTCACGTTATTGCAAACAAGGTTAGGACTAGTTAAGTAAGAAAATGTTTTGTATCAAAGAGGATATCATGGCACGGAGTTGTGTTGGGTGACGGAAGCTATGTGCTTACAGTTGAGTAAATACTACGCCGTGCTATAAATATGATCTCATCAAAAATATAAAAATATGTAAAAGGTAATAGGATCAATATAAGAAACAGCAGCTGAAATCAGAACAAATTGTAAAATAAATAAAATTGAAAAGTGCTGTGCTATGTATCTGGTCTCCCACAGTACACAGAACATGGAAATGCAATAGCTTTAGTAAATATAAACGGCTAAATACCCTTTCTCATCAGCAGTTAGAGCAGCCTTGTGACTTTTATCAGTGTCTGGTTAAAGCTTATAGGGGGAGTTTTCATTCTTCCCTGATTGTCCTTTGAGGCTGCATGACCCCTGACCCTCTGTCTGGACAGTGCTGATTGGCCCTGTGCTGATCACATGCACCCTCTTAAGGAAAAAAATAACTGTCTAGCAATATCCACCAAACTGAGCATGTGCAGCTTGTCCCCAAGGACTGTGGAAGAAGGTTTGGTTTGGGGACTGTGGAAGAAGGGGAGGATTGGAGGAGACAGGATCAAACAGACCTTTTACACAATGCAGAGGAGTAACCCCTTATGTTCCACAGTAAGTATAACAAGCATGGTTTACTGCATATATAGACTGATTGTGGGTTTAGTAACACTTTAAGTGTCCATAAAAATACAGTTAAAAATCATCAATTGTGTGACATCCTCAATATGTCCTCTGTGCAATATTCAGATAAATTGGACACTCACAGGATGATCAGATCCTCATAAGCAAACGGGTCATATCAGGCATGTAGTTAAATATAATAATGGCCACCAGGTGTCCCTCTTCCTCTTCTCAATATATGCATCCAATATTCTTTTACTTCTTATTTTCTATCATAAAGACAAAATCATAGGTGACCTTTTATGAAGCAGTGATCAGCGGAGATCCGAGGATCGCCACTGATCACTGCCCATAAACAGTTTATGAACCAAAGATAATCGGGGGGAGAAGTGTTTGAACTTGTTCTCCCACCGATTATCTCCGCACATGGAGAATCCTCATTGACTGATACAGTAACGGCCAGTTTATGAAGCTGCGATCTCAGCGCTTCACTGGCCATCTGTGTCAGAATTCACACTCCCCGATTCACCAACTCAGAGGTGGTGAAGCAGGGAGTGAAGAGAGAATCTCGGGGGATCTGAGGAGGAAAGAGGAAGATTATTAACTTCCTTATGCCTCGTTCAGACCCCCCAACAATGTAACCATGTCCCCCTGTCATATGTATGTGTATATATATATATATATATATATATATATATATATAATGTGTATATGTATATATATATATATTTCCTGGTGCCTCCATGGCAGCATACCAATGATTGGTTGCTCCGCCCCCAACCAACCCACAGGACCACTTCAAACTCTAGAAATAGGAGTTGAACCCCCCTGTCAGTATTCTTTTCTCTGTCCTCATACCTGCAGGATCACGGCCAGCCCTTCCTCACCGCTCTATGGTGTAACCATTGCAGGTTAATGCTCTCCTGCAGCATGGAGTCCCATGGCTTGGGTTGCTAAAGGCACCAGATAAGTATGGGAAACCCGTTTTTCTGTGGATCTTTTTGGGGTTGGGGATCAACAGGAGCCGCTTGTCATTCTCCTCTATATACCCCCACAGTGTGGCGCACAAAGGCATGCATACATTCATGGAGCGTGTTATGGCAGCATTGGGGGAAAGCATCCTCCCTCCCTTAGTGTCTCCCTGTGTGTGTGCGGCGCTTCGCGAGCGCCGTTCCGCTCTGTTTTCTCGGCGCATGCGCAGTAGCCGCTCTGAAGCCTCCGGCGGCCATCTTGTGACTCCCAAAGCGCTCTCAGTATAAAAGGAGAGCACAGCTTCAGTATGGTGTCAGCTACATAGGAGTACACACCTCAAGTGTTCTCTCTCTCTCTCTCCTGCTGTCCAGCCTGTTGTTTTCTCCCTGGATATGGAACCAAGCCAAGGTACTGGAAGGGGCAAGTTTCCCCTTGTTTTTTATGATCTGTATCTTGGAAGTTTGTTTTTCTTTTTGAAATATTGATGTTTTGTACTTCACATTAGTCCAACTAAGTACCTCTCCTACCTTTTAGCTGCCCATAGCAATCTTACACCGCATCAAAAAGATCCTCAACATACCACTAGGTAAGGGCTGCAACAGTCAGGTAAGGTTTGAAAAAAAAGAGCACTTTTTAAAATAAACGGGTTTTAAAAGAAAACTTCCTTTTTTTTTTCTCTCCCTCTTCCCCCCCCCCTCATTTACGCAGCCCGCATCACGGATCATCCCGCCGGTCATCCCACAGGGGGTCCCAAGATAGGAGGTCAGGGGGGCATAGAAGTTCGGGTCACTCCCACTCCTCATCAGCCCATGCCTCTCGCAGTGGCCAAAGGTCACCCCGGCACTCCACAGACAGACGTGTCTCGTCAAAATACCCAGGTCAGAAAGCTTGCTGGGTATGTGGAAAGCAAGCCCTCCCAGACAAACTGGTATGTGCCCAATGCCTCAGAGAAGCCGCGGGAGTCAAGGAAAAAGACAAGCAGGAATCCATGGATTCCATTAAACAGTTAATAAAGGATTCTATCCGCGAGCTCGCGGTAAGTCAAGACCAGGCGGCTCCTTCTTCAGGTGAATCAGTGATTACCCCCACCCCACACCAGGATCCTGAAGCACTATCTGAGGAAGAAACGGAATTAGTGGAGGAGAACCCATCATCTTTCGATTTCGCTCTAGTAGAACCCTTTATTAATGCTGTAAAAGATGCAATCCAGTGGGAGGAGGACCCAGAGCCGCCGGCCAAATCCAAAAAATATTTTCCACACCTGAAAAGAAAATTGTCAACCTTCCCCCTGATGGAGGAGATCAAGGAGGTAATAACAGACGAATGGCAGAAGGTAGATAAAAGGCCGGTGGCCTATAACCGTTTTACAAAATTATACCCCTTTTCAGAAGCAGACGCACAGTTGTTTGATGCTGTCCCGATGGTAGATGCCTCAATTATGAGATTAGCCAGGAATACAACACTCCCCTTGGAAGACGCTGTCTCCTTTAAGGATGTCCTGGAACGAAGAATAGATTCAGATCTGAAAAAATCCTATCAGGCAAAGGGGGGGGGGGGGGGGGCATGCAAACCAGCAGTCGCCCTAACCTCTATTTCCAGGGCCACAAGAGTATGGTCAGACAACATTGAAATAGCCCTCAGACAAGGTGTGGATGTGGAAGAAATCATTAAGGCACTAGATGAGCTGAAATTGGCCTCAGACTTTATGGCGGAGGCGGCCATTGACATTATAAAGTGTTCATCCAGGGCCATGTTATATTCTATTACGGCCAGACGGGGTGGCTTAAACCATGGGCAGCCGACCCTACCTCGAAACAATCGTGGTGCCGTATCCCGTACAATGGGAAAGCATTATTTGGCGACAAGATGGATGCAGCAATTACCCGGGTCACGGGAGGGAAGAGTGGCTTAATTCCCCAGGATAGAAGCAGGAGAAAGAGATTTGTGTCGCGCCCGGTGAATCAGAGAACCAAAGACTCCAGATCCTACCGCCCAGGTAGGGAATATAGGAGAGGCTGGAAAGGATCACAGGCAACTTTCCTGAAGTCGGGAAAACCCAAAGCCTCAACTTCCACTACCGAGGGCCAGAAGTCCTTTTGACGCTCGACCCACCCAGATAGGGTCTGTAGGTGCTCGACTCGGAGCATTCGCCCAAGTCTGGGTGGAAAACTGCAATCAATGGGCCGTATCCACGGTCCAGCGGGGTCATCATTGGAGGTTCAAAGGACGCCCTCCACGGCTATCTTTTCAACCCACCAAAATTCCGGCCTCCGCAGGGAAAAGGGAAGCTCTCCGGCAGTATGTGCAAGCTTTAGTGCTTCAGCAGGCCGTGGTACCAGTCCCAGCTTCAGAGGAACACTTGGGGTTCTACTCCCCAATCTTCTTGGTCCCCAAGAAATCAGGCGGTTGGAGACCGGTACTGGATCTCAAAAAATTAAACAAATACATCCAGATAGAACATTTCAAAATGGAATCACTAAACACCGTGATTCTGTCAGTCCAGCCGGGGGATTGGATGGCCTCGATAGATCTTCAAGATGCCTATCTCCACATTCCGGTCCAGAAGGAATTTCAACCTTTCCTGCGTTTCCAAATAGGGGACTTACGCCTCCAGTTCCGATGCCTCCCCTTTGGGATCTCGACAGCTCCGAGGACTTTTACCAAGGTTCTGGTGGCGATTCTAGCTCCCCTGCGGGAAGAGGGGATCCGAGTGTTGCATTACCTGGACGATATACCAATATTGTCCCAACACAGAGAGAACCTGGAAGAACATGTGCAAAGGGTCCTGAACACATTAGGCAAATTTGGATGGCTGGTGAACTACTCCAAAAGTCAGCTGATTCCCACCCAAAGGATGGTATATTTAGGGGCCTTCTTCAACACCCCCGAAAGTGCGGTATCGCTACCATCAGAGAAGATGCCGGCTCTAATAGCCAAGGTGAAAAGGATGCTAGCAGGCCATCATATACCTGCATCAGATTGCCTGAGCCTGCTGGGGTCCCTATCCTCCTGTATCCCCATGGTCAAGTGGGCCAGATGGCATCTGCGGGGATTCCAAATAGGGTTCCTAGCACAGTGGCGAAAGGACCGCCTAGATCAGACTATATGGATTACCCCCTCCATGAAGTCCAGTCTTTGGTGGTGGACGAGAACAGCCAACCTTCAAGTACACTGCGCTCTGGGGCCCATCCCCTGGACCATCCTGACGTCGGATGCAAGTCAGGTGGGCTGGGGAGCACACGTGCAGAGTCACCTAGCTCAGGGAAGGTGGCAATTCAACCCAGTCAATGTTGTGTCCAACATTTTAGAAGTGAGGGCGGCATGGATGGCGTTACAGAACCTGGCCCCCTATCTCAGAGGAAAGTCCATACTGCTATGGATGGACAACAAGGCGGCGGTAGCCTACGTTCAAAACCAGGGGGGAACACACAGCAAGTCCCTTCTCAGCGAAGTGACACCCATCCTGAGCTGGGCCGGGAAGAACTTACTCGATCTACGGGCTTCTTACATCCCAGGGCCCGAAAACCAGCTAGCAGATCGCTTGTCAAGAACCTTTGTCGACAACAACGAGTGGTCTCTCAGTCAGGAAGCTTTCTGGTGGATATGCCAACAGTGGGGCACTCCCCAAGTAGATCTCTTCGCCTCTCCCCTCAATGCGAAGACACCCCGTTTTTTGTCAAGGTTCCCATCACTAGGAACAGCGGGGGTGGATGCCCTGATTCAACCTTGGGACTTCCGGAAGGGGTATGCGTTCCCGACAACCCCCCTGATACTGAGGTTTCTCCAGAGGCTGACGTCAGAGAAGGTCACAGTACTGGCAGTAATCCCATACTGGCCCAAAAGACCATGGTTCCCGCTGCTAGTCAAATTGGCCATATGCAAGCCGCTCCGTCTTCCTTACAGGAACAACCTGCTGTCACAGGGCGGTCTCTCTCACCAACACCCAGAGATCCTGGATCTGAGGGTCTGGAAATTGAGCGGGAAAGGCTGGACAAGCTAGGGTGTGCACCTAAAGTCGTCCAAACACTGTTGCAGGCTAGAAAAGCTACCACCAACTCCACATACTATAGAATATGGAGGAAATTCACAGAAATGGCTGAAGCTAATCAGTTTGACCCCCTGGAGCCGGGGGTACAGAATATTCTCCTGTTTCTGCAGGCCGGTTTAGATTTAGGCCTAGGCCTAAACACCTTGAAGGTGCAAGTTTCGGCTCTCTCAGCTCTGACGGATACACGCTGGGCGTTGAATCCTTTGGTGGAACGCTTCTTAAAAGCGGTGCTAAGGCTCCGGCCTCCCAGGAAGACGTTGTACCCAAAATGGGATCTAACAATAGTACTTAATGTTTTATCAAGTCCTCCTTTTGCTCCCACGGAGGAATGCTCCCTGGAGGATATCACCATGAAGACGGTATTCCTAATCGCCATCACCTCGGGGCGCAGAATATCGGAAATCCAAGCCCTAGGGGCTCAAGAACCTTACACCACCTTTTTCCCGGATAGGGTGGTCTTGCAACCCATCCATCAGTTCGTCCCGAAGGTGCCTTCAATCTATCACCTCAGTCACGAATGGGTTCTACCAACTTTCGAGGAGGAATCATCCTCCTCAAGACTTCATGAGTTAGACGTAGCCAGATCCCTGAAACACTACTTGCTGTTAACACAGCAGCTTCGAAAAGACCAAAGGCTGTTTATCATCAGCAAGGGCGCAAAGAAGGGGAAAGCGGCATCAAAGACAACCCTAGCAAGCTGGATTGTGAAGCTAATACAGAGGGCATACCGGGCTAGTGGTCTCCCTGCTCCAAACGCGGTCAATGCACATTCGACAAGAGGGATGGCGGCCTCTTGGGCAGCTTTGGCACGGGTCTCCCCAGAGACGATCTGTCGGGCAACCAGCTGGTCATCATTCAACACTTTCATGTCCCACTATAGTGTGGATCCAGCAGCTCTCACTTCCCGAGATTTTGGGAAAAAAACCTTGCAACTTTCTGTACTGTAGTTGTTATTAAAATTATTATTGCAGTACCCTCCCTGTAAGCGAGTTATTAACCATTGGTATGCTGCCATGGAGGCACCAGGAAAACGGAAAATTGAATACTTACCTTCCGTAATTTTCCTTTCCTGGTGCCTACCCATGGCAGCATACACCCTCCCTTCAATAATCCTTAAGAGGTTTGGAGGCTAGTTACAAGAATACTGACAGGGGGGTTCAACTCCTATTTCTAGAGTTTGAAGTGGTCCTGTGGGTTGGTTGGGGGCGGAGCAACCAACCATTGGTATGCTGCCATGGGTAGGCACCAGGAAAGGAAAATTACGGAAGGTAAGTATTCAATTTTCCGTTTATATATATATATATATATATATATATATATATATATATATATATAATGTGTGTGTGTATACATGTATATATAATGTGTGTGTGTGTGTGTGTGTATACATGTATATATAATGTAGACGGACTCTTTATTTTATTAACATTAATCACACCATCTGTCCTGTATTGAGCGGTGATAATCTATCACTGCTTAATAAACTGACATCTGGGTGTTTCAGTGAATTTCTGGTACTGTAATCTCATAAAGTCTCACGAGATTCCAGTATCAGGGGCCGTTCTCCACTGTTTGAAGCGTTTGTAGATCACTCCACTCCTCCAAGGGTGAAGCGATCTACTCCGGTTCATAAATTGGCACACAGAGGAGAAAGATCTTCTCTGTGAATGCTGGAGAATGAAGCAGTGAATAGATTTCACTGCTTCATAAAAGGACACCAAAGTGTAGTATTTTAAAACAATCCAGCAAAAAAAGTGAAATTGTGCTCACATAAATGCAAAAGGGCAACACCCAAATGTCCTTAAATAAACCGTATGTGCACCTAATTTTCCTGACACTTGTACCACTGGTTTATCACACCCACATGCAATAGATTCTCACTAAATAGGGAAACCCATAGATGACATAGTCATGTATACTATTGCATATCATGGCAATTCCTCTCAGTCTCCGGACTCCCCCTCCTTGGCTACATCAAGTACCTCCAAGAGATGTTATAAAAAAAAAGGCAGCTTCATAGTGTAGTTTAATAAAAAAAATCAACTGCTATATTAAAAATTATACGTGGATAGTTTTATAGTACTTTTCACGTTTGTGTTGTGCTGTGAGGATCAAGTCCTCAATTTTTTTTATTTTCTCCACTTTATGAAGCCAAAGACTAATGCCCCGTACACACGGTCGAAAATTCCGATGGAAAATGTCCGATCGGACCATGTTGTCGGAAAATCCGACTGTGTGTGGGCTCCATCTAACTTTTTCCATCGGAATTTCCGACGGAAAAAATTTGAGATCCTGCTCTCAAATTTTCCGACTTTTTCCGATCGTGTGTAGAGAATTCCGACGGACAAAGTGCCACGCATGCTCAGATCAAATTAGGAGACCAAAGCTATTGGCTACTAGCCTCTACGTAGTTCCATCGTACATAACGAACGTCACCACGTTCAGAATGATCGGATTTTCTGACAACTTTGTCCGACCGTGTGTGTGCAACACCAGTGTCGGACAAAATCCGTCGGAAAAAATCAGACGGATTTTGTGGTCAGAATTTCCGACCGTGTGTACGGGGCATAAGGGTCCTTTCACACGGGGCGGATCCGTGATGATCCGCCCTGTGAACATCTGCTTGCTGAACGGGGGGTTACTCCGTCGATCCCCGCTGAGCAGGAAGATTACAGGTCCGTCTCTGCACACTGTGCAGGGATGGACCTGTCAGAGTGCTGCTCTCCCCTATGGGAGATCGGATGACGATGGACCGTAGAGCCCTTCGTCACCTGATCTGATCCTCAGACGGATGGAAAAGTAGGGTTTTCCTCCGTCACACTTTTTCAGATCGGAGCGGGTCGGATGTCAGCGGACATGTCACCTCTGATATCCGATGCTCCATAGAGGTCTATGAAGCATCCGTTCAGGTCTGCCTAAAAAAACTGACAGGCGGACCTGAATGGATCGTTCCTGTGAAAGAGGCCTAATGGTCGGTGGCTGTGAGCTTTTCCAACTGGGAGGCATGCAGGACCTGGCGGTATTCAAAAGGTGACGTACAATTGATTTTTTTATACATTTTTGCTAGCATGACCGAGACAATGTAGTAAAAAAGAGTCTGGATCATTAGGAACCTCATAATCAGAAAATTATTGGACAATTCTCCGCACTTCTTTCCAGAAGTATTCAAGTTTGGGGCAGGACCAAAACATATCGAGTAGCGTTCCTCGTCCCTCCTGACATCTCCAACAGCGGTTGGTGGTGTTAGGAAAACATTTATGTAGTAAAGTGGGAGTATGATACCACCTTGTCATAATTTTAAAATTGGTTTCCTGAATTTTCGTACAAATTGAGGATTTAAGGGAAAACCTGACAATGTTATGTTGTTGGTCTGGTGTAAAAGTACGGTTCTAATCCTCTTCCCATTTCCTTATGCAGGATAGACAATGTTTTTCAGGAGGGATGATCAATAGATTGTAGGTTTTAGAAAGAAATGTTAAGAGGGATTTCTCAACAAAATAAAGCATGGAGACATGGATGGGGGGGTTTGCTTTGTATATTAAAAATTAATTAAGTAGCGTTTTCAGTTTGTGGTGCTCAGATACAGTTAAAGCGGAGTTCTGCTAAAAAAAACTTACCCGTCCCAGGGTCCAGTGATGCGGGGGATTGAAGCCCCGCTCATCTCCCCCTCCTCTCTGCGGCACTGGCATTGTAAGTGTGGGCGCCCGGCTGTGCGAGCCGCACCGCGCGCTGTGACTGGCCGGGCAATCAATTGGGACCTGCGATATGTCCCAGATGATTGGCGAGAGGGAGGAGGGAGAGGTGATCTCCCTTCCAGTGCCGCAGTGCGCCGGGAGGAAATGGGAGCTGGGACCCTCTGAAAAGAGGGACCCGGCTCCCCCCCAAAAAAAATTACATGCCAAATGTGGCATGTCAGGGGGTCACCTCCCTTAAAGCGGAAGTTCCATTTTTGGGTGTAACTCTGCTTTAAGTTCCGCTTTAAACAAACATTGTAAATAATGTTTTGCCCTTTAAAAAAACTGCTATGTCTGTCTGCACCACTCCGTTAGGGCAATAAGGTGCCGTTTCTTCAGTGCGCATGCGCCGATGACGTGGGCAACAGCGCATATATTGAATATCACCAAAACTGTGCAAGTTTAGGAGATATTCACGGTACCTACACGTTAGTTACAGGTACCTACTAAGTTTCCAACCACTTTAAGTAAAATACTCTTTTACTTTTACTACAGTCTGGTGTCTGTGTAATTGCATTATCACTTTGAAATATGTCCAAACCCAGAGTGTCAGAGGTGTCGGGAGGCATGCAAGGTCAGGGCAACCTTTAGGGTCAGTCATATTCCAGCAGCTCCCCACGGGGGGTGGAGCTACGTACCATATAGGAAAAAAATGAATCTTTTGTAATTTTTTTATGTGAACGAAGACACTGATTTTATCCTGGCAATTTTTAAGCAATTTCACCACCTTCAAATCAAGGCAACCCTTTCAGGGTGTTGATAGAAATTGTTGATGGGTAGCATTCATCTTTTTGGTAATTTTTGCATTTGAAAGGTGATTAAAATTGACCAGTCTTTAAACATGTGTGAACTGGTTGGGTCTCAATGTAGGTCTTTTGTACATGTGTAGATACATGCTATACATGTTTAGAAATGCATTTTGTCATACAGCACTATAATGTGCATCAGTGTGTGCAGAACTCTAAATGCCATTTATAGCAAAAAAAAAGAAATAGTATTAGATTTAGTAATATAGTTATGTTTGTTGATTTTAAATGAAAAATAATCCCACTACTGTATTATACAGTATATTTGAAAACCCTCTAGTGTTGTGTTGTCAGTAGGTAAGCACCACACATTTTTTTCATTTGCAGCTATTGCAGTTAGAATATTTCACCATAAATTACTATTTTTTGCTGAACCACATCTGCATTGATAACTGGCCTCATTCAGTAAATTCTACTTCATTTTAATGAATGGGCTAATTAAAATGTATTTGTGGTTTCAGGTAGATAAGAACAGAATGACAATGTTATATCATGCAATTTCAAATGATGGAGCACTTCTTAGTTTGATCACTTGGTGGTGCTGTTGATTTGCTTATTGTTTAGCCAAGTGTCCCAGGGCTCTCCTGCACTGCCCTGCACACATTCAGGTTGACCATACACAAGCAAGACTTATATTTCTAGTATATTCATATAATTAAAAGGTTCAAATCCTGAGTAGTAGCAATGCTTGATAGCACTAGTAGAGGTTTTCAAACATTTTACAAATATGTATGGTCAGTGCGATGAATAGTAACAACTGGCATTCAGTATACACTGTACTTCTTACAAAGGCCACTAGAGCTTTGGATTTGGGATTATGTTTTTATATATATACTGTATTATATTATACACGCACCCACGCACACACTCACACCAGAGCCATTTAAAGACACCTAGAAAGTCATAAAGAGTTTTGCAGACACTCTTTAGAGTTGTGTTTTACCTCCACAACAAATACTGGTGCCTGTGACAGATTATTGTACATGAATTAATCATATGGATGCATGGTGGAGGGTGGCACTGAGGCCATATTGTGTACAATCAGTCCTCAGTGCTTGTCCAGCCCCCAGGGCACTGCCAGGACCAGGGGTGGCCCATCCATTAAGGGCGCACGGGTGCAGCCCCCTCTCTCCAGCTACCTAGCCTACGACTAATGGATAGATTCATGCATGGCATAATTATATCCATGGCCACCGCTGCAACTCCCTATACAGGCTTCCAGCCCCTGTTTGGATGCCGGGCAGTGGTAGTGGTGGCATTTGATGGGCACAAGTGGCGACATTTGATGGGCACAAGTGGAGGACACAGGAGCATGGAGGACACAGGAGCCATTCCACAGCTCACCGCCCTCACCCACTGCCTGACCACTAAGATGGGGTAAGTGCCAGGCAGACAGCGGGCGGGGATCACAGTGGCGGCATTTGATGGGCACAAGTGGCGGCATTTGATGGGCACAAGTGGCTGCATATGATGGGCACAAGTGTCTGCATATGATGGGCACAAATGGCTACATATGACGGGCACAATGGCTGCATATGATGGGCACAATGGCTGCATGTGATGAGCACAGTGGCTGCAATTGATGGGTACAATGGCTGCAATTGATGGCACAGTGGCTGCATTTGATGGGCACAAGTGGCTGCATATGATGGGCACAAGTGGCTGCATTTGATGGGCACAAGCAACTGCAAATGATGGGCACAAGTGGCTGCATTTGATGGGCACAAGTAGCTGCAAATGATGGGCACAAGTGGCTGCATATGATAGGCACAAGTGGCTGCATATCATGGGCACAGTGGCTGCATTTGATGGGCACATTGGTTGCAATTGATGGCACAGTGGCTGCATTTGATGGGCGCAATGGCTGCAATTGATGGACAGTGGCTGCATATGATGGGCACGTTGGCTGCATATGATGGACACAGTGGCTGCATATGATGAGCATAGTGGCTGCATTTGATGGGCACAAGTGGCTGCATATGATGGGCACAAGTGGCTGCATTTGATGGGCACAATGGCTGCAATTGATGGCACAGTGGCTGCATATGATGGGCACGTTGGCTGCATATGATGGACACAGTGGCTGCATATGATGGACACAGTGGCTGCATATGATGAGCATAGTGGCTGCATTTGATGGGCACAAGTAGCTGCAAATGATCGGCACAAGTGGCTGCATATGATGGGCACAAGTGGCTGCATATGATGTGCACAATGGCTGCAATTGATGGCACAGTGGCTGCATATGATGGGCACATTGGCTGCATATGATGGACACAGTGGCTGCATATGATGGACAAAGTGGCTGCATATGATGGGCACAAGTGGCTGCATATGATGGGCACAAGTGGCTGCATTTGATGGGCACAAGTGGCTGCATATGATGGGCACAGTGGCTGCATTTGATGGGCACAATGGTTGCAATTGATGGCACAGTGGCTGCAATTGATGGCACAGTGGCTGCATTTGATGGGCACAATGGCTGCATTTTTTTCCAGTATTTTTCAGTTTGTTTGTGCCCCCCCAGCCCAGCTTGAGCACCAGCCACCACTGACCAGAACACTGTTGGCTACACAGTGTCATTAGTTGCTATGATGCCATCGGCTGTGTAACCGACAGTGTCCTAGCAACCATTGACACTGTATAGCTGACAACAACCTAGCAACCAGTAACAGTTGGGGATGGGGGAGGGGCTTGTAAGTAGTGGCGCACGCAAATATGTATACATACCCTGGCCCCACTCTGAGCACTCTGGTCTGTCTTTGTATGCCGTGTTATTTACGAACTAAAAAGTCCAATGCAATACTCCCAACGCACACGTACCTGCACAAACAGCATTTTTCCATAAAATGCACAGATGTGAACATGATCCATAGGAAACCATGTTAAATGGACTGTAGTGTGTTTCTGCAAAACTGAAAATGCACTAAAAAATTGGCATAGGTGTGAAACAGGCCTCGCTGTTGTAGCTGAACAGAGAGCGGCTGATGAGCTAATAGAGGTTAATTGTATGCATCTGTGCAAAGGTCTTAATTAGGGAGAACATATTGCTTTGCCCATGCAGAACATTTAATAAATCCACATGTATTTTTAGAAACTAATAATTGCTTGGGCCTGTTTCACACATGCTTCAGCTTGTATAAAAGCAGTGTGAACAGCAAGCTTTGGCAAAGCATTTGCAGAGCTTTCAGCAAGCTTTGTTGAAGCTTTTAAAGTACCATTCAACACCAATTTGTAAATGTTGAACATGGATCCTAATGGGAGTGCTGATGCCACTGTAAGCAAGTAGCTAGAAGGCTTCAGCAGGCTTTCAACAAGATTCAGGCTGGGTTCACACTACTGCTAATTGGATCTGGCTTACACCGGATCCAATTCGCCGAACATTTGAAAACACGTTATTTTCCAATTGATATGGTTCACAACATATGTGCGTTGCATCCGCACTCCGCATTGCACAAAAAACGTGTGCGTTTTCTAGGCAGTGTGGTACGAATTGCAGGCACATAATCTTCAATGGTTTCGCAGATGTGTTTCGTTTTGAACAGGAATGCTCTCCCCCTCTTCCTACACCTCTCCCTTCTCCTAGGTCAGCTGATCCGCAACTACAATGGAGAGGAAATGCTGAATTCATTATTTTTATCTTCGCACAGAGAACAGAGCTGCAATTTGCACCAGACTAGTGTGAATCCAGCCTCGGGAAATGCTGAAGCCTGCTAGTAGCTTGTTTAACCACTTGTCAACCAGCTCCTTTACATATATGGCAGCAGGATGGCTCTCCTGCGCAAATCGCTTTAAGAGCCGGCGGAGGTGCACGCGCGCCTGCTGCACACCGGGGAGTTCTGAAAGGGGAGTATGAATGAATGAATGATTTGTATAGCGCTACAATGCGAACTGAATCGCCTCAAGGCGCTGTATGGGTGCTTTGTTGTCACCCTTCTTAGAAAAGGTAGGTCTTGAGTTTTTTCCTAAAGGCCTGATGGTTTTCTAACCATGCGGATGTCGGTTGGTAGAGCGTTCCATAGCCGTGGCCCTTAAACAGCGAATCTCCGTTCCCCTTTTGGTTTGTAGCAGGATTTGGGAATGAGGAGGAGGTTTTGGTTAGATGATCGAAGACTGCAATTGGGTGTGTAGTGTGTTATCTTCTTGCAAAGGTATTGTGGAGCGTCTCCAGGGCGGAGCAGATGGTGAGAACCACTGACTACTGCTCCTATTTGTTCATCCATTGACATTTCTCAAAAATGACTCAGAGAATCTTGACCTTGGTCCTTGGGGAGATGTTCTGACCAAAGATGGTGGGTGGTGTCCAATCGATCTTGGTTCGGGAGTTTTGGTTTGCGTGAAGAATAAGAAGTTCTGTTTTCGATTTGTTGAGCTTAAGGAAGCTAGTGGTCATCCAGTCGTCTATCAGGGTGAGGCATTTTTCTAATTGCTGATGATGGTCTTTTTGTCCAGTGATCCGAAAATATAGTTGGGTGTCGTCAGCGTATGAGTGGAACCAGAGGTCTGAACTTCTGATTATTTTGAGGAGTGGGCGGATGTATATATTGAAGAGTACTGGTGACAAGGGTGATCCTTGAGGGACTCCACAAGAGATTGCCTGGGTTTCAGAGGTGAAAGCTCCTAGTTTCACTGTTTGAGAATGATTTCCTAAGAAGAATGCGAACCATTGTAGCTCTGAGTCTGTGACTCCTGCTACTTCTGTAAGGCGGATGAGAAGAGTATTGTGGTCCACAGTATCAAACGCTGCACTGAGGTCCAACAGTACCAGGAGACATGATTCTCCGTCGTCTGCTGCTTCGAGGGCGTCGTCCCAAATCTTCAGGAGTGCTGTTTCTGTACCATGGCCTGGGCGGAAGCCTGATTGTAGAGGGTCCAGGAGTTTGTGTGTGTCCAGGTGGCGTTGTATCTGTTGTACTACCGCCTTCTCCATAATCTTGGAGATGTTATTAAGGCTTGTTATCAGTCTGCGGTGGTTTGGGTCCTGAGGGTCGAGGTTTTTTTTTTTTTAGCAGGGGTTTGATGATGCCTTGTTTGAGGGCGCCCGGAACAATCCCTTCTTTGAACGATTGATTTATGAGGTGAGGTATGGTGGGAGCCAAGATGTCGTTACATTCTTTCAGGAGTTTTGTGGGGATGATGTCAATAGGAGATGTACTGTCTCTGAGGTTTTTGATGATATTTATAGTGGTGTCCGAGGTGATTGGGAGTAGAGACAGATCTGCTGTTTGCAGTAAATGCGAACAGTGATATGTCTCCTCCCCCAGTCAGTCCCATCCCCCCACAGTTAGAAACACTATCCATGGAACACATTTAACCCCTTGATCGCCCCCTAGTGTTAACCCCTTCCCTGCCAGTGACATTTACACAGTAATCAGTGCATTTTTATAGCACCGATCGCTGTATAAATGTCAATGGTGTCAAAAGTTTCCGATCTGTCCGCCGCAATGCCGTAGTCCCACTAAAAATTGCAGATCACCGTGAGCAACCAGGTGAGGAGTACAAAGACAAGTGTGTCTTACCTGCAGTCAAGCATGGTGGTGGGAGTGTCATGGTCTGGGGCTGCATGAGTGTACTGGGGAGCTACATTTCATTAAGGGAACCATGAATGACAACATGTACTGTGACATAGTGAAGCAGAGCATGATCCCTTCCCTTCAGAGACTGGGCTGCAAGGCAGTATTTCAACATAACAACCCCAAATACACCTCCAAGTTGACCACTGCATTGCTAAAGAAGCTGAGGGTAAAGGTGATGAACTGGCCAAGCATGTCTCCAGACCTAAACCCTATTGAGTATCTGTGGGACATCCTCAAATGGAAGGTGGAGTAGTGCAAGGTCTCTAACATCCACCAGCTCTGTGATGTCATCATGGAGGAGTGGAAGAGGACTCCAGTGGCAACCTGTGAAGCTCTGGTGAACTCCATCCCCAAGAGGGTTAAGGCAGTGCTGGAAAATAATGGTGGCCACACAAAATATTGACTCTTTGGGCCCAATTTGGACATGTTCACTTAGGGGTGTACTCACTTTTGTTGCCAGTGGTTTAGACATTAATGGCTGTGTGTTGAGTTATTTTGAGGGGACAGCAAATTTACACTGTTATACAAGCTGTACACTCACTACTTTACAGTAGTCATGTCATTTCTTCAGTGTTGTCACATGAAAAAATATAATAAAATATTTACAAAAACGTGAGGGGTGTACTCACTTTTGTGAGATACTGTATATTATACACACATACAGACACACACACACTCTCTTTTAAATAAATGTAGGCAGACATTTTGAGGGGGGTGAGTGGGGGTAGGTAAAGAAAGAAGGGGTGAAAAAGAGGGAGAGAGGACGGTGAGCGAGAGAAGGGGGTGAGAGGGATGGGGGGGTGAGAGAAAGAGGGCAGAGAGACAGGGGGAGAGAGAGGAGAGGAGTGAGAGAGAGAATGGGAGTGGGGGAAATAGGGGTGAGAGAGAGAGAAGGGGTGCAAGAGGGAGGGGGTGGGTGAGAGAGAGAGAAGGGGTGCAAGAGGGAGGGGGGTGAGTGGGGTAGGTAAAGAGAGAAGGGGTGAAAAAGAGGGAGAGAGGACGGTGAGAGAGAGAAGGGGTGAGAGAGATGGGGGTGAGAGAAAGAGGGGGGAGGGAGAGTGATATAAAGGGGGGCTGAGAGAGAGAGAGAGAGTGGGGGCAAGCAAGAGAGAGAGAGGGTGAGAGAAAGAAGGGGATGAGAGAGGGGGGAGGGAGAGGGGGTGAGAGAGACAGAGGGGGGAAGGGGGAGAGAAAGAGGGGAGTGAGCGGGGATGAGAGAGGGGGGGATGAGAGACAGATTGTGGTTTGGAAAGAAAGAGAAAGAGGGTGTGGGAGAGTGGGGGGGGGTGAGAGAGAGAGAGAGAGGGGGGTTTGAGAGAGAGAAGGGAGGTGTTCAGTATGCCTGCTATTTACAATGATGGCCCCAGGCTGGTCTATCCTGGGCTCAGGCAGCCAGGATCAAGAGCTGCTGTGTGCTATATATTAAAATCTGCCACCTTCATTACAAGCACCTTCATTACAGCTGACAAGGGAGAGGAGGAGGTGATGCAGCGGATCCAGTGCTGCTGGTAAAATACAAAGGATTATTTGCGGTGTGTAGTGCATGACATGGCACAACCATAGTGGGACCACTTTCCATCGGGGTCGTACATACTTCTGTACACTGGATGATACACTAGCGCCGGGGTGATTATGCCTATGTTCGTAGTTAGCAGGATCAAAATCATATAGGTCCCCAATGTTATGTATGTGCCTTAGAAGAAGGGATGCATTGACCAGTCGGCATATAGAAAGGCTATAGGTAGTTCCAAAAATGGCAAGCACACTACTCACCACCATCCATCTAGTGGCCCATTCAGCAGGGAATTGTTGTTTGTTGTCACTATTTCCTTTTAACCCAAACCAATCTTTTTGCAATGCCTGCCAATCACAGCATTCATGATGCGCTGTATCCTTTTACTATTTAGGTTCTACAGCAGCCTTTCTCAACCTTTTTACCCTAGAGGAACTCCTATAATCATTTCCGATCTTGGATAAGCGCCTTGAGGCGATTCAGTTCGCATTGTAGCGCTATACAAATTATTCATTCATAACCCTTAATAAAAACAATTAATTGGGGGTCAATGGGAAAATGTCCCTTACATTGATTGTCAGTAGGAAGAATGCAACCATTACAGTGGTGGTCAGAATGCCACCCTTACAGACACCTAAAAAGATCATTTGTGTTATGCTGCTGGCTTTGCAAAGTGGTGTTGGCCCTGAAACTATGAAAAACATCATCAAATGGGAGGTCAATCAGTCACAGCTCAAAGAACCCCTAGAAACCTTTGGTGGAATCCTGGTTGGAAATGGCTGGACTCCTTTAAATTTCATTAAAGATGTACCTTTGACTAATGTCTTAATGGAATGTGGCTTTATATAGTTACAACATCGATAAAAACATTGGTCAAGCCCGCAAGGGAAGCATAAGCTTTACGGCATTATCACTTGTCTATGTTAATCCTCTTATACACATACCTATTTATTAAACACTCAGTCATCATTATGAGAAATGTGCAGCCCGGAGTCAGTGGGTTTAAAGGAAGATGACATTGTGAAATTTCTAGTATTCACAGCTGGGAAAGGAAATTAATGACAGTCGTGGTTTCTGCTATACTTATGTAAGTGTATACAAGTGTATACAGATGTCTATCTGCAATGTGTTTTTTTGGCAATTTTCCTGATGTTTGTTGTATTTCATGAGAGTTTGTTGTAATGCTGGGAAAATCCAATGAGCCAGGTCCCTGCTGGTGCCCCATGATCAGACCAGGCCAAGGGGTAGGCCAAAGAGGCACGTGCCTTGGGTTCTTCAGTCAGAATGGGGGTTTAAAAAGGGCAGGACCTAAAGCCTCTGCTGCTGAAGTAGTTCACAGCTCATGGGGCATACTTTGGCCTTTTTTGCCCTTGGTGGGACCTTGTGCCAGCACTACTCATACTAGACCTATGAAGATGATTGGACATATAGACACTAACTCACCAACCTTGAGGAGCTGATTCTACAGGCATGCACATAAACAAGCTCAGCTTGGCTAAATGTTCATGTGTAGGCCTACAGAGAGGCGGAAGCAGGGAGAGTGACAGATGCTCACAATGCATTGTTTATCTCAGGGTAAGGACAATAGCATTCCTAAAAAGAACCTAACTTCTTGATAGTGGTTGGCTGGCAGGTATCTGCATAAACATAAAGCTGGCCATATATGGTTTGAAACTCTGCTGGTTCAGCAGGGCTCAGTCGAGATTCAAACCATGTATGGGCAGGCTGATATCAAAGTAGATTCATCGATCAACTTGGGTACAACCAGCATGTCGGATTTCTCTACAAATGGTTACTGCCGCCCTGGAATGCTCCCTGCGCCCCTTCTGGTAGAATACAATAGAGCATTCCCCCATCTGAGTTGATAGGGGAATCAAGGGATTTTCTTTCCTTCCACCCATGGAAAGAAAATCGTATCAGCTATGGGCACACGGTCGGAAATTCCGACCACAAAATCCGTTGGATTTTTTCCGACAGATTTTGCCCGACACTGGTGTTGCATACACACGGTAGGACAAAATTGTCAGAAAATCCGATCATTCTGAACATGGTGACGTTCGTTGCATACGACGGAACTACGTAGAGGCTAGTAGCCAATAGCTTTGGTCTCGTAATTTGATCTGAGCATGCGTGGCACTTTGTCCGTCGGAATTCTCTACACACGATTGGAAAAAGTCAGATCAGATTTTGTTGTCGGAAAATTTGAGAGCAGGATCTAACATTTTTTCCGTCGGAAATTCCGACGGAAAAAGTCTCTGGACCCCCCTCTGTGCTCTGAATTAGGCTGAAGAAGAGTAACAAAAGACAGCAGTACATTTTATAATGATGGTGTGATAACAGGCATAGATGGTCCACATCTGTGATCAGGTTTAGAAAGGTCCACAGACAACATATGAGAAGCTTCATAATGTTAAAATAGGAGAGTTCATGGTCTGGTCTCCCTCAACAGGCCTTCTATCCTGGACTTGGTCATACAGGGGAGTTCAAAGAACAATACATTTTTAAATACCCCCCCCCCCCCTCCCGAACCTAGGCCAAAAAGCTATCTTGAGCTGAAACATTCCACACAGTGGCCTACTTATCTGCTCCTGTGGCAGCGACCTTCTACGTTGTTTACATCCTGCCCAGTAAAATCTGTTGCAATGCTGCCTGTCCCTGCACAGTAACACCTGTGGCAGTGGGACCACATGCTACCTGGAAGATTGCTGTTTTACACCAGATTTTGGAGATTTTGGAGAGAGAGGCACGCTGATTGAACAGGAGGTCTGTGCATGGGAGTCAGGTGGACTCCCATTCCTCTTTGAGGAGTCAGAGGCTGCATGGGGCAGCCAGAGCAGTAGTAGCAGTAGTTTGTGACAGAGCAGCAAGGAACTGACCGGGAGTAAGCTAGGAGAGAGCTTGACTCTAAGAAACTCTTTTGGTCTGAGGAGCAGACCTAAGGCCTAGGCGGGAGGCCTGAAGCAGCTGTGTGGAAAGAGAGTAAGCCAGGAGGCTGAAGTATTTTGATTGTACAAGATACAGTTATTATGGAACCCCCTGCATGGGCTACTGATGTCTCTTGTAAACTTGTCTGATCTTTTAAATAAAAGTGGGCTACCAGGCCCTTAAAAATACAGTTTTTGACTGGCACACTCATTGAAAACCTCTACCGCTTGAGTCTGATCACCCCAATCTTACACACCCTATAGACTTGAATGGGGCTTTCCTTCACTAGTACATTCTATTCTAGTCTATGGAACATCATTGCACAAGAAAAGGGAGTGACACACTCAATTTTCCTGGATTACTCAGAAGTCCACGGATGTCACAGAATCCCACAGAGGGAATAAGTAGGCATCTGGTATGGGTGCAATTTAAGCTTAGGATAGCTTAGGGGCTAAGGAGGGGAATTTTTTTTTAATGAAGGTGAATTTGTCCTTTCCTTTTTTGATCTATAGTTCCTTAGAACTAAAACCTCCTGTTTCACTTTCGCCACAGTTGTAAATAAAGGCATTGTTCTTTTAGACTTTATTTCATAGACTTTGTATAAGTCCTTAAAGCCTAAATTAACTTTTCAGTTTAAATCAGCTAAATACACTCCAGTTCCATAAAAACAAAAGGTGTGCAAAGACTATAGCCAGTCATACACAGAGCAAATTTCTTTCCTGCAACCACAAGTTGAGACAGTATTGATGCGGGAATCCCTCCTGCTGGGCCATGGTCTTCTCCCGGCAGGATTGGGGGGGCGCCCGCACCGGGAGAAGACAGTGATTATTGCTAGCGGTTATAGCAGCCGCTATCGATAATCGCAAGTAAAACCTGGCATGCTGGTTGTACCCAAGTTAATCCATTAATCAACTTCAGCCTGCCCATACAAGGTTCGAACTGCATAGCAGTGACATCACAAGGGGGAGAGGTCACCATGTGACATGAGCATGTGACCCTGTCCCCTTGTCCCTATATAAGTCCCAGCACAGCGCGGCTCTGGCATTCCGGCCAGAGAGAGCGACGAGTCAACATCGGAAGAAGAAGAAGAAAGAGGAAGAAGAAGAAGGCGGCGGTGCAGAAAACGACGACATCGGCGAGAACAGAAGAGACCCCGGAAGACCCCGGAAGACCCCCGAAGGCGGATCGAGACCCCCAGACGACAGCGACGACGACGAAGAAGGTAGCTGGGCTCCTCTGCTCGGTGAAAGAGCTAGGTAAATGAGCGGAGGAGTCCGGCGAGAAGACCCCTTAAGACGGAAGAAGACCCCCGGAGCAGTGCAATAAAATATTTTTAAAAAATTGTGTGTTTTTTTTATTTACACTTTACACCTTAGGTGAATGGGTAGAGGTACATCGTACCCCATACTCATTCACATAGGGTGGGGGGCCAGGATCTGGGTGCCCCCTTATTAAAGGGGGCTCCCGGATTCCGATAAGCCCCCGCCCGCAGACCCGACAACCAACGGCCAGGGTTGTCGGGAAGAGGCCCTTGTCCTCATCAACATGGGGACAAGGTGCTTTGGGGTGGGGGGGCCGCATGGCCCCCCTTTCCCCAGGGCACCCCCCATGTTGAGGGCACGCGGCCTGGTACGACTCAGGATGGGGGGGGGGCGCTCGCTCGTCCCCACCCCTTTCCTGGCCTGCCGGGCTGCGTGCTCGGATAAGGGTCTGAGAGGGATTTGGGGGGGACCCCCACGCCGTTTTTTTGGCGTGGGGATTCCCTTTAAATCCATGCCAGGTGACGGGGCTAGCGCGGCGGCATTCACTGCCTTCGCTAGCTCCGTCTACTTGAAGTTACGTGCTAAATGAACGGACTTTCCGATGATCGGCAAGTCCGTTCATTTCCAAAAGTCCGGCGGACTAGCATACTAACGGCGGGATTGTAATTTTAAAACAAAACTTAAAACCTAGTCCGCCGGACTTTTGGCGCCAAAAAGTCCGCTGGCCCCACACACACGGGAGGATTGTCCGGCGGACTTCAGTCCGGCGGACAATCCCGCGGGAAAGTCCGTTCGTGTGTACGCGGCATAACACATACCTCCCAACTTTTTGAGATGGGAATGAGGAACACCTAATAGCAGAAATATGTAGGTATAGGACACACACCCTGCCACGCCCCCTAAAGAGAATTATAGAACAAAAAAAAAGTCCTTTTTTCGTACCACTACTATTCCTTTATATTGTAAACATATTTTAAACCTTAAAATATGCAATAAAAAGGAAAAAATAGTGGCGCTTCAATAAACGTAAACTATCTTATCAATCTGTTAAACCAAACTGACTAAAAAAATATATAAAATAAAAATATTTTCAAAATATCTTTTGAAATGATCTTAATGTGTCTTCCTCATCCTTTCACCACACCACAGTGACAGGTGACTCCTCTCCCTTAGGAAATGCACTCACCGACTCCCAATGCCTGCACTTTCGTCTGGATACACACAGTGGATAATTTAAAGATCGTTTTGCTATTTCGTGTTTGGTTTCAAAACGCTTAAGCCTGATACGAAAGTGCAGGCATTGGGAGTCGGTGAGTGCATTTCCTAAGGGAGAGGAGTCACCTGTCACTGTGGTGTGGTGAAAGGATGAGGAAGACACATTAAGATCATTTCAAAAGATATTTTGGACACTTTATGGACTTTGATTTAATTCATGTTTTTTATTATATATATAATTATTTGGCACATTCACTTTGGTCATGTGTCACAGGGTGATATAATTATATATTCATCAACGCACATATTTTTATTTTTATTTTATATATTTTTTTTAGTCAGTTTGGTCTAACAGATTGATAAGATAGTTTACGTTTATTGAAGCGCCACTATTTTTTCCTTTTTATTGCATATTTTAAGGTTTAAAATACGTTTACATTCCTATATTTCAAGTGGCAGCTATAGTTTAGGCAGGAGGTTTATTGAGGCGCAGTGGTGGGTATTTGAATAGGAGCAGATTATTTTAAATACCAACATTTTTTGTGTTATTCCTTTATATTGGCTTGTGAAATGTACAAATGCAGTGATTTAGAAATTGGATGAAATGTTTAGCACTGGGAAACACTTTTTAAAAGATAAAAAGTGCATTTTATATACAAGCATAAGACCAAAATGAGGGACAAATGAGGTGAAAAGAGGGACAGATTGACTTTGTTCCAAATCAGGGACAGTCCCCTGAAATCAGGGACAGTTGGGAGCTATGCTAACAGTTTATTTTTTATTTTTTTTTAGAAATCAGCCACAGCCTGATTAGAAAAGTCTTTCCCTGCCAGCGTGCTGCAGAGAAGGACCCTTGCTTATAGCTCTGCAATCAGTGAAGCTTATGCGCACTGCATACGGGAGAGATGTAACTCTGACTTAGCAGGAGGAGTGTTGGATCTCTGCAGAGAGACCATGACCTCCACACAGGGAGCAAGGGTTCTTCTCTACAGCCTGCTGGCTACTTAAAAAAAAATAAAAGGCATTTTTTTAGTTTTGATGCAACTGTAATATATTTATGTACAAGTTTGGATGTGCTGTACATCTTTTAAAATGTGTTTTTGCTCATGAGCTCTTTATGGTCTTCATGACTGGATCTATGGTAAAAGCATGTTTTTGCCTGAACTTTTTTGGCCTAGAAGGTGTCCCTCTTTTCCATCCCCATAAGTAGGGAGGAATTAAATGCGTATAAGGAATTAAAAATATAATACTGGTTATTTCCATAATGAAGTATATAACTAAACAAAATGCGCAAGGGCATGGTAGATAACAATTATTATTTTATATTCTGGGGCGAATAAAGTATTCCCAGATGATCTTATTTAACTCCACATTTAACAAACCACACATTTTTTTTAACCCACATGTCCTTGTGAAATCAGCCAGATACTAATTACAGCGGATTTTATAAAAAAAAAAAATGTTTGTACCTACGCCAAGGTTAACTCTGTCTGTATCAAGATTCCTCATCTTTCCTAGCAATGCTTACACTAGAGCTTTCCACTGGACTTTGTCTAAATGATTTGATTACATGAGTCTAATTTTCCGTTGCCTTTGGATGGGATTGAAGCTGGCATACAAATGGCCGTACACAATTCATTAACTGTCACATGCTGCAGAGATGCAAATTTCTGACAGTGATTCCAAGCATCAGTGACTTCAATGAACAGTAACAGACCCAACCGGGATTTTCCCAATTTTTTTTAAAAACACTTCCTTATTCCACACAATGTGGTTGTTCTTAATCATGTCATCAGAACCTAACAAAAGTACCCGTCAGTTGCCTATCACTGTGTCTTTTTTTTTTTCCTTCATTTTTTCTTTTTAATATATTTAATAGAAAAGTTTCAATAATACAAAATGTGACAAATTTTAATGGTATAACAAAAGCCCAACAATTACCCCAAAACAATACTAGACAAAATATGTCTTACACATGAACAAGGAAAGAAAAAAAAATCAAGAAACACATACACTATATTGCCAAAAGTATTGGGATGCCTGCCTTCACACACATGAACTTTAATCCCAGTCTTAGTCCGTAGGGTTCAATATTAAGTTTGCAGCTATAACAGCATCAACTCTTCTGGGAAGGCTGTCCACAAGGTTTAGGAGTGTGTCTATGGGAATGTTTGACCATTCTTCCAGAAGCGCATTTGTGAGGTCAGGCACTGATGTTGGACCGGAAGGCCTGGCTCGAGTCTCCGCTCTAATTCATCCCAAAGGTATTCTATTGGGTTGAGGTCAGGACTCTGTTCAGTCCAGTCAAGTTCCTCCACCCCAAACTCGCTCATTCGTGTCTTTATGGACCTTGCTTTGTGCACTGGGCACAGTCATGTTGGAACAGGAAGGGGCCATCCCCAAACTGTTCCCTCAAAGTTGGGAGCATGAAATTGTCCAAAATGTCTTGGTATGCTGATGCCTTAAGAGTTCCCTTCACTGGAACTAAGGGGCCAAGCCCAAGCCATAATCTCCCCTCCACCAAATGATTTGGACCAGTGCACAAAACAAGGTCCATAAAGACATGGATGAGCGAGTTTGGGGTGGAGTAACTTGACAGGCCCACACAGAGTCCAGACCTCAACCTGATAGAACACCTTTGGGATGAATTAGACCGGAGACTGCAAGCCAGGTCTTCTCATCTAACATCAGTGCCTGACCCCACCAATGCGCTTCTGGAAGAATGGTCAAACATTCCCATAGACACACTCCTAAACTTTGTGGACAGCCTTCCCAGAAGAGTTGAAGCTGTTATAGCTGCAACGGGTGGGGCAACTCAATATTGAACCCTACGGACTAAGACTGGGATTCCATTAAAGTTCATGTGCATGTAAAAGTAGGTGTCCCAATACTTTTGCCAATCTAGTGTATAATGGAGCCAATAGGATTGCCAGCAAAGAATACTCAAAAACTTGTAAACTAAACACTTTGTATAAATTGCCAATGGGACTACGTATGGCTTCCAAAACAAAATGGCATATAACAACAAAAAGCACCAACAATTCACCCACTCATACACTCAAAAACCATAGCCTTTTGCCTTACTGGCTCAATCAAAAGGTTAAGAGATACATATCAGCAATAGCCAACAAAGTGAATATTAAAAAGTCATGCAGGTCAAAGTACATCCTTCCATTTGTGTCTTACACATATATGAACCATAAAAAATCTGGAAAAATAAACCTTTTTAATGCTCTGAAAACAAACCTGTGCTTGCCCATGCAAGGTAAGGCAGCAAAGAGTGGAGTTTATTAAGACTGGAGCGTCTGTGCATGGCAACCAGTCAGCTTCTTACTTTCAATTTCAATGCTTAGCTGAACAAGCTGAAGATTTAAGCTGATTGGTTACTATGCACAGCTGCTCCAGTTTTAGGAAAAAATGTCCCCCCAATGTTTGTTTTGAAGACCAATCTTCCAGAGGCATATGCTCACCTTTCCTTCACTGGCCTAACATTCCATGCATATGCCTCCCATCTTTCTTAGAAATAGAACAAATAATGAAGGCAAAGGACACATCCCTGTCATGCTGCCAATAAAGTGCCGAATTAAAGTGGAAGTCCAGGATCAATCTAACTAAGCCTAAAACTGCTCCCACCCCTTTTCTAAATCCTTTTATAACTACCCTGCAAAAGAAAGGTGCTTATACTTATCTCTTCTCAGAGCACTCACATAATGTCCCCAGTGTCCGGCTTCAGTGAAGCAGAGAGATCGCTGACAACGGCTGCAATGCCAGCGCAGTGGCGTTACGCATAGACTTACTATGGGGCATCCGTTGTCGGCTGCCCCTCCTCCTCTCCCCTGAAGCCAGCACTGGGAACTGATTATGTGACCAGACCTGAGCGCCTGCCTAAGTAAAACCCTTACCTAGGGGGGCAGGAGCAGGTTTCATGTTAGTTATACAAGCAACAATCTGGGAAACAGCATGGGGGATATGGAGGACAGGCAATTATGAATCCAGGGATACTTACAGAATAATCATCATTAGTAGAATAAGATACACATCAGAATCCACTTAGGTCAAGGTCTGCGTCTCAGGTGGCCCCATCGTATGGGTCAGTCACAAGGAGGGGATCTCCGTGGTGACTAGAAAACATACACAATGTTCTCTAACCAAACAATGTGGTTCACCAAAAAAGTAGCTTCAAAAAAGGAAGTCGGAAAAAGGCAGGAGAGCCTCTCTGCCAAGGGAGGGGGCGCTGTCAGGCAACTGAGTCCATGAGGATCGGTTTAGAGCCAAGATGAGACCCCTAAATATACCTTTTTTTACCTCCCGCCTTTTTCCTACTTCCTTTTTTGCAACTACTTTTTTGGTGAACCACTTGCCATTGTTTGGTTAGAGAACATTGTGTATGTTTTTCTATTCACCGCAGAGAGCCCCTCCTTGTGACTGACCCATACAATGGGGCCACCTGAGACGCAGACCTTGACCTAAGTGGATTCTGACATGTATCTCATTCTACTAATGATGGTTATTCTGTAAGTATCCCTGGATCCATAATTGCCTGTCCTCCTTATCCCCCATGCTGTTTCCCAGATTGTTGCTTGTATAATTTTCTGTTATTATCATACTACTATGTGTAATACACTTATACGTATTTGACTTTTGACAATTCTTATTTTTCTGTTGTGTTACTAGATAATACAGCTTGCATCAAATCATCCCCTGAAGAAGGAATTTAACTATTTCCGAAAACATGTTGGGATTTCTGAATTCATGTACAATTAATCGGCCTCCCACTATGAGACCAGCTCTATGATTCAGAATTTAGCTGTATATTGTTGTCACATGACCATCATAATTTGGTTTTAAGATTTTCATATGTAAACGTTACCTTTGCAAATCAATACATTTTGTACTTTTTTATACATGCTTTATACTTCTTTATCTGACATTATCCCTTGCCCATAAAATCCCCGGGGCACTCTTCCTTGTTACATCAGAGCTTAAAGACATTCTTTTTTTGTAGACATTACAAAATGCCTATAATCATGACTTATAATAAATCAATATATGGTGTTGCGCTCCCAGGAACTGTACCAGATAGTTGGACTATTAATGGTATACAGCATAGAGAAATATATTTAATAGCACAATCAATAAATACACATGGATATACATATATATCAAATATTAAAAAAATATATATAAAAATATTGACATCAAGTTGTGACTAAAGTGGCTAAAAACATGTGTAAAAAATTAAATAGTGATAGATTGTGCAGGTTGCTAAATGATCAAATGGATTTATGCAAAATTGCTAAAAAAAAGTTGCTAAAAATCGCATGCACACTAAGCAGTGTAACAAGTGGCAAGTGAAAAGGAAAAAATGAATAAAGTTATAAAGTGCATAGAGGTTGCAAGGTGACATTAATATAATCGCATGTTTACAAATAAACGCATTCAAAGCTCATGGTCGCATCAGAGTTCATAATCGCATGAAAGTTCACAGTCACATAAATGTTCATAAAACGCAAAAGCGTGAAATGACATGACGGGAGAGAGAAATAAATGGAATAGTGGTGCTGCAATAATGTTAGCTCTGTGACTCGCACTGGTGCAAATGCAGTGTGAAAAAAGGAAGAGAGTTGGTGAATCTTGAAAAAGTGACACTGTGGGTAAAGGTGAATCTTGAGTAAGTGACACTGTGGATAAAAGGTGCTTTGTGCTCCTGTTCTTCGGTGGTCTTGGACACCCGAGGGTGTCCTAGATAATTACCTTACAGCTGTAAGGTAAACAGCCTTGAGCAAACAGCCAGGGAAAACCAGGGAAATGTATGGCCACTCCAGGGGGATGGGATCTGGTCAGCAGGGCTCTTCCTTCTCTGGTGCTGGGGCTGGGTGTCACTTCAAAGACCGGGTCCACTCAGCGGGCATCACCCATAGTAATATAGGTATAAGAGACAGAAGAGGGCTATCTGGTGTAGTATTTTCTTAAAAATCTATTTATTTTGCAGTAGCATAAGCAGATAAAAACTCACATTTACAATAAAAATCCAGTCAGGGTAGGAAAACGAGCGCCGCGCTCGTGTCTGACGTCACTTCCGGTGTCCGTATGTCCTACGCGTGTCGTCACCGTCACGTGACTTCATCGGTGACGACACGTCACCGTCACGTGACTTCATCGGTGACGACACGTGTAGGACATACGGACACCGGAAGTGACGTCAGACACGAGCGCGGCGCTCGTTTTCCTACCCTTGATGTCAATATTTTTATATATATTTTTTTATATTTGATATATATGTATATCCATGTGTATTTATTGATTGTGCTATTATATATATTTCTCTATGCTGTATACCATTAATAGTCCAACTATCTGGTACAGTTCCTGGGAGCGCAACACCATATATTGATTTATTATATTCTTTTCTTGGTACTGTTTGACCTTTTCGGTGTTGCTGCAAACCACTTTGTTTATTCATATACTCACCCCATATTAGCGCGGAAATACCATTACCTCTATAATCATGCCTTATCTACAGTGATGTAAGTAACTGAGTTAAAATAAACTGAGTTACTTAACGCAGTTACTTTAGAGGGTAACGAGTAATCTAATTACTTTTCCCCTCACAGTAACGCAGTTCCCATTACTTGGGCAGCGTTACCACAATTACATCTACCGCAACTAGATGGCAGTAGTGTAATTCTGGTGTCCTGACGAAAAAGTTCCCCCGCCGGATAAGGACCCCCTGTACTGCGCAGGCGCAGTGCTTGCGCAGTACGAAGGACTACGGAGATTACGAAAATTGCCGAACCTAAACAGCTCTGAGTGAACTCTACACCGCGCAGGCGCAGTTAACATGTAATTGTACAAGGCGATGCCGCACGCTCCCGATGCTCGTGCTACTCTGCAAGGGGCGTCTATTGTGTAACTAAGGGGCGGGTCTAGTATTACTGTAACCAAGGGGCGCATTTATTATTATTGTTATATATCGAGCTCTGCCCATTAATTTAACATTCGCCCTCTTCTGTAGCCATCCGCCCCTTACACAATATAATAGTAATAGACCCACCCCCTGCTTACACGCTATAACAGATCTGCCCCTTGGTTAGAGTAATAATAGAGCAGCCCCTTGGTTACGCGATATATAACAATAATAATAAATGCGCCCCTTTCTTACAGTAATACTAGACCCGCCCCTTAGTTACACGTATAGAATATTAAAAAAAAAGTCACAGTTACTTTGCTGCGTAACTAATTACTTTTCCAATGTAGTAACTGAGTTACTAACGCAATTACTTTTTGGGAGAAGTAATTTGTAACTTAACTAATTACTTTTTTTAAAGTAAGATGACCAACAACAGCTTTAGCAGGAAACAGTAATGTCACAATCTTGGTTGTGCAGTAAAGGAGAGATTTGTAATTCACCACATTAGTCAGGATTGCAAACCTTTTTTACAAGTAAAACAGTTTTTATATCCATATGTCCAACTCTGTTTTAAAGTTCCCTTTTAGGCTGAACAGTGAATTTTTCATGATGGGATTGAAGCTGGTATGCAAGTGGCTGCATGCAATTCACTGTCACGTGCTTTACAGATGCTCATTTCTGGCAGTAATAACAAGCGTTAGTGACGTTACTGCACAGTAACAGACCCAACTCGAAATTTCCGGATATTTACCCATGTTTCCTAAGTTTACACTGTATGGCTGTTCTTAATCACGTCATCAATAATGAACATGACAAAGATACCATCAAGTGACTGTCATTGTATCATATCCATGTACATTAATTATGACAAGTGATCTGTTGCTAATCTATCAAATAAAAAAAAGGCATTGGAAGCCTTCAATTACATCTTTTACTATGACGTTCATCATGTCTTTTACCAATCACAGCCATTTGTATCAGTCTGCTTTTTGGGTCAACATCCCCCCCCACTGATTTACTATCCAATGTGCAATGAAAAGAATTACAAAACTATCAGCAAAGTAAATCAGTTAAAATATAAGTATACTATATGGCCAACATGATATGCCTTATTATGTTCAGGTGCTTTCAGTGAAAGGAGTACAAAAATATTTTGAACATTTGTAAATCTCCATCATTATAGCAATAGTTTAAAGTGGATGTAAACCCAAATTTTTTTTTATTTTTTTTTATGTCATAATGTAGAGAATAAGATTTCCTTTAATTTGAGCCCAGTCTTACCACACTGGAGCTGGAGGGGAGGGGAGGGGAGAAGGATGTGAATTGTGAATTTTTTACACAGGATGTGCCTGTCTCAGGCTAGTACATGATATGTAAATCACCTGTCACTCACAGCAAGGTGGCGTTTTTGAAAAAGTTTTCAAGACTTTGTCAATATTTCTCTAACTGAACAATAAAAGAGGATTGCTCAGGCCTCGAGTAAATCTGTGTGGCAAGACTGGGCTCAAATGAAAGGAAATCTTATTCTCTACATTATGACATAACACTTTAAGGGGAAGTCCCCTTTCTGCTCTATCATAAATGTCTATTGTGCACAAAGCCAGGTCCATAATGACAAATCTGGTGCTGAGGGCCTCAAGTAGACTGTACAGGCCCCTTATCCCATCCTTATTGAACACCTTTAGAATAATTATTAACACAATTACTTGACTTAACAAATGGGCACAAATGCCAACCAACACACTCCAGAATCTCATGGCAAGCCTTCACAGAAGAGTGGAAAACAAAAAAGGATTGGGGCAGCAGCTCCATATTAATACTCATGGTTTTGTAATCTGTTGTCCAGCAAGCTCTTAAGGTGTATTGGTCAAATTTCCACAAACTTTTAGCCACATAGAGTATATAAGCTACGTCTTTAGCTGATGGACTGGAGTATAAACTAATATGGATTGCTTGTAAACCCTTACAATCCACTTTTTGCTACAGGTAAGCCTATAATAAGGCTTACCTGTAGCTACCCCCAGATATCTCCTAAACCTGCACGGTTTGGGAGATATCCCCTGTATCTGCATGTGCCGACTTCATTGGCACATGCGCACTGAAGCAACGCCACATACGTGCCGTTGCTTCAGTGAGTGTGCCGTTACCGGCAGCTCCCACACGCATGCGCAGTAGTGACGTCATTGCGGCTCCAGCCAATCACAGCGCCGGAGCCCGCGATACCCGGAAGTAACTCCGGGAGCGATGTCGCCGGCTGGTGCTGTGTATGGGTACCGAAGTGGGGGCTTCGTTCTCAGGTGAGTATTACATAATGAGCTAGTATGCATAGCATACTATTAAGCATAATGAGCTAGTATGCTATGCATACTAGCTCATTATGCCTTTGTCTTGCAGATCTTTTTTTATTTATTTTTTATACGTGGGTTTACAACCACTTTAATTCCATAGAAAAGCAACAGCCGTATAACCTCTTGTAATGTCTGTGGACTTTTTATAGTTAAAGTACTGAGCTGCTGGAGGACATTTTCATATTTGGATCCTTTGCTTAAAATTGTACAGATCAAATGATACACAGTGTCAGGTGAGGCAAAATGTGCCAGATGCATAGTTATGCGCTGAGGTAGAATATCTATTAGCCAAATTCATGCTAATGCGCGTCCTCGCACATGTCCGCCCGCATGCCCACCATTAGATTGGCTCCTTGTGGGCTATTTAAACATCACTGCTGCTGCACTAGCACTTTGCCTTATAGTCTACAGTGTTCTGCCAATCTGCTACCTGCTCCTGTGTCTGATCTTTTGTTGCCATCCTGATCTGTCTGACCACGCTTGAATTCTGCCTGAAATGACCCCTGGCTTGTCCTTTGACCATGTCTCTGCCTGCCTGCTTACTCTTGCCAACTCCAATCTGAACCAGACTACTCTCTTGCCGGCTGCTCTGTTCCTAACGTACCTGCTAGTTGCCTGACCCTGATCTGTGTCTTACCTGTGACCTGCAAAGGACCTACTGTCTGTAACCTGCCAGCTTGACCGGTGTCTGCTGCCTGTGACCTGCCAGACGTCTCATTTAAGGCTCTTGTGCCTTCTGTTCTTTACTAGGGCTACCGAAGTGGAGGTGCAAGAAAACGCTTCCCTCTCCATGTCAGGCTCTATCACCGGGTACGTGACACACATATACCGTATCTCACAAAAGTGAATACACCCCTCACATTTTTGTAAATATTTAATTATATCTTTTCATGTGACAAGACTGAAGAAATGACACTTTGCTACAATGTAAAGTAGTGAGTGTACAGCTTGTATAACAGTGTAAATTTGCTGTCCCCTCAAAATAACTCAACACACAGCCATTAATGTCTAAACCGCTGGCAACAAAAGTGAGTACACCCCTAAGTGAAAATGTCCAAGTGGCTCTCAGTGAGCCACTGAGAGCCTGAGTCAGTAGCTCCCGCCCCCTACTTGCTCACTGAAGCGCTGGGTATCATCTCCCTCCACACTTTACTCAGAATGACAGTGTGTACCTTCCATCCATGTTTGAGGGAGTTTAGGGGATTCATAACATCTGTAGGTGTCCTTTGGGGAAGAGAGTCAAAACATGAATTCCTCAGATTGGGACTTTAAACCGGTCCACAAACAGTTTGATGGTAAAAAAATATTCAAAATTTATTACACATTGATAATATAGAGCAACATGAACATGGGGATATACGCAACAAACAAAAATAATGGGAACAGAAATGGAAACCAGCTGCAAGGAAAAGCCCAGAGCTTTGTCAGACAGACAGAACTTCCAACGTGTTTCGAAAAAAAAATCTTCTTCAGGGACAGAGGGCTTGCAGGTTCCAGATCTGTAGCTTATATCCCAAATGTTGATGATCCACCCATAAAGACAAAGAACTCAAAAATGAAAAAAAAATTATGTCCGTCAGAACAGCGCACAAGCAACAGAGAACGTGAATGACATCAGCCAGGGGTCCGTATATTGTGGGATGGTCTTATTGTATAACTTAGTGGTATAACTCTATATAGACCGTAGCTCAGGGGCGGACTGACAAGTCGGTGACTCGGGCGCCGCCCGAGGGCCCGGGGCCATTAGGGGCCCGGACTCGGCCACATGAGGGGCCACTTGAAACGGCTGTATTACATGCCGCGATGCCGCTAACAATACTGCTAGCGGCCCGCGGCTCCCCGCCGGCCCCTCCTTCCCTCCCGTCCGTCCCAGGTGCTTCTACTGTATGCGTTGTGACGTCACCTGGGACGGACGGGAGGGAAGGAGGGGCCGGCGGGGAGCCGCGCGCCGCTAGCGGTATTCGCGGCATGTAATACAGCCGCTTCACTCGGCCGAGTCCGGGCCCCTAATGGAAGTAATGGAAGAGAAGAGAAGAGTGGAGGGGCCGGCGGGGAGCATCAGCATCAGTGAGTAAATTACCAGGGCAGGACCGCCACAAGTGATGATAAATTACCAGGGCAGGACCGCCACAGTGTCCCCTCAGCGTCACCCCAGCCCACAGTGTCCCCCCAGCGTCACCCCAGCCCACAGTGTCCCCCCAGCGTCACCCCAGCCCACAGTGTCCCCCCAGCGTCACCCCAGCCCACAGTGTCCCCCCAGCCCACAGTGTCCCCCAGCCCACAGTGTCCCCCCAGCGTCACCCCAGCCCACAGTGTCCCCCCAGCGTCACCCCAGCCCACAGTGTCCCCCCAGCCCACAGTGTCCCCCCAGCCCACAGTGTCCCCCCAGCCCACAGTGTCCCCCCAGCCCACAGTGTCCCCCCAGCGTCACCCCAGCCCACAGTGTCCCCCCCAGCGTCACCCCAGCCCACAGTGTCACCCCAGCCCACAGTGTCCCCCCAGCGTCACCCCAGCCCACAGTGTCCCCCCAGCGTCACCCCAGCCCACAGTGTCCCCCCAGCCCACAGTGTCCCCCCAGCCCACAGTGTCCCCCCAGCGTCACCCCAGCCCACAGTGTCCCCCCAGCGTCACCCCAGCCCACAGTGTCCCCCCAGCTTCCCCCAGCCCACAGTGCCCCGGGTCCCCCCAGCCCACAGTGTCCCACCAGCGTCACCCCAGCCCACAGTGTCACCCCAGCCCACAGTGTCACCCCAGCCCACAGTGTCCCCCCAGCGTCACCCCCAGCCCACAGTGTCCCCCCAGCGTCACCCCAGCCCACAGTGTCCCCTCAGCGTCACCCCAGCCCACAGTGTCACCCCAGCCCACAGTGTCCCCCCAGCGTCACCCCAGCCCACAGTGTCCCCCCAGCGTCACCCCAGCCCACAGTGTCCGCCCAGTGTCACCCCAGCCCACAGCGTCACCCCAGCCCACAGTGTCCCCCCAGTGTCCCCCCAGCCCACAGTGTCCCCCCAGCCCACAGTGTCCCCCCAGCGTCACCCCAGCCCACAGTGCCCCGGGTCCCCCCAGCCCACAGTGTCCCGGGTCCCCCCAGCCCACAGTGTCCCACCAGCGTCACCCCAGCCCACAGTGTCCCCCCAGCGTCACCCCAGCCCACAGTGTCACCCCAGCCCACAGTGTCCCCCTGTGTGCATGTCCCCCCCCTGTGCATGTCCCCCCCTGTGTGTGCGCTCTCCCTCCAGTGTCCCCCTGTGTGTGCGTGTCCCTCCCTGTGTGTGCGCTCTCCCTCCAGTTTCCCCCTGTGTGTGCGTGTCCCCCCCTGTGTGTGCGCTTTCCCTCCAGTGTCCCCCTGTGTGTGCGTGTCCCCCCCTGTGTGTGCACTCTCCCTCCAGTGTCCCCTGTGTGTGCGTGTCCCCCCCCTGTGTGTGCGCTCTCCCTCCAGTGTCCCCCTATGTGTGTGTGTCCCCCCCCTGTGTGTGCGCTCTCCCTCCAGTGTCCCCCTATGTGTGTGTGTCCCCCCCCTGTGTGTGCGCTCTCCCTCCAGTGTCCCCCTATGTGTGCGTGTCCCCCCCCTGTGTGTGCGCTCTCCCTCCAGTGTCCTCCTGTGTGTGCGTGTCCCCCCTGTGTGTGCGCTCTCCCTCCAGTGTCCTCCTGTGTGTGCGTGTCCCCCCCTGTGTGTGCGCTCTCCCTCCAGTGTCCCCCTGTGTGTGCGTGTCCCCCCCCCCCCCCTGTGTGTGCGCTCTCCCTCCAGTGTCCCCCTGTGTGTGCGCTCTCCCTCCAGTGTCCCCCTGTGTGTGCGTGTCCCCCCCCTGTGTGTGCGCTCTCCCTCCAGTGTCCCCCTGTGTGTGCGTGTCCCCCCCTGTGTCCCCCTGTGTGTGCGTGTGCCCCTGTGTGTGCTCTCTCCCTCCAGTGTCCCCCTGTGTGTGCCTGTCCCCCCCTGTGTGTGCGCTCTCCCTCCAGTGTCCCCTGTGTGTGCCTGTCCCCCCTGTGTGTGCGCTCTCCCTCCAGTGTCCCCCTGTGTGTGCCTGTCCCCCCCTGTGTGTGCGCTCTCCCTCCAGTGTCCCCCTGTGTGTGCGTGTCCCCCCCCTGTGTGTGTGCTCTCCCTCCAGTGTCCCCCTGTGTGTGCGTGTCCCCCCCCTGTGTGTGCGCTCTCCCTCCAGTGTCCCCCTGTGTGTGTGTGTGTCCCCCCCTGTGTGTGCGCTCTCCCTCCAGTGTCCCCCTGTGTGTGTGTGTGCCCCCCTGTGTGTGCACTCTCCCTCCAGTGTCCCCCTGTGTGTGTGTGCGTGTGTCCCCCTGTGTGTGCGCTCTCCCTCCAGTGTCCCCCTGTGTGTGTGTGTGCGTGTGTCCCCCTGTGTGTGCGCTCTCCCTCCAGTGTCCCCCTGTGTGTGTGTGCCTCCCTGTGTGTGCGCTCTCCCTCCAGTGTCCCCCTGTGTGTGTGTGTGTGCCCCCCTGTGTGTGCGCTCTCCCTCCAGTGTCCCCCTGTGTGTGTGTGCCCCCCTGTGTGTGCGCTCTCCCTCCAGTGTCCCCCTGTGTGTGTGTGTGTGTGCCCCCCTGTGTGTGCGCTCTCCCTCCAGTGTCCCCCTGTGTGTGTGTGCCCCCCTGTGTGTGCGCTCTCCCTCCAGTGTCCCCCTGTGTGTGTGTGCCCCCCTGTGTGTGCGCTCTCCCTCCAGTGTCCCCCTGTGTGTGTGTGTGCACTCTCCCTCCAGTGTCCCCCTGTGTGTGTGTGTGTGTGTGTGCCCCCCTGTGTGTGCACTCTCCCTCCAGTGTCCCCCTGTGTGTGTGTGCCCCCCCCCCTGTGTGTGCACTCTCCCTCCAGTGTCCCCCTGTGTGTGTGTGCCCCCCTGTGTGTGCACTCTCCCTCCAGTGTCCCCGTGTGTGTGTGTGTGTGTGCCCCCCTGTGTGTGCTCTCTCCCTCCAGTGTCCCCCTGTGTGCCCCCCTGTGTGTGCTCTCTCCCTCCAGTGTTCCCCTGTGTGTGTGTCCCCCCCCTGTGTGTGCGCTCTCCCTCCAGTGTCCCCCCCGTGTGTGTGCTCTCCCTCCAGTGTCCCCCCTGTGTGTGCGTGTCCCCCCCCCTGCGTGTGCGCTCTCCCTCCAGTGTCCCCCTGTGTGTGTGTGTGTGTGTGTGTGTGCGCATTCTCCCTCCAGTGTCCCCCTGTTTGTGCGTTCCCCCCCTACAGTGTCCACCATTGTGCTCTCCCTCCCCAGTGTGCCCCCCCCCCCAGTGTCCACCAGTGTGCTTTCTCCCCCCCGCCACAGACACAGACAGACAGACAGACAGACAGACAGACAGACAGACAGACAGACACACACAGACAGACACACAGACAGACACACAGACAGACACACAGACAGACACACAGACAGACAGACACACAGACAGACAGACAGACAGACAGACACACAGACAGACAGACACACAGACAGACACACAGACAGACACACAGACAGACAGACACACAGACAGACACACAGACAGACAGACCCACACAATCCCCCTGTTTGCTCTCCCTCCCCCCGTGTCTCCCTGTACAGGTGTGGCTTGAGTGTGGGGACCAAGGGGGCCCCATGATCTTCTATTGCCCGGGGGCCCCATGAGTTGTCAGTCCGCCCCTGCCGTAGCTATAGAGAAGAGATAGCAGGTCCGGTTGATAGAGAGCGTTTTCAAAAGTTATTAAACCATCTAGAACATCAAGGGTTATGCACATACGTACACATACGTACACACGATCGGAAATTCGGCCAGCAAAAGACAGATGAGAGCTTTTGGTCAGAAAATGCGACCATGTGTATGCTTCAAAAGATTGAGAGCAGGTTCTCAATTTTTCGTTCGGAAAAGTTCCGATCGGAAATTCCGATCGTCTGTAGCAATTCCGATGTGCAAAATTCCTACGCATACTCAGAAACAATTTGACGCATGCTTGGAAGCATTGAACTTATTTTTCTCGGTTCGTCGTAGTGTTGTACGTCACTACGTTCTTGACGCTCGAAAGTTCAGCGAACTTTTGGGTGACCGTGTGTATGTAAGCCAAGCTTGAGCGGAATTCCGTCGGAAAAACCATCCAAGTTTTTTCCAACTGAAAATCTGCTCGTGCGTACGCTGCATTAGAGATGGTTGTATCCATCAGTCAGATATCTGGATGTGCCTTATTAAAGTTGGAGTCAAAAATGATGCAGCTGGTGGTGTCTGGCAAGGTAGAGCAGAGACCCATTGGAGTACAAATGTTCAAGTATGATTATTTACCATAAAAAGATCTAGTATAACTGGGTATTGAGTTGAGTGTCACAATATGCTTTTTTCCTGTATGGGTGTATAGCTGGATGCAATCTCTCTTCTTTCTTTTTTTTCTCATATATTTTTATACTATTACCTTTTTTGTTGACCTGTACCTTTGTGAGTCAGTACATTTCCGCCTCTCCTGTTGGCAGAATCAGGATGGCGCCTTTCAGGCTGTCCCTCGGTACATTGCTTGTCTTCAACAATGCTATGTTATTAACTACCCTATTCCTTTTCTTTTTCTTTCCCTCCCTTTTAGAGACTATTATACAGATACACTTCCCCTTATTGTATACTCCTGAAGAAGCGGCCAGTCCGCGAAACATGTTGAGTGCCATCTTGTAACAGTTTGAATTTCACTATATTGCTTCTAAACAGGAACCAATAATTATGTGTTGCACTGTGCAATTATAAGGAAAATTCTGTATCGCAATATTGTCTCTTGATTTTAATTGCCCTTGTCTCCTTTTTCATTTATTGTATAAATTTGTACCATTTTGTTGTGTAATAAATCTTTATATATTTTTCTATACACACTGCTTTGTGAGTCCTTACCCGTACCATAAAAGTCCATAGTTGCCTCAATTGTTCTGCCATCCCCATTTCCTTCATAGTTGAGTGATGGTTGAGTGTGTATGAGGAGAGAGAGGAGGAGAGTCTTGTGGACTAGAAAGGGGGCACCCCATAATTGGGTGTTGGGTGTGCAGCAACAACAAGTCCATAGAAAAAGCATGGAACATCCTTCATAGGAAACATTTGGCAAACAATTTAAAAAGAATCAATTTGCCCTATGCAAATGGTGAATTTTAAATTCGGATCAGAACCATTGGCATTCAATGGCTTGCCATGCTAAGCTTTACCTGAGCTTCAGGAAATGGTAGTCTCAGGCTTCAGGGCGAAACAGTCATTCTGCATGGGGAAAGTTACAGAACCAAGGACTGGCTGCGTGGATAAAGAACTCATGTGCAGACACATAAAATAAACTCAAGGTTGTAATATCTTTGTACTAATAGCAATTCTCGGAAATTACCCCCAAAGCACTTCCTTTTGTATTTTTTATGTATAATACTTTTAAAGAACAAGCAAAAACACGATTAGCTTTTTTATATTATATTGTAAAATATACACCTTTGTGACAGCTGCGCATTTTACATACGTCATATTGTTCGCTGCTAATCTTGAACTAACTGGAAGCCGCACAGCTACGTGCAGCCTTCAGAAGAGAGAGCCTTGGCCCACACACACTGCACTGACAACCAAGAGCCATTTTAAGTCGTAAACAAATTTACAGTAATATCACCTTCTCCGCTTATGTATGACTCATGTATGAGCGTGTCTACTGTATACAGGTACTGACTGGGAAGGAGTGGTGCTCAGATATGTTATCTGTTTACTGAGACATTAATAAAAGTTCTTTATCAGTTATGATGATGCGATCTTACTTCTTACTAAACTACTGTCTGCAATGATATACACCTATTTTAACCACTTTAGAAAAAGAATTGAGCGCACAATGGTTAGCTTTTTTTTGCTCAAACTATAAAGTTTATCAAAACCCAAAAATAAAAATGTAATATATTGCAGTCCTTTGCTGTGGTGGCTGCATTGGTTTTTTTTTTTTTTTAAGGCCTTTTTCCTTTTTTTTTTCACTAAGTAATTCTGTCAAGAAAACGCTCTTTGTCCCTGGGTGGCTGCAATCACACACTCCACTGTATCTATGGAAAAATCCATGGTCCTCACACAGCCTGGACAAACAGCGGAAGTAAACCCATCCATTTACCAGTTTCCAAAAAACAGTTTCATTTCCGGCGTGTGCCAGAAATGTAACACTCCCATTGGTTGTGCTCTCAACCAAACTGTCAAACCATCCAATGGCTGGTGTCATAACTGATAACATGTGCAGCATCATGGCAGTTGTAGATTAAACAGAGGCAAAGAGGGCAGCTTCCTTGGCTGAAAACGATAGGCAGGTTTACTTACACTTTAAGGCTGGGTTCACACTATGTGCGGAGCTCGCAGCAGGGGGTCCGGTGTGTCCCTGTTCACCGTTTCAGGCTGGGTTTACACGTTTTTTGCGAATTGGATGTGGGTTTCCCCGCATCCAATTTGCATGACAGGAGATTGTGACTGGCTCTCAATGGAACCGGTTCACACATCTCCACAGCGGCCGCGGAGCGCACTGCAGAAGACTCCTGTGCGTCTTTGGCCCCGTTTCAGGTCCGAATTCAGCCAAAAATTCGGACCTAATTCAGACCTGAAACAGTTAACAGGGATGCAAGCCGTGCCTCACCCAGTGTGAACCCAGCCTCAGGGGTGAATCAGGTTCAAATTTGTGCCTGAATTCAGACCTGAAATGGAGCCAAAGACGCACAGGACCCTTCTGCTGTGCGCTCCGTGGCTGCCCCAGAGCTAAGTGAACCGGCTCCATTGCGAGTCAGTCACACTCTCCTGTCATGCAAATTGGATGCTGGGAAACCCACATTCAATTTGCATAAGTGTGAACCCAGTCTTGAAGGGGTTGTAAACCCTCGTGTTTTTTCACCTTAATGCATTCTATGCATTAAGGTGAAAAACCTTTTCTCATGCTGCTGCAGCCCCCCAGACACCCCGTTTTACTTACCTGAGCCCTGTATTTCTCGGCCCGGGGACTAGCACACCAGCTATGGCTGGTATCTCGTGTCCTGATTGGATAGATTGATAGCAGTGCAGCCATTGGCTCCCGCTGCTGTCAATCAAATCCAATGACACGGGCACCGGGGGGTGGGGCAGAGTCCTTCATTCTGTGTCAATAGACACAAAAGCAGGACAGATTGGGGGTGAGAGCACAGGTCAGTAGTGTATCCCACAGACATATGATCACCCCCTGATCCCATATGTATTGGCTTAATTAGACAACAATGCTCATGATGTAATGCTGGCCATACACAGCTCGAATTTTGGACAATTCACAGGAATTTCATTCTTCCTAAGGCCCCTTTCACACCAATCAGTTTCTCTTCTGTTTTTGCCTTACCAAATGTGGAAGAAAAATTAATCCAGTCAGTTGCGTTTTTAAAAGACCTGCATGCTGCTATTTTGGTGCAAGAATTGGCGTGGAAAAAAAAAGATCAAAAATGCACCTCCCCATTGAAAAGAATTAAAAACGCATTAAAAGTGCCCCTATGGTTTTGTTTTTGGTGTGTTTTTTGAGTCACGTGTCCTTTTTTCACAGGTGCAAAACGCACCGGAAATATGGCAAAAACACCTTCGCGTTTTTACGGCATTTTTGCAATGGAGCAGTGTGAAAGCAGAATAGGCAGAGGTTATTTCTCTGCTTGGTCTGGGGGTAGTCACTGTTCTTACTGTTTTGTTGAGGAATGTGAAAAGATAGCGCTAGACCTGAAGGGTTATCTTACTAGTATTGTTATCTTAGGGTATTGATGTTGGTGTAAATGATCTGGTTCCCGAGCAGGCAGCTTCTACACTCCAGAGGATCTCCACAGTCTCCTTGACTTGAAGTGTAATGTAACGAGAATTGAGATTGAAGCGCCACACCACTGCTAGGAGGTCCAGATACAACTTTATTTCCATTAAAAGTCAGGGCTACATTTCTGACTTGGATTGTACCCCTGACTTTAATGGAATAAAGTTGTATCTGGACCTCTTACTATTTAAGCGCACAGTTGTCCCCTTGCACATTCCTTACAGTTTCCGCCTTCTAGATACATTGCTTTTTTCCTCATCCTGCGCCGACACCTCCGAGTTGGAACCTCTGGGCACCACCCATGGAAACCTGGTTGAGAAACTCTGCTATAAGGTAACCCTTATAAATATCTCTGATCTTTATTTTACTAATATCCATGGTCACAGTTGGTATGCAGACCCAGTAGCTCAAAAGCATAGATTTCAACAATAAGGTCCCGAAAACAAAAAATAACTTGTCATTTTGTTTTTGGTTAGATGGCCCTTTAACTATAAACTTGGACCACAGAATTGTAAGACAGCTATGCCAGGTACTGGGTTACTGTTTTACCAAAAGCAATTAATACAGATTATCAAGGGTCACATGCAGAAGTAACAATGGGGTGATTTATTATGAGCCAAGAGACAGGGCCAGGTTTGTGGGTTACTTCAATGCATGTTAACCAAACAACCTTTGGAAGAATACGGGAATGACATTTGGTTCAACTCAGAAATGACGTAGGTTAGGCTAGCGGTAAGGGCACTATAGGGATACACCTCTATAAGGCAATGACTTGCCAGGGTTGTCGAAGTTCATAAACTGATGTGTTCATTTTCAGTAAACTGATCACAGTTTTCTAAATACTTTCACCCTTGCTTTACCTTTTAAATGTCAATCAATTTAATCCTTTAAACTGAAGCATTATTTTTCTTCAATTGCGTACTTTTCAAGTCACAACATATTCTGTAATTGTGCAGTTCTGTGGAAATCTTAAGATCCTACAGTATACTTCTACTATACCTCTAATTCAGTTCATTGTCTCATTAGGAAAGAAAATGATTGTAAAGGTTTGTTCAAAAACTGGAGTGTGGTGAGAAAGTGTTAACCACTTAAGGACCAAGCTTCTTTCTGAGATTTGTTGTTTACAAGTTAAAAGTTTTTTTTGCTAGAAAATTACTTAGAACCCCCAAACATTATACATTTTTTTTCTTACACCCTAGAGAATAAAATGGCGGTCGTTGCGCGGCAGTCTTACAAGCACACTTTTTTGGGAAAAAATACACTTTTTTGAATTAAAAAATAAGACAACAGTAAAGTTAGCCCAATTTTTTTTATTTTGTAAAAGATAATGTTACGCCGAGTAAATTGATACCCAACGTGTCACGCTTTAAAATTGCGCCCGTTCGTGGAACGGCGTCAAACTTTTACCCTTAAAAATCTCCATAGGCGACGTTTAATAAATTCTACAGGTTGCATATTTTAAGTTACAGAGGTGGTCTAGGGCTAGAATAATGGCTCTCACTCTACCGATCGCGGCGATACCTCACGTGTGTGGTTTGAACACCGTTTTCATATGTGGGCGCTACTCACGCATGCGTTCGCTTCTGCAAGCGAGCTCGGCGGGACAGGGGTGCGTTTAAAAAAATATATTTTCTTATTTATTTTACCTTTTATTTTTTATTTTTACACTGTTCTTTTAAAAAAAAAATGTTGTCACTTTTATTCTTATTACAAGGAATGTAAACATCCCTTGGAAAAAAAAAAGCATGACAGGACCTCTTAAATATGAGATCTGGGGTCAAAAAGACCTCAGATCTCATATTTACACTATAATGCAACAAAAAAAAATAAAAATAATAAGTCCCTGTAAGAGCTATGGGCGGAAGTGAAGTTTTGACGTCGCTATCACCCTGCAATTGTATGGAGACGAGTGAGGGGAAGATGGCCCACCCATCTCCATACCAGGAAGGACCCGATCACCTCCGCTGCTACCAACGGCTGCGGTAAGCGGCAGAGGGCACCGGAGAGTGGCGGGAGGGGGGGCCTCCTTCTCCCGCTATTGATAAAAGTGATCTTGCGGCGAATCTGCCACAGAGACCACTTTTTTTGGAAACCGGACCGCCCGCTGAAGAAGAGGATACCAGGGTTATGGCAGCTAGCTGCTGCCATAACAACGATATTCCTCTTCAAAAATAGGACGTATATCGGCATGCGGTGGTCCGGAAGTGGTTAAAAGGGTCAGACTACTCAGAAGTGATATTTTAGTGATAAGTGGATGCTGGGGGGCTGAGTCCCCCAATAGAGATGTGAACCACAATACCACATTTAACTATGATCAGTGATGGGTGAATCTGCCTAGATTTGGTGAAAAAAGCATGGGAAACTGGGTACTGTCAAAAGGGACATAAATCAATGCAAAAATATAAAAAAGAAAAGAGCGGATGACATCATGATTTCCACCTCAGCCAATCAGAAGAAGCTTTGTATTCATTGCTAAAAACACAGGGCTTCTCCTGAATGGCAGAGAAGCACTCATGATGACTTTTTTTAAATTCTGGCAGCAGATGTGAAATCCTCCTTACTGCTGGAACACAGCACCACTTACTATATGTAGCTAATGCTGCTACAGTACTTTTCCGCGCACACAGCGTCCACATAGTTTGTTTGGACAACCTTAGACCAAATGAACTATTTAAAGTAAAATGAAAGCTGGAATTATACGTTGTGCTTTACATCAATCAAAAAATAACATGAAAGACAAAAAAAGCCCCTAATAATAACAAAAAACCCAAAGAGCTAGCAATCAAAGTTAAAGTACATTTTTCTAACCTACCCTATTCTTTCCCTATGCAGTTTTTCAGCTTTCCCTGGGCTTTGCATATACTTACTTTTATAATGAGGGAGACTGGCTTATCAAGAAGCCCCATTGCTGACCTTTCTTAAGCCCCATACACACGGTCGGATTATCCGAGGACCAGGTCCGTCGGATCATGTCCGTCGTACTTTGTCCGATGTTGGTTTTGCGTACACACGGTCGGACAAAGTTGTCGGAAAATCCGATCATTCTGAACGTGGTTACGTTTGTTGCCTACGACGGGACTACGTAGAGGCTAGTAGCCAATAGCTTTGGTCTTGTAATGTGATCTGAGCATGCGTAGCACTTTGTCCGTCGGAATTCTCTACACACGATCGGATTTGGTGTGATCGGACCGTGTTGTCGGCAAATCTATCCAGCAGGAGATAGGACTTTGTCCGTCGGACAATCCGACGTACACTGTCCGATGGTGCATACACACGGTCGGATTTTTCGACAACATTGTCCGATCGGACAGAATCCATGTGAAAATCCGACCGTGTGTATGGGGCTTAAGCCTGCTGGACATAGTTTGTAGGCCATGCAGAGCAATATTGACAATTGGCTGAAAGGCTGGGTGGACTTCCAAAATTTCCAAAATGGGGGGCTGCCAAACACAGGGAAAAAAAAATTCTTAGACAACAAAATTACTTTTTTGACACTCCCGAGACAGGACTCCAAACATTTTTTTACAACAGATAAAAAAAAAATCTGAAGACAAAAACTACACTTGTACAATATTGCCTCCATATATTTGCAAATGCCAAATCATCCACTGCTGGGGAAGTCCTGGGTTCCTTGACATGTTTCACAGAAAATATTGCTTCCTTAGGTGGATGTAGGTATCACAACAAAGAATGTAAAAAGCAGCTACAGGCGTGACAACTAGTTTGCATCCAAGAAATACAGTTGTCCTGTATCCACCTGAGGAAGCGGTATTTTCCACAAAACATATTGAGGAACCCTGTTTCTTCAGAAGGATAGAGGAGAACTATGCTTCTTGGATGCAAACTAGTTGTCACGCCTGTAGCTGCTTTTTACATTCCTTGTTGTGATATCTCCTGAAGAAGCCCTAATATCTACAATGCTACTTTTACTATCTTGCTTGTTCAAGTCCTTCTCCTTGGGCTGACATCCAGTTCCAAGGTGCTAGCTCACTAATGATTGAAACCCCACACTTGGCTAGATATATTATACTTAGGGATGGTCCCGATGTTTGTGTCGAACGTAAGTTCGACTCGAAACATCGGGTGTTCGCCTGTTCGCCGGATAGCAAACAATTTGGGGTGTTCGCGGAAAATTCGAAAGCCGCGGAACGCCCTTTAAAAGTCTATGGGAGAAATCAAAAGTGCTAATTTTAAAGGCTTATATGCATGGCTTTGTCATAAAAAGTGTTTGGGGACCTGGGTCCTGTTTTAAAAGCCGCAGTTTTTTCGGGAGCAGTGATTTTCAATATGCTTAAAGTGAAACAATAAAAGTGTAATATTCCTTTAAATTTCATACCTGGAGGTGTCTATAGTATGCCTATAAAGTGGGGCATGTTTCCCGTATTTAGAACAGTCCAAAAGCAAAATGACATTTCTAAAGGAAAAAAAGTAGTTTAAAAGTACTCGCGGCTATAATGAATTGTCAGTCCCGGCAATACAAATAAAAGTTCATTGATAAAATGCATGGGTGTCCCCCCAAATTCCATACTAGGCCCTTCAGGCCTGGTATGAATATTAAGGGGAACCCCATGCCAATTTAAAAAAAAAAATGGCGTGGGGGTCCCCCTCACAAGGGTCTGGTATAGATTTTAAGGGGAACCCTGCACCAAAAAAAATCCATACCAGACCCTTATCCGAGCACGCAACCTGGCAGGCTGCAAGAAAAGAGGGGGGGACGAGAGAGCGCCCCCCCTCCTGAACCTTACCAGGCCACATGCCCTCAACATTGGGAGGGTGCTTTGGGGTAGCCCCCCAAAGCACCTTGTCCCCATGTTGATGAGGAGAAGGGCCGCATCCCCACAACACTTGCCCGGTGGCTGTGGGGGTCTGCGGGCGGGGGGCTTATTGGAATCTGGAAGCCCCCTTTAACAAGGGTCCCCCAGATCCCGCCCCCCATGTGAAATGGTAAGGGGGTACCCGTACCATTTTGCAAAAAATGTGAGAAAATGGTAAAAAAAAGACAATACACGCTTGGGACAAATCCTTTATTAAAAAAATAAAAAAATAAAACTGTCCCACGAAGTCTTCTTCTTGTTCTTCTTCTTCTCTCGCTCCGACGGACCGAAAAAATTTAAATAAAATAAAAAAGCCGCCTACTATCTGCATCCATGGGGCGCGCCCGCCATAATGACGGGCCTTTCAGGTGACAGTTCTTTTATAACTGAGGGCGGGGCCACGCGATGACATTGCGGGGTGACCCCACCCCCCTTTGACACTACGGGGACATCCCTATGGCTTTCCCGTAGCGTCAGAGGGGGCGGGGTCTCTCGGTTACATAACCGAGTGACCCCGCCCCTTTAACGCTACGGGAAAGCCATAGGGATGTCCCAGTGCTTTAGAGGGGGTGGGGCCACCTGGTTACGTAACCAAGTGACCCCGCCCCCTCTGACGCTACGGGAAAGCCATAGGGATGTCCCGTGCGTCAGAGGGGGGCGGGGTCACCCAGCGATGTCATCGCGTGGCCCCACCCTCAGTTATGAAAGAACTGTCACCTGAGAGGCCCGTCATTACTGCAGGTGCCTCCCATGGAGGCAGATCATAGGTGGCTTGCGGCTTTTTTTTTTCTTTTTTCGTTCCGTCAGAGCGAGAGAAGAAAAACAAGACTTCGTGGGACAGTTTTATTTTTTTATTTTTTTAATAAAGGACTTGTCCCAAGGCATGTATTGTCTTTTTTTTTTTTTTACCATTTTCACAAATGTAATTGCCAGACCATTGTTCCTAATTTTTACTGACAGTCTACTGACTGGAATGGTACCAGATGATTGGAGAAAAGCCAATGTAGCACCAATATTTTAAAAAGGGCCCAAAATACATCCCTGGGAATTTCAGACCAATTAGCCTAACATCAATAGTATGCAAGCTCTTGGAGGGGAAGATAAGGGACTATATACATGATTTTAGTAATGAGAACAGTATCATTTGCAGTAATTAGCATGGATTCATGAAGAATCGTTCTTTCCAAACCAATCTATTAACCTTCTATGAGGAGGTGAGATGTGGTGTATCTGTTTTTTTCCAAAAGCATTTGACACAGTTCTCCATAAATGTTTACTGTACAAAATAAGGTTTGTTGGCATGGACCACAGGGTGAGTACATGGATTGAAAACTGGCTACAAGGGTGAGTTCAGAGGGTGGTGATAAATGGGGAGTACTCGGAAATGGTCAGGGGTGGGTAGTGTGGTCCCCCAGGGTTCTGTGCTGGGACCAATCCTACCAATCCTATTTAATTTGTTCATAAATTTGCAGACGATACTAAGCTAAGCAGGGCAATAACTTCTCTGCAGGATGTGGAAACCTTGCAAAAAGATCATAACAAATTAATGGGGTGGGCAACTACACGGCAAATGAGGTTTAATGTAGAAAAATTTAAAATAATGCATTTGGGTGGCAAAAATATGAATGCAATCTATACACTGGGGGGAGAACCTCTGGGGGAATCTAGGATGGAAAAGGACCTGGGGGTCCTAGTAGATGATAGGCTCAGCAATGGCATGCAATGCCAAGCTGCTGCTAACAAAGCAAACAGAATATTGGCATGCATTAAAAAGGGGATCAACTCCAGAGATAAAACGATAATTCTCCCACTCTACAAGACTCTGGTCTGGCCGCACCTAGAGTATCCTATCCAGTTCTGGGCACCAGTCCTCTGGAAGGATGTACTGGAAATGGAGAGAGTACAAACAAGGGCAACTAAGCTAATAAAGGGTCTGGAGGATATTAGTTATGAGGAAAGGTTGCGAGCACTGAACTTATTCTCTCTGGAGAAGAGACGCTTGAGAGGGGATATGATTTCAATTTACAAATACCGTACTGGTGACCCCACAATAGGGATAAAACTTTTTTGGCAGAAGGGAGTTTAACAAGACATGTTAAAGGCCACTCATTAAAATTAGAGGGAAAAAGGTTTAACCTTAAACTATGTAGAGGGTTCTTTACTGTAAGAGCGGCAAGGATGTGGAATTCCTTTCCACAGGTGGTGGTATCAGCGGGGGGCATTGATAGGTTCAAAAAACTATTAGATAAGCACCTGAACGACCACAAAATACAGGGATATACAATGTAATACTGACATATAATCACACACATAGGTTGGACTTGATGGACTTGTGTCTTTTTTCAACCTCACCTAACATTATTGAGCAAGAAAAAGTTATGAACAAAAAAGGCAAATCCCTGAGTGAGTAGTTATGAAGTTATAGGAAGCCTATAGCTATAGGGTTCTTAGTTTTTACAGGATTTCCCCATTTCCCTGATTTCAGAGCTACTAGAATTATCTGTTTACTGATTTAGACTATATTACCAAAATTATTGGGGCACATGAACTTTAATGGCATCCCAGTCTTAGTCCGTAGGGTTCAATACTGAGTTGGCCCACCCCTTGCAGCTATAACACCTTCAACTATTCTGGGAAGGCTGTCCACAAGGTTTGGGGTTAGGGAATGTTTGACGATTTTTCCAGAAGCGCATTTGTGAGGTCAGGCACTGATGTGGACAAGAAGGCCTGGCTCGCAGTATCCACTCTAATTCATCCCAAAGGTGTTCTATCGGGTTCAGGACTCTGTGCAGGCCAGTCATGTTTCTCCACCCCAAACTCACTCATCCATGTCTTTATGGACCTTGCTTTGTGCACTGGTCCAAATCATTTGGTGGAGAGGGGATTATGGGGCGGGGTTGTTTTTCAGGGGTTGGGCTTGGCCCCTTTGTTTCAGTGAAGGGATCTCTTAAGGCGTCAGTATACCAAGACATTTTGGACAATTTCATGCTCCCAACTTTGTGGGAACAGTTTGGAGATGGCCCCTTCCTGTTCCAACATGACTGCGCATCAGTGCACAAACAAGGTCCATAAAGATTTAAATGAGCGAGTTTGGGATGGAGGAACTTGACTGGCCTGCACAGAGTCCTGTTCTCAACCCGATAGAACACAATTGGGATGAATTAGAGCGAAGACTATGAGCCAGGGCTTTTCATCCAACATCAGTGCCTGACCTCACAAATGTGATTCTGGAAGAATGGTCAAACATTCCCATAGACACACTCCTAAACCTTGTGGACAACCTTCCCAGAAGAGTTGAAGCTGTTATAGCTGCAAAGGGTGGGCCAACTCAATATTGAACACTGCGGACTAATGCCCCGTACACGCGGTCGGAAATTCCGAAGGAAAATGTCCGATTGGACCATGTTGTTGAAAAAATCCGACCGTGTGTGGGCTCCATCTGACTTTTTCTGTCGGAACCTCCGACGAAAAAAAATTGAGATCCTGCTCTCAAATTTTCCGACAACAAAATCCGATCTGATGTTTTCCGATCGTGTGTAGAGAATTCCGACGGACAAAGTGCCACGCATGCTCAGATCAAATTAGGAGACCAAACCTATTGGCTAATAGCCTCTACGTAGTTCAGTCGTAGGCAACGAATGTCACCACTTTCAGAATGGTCAGATTTTCCGACAACTTTGTCCGACCGTGTGTATGCAACACCAGTGTCGGACAGAATCCGTCGGAAAAAATCAGACGGATTTTGTGGTCGGAATTTCCGACCGTGTGTACGGGGCATAAGACTGGGATGCCATTAAAGTTCATGTGCGTGTAAAGGCAGGTGTCCCAATACTTTTGGTAATATAGTGTATGTTACATAGATTGAAAAACAACTGAGTTTTGCATTACACAGCGATATCTTCAGGATGTTATGTTGTAGCCTCTAGGCCTATTTCAGAAGTTCTTTGTCATTTAAAAATATTTTAAATACCAAAAACTGATAATCACTCTGCAGACGTAGAGAACATTTGAGGATATACGTCCCATTCTTCTAGTTGTTGGGCTGAAAACATTTCCCTACGGCAATACTAGACCAAACTGCTTCCTTAACGACTCTATAAATTAGACAACAGAGGAAGGGGGATGACAGAGCAGACATTTGTACACTTGTTGGTACAAACATGACGTGTTTGTGGTCACTTCCATATAAGGACAAACGTTAGGAAAAAACACGGAATGCGTCATGTCCAATAAAATATATACATCCCCAGATCTGGATTTAACAAGATCTGGCAAACCAAAGATCAGTATCAATGACTTTGAGTAATTACCAACCATTAAATCGCATGTTAGTGCATTTCATAAAGCCCAACTCCTCCCTTCCCCAGTCATTTTGTTCGTTTTTGAATAGATTGGGAAAGAGTTTTCCTTACTTCCTTTCCCTTTAATGCCTGTACATGAAACTGCGGGTGTGAGTGTTGGGGAGGAAGACATGGCACACTTAGAAATAAAAACTTTATTAGGCATTCCAACCCTTCTTCACTTTTTTTTACTGTTGAAAACATCCCATCACTTCCTGTCCTGACAATATAGAAACCTGATCGGGCCAAAACAAAATTAAACTGGAATTGGGCTTTAAAGCTCAATAGAAGCCTTATGCTGCGTACACACGACCGGACTTTTCAACAGCAAAGGTCCGACGGAACGAATCAGACAATTCGATCGTGTGTGGGCTTCATCCGACTTTTGCTGTCGAAAAATCAGACGGACTTTAGAAATAGAACATGTTTCAAAATTTTCCGCCGGAGCTCTGCCAGTTCGAACCAGTTCCTATCGAGAAATCCATTCGTCTGTATGCTAGTCCGACGGATGAAAAACAATGCTAGGGCAGCTATTGGCTACTGGCTACGAACTTCCTTATTCTAGTCCGGTCGTACGTCATCATGTTCGAATCCGGCGGACTTTGGTGTGATTGTGTGTGTCCAAGTCCGTTCGTTAGGAAAGTATGTCGGAAGTCCGCCGAAAGTCTGTCGCAAAAACCGTCTGACCTTTGCTGTCGAAAAGTGCGGTCGTGTGTATTACTTTTACCATTACTTTTTGCTTATAGTCAGGGTCCCATAAGAAAAGGTATTTTGCATTATTATTATTTTTGTGTTTACCTGAATTTAACCACTTCAACACTGGGCACTTTTACCCCCTTCCTTTCTTCCTTCCTGCCTGCTGTCCTACTTATGCCCTGTACACACAGTCAGATTTTCCGGCGTGAACTGTTTGATAGGAGCTTGTTGTCGCAAATTCCGACCGTGTGTAGGCTCCATCGACATTTACCGTCGGAATTTCTGACAAACTAAATTTGAGATCTGGATCTCAAATTTTCCGACAACAAAATCCGTTGTCGGAAATTCCGATCGTGTGTACACAATTCCGACGGACAAAGTTCCACGCATGCTCGGAATCAAGCAGAAGATTGGCTTCAATTTTCTCGGCTCGTCATACGTGTTGTACATCACTGCGTTCTTGACGTTCGGAATTTCCGTCAAGATTTGTGTCACTGTGTGTATGCAAGACAAGTTTGAGCCAACATCCGTCGGAAAAAATCCATGGATTTTGTTGTCGGAATGTGCGATCGTGAGTACGAGGTATTTGAATGACAATTGTGCGATCGTGCAACACTGTACCCATAAGACATTTTTATAATTTTTTTTTTTCACACAAATATAGCTTTCCTGACGCACCATGGCAGCACACACATTGGGTTGTGACTCCGCCTCCACAACCTGATAGGACTGGTTAGCTATAAGATTCGAAGAGGAGTCCACCGTTGCATTCTCCTTTTTTTCCTCACCTGATAGTCGATCGTTTTTGATCAGGAAGGATCGGTTAGAATATGGGACCCCCCTTACCGCTTCGCCCCACTAGGTTCAGCCTCTCCTAGCTGGAAGCCCTATCTGTACAGTCTCTAAATGAGCTAAAACGAAGGGAAGCCCCACTCTGGTGGTCTCAGGGGCTAAAAAAGAACATGGAAGATGCCTGACAAACCTTAAACAGGTTTTACATGGTATGCAGTGGTCATCCCGTTTTTTTCCTTTACTCTTACCTCCTCTATTGTGTACACATACCTGCTATGTTACCCCCGCGTCCTGTGTCTTAAATCCCCCCCTTTTTCGGCCGCGCTGGGCCTTGTAGTGCCTCGGCCGGGTTGCCTCCTCCATCATGGCGGCCGCACAGTACTCCCTCGGCGCTCAGGAAGTGACACGAGTGCTATCCCCCTATCTGCCAGCTTCCAAAATGGCGCCGAGCGTCGCGGACCGCTACGGCGCATGCGCGGCAGTGACGTCATCACTCCCGCGACGGCGGAAAATTTAAAAAGGCAATCTGAGCCTTTTACAATGACATGCTGCAAACAACATAGGTTTTTCTCCCCAAAGAACGCTGTCCCGTTGGCCATACATCATAGAGCTTCTACAGCATTACCCTCAGTCTCTGGTAAGCAGTACCTTATTTTTCTATCTCTTAACACCAGCACCTGCTGCTTACTCTGCAATGCATTTTTTATTTAAAAAAAAAAACAACACACATACACCTTTCACCCTCTCAGGTATACCTTACTTTTCCTATGGAGGCCACTGCTCCAGCAGACCAGCCGCGAACTACAAGGTAAGGGGGCAACATGACTAGGTAAGTAAGAAGAGGAGAAAAAGAGAGCATTGCCACTAACGCCATTTTTTCTCTGGCAGTTCCGGCAGATCATCGGGGTCATCGCATTCTAAAAGGAAAGAGCGCGCCCCCTCAAGGCATTCACACTCCCATAGGAGTCGGTCAAGATCCTCTCACCACAGAAGCTCATCTTCTGCTCACCCACAGCGCGACGGAGGACATACACGTCCCGCGCCTAACACCTGTTGGGTTTGCGGAGCGCAAGCCCTACCAGGCAAATTAGCATGCCAAGCCTGTTTGGAGGAAGCAACCCGTGACAAGGAGTCCGATGCAAGAGAGGCATCGAATATAATAAGGGAATCGGTGAAGGAATCAATCATGCAAGTAGCAGCCTACGAGCCGGTTGGGCCTGCTAATTCAGCCTCTACCTCCTATTCCCAGCAAGAACAGGAAGATTCCCCAGAGGAAGACGAAGGGTTACCACCCACGGCCTTTGACTTCGCGTTGATAGAACCGTTCGCAAAATCGGTAAAAGACGCGATTGGATGGGAGGAGCAGGGGGAATCCCCTCCTAAACTAAGAAAATACTTTCCAAACCTCAAGAAGGACCCGGAAACATTCCCATTCATTGAGGAACTCGATGAACTCATAAAGGATGAGTGGCAGAAACCAGACAAGAAATCAGGGCTAAACAACAGGCTAAGCAAGCTCTACCCGCTGAAAGAAACGATGGTTAGTCCCCTCATTTCGGCCCCGATAGTGGATTCCTCACTTATGCGATTAGCACGCCACGTAACCCTGCCAATAGAGGACGCAGTAACATTTAAGGATGTAATGGACCGCAAGATAGATCTTGACCTTAAAAAGACCTATTCAGCAGCAGGGGGAGCCTGCAGGCCAGCGATTACTTTGGCAGCAGTAGGTAGAGCCATCTCATGTTGGGCCACCAACACAGAGAAACTGCTACTGGAGGCGGCAGATCAAGAAAAGATCATATCCTCCTTACAAGAGCTTAACCTGGCAGGGGATTTTGTAGCAGAAGCAGCGGTGGATGTAATTAGGTCCTCAGCGAGAGCAATGTTGGCCTCAGTGACCGCTAGAAGGGCACTATGGTTAAAGCCCTGGGTGGCAGACACAACCTCAAAATCCAGCTGGTGTAGGATCCCCTACGATGGTATCAACCTTTTCGGCTCCAAGCTGGACTCGGCAATTTCTAAGGTCACGGGAGGAAAATCGGGCCTTATCCCGTCGGATAGGAGGCCCAAACAAAAACCCCCCCCCTTCAGACGCCATCTGCCTGAAAGGTACAGGGACGCAAGATCATACAGACCAGGCAAGGAGTTTAAGCGAAACTGGCGGGGTACACAGCCATCCTTTGTCAGATTACAGAAGGCCAAAGGTACGAACCCAGGGGACCAACCAAAGTCCTTTTGATGCCACGACCGCCCAGCCCGCAATAGTAGGAGCGAGGCTGAGGCTATTCGCTCAAATATGGACAGATCATATTCAAGACCATTGGACGATCACCACCATTCGAGAAGGCCACAGGTGGAGGTTCAAACACACTCCTCCTCAGAATTACTACAGGGTCACCAGACTTCCATCTTCAATCCCGAAACGCAAGCTTTTAGTCAAATACATCATAGAGCTTCTACAGAAGCAGGCAATCACAGAAGTTCCAAAGGAACAGAGGGGTGCAGGTTTCTACTCCCCCCTCTTTTTGGTCACAAAGAAAACGGGCGACTTGAGACCAGTGCTAGACCTAAAACGACTCAATCGATCAATACAAGTCGAATCATTCAAGATGGAGAGTCTTCAGTCCATACTACTAGCAACGGGGGTAGGAGACTGGATGCTCTCAGTCGATTTGTCCGACGCTTATTTGCACATACCAGTCCACAAAACCTTTCAAAAATACCTGCGCTTCGCTATCGGCCAGCAACATTTCCAGTTTCAAAGTCTCCCATTTGGGATTTCAACGGCACCCAGGACCTTCACAAAGGTATTACTTCCAGTTATAGCACACCTGAGGGAGAAGGGACTAAGAGCCCTACACTATTTAGACGACATTATCCTCCTGGCGGACAGTCGGGAAACGCTCTTACAACATCGAGCCGTGTTAATCTCTACACTCCAACAGTTCGGTTGGCTGATAAACTGGAAAAAGAGCAGCTTGGTACCAACACAGAAGATGGTCTTCTTAGGAGCAGAATTAGACACCAGTTCCAACACGGTGGGTCTTCCCCAAGAGAAACTACACCCACTTATCGGCAAAATAGAAAGACTCCTGGCAGCGGACCACCTATCGGCAAGATCATGCCTAAGCATTTTGGGGTCGATGTCCTCCACCTTCCTAATGATCCAATGGTCCCAGTGGAACTCGAGGACTTTCCAGAACTCGTTCCTGAAGCAATGGAATGGACATTCGATGAATCAACGAATAGTGATCACGCAGGTAGTGAAGAATTCGGCACAGTGGTGGACCAAAATCACCAACCTGACACGCCATCGTCCTATTGTTCCCCCGCTACCAGAAGTAGTAACGACGGATGCCAGCTTCCATGGGTGGGGTGCACATTACCAACACCAGGGAGTGCAAGGCCATTGGCCCTTTCGACCGCAGGGCATAGTCTCGAATGTCCTAGAGCTCAGGGCCGCCTGGCAAGCCCTTCGAACCTTCTCACACCTCCTCACAGGGAAAAGCGTTAGCAGTAAACTACGTACAGAGGCAGGGAGGTACCCGAAGCAACACTCTCATGCAGGAACTGCGACCCATACTCGAATGGGCACAAGTCCATCTAATGGATCTGAGGGCAGTATACGTCCCAGCGGCACAAAACCAGCTCGCGGACGACCTAAGTCGTGTGTTTGTGTCAAACAACGAATGGTCCCTCAGCAATCAGGCATTTGCTCTGCTTACACGCAGATGGGGAACGCCAGACATAGACTTAGCAGCAACACCGGAGAACAGCAAATGTCCCCGCTTCCTAGCCAGAACAGCATACCCAACAGCAACTGGGATCGATTGTCTGCACCATCCTTGGGAATTCCAGCTAGGGTACATATTCCCTCCAGTCCCTCTAATAGCCAGATTCCTGGCCAGATTGAGGAACTCGACGTCCACGGTAGTGGCGGTACTGCCATTCTGGCCGAGGAGGCCTTGGTTTGCGACCATCCTGCAACTCAACACCGAAGAGCCTCTTCCACTTCCACTATACCCGGACCTACTCTCGCAGGGACAATTCCTGCATCCATCCCCAGAACGCCTTCATCTAGTGGCTTGGAGGTTGAGAGGGAGAGGGAGAGGTTGTTGGATCAAGGGTGCTCGCTTAGAGTAATATCCACATTACAGCAAGCCAGAAAAAAATCAACCAACAACGTATACAGTAAGATCTGGGAAAGATTTTCCACTTTTTCTCTCCAGCAATCCTTGGATCCAATATCCCCCTCTATCTCTCAAGTCCTAGAATTCCTGCAACAGGGACTGGAAAAGGGGCTAAGCTCTAGCACCTTAAAAGTCCAGGTCTCTGCTCTGTCCGCTATGACAGGGGTGAAATGGGCCGCAAATCCGCTAGTAATTCAATTCCAAAAAGCATGTCTGAAGATCAAGCCTCCCAGAAAACCAATCTTCCCGACTTGGGATCTACCAATTGTACTAGAAGCACTCTCAAAAGAACCATTCTTTCCTCTGGATTCAATGTCCCTGTGGGACTTAACTCTAAAAGTAGCTTTTCTACTGGCGATAACGTCGGCCAGGAGGGTCTCGGAACTACAGGCCCTGCTAATCAAGGAACCACACCTGGTATTTTACCCAGACAGAGTCATCCTCAGACCATCGGAGCAATTTGTGCCCAAGGTGGCAACGACATTCCATTTCAGGTCAGAAATCAACCTCCCAGTACTCCTTAACGGCGAAGGGAATCCCCATCCCCTAGACGTCAAGTCAGCCATCTCCTCCTACCTGGAGATTACTCACACATTTAGAAAAACGGAACGCCTCTTGGTCATACCACACGGCACAAAGAAAGGCCAGGCAGCATCCTCGAGAACAATAGCATCTTGGCTGGTGAAGGTTATAAAAAAAGCCTACTCCGTTCAGCATCTTCCAATACCAGAACGGTTAAGGGCCCACTCGACAAGAGCAGTGGCAACCTCCTGGGCAGCATATTGTAAGGTGTCACCAGAGACCATTTGCAGGGCAGCAACCTGGACCTCAAAGACCACCTTCATGGCTCACTACCGTATAGACCCGGCTCAGTTAACCACAGCCGAGTTTGGAAAATCAATCATCCAAACAAATTCATCCATACCTTGTACTTAAGCTAATAAATTTTTCTTGCAAGCAACCACCCATGTAGCGAGTTATTTCCCAATGTGTGTGCTGCCATGGTGCGTCAGGAAAACGGAAAATTGTATACTCACCTTTCCGTAATTTTCCTTTCCTGACGCACCCCATGGCAGCACACAGAACCCACCCCTCTAAGGTGATAGTTACTGAGAATGCAACGGTGGACTCCTCTTCGAATCTTATAGCTAACCAGTCCTATCAGGTTGTGGAGGCGGAGTCACAACCCAATGTGTGTGCTGCCATGGGGTGCGTCAGGAAAGGAAAATTACGGAAAGGTGAGTATACAATTTTCCGTTTTCTTTTGGTGCTATTTATTCACCACTGGGGTTTTTATTTTTTGCTAAATAAACGAAAAAAGACAGAATTGCAGTTTTGCAATTTATTTTGCAAATAAATAATCTTTCTTCATAAATTTAGGTCAATTATCTGCTACATTTCTTTGGTAAAAATAACCCAAATCAGTGTTTGTAATTTAGTCTGTAGGAAAACTAAAAACTATGGTATATATCTGATGTACTGATGTTATTTCTTGAAGCCCAAAAACGCCAGGACAGTACTACCCCCAAATGACCCATTTTTGGAAAGTAGACAGTCCAGGGTATTTAGTAGGGATGAGCCGAACACCCCCCCCCCGTTCGGCTCGCACCAGAACCCGCGAACGGACCTAAAGTCCGTGTGAGCATTAGAACCCTATTAGTTATAATGGATGCGAACGTTCGAAATCAAAAGTGCTAATTTTAAAGGCTAATATGCATGTTAATGTCATAAAAAGTGTTTGGGGACCTGGGTCCTGCCCCAGGGGACATGTATCAATGCAAATTATTTTTTTTAAAAAGGCCATTTTTCAGGAGCAGTGATTTTAATAATGCTTAAGTTGAAACAATAAAAGTGTAATATTCCTTTAAATTTCGTACCTGGGGGGTGTGTATAGTATGCCTGTGAAGGGGCACATGTTTCCTGTGCTTAGAACTGTCCCTGCAAAAAGTGTAATTTTTGCTGGAAAAAAAGCTATTTAAAATCACTCGCGGCTAATGTATTGACGGCTCCCGTAACACAGAGAACAGTCATTCATTGAAAGCCATTCATAAAAAAAAAGTAATTCATAAAAAAATTTAAAAAATTTAAAAAAAAAAGCGTGGGGGTCCCCCCAAATTCAATAACCAGGCCCTTCAGGTCTGCTATGGATATTAAGGGGGACCCCAGCCAAAAAAAAAAGAAAAAAATGGCGTGGGGTCCCCCTCAAAATCCATACCAGACCCTTGAGGTCTGGGATGGATTTTAAGGGGAACCCTAGCCAAAAAAAATGGCGTGGGGTCCCCCTCAAAATCCATACCAGACCCTTATCCGAGCTTGCAACCTGGCAGGCCGCAGGAAAAGAGGGGGGGACGAGAGCGCCCCCCCCTCCTGAACCGTACCAGGCCACATGCCCTCAACATTGGGAAGATGCTTTGGGGGCCAAGGGCCTCTTCCCCACAACCCTGGCCATTGGTTGTGGGGGTCTGCGGGCGGGGGGCTTATCGGAATCTGGAAGCCCCCTTTAACAAGGGGACCCCCAGATCCCGGCCCCCCCCTGTGTGAAATGGTAAGGGGGTACAAAAGTACCCCTACCATTTCACAAAAAAAGTGTCAAAAATTGTAAAAATGACAGGAGACGGTCTTTGACAATTCCTTTATTAAAATCTTCTTTCTTCTGGTCTTCCTTTCTTCATCCTTCGGTTTCTTCATCTTCTCCTTCCGGCATCTTCTTCCATCTTCTTCTTCCATCTTCTTCTTCCTCCGATCCGCTTCTTCTTGCGCTGGTCTTCTCGTCCTTCTCGTCCGGCATACAGCTCAGGAAGGCCAATTTTTGCGATACGGCACTGCGTTACTTTAACTGACAATTGAGTGCGTTGCTGTACCCAAATAACATTTTTGACCTTTTTTTCCCACAAATAGTGCTTTTTTTTGGTGGTATTTGATCACCTTTTATTATTTTTTACGCTATAAACAAAAAATTACCAACAAAAAAAAAAAAAAAAATAATAATATATATATATATATATATATATATATATATATTTTTTTTTTTTTTACTTTATGCCATAAAACATATCCAATAAAAAAATCAAAAAAAATGTAATTTCTTCATCGATTTAGGCCGATATATATTCTGCTACATATTTTTGGTAAAAAAATCCCAATCAGCATATATTGATTGTTTTTTGCAAAAGTTATAGTGTCTACAATTTATAGGATATATGCTGGAATTTTTTATTTTTTTAATACTAGACGGCGATCAGAGACTTATAGTGGGACTCCGATATTGCCGCTGACAAATTGGACACTAACTGAAATTTTTGACACTTATTTGGGGACCCGTAACACTAATACGGTGATCGGTGCTAAAAATATGCACTGTCACTGTACTAATGACACTGGCAGGGAAGGGGCTAGCAAAGGGTTAACTGTATGCCTAGCCTGTGTTTTATAATTGTGGGAGGTGCTTTTACTAGGGGAAGGCATGGATTGGTGCCCCCTGCTTTGCAGAAACACAGGATCCGTGCCTTCCTTACTGACAGAACGGCGATCTGCCTTGTTTACATAGGCAGATCGACGTTCTGCCTGTGCACAAAATGATCGGCGGGTGCCGGCGGACCCCGCTGATCAGCTCTTGCTGTGTACAATCACAGCGGGAGCTAGCCGCCGGAGTCGTGTACTAAAGTCCGCTACCCAGAAGTGCAGGATTACATATATATATATATATATATATATATATATATATATATATATATACATGGGATCCTGCACAGCACGCCTACCCTGTAGCAGTAAAGATGCTATAGGCAAGCGGCTAGACTAAGTGAGCATTATATCCTAAATATATGGGGGGCACACAAGCTAAAAAAAATTTGCCCAGGCTAAAGTTAGGCTTTAATATAACAAGAGTCAATATGACAAATCTTTACTTTAATGTAAGGAAAATGCCCATTATGACACAATATTCTGTTTAATTAAAAAAAAAAAAATTAAAAGTAAGAATGATGTCACAGGAAAAGGTTTATGAGAACGTGACTAAACCACACAAGCCACTGGCAGATTGGCTACGAAGCTTGAATCGTTAGCTTTCTGTGACTAAGATCTATGATGTGTCAACATGAATACGTGACTTGAGCTGCTGCCATCACACGTTCTGCCGAATCCATAGCAGTTGTATTTCATGGAATATGTGTAAATGTATCTGGGCATCAAAACAGTCTGTCTGGTGATTGTTCACTTTACTGGGGTAAAAAAGGATATGGGGCAAATTCTACATCATATAATATAATATTGTGAAAATGCATACATGTCAAGGGTACCTGCTTGTTTGCTGAGTTGCTGCCAAGTATAAGTTGTTATTTGTTAACCTCCAATGCTCTGGGAAGCTCTATTAAGGACTAATGTGATCTATTATATCATCATGGGCGTCCGCAGAACTTTTTTCAGGGGGGGGGGGGGGGGGCATCATTTTAAGGTCACCCATGCTCTGACCCTTTTTGACAATGTCATTATCACATTATCATGGTCATAAACTGCAGACGTAGTACAGGTGATGGTCAGAGACGGCAGACATTGCACAAGAGACGCTCAGAGACTGCATACATGGCTCAAGAGACTGTAAGAGACTGTGGACATGGCCCAAGAGACTGTCAGTGACTGCATACATGGCTCAAGAGACTGTAAGAGACTGTGGACATGGCCCAAGAGACTGTCAGTGACTGCATACATGGCTCAAGAGACTGTAAGAGACTGCGGACATGGCCCAAGAGACTGTCAGTGACTGCATACATGGCTCAAGAGACTGTAAGAGACTGTGGACATGGCCCAAGAGACTGTCAGTGACTGCATACATGGCTCAAGAGACTGTAAGAGACTGCGGACATGGCCCAAGAGACTGTCAGTGACTGCATACATGGCTCAAGAGACTGTAAGAGACTGCGGACATGGCACAAGGGATGACCAGAAACTGCATACATGGCTCAAGAGACTTCAGAAACTGCATACATGTGGGGGGGGGGGGGGGGGGGTGACAGAAAGAGAGGGGGTGAAAAAGACAGAGGGGAGAGAGAGAGAGAGAGAGAGAGAGAGAGGGGGTGACAGAGAGGGGTGATGGGGGTCATCACTCCTGATCCGATCTCTGATTCCAGGGGGGGCACTTGCCCCCCCTTACCCCTACCTGCGGACGCCCATGTATATCATATAATAGAAAGCAGTATTTTTGGCCTTCTGTATGGCTTGCTGTGGCAGTCAGGGAGTCAGGGAAATGGGCTGCATCAGGGAGTCCTATCTCTTCTAAGACTGGGGGGGTTAAAAATCTGGTGCAGCCCTGCATAGAAAACAATCAGCTTCCAGGTTTTATTGTCAAAGAATAATTGAACAAGCTGAAGTTAGAAGCTGATTTGCTGCCATGCACAGCTGCACCTGATTTTGCACTCTCTAATTTTAATAAATGAACCCCATTCTGCCTGTACTAAATGTAAGTAGATTGCTTCTGTCGCAAAATGGGGAGTACTCGGAATGGTCAGTGGGGGGTACTGGGGTCCCCCAGGGTTCTGTGCTGGGACCAATCCTCTTTAATTTGTTCATAAATGACCTGGAGAATGGGGTTAAATCTCTGTATTTGCGGACGATACTAAGCTAAGCAGGGCAGTAACTTCTCCCCAGGAAGTGGAAACCTTGGAAAAAGATCTGAACAAATTAATGGGGTGGGCAACTACATGGCAAATGAGGTTCAATGTAGAAATATTTAAAATAATGCATTTGGGTGGCAAAAATATGAATGCAATCTATACACTGGGGGGAGAACCTCTGGGGGAATTTAGGATGGAAAAGGACCTGCGGGTCCTAGTAGATGATAGGCTCAGTAATGGCATGCAATGCCAAGCTGCTGCTAACAAAGCAAACAGAATATCAGCATGCATTAAAAAGGGGATCAACTCCAGAGATAAAACGATAATTCTCCCGCTCTACAAGACTCTGGTCCGGCCGCACCTAGAGTATGCTCTCCAGTTCTGGGCACCAGTCCTCAGGAAGGATGTACTGGAAATGGAGCGAGTACAAAGAAGGGCAACAAAGCTAATAAAGGGTCTGGAGGATATTAGTTATGATGAAAGGTTGTGAGCACTGAACTTATTCTCTCTGGAGAAGAGACGCTTGAGAGGGGATATGATTTCAATATACAAATACCGTACTGGTGACCCCACAATAGGGATAAAACTTTTTTGCGGAAGGGAGTTTAACAAGACACATCGCCACTCATTAACATTAGAAGAAAACTTAACCTTTAACCTTAACATATGTAGATGGTTCTTTACTGTAAGAGCGACAAGGATGTGGAATTCCTTTCCACAGGCGGTGGTTTCAGCGGGGGGGGCATCGATAGTTTCAAGAAACTATTAGATAAGCACCTGAACGACCGCAACATACAGGGATATACAATGTAATACTGACATATAATCACACACATAGGTTGGACTTGGTAGACTTGTGTCTTTTTTCAACCTCACCTACTATGTAACTATGTAACCATTAAAGTAGGGGTAGGCAACCTGGGCCCTCCAGCTGTTGCAGATCTACAAGTCCCATCATGCCTCTGGGAGTAATTGTAACTGCTAGCCTTGCAATGCCTCATGGGAAATGTAGTTCCACAACAGCTGGAGGGCTACTGGTTGCCTACCCCTGCATTAAAGGATAGCATATGCAAACCCAATTAATAGCTTTGCGGCCACTAGGGGGCACGCGCGCGCCACGGGAGGCGAGCGTGCTTGCCCGCCGCATCGCTGGGGACCCGATGCGCGTGCCCGACGGCCGCGATGTCCGCCGGGCACCCGCGATTGCCAGTAACTGAGCAGGACGTGGATCTGTGTGTGTAAACACACAGATCCACGTCCTGTCAGAGGAGAGGAGACCGATGGTGTGTCCCTTGTACATAGGGACACCGATCGGTCTCCTCCCCCAGTCAGTACCCTCCCCCCACAGTTAGAATCACTCACATAGGGAACATATTAATCCCTGCAGCGCCCCTAGTGTTAACCCCTTCCCTGCCAGTCACATTTATACAGTAATCAATAAATTTTTATAGCACGGATCGCTGTATAAATGTGAATGTTCCCAAAAATGTGTCAAAAGTGTCCGATATGTCCGCCGCAATATCGCAGTCATGATAAAAATCGCAGATCGCCGCAATTACTAGTAAAAAAAAAATAATAATAAAAAATGCTATAAATCTATCCCCTATTTTGTAGACGCTATAACTTTTGCACAAACCAATCAATATACGCTTATTGCGATTTTTTTTACCAAAAAAATGTAGAAGAATAAGTTTCGGCCTAAACTGAGGAAAAACATTGTTTAAAAAAATAAAAAATAATTGGATATTTATTATAATAAAAAGTAAAAAATATTGCGTTTTTTCAAACTTATCCCTCTTCTTTTGTTTATAGCGCAAGAAATAAAAACCACAGAGGTGATCAAATACCACCAAAATAAAGCTCTATCTGTGGGGAAAAAATAATAAAAATGTTATTTGGGTACATTGTTGCATGACCGTGCAATTGTCATTCAAAATGCAACAGCGCTGAAAGCTGAAAAATGGCTTGGTCAGGAAGGAGGTGTTGGTGCCTGGTAGGCAAGTGGTTAAAAAAATCAAAAATACAAATCCTATGGTTCAACAGGCAATACAATTATGTTGTCCATTTTTGTTTTTGGACATAGCTGAACTTTAAGTTACACTTTAACCACCTCAGTACAGTGCATTTTCACCCCCTTCCTGCCCAAGCCATTTTTCAGCTTTCAGCGCTGTCACATTTTGAATGACAATTGCGCGATCATACAACACTGTACCCAAATGAAATTATCCTTTTGTCCCCACAAATAGAGCTTTCTTTTGGTGGTATTTGATCACCTCTGCGGTTTTTAGTTTTTGCGCTATAAACAAAAGAAGAGTGACAAGTTTAAAAAAATATATATATATTTTTTACTTTTTGCTATACTAAATATCCCCCAAAAATATATAAAAAAAACGTTTTTTCCCCTCAGTTTAGGCCGATACGTATTCTTCTACATATTTTTGGTAAAAAAAAAATCACAATAAGCCTATATTGATTGGTTTGCACAAAAGTTATAGCGTTTACAAAATAGAGGATAGATTTATAGCATTTTTATTATTATTTTTTTTTTTAACCAGTAATGTCGGTGATCGTGACTGTGATATTGCGGCGGACACATCAGACACTTTTGACACATTTTTGGGACCATTCACATTTATACAGCGATCCGTGGCAAAAAAATGCATTGATTACTGTATAAATGTGACTGTCAGGGACTGGGTTAACCACTAGGGAGCGCTGAAGGGGTTAATATGTTCCCTGGGAGTGATTCTAACTGTGGGGGGAGGGGACTCACAAGGGGAGGAGACCGATTGGTGTTTCTCTGTACTGAGAACACACTATCGGCTCCTCTCCTCTGACAGGACCGTGGATCTGTGTGTTTACACACACAAATCCATGGTCCCGCTGTGTTACCGGGCAATCGCGGGTGCCCGGCGGACATCGCGGCCGCTGGGCACACACATCAGGTGCCCAGTGACACGGCAGGCGCGTGCACGCGCTGCTGGCGGCGCGCGCGTTCTCCCTGGAGGGCCGGGAAGGGGAGGACGTCATATGACGCCCTCCCGCCCTGAGAGCTGCGCCGCCTGGCAGTCAATAGACAGCCGGCGGTCAGCTACTTATTAAGCCTACATTCGCACTGGCAATTTAGCCTGGTGAAAATTCCTGCCTCTGCAATTCACACCGGGCCAAATCGCCTGTGCGAATGGTGCCCTTAAGGGATCAAAACAGAAATTGAAATGGCCTTTCAACATAAATAGAAGGTCCACTCTTTTGAAAGCCCCTTAAAATCAGATTACCTACAAATGAGTTTTAAAATATAAAGCTATAAAAAAACAAAAAAAGAAGAAAAATATACTTACAGTACCTTGGCCCCAGCTTTTGATTCTTCTGGCAGTTGATGTCACTGTGCCTCACCGCTGCTTCCTGGGAAAGCAATGGACTGGGGTGTATTATCATGGGATGTCAAGAACCCAGCTCATTCAGAGAAGGCCGCAGTGAGGCACAGTTTACGTTACCTGCATCTCTCAGAGGCATTAAAAGCCAGGGCTGAAGTATTTAGAAGATTTTTGTTTAAAAAAAACCTTGTAGGCAATCTGATTTTGGAACCGAGGGGGCTTGTGTGCAGAGGGTGGTTAATGATCATAGGATTGCTGTATCACTTTCCTGTGCAACTAACTAGATGAAGCGGAAAATCAGTCTACAGATCAGTGTTTCTTAATCTCTTTTCAGTCAAGGCTTTAAAAATATATATAATCTTGAGGCACCTCATTATAAAATGTAAAAAACATATTTTTTTACATAATGCAGCAACATCCACACAGGTAGGACACCCAAAGTTAGAGGTGATTTATTCTTCGAAAACAAATACACCTTTGAATAGTGGCACTGACTAGTATTCCAAAGTTTCTCCTTTCCCTCAGTCTATCTCCCCCACTCAGCTAATGTGAACCCAGGGCTGATAGAGAAGGGCAGTGGTGGTGCAAACAAGGATGCTAAGCAGGTGCCCGATGTCCTCCTTATGAACTTTGAAGGTCATTGGTTGTTAGGATGTCGGCGATTAGACGATTGTAATGTTGCACAATGAAAACCTGTGACTTTGTGTTACTAAAAGTTAGGCAGGCTTCATCCACCTACTGGCTTGTATACAGTTTTTAGGCATATTTTAGACATTTGCCAAGGCACCCCTGAAAAAAATCTGAAGGTATCCCAGGGTGCCTGGGCACCCTAGATGAAAAAGGCTGCTTTAGATGTAGCAGGCAGTGGCCTCTAGCCTGACCCCTCCTTTGTACAAGCAGACCTTTTATTTTCACGGAAGCTTCACTTTAAAAAATAAATAAAAATACATGTCTCTTTGGCTTATTCTTTTACCTTTCCAAGAAATCTTTCTGCATTTATTACCAACCACTGACAAAATATTATCTTTGCTTTCTCCGATTCCAATTACGTATATAACGTAAGCTTCCGATCAGCAGTGTAGAAAAGTAATTGCTCTCTTTGTTTTGACAAACTAAATGTGGTTGGTTTACAGGCCCCATGATACCAAGTTATCCAAATACTATTATATTTATTTTTACAGTATAAATACACATTAAGTTTAATTTATGAGCTGGTGGTTAGTACATAACTGGTACAAAAAAAAAATATTTTAAGTATTCATTAACTGGTCATATTGAAACGCCCTATCAAATCATATGTGCTATTCCTATTTTTTAGATGGGGATCTTAAGGATCAACTCCAGGTATTGTTTTATTACATAGTTAATTTGGTCTAGCTTGGACAAAGCAATCAATACAGTTCCCCATAAGCACTTCATTTACCAATTGGGTTCTGTTGGCATGGTCAATAGTGTATGTCTCTGGTTAGAAAACTGGTTACAGGAGCTTGTCCAAAGAGTGGTGATAAATAGCTTTTACTTAGAATGGTCTGGAGTGGTAAGTGTACTACCCCAAGGCTCTGTCCTGGGACCATTTCTGTTTAATTTATTTATAAATGATATAGAGGTTGGTATAAATAATCCAAATAGTGTTTGCTGATGACCCAAAACTAAGCAGGGCAATAGCTTCACAGCAGGATATAGAAACCTTATAGGAAAACCCTAATAAAAGAAAGGGGCGGGCAACTACATGGCAAATTAGGTTTAATGTTGAAAAATGTAAAGTAATGGACTTGGGGGCTAAAAATATGAACGCAAGTTACTCGCTAGGGAATAAACCTTTGGGAAAATCCAGGATGGAAAAAAGATCTGAGGGTCCTAGTAGACCATAGTCTTAGCAATGGCATGCAATGCCAAGCTGCAGCAACCAAGGCTAACAGAATATTAGCATGAATTAAAAAGGGTATCAACTCAATAGATAAACCTATAGTTCTACCACTTTACAAAACTCTGGTCTGGCCACATCTTGAGTAAATTGTCTGTCATCGCATATAGTGTAAATTGACCCTAAAGGTTTAGTTGACCTTTACCAAAAAACTGTCTATGCAGGTAAGGCCCCTTTCACACTGATGGACCGTTTAGGTCCGCCTGTCAGTTTTGACGGCGGACCTGAACGGGCGCTCCATGCTGGTCTATGGAGCGTCGGATGTCAGCAGAGACATGTCCGCTGACATCCGATCCGGTCCGATCCGCCAAAAGCAGACGGATGGCTCTACGTTCGGATCCGTCGCTGGCGGATCGGATCGGGTGAGATCTGTTGAAAAACGGACATGCTGTCCGGTTTCATCCGATCTCTCCATAGAGACCAGCGGCGCTCGACAAGCCCCTCCCCACTCAGTGAGCAGAGAGGGACTTGTCATCCGCCGGCTGTAAGGAAAGCTCTGCTGGGCCTAGTGGTTCTCCACCGCTGCGATTGCGTGTGCGGGCTCGAACGGGTGCGCGGGCTACTGCGCATGCGCGGAATCGAGCGGGTGCGCGCGCGGTCTCGGACGGGCGCGCGCACGGTTACTGGCGCCAGGCGGGCTATTTAAACCAGCCATCTCCATGCAATCCTTGCTGCCTGATCTACAGCGTTCCGTGTGTTAGTCCTGTACTTCTCTGTATCTGCACCTGTGACCCGGCTTGTCTACTTACCTGCTCTGCCTCCTGCCTGCCCCGATCCCGGCTTACCCACGACCATTCTCTGGCTTATCCCTGGCTTATCCGCAGTGTGTCCTTTGTTACCAAACCCGGCTTGTCTAACCTACCTGTGCACCTGTCCTGTAGTCTGCTGCATACCTGCCAGTTCCTGTTGTCTGCTGGTTCCTGTAGTCCGCTGCATACCTGTCAGTTCCTGTTGTCTGCTGGTTCCTGTAGTCCGCTGCATACCTGCCAGTTCCTGTTGTCTGCTGGTTCCTGTAGTCCGCTGCATACCTGTCAGTTCCTGTTGTCTGCTGGTTCCTGTAGTCCGCTGCATACCTGCCAGTTCCTGTTGTCTGCTGGTTCCTGTAGTCCGCTGCATACCTGCCAGTTCCTGTTGCCTGCTGGTTCCTGTAGTCCGCTGCATACCTGCCAGTTCCTGTTGTCTGCTGGTTCCTGTAGTCCGCTGCATACCTGCCAGTTCCTGTTGTCTGCTGGTTCCTGTAGTCCGCTGCATACCTGCCAGTTCCTGTTGTCTGCTGGTTCCTGTAGTCCGCTGCATACCTGCCAGTTCCTGTTGCCTGCTGGTTCCTGTGGTCCGCTGCATACCTGCCAGTTCCTGTTGCCTGCTGGTTCCTGTGGTCCGCTGCATACCTGCCAGTTCCTGTGGTCTGCTGGTTCCTGTCACCTGCCGTCTGCTGGTTCCTGTCACCTGATGTCTGCTGGTTCCTGTCTTCGCTGGTCTAGTCCTGAGGCCCACCTACAGCTGCTGTTCCTTCCAGACACTCGTGCCTCCTCTGACTTCTGCGCCCCCTGTCCCCATCTCCAGGGGCCGCAAGTCTGGGACGTAAGAGAGGTCTCCCACTGCAATCCAGACTCGCCACTAGGTACGTGACAGTATCAGGCAGCCATGACCGAGTCTGAGCAGGGAGCCTCTCCTATGGAAGAACTCTGCCTACACCTAGCAGGCCTTGCACAAGCGGTCACTAACCTACAGGAAGGTTATACCTGACTTGAAAAACATGTCCTTACTCAGGGATCCCCAGGCCTCACCACTAGCCAGCCTACTCCACCGACTGTCGTGATGCTTCCCCCGGAACCTCGAGTACCCACACCTGAGAGGTTCTCCGGTGAGCGTAGCAAGTTCAGGACTTTTCGTAGTGCATGTGAACTGTTTTTTGCACTACAGCCCCGAACATTTTCTTTGGAGTCCACCAAAGTGGGCTTTGTGATCTCCCTGCTCCAGAACGACCCCCAGCTCTGGGCCCACCGTCTGCTTAAACAGGAGGCCGCGGAACTTGCTCATCTAAATACCTTCTTTGATGAAATGGCCCGAATGTATGAGGACCCGCAACTCTGTGCCACGGCTGAGACTGCCCTCCATGCTCTACTCCAAGGGCGTAGGCCCGCCGAGGACTATGTTGCTGAATTCAGGAGATGGAGTGCTGATACCAGCTGGAATGATGCGGCCCTCCGCTACCAGTTTCGGTTGGGGTTGTCAGATCCCCTCAAGGATGAACTTGCTAGGGTTGGGGTTCCTCCAACTCTTGAGGAGCTCATCAACCAGGCCATACAGATCGACAGGCGCCTACGCGAACGACGGTCTGAGAGGGCCTCTGTTCCACCTCGTCCCTCTTGGATGCTGCCAAAGGTACCCTACTTTCCTAGAGGTCCACCGCCGGGTCGACCCTCTGCCTCCACCGAAGGAACTGAGCCCATGCAGTTGGGTGTGCTTCGCCCTGCTCTCACTCCTGAAGAACGGCTGAGACGCCGTCGGGACAATTTGTGTCTATACTGCGGGGAGCCAGGGCACTATGTGCGAACCTGTCCAGCCAAGACCCGTAAGCGGCGCCCTCCTTCAGTTGACCAGATAATGGCCGTTACCGACGCCTCTTCTCACCTTGCTCTCTCTATTTTGTTACAGCTTCCCGGAAAGAACATTATGGTCCCCGCCATTATTGACTCTGGAGCCTGCAGTTGCTTCATGGACTCAGACTTTGCTACTTCCCATAGCATCCCCTTACGGAACAAGGCCCAAGGACTACAGATACACCTGGCCGATGGTTCAGCCATTAGATCCGGGCCTGTCACCCTAGAAACGCAACCTCTTCCGGCATGCATAAACCATCTCCATCAGGAGTTACTGAGTCTGGACATTATTTCTTCCCCACTGTTCCCGGTCATTTTGGGCATGCCTTGGCTCCGCGCCCATAACCCCTGCATTGACTGGTCCACCAAGGAGATTACCTTCTCCTCTCCTTACTGCTCCCAACATTGCCTGCCACGGACTGACGCTCAGTCAACTACCTTAATGTGTTTGGACAACGAGACCCATCAGCTGGTTCCCAAGGCCTATCACTCTTTTTTGGATGTCTTCAGCAAAAAAGGGGCAGAGACCCTTCCTCCTCATCGGGTCTACGATTGTCCCATCGAGCTTCTCCCTGGAGCTGAAGTTCCCTTTGGGAGGATCTTCCCCCTATCCGAGCTGGAGCTCTCCGCCCTTAAAGACTACATTGATGACAACTTGCGAAAGGGCTTTATCCGTTCCTCTACGTCACCTGCCGGAGCCGGCATCTTCTTCGTTGAGAAAAAGGATCATTCCCTCCGGCCATGTGTCGATTACAGAGAATTGAATAAGGTGACCATCAAAAATCGTTACCCCTTGCCGTTAGTCCCCGAGTTGTTCCAGAGGCTGGGGGCAGCGGTCATCTTCACCAAGTTGGACCTCCGCGGGGCGTATAATCTGGTACGCATCCGAAAGGGCGATGAATGGAAGACTGCCTTCCGTACACGATTCGGGCACTTTGAATACCTTGTGATGCCCTTCGGACTCTGTAACGCCCCTGCCACGTTCCAACATTTCATTAATGACATTTTTCGAGACTACTTAAGCCCCATACACACGCGCGGATTATCCGAGGACCAGGTCCGTCAGACCATGTCCGTCATACTTTGTCTGATGTTGGTTTTGCGTACACACGGTCGGATAAAGTTGTCGGAAAATCCGATCATTCTGAACGTGGTGACGTTTGTTGCCTACGACGGGACTACGTAGAGGCTAGTAGCCAATAGCTTTGGTCTTATAATGTGATCTGAGCATGCGTAGCACTTTGTCCGTCGGACAACCGTACACAAGATCGGATTTGGTGTGATCGGACCGTGTTGTCGGCAAATCTTTCCAGCAGGAGATAAGACTTTGTCCGTCGGACAATCCGACGTACACTGTCCGATGGTGCATACACACGGTCTGATTTTTCAACAACATTGTCCGATCGGACAGAATCCATGAAAAAGTCCGACCGTGTGTATGGGGCTTTAGACCTGTTTGTGATCATCTACCTAGATGACATCTTAATCTTTTCTTCTTCCCTGGACAGTCACCAACAACACGTCAGATGCGTGTTGGGGCAACATGGTCTGTATGCTAAACCCGAGAAGTGCGAGTTTGAACAACAGAGCATACAGTTCCTGGGGCTCATCATCTCCATCGAAGGCATTAAGATGGACCCCCAGAAAATCTCCGCTATTCTAGACTGGCCTGCACCGGTGGATAAAAAAGGGGTACAGCGGTTTGTGGGTTTCTCTAACTTCTATCGGAAATTTATTAAAGGTTTCTCGGCCATCATCTCCCCCATCACACAATTAACCCGACAAGGAATTCGGTTCCAATGGACAACCGAGGCCCAGGCCGCCTTTGTCGCCCTTAAGAAACTCTTTACTTCCGCCTCCATCCTAAAGCACCCCGACCCGGCTCTCCCATTTGTCTTGGAGGTGGACGCATCGGAAATCGCAGTCGGGGCGATACTATCACAGAGGCAAGGCCCCAAGGCCCTCCTGTTCCCCGTTGGGTTCTTTTCCCGTAAATTGACACCTCCTGAGCGGAACTACGACGTGGGCGACCGAGAACTGTTGGCAATCAAGGCGGCACTGGAGGAATGGCGGTACTTGTTGGAAGGGGCGGCCCACCCAATTCTCATATATACAGACCACAAGAACCTGGAGTATCTGAAGGCCGCCAAGAGACTAAAGCCACGACAAGCCAGGTGGGCACTGTTCTTCTCCCGGTTCGCCTTTCATGTTACCTACAGGCCGGGCTCCAAAAATACCAAACCTGATGCCTTATCACGGATGTTCATCGATCCTAAGGAGCCTAATCCACCTGACACCATCCTAACCGCTGAGAACTTCCTACTTCTCCATGAAGACCTGTTAAGCCGGATCAAGCAGGCGTCCAGGGAGGACCCGCCGCCTGCTAGGCCAGGAGTCTCCGCCAAAGATGGCCTATTCTGGTCCGGTGGTAAGATCTTCGTTCCAGAAAGTCTCCGGGTCACTATACTTGGGCTATGTCATGACCATGTACTGGCCGGACATTTCGGCATAGCCAAGACCACGGACCTGGTCCAGCGCACTTTCTGGTGGCCCCAACTGGCAAAAGACTGCCAAAGGTATGTGGAATCATGTACAGTGTGCACCCGCAACAAGAGCTGCAGGACCAAATCTTGGGGGCTACTCAAACCCCTACCCGCTCCGGAAAGGCCGTGGAAGCTAATAACCATGGACTTCATTGTGGAACTTCCCCCCTCCGAAGGCCATACGGCCATCTTTGTGGTAGTGGACCGGCTGTCCAAAATGGCCCACTTTATCCCCATGAAGGGGACTCCTTCGGCACCAGAGACGGCCCAGGCCTTCATTGCAGGCATTGTCAGACTTCACGGGATTCCAGCAAATATCATCTCGGACAGGGGCGTCCAATTCACGTCTCGGTTCTGGAAGGCCCTCTGCAACTCCCTTGGCATCGAACTATCTTTATCCTCTGCTTACCACCCACAGACAAACGGGCAGACAGAAAGAACAAACCAGACTCTTGAGCAGTATCTGCGTTGCTTTTCATCCTTTTCTCAACAGGACTGGCTCTCTCTGTTGCCATTGGCGGAATTCGCCTACAACAACTCCACCCACTCCACTACCAAACAGACTCCGTTCTTTGCCAACTATGGTTACCACCCATCATTCCTGCCAAATTCTGTACCAGAATGTGCCGTTCCTGCTGTGTTTGAGACCGTGGATTTCTTTTCAACCAACAATAAATTGTTGCAGGAAACTATGACTCGGGCACAGAATCTTAATAAAGAGGTCTTTGACAGGGGCAGACGGGGGCAATTGGTCCTGGAGCCTGGAGACAAAGTATGGCTGTCCACAGTGAATCTCCGACTTGCTTGTCCTTCTAGGAAGTTAGGCCCCAAATTCTTGGGCCCCTTCGCTGTGAAGCGGAAAATCAACGAGGTAGCATACGAGCTGGAATTGCCAGAGTCACTTCGGGTACACCCGGTCTTCCATGTTTCACTCCTGAAGCCAGCAGTCCCCAATTCTTTCCCTGGGCGATCCACGGATCCCCCAGCCCCGATAATGGTCAATGGGGAAGAGGAATTCGAGGTGGAGACAATTGTGGACTGCCGAAAGAGAAATAACCAGATACAATACCTCATCAAGTGGAAGGGGTACGGTTCTGAAGAGAATTCCTGGGAACCTGAAACCAACTTGCATGCCAAGCATTTGATCCAAGCCTTCAAGAAAGCTCACCCAGAGAAGTGTTCCCAGTTGGGCATCCGGAGGCTGCCCCTTGGGGGGGGGCAATGTAAGGAAAGCTCTGCTGGGCCTAGTGGTTCTCCACCGCTGCGATTGCGTGTGCGGGCTCGAACGGGTGCGCGGGCTACTGCGCATGCGCGGAATCGAGCGGGTGTGCGCGCGCGGTCTCGGACGGGCGCGCGCACGGTTACTGGCGCCAGGCGGGCTATTTAAACCAGCCATCTCCATGCAATCCTTGCTGCCTGATCTACAGCGTTCCGTGTGTTAGTCCTGTACTTCTCTGTATCTGCACCTGTGACCCGGCTTGTCTACTTACCTGCTCTGCCTCCTGCCTGCCCCGATCCCGGCTTACCCACGACCATTCTCTGGCTTATCCCTGGCTTATCCGCAGTGTGTCCTCTGTTACCAAACCCGGCTTGTCTGACCTACCTGTGCACCTGTCCTGTAGTCTGCTGCATACCTGCCAGTTCCTGTTGTCTGCTGGTTCCTGTAATCCGCTGCATACCTGTCAGTTCCTGTTGTCTGCTGGTTCCTGTAGTCCGCTGCATACCTGCCAGTTCCTGTTGTCTGCTGGTTCCTGTAGTCCGCTGCATACCTGCCAGTTCCTGTTGTCTGCTGGTTCCTGTAGTCCGCTGCATACCTGCCAGTTCCTGTTGTCTGCTGGTTCCTGTAGTCCGCTGCATACCTGCCAGTTCCTGTTGCCTGCTGGTTCCTGTAGTCCGCTGCATACCTGCCAGTTCCTGTTGTCTGCTGGTTCCTGTAGTCCGCTGCATACCTGCCAGTTCCTGTTGTCTGCTGGTTCCTGTAGTCCGCTGCATACCTGCCAGTTCCTGTTGTCTGCTGGTTCCTGTAGTCCGCTGCATACCTGCCAGTTCCTGTTGCCTGCTGGTTCCTGTGGTCCGCTGCATACCTGCCAGTTCCTGTTGCCTGCTGGTTCCTGTGGTCCGCTGCATACCTGCCAGTTCCTGTGGTCTGCTGGTTCCTGTCACCTGCCGTCTGCTGGTTCCTGTCACCTGCTGTCTGCTGGTTCCTGTCTTCGCTGGTCTAGTCCTGAGGCCCACCTACAGCTGCTGTTCCTTCCAGACACTCGTGCCTCCTCTGACTTCTGCGCCCCCTGTCCCCATCTCCAGGGGCCGCAAGTCTGGGACGTAAGAGAGGTCTCCCACTGCAATCCAGACTCGCCACTAGGTACGTGACACCGGCTCAGCGGAGATCAACGGAGAGATCTCCCGCTGAGCCGGCGGACAGAGGCGGACTCCATGCAAGCGGATCAGCCTCGTCTGAAAGGGGCCTAAGGGGCATTTATAGATAAAAACAAATTATGCAGCTTTGACCAAAATTGAATATTGCCCTTGCTGTAGGTGCAGGCCATTTAAATTCCTGATGAAGCCTGACTGGAATGCTTCTAGGATGTTGCTAAGAACGTTGCTAAGGGAAGCCTAGTGTTAATGCTCACCTTCACCATCACAAGAGTGAGCTCTTACTCTGATTCCAACCTCCTCACTTGTGCTCTCTCATCCCTGGTGCAGTAGCTCTGAGCTCAGCATTTGAGAACTCACTCCTATGATGGTTGCCCTTAAAGTGGTTGTAAACTCTCAAAAAAAACCTGCAAGACAAAAGCATAATGAGCTAGTATAAGGTGCAAAAAATTTCTAGTGAAAAGATGTTGCATTCACCGCCACCAATAGATGAAACGGCTGCTCACCTCAGGTAATGCCCATAAGGCCAAACAAAGCTTTGATAGCCAAAAGGGTATCTGCTGGGCCCCGAGCAAGGAAAACTTGCAGGAAGTGGAGGGAGATATTTCTGCAACCAGCAACAGAGGCGTGTTTGCGGACCGAGAGTTGTGGACGTTGAGCAATACAGCTGAGTCTTTGGAGTTGTGCAGTGTGAAGTCCAACAGATATAATTTTGCCTATCAAAGCTTTGTTTGGCCTTATGGTCATTACCAGAGGTGAGCGGCCATTTCATCTATTGGTGGCGGTGGATGCAAAATCTTCTCACTGGATATTTTGTTGCGCCTTATATATTTTTTCACTGAATATGGTTGATTATAATGACGTTATGGACTGGAATTAATTGTTTTACACATTGGACTTTTGTATTTATATATTTTTCTCACATTTTTTTATTTTTGAGTATATATTGTACCTATGAAGTTTGAAGGTTTATGAGTTTAATCGTTCACTGTGTTATTTTTATGCAGACTTAGGAATTCGAACAACACCATTATATGCCCATTTATCTATTTTTTGCGAGTGTTTGAGTTCACTAATCAATGGAAGCAGCTGTTCTATCATGTATTCACATGATTTATACTTGACAGTGCTTAAGTACAGTATTATTTATTTTCCTTTATATTGTAATTTCAAAATAACAAACTGCAGGATATAAAAATTGGATAAAAAGTTTAGGGCCGCATAACACCTATGGGTATAGTAAAACTAGTAATATAGGAGTTGATTTACTAAAACGGTAGAGTGCAAAATCTGGTGCAGCTGTGCATGGTAGCCAATCAGCTTCTAACTTCAGGTTGTTCAATTAAGGTTTGACAATAAAACCTGGAAGCTGATTGGTTACTATGCACAGCTGCACCAGATTTTGCACTCTCCAGTTGTAGTAAATCAACCCCATAGTATTAGTACATTTTGTATAGAGATGTACTGTACACAGCAGACTCATGCCACGTACACACGATTGTAAATTCGGCCAGCAAAAGACCGATGAGAGCTTTTGGTCGGAAAATGCGACCGTGTGTATGCTCCATCAGACTTTTGCTGGCTGAATTCCAGACAGCAAAATATTGAGAGCATGTACTCAATTTTTCGGTCGGAAAAAGTTTTGATCGGAAATTCCGATCATCTGTAGCAATTCCGACGCGCAAAATTCCTACGCATGCTCAGAAACAATTTGATGCATGCTCGGAAGCATTGAATTTTCTCGGCTCGTCGTAGTGTTGTACATCACTGCGTTCTTGACGGTTGAAAGTTCAGCAAACTTTTGTGTGACCGTGTGTATGCAAGCCAGGCTTGAGTGGAATTCCGTCGGAAAAAACATCCAAGATTTTTCTGATGGAAAATCCGCTCGCGTGTACGCGGCATAATAAAATATAAAATTGAGACTGCATGAAACACAGAGGGATTTGGTTTAAAATGAGGGACAATGGGGAGCTATGTGAAAAACAATGCAGAACATGCCATGTTAAGTCAGTAATAAGGAAAAAGATCAGCTACATGGAGCCTACAGGCAGCACAAGCCTGTTCCACACTGCCTTTTGTGGGCAAAGCTTCCAGTGGAGGTCCTCCTTAATTTCATAATAAAAAATTAGACATTCATCAAATAATAAACAGCATATAAATCCATAATGAGTTAGTTTTTTGTAGTCAAAAGTTTATAACATTTTTAGGAAAATATTGCTACTCCTTCCAGGGTAACTGGTAATGATTATACTCATGCTAAGCCCCAGTTTTCAGAACCCTACAAGCAGTAGCTATGTATAATTCCAAGAAGGATGACATGAGATTTCACTTTAGTATGTGCTGGCGTCATTGTGTAGTCTGTGTGCATTGTGTTTATTTACTCATTTGTTCTTGCAACATGTTATCCAGATGTATCGCATAATCTCGGAGATGCTATTTTTATGTACGGAAGTTCTGCATCCAGCATGACCACAACACTATTATAGTGACATTATCTCTAACGTGTTCTTCACTGACCTCAATAACATAGCTTGCAACTTGGAAGAACTGTCCCTCTTTTGGAACCATCCCCTCTTACCTTTGCAGTTGTCCCTCCATTTGACTTACTGTATAGAACTCTATAAAAATGAATTATTTAACTAAAACGTTTTGATTCCAATCTCTAAATAATTTTTTTATTTTATTTATTTTATTTCTTATTTTTAAATGTCTTTATAAAGTAAAAATGTGGGGTTAAAAAAAAGCACTTGTGGGCTTAAAGTGGGTTTAAAGGCAGAACATTTTTGACCTTAATGCATTTCCTGCATTAAGGTGGGGTTGCAAATAAAAAAAAAAAAAAAAAAATCATTAATATTCCTAAAAAAAAAAAAAAAAAAAACATTTGGATTTTTTTTTTAACTCACCTCTAAATGCCTGTTGCTAGGGGGTCCCTCGTAGTCTGCCTCCTTCAGTGCCTGGGCTGGTGACATCACTTCCCCTCGGCGTAGGAAGGGCTCAGCTCTGCTCCCTCCCTCCTGTCAGTCATCTGGGACATGCCCACAGTTAGAATGCCGGCGCCGGCGAGCGGAGGGGGGGATGAGCGGGGGTTCGATCCCCCGCATCGCTGGACCCTGGAACAGGTAAGTATCCGATTATTAAAAGTCAGCAGCTGCAGTATTTGTAGCTGCTGACTTCAAATTTTTTTTTTAAATGGTTACTCCTCTTTAAGGTGAAAAATGTCCCAGAAGTATTGCCCCCTCACCCCTCTTATATTTACCTGGATCCTATCTCGATCCATGGCTGTGCCCGTCTGCAGCTGTGCTGGTCTCTCTTTCTTCTTACAGGGCAAAGAGGCAGCAGCAGAAGCCATTGACTCCTGCTGCTGTCAATCAAATCCTGTGTGTGTGTGTCTCAGGAGTGAGCCCGCAGGTGTGCCCCCATAGGAAGCGGGTTCCTATGGTTGAGCATGGAGAAGAGGAGGAGCCAGGAGCACCGGCAGGGGACCCCAGAAGAGGAGGTGTGGGGCTGCTCCCTGCAATACCATTGCACAGAGCAGGTAAGTATAACATGGTGATACGGCAATATCTAAAATGAGTTCCAACACACCCTTATGTGGGTGCTGTCTCTTTAAATATCGCAGCAGCGCTAAAAACTTCAAGTAAAAAGTTCATAAATAATCTGTGAAATCATGAATACAGTCTGTACGTAGTGCAGTTTAACCAGTTCTTTCTGTGATACAGTGATGAGACTTCCACCCGGCAGTAATTTCTATCACCACGTGCTGGTAAAAACTCCCCTTTGGGGATACACTCACCAGAGCAAAGAAAGAAATGGGCATATCAATCAGAAAATCAATGATCACTGCAACATCTTTAGTACGTCCGCCTTTCCTCCGCCTGCATACATCAGAGTGGTTCCTCTCCCATAATATCCAGCATAGAAGAAACAAAATATTGCGGATAGCGTAGTACAGTTTGGAAAAAAGGGTTTTTATTTCAGCTTCCCATATCCCCCCAAGTAAAATATGCGTACCAGAATACAAATAGTAAACGACTTTGTATAAAAGTAAAACTGCACTCTGCCTGTAAAGTTTCCGTCCGCCGGAAACCCACGCCAAAAGACCGCCGTGTATAGAATCCCCTTACACTTCCTGGTGTCTCGGCCAGCTGGAGCGCACTCTGGAACGCAACACGTCACTTCCTGCAAGGCCATGACTCTGACGCGTTTCGTCACTTCCGGACGTCGTCTGAGGCAGAGTGCAGTTTTACTTTTATACAAAGTCGTTTACTATTTGTATTCTGGTACGCATATTTTATCATATTTATATATTTAAGTTTACTTTTTATATATATTTATTGATTATCATACTTTAAAGATCCAAATCCATGAGCGCAGAGTGATAGACCCAAGGTGGCAGCATTTTCTCTGGTTTTATCCACATAGCAGGTAAGTATAACATGTCGGTTATTTTAAAAAATTATATCACCCGCGGTATCTACTTTACAAAAAAAGGATAATTTTGGCGGGTTTCATATTGACAATTTTATATTAATAGAAAATAAGGGAAACCAAATATAATTCCAATCAAACTTTGGATAACAGCACTGCTAGTGGTGTATTGGATTGGATCAAGGGCTCATTAGGGTATATAAATGGTCTGTGAATCATTGCAAGCAATTACAATATTTTAAAATATTTTTTTAATGGTTTTTCATCATTTGCCATCATTTTTGAGATTTTGATATTATGTACCTTATTGTGCTCACATTGAGCATCTTGTTGAATGTACAGACGCAATACATATTCGTCAATAAAAAGAGTTTAAAAACAAAAAAATGGTAGCTGGGATTAACTTAAAATTAAGTTTAGGAAATATTCACTGTATCTGCATGTGCCGACGTCATCGGCACATACACACTGAGGAAATAGCCCGCTTGAGCCATTTCTTCAGTGACCGTGCCGTGACCGGCGGCTCCCATGCGCATGTGCGGTAGTGACATCATCGCAGGTCCGGCCAATCACAGCGCCGGAGCCCGTGAACCCAGGAATAACTCTGGAAGACATGTCGCTGGTCACAGCATTGTGCAGGGACCACTGCAACAGCTTCAATTTAAGGTAAGTATTTCATAATGAGCTAGTATGCGATGCATACTAGCTCATTATGCCTTTGTCTTGCAGTTTTTTTTTTTTCCGGCGTTTAGAACCACTTTAACTATCCACAGCCTTGGAAGGCTCCGCTAGCCATTTGGCCTAGACTATGTCATACTTCCTGGGGCAACCTCTGTGAGCATAAGTGTCTTTGTAATAGGGGAGTGCATTATTAACCATTTATTTATTTTGTTCTATGCATTAAGACAAAAAATCTTCTGTGTGCAGCATCCCTCCTAATACTTACCTGAGCCCCATCTCGATGTGCATGAGTGCCTGGCCGTCCGAGACACAGCAGCAGTGCCAATGGCCCTCGCTACTGTCAATCAAAGTCAGTTAGCCAATCAGTAGTGGGAGCGGGGCCAAACCGCAGCTCTCTGTCTGAATGGACACACCGAGCTGCGGCTCGGCTGGGGTGCCCCATAGCAAGCTGCTTGCTGTGGGGGCACTAGACAGAAGGGAGGGGCCAAGAGAGCCAGCGAGGGACCCTAGAAGAGGAGGATCTGGGCTGCTCTGAGGAAAAAACTATGCCCGCCGTAGTTTTACATCGCTACTTTGAAGAGGAATATCGTTGTTTTGGCACCTGATAGCTGTCATAACCCCGGTATCCCCTTCTTCAGTGGGTGGTCCATTTTCAGATAAAAGTTATCTCTGCGGCGGATTCGCCGCAAGATCACTTTTATCGATGGTGGGAGAGGGCCACCCACCTCCCGCCGCGCTCTGGAGCCCTCTGCCGCTTAACGGAGCCGTTGGCAGTGGCAGAGGCGATTGGGTCCTTTCTCCTGTGTGGTATGGAGACGAGTGAGGGGAAGGGCGGAAGCAATGTCAAAACTTCACTTCCACTCATAGCTCTTTTTTTTTTTTTTTTTTTTTATGGCATTTTAGTGTAAATATGAGATCTGAGGTCTTTTTGACCCCAGATCTCCTATTTAAGAGGTCCTGTCGTGCTTTTTTTTCTATTACAAGGGATGCTTACATTCCTTGTAATAGGAATAAAAGTGGCACTATTTTTTATTTTAAAAGAACAGTGTAAAAATAAAAAATAAAAGGTAAAATAAATAAATTTTTTTTTTTTAAACGTGCCCAGTCCCGCCACGCTCGCATGCAGAAGCAACCGCATACACGAGTAGCACCCGCATATGTAAACGGTGTTCAAACCCCACATGTGAGGTATCGCTGCAATCATTAGAGCGGGAACAATAATTCTAGACCTTGACCTCCTCTGTAACTCAAAACACGCAACCTGTATAATCTGTTAAACGTCGCCTATGGAGATTTCTAAGGGTAAATTTTTTTTGCCATTCCACGAGCGGGCGCAATTTTGAAGCGTGACATGTTGGGTATCTAGTTACTCGGTGTAACATCATCTTTCACAATATAAAAAAAATATGGTGGGACAAAGTATTGCAACGACCGCCATTTTATTCTCTATTCTTTGGTAAACACCAAATCTCAGAAAGAGGCTCGGTCCTTAAGTGGTTAAAGAAAAAAAAAAAACAGACTTTGGTATCACTTTAAGGAGGCAATCTTCCAGCATACTGCCACATGTAAGTCTTCCTACTTGAACTGCCTTGTTACAGAACTGTAAAAGTGACTTACTGTACATATGGATGCTTTGGGATCATTACTGCATTGTTGTACTATTTGGTAAGCATTACATTAAACAGAAAACTCTTAGAAGACATTGTCTCAACTGGTCCCTTCAAATCACCACCACTGTGTTAGCCCCACCTATGAGCTATTGTAGGTTGATAAGAATTTACTGTAATGACTTACTGTACAGGAAGTCAGCTGTGAGTAGTAAAAAAATATTCCCTACAATCAAAGCTCGAGCTTAGATATTGTTGTTTCCTGTTTTCCCATCCCCTGCAGTATCTGTATAGTTGATGATTATATCCTTCTTTTCATTTACTTTGGTAAAGCCATAACTACTTATCTACAGACAGCCATAAAGTGACTGATAAATGTGACCTCACTGCCCATCATAATATGGGGGAGATAAGGAGAGATTATTGCAATGGAAATTGAATCACAATATCAGTGTATTTATTATCATTATTGAATTATACATCATAGAAAATGATAGAATTTGTATACATACAGTAGAAACATTGCTACACATATATTTATTTTTATTATGCTTAAGGTTCTACATATTAGATTTGTAGCACACTGGACCAAATTTTTTTTTGAACTCTTTCTTTTTAATGTTCTTCTCTACTGTTGTTCTATTACTTTGCCATGGCCTTCTAAAGCCACCCTCTTTGTAAAATTAAAAATGGTGGATTCAACCTACTCCCCATCTGTTTCAGAAATGGATACAGATGGTGAACCACACATTACCATAGGAAAAACTCATTCTTGAACATAGGAATAGAGCATAGAGGAAGAAATACAATAAGATTTTGGATGCATCATGTACTTCTTCTCTTACCATAATTAATGACTAAAGTTGTACAGAGTTATAATTGATCTTTGACTTAGGAGAAGATGTACCTTTACATATTATGACCCGGGTTCTCACCTGCTGGTATTGAAATCTTTTAGGAGCTCAGGAGAGTGTTTGGTATTGATCTTTACTTTGCTATACTAAACAATGTTTTATACATGTCTGTGTTTGACCTGTTTCATGTCTGTAAATGATATTATGTACCTTATTGTGCTCACGTTGAGGATCTTGTTGAATGTACAGATGCAATACATATTCGTCAATAAAAAGAGTTTAAAAACAAGAAAATGGTAGCTGGGATTAATTTAAAATTATTTGTGACAGCTCAGCCCACCAGGGAGAAGAAGTACATACAGGGAAATATTTTATATATAGCCTCCTTACGGAACAACAGAATTAGACAAATGAGCTGTAGTTAGTGAAGGGATGGCAAATGGTCCGCACCATTCCTGGAACCATGCAAACCATTCACCATCCGCTTCCCACCCACAACCTGTTTTGTATGGCAGATTATTTTTATGGACTTACCTGACTCTGCCAATGAGATAAAAAGACATTGGCATCTGTTTGTCTATCTACAGTGGCAGTATGTGGCACGCACACCTGATGTCTTTTAGCTATGGATTGTTTCACATTTTCGGATGATATGGTCTGTTTTATGATCTGGTCACTTACAGTATTATAGAAAGTGTTCTTTTTCACATATCCATAAAAAAACTGTGATGCAAATTAATATTTGAGAATTATACCATCTATATTGATGGCAGGTAGCACTTCCTTATTTTTATCTACACATATCAACTGCTGGACATCAGCATCTGCAAAGCAATGTTTGTGAACTGTACCATTTATATTGGGGACAGACAATATTTTTTTTTGCTCTGTCCACGCATATTATTTGCTGGACATCAGCACATTGATTAAGTTTTTCTATTCATATAAATGGTAGACAGCACTGTCCACATACACTATTTGCTGGGTATTACCACCTGTGTCGATTTATTGGATCTTTCATGCCATTAACATGACATGATTTTGTTCCTCCCTGAGATTGTCTAACCCTATTAGAGTGCAATAATTGTTTGAGGCAAACCCAAATACTCCTACTTTTGGAGGAGAGCTTGTCTGGTGTTTGGCATCTACATATAGTGTGTACCCCTGGAGCAGCTGCTTGGTATGACAGGTTCTCTGTTTTTTTCTACGACTCTGAGACCTGCTTCAGACCCTCTGACACACTTGGTTACATAATAGCATATAACATAGCATATAATGGCATATAGCATAGCAGTTAGTCTAAATCACTATGGTAATAAGCATACTTAACACAGTAACATCAGCATTAGTAATAAGCAATATAAGCGGTGAACTGTGTAAACAATTAACAATATAAACAGTAATGAACAGTCTCATAGAAACTTCTTTGCAATAAATGATCAATAGGTGTCTCAGAGTGCACTCTGTGTATATCCCCCCGAGTGTTGGTATGAAAATGTGCATGAGAGGCATTCCCCTGGTAGATAGCGGTTCAGTATATGGTGCCTGACCTACAAACTTCAGCCGGCTAATGGTGGGGCCTAGTCTTTATTGTGGTGCACTTAATTACCATCCCTTTAAATCTGCATGCAGTGATTTGTTTTTGGAGCTACTAGATGTCGTACTTATGAGAATAATTTTTCACACGATAGTTATGAAATGAGTACTTTTAAATGATAATATTTTTAAGATACAGAATCAATCAATATGAACACAAACATTCAAACAAAATAGTTATATGTATTGATTGACAGAAATAAATTCTAAACAAAATAAAGAAGATTGATTGAAACAGCCGCTAATGATAATGCGGTACTTTTTAAATGACACAGAAATGATACAACTTCCCTGTAGAGTCAATAACTATGTATAGATATGATGATTAGACAGAACATCTGTATTTCACGAATTAAAAAGTAAAATGTAAGTGATGAACTAAGTGAAACAAAATAGACGTCTGCGACGTCAACAGAAAGAAAAATTAAAACAATTGTAAGGTAAAAATTAAGCTACAGAAAGCTCTACAAGGTGGTTATCGCCTTGTGAGAAATAGTTATCCAACTGTATAATCAAAATCAATAATCAATATTTTAAAATAAAACAAATAAATATAAGGTAAAAATCAATACAATATAATTACCCTTTCCAAAATGGCTGCTGGCCTAAAATGGATGTTACCAGATTTTCGTAAAATGACTGCTGTGGTTTCCAAGATGGTGTCTGCTTAAAGAGGAATTGCGTCTTGCGTCCTTGAAGTCTTAAGCCCCATACACACGGTCGGATTTTCCGATGGATTCTGTCCTATCAGACAATGTTGTCGGAAATTCCGACCGTGTGTAGGCACCATCGGACAGTTTCATCGGATTGTCCGACGGACAAAGTCCTATCTCCTGCTGGATAGATTTTTTGACAACAAAGTCCGATCACACCAAATCCGATCGTGTGTAGCGAATTCCGACGGACAAAGTGCTACGCATGCTCAGATCACATTACAAGACCAAAGCTATTGGCTACTAGCCTCTACGTAGTCCCGTCGTAGGCAACAAACGTCACCACGTTCAGAATGATCGGATTTTCCGACAACTTTGTCCGACCGTGTGTACGCAAAACCAACATCGGACAAAGTACGACGGACATGATCCGACGGACCTGGTCCTCGGATAATCCGAGCGTGTGTATGGGGCTTTAGAGTATAAGGCTTCAATGAGTCTTCATGAGTGTGAGTGGGAGTATGAGTTGATGGATGATGTGTGTGTGTCTGTGGGTGTCTCCTCCTTTGGGTAATGGGCAGTGGTCTTAAATACCACTATGAAAAATGAAAAAAAAATTCATAACCTAACCCACAAGGTCTTCATTTCCATTGGATGAGGTAGCTAATAATTTACCTTCCTGGAAATACTTTTGTTTGAATTATTACCGCTCCTATAAACCACCAAGGGTTATCGTACCGCATAAATATTTAACCTGAAATATGTAATATTTTGTAGAAAATGTTCAATCTTCATAATGTGTATCTGATGGTATATTGTTGCTGGTATATATATAATATTTAGGATCTCTCTCTTATTACTGTCATACAACATTAGAATTCTACTATAGCTTGTAGGCAGAACATTCGACCGGAAATGTACGATTGCGGCGGCGTCGTACAGTTTAGCTGCTCCGTCAAATCTTCTTAGAACATTCGACAGACACCATAAGCCTTCAATGACAGATTCGACCTTAATTATTTCGGATTTTTGGACGAATATTCTTTTTAAGAAAAAAAAATGAATAAAAACAAATTCCGGGAGTAACTAAATACATTTATTTTTTGGACGAAAATGAAATTCTGAAACAAAATATTTCAGTGTGCACATGTCTAGAAATGAATGGAAGAAGAGGACTCCCCTAGTGAAGAATATCACAATTTATTAGCAAAAGTTAAAAGGCCAATCTCCATAACAGCAAAACAACCATGTGTGGAGGAATGCCGTTTGCGCTCCAGCTGTGTTACAAGGGGCAGAAGTGACATATCACGCTCAAGGCATCCCACGCGTTTCGTCAGCATGCTCTACAATTTTACAGCGCCTCAAAGATGCAGAGGGCAGGACTTTTTTGGCGTCCTGAAAGCCAAGGAGAGGCTCTTTACAGGCATTATGCTGGTGCTATTTTTAGCGCTTTTGCCTGTAAAGAGCCAGATTGTTCTCTGTGCACCATTCTACTATTTATTATTATTATTATTATTATTGTTATCATACAGAATTTATATAGCGCCAACAGTTTGCGCAGCACTTAACAAAATGAAGGCAGACATTACATTTACATTACAATTTGGTACAAGAGGAGTTAGAAGGCCCTGCTCATTAGAGCTTACAATCTAAAAGGGATACAAAAGGTAATAGCTGTGAGCTGATTTAGCAGGATAGGCTTCTTTAACCACTTCAGCCCCGGACCATTTGGCTGGCAAAAGACTAGAGCACTTTTTGAGATTTGGCACTGCGTCGCTTTAACTCACACCTGCGCGGTCGTGCGTCATGGCTCCCAAACTAAATTTACATCCTTTTTTCCCCACAAATAGTGCTTTCTTTTGGTGGTATTTGATCACCTCGGCGGGCCTTTAATTTTTTGCGCTATAAACAAAAAAATTACGACAATTTAGAAAAAAACACATTATTTTTTACTTTTTGCTAGAATAAATATCCCCCAAAAATATATAAAAAAACTTTTTTTTAGTTTAGGCCGATACGTATTCTTCTACATATTTTTGGTAAAAAAAATTGCAATAAGCGTTTATTGATTGGTTTGCGCAAAAGTTATGGTGTATACAAAATAGGGGATAGTTTTATGGCATTTTTATTAATATTAATTTTTTTACTAGTAATGCCGGCGATCAGCGATTTTTATCATGAGTGCGACATTATTGCGGACAGATCGGACACTTTTTGCGCTATTTCGGAACCATTCACATTTATACAGCGATCAGTGCGATTAAAAATGCATTGATTACTGTGTAAATGTGACTGGCAGTGAAGGGGTTAACCACTAGGGGGCGCTGTAAGGGTTAAGTGGGTCCTAGGGAGTGATTCTAACTGTGGGGGGGATGGGCTATATTTGACATGACACTGATCACCGCTCCTGATTAAAGGGAGCTGTGATCAGTGTCATTGTCACTAGGCAGAACGGAAATTTTTTTGTTTACATCAGCATTTCCCCATTCTTCCTCTCCGTGAGACGATCGTGGGTATCCCCGCGGACATCGAGTCTGCGGGACCCGCGATCACACTCGCGGAGCTTGCAGCGGTGGCGCGCGCTCACAAGCCACTTCTTAAAGGGCAACGTACAGGTACGTTAATATGCCTGTATGTGCCTTTCTGCTGACGTATATCGCTGTGAGCCGGTCGGCAAGCGGTTAAAGAGAAGGGTTTTCAGGGATTGTCTAAAGATGGATAGATTAGGGGTCAGTCGGACAGATTGGGGTAGGGACTTCCAAAGGATGGGAGCTCTGTAGAAATCCTGGAGGCGAGCATGGGAAAAGGTGACAAGGGAGCTAGAGAGCAGAAGGTCTTGGGGGGACTGAAGAGAGCAGCTTGGTCCTATCAGCCTCTTTCCTGTACGGCTCCTGATCATCTCTAGTGATACAACCGATAACGGTAGTGTCGTCTGCAAAATTGATAATACTATTATAATAGGGGTACAACCATAAGTCCTGTGTTTCCCTGAAAGTAAGACCTACCCTAAAAATAAGACCTAGTGTGATATTTGGGGAGGGCTGCAATATAAGCCCTACCTCCAAAAAAAACTCTAGTTTAAAGTGATTGTAAACTGCTAGAATCCTCTTTAATACGGTATTCTAAAATGTAAAAGGTGTGTATTTCTGTAATCTAATTGAGTCAAATACCATCTTATAGCGCCGCTCGGCAATTAGCTGATCTCCTGCTGCTCTCCTCCTCTTCTCCCAGCTGTCAGCGGGGGATTTCGCCCCCCCTGCAGTGCTCGGAGTGTGGAAGACAGCTCAGGCAGGCCATGGAAGAGCCGAGCAACGCTCAGCGGATCTCCCGCTGCTCTCCTCTTGTACAAGCTGTCAGCGGGGGATCTCGGGCCCCCCTCCCTCTGCAGTGCTCGGAGCGGGTAATAACGCTTAGCTGGGTCACGGAAGCGCCGAGCGGTGCTATGAGAAGGTATTTGACACAATTAGATTACAGAAACACACCTTTTATATTATATACTACTGTAATAGAGAGGATTCTAGCATTTTACAACCTCTTTTACTCTATTCACACTGGGGATTCCTGACAGGCAGGGAGGGAGAGGGGGAGAGAAGACAGCACATAAAATGGCAACCCTACCCCGTAAATAAGCCTTACTGTGTTTTTGGTTGCCAAAATGAATATAAGACCCAGGCTTATTTTCGGGGAAACGCGGTATATAGCGCTTAAAGAAAGGGCCTCAGCACACAACCCTGCGGTGCTCCAGTACATAATTCTCGCTGGGAAGGGACAAAGTTACTCAGTTTAACCACCTGTAAGCGATTCATTAAAAAAATCCCTTATCCAGGAGCAAATGAAAGGCGGCAAATCCAATTTTAGCATTTATTTTTACTAACTGGTCTGGAATCCTTATATAGTTTCCTGGGTGCTCTAGATCAGTGTTTCTCAACTCCAGTCCTCAAAGCGCCCCAACAGGTCATGTTTTCAGGCTTTCCATTATTTTGCACAGGTGATTTAATCAGTTTCCGGTCGGGACTCCCTAGCAACTAGTGACGCCGATCTCTGCTCCCTGTAATTGGAGCAGAGATCAGCATTTACTAGCTCACAGCCACGCCCCCCCACAGTTAGAAACACGCCTTTAGGAACATGTAACCCCTACACTGACACCTAGTGGTTAACCCCTTCACTGCTAGTGTCATTTACATAGGAATCAGTGCATTTAAAAGGCACTGATTGCTGTATAAATGACAATGGTCCCAAAAATGTGTCAAAAATGTCTAATGTGTCCACCATAATGTCGCAGACACAATAAAAATTGCTGATCGCCGCCATTACTAGTAAAAAAAATATTAATAAAAATGCTATAAAACTATCCCCTATTTTGTAAACGCTATAACTTCTGCGCAAACCAATTGCGATTTTTTTTTACCAAAAATATGTAGAAGAATACATATCGGCCTAAACTGAGGAAAAAAATATTTTTTTTATATATTTTTGGGGGACATTTATTATAGCAAAAAGTAAAAAATAATGTGTTTTTTTTCAAAATTGTCGCTAATTTTTTGTTTATAGCGCAAAAAAATAAAAACCGCAGGGGCGATCAAATACCACCAAAAGAAAGCTCTATTTCTGGGAAAAAAGGACGTCAATTTTGTTTGGGAGCCACGTCGCACGACCGCGCAATTGTCAGTTAAAGCGACGCAGTGCCGAATCGCAAAAAGTGGTCTGGTCTTAAGCCAGCAAAATGGTCCGGTCTGAAAGTGATTCATATTAGAATACACCATATCCACTATGTTTTCACCTGTAATAGCACATCTTACCAACTGATGTAATCTTGGCTGCGCGGACACCAGGTTTTCCTTATTGATATCCCCTGCAGCTACCAGAACCCCAGCAGGATGTGTCTGTTGATACTTGCCTATAACATTTCACAAAATATCCAAAGCCATTGCAGTATCTGCATCTGGCGGTATATATATGCTGCAATATTGATCACCACTGTAAATTCTATTGGTAAGTAAAAAGGTCTCCACTTAACCAGCAAGAATTCCAAATCTGGGGAACAGTAAGGGGTTGATTTACTAAGAAAAACGGGAAGTAATGGTCACTATGCATTTAGTGATGCCCAATTAAGACTTCAACCAGGCAAACATGTGAATGAAAAAGCATGCTAATATCGGCAAACATGCCTTTGTAAATATCAAATCGGCATATCCACGAATTTGCAAGTGCCAATTGCTACCGGGTTTGGAACTGCACTGATCGCAGGAATAAAACATTTTTAAGTGAGATGTGCTCTACCTCGTGTGCATCTTTTGCTAACCAATGCATTTATGGATGAGTATCACAGAGTAATGTCTGCTATTCTGTAAAGTTACATGCATTGAACATTTAAGTTACATATCTGTTATATGTTTTTTTTTCATGTTAATTTAGTTTTTTATGACACAATAAAGCAGTAATCATTTATGTTCATTCTTTAATCATACTACACTACTATGCAGGTCTCAGCATACTTAGCACAATGGCTTGGTGTGTGCACTAATGTTTACAAAGCACTCAGGTTATAAGTTCAAATCCCTGCCAACCTACCACTCACCTAAGGTAGCTGTGTTGATTTTTCCAGTGCACAAGCAAATTAAAAACAAAAAAATATATAAACTAACACCCTGCACGTTAACTAGTGTGTGCTTTTTGGAATTCCACACCATAATATTATTGAATACTTTCATACAATTGCATGCATTTGAAGGACTAATATTTTGGAATCAACCAAACTGATGTGGCATTGGCTATTAGGCATTCACCTATTTTCAGCATACAGTGGTGTGAAAAAGTGTTTGCCCCCTTCCTCATTTCCTGTTCCTTTGCATGTTTGTCACACTTAAGTGTTTCGGAACATCAAACCAATTTAAACAATAGTCAAGGACAACACAAGTAAACACAAAATGCAATTTGTAAATGAAGGTGTTTATTATTAAAGGTGAAAAAAAATCCAAACCATCATGGCCCTGTGTGAAAAAGTGATTGCCCCCTAAACCTAATAACTGGTTGGGCCACCCTTAGCAGCAACAACTGCAACCAAGCGTTTGCGATAACGTGCAATGAGGCTTTTACAGCGTCCTGGAGGAATTTTGGCCCACTCATCTTTGCAGAATTGTCCTAATTCAGTTACATTAGAGGGTTTTCGAGCATGAACGGCCTTTTTACGGTCATACCACAACATCTCAATAGGATTCAGGTCAGGACTTTGGCTAGGCCACTCCAAAGTCTTCATTTTGTTTTTCTTCAGCCATTCGGTGGTGGACTTGCTGGTGTGTTTAGGATCATTGTCCTGCTGCAGAACCCAAGTTCGTTTCAGCTTGAGTACACGAACAGATGGTCGGACATTCTCCTTCAGGATCTCTTGGTAGACAGCAGAATTCATAGTTCCTTTTATCACGGCAAGTCTTCCAGGTCCTGAAGCAGCAAAACAGCCCCAGACCATCACACTACCACCACCATATTTTACTGTTGGTATAATGTTCTTTTTCTGAAATGCAGTGTTCCTTCTACGCCAGATATACTTGGACACACACCTTCCAAAGAGTTCCACTTTTGTCTCATCGGTCCACAGAATGTTGTCCCAAAAGTCTTGGGGATCATCAAGATGTGTTGTGGAGAAATTGAGACGAGCTTTGATGTTCTTTTTGCTCAGCAGTGGTTTTCTCCTTGGAACTCTGCCATGCAGGCCATTTTTGCCCAGTCTTTTCCTGATGGTGGAGGCATGAACGCTGACCTTAACTGAGGCAAGTGAGGCCTGCAGTTCCTTGGACGTTGTTGTGGGGTCTTTTGTGACCTCTTGGATGAGTCGTCGCTGCGCTCTTGGGGTAATTTTGGGCGGCCGGCCACTCCTGGGGAGGTTCACCACTGTTCCATGTCTTCGCCATTTGTGGATAATGGCTCTCACTGTGGTTCGCTGGATTCCCAAAGCTTTTGAAATGGCTTTATAACCCTTTCCAGACTGATAGATCTCAATTACTTTCTTTCTCAATTGTTCCTGAATTTCTTTGGGTCTCGGCATGATGTGTAGCTTTTAAGGATCTTCTGGTGGACCTTACTGTGTCAAGCAGCTCCTATTTAAGTGATGCCTTGATTGTGAACAGGTGTGGCAATAATCAGGCCTGGGTGTGGCTAGAGAAATTGAACTCAGGTGTGGACAACTACAGTTATAGTATGTTTTAACAAGGGGGGCAATCACTTTTTCACACAGGGCCATGATGGTTTGGATTTTTTTTCACCTTTAATAATAAACACCTTCATTTACAAATTGCATTTTGTGTTTACTTGTGTTGTCCTTGACTATTGTTTAAATTGGTTTGATGTTCCGAAACACTTAAGTGTGACAAACATGCAAAGGAACAGGAAATGAGGAAGGGGGCAAACACTTTTTCACACCACTGTATGCTGCTGAGTACAATGCAAGCTTTCAGTAGGTGATACCATGTGTGGGATTTGAACCCATGACCCAAGTCTTTCAAGGCAGATCACTAGGCTACTGAGCTGAGCACCATTGTACATAGAAAATACATTTACTAGTGTTTGATTCTTTTAATTCTATACAATAATGTTTTGCATTTGAGGCATTAATATGGTAACAACCATGCTCATGCTGATGTGGCATTGGCTAATAGGCATTCGCCTATTTTCAGCATATGCTGCTGATTAAAATTTCAGCTTTAAGTAGGTAATACCATGTGTGTGACTTGAACCCATGGCTAATAGGCACTTGCCTACGGCAGGGGGAAAAAAGTTTTTTAAGTCTATGGGACACGAACATGAAAAATCCAAAGTCCTCATTTTAAAGGCTTATATGCAAGTGTTTGCCATATAAAGTGTATGGTGACCCGGGTACTGCCCTAGGAGACATGAATCAATGCAAAAAAAATACTTACCCCCCCCCCAGTCCATACAAGGCCCTTCGGGTATGGTATGGATTTTAAGGGGAGCTTCACATCAAAATCCATACCAGACCCTTATCTGAGCATGCAGCCTGCCAGGTCAGCATGAGGGGGGTGAGTGAGCGCCCCCCTCTTCTGAACCATACCAGGCCACACCCCACCCCACCCCAAAGCACCTTGTCCCCATGTTGATGATGGGGACAAAGGCCTCTTCCCAACAACCCTGGGCTGTGGTTTTCGGGATCGGCGGGTGAGGGGCTTATCGAAATCTGGAAGTCCCAATTAACAAGGGGGCCCCCAGATCCAGCCCCCCTATGTGAATGGGTATCGGGTACATCACACCCCTACCCATTCACCAAAAAAGTGTCAAAATGTAAAAACCACAAGAGACAGTTTTTGACAAAAAGTGTCCCGTGATGTACATCCGCCATCCATCACACTGCCCGACGAACCCGAAAAATAAAAAAAAACAAACACAGCTTCACCTCTATGGGAGGCCCCCCACTGACTGCTGTCTCTACGCTTTGACAGCTGTTGTATTGGCAAGGGCAGGGCCACCCGGTAACGTAACCTGATGACCCAGCCCCTTCTGACATGGGGTGGGGTCACCCGGTTACGTTACCGGGTGACTAGGTGGCCCTGCCCTTGCCTATATAACAGCTGTCAAAAAGAAGAGACAGCAGTCAGCGGGAGGCCCCCCACCGCTGTGGTGCTTTGTTAATTTTTTCTATTTTTCAGGTCCGTCAGGTGACGTGATGGACGGTGGATGTACATTGTGGGACACTTTTTTTTTTCTTTTTTAATAAAAGAATTGTCAAAAACTGTCTCTTGTGGTTTTTACATTTTGACACTTTTTTGGTGAATGGGTAGTCGTACGATGTACCCGATACCCATTCACATAAGGGGGGGAAGGGGGGCAGGATCTGAGGGCCCCCTTGTTAAAGTTGCATACAAAAGTATTTGGTTGAAACTAGGTAAACAATAAAATATGTCAACTAAATGTGAATTCTCTCTAAGCACTATTTTTTAAATGGCATGGGTTTGCTGTGAGGATCACTGTTAACACAAAGCAAAATGTTATCAATCTTGTTAAATATAAAAGTTTGAATAAAACGTTTTTATTATTTTTTTTTTTAATTGATGATCTTTTGGATCTTTGTTTGTAAGTATGTTTCTAGTTCCTGTTGTTAATGTTACCTTTCTGCAAACATAACATTTTATTATGTGACATTGGAGACATTGATAGCCACCATTGCTCCATGTATCCATTGTGAAACATTTCAATGGAAACACAACAGAATATATGTAATCACGTTTGCATCACGTTTGCAACCACAGAGATGTAATTGTACTTAACAGGAATAATTGTTTGTGTAAGAAGATTAAAAGGAATCATACTTATTTCAAAAGGAAGCTTTCATGACTACTGAGAAGCATAGACTTAACACATTTACAATGTTATATACTACCATGCCCCTTCTTGTTAAATAACTACACAACAACTATTAGTTGTAAGGGCAGTGCCACAGCTTTATTTTTTTATCTAAATAACCAAATACACAAAAACCATCAACATCAAGACTAACAGGAACAAAACAGTGGTAGTCACAGTGTCCTGTACCTGGTGGTGGAACCTGACATGGAGAGGTAGGCATCTCTTACACCCCCAGCTCAGTACCCCTGGTAATATAACAGCTCGGAGTGGAACGAACGCCTTATAGTCCTTGCAGTGACAGATGCAGAAGAGTCGCCTGTGTGTATCCAGATGCAGGCTTGGCCGAGGATGCCAAGTGACAGAGATGACAAGCTAGCAGGTCACTGGCAGACAGACAGTAAGCACTTGGCAGACAGAGGGGTGGCTGAGCACAGATGAAGCCACAGGTTTAGAATACAGAGCAAAGTAAGGCAAAAAGTAAGGCAAGGTGGGTAGGCAATGGGAGCAGACAGAATTTAGCACAGTCAAAGTTCTTAGAGTGGTCAAGGCTGATTGGGTCAGCAACAGGAGATCAGATCCAGGAACGGGTAGTAGATATGCAGGAAACACTGTAGACCATAAGGTAAGGTCCTAGTGCATCAGTGCTATTTAAATAGCGCACTTGGCACATGTCTTAGTGGTGGGCATGTACGCTAACATGTGCGTACATGCACACTAGCATAAACATGACTAACAAGAATTTTGCCCTTGCACATACCTATGCACCACATTACCTTACTCCTTTCCTCACACACATCAGCGATGTGAGCACCCAGTTACCATAATGTAGTATTGCTGCCTGTCCTAACCATCAGTTCAGGACAGGCACCCTCTGAACACAACCCTCTGAAGGTAATAAGCAAATTACTGTCTGACTGGCAAAGTGAAAGTTCCACCACTTTCAACTGATACAGCACCAGACCAAAGCCAGCACCCTTTTGATGCCTAAAAATGTTGAGGCCAATGTCATTTACATGGATTCTTAGTAAGTTGCTAACCTCACCCTTTAATTCTTTAATGCAAACCACTTGGCCACCCAAACTACAAACAAATTTAGATACCCAGAAATCAACTTTTCTCCTACTGCATTGAAGAAGGCTATAGATGCCATCCACCCAAACCCTTGGGGCATAATTTCGAATCACACTTTAACGACTTTATAAAAAATGGTGCAACAGCATGTAAGGTCTTTTTTTCCATGCAATAAATGAGGTCAACAACACGAAAACACCCAAAGCCATCACCTCCAGCAATTGAAACCATTCAGAAAATTAGACCAGCACATGCCCCTGATACCACACCAGCTGACCTCATAAGGAAAGCTCAGGATTCTTCCATAGGTTCTGCATTCAGCACAATGACAGACCCAATAAATAGCTGAATCTCTGATGATCCAAGTCAGAACCAGATGGGAATCTAATGGTGGAAATGAAGGTGAGGTCTTAAAAACAAAAATAAACAGGAGGATTCCCATCTACCCAGATGATGTTGCTTCTCATCACTGAAACACAAATTAAAAGCAGCCATGGCCGCATCAGTATAGAATAAATATGTACAGAAAAAAATATTTTACTGATAAACCCAAATGAGCTAGGCATAATCTAAAAGCTTGAAGGAATTGAAAATGGTTCAAACATCTTGAATTGGTGTGTACTATAAAAATAGGGGAAGAGGGATGTATAGATGAGTATTGATGTGCCAAAGGGGCAGGGCAGAAGGGACCACTACATTTAAAAAATATGACAAATTTACCCTGGAATTGTTGGTCAATTTTTGAGGTATGAAGTAAAACCTTTACATTCGAAAACATCATCGGCTTTAATACCAACCTGAAGAGTCTGGCTGTTTGATACTAGTTCTCTGATGTAAAAAGCACTAAAAAAGGCCCAGGTGAACACCACCTAGAAAAGAAGTGATTCAAAAGGTAAAAAAGAAACCCACAGAAAAATATACAAAATACAAGGCAGGAAATCAATGCATACAGGGCGCCTAGTGTCAGGGACAGACAAAATAATGCGGTGAATAAGATTCTTGCATAAGGTCATCCTAGCCAAGGAGGTGAAATAGGCACAACAGAGCAGATATGCGTTTTTCTACCACTAAACCCAAAATGCCTTTGTCTTGCAAATATATTAAATACTAGAAAACAGAAATACATCTTTCCTGATGGTTGTCCAAATTCCACTCACCTAAGAAAAGAGATGACCACTAATTCCACACCTGGTGGTAAAAGAACCACAACAGCTAAGTTAAAAATGCACAGAGGGGTTCAAAGAGTCCTTTAGAACATTGTTTTAAAGAAGTTCTGGACAAGGGAGTCCTAGACTCGCCAAAGTTCAAAAACGTTTCTATTGAGAATGGGAAAGAGCATCACTGAAAAAATTATTCTTCCCTGGAACTTATGCCGCGTACACACGATCGGATTTTCCGACGGAAAATGTTCGATGCGAGCTTGTTGGCGGAAAGTCCGATCGTATGTACACGGCATTACTTTGTCATGAATGAAAACATTTTAATGCTAAAAACGGTTGTAGAAAGGTAACTGGTGACTGTTGACAATGCAACTGTACAACACTAAGGTTATGTGTCCAAAATATAAGCCATCTGTTTTTTAACCACCTGATTACTGTGCACTTAAACCCCCCTCGTGACCAGACCAATTTTCAGCTTTTGGCGCTGACGCACTTTGAATGACAATTGCGCGGTCATACAACACTGTACACAAATGACATTTTTATCATTTTTTTCCCACAAATAGAGCTTTCTTTTGGTGGTATTTAATCACAGCTGGGGTTTTTATTTTTTGCTAAACAAACAAAAAAAGATGGAAAATTAAAAATAAAAATAAAAATCATGTTTAATAGTTTGTTATAAAATTTAGCAAACAGGTAATTTTTCTGCTTCATTGATATGCGCTGATGAGGCGGCACAGGTGGGCACTGATAGGCTGCACTGGTTGGCACTGATAGGCTGCACTGGTGGGCACTGTTAAGCCCCATACACACGGTCGGACTTTTTCATGGATTCTGTCCGATCGGACAATGTTGTTGAAAAATCAGACCGTGTGTATGCACCATCGGACAGTGTACGTCGGATTGTCCGACGGACAAAGTCTTATCTCCTGCTGGAAAGATTTGCCGACAACACGGTCCGATCACACCAAATCCGATCGTGTGTACGGTTGTCCGACCGGACAAAGTGCTACGCATGCTCAGATCACATTACAAGACCAAAGCTATTGGCTACTAGCCTCTACGTAGTCCCGTCGTAGGCAACAAACGTCACCACGTTCAGAATGATCGGATTTTCCGACAACTTTGTCCGACCGTGTGTACGCAAAACCAACATCAGACAAAGTATGACGGACAGGATCCGACCGACCTGGTCCGCGGATTGTCCGACCGTGTGTATGGGGCTTTAGACTGCACTGGTGGGCACTGATAGGCTACACTGGTGGGGACAGATAAGTCAGTACTGATGGGGACAGCAAAGATGGCACTGATGGGCATGGATGGGTGGCACGGATGGGTGGCACGGATGGGCACTGATGGATGGCACTGATGGGTGGCACTGATGGATGGCACTGATGGGCACTGATAGGTGGCACTGATGGGCACTGGTAGGTGACACTGATGAGCACTGGTAGGTGACACTGATGAGCACTGGTAGGTGACACTGATGTGCAGCACTGGCACTGTGGGCACTGACAGATGGCACTGTGGGCACTGACAGATGGTACTGTGGGCACTGACAGATGGCACTGTGGGCACTGACAGATGGCACTGTGGGCACTGACCAATGTCACTGTGGGCACTGACAGATGGCACTGTGGGCACTGGTAGGCGGCACTTTAATTAGGCAAAGGTGGGCACCATGTATTGGGCACATTGCTGGGCACATTGCAGTGAGAGGGACTGATGTCCCTCTCACTGCCGCCGGTGATCGGTTTTTATTTGTCAGCGCGAGGAGGAAAAAAAGCCGATTACCGGCTCTGTTATTATCACATGATCAGCTGTCATTGGCTGACAGCTGATCACGTGGTAAGGGGTCGGGATCGACCCCTTACTCGGATCTGTGATCCAGCGAGTCTCACAGACTCGCTGATCACAGAGCGCGCCGCACGCTCCCTTCAGGGGGCGCGCAGGCAGCTCGTGGCGGGGACGACGTCAATAGACGTCGTCCCGGCATCTTAGATCCGCGCTGTAGCCGTCATTCGGCTATAGCACGGATCTCAGGTAGTTAAACATTCTCCCCACAGTTCCACTGCCACAATATTGGGAAACAATTTCAATAACGTAAGGTTACACAGACAATCCACTTGGAACCAGGAGGCTGCCCAAGTTTCTGCAAACCATTCACCTTAGAAGGAGGCCCCATATCTGCAAGATCCTGCAGCATCAGTGTAAAGTTCAAGCACAGAATTGGGTACTGCTTCCCAACATGTTTCACCATTGTAGTTCTCCAGTAAGGATAACCACACTGAGAAATCATCTTGCATAGACTTGGTGGTTCTGATGTAGTGGTGTGTAGAATTTACTCCTTCAGTTGACCAAGCTAATTGTTTAAAAAAATGTTCTACCCACCGGAATAATGAAACACACTGCAATTATGTGAGGGATAAGTATACAAATGTTGTATTGCACAAAATTCTTAAGATGCTATGTTTTCAGTCACTTTACAAAGATCAGTGGTGGATGTTCCTAATAAATTTGGTAGCTGCTTGTTCACTCCACCCATGGGTACTTGGCTGAGTGTCTTCTTCTTAGGCTCCATGGTGTAACTTTATAGTTCACATATGTTTTATATCAGCCCCATGAAAACTCTTCTTGGGACCAAATCTCTATACTCAAACAAGAAAAACTTTCCTAGCTATACCTCTCAGTTATCACTACCCAAGCTACCATAAGAATTTGAATGGGAAAACTGAGCAGGGGCTTGAGAGCGAGCCCTCTTGGGTGCCCTCTTAACAAGCTGTTTGCAGTGGAGGCACTCGGCAGGAGGAAGGGGCCAAGAGCACCAGTGGGGAACCTGAGAAGTGGAGGATCGAGGCTGCTCTGTGCAAAACCCCTGCACAGAACAGGTGTGTATAACATGTTTGTTATTTAAAAAAAAAAATAATGGTTCTGTCATACATCGTCAACATCGTCAAGAATGTAAGACTGTATATAGAGAAAATGGTGCTGATTGTTTCCCTCACAGAGCCAACGTTCCTAATACAGCATATGACTGATTCTGTGTCTTCTGCATTTCCTCCTCCATTCCTGTCCTGGTCATCTGATTTTATTTACAATAGCCTCCTGCCACCAATCACTGCTACAAATATGTTTCCATGGGATTGAAACCCTCTGTAGTCCCTCCAATCCCAATATGTCTGTAAATGGGCCCCATTCCTCATACTACACCCACGTTTTAATTTATAAACTTGTGCTCACATGTTTTGTTATAATCTAAGACTGACTTTTTTCTAAAAGGTAAATTATATTGTATTTCCATGACTTTTGGAAGGAAGATCCTACCCTAGAAGCAAATTTTATTTCTCTCGTTCTTGTGCATCTCTTCTGATAGGTCTGATGCTGATGTAGAGATATGTATAAATAAATACACCATATAACCATATTTATGCTGCTTTAGACGTAATTTCCAAATTTTACATTTCTTATTGTCAAATGCTGGTAAATCCCCCCTACCCAAATCCTCTAATAATTTCAAAATTGACTTTGCTATCCTCAGACATTGCTAGCACATCCTCTACTGTCCTTTATTGCTGAGGTTGGAGATAATGGCCAAAGAGAAAGTTGAGTTGCGTTTACACCCTTCAAATGTGTCAGCACTACAAGGGTTTTTTTTTGACATGTGCACTGCGAAAAGTTTGTTAGTTTTCTTTCATTCCTTTTTTAGTTTTTTGGGTCATGATCGCAGTTCGTAAATTTGTAAGTTCGTGCATTCAAAAATTTGTAAATATGAAAATGAAAAAATCTAAAAAAAAAAAGAAAGAAAATCCGAAAATTGGAAAGAATAACTAACTAACTAACTAATAATAACTAACTATTAAATTATAGTTATTGTAAATTCCTTTCAAGTTTGGCTGTTAGTGAACGTAACAAATACGAATTTATCCGAAATTACGAATTATCGGAAATAACAAATGCCGCATCTAAAGAAATGGAACGGAACGAGATAATAATAAATAATAATAATAATAATAATAATAAAAACTTTTTATTTTTATTATTGTTATTTATTATTATTAATTTGTTACGTTCCATTTGTTTAGATACGGCATTCGTTATCTCAGATAATTCATAACTTCATATAAATTCAAATTTTTTACGTTCACTAACAGTCAAATTTGAAAGGAATTTACAATAACTATAATTTAATAGTTAGTAATAGTTAAGTTATTATTAGTTAGTTATTATTTCATATTTAAGAATTTTCAGGTTTTCAGATTTTGCATTTCCAAATTTCTGAATTTTCAAATTTCCGAATTTACAAATTTACTAATATTTGAATTTCCGAATATTCGGTTTTCGTTTATTCGGATATTTCCAAATTAACGAATTTGTCGAAATTTGTTAAAAAACTAATTTGGAATGAAACAAATTGCACATGTCTAGTTTTTTTCAAAACCTGGGGAAATCAGGTAATACTGCCAAAATAGAGATAAAATTAAATGCCTAAGGCTCTTTATAGAGGACCTCCAGATGTTGGGTGTATAAAACTAGATGCTAGAAGTCAGGGTGGTGGAAATTAGTCTGAAGAAATATATACCTCTATTATGAGCAAGTACTTTGTAGTCAAAGTAAATACAAAAATTCTGCTATTGGTTCTACTTTAAACTGTCTTCGGCAGTTCATACAGATTACGGCATTGCAATCTGTATAAGCAGAGAGAGGAGACAGACAGCAACCATCCAGTGTCCAGTGCAGGGTAGGAGTCCTAAGGGTGTTTTATACAGATTGCAATGCCCGTTAGGATTGCTCTGGATTTTATTACAGCACTGTGCTTTGAACCACATGTTACTATTCAGGAAGATCGTTCTCTGTTTTCAATTGCTACAATTATGTGAGAAAGGCTACTAATATGCCATTTTAGACAGTGCTTATATATATATATATACTGCCTGTGTTTCCCTGAGGCTGCTGACTCCTCCAGGTTTAGGTGCCACCTCCCGATGATGCTCCACTAAGCCAGCCCCCCTCCTTTTTAATGAATGAAATTACTGTAGTGGTTCCAGTACTTCTTGGGATATGCCCATCACATATCTCAAGAAGCACTAGGGGCACTGACGTAATTCACCTAGGTGAGAAGGGAGGATGTGGGGTGGAACAAAACCTTCTAAGTAAACAAAAAAAAAATAGATGGATATTTGTGTACTTTGAGTGGGTTGGGATTGGTAGAAGGAAATATCATAAGGGTGAAGATCTGCTTTTTAGCTCTCCTAAGTATTTCCCACTCCTTTCTCCTTTAACCTCCTTAGCGGTATACCCGAGTGTAGCTCGGGGTTAAATTTTAGTACCATTAGCGGTGACCCCGAGCCACACTTGGGATTGCATCGCAGTATCCAGGAACATGTACTTACCTTGTCCCTAGGATCCCACAATGTAATCCCACTGTGTCCCCCGGCCGGATCCTCCGCCCGATGCTCTGTGTTCTGCGAGCGCTGCGATGCAAGGGAGGAGGAAACCGATGGCTAATTCAAAAAGTATAAAACACAACACATACACACCAACTGGTCGTCACTTCCTGGAACCAGATCCCACCAACTGAGAAAAAGTCAGCACCTTCAAGAAAGTGTGTGGTTTGTTGCTCCAAGCGAGATGACAGTGGAAAGAAAAAAGAAAAGAATCATTGTCCTGATTGTGACGTCGGACTTTGTGCAGTCCCATGTTTCAAAATTTTTCATACATGGGATGTTTACTAAACCAATATGCAGTGTCTAGTATTACAGTGACTAGTAATATTGCACCCTTGTTTGGACAAACTTCTGTGTTTTTGGTTCTTTTAAAATAAAACAACCAAATGTTCTAGTTATCACCCATCCTTGCTCAGCTATATGACTAGAGAGCCCCACGTCTTACTTCTTTTTATTCCTACTGGCCAGTGGCCACAGCCTGGCCCCCCAACAGTCTGACAGACCGTACATCTGTCTTATATGAATACGGATTGCTATACAACATACATTTTGACAATTAAAACCTCTGATTTTCGTTTTGCAGGAATATCTAGAACGTATTCAGAGAAACGAATCTCCATCTAAGAACAACATTCAAAAACCTTAAAAAGTCTTACAGGTGAACAAACGTAGCTGTGGTTTCATGAAAGTTGTAAAATATAGTCCAATCACCCGGAGGTCCATATGGAAAAAATGTTCAGGAAGATTAACCACAAGTCTTTTTCTGAGATTTGTTGTTTACAAGTTTTTTTGCTAGAAAATTTACTTAGAACCTCTTAACATTATACTTTTTTTTTAACACCCTAGAGAATAAAATGGCGGTCGTTGCAATACTTTCTGTCACACTGTATTTGTGCAGTGGTCTTACAAGCGCACTTTTTTAAATTAAAAAATAAGACACCAGTAAAGTTAGCCCAATTTTTTTTTATATTGTGAAAGATAATGTTACGCCAAGTAAATTGATACCTAACATGTCACGCTTCAAAATTGCGCCCGCTCGTGGAATGGCGACAAACTTTTATCCTTTAAAATCTCCATAGGCGACGTTTAAAAAATTCTACAGGTTGCATGTTTTGAGTTACAGAGGTCTAGGGCTAGAAATATTGCTCTTGCTTTACCGATCGCTACTCACGTATGCGTTATTATTTTTTTTCTTATTTATTTTACCTTTTATTTTTTATTTTTACACTGTTTTAAAAAAAAAAAACTGTGTCACTTTTATTCCTATTACAAGGAATGTAAACATCCCTTGTAATAGAAAAAAAGCATGACAGGACCTCTTAAATATGAGATCTGGGGTCAAAAAGACATCAAATCTCATATTTACACTAAAATGCAATAAAAAAAAATGTGTCATTTAAAAATAAATAAAAAATAAATGGTCCTTTAAGAGCTATAGGCGGAAGCTTGAGCTATGAATAAGTGCCATGAGGTGTACATGAGTGTACCTGAGGTGACTGCATTTGGATTTCTATTAGGGCGGGTGTCTTGTTACGGATTTGAGAGATTGGAGCGGCAATCTTTTGCTTATGCTGTCCGGCGCCTGCCACCTCTGGCCACATGTGGCATTGCATGCAATAGAAGTCAATGCGGAACAAATTATCTTCCTTTCCATTGACTTCTATGGGGAAACTCTGTTTGATAAGTGAGTGCTTTGGATTACAAGCATTCTTCTGGAACGGATTATGCTTGTAATCCAAGGTTCCACTGTACCTACCTGGATTTTACTTTCCTTTATTCCCTCCTAAGCATTTCCCACTCCTGCCTCCTTAAAACCCCTTCCACACTGGGGCGGCGGGTCCGGTAGTGGTAAAGCAACCGTTAGTTTTAGCGGCGCTTTTTTCGGCCGCTAGCGGGGTGCTTTTAACCCCGCGCTGACGGCCGAGGAAAGGGTCATTAGCGCCCGTTTTGCGCCGCTGCCGCAGCTCTTTGCAGGCACTTCAGTAGAGTTGCCTATTCATTTCAAAGATGCGGCTTGCAGGACTTTTTTCCCATCTTGCAAGCGCATCGCTCCAGTGTGAAGGCCCTTGGGCTTTATTTTTAGCGCTAAAATGCCTGAAAAGAGCCCCAGTGTGAAATGGGTTTTAAAATAGAACAACCAAATGTTCTAGTTACATGCCTGTCCCTGCTGAGGCTTCCCCTTTTTTATGTCTACTGGCCCCCCAACAATCTGACCGACAGTACACCTGTCTTATATAAACATGGACTGCTATACAACATGCATTTTGAGAACTTGACATTTAAAAACTCTGATTTTCATTTTGCAGGAATATCTAGATTGTATTAAGATCCAGAAAAACGCACCTGAGAACAATGGACTCCTGGACCCAAAAGTAATTTATTGAAGCCTAACATTCATTATATGTGGCTGCATTTGTTTTCTTTTCTTAGGCTTTTCTTAGGCTTTGTTACCCTTTGTTTTCACCTGGTGATCTGACCAGTAACACACCTCCTGTAATAGAGTTCTTCAACTCTGGATGAATGAGCACAGAGGACACCTTTGGACAACAGTAGACATGTTCACTGCCAAAAAAATGTGTTTGTTTTAGTTTCATTTGTTTTTTTTGTTCTGTTTTTCGGGTCATTCGTTATGATCGCAATTCGTAAATTTGAAAATTTGTAAATTCGTAAATTTGTACATTTATAAATTCGTAAGTTTGTAAATTCGTAAGTTTGTAAACTCGTAAGTTCGAAAATTCGGAAATTCAAAAATTCGGAAATTGGAAAATTCGGAAATTCGAAAATCCAAAAGTTCTAAAGAAAAAAATCCAAAAATCTTAAAATTCTAAAGAGTATCTAACTAACTAATAATAACTAACTATTAAATTATAGGTATTTGAATTTTCTTTCAAATGTGGCTGTTAGTGAACGTTACAAATACAAATTTATCTGAAGTTACGAATTATCCAAAATAACGAATGCAGCATCTAAACCAATGGAACGGAACAAATTAATAATAAATAATAATAAATCGTTTTTATTATTATTATTGTTATTTATTATTATTAATTTGTTACATTCCATTCGTTTAGATGCGGCATTCGTTATTTCGGATAATTCGTAACTTCGGATAAATTCGTATTCGTTACGTTCACTAACTAATGAAAAATTCCAATATCTATAATTTAATAGTTAGTAATAGTTAACTTATTATTAGTTAGTTATTATTTCTGATTTTCGAATTTTCGAATTTACGATTTAACGAATTTACAAATCTTTGAATTTATGAATTTTCGAATATCAAAATTTAGGAATATTTGGAAAAATTTGTTAAACGGGTTTTCCTTGTTTTAGACATTTCCAAAATAATTAATGAATTTGTTGAAATTCGTTAAAAAAACTAATTTGGAACTAAACTAATTGCACATGTCTACACAACAGTAAGGATGAGCCCGGTGTTCGATTCGAACCCATGTTCGAATCGAGCACCGGGTGTTCGCTCGCTCGGCGAGCCCAGAACTATTGGGACCGCTCGCATCAAATTCGTGTGATGCGAGCGGCCCCGCAATGCATTGCGGCCCGCGCAGTGCAATGCTGGCTGATGATTGGCCAAGCATGCACTGTGACCCCGCATGCTTGGCCAATCACAGCGCCGGCAGCGAGGAGAGCCATAATTGGCTACAGGCAGGATGCCTGTAGCCAATTATAGCTCAGGGGCTTTAATACACGCCCCACGGTATAAGAGGCCGCCGCGGCGGCGGCCTCGCATATTATGTTTCACTCACAGTGTCAGCGTGTCAGTGTGCTGCTGACTGCTGACAACAATATGTTCTTTATTTCTGGGGATATGTGTGTGCATGCTGTTAGAACAGCATTGCAGTATCACATCTGGGGGGTGTCTATAGGTAGCCTGTGAAGGAGGGCAGGTTTCCTGTGCTTAGAACTTTCCCTGCAAAAAAGTGTCATTTTTGCAGGAAGAAAGCTATTTAAATCACTCGCGGCTAATGAATTGATGGCTCCTGTAACACAGAGAGCTGTCATTCATTAATAAAAAACAAAAAAAAAAGCGTAGGGGTCCCCCCAAATTCAATAACCAGGCCCTTCAGGTCTGGGATGGATATTAAGGGGGATCCCAGCCAAAAAAAAAAAAAAAAAAAAATGGCGTAGGGTCCCCCTCAAAATCCATACCAGACCCTTGAGGTCTGGTATGGATTTTAAGGGGAACCCTAGCCAAAAAAAATGGCGTGGGGTCCCCCTCAAAATCCATACCAGACCCTTATCCGAGCACGCAACCTGGCAGGCCGCAGGAAAAGAGGGGGGGACGAGAGCGGCCCCCCCTCTCGCCTGAACCGTACCAGGCCACATGCCCTCAACATTGGGAGGATGCTTTGGGGGTCTAAGACCCCTAAAGCACCTTGTCCCCATGTTGATTAGGACAAGGGCCTCTTCCCCACAACCCTGGCCGGTGGTTGTGGGGGTCTGCGGGCGGGGGGCTTATCGGAATCTGGAAGCCCCCTTTAACAAGGGGACCCCCAGATCCCGCCCCCCCCCCTGTGTGAAATGGTAAGGGGGTACAAAAGTACCCCTACCATTTCACCAAAAAAGTGGCAAAAATGGTAAAAAGGACAGGAGACAGTCTTTGACAATTCCTTTATTAAAATCTTCTTTCTTCTTTCTTCATCCTTCGGTTTCTTCATCTTCTCCTTCCTTCATCTTCTTCCATCTTCTTCTTCCATTTTCTTCTTCCTCCGATCCGCTTCTTCTTGCGCTGGTCTTCTCGTCCTTCTCGTCCGGCATCTTCTTCCGTCGGCGTCGGCGTCGGTGTCTCTGTCTCTTCTTGGGCCGCTCCGCGCAATGGGAGGCTCCCGCTGTGTGAGGCTCCGCTCCGTCTGACAGGTCTTTTATAATGGAGGGCACCTGGTGACCCCGCCCCCTCTGACGCACAGGGACGTCATGGGGAATTCCATGATGGCTTTCCCCATGATGTCAGAGGGGGGCGGGGTCACCAGGTGCCCTCCGTTTTAAAAGACCTGTCAGATGGAGCGGAGCCTCACACAGCGGGAGCCTCCCATTGCGCGGAGCGGCCCAAGAAGACACCGACACCGACGCCGACGCCGACGGAAGAAGATGCCGGACGAGAAGGACGAGAAGACCAGCGCAAGAAGAAGCGGATCGGAGGAAGAAGAAAATGGAAGAAGAAGATGGAAGAAGATGAAGGAAGGAGAAGATGAAGAATCCGAAGGATGAAGAAAGAAGAAAGAAGATTTTAATAAAGGAATTGTCAAAGACTGTCTCCTGTCCTTTTTACCATTTTTGCCACTTTTTTGGTGAAATGGTAGGGGTACTTTTGTACCCCCTTACCATTTCACACAGGGGGGGGGGCGGGATCTGGGGGTCCCCTTGTTAAAGGGGGCTTCCAGATTCCGATAAGCCCCCCGCCCGCAGACCCCCACAACCACCGGCCAGGGTTGTGGGGAAGAGGCCCTTGTCCTAATCAACATGGGGACAAGGTGCTTTAGGGGTCTTAGACCCCCAAAGCATCCTCCCAATGTTGAGGGCATGTGGCCTGGTACGGTTCAGGCGAGAGGGGGGGCCGCTCTCGTCCCCCCCTCTTTTCCTGCGGCCTGCCAGGTTGCGTGCTCGGATAAGGGTCTGGTATGGATTTTGAGGGGGACCCCACGCCATTTTTTTTGGCTAGGGTTCCCCTTAAAATCCATACCAGACCTCAAGGGTCTGGTATGGATTTTGAGGGGGACCCTACGCCATTTTTTTTTTTTTTTTTTTGGCTGGGATCCCCCTTAATATCCATCCCAGACCTGAAGGGCCTGGTTATTGAATTGGGGGGGACCCCTACGCTTTTTTTTTTTTCATTTTTTTTTTTTTTTTTATCAATGACTTTTTTTTATGAATGAGTTTCAATGAATCACTGTTCTCTGTGTTACGGGAGCCGTGAATTAACATTAGCCGCGAGTGATTTTAAATAGCTTTTTTACTTTCAAAAATGACACTTTGCGCAGAGACAGTTCTAAACACGGGAAACATGCGCCCCTTTACAGGCATACTATAGACACCCCCCAGGTACGAAATTTAAAGGAATATTACACTTTTATTGTTTCAATTTAAGCATTATTAAAATCACTGCTCCTGAAAAAACGGCCGTTTTTAAAAAAAAATTTTGCATTGATACATGTCCCCTGGGGCAGGACCCAGGTCCCCAAACACTTTTTATGACATTAACATGCATATTAGCCTTTAAAATGAGCACTTTTAATTTCGAACGTTCGCATCCATTATAACTAATAGGGTTCTAAAGCTCGCACGGACTTTAGGTCCGTTCGCGGGTTCTGGTGCGAGCCGAACGGGGGGGTGTTCGGCTCATCCCTACACAACAGCATTGTCAGTCTTGGGGGGTAGGGAGGTTAGCTGTACTAATAGATTTAGAGACACTAACAAATTGAAGCTGAACTCCAGCTAATACCTTTTAAGTAGTTACAGCAAACATTTTTTTCTTTTGGGATAAAGGTTTTACATAAATAAATAAAAGCTGATCATTGTAAGCACACCTGCCAGGGTTAAATAGTTTGTCTCATCCCTGCAGAAAGCCTCTGAATTCAGAGTGGTAGCAATATATGTTAGGCACTGCCAGGCAAGGTGATCTCCTGTCCAATAGGGCCAATATAGTTCCAGCTATGACCAGGCCCGGACTGGGACAAAAAATAGGCCCGGGCATTTTGCATTGAGCAGCCCATGACATGTTAACCCCACTCTCCTCCCTGACAGAGGGGGTGAGGTGGGACCAGGAAAGAGCATGGGGGGTTGGAGAGCACAGGGAAAAACCTTGAGAACATGGGGTGGGGCGAGAGCACAGGGGAGAGGCAGAGAACACAGGGAGTAAGAGGAGAGCACAGGGGGGCAGCTTAGAGCATGGGGGGGAGGTGGAGAGCACAGGGGGGCAGTGGAGAGCATGTGAGGAGGTGGAGCGCACAGGGAGGGCGGTGGATAGCATGGAGGGAGGTGGAGAGCACAGGGGGGCTGGCGGAGAGCATGGGGGGGGCTGGCGGAGAGCATGGGGGTGGTGGAGAGCATGGGGTGTGGTGGAGAGCATGGGGGGAGGTGGAGAACATGGGGGGAGGCAGAGAGCATGGGGAGGGTGGCGGAGAGCATGGGGGGGGCAACTGAGATGTGGAGGGCACAGGGAGGAAGCAGAGCCACGCTCTCTGCTTCCTCCCTGTGCCCTCCACATCTCCGTTGCCCCCCCATGCTCTCCGCCACCCTCCCCATGCTCTCTGCCTCCCCCCATGCTCTCCGCCTCCCCCCATGCTCTCCACCACACCCCATGCTCTCCACCACCCCCGTGTGATGTGGAGCACACAGGGGGGGGGCAGCGGAGAGCATGGGGGTGGCAGAGAGCATGGGGGGAGGTGGAGGATATGGGGGAGGTGGAGAGCATGGGGGGTGGCGGAGAGCACGGGAGAACAGCGAAGAGCATGGGGGGCAACAGAGAGCATGGGGGGCAACAGCATGGGGGGATGTGGAGAGCACAGGGGGGAAGTGGAGAGCGTGGGGGTGATGTGGAGAGCACAAGGGGGGCAACGGAGAGCATGGGGGTGATGTGAAGAGCACGGGGGAGGTGGAGAGTATGGGGGGTGGCTGAGAGCATGGGGGGTGGCAGAGAGCATGGGGGGTGAAGAGTATGGGGGGTGAAGAGCATGTGGGGTGGCAGAGAGTATGGGGGGGTTGCAGAGAGTATGGGGGGTTGCATAGAGTATGGGGGGGGGTGGCAGAGAGAATGGGGGGTGGCAGACAGCATGGGGGGGGGGAGGTGGAGAGTATGGGGGGATGGCAGAGAGCATGGGGGAGGTGGAGAGCATGGGGGCAACGGAGAGCATGGGGGATGCGGAGAGCATGGGGGCAACGGAGAGCATGGGGGGCAACGGAGAGCATCGGGGATGTGGAGAGCACAGGGGGCAACGGAGAGCATGGGGGATGTGGCGAGCACAGGGGGGAAGCGGAGAGCATGGGGGTGCTGTGGAGCACATGGGGGGAGCAGAGAGAATGGGGGTGGCAGAGAGCATGGTGGGGAGGTGGAAGACATGGGGAGAAGGTGGAGAGCATGGGGGGTGGCGGAGAGCACGGGGGGGCAGCGGAGAGCATGGGGGGCAACAGAGAGCATGGGGATGTGGAGAGCACGGGGTGGAAGCGGAGAGCATGGGGGTGATGTGGAGATCACAAGGAGGGCAACGGAGAGCACGGGGGTGATGTGAAGAGCACGGGGGGAGGTGGAGAGCATGGGAGGGTGGCAGAGAGTATGGGGGGTGGCAGAGAGCATGGGGGGTGGCAGAGAGCATGGGGGTGGCAGAGAGCATGGGGGGTGGCAGAGAGCATGGGGGGTGGCAGAGGGTATGGGGGTGGAGAGTATGGGGGGATGGCAGAGAGCATGGGGGGGAGGTGGAGAGCATGGGGGGTGGAGAGTATGGGGAGGGGGTGGCAGAGAGTATGGGGAGGGGGTGGCAGAGAGTATGGGGGAGAGGTGGAGAGTATGGGGGGGGCTGAACTCACGTTTTCTGTTCCGGTGTCTTGCCGCACTTCTCGACAGAAGACACCTGCTCCAAGGTGTCTGCTCTGGCTCCTCCTCCCGGCACCTGACCTATACGGGCGGCCGTGCAGCCGCGCAGAGGCTGAAGACGTCTCATCTAGCTCCTCCCCCGGCGCAGATGGCTGAGCTTAACTGGCAGCCAGGCGGCCGAGGAGAGGCTGGATGTGCAGCGCAAGCTCAAGCCCCCTGGCGGCCCCGGCAGCCGCAGCCCACCGGGCAGATGCCCGGTTTGCCCTATGGCCAATCCGGGCCTGGCTATGACATTATCTGGCCAGTAGAGGAGTAGCATAGCATGGAACATGGTCTGTGTTCATAAATAAGTAACCACTGATAATTTCCAAAGGGGCATTCCTAATCCCTCTGACACCAATGATGGGAAACTATTCTTCCCATTGACACCAATGTTGAAGCATGTCAGGGAATGTCTGAACGATTCACTTAGTCAGCTAAATTGACTGTTTAAATCGATCGATTAACAACAGTGCCTCCAATACAAAAATTATTTATAAAAATGAAAAAGCTGACCTAATTATTCCCAAGTTATTTTGCCTATGCAGAAATTCTTTGAATAACACAACACAACCGGGTGTAAGTGTGGACTGTAAATATTTATTTTACAGAAGTTGCTCACAAACACCATATAACTGAAATTGAGATTTGACATAGGCACTATGAATTTGCAATAAATTGCTTAAGATATTCTGCATAAGCCTTGATATATATATATATATATATATATATATATATATATATATATATATATATATATATATATATATACATATATTGGATTAAACTAAAAAATGTATTTCCCCTTGCAGACATCATAACCGTTTATATCCACCTGGCAAACAAAATTCAGCATTTTACGGATTCCCACTGTTAGCCCCCATACACACGGTCGGACATTCCGACCATAAAATCCGTTGGATTTTTTCCGACGGATTTTGTCCGAAACTGGTGTTGCATACACACGGTCGGACAAAGTTGTCGGAAAATCCGATCGTTCGGAACGTGGTGACGTTCGTTGCATATGACGGAACTACGTAGCTAATAGCTTTGGTCTCGTAATTTGATCTGAGCATGCGTGGCACTTTGTCCGTCGGAATTCTCTACCATCGATCGGAAAAAGTCTGATCCGATTTTTTGGACGGAAAATTTAAGATCCTGCTCTCAAATTTTTTCCGTCGGAATTTCGGATGGAAAAAGTCCGATAGAGCCCACACACGATCGTTTTTTCCGACAACATAATCCGATCAGACCTTTTCCGTCTGAATTTCCGACCATGTGTACAGGGCATTATTCTCCTGCAGAAAGAATAAGCTTTGAAATATGTAAAAGTGTGCACCAATATGGCCAAAATAAAATAAAATAAATATTTAAAAAAATAAAAATAAATGATCTAACGCTCTTGGTTATGTTATCGTGGGAGAAATATTACAGCTAAGACTATTGCAATGGGCCCCATTCATTTAGGCAAAGAAAAATCACCAAAAGGATATGTATGTGTGTGTAAATATGTCTTATAGTTACCGTTCAAGTATTCCAGGTAGTGTAAATATATAATCAAATGAAGTGGCGACTCCTTATTGGTTTGACTTCTACTTAAGGAGGTATCATCCCTATTTTAAATTCAATACAGAAAATATATAAACAGTAGGACTTTATATATACCTCCAAAAGTAATAACAAATATATTTTTAAAAAACAATGATATTTTATTCAAATATCAAAAGGACAACATACACGTAAAAGCATTCTTTTTTAAAAACACTGCTAGTCACATATCACATGAGTTTATTTAATCACAATTATTAAGAGAACCTTCCTAGAAATTTCCACTGAAAGTATCCCAGATGTGTGACAGATAAGAGTGACACGTTTCGCAGGAATGCCGCTTTCTCAGGACTTCTTTAGCCTTTCTTATATTTTGCATATGACATAAAGCAACGTTTAAACTATAATTAGACAAAATATTGTAATTAGTGATTTAGAAACAATAAAACTCCATATAATCATAGTCAAGAAGATATGGGTGCAATGAAATAGAGGAGCAGTGAGCCAAGTGTATGATAAAGCATGAAAAGTACCTTGAAACATATATGCATGTCACATAACATGTAGTAGAAGACAGTGCTGTTTTCTCAGGTGTATTGTTCTGGGTGGCCCCTGGGGGAAAGTAATACACCTGAGAAACCTGAGAAAACAGCACTGTCTTCTACTATGTTTTATGTCACACATATATAATTATATGTTTCAAGGTACTTTTCATGCTTTATCATAGACTTGGCTCACTGCTCCTCAATTTCATTGAACTCATATCTTCTTGACTATGATTATATGGAATTTAGTTGTTTATATATCACTAATTACAACATTTTATATTTTTATGTCTAATTATAGTTTTAACGTTGCTTTATGTCATATGCGAAATATAACAAAGGCTAAAGAGAAGGAAGCAGTATTCCCGCGAAACGCGACGACCTCCCCTGTCACACATTTGGGATACCTTCAGTGGAAATCTCTAGGAAGGTTCTCTTAATAATTGTAATTAAATACACGCATATGATATGTCACTAAAAGTGTTTTTAAAAAAAAATAATGCCTTTACGCGATTGTTGTCCTTTTGATATCTGAATAAAATAGACTTGTTTTTTAAAAAATATTTGTTATTACTTTTGGGGGTATATAAAAAGTCCCACTGTATATATATTTTCTGTTTTGAAATGGCTGTGGACCAGACCCTCAGAAGATGATTGCCAATCAATGGGCGGAATTGTCAAAATGGTGTCTATCTATGCTGGAGATGTGTGTCCTGGCTCCGGGGAAGTGTGTCAGATGATGAGTCTCTCTCTTCATGATGAGTTGTCCTTGTGTCTAGTGACCACTGAAGCTAGGACATCTTTACTGGCCACAGTCTTGTCCCCCAACAGTTTGACAGACAGTACACCTGTACAGACTGCTATACAACATACTTTTTTTGGATCTTGACATTTAAAATCTCTAATTATCATTTTGCAGAAAATGCCTCCCCCTAAAGACGGTTCAGCAGTTACCAAAGGTCAATATCCGGGTCTTGGTCAACGCCGAGACCCAGGGGTCTTACAGCAGAACAAATTTAACCGTGGTTTCATAAAGCTACAAAATACAGTCCAGTTACCCGCAGGTCCTTATGGAAAATAAAGGTCTAACCGACAGGTAATTTCTTTATAATGTAACATCTTTACAATTTTTCAATTTCTGTTTGTTTGTGATTACTGTGAAGAACAGGGACCTGTCATAAGCACTTGTAAAGTTGCCACTCCTCAATTCACAGAAGCTGTACTATAGCTTTCAAGAATGAAAGAAATATATGAATGAAGGATGGGTTGGTGAATGAAAGGTACATCTCCACCATTCATAGGCCGCGTTTCATTGATGGAAGCTATTTGCACAGCTTCTATAAATGAAGGAGGGGGAAGAAAGTGCGGGCATAGTTGGCACTCTTGATGAGTGCCTATTACAGGTCCCTTGGCTCATGTTAAACCATTCAGCACCTTAAGATTATGAATGCAAGGCTAGGAGGAGATCAGAGGACTTCAGTTTTAAGCACCTAGGAGCACGAAGGCCTTTTGGCATTGAATGTAAGTAGCATCCCTTGTGTTGATTTTTTAATAACTGTTTTTGACTAAACGTAGGCTTTAAAGTGGTTGTAAAAAGAAAAAACGATTCCAAGAGCCATTTGTTGGAGGTCACCACATCCCATAATTTTAGAAAAAACACATAAACCCCCATTGATGGGTGGGACTTTAAAAGTGACCAAGAACAATAATTTAAATATAAATAGATATACTGTTTTCAATATTTATCTAATAATATGTACATATGTATCTTTCTAATAGACATTGGGCTCTGGATGTAAAAAAAAACCCTGAAGAAGGTCATCAAGTCGGAAACGTTGGGTTCATCCATAAGCCTATTTGTTGTCTGTATGCACTTTGCAAATTCACTTCAATGTACCCATACTTATATACTCTTTTGTCTTTGATGACATAAGTTTTTGATTTAATATATGTTTATTGTAATAATTTTTCTATTTTTGATGCAAATTATTGTTCTTGGTCACTTTTAAAGTCCCACCCATCAATGGGGGTTTATGTGTTTTTTCAGGTTGTAAAGGCATGACATTTTATTACCTTAATGCATTCCCTGCATTAAGGTAAAAAATGTCCAGACATTTGTATCACCACCCTTCCCCCCTTCTTCCTAAATACTTACAAGAGTCTTCACTCGACCCAGCTCTGTGTCTGCCTGTAGTGGCTTTCTCCTTGCATTCACAATCGGAGCGAGCCTGCAAGTGCACCCCCATACGAAGTGGCTTCCTATGGTGGCACACGGAAAAAGAGGAGGAGTCACTGTAATACTTTATAACTCTTGCTGTATGCCCTGCTCACTTTCAAGCTGAAGCCTGTGTGCACAAGACTAATTTTCTTCTTCGTAACACCAATAAACATGTTTTTCTTTTAGAGAGACTCCAATTCTTTGACAACAATACGCAATATTGAGTCAACATTTATGCAAGGGAAGAAATTGCAGGACATATTCAAAAGCTACATGCTAAAGGCTTGCATGCTAAAGGCACAACAAATTCCTGAAAAACTTGCATGCAGAAGATGCTTCATATCATACATTTTTTAGCTATTCTTTTTGCTTTTAATTGATTTTCTGCTGATATAATTTCTCATGACCTACTGCAGCTGCAATATATATTATAATAGATGTAATCCCAACAATAAACATTATCATGTTAAATAATTATATTTGATCTGGTCTGATTGACTGATATATAGGCACAAGGGACATAAAATTGCACACACAGTCCTTTTAGTTGACTATTTCCAGGTCATTTAATAATTTGCAGGTTGGCAGGTCATTGACTTTTAACTCCCTGACAGGTTAATTGTCCTTATCACCTTTTCAATGGTATTAGTGATGGAAAATAAAACCGTGGAGTCAGAGTTTTGTAACATTTGGCATTGTCGGCATCCCTTTTACACATAACACATCTGCTAATATCAGATGAAGTTTGAGCTTTGAGAGTTGCAAAATAGAAAATAAAAAAACTTACATAATCATTAGTTATCTTATTATTGCATAAGTGAGTTGGCTGCAGGAGGCATTTAATACTACACATGCATTGGGGGTTATTTACGAAAGGTAAATCCACTTTGCACTACAAGTGCACTACAAGTGCACTTGGAAGTGCACTTAAAGTGCACTTGGAAGTGCAGTCGCTGTAGATCTGAGGGGAAGATCTGAAACGAGGGGAAGCTCTGCTGATTTTATCATCCAATCATGTACAAGCTAAAATGCTGTTTTTTATTTTCCTTGCATGTCCCCCTTCGATCTACAGCGATTGCACTTCCAAGTGCACTTGTAGTGCAAAGTGGATTTGCCTTTCGTAAATAACCCCCATTATTTCATATATCAGGAGCATTCTGCATACCTGTTCGTACATCCCATTTTATTTTGTAATTTTTGCTCTACAAATTTATTCTGTTGCATTAAAGTAGAACTATAGGCAAAACTTTTTTTTTCCATTTTGGATAGTGCAAAGAAGGGTTATAACCCCTGTCAGATTTTTCTCGCCATCTGTGTCCCATTGCAGATATTTCCCTTCACTTCCTGTCCCATAGCTAAACAGGAAGTGAGCGGAAATCCCTGTAAATTAAGGGAATTTCTTGGGGACCCCCAGGTCACCAGAACTAGTGTACCCATTTGACGATTTCCCCTCTATTACTTTTCTGGGGACAACCCAAAATTTGGGTAATTTCTCGTACTTTCACTTTCAATGATAATGGTAAACAGGACCAATAGAGGGGGTAAATATCCCTAACCGGGGGCACAGGACACAATATAAAACTGGACAGGTGTTATAATCCCTCTCCACTCTATCCAAGAAGAAGGAGAAGCCCTTAAAAATAATTTTAAGGTTTAGGGGAACCTATGTGAAAAAGAATAATTTCTAAAGCTCATAGCATGGTCAATAGCTTGTAGAAAGTTTTAAATAAACAATGAGTAATGTAATGTACCTATGAGTGTATTTGACGCCCATAGCAGATATGTTTTTTTACTACCCCTTACAAATTAATTTTCAGTAATATAATTGAAATAAAATGAACACAAATATAAACAGTTAAAATTGTGAAGTTCCTTTACATCTTAGCTGAATGTCTTTAGTGCGGTCAGGAGATGTTAGTCTTTATCAGATTTAACCACTTGCCTTACTGGGCACTTTTACCCCCTTCCCGCCCAGGCCAATTTTCAGCTTTCTATTTTCACACAAAGAGCTTTATTTTGATGGTATTTAACCGCTTCCCGACCGCCTCATGTAGATATACGTCTACAGAATGGCACGGGCAGGCAAAACCACGTACCTGTACGTGGCCCTTTAAATGCCTGCCCGTGGGTCGCTTGCGCGCCGCCAGCAGCGCGCTCGCGACCCGGTCGGGAGCTCCGTGACCCCGGCCGCGGGACCAGCGGACCCGATCGCCGCTGGTGTCCCGCGATCGGGTTACGGAGCTGAAGAACGGGGAGAGGTTTGTGTAACTTCCTACTCTGCCTGTCATTGATTGGCTGTTCCCGGTCATCGGGAAAGCCGATCAATGACGTCAGACGTCAGCCCCGCCCCCTAATTAAAAAAAAAACACACACACGTCAGAGCCCATAACCCCTCCCCTCCATCTAGTGGTTAACTCTTTCACTACAACTGTCATTTATACAGGAATCAATGCATTTAAATAGCATTGATTGCTGTATAAATGACAATGGTCCCAATAATGTGTCAAAAATGTCCGATGTGTCCGCCATAATGTTGCAGTCACAATAAAAATCGCTGATCGCCGCCATTACTAGTAAAAAAAAAAATATTAATAAAAATGATATAAAACTATCCCCTATTTTGTAAACGCTATAACTTTTGCGCAAACCAATCAATAATCGCTAATTGCGATTTTTTTTTTTTACCAAAAATATGTAGAAGAATACGTATCGGCCTAAACTGAGGAAAAAATATGTTTTTTTATATATTTTTTGGGGATATTTATTATAGCAAAAAGCAAAAAATATAGCATTTTTTTCAAAATTGTCGCTCTATTTTTGTTTATAGCGCAAAAAAAAAAAACCACAGGGGCGATCAAATACCACCAAAAGAAAGCTCTATTTGTGGGAAAAAAAAGGACGCCAATTTTGTTTTGGAGCCATGTCGCACGACCGCGCAATTGTCAGTTAAAGCGACGCAGTGCCGAATCGCAAAAAGGGGCCTGGTCCTTTGGCTGCCAATTGGTCCGGGGCTGAAGTGGTTAATCACCACAGTTTTTATTTTTTTGCTCAATAAACTTGAAATTATTTTTTTTCATAGTTTGCTATACAATTTTGCTAATTATTCTCCTTCACTGATGTGCGCTGATGAGGCTGCACTGATGGCACTAATAGGTTGCACTGATGGGCACTGATGAGGCTGCACTGGTGGGCACACAAAGTTGGTCGGAAATTCCGAACGTCAAGAACGCAGTGACGTACAACACGTACGACGAGCCGAGAAAAAAGAAGTTCAATAGCCAGTGCTGCTCTTCTGCTTGATTACGAGCATGCGTGGCACTTTGTGCGTTGGAATTGTCTACACACGATTTTGTTGTCGAAAAATTTGAGAACCAGATCTCAAATTTTGTGTGACGGAAATTCCTATGGAAAATGTATGATGATGCATACACACGGTCGGAATTTCCGACAACAAGGTCCTATCACACATTTTCCATCGGAAAATCCTATCGTGTGTACAGGGCATTATAGGTAACACTGATAAGGAGGCACTGATGGGCATTGATTGGTAGCACTGATTGCCCCTCATAGGCAGCACTGATAGGTGGCACTGTTTGAGCTGCAATGATATTTAGGATACTGTTAATCAGTGTCCTGATTATCAGTGTAGATGTCCCTTTCACACAAGCTGGTTACCAACTCTCCTCTTGTCACACTGTCGGCATGAGAAAAACAATGCAGATCACCGGCTTGTGTTTACATCGTGATCAGATATGATTGGACAAAGCTGATCACATAGTAAAGGGCCGCTGTGTTTGGCCCTTTACCCTGATCTGTCATCAGTTGTGTCTGAAGGACACAGCATTCACAGAGCTCGCCGCCCACACGCGGTCACAGGAGGACGTCATATGACTCCCTCCCAGAAATAGCCGACCACACTGTAGCCGTCATTCAGCTATATCGCAGTCGGAAAATGGTTGACATAGGTTTCCTAGTTCAATTTGTTGTGAATTAACAGTTGCTAAGTTGTTTTATTAACATTGACTGCTCAAGCCCTGAACAAAGGGAGGCTTTTTTTCCACAGCAATGCATTGGCTGTGTTTGATGCTCTTAACCATTAGGCTCCATGCACACTGGGCTTAAAAAAATACCTGTTCCCTTGGCAGAAAATAAACGCTGATGTAGTGAGTTTTTGTACACAGTTTAGGTGAGTTTAGCGTTTTTTTTCTGCCAGAAAGCTCCAATCAAAAAGTGTGCTTGGAGCCTTAAATGTTTAAAATATTTTTCATGTGAGATTACTTTTTTTACCAGGCATGCCCTCAGTACACACCCAAGCCTTTACAATAGTGGTCATTGTAAAAATGATGTCTTACATTGATGGTGGAAAGTTGCCTTATTGCATTGTTGGTCAGTGGGAGGTCAGTTGAGCTCACCACTCAAGGAACCCCTAGCAATCTCAGGGGGAACCATAGATTTGCATGGACTCACTGCTCTATAGCAAGAGTGCGAGTCTGCACCTGCCCAGCAACTAATGCCAGTGTACCCAGGAAACACATTACCGCTAGTGTCAGTGAGCTGTACATGCCCTCAACACATGTCTACAGTACATAAAGTCAACAAGAGCAGTTTATTCATTGGCAAGTGACATTTCTTTACTTTCTTACCTACTAGTGTCATCATCTTGGCAGCAGATGACAAATATAGTAGCCACATTTAGGAAAAGAGCCAGTAACACATTTCCTAAAATCTAAGTCTTTTTTGGCTGTACAGTTTTAGGTACCAGGTATAAAGCTGACTATATACTTGAGGTTGATTTTTTGTGCATGGTTGGTATAAATACTTCAATCTTAATATTTGCTGATTATACAAAGCTAAGCAGATCAGAAATGTCACAACTGGATATAAGAGCTTTACAAGAAGACCTTGAGAAAATGGAGGGGTGGGCAACTAAATAGCAGATAAGGTTTAATATTGAAAAAATGTAAAGTACAGTAATGCACTGGGAGCTAAAAATATGCATGCAAGTTACTTGCTATGGGGAGAACCTCTGGAGGAATCCAGGATGGAAAAGGATCTGGGGTCCTAGTAGAACAGAGACTTAGCAATAGCATGCAATGCCAAGATGCAGAAAGTAAGGCTAGCAGACTATTACCATGCATTAAAAAGCAAATTTGCTCTCAAAGGATAGGGCAAAGGAGTGTGTGTGTGTGTGTGGGGGGTGATGTGATGAAGGGCAGAGGAAATGGCTGTTGAGAGGGTGATGTGAAGGGGGCAGGGGACATGGCTGTTGGGGGGGGGGGGGGGGGGGGTGAAGGGGGCCGAGGACATGACTTTGGGGGAGATGATATGAAGGGGCAGAAGAAATACCTGTAGGGGGGTGATGTGCAGATGGGAAAGAGGAATTGACTGTGAAGGGGTAGTGATGTTAAGGGGGCAGAGAAAATGACTGGGGGGGGGGGGTAATGCAGAGGAAATGACTGTGGTGGGCAGTGATGTAAAGGGGAGCTGAGGGCATGACTGTACATGGGAATGATGTGAAGGGGGTTCAGTCAGCAGAACAAGGGAGATGGAGGGTGATGTGAAGGGCGGCTGAGAACACTACTGTGAAGGGGGGTTGGAGACCCTACTGTGAAGGGAAACTGTCATGTGAAGGGGGGGGGGGGGGGGGGGGGGTTGTGATATCCAGGGGACAGTGTTGCCAAAAATAGGCACTTTTCTTCTGTTTGTAAATATCTGCATACAGGAGAAAAGTGGAGCCAGTTGAAGGTTGAACTGTCGAGTTTGGCCTTGGATTGGGCAGCGGGGTGGGTCTGACTGCAGTAACATCATGGTACACATCAGGCGTGGCTTTGTGCATACTCCCCACTGTCTGATCCAAAGCCAAGCTTAGCAGTTCACCCTTCAGCTGGCTTCGAAATAGCACATGTGCAGTTCAGAGCCAGCACCAAGTGGATTTTCTTAAAGTAGATTTCTGCCAGCCACCTGCCATGGCTGAGCCAAGGTAAAGGACTGAAGATGTGTGTAAGGGGGCACTCTGAGGGCACTGACTGATGTAAGGGGGCACTCTGGGGGCACACTGACTATTGTAAGGGGGTACTCTGGGGTCACTGAGTGATAAAATTGGGCACTCTGGGGGCACTGACTGATGTATGGGGGCACTCTGGGGGCTCTGATGTACGGTGGGACTCTGGGGACACTGATGTAAGGGGGGACTTTGCAGCCCCAGATGTATAAGGGGAATGCTGGGGACTTTGATGGAAGGGAGGTCTTTCTGTAGTTATATTTCCTGTGCGGTTTGTTTGACTTATTTTGTAATGATGGGGTGATATGTTGTAGTGGCAGATTGTAGTGGCACGGGTGATTGATTCCTCTACGCCCATGGTTTTCTACAGTTGGCTGTCCCTAATCGCCAATGGGACAATATAACCTTCTGTTCCAGGTCACAGTATCCAGTACATGCTTTTTCATCACATCACAAATGTGGGAGGGCTAAGTTAATAAAAACATCTTCCAGCTGCATCAGTGAGCTTTCTTTGAATGCTCTGTGTGCTTTTGTCTGGATGAACTAATTACTAATAACCACCTGAGGAGCACTAGGCTAGGAGAGACCAAGGGATTGTGGGATAATTTGTTTCTTCACAGAAAGTTTCAGTTCTCAGACTGCAGATAGGGGTCAGGCATTAAGCTGTGCAGTGCCTTGCCGCTTGCTTCATGTTTCTACAAAAACAGTAATTGCTGACACCAGAATGTGGCAATATACTATACTATAGACCAGGGATCTTCAAACTACGGCCCTCCAGCTGTTGCAAAATTACACGTCCAATGAGGTATTGTAAGCACCGATCTAAGCTGCAGCTGTTCCTTGCTGGCTTTACCCTGAGAATTGAGCTGATCGTTCAGTTCTCCTCTTTCAGTCTGAGCACAGAGAAGTGACTGTCAGTCACCAGCTTTCTGCTCTGCCCGGGAGTCCGTCAGTAGATGTCCTCCCCTTTGCACACTGGCCATGCCCCCCTGAAGGGCCCTCGCGGCGCATGCTGTGATCACCCGAGTCAATGAGATCCCGACCCCTTACCACGTGATCAGCCACTGACAGCTGATCACGTGATGTAAACAGAAGCTGGTAATCTTTATTTTTCTTCTTCTCATGCTCACAGCTTGAGGAGAAAAAAAAGCTGATTACCAGCTTCTGTTGAAGAGACAACGGTCCCGAAGAGGAAAAGGCGAAGCCGCCTCATATGTGCCCATCAGTACCGCCAGCCAGTGCCAGGAATCAGTGCCCACAGTGCCCACCAATCAGTGCCCACCAGTACATAAGTGCCAGCAATCAGTACCACCTATTAATGCCCATGAGTACACCTATCAATGCCCACCAGTGGTGCCAATCAGTGCCTAATCAGTGCCACCTAGCAGTGCTGCCTATCAGTGTCACCTACCAGTGCCGATCAGTGCCCATCACTGCCACCCATCAGTGCCCATCGCTGCCACTCATCAGTGCCCATCAGTGCCAGCTATCAGTGCCACCTATCAGTGCCACCTATTAGTACCCTTCAGTGCCACCCATCAGTGCCACCTCTCAGTGCCCACCAATGCCACCCATCAGTGCCCACAAGTGCCACCTCATCAGTGCCCACCAGTGCCGCCTATTAGTGCCCATCAGTGCTGCCTTATCAGTGCCCATCAGTGTTGCCTTATCAGTGCCCATCAATGCAGCCTATCGGTGCCCATCAGTGCAGCCTATCAGTGCCCATCAGTGTAGCCTCATCAGCGTACATCAATGAAGGAGAAAAATTATGGGGAAAAAAGATACAGTATTGTATGACCCCTCAATTGTCATTCAAAGAGTGACAGCGCTGAAAATTGGTCTGGGCAGGAGGGGGGTTTAGGTGCCCAGTAAGCAAGTGGTTAATAAATTGAATTCCATACACCAATTTTCACTTACACAAAATATTTTAAAAATATGACTTTGCAGACGGTGATTAAGCAAAGTATGTATACTTTATTTATACATTTATTTATATATTTTATGTATACTTTATTGAGTTTAAACCCAACTAAGGATTTTCCATAATGATGCTTGATGCTGGCTCACCATTAGTAGCCCCTATTGGCAATCCTATTTGGCATGGTCTAAGCTACAGCAGTTATATGTTATGTAGTTCCAGGGATCACCTATGCTTTGTAAGCTGTTTATTTGGTATAGCTGCCTGGAAGCCTCGGGGCAATGCATTTCCTGTCATTTACACACCACTTAGGATTTTTACTTAGGATCTAGAAGTTGTGTCACATTTTTTGGCTCAAAGCCGTGATTTGCTGCGGTAATTAGGAAAGACTAACATGACTCATATTGTTGTGAGACATAGATGGGCTATATAAAGAGGAGTGTGCAGTCTGGGATCAGCACAGAACCTGAGATTGAGGAAACATCCCATCCAGCAGAATGACAAGTCTTCTACTCCTCATCCTGTCTTGTGCAGCCCTGGCTGCTGCCTTCCCAGCTGCTCTACAAGATGACCAAGAAATCAGATACGCAAAATTGGCAGAGGTAATATTTTCTACTTAGAATGCTAATCTAGTACACACGCTATGTAATAACTGAAATAACTCTTGTCTACTGATTTTTTTTCCCCTTGCATCTGCTTTTCTAGTTTTGGATAGAATAGGGGTTAGAACCTTTGTCAAGTTTTTATTGCTATCTTTACCTCTGTGGGATAGATTCACCATTACATTGACCATTGTCAGTGGGATATTACAGCTGTCACTAGAATGGGAAATGAAGGTAAATCTTTCTGTTTTGGTGACAGCTGCCTAACAGATTTCTTTGCTCCACATCTAAATGAGGAAATGAAGGGAAATCTCCCCAAGGGGACACAGACAGGTAAAAAAACAGACTAAGGCTGGGCCTAGATAGGTCTTTTTTTTTTTCCTGATTAGTCAGAAGGCTGATGAGAAAAAAAACTAACGAATTCCCCCATCCAAACAAGCAAGTTGGATGGAGGAATCTTCCGCACTGTGCCTTTGTATTCTGACAGCAGGGACTCCTTTACTGTCAGAATACACTAATCAACCCTGCGCCGGTCGGTTGCAGTCGTTGATTGTAGAAAATTTTTCCAACATTCCTGGTCGACCATTGAGTGGGAACAGCCAGCTGTTCTATCCATCTAGGGCAAGCATAAGGAAAAGTATTTTAAATATATTATTTTTAATATTTTATTTATAAACACAAATTAAAGAAAATCAGGGGTTTTGAAGAAAGTCATATGTTAATCCTGTCTCCAACATCATGTTTTTTAAAAACAATAAAAAAACAAAAAAACAAAAAGAGGTAGGGGGGATAGGAAACGGAAAAAATACAATAGGACATCACAGAAGCAGAAATGGATTCACTGTTTCCACTGAGCCAGTGATTGTCAGTAGCATTTTATTACTCAATATTAAAGCAAATCAAGATGCATGTACAATTTGCATGATAAAAGCATTTCAGAAGTTATATAATTTTTTCTGGTCTGACCCTTTCTAATTAGATGTGTAAGTACCTTTAAAATGCAAACCCAAATTTAAAACTGAACTCAAGGCTGATATAAAACACACAAATTAATATAGCTCTGTATTAATGAATACATTATTAAATATATTTTTATATATATTTTTTTAAATTCAAGCAGTACCTGTTATTGGCCTTTTGCAGTCCTTGTACAGCAGAGATTAGATTAAAAGAGGGAGTAGCAGCGCAAGGAGCAAATGAGTTCATGTGCTGACAAGGAGCATGCTGATTGGAGGAGTTAGCAGAATGGGAGACTGATGAACTCATCTGTGTGCTGCTTCTCCATCACTGGTCCATAAGCTGATTTGTAAGTGTAACTTAACCACAACAGAGAATAAAATGACGTTTTCTGCCCTATAAATCTGAGAACTTAACAGAAATACAAATCTTTTGTTAAACAGCTCCATTATTTGACTTCCATCTGTGTATTAAAAGTTCATTCACAAAGTACTGAGGCAACAGTGACATGTTGTGTATATATATATATAAATATGCATTTTTTGTTCAGCACATTTATCAAATCAGAGGTTAACGTGCAATAATGCGCAGCAGGCAAAACAAGAAATCATTTTCCGCAGGATGGTGAAATCTGATTGATCACATCATTATCATTATCCTTGTTGTCTGCATTGTTTTTTTTATGAATATAGATTATTATTATTATTATTATTATTATTAAATGCTTTATTTCGATATTTAAATGTCTTCTACTTATAATCGTTAATTGATTTCAATGCAATAGCTCTGTTTAATTTATGTTTTCAGAAATATCTAACAAGGTTTTATGACCTGAAACCTACTGGGGGCAAAGTAGGGAGGAAAAATATCAAAAATCCCTTCACTGAAAAGCTTGAAGAAATGCAGAAGTTTTTCGGTCTGAATGTAACTGGAAAACTGGATCATAAGACTGTAGAAATGATGGAGAAGCCTCGCTGTGGCGTCCATGACATCGGCCAGTACAGTACGGTCCCAAAAAGCTCTGCCTGGCAAAAGACAGACCTGACCTACAAGTAAATATCTTACTTTATCATTGATTTATAAACCACAATCGATAGGTAGCTGATAGTTGCAGCATACAAGTATCAGACAAAAAAAACTAGAGTACAGTAATTTGTGCAAAACAAAAGGTTTATTTTTACAAAACTTACTTTGATAAACTGAAAGCTTGGTGTAATAGTCTACCTTTGATACCACCTTTAGACATAGCAGAAAAACAAAGTGCTGTGCAAACATGCTACATAATTACAATAAATTTCATTCATGTGTCTTTGAAGAGGAGAAAGGGGGCATTCTAGGTGCCAGACAGCAATGTGTGATTAGTATAGTGATTGGCTTAGAACATCCATTACAGCCAATCATTGCCTTTCATGAAAAACTTGACCATAATTATTGAGAAGGCCTGCAGATATAGAAACATTCTTCAACCCAGCTGGCTGAAACGAGGCCAATCAATGCTTTTCATGAATAAACTTGCCCAAAATTATTGAGAAGGCCTGTAGATTTAGAAAGATTCTTCAACCCAGCTGGCTGAAATGGCTGGATCAGTTGACGATTCTATAATGCCTGCAGCCACCTTAGCCCTGCAGCCACCTTAACCACTTCAGCCCCGGACCAATTGGCAGCCAAAGGACCAGGCCCCTTTTTGCAATTCGGCACTGCGTCGCTTTAACTAACAATTGCGCGGTCATGCGACGTGGCTCCAAAACAAAATTGGCGTCCTTTTTTTCCCACAAATAGAGCTTTCTTTTGGTGGTATTTGATCGCCCCTGCGGTTTTTATTTTTTGCGCTATAAACAACAATAGAGCGACAATTTTGAAAAAAATGCAATATTTTTTACTTTTTGCTATAATAAATATCCCCAAAAAATATATAAAAAAACATTTTTTTTTCCTCAGTTTAGGCCGATACCTATTCTTCTACATATTTTTGGTAAAAAAAATCGCAATTAGCGATTATTGATTAGTTTGCGCAAAAGTTATAGCGTTTACAAAATAGGGGATAGTTTTATAGCATTTTTATTAATATTTTTTTTTTTATTAGTAATGGCGGCGATCAGCGATTTTTATTGTGACTGCGACATTTTGGCGGACACATCGGACATTTTTGACACATTTTTGGGACATTTGTCATTTATACAGAAATCAGTGCTATTTAAATAGCACTGATTCCTATGTAAATGACAGTTGTAGTTAGGGGGTTAACCACAAGGGGGCGGGGAGGAGTCAGTGTGACGTGATGTGTTGTGTTTACTGTAGGGGGGCGTGGCTGTACGTCTGACGTCATTGATCGGCGTTCCCGATGACAGGGAACCGCCGATCACTGACAGTCAGTGTAGGAAGCGCGGGGAGAGGTTTGTTTACATAGACCTCTCCCCGTTCTTCCGCTCCGTAACCCGATCGCGGGATACCAGCGGTGATCGGGTCCGCTGGTCCCGCGGCCGGGGTCACGGAGCTCCCGACCGGGTCGCGAGCGCGCCGCTAGCGGCGCGCGCGCGACCCACGGGCAGGCACATGCACGATCACGTACAGGTACGTGATTCTGCCTGCCCGTGCCATTCTGCTGACGTATATATGCAGTGGCCGGTCGGGAAGCGGTTAACTCACCATGGTGACTGTGTCACCACAAAAATATATTTCATTGATGGCAACTTTGGTCTGCCCACTATCTGTACCTCTTAAGATTTTTTCCATCTAGACATAGCTAATGGGAGGTTCATTTGTTGTCTTAAGCCCCATACACACGGTCGGATTTTCCGATGGATTCTGTCCTATCGGACAATGTTGTTGGAAATTCCGACCGTGTGTAGGCACCATCGGACATTTTCCATCGGATTGTCCGACGGACAAAGTTGTATCTCCTGCTCTAAAAAATTTCCGACAACAAAGTCCGATCACACCAATTCCGATCGTGTGTAGCGAATTCCGACGGACAAAGTGCCACGCATGCTGAGATTACATTACAAGACCAAAGCTATTGGCTACTAGCCTCTACGTAGTCCCGTCGTAGGCAACAAACGTCACCGCGTTCAGAATGATCGGATTTTCCGACAACTTTGTCCGACCGTGTGTATGCAACACCAGTGTCGGACTAAATCCGTTGGACCAAATCCGATGGATTTGGTCGTCGGATTTTCCGACCGTGTGTATGGGGCTTAACACACAGAGAGCATGACTACTTCTAGCGGGGAGATCACTGTTAGTTTAGCATTTAATAAATGACTCTCTGACCCTTATTTACAAAGTTGTGGAGTGAGCCTACCATGGGTAGTGAGATGATGTGCTCGCCCCAAACATCCAATTCTATGATGAGATATTTACCTTTTTTAAATTTCTCTGCACATATTTAGATGTGAACACCAATTCATGTCTTTTTAGATTTCTTAATTAGACTCATCTTCAGTTTACTTTAACCTCACACTTTAGTAAATCAAGCCCACATATTGTCTATGAATCCTTATCCTTACAAACCCAAGTTTTCTGGATTTCATTTACATGGAAAAATTCCTGGCCAGAATCAAAATAAAGTAGAATGAGGGCCCCAGGCAAGGGAGCAGCATTCCTGTACTCCAACCATCTCCTGCCTTGTGAATGATTTGACACTTGTTTAGAGTTTTTACCAGTATCGTGAATGCAACGTTTGTATTGTTGTCCAAAAAAATCTCTTAAGCCCCATACACACGACGCGCGGATTATCCGAGGACCAGGTCCGTCAGACCATGTCCGTCATACTTTGTCTGATGTTGGTTTTGCGTACACACGGTCGGACAAAGTTGTCGGAAAATCCGATCATTCTGAACGTGGTGGCGTTTGTTGCCTACGACGGGACTACGTAGAGGCTAGTAGCCAATAGCTTTGGTCTTGTAATGTGATCTGAGCATGCGTAGCACTTTGTCCGGTCGGAATTCGCTACACACGATCGGATTTGGTGTGATCGGACTTTGTTGTCAAAAAATCTATCCAGCAGGAGATAGGACTTTGTCCGTCAGACAATCTGATGGAAACTGTCCGATGGTGCCTACACACGGTCTGATTTTCCGACAACATTGTCCGATAGGACAGAATCCATCGGAAAATCCTACCGTGTGTATGGGGCTTTACTCTTCCCAATGTAAGTTTACTACTCTGTACATCTCTGTGTGGCTGAAATGTCAGCATTTCAAAATCCAGACAGCTAAGGGCCTAAAGAATAAGTAGAAGAATCTTCAAATTAGTGTCATAGAGAGTACAGCCAAGATGAAAACATCTTAACATTGAATCAAAATAATTTTTGAAAAAAACTTTAAATATATTAAAAATGCACAGTAATTGGCATGAGAATATCATACAGCAGAGAACAAGTTAACTTTAAATCTTATTTCTTCTCAAGGATTTTGAATTTCACACCAGACATGCCTCAGGCAGATGTGGAGATTTCCCTGGCAAGAGCTTTCAAAGTATGGAGTGATGTCACCCCACTGACCTTTACCAGAGTCTATGATGGAGAATGCGATATTGAGATCAAGTTTGTAGTTGGAGGTAACAGCGTTACCCTTTCTCTTTAGAGTTAATGTATTTGACTATTTTAAATTTCAATGTCTGATGTCAATTTCTGTCCTCTGTGTTTTGTAGATCACAGTGATAACTCTCCATTCGATGGACCTAATGGGCTGTTAGCTCATGCTTTTCAGCCCGGTAGCGGCATTGGGGGGGATGCTCACTTTGATGATGATGAACATTTCACAAAAAACAGTCAAGGTAAGTCATAACAAATTTTGAGGGCTAAACCAATGATAATATGTACATGATATTACCAAAAGTATTGGGACGCCTGCCTTTACACACACATGAACTTTAATGGCATCCCAGTCTGTAGGGTTCAGAATTGAGTTGGCCCACACTTTGCAGTTATAGTAGCTTCAACTCTTCTGAGAAGGCTGTCCACAAGGTTTAGGAGTGTACCTATGGAAATATTTGACAATTCTTCCAGAAGCGTATTTGTGAGGTCAGGCACTGATATGAACGAGAAGGCCTGGCTCGCAGTCTGCGCTCTAATTCATCCAAAAGGTGTACTATCGGGTTGTGGTCAGTACTCTGTGCAGGCCAGTCAAGTTTCGCCATCCCAACCTTGCTTATCCATGTCTTTATGGACCTTGCTTTGTGCACTGGTCCAAATCCTTTGGTGGAGGTTTTAGGGATTGGGCTTGGTCCCATAGTTCCAGTGAAGACAAATCTTAGAAACCCAAATTTTTTCAAAAATGTTTTAGTATGCTGAGGCCTTAAGATTTCCCTTCACTGGAACTAAGGGACCAAGCCCAACCCCTGGAAAAAAAAACACACCATAATCCCCCCTCCACCAAATGAATTGGCCCAGTGCACAAAGCAAGGTCCATAAAGACATGGATGAGTGAGTTTGGGGTAAAGGAACTTGACTGGCCTGCACAAAGTCCTGACCTCAACCCGATCAAACACCTTTTGGATGAATTAGAGCAGAGACTAAAACTTTGCTTCTAGAAGAATGGTCAAACATTCCAATAGACACACTCCTAAACCTTGTGGACAGCCTTCCCAGAAGAGTTGAAGCTGTTATAGCTGCAAAGGGTGGGCCAACTCAATATTGAACCCTACGGACTAAGACAGGGATGTCATTAAAGTTTATGTGTGTGTAAAGGCAGGCGCCCCAATACTTTTTGTAGTATATATATATATATATATATATATATATATATATATATATACTGTGTATTCTAAATGATACGATCAATAGATTATAATGCATTCTATGCTTTACTTTATGTAAAAAAAAATCTAGATTTTATGATACGACTTTTGCTTGTGGTTTTTATCAATTTATAGAGGTTGTGATTTACTCATGTGGCTGTTTTATTTTAGAATATAATCTGTTTTTGGTGGCGGCTCATGAATTTGGACATTCACTTGGTCTTCACCATTCTGAAGACCCTGGTGCATTAATGTACCCCAATTACCCAAACACAGACCCCTTCCGCTTCAAGCTTCCTCAGGATGACATCGATGCTATCCAATCTCTCTATGGTAAGAAAATCTCTAGGTAATATATAACATTTTAATGAAATTGGAGAAAGATTGCAATATATGAAAAGGCATTGCAGTTTTATTCATAAGATTCACTATTTTTATTTCCCCTGAATTTTGTTTTCTATTGTTTTAGGCAAGACCTCAGATGAAGTTCAGCCAACAGGACCCACCACCCCTTCCAAATGTGACCAAAACCTTGTGTTTGATGCTGTCACCACCCTCCGAGGAGAAATGTTTTTCTTTATAAACAGGTAAATTAGCTTAGTCGTGACTTTATACCAAAGGGAGTTCTCTCAGAATATGGTGAAGGGAGAGTCATTATGTACAGATATGATTTTTTCATGTTTTATTTCACTCTTTTTTAGATTTTTGCTCTTTGGACCCCAATTGGGACGTACATTTAGAGTCCATAAGCACTCTACTATTCAACAATTTCTGCCATGTCAACTGCCTGCCCTTGTGCTGGCAACACAAACAAACTACTAGAGTTCAGCTTTAAGTAACTTTCAGTAAGGGTGTAAAATGAAACAACTTCATAGATAAGACAGCACACTTTTAATAATATAACAATGCATATTAAAAATATTTTATGAGCCTAGCTGAGTATCTCTTTAAGCTGACAAAGAATGAGAACAGTAATACAGTTGAAAAATTACGTTGTATAAGATAGAAAAAGAGGAGACAATTGGATTTGCACCTTGGACAATCTGGTGGACTGGAAAATGCTGGTTCATTCCCTATTGTGCAGTTCAGAAAATATAATCAAGTACTTAGCTGTATTTCCTATGGGTATTTTGAGAAGGTTACATGACATACATTGAAATGCGGATAGGTATATTACATGAAATATGGGTTCTCCCTATTGCATGACAGTAACATAATGATTGTTCAAGGTTAGGGGAGCCTCATAGATGAAACAGAAAGAGTTCAAACATTCCAGGAATGTAAATATAATAACAAGAGTTATATCTCTGACTTGCTTGGATACTTGTTCCCTAAACGGTGTACACAAGCACACACATGCACGCATCTTTAAATGCAGTTAAATATAAGGTATTTAAAGCTGAACTCTGGGACAGGCAAAAATTGTCCATATACAAAACATGTGTGTCCTTCCTTAAATCTCAGTGCGCTTTGTGTATTTTGTCCAGATCTGTGCAGTAATCCAGTGTAAAACTTTGCCTCTGTGCAGGAGCTAATAAAGACCGGCCATTTCTGCTCTCTCTCTCTGTGTGCAGGGTGACTGGTCTTGTATCCGCCCCTTCATGTCGTTTTCTGCAGGCAGCCTGTATTGGGTGAACCCTGCTAGGTCCCGCCCACATCTCTGCTCTCTGCAGAGGCTTTTGCTATTACACTGATGATGTCACTGCTACTTTTATAAAGTATAACCAGATTTTCTAATGTGTTTTGTGCACACAAAGTGGAACTAAAATATCTGTGAATATTGAGGAATATATGAGGATGAAAGTTTTGGTGTCGGTAATTCAGCCTTAACAAACAAAAGTGTACAAAAATTGTTGGCTTTTTCCCAACAGGTTTATATGGCGTAAACATCCACGAGGGGGTGATGCTGATCTGCTTTTTATCCAGAACCTGTGGCCAACTTTACCCAATGACATTGATTCTGCTTATGAGAATCCTATTACTGGAGAAGTTCTTGTATTTAAAGGTAAGAGGGAGGACTTATTTTATCATCAGTGTCATAACTCATAAGTTATTCTAGATCTAGGAAATAAAAGTTCAGTGTCTTGAGCATGCACTCCTAGTTGTAATTGGATGCAGTTTTAGCCTTCTTTAAAGTGCAAATTCACCTTTTCTGAAAAAATGAAAAATGTTAACATCATACATCCACCCTACCCCCTGTCCCTGCGGTACTTACCACTGTGAGTGATGAGCCGCCAGTGCTCATATAGCCGCTGTAGTGGTATGAGGATTTCAAACCCCCACTCTTCTTCCCTTTCTTTCTTTAGGACTTCCGGGTTGGATTTTAGTGATTCTAGTTGGTCCACGCTGGCATGTGACCATTTTGAACAATCGGAATCACTCTGATCCATCCTGGGAGCCCTACAGAAAGAAGGGGTATTTCTAATCCCGGACCGCTACACCATCTGCATGGACACTGGGGGGAGGCAGGGTTTATGATGTTAGTTAACCTTATAATTTTTTCTGAAAAGGTGAATTAACCTTTTAAATGTCATCACAGAATGGTCACTGCATACAGGCATTCCCTACTTTTAAGTACACAATGTGGTTTATTTACTAAAGCTGGAAAGTGCAAAATCAGGCTCACTTCTGCATAGAAACCAATGAGCTTCTAACCTTGGCTTGTTCAATTAAGCTTTGGTAATAAAACCTGGAAGCTCATTGGTTTCTATGCAGAAGTGAGCCTGATTTTGCACTTTCCAGTTTTAGTAAATAAACCCCATTGTGTACTTTAAAGTGGGGTATGCCTGTACATGGAGCATAGTGGCTGCACTTGAAGCACTGGTGTGTAAATGCCTTTCACTAGATTTAAGCAGTAAGGCATTTAGCTGGAGATTTACAAGGCTGGGGTAATAAATGAGCAGAAATCAAAAACATGATATTCAATTTGTCCTCCATATCATTAACCTGCCGCAGTGCCGCAAGTGTAACATTCAACAGCATCTGAAGATAATCAATCACACGTAATTGAAGTATCATGCCAAACTGATCGTTACTCAATGGGGAGCTATTTGTTCCATTTCTCCCCCAAATGTAGTTCAGTTGTCAATTGTTGTGCATATATTTCTGTTTTTGCCCTAGTGTGTGAATTTCATCTAATTAAGTTGAATTTTTACAATTAGGGGACAAATATTGGACTCTTGATGGATTTGAGGTTACACAAGGAGCTAAAAGCATCACCAAGCTGGGATTCCCTAAAAACGTAAAAAAAATTGATGCGGCTGTCCATGTGGAGCACCTGGGGAAGACTTACTTCTTTGTGCAAAATAAATACTGGAGGTGAGTATTCCACGATTATGCTTAACATCAGCACTGGGGTGATTGCATGCCAAGAAATCCAACAAAAGGTCACTTAATGTACACAAAGTAGTCTAAGAACAGGTGAAGACTTGTCCATTGCCAACTTGTTTAGAAGCTCATCTTTGATTCAGCTACTTGGTGATGCAAGGATGATGATGACTGCCCCAGAACTTTCACCTTCAAAAACAGTATAGCTATCAACTATCATGACACGCTCCCTTAACTTATATCTGTTGAGTGTGATGCAAAAAGACATTGTTGTAGAGCAAATTGGAATAATGTAGAAACAAATTCGCAATTTTAAGATAAACAAACCCCATATGAATCCCCCTTCTGGTATAAACTTGGACCTTGCATCCAGATCCCCAACTTGCAAAGCTGCTGCCATGCCTGATTGGGTGATCTTTTCAAAGTGAAGCTTTACCACATTTACTAAGCTCTAGGGAAAATGAGTGCAACTTCACTTGCAAAGTGCACAACCTATTTGCCTTTAGTAAATCCACCCCAATGTCTCTTTGTAGAGCTATTTTCCCTAAGATTTGCAAGCATTTTAATGACTCCTAAGAAGGCAACTATTTTCTCCATCAAGGACAATCCTAGAAGTAGCATAATTTCCTTGGATTATGCCAGTTTCACAGGTGCATATCTTTCCTGGTCAAACTGGCCTTCCTAGTGCCTGAGATGCAGATTTTCCATGCATACCCACACTGATACATCAGTTTGGGATTAATATTTCTATAAACAGCTGCAGTCCTCTGTTCCTTTACCACATGGATTGATTTACAGAAGCAGCAAGGAATAAAGTAAATATGGGGTTGTTATAAAACTGGAGAGTACAAAATCTGGTGCGGCTGTACATTAAGCTTTGACAAAAACCTGGAATCTGATTGGTTTATATAGTTAAATATTTACATAGTTGGTGAGGTTGAAAAAAGACACAAGTCCATCAAGTCCGACCTGTGTGTGTGCTTTTATTTCAATATTACATTGTATATCCATAGATGTTGTGGTCATTTAGGTGCTTATCTAATAGTTTTTTGAAATGATCTATGCTCCCGGCTGAAACCACTGCTTGTAGAAGAGAAATCCACATCCTTTCCACTCTTACAGTAAAGAACCCTCTATGCAGTTTAAGGCTAAACCGCTTTTCTTCTTATTTTAGTGAATGCCTGTGTGTCTTTTTAAGTTCCCTTAAACAGAAAAGTTTTATCCCTATTGTGGGGTCACCAGTACGGTATTTGTAGATTGAAATTATATCCCCTCTCAAGCGTTTCTTCTTCAGAGAGAATAAGTTCAGTGCTCATAATCTTTCCTCATAACTAAGATCCTCCAGACCCTTAATTAGCTTTGTTGCCCCTCTCCAGTTCCAGCACATCCTTCCTGAGGACTGGTGCCCAGAACTGGACAGCATACTCTAGGTGCGGCAGCACAGAGTCTTGTAGAGTGAGACAATTATCATTTTATCTCTGGAGTTAATCCCATTTTTAATGCATGTCAATATTCTGTTGGTTTTGCTTGCACAGCTTGGCATCACATTTCATTGCTGAGCCTGTTATCTACTAAGACCCCCAGGTCCTTTTCCATCCTAGATTCCCCCAGAGGTTCTCCCCCTAGTGAGTAGATTGCATTCATATTTTGGGCACCCAAATGCATTATTTTACATTTTTCTACATTAAACCTCACTTGCCATGTAGTTACCATATGCACAGCTGCACCAGATTTTGCACTCTCCAGTTGTATTAAATCGTCCCCTATGTGTTTACTTCATCCAACTATATGCAAGGTAAAATTGTGTTTGTTTACTTTACAAGCACATTTCTTAATTAGAAAGAACATAACTTCACTAAATGTATTAACCTAAGTGAGCTTTTCCTACTCCTTTAGTAAATCAACCCCCCTGGGTATTACATGGCCAGCTTCCAGTAAACAGAACTGTCTACTTGACAGTATTGTGTATTGAACTATAACCTGACCTGTATTTATTTTATGTTTGACAAACCTTTGTGTACTATAGCATTATTTTTATACATTCATTGTTGGCAGCTGGTGAGTTATATTGGTGTCATTTTCCTTTTCAGTTATGATGAAGACAAGAAAGCAATGGATGCAGGATTTCCAAAGTTCATTGCTAAGGGATTTCCAGGAATGAGTCCAAATATTGATGCTGTGGTTTATTATAGAGGTAAACATGATTACGAGCCTGGAGGGATGCCAGGTCTTGCTTGAGCATGAATCTGTGAATCTGAAACCATGATACACTCTCTGTATGATTCATATAATACAAATATAAATATGCAAACAAAAAAAGTGCTTAACATTGCCCTAAACTGGAGCTATATTAACCAAATTAAACAGTTGAAATTTGAATTCTTTAATTTGATTGGTAGTTAAGTAGGGCAGACAGGTCTACTTTAAAGTGCACCAGTGACCAAGCTATGGTCATAATCTATTTACCAACTCTTTAAACAAGCCTGCCTTCTTTAGCTGGTTTTACAGTGAATTTATTGTCTTATATATCCTCAAAGATTTTTTTGCACTAACTGTTATATTTTCAGGACAGGTTTTCAGGGGTCTACACTCCTTATGTTGGTCCATGAAGTACTGATTTGACCCCCGAAAGATTGTCCTGAATATATAACATTAATGATATTATACAAATAATAAATCAATTTCAAGAGTTCAGTTTTTAAACTTATATATATATATTATTAACTTATAAACTTATAAATATATTAAAAAGGTAAAAAAAATAAAAACACATAACACTACCCATTAGAATAACTAGAACAGCCTCTTTCAACAAGGGTGCCCAGGCACCCTGGGGTGCCTTGAGGTTTCTTCAGGGGTGCCTTGGCAAAATGCCTAAAAATATATCAAAAATTGTAGAAGCCAGCAGGTGGATTAAACCTGCTTTTTAGTTACACAAAGCCTTACACTGGCATCCTAACAACCAATGACATCATAAGGATGTCTGTTGCATCCTTGTGTTGACCCTCTTCTGTCCCTCAGCACTGGGGTCACATTAGCTGACTGATGGAGACAAATTGAGGGAGAGGAGAAACATTGGCATACTAGTCAGTACCAGTGTGTAAAGGTTTATTTGCTTTGGAAGAATAATTCACCTCTATGGTTAGGTGCCCTACGTGTAGATGTTGCTGCATTGTGTAAAGTTATTAGAATAGTTTTTTTAAATTTTAGAATGGGGTGCCTCAAGACTGTCCATCATTTTAAAGGGTGCCTCGACTGGAAAAAGGTTGAGAAACACTGAACTAGAAGTCTTTATTTTCATGTTTGTACTGGGTGTGGAAACTCCTCCTGCTCACCATGTCCTATTTGAACTAACCTGAGTCTGGGTAAAAAAGGAAACTTTAACCTCTAAGTATAGAATGCAAGCGTTCAGTGTTTTGTGAATGCTGCATTATCTATTAGTAGTCCACATTACAGAAGGTTATAGGGGGTGCCATATACTGGACCATGAATTAGATGCACTTCCACATAGGATAGGAGTCAAATGTAATTTCTATTAAAGTTGACCATTTTGTGTTTTTCCTGCAGACCTTCTTTACTTCTTCCAAGGAACATCACAGTTTCAGTACAGCATTGAGTCAAAAAGAATCCTCCAGGTCCTGGCCACCAACAGCTGGCTGGGATGTTAAAGACATCGACACAGCAACTGAGCCTTAAATGCTTATAAGGCATCAGACTAAATGTTTTTATACACTGATGTTTTGCCTGAAAAATGTTTACAAATGTGAATTGTATAATCTCTATATTTATTATGTGAATAATCAAGAAAAAATGTGATTGTACAATTTATAGTAGTACGTTTATCTAATTGCCTAAATGTATGTGGTTATTATTTTATATATTTTGTATTATTGAAGTAATAAATTCATTATTTTTTGGGTTAAATTTGTTTGTTTAGTGTTTTCTGCTTTAATGAATGATTTATTGTAACTTGATGGTTTCATAAAAGTCAAAAGATAAATCAATAGGGGGACATCTGTGGAAGTTTTTCCGAAAACCACATTGCTGTACTTAAACAATTTTTTGGGGTTTTGGATAGAGTAGGGAAAAACCCTTCCCCAAGTATTTATTGCTATTCATATACCCACAGAGGATATTCTCACTCCCAAATTCCAAAATTTTCAGTTGTTTCCAGAGTATTGCCCGTACACACGGTCGGACATTCCGACCACAAAATCCGTCGGATTTTTTCTGACGGATTTTGTCCAAAACTTGTGTGGCAGACACACGGTTGGACAAAGTTGTCGGAAAATCCGATCCTTCCGAACGAGGTGACGTATAAAATGTACGACGGGACTACGTAGAGGCCAGTAGCCAATATATTTCATCTCCAAATTTCTTCTGAGCATGCGTGCGTCGGAATTCTCTACACACGATCGGAAAAAGTCGGATATTCCAATGGAAGAAGTCCGTTCGGATTTTGTTGTCGGAAAATTTTAGATCCTGCTCTCAAATTTTTTCCGTCGGAAATTCCGACGGAAAAAGCCCGCTAGCGCCCACACACGATCGGATTTTCCGACAACATAATCCGTTTGGACTTCTTCCATTGGAATATCCGACCGTGTGTACGGGGCATAAGAGGTAACGGAAATCCAAAAAGGTCACCTGTCCCTGCTACAGCTTTCTAATTTGGGAAGTCAGTTCATTTTGGAGTAATTTCCTCTCGTTTCCTGTTGCATATTCGAGACAGCATAAAGCTAAATCTCCTTAGTGGGATACATGCAGAAAAAAATAACTTTCCCTACTCTGTCTAAAACAACAAAAAAAAGTCTGAGCTTTACGTAAAGTGTAAGTAAAACAAATGCAGTACTTCGAATACTAATAGTAAAAAATTTATAAAAATAATATGAAAATATTTTAAAAAAATCGAATATTTACTTGTTCACTTTGAGTATTTTTTTTTTTGCAATTTGCAAAACATGAACTGTGTTTAATGTTGTTGACATAACAAAGACAGTGTGATGTAAAGCAGCAATAATGTGGAACTCAGATAAAAACTTTATTTAGCCTTTGCATAGAGCGGGGAAAGTTAAAGGTTCAGGGGATTCTGTCTAATTCTTAGGGTTGACTTACTAAAGGCAAATTGGCTCTTCACTTTTCAAGGGAAATTGCATTGTCCATAGAAATTTTCCTCAGAACTTAGTGAATGTGGTAAAGTTTCACTTAGTAAGGAATACCCAATCACATTAAGGGAAAAAAACAGCAATATAGAACCATATCTATCCCATCTGTACCCAGCGGATCTGTTGTTTTGTAATCAGTGTAGCTTTGTTTGATTATTATTATCTAGTCTGTTCAGTGTTTCTTTTGCTGCAGGTTTGATTGCTCTCTTTGCTTTCTAGAGAACTGTGGATCTCTCTGGAACATAGATGTGGAGCAAGGCAAATGGGCAGCATTAATATTTATACAGCCCTGTCAATCCCTGGGAGGTGGCCCAGATGGCTGCTGGGGGTCTGTGTAAATACTCTGAGACACAGAGCTTCCGTGTATTTTCCTGTAGGAGAGGAACACAGCCTTAGGGGGGCTGATGCCCCCTTAGGCTATCCTACCATGTGCTTGGGAGGTGATGAGACCTCAGGTGGGTGACCTGAGGACCTGCTTTGCTGAAGTTTGCTGGAGTGCTGACTGAGGGGCTTTCGTCCAAAGATCTAGTTTGGTATTAATGGGAAATATGTTGCATTGATATTGGAAGGAGGCAACCAACGTTCCAAGGACATTTTGTGCATACAGACTGCTGCAAGAGATATTAGGGACTGCTTATTAGACTGCTTAGTGGCTGCTGCCACCCCTCTGGTGCTAGAGAGTCAACAGTGTGTGTATAAAGTGAACATTGGCTGGTGTATTGAAGAGCTCAGTCCATCTAATTCTCTGTGTAGGGACTCTGTTCTGATTGCTCAAAGAAGGAGGCTTTTGTGCCTTTAGCCACTACTACTTTACAGCCAAGTCCACATTCTGCTTTTGCAAGGACTTTTGTTTCAGTTTTACAGAAGGAAGTTTACTGTCTTCATCTTGTACATAGCTCTTTTTGGAGTATCCCACTCAATTCCCCAAACCTATCCAAGTTACCCCCCAAAAAATAAAAACACCAAAAAGAACACTACTTGACTTGCCATTGAGCCAATGAGTGACTGTGATCTTATGCCCGGGTACGGGGCAATTACTGGGAAAAAGAATGCATATTTTCAGCGTCTGCTACAGGGGTAGCGCTATACATGTTTTTTTTGAGGGGGGTTGTGTTTTTTTTAACGTTTTAACTTTTTTGTCTGGGTATAGATCTATGTTTGTCCCAAGCATGCTTGAATCCACTTACTGTTGACTGACTCACTACCTCTGCTGGAAGTCTATTCCAAGCATTGACTGCTCTTTCAGTAAAATAACACATGATTGGTTGATTGAAGTCAGCAGAGATTCACCTCATTCACTAAGCTCCAGGGAACATTCCCCTGCAAAGTGAACAGTCTATTTGCGTTTAGTAAATCAACCCACTTGTTTGTGCATAGGGATACATTTCCATCACAAACCTTTGGCACTCTCTTTTCCACCAAAAAATACTTATTGTTCCTTGTCAAAAATCGACTTAGAATATTGTAATAATTTGTAAATGAGATTATAATGGTCATGGGAAAAATTGTGTGCACAACAATTACCCAGGGATAAAATCATCTCTTTGCCCGTGCCCATTTATGTATTGCAGGTAAATTATTGCAGTGAAACGCTCAACGCGTGAGTATGATATCGAGAAACACCAAATGATATGTCAAGTGTTGATCTCAAGGATCAAATTTGAGACAAAAATTGGTGTGCATGTATTATCACAACATCCAACTGTGTAAGTGAAAAAGAGTATAGGGTACATAAACTTTCACAGGGCCTAGGAGTCCCCAAAAAACCTTTAGTATAGTACCTATTGCGACCCCTAGGGCTAACTCAAAAATTCTTATAGTGAAACACCAAGTGAATGTGATGCATGCAATTCACCAAAAATCGCATTAAAATAAAAATTCAATTATATTTAGTTTTTATATATGAAAAATTGCCAGTGAGGCTAAAACACAACAATGAAGTGTAAAATTTCCAATAATGACAGAAAATAAACCCTGCAATCTTACAAAAAGTGCAAGCAGTGATTTAAGCAACAGTATTAATAATGGCTATAGCAGTCTCATCAAATCAAAAATAAAAAGTGCAAAAATGAGAGATATGAAAAATATGAAAAGATTGTAAGAGTTCGTGTTAGTCTCTAGTGATAGCCAATGAAGTCTCAATCAAGAGATGTGTGACTGTGACAATTAACCAAGCGACAGCAGAATAGTATTGTATTTCTCAATATTTTTTGGATGTTTATGGACCTGGACCAACTCAGATGTTTAAGAAGGGGTCTCCCCACAAATGGATAAATGGTTTAAATAAGGGTACTCTTACCAGAAAAGGTGGACTCACAGGCTTTAAGCGTTGAGTCAATCGAACGTGCACCGGAATCACCGGATTTGCAGGGGCTGTACCATAACCAGCTGTATCCTCTGGGAGATTTTCTGGGTGAATACATCCTCCTACTCACCAAGATGTGCTTGTGGATCACCAGGAAAATATGAAGCCCCAATCGTGGTTCCCACCATAGATGGCTCAAAATGGAAATATAGAAAAAAGAGAGTGGCTCCTCATAGTGTGAATTCAATTTAAATAAAATGTATTTGTAAATACATTTTTCCCCAATCAGGACAGGGGTATATATATATAAAAAACGGTATAAAATTGTTTAAAAAAGCGCAAAATATCAGTGGCTTAGGCAAGTATCTTCCCCTACGCGTTTTGTCTACTGGAGACTTTAACTGGGGTACATGCCTGCCTGCCACTCATTGCGCTTTATATACAGTGTACACAATATTCAATCTACATCACCTGTCAGAGCATGTGGATCCCCGCTTCCGGGATCTCTCGGCGTGCGTTCCAAGAAAACCTATGAGCGAGGTAAAATTCATCAGGCACCTGCTTCCTGAAAAGCCAAGCCTCGGATTCAATATATCTAAGCCCATCCGGCGTTACGCTCCGTGGATACAGCCCGACGTTACGTGGATGGCGTATCCATGTAGGCATCGTAGTTACGTGCCCAAGTACATAGCGTACCCGCGTTGAGCGCCAACGGAAGTAAACAGAAGGACAGTCTATTTACAATGGGTTCGCCCTGGTATGACTTCCGCCGTATGATGCATTCACGTCGAGGCATCATGAAAACCATGACAACCTAATGACGTGGATGTCAAGACGGATATAATTAGATGTGGTCCAATTAAATAAACCACTCACTGTGCTCGATATATAAATATGGATACATATAAATATATATGCATACATTTAAAAACAAAATCCACATTAAGGAACCGAATAATGGTAAGAAGAAATAAAATTAGAAGGTCGAAAATCGAAATTCTGAGATAAGATTAGATAATACTGCTCGTAATTAAGGAGAGGCAGGAGTTGCATCCATGTCACCAAAAACTAATATTCAAAAGGGAGGGATTGTATCCAAGTATAAATGGATGGAGCCACTGAAGAATAAGTGATTCTATAAGACCTAGAGGTTATTGTGAATACATATATAATGTGTAAAAAAACTTGTGTTATATCCGAGAGAGGTGAAAATGGGGATCCACACGCTCAGGACTTACACTCTGACATACACAACAATAACACAATATCAGTCAGTATCTTCCATCCTTAAGTTTAGAAACTTGTATCCCAATTCCATAAGTGATGTCAAAAACAAGACGTATTATGCTGGAAAATCAAAAAAACTGTCCGATACAGGCAAGGAAAAAAGTAAACAATAAATAAATGAATAAATAAAAATTATATTTACGGATCATTAGGAAGAGGACAAAAATAGTAATAAAAAACATGTGGCAATCAGACCGAATAAAGTAGTTCTGATATGTCCAAGGCTACAAAATATCAGCTTCACACAGGTAACATCAAAACTAGTGATATTAAAGCTAATCCATTGTCACGTATATATCAGCAGACATGTTGGTGAAGAAACAGTTTTTCATATATATATATATAGGAAAATGGGGGGGGGGGGGGGGCACACTTCAATGCTCATGATCTGTTAATAAAGGCATGTATGTCCCAGTCTTTATTGAGTCCATATTGAGTCCATGGGGCACATAACTCATTAGCTGGTATATCCAAAATGTCTCTAACCTGGACACACCTCTCACATTCAACTCCCCTCACCAGTGAGGGACAAATTTGGAATTTGGAATTTGGAATTCACTTGGAATTTGGTTCCTTTAGGATCTCTGTTATGATGAAGTAAGTAATGCTTAGCGACATTATGATTTGTTCGGCCCTTCTTTATACCTGCTATATGCTCATTACACCTGACGGCAAACGTACGGATGTAATAAAAAGATGTTTCATTCGGTATTCTCTTGCCGTAGAGCTAGAGACAAAGGTTTCTGTTTTCTTTCTTTCCACATATAAGCAGACATTGCATCTACGGCAAGGGAAGAAACCTTTCATATTGTGAAAGAACGAGGGGATCTTGGGAGGATCTGAACCACTAGGAGCAATTTGTCCCCAAGGGACGGATACCCCCTGTAGATCACTCCTGCTTTGTCTGGCAACAGAGATCCCAAGATCCGATCGTTTTTCAAAACCTTCCAGTGACGAGAAACAATGTCCTTACTTTGTTTGTACTGTATTGAAAAAGTGGTCAAAAATTACCATTTGTGTTTAGAATCTTGAGCTTTCTTTGGATGGTCAGAGACCAACAATTCTCTATCTAATAAAGAGACTTCTCTTATATCCCTATCTATACCCAATGGATCATATCCTTTATCTTCAAGTCTAGTTTTGAGGATCTGTGCTTGATGAAAAAAATCTGGCAAGTTGGTGCAATTACGTCGAATTCGTGTAAGTTGACTACGAGGTACCGATTTTAACCAAAGTGAATAATGGCAACTATCTATCGGAATATATCCGTTGCGGTCGGTCGCCTTAAAAAAGGTTTTGGTGATTAATTGATCTTCCGCAATGGATATTTCTAGATCAAGAAAATGTATAGTAGAGGCACTTGCCTCATAGGTTAATTGAATTCCCACCTGGTTATTATTGAGAAAAACCATGAAATTCTCCAACGACTCTCTACTACCTCTCCATGGGAGGAGGATGTCGTCTATGTACCTAGCCCAGAGGGCTATTTGTGGTAGATCTTGGGCATAGACGACATCCTCCTCCCACCTCGCCATGAAAATATTGGCTAGGCTGGGGGCACAGTGAGTGGTTTGTTTAATTGGACCACATCTAATTATATCCGTCTTGACGTCCACGTCATTAGGTTGTCATGGTTTTCATGATGCCTCGATGTGAACGCATCATACGGCGGAAGTCATACCAGGGCGAACCCATTGTAAATAGACTGTCCTTCTGTTTACTTCCGGTGGCGCTCGACGCGGGTACGCTATGTACATAGGCACGTAACTACAATGCCTACGTGGATACGCCATCCATGTAACGCCGGGCTGTATCCACGGAGCGTAACGCCGGATGGGTTTAGATATATTGAATCCGAGGCTTGGCTTTTCAGGAAGCAGGTGCCTGATGAATTTTACCTCGCTCATAGGTTTTCTTGGAACGCATGCCGAGAGATCCCGGAAGCGGGGATCCACATGCTCTGACAGGTGATGTAGATTGAATATTGTGTACACTGTATATAAAGCGCAATGAGTGGCAGGCTGGCATGTACCCCAGTTGAAGTCTCCAGTAGACGAAACGCGTAGGGTGAGATGCTTGCCTAAGCCACTGATATTTTGCGCTTTTTTAAACAATTTTATACAGTCTTTTTTATATATACCCCTATCCTGATTGGGGATAAATGTATTTACAAATACATTTTATTTAAATTAGATTCCCACTATGAGGAGCCACTCTCTTTTTTTTTATATTTCTATTTTGAGCCATCTATGGTGGGAACCATGATTGGGGCTTCATATTTTCTTGGCGATTCACAAGCACATCTTGGTGAGTAGGAGGGTGTATTCAACCAGAAAATCTCCCAGAGGATACAGCCGGTTACGGTACAGCCCCTGCAAATCCGGTGATTCTGGTCCACGCTCGATTGACTCACCACTTAAGGCCCGTTAGTCCACATTTTCTGGTAAGAGTACCCTTATTTAAACCATTTATCCGTTTGTGGGGAGACCTCTTCTTAAACATCTGAGTTGGTCCAGGTCCATAAACATCCAAAAAATATCGAGTAATACAATACTATTATGCTGCCGCTTGGTTAATTGTCACAGCCACACATCTATTGATTGAGACTTCATTGGTTATCACTAGAGACTTACACGAACTCTTACGGTCTTTTCATATTTTCATATCTCTCATTTTTGCACTTTTTATTTTTGATTTGATGAGACTGCTATAGCAATTATTAATACTGTTGCTTAAATCACTGCTTGCACTTTTTGTAAGATTGCAGGGTTAATTTTGTGTCATTATTGGAAATTTGACACTTCATTGTTCATTATTGACATACATTTTTATGCACTCCATGTATAAAAGGTTCACATCTAAGAAGCTAGGTGTTTTAGGCTCACTGGCAATTTTTCATATATAAAAACTAAATATAATTGAATAATTGGTGTATTTTTGAGTTAGCCCTATGGGTCGCAATAGGTACTATACTAAAGTTTTTTTGGGGACTCCTAGGCCCTGTGAAAATTTATGTACCCTATACTCTTTTTCACTTACACAGTTGGATGTTGTGATAATACATGCACACCAATTTTTGTCTCAAATTTGATTCTTGAGATCACCACTTGACATATCATTTGGTGTTTCTCGATATCATACTCACGCGTTGAGTGTTTCACTGCAATAATTTATCTGCAATACATTGCTGCTCGCAATTTTAAATTTTTGTGTAGCCCTCTGTGAAGCAGGTACATTTGTTTTAGCGCTGCACTATCTACTATATATTTTCTATACAATTTTGTCTAATTGTTGTGCTAGCTGCTCGATAGATTTTAGGTTTGGCACAGTATTTTCCCATACGCTTTATTATCTCTGAACAACCTAAAGACTTGTACAGGAAGTGACTGTGTTTTGATTCAGAAAGTTGACCTTGTTACCCAGGAGTCTGTGTGACCTACCCATGAACACTCTCTTTTGCAGTGCATGCTGGGTAGGAGATAAAAGGAACCCAAGCGGCCATTTTAGGTCTCTTGGGATCACGTTGCCTGCCTGTGCGGATCTGCGAGGAGGTTTTCCAGGAGACCGCGGCCTACAGCCACTACCGATCGAGAACCTGCTCGTTTGTAAAGTGACCTGACGGAGCCTGAGAGACGGTGACCGGAGAGAGAAGGTCCAGAGGCACTCATCGCAACATCTGGAGGACCGGGTCCATCCAGTGGAGCGGTACAGAGCATCTGGCCCAGCTGACATAGAAGCAAGCTGCAGTTACCGGACCAAAGTCATCACACGGAACTCCGATCCAGTTGTTGAGCGGGTTACGGTCCACCATTTGTTAACTTGTTACACGCAGTTAGACTCACTTACAGTCCTCGCTGGAATCTGTAGTTCTGCGAAGGAGTAACAGAGCAACTGACACTGAGCAGGCTTGGGGCCTACTTCACCTTGTTATTGGAGTTACACCCGGACCTAGCTTTCCACACACTTTGGATTCCAAATCTCAAAGGAGTCATTTTTAGATAGTGAAGAAAGAATACTGGATAAAGTACTTTCAGTGAGATCTCACGCATAGCCTTTAAAGTAGGGGGAGCTCCCAGGTTTAAACACACATATATATATATATATATATATATATATATATATATATATATATATATATATATATATCTTATATTGTTTTATATTGAAATCTGTTGTGCTGTCGTCCTATGTTGGGATGACAGCACAATTTCTGTAACCACCTGTTTAAATATTTTACAGTAAAAATAGATCTGATTAAGTATCCAGTTGTGTGGCGTACTGTTTTTCCCCACCATTGTCTCATGTTATACTGTATTGTATTGCACCACAGCTGTGCCAAGGGGATTGAGTCAAGTTAGTGGGGTTTCTTTGTAGAGTGCAGGCCCAATTCAAACCAGCAGCTCCTTCAGGGGTCAGTGCTACGTATATATATATATATATATATATATATATATATACTGAGCAAAATTATAAACACAACACTTTTTTGTTTGCCCCTATTTGTCATGAGCTGAACGTAAAGATCTATGACTCTTTCTATGTACACAAAAGGCCTATTTCTCTCAAATATTGTTTACAAATCTGTCCAAATCTGTGTTAGTGAGCACATCTCCTTTGCCGAGGTAATACATCCACCTCACAGGTGGGGCATATCAAGATGCTGATTAGACAGCATGATTATTGCACAGGTGTGCCTTATGCCGCGTACACACGTACGGACTTTTCCCGGCGGACCTAAGTCCAGCGGACAATCCGCTGGACTTTCCCGCTAGGTACGCTGGACTAAAAAGCGAACGGACTTGACCACACACGATCACGCAAAAAGTCCTGTGGTTCACGCGATGACGTACGCACGTACGACGGGACTAGAAAAAGGAAGCTCGAGATCCCAAACGACACCCTTTGGGCACCGTCAGCTGATCTCGTGTGTATCGCGTGTTAGTTGACGTTTGGTTAGAGACGATTCGCGCTTCTCATACTTCTGCTTAATTCGTTCGCTTCTGCCGTTCAGTTTGTGCTTGTGAGGTTTGTATCTGGCTTTCAGTGCGTGTGGATCAGTTCCTACCTGTTCTCAGGCCGTTCTGGTCCGCTCGTTCCTGTTTTTCAGGTCGTTCTTCATAGGCCTTGCTGTTCTTCAGTGCGTTCTGTTAAGTTGTTTGTTTGATCAGCCGACCGTTTTGAAGCCATGGAGTGTGGACGTACTCGGGAACGAGTTCGTGCTGTGCAGGGGCTCGGTGTTGCGGTTAACACCTTGGCACGAGCCCAGTCCATGAACAGGGTGAGGAGGAGTTCATGGACCAAGAATTGGTTGCGCCAGCGTGACCAATTCTCGCATATGCCTTTGCTCCGTGAGATCCGTGAGAATAATCCTGATGATTTCAGGAATTATCTCCGGATGACGGACCCCATTTTTCACCGTCTGTTGGCTTCGCTGTCCCCTTATATTAGCAGGCAGAATACCTGCATGCGGCAAGCCATCAGTGCGGAGCAGAGGCTAGTCGCCACGTTGCGTTACTTGGCGACGGGGAGAAGCTTGCAGGACCTCAAGTTCACGACAGGCATCTCCCCCCAGGCTCTGGGGCTCATTATTCCAGAGACCTGTTCTGCCATTATCCACGTCCTGCAGGAGGAATACATTAAGGTAAGTCTTCTCTTTTAAAATTACCTATGTCTTGTATGTTTGCTAATGTAGTGCATCAATGTCATCATTAGCTAATTACCATGATAGGACTATTCTATGAATGTCCCCTATTCCTTTTTTTTTTTTTTTTTTTTTTACGTTTTTTGTATAGTTTTTTATGGTTGACTTATCGAAATAGCTTTAAGAATGTATTATTTAGTGGGTCACATGCATCTTTCCTTGCACCAACCTCCCCAGCATGGAATCTTGGCCCCCTAAACACCCCTAGCCTAGTCACTTTCTTTGGTTAAAAATGTATATTACCAGCTCCATTGTACTGCTTTACTCACCCCCCCTGTCACCCCCCTTGCCCCTCACCCCTTTCACCCCCCTTGACACTCATTTTTCAATTGATTGCATGTGGTTTTGGTCAGCTTGTAATTAACCCCCCACCCCCCACACACACCTTTAATTAATTGCATGTGGTTTGGGTCAGCTTGTAATTAACCCCCCACCCCCCACACACACCTTTAATTAATTGCATGTGGTTTTGGTCAGCTTGTAATTAACCCCCCACCCCCCACACACACCTTTAATTAATTGCATGTGGTTTTGGTCAGCTTGTAATTAACCCCCCACCCCCCACACACACCTTTAATTAATTGCATGTGGTTTTGGTCAGCTTGTAATTAACCCCCCACCCCCCACACACACCTTTAATTAATTGCATGTGGTTTTGGTCAGCTTGTAATTAACCCCCCACCCCCCACACACACCTTTAATTAATTGCATGTGGTTTTGGTCAGCTTGTAATTAACCCCCCACCCCCCCACACACACCTTTAATTAATTGCATGTGGTTTGGGTCAGCTTGTAATTAACCCCCCACCCCCCACACACACCTTTAATTAATTGCATGTGGTTTGGTTGAGCTTGTAATTAACCCCCCCCCCCCACACACACCTTTAATTAATTGCATGTGGTTTGGGTCAGCTTGTAATTAACCCCCCACCCCCCACACACACCTTTAATTAATTGCATGTGGTTTGGGTCAGCTTGTAATTAACCCCCCCACCCCCCACACACACCTTTAATTAATTGCATGTGTATTGTGTGACCTTACAATTATTTACTCCCCACCCACATCCCCATTATTATCTTCTCTGGTCCATCAGAGGGGTCATCAATCAGAGATTTGTCCCTTTTATCCTTAATCTTTTGGCTTTATTTCAAGGACTTACAAAATAAATACATATGTTCTTCCAAATTGTTTGTTAATTTGTTGCATTTAGTTTGGTGTTTTGCCTGGTTTTTAATTTGAATTGTATCTTTCTGTTTGACTTCACAGTGTCCCTCCACGCCACAGGAATGGCAGACTGTGGCTTCCCAGTTTGCTGCCCGTTGGGACTTTCCCAACTGCGGAGGGGCGATTGACGGCAAACATGTGCGAATTGTGCCCCCACCCCATTCGGGGTCATACTATTGGAATTATAAGGGGTTCCATAGTATCGTGTTGATGGCGGTGGTGTCGGCACAATATGACTTTCTGTATGTGGATGTGGGGAAAAAACGGCCGGATGTCGGACGGAGGAGTCTTCAACCACACGGAGTTCGGTCATCGTCTCCAGACTGGTGGGCTGGAGCTGCCACCAGATGAAGATAATGTGGAGGGACTCCCCTTCGTCTTCATTGCCGACGAGGCGTTCGGTCTGGGTGACCATCTGATGAGGCCATTTCCCCAACGATCCCTCACCCCTGAGAGGAGGATTTTTAATTATCGGTTGGCCAGAGCAAGAAGGGTGGTGGAAAATGCCTTTGGTATTATGGCCAACCGTTTCAGATTGCTCCTTACATCCCTACATCTGGCAGAGTACAAACTGAATACTATTATTCTTGCATGCTGTGTCATGCACAATTATTTACGCAAACATTCAGGAACATACTCCTTACCAATTGGCCCTGAGGCCGGAGTGGAAGGCAACATGACAGGGCTGGATAATCGCCGTCTTGGTTCGGCACCACAATCAGCCCAGCAAGTGCGGGACCTTTATTTACAGTATTTTAATGGTAGGGGGGCCATTGAAATGGCAGCAGACCCTTAAACCATCTTTTTGATTTACAAAGAATAAATACAGTTATTTATGTTTGAAATATTGGTAGTTTCGTATTGTTTTGCTTTTAATTTGGCCTGTTTTATATGTTGTCCTAGTGCACATCTTAATAGTGGCAAACTTGTTTTGCGTTTAGTAAATAAGCCCCTTTGTCAATGAACCACAACATGTTTTTGTCAAACTGGTAGTATTTAAAAAGAAGAAGCCACACATTGTTTAATTTGTGCAAACATTATTTTTTTTATTCTAGTGCACATCCAAACCTTTTTTATGTTTTTTTTTTTTTTTTGGTATTTTTGGTTAATTTTTTTTTTTATGTTATCTTTTTTACATTTTTTTGGTCTTTTTCTCACAACATATTTTTTTTATTTTTGTGATTGATTTTTTAAAACAAACATAAAAACATGTTTTAAAATGGTAAAAAATTTAGGCTTAGCATTTGAAATTATTTACACAATCTAAAAGTCCAGAACTTACAAAGTTCAACAGGTAACCCATGAACAGTAGAAGCCAAATTTATAATATGCACACTAATTTAACAGGAAAATGGGTAATGTCAACATGTGCTATGTTCCATCATGGGGAATCAATGGACGTGTTTTGTGTGTGAAACCCCTTCCCTCTCACCTACTAGCATTAGGGGTTGCAAACACCAAATGCGTCCATTGAGATCCCCTGATGGCACATAGCACATGTTGACATACCGTGTGCATATTAAAAATTTGGCCTCTAAAATTTGTAAAACAGCGCATCAAAAGGGGAATGAAGGACATGATTGATGTTAAGAAATGTAAAAGGGGTCTTTAGATTCTCCCCAAAACATCAATCATGTCCTTCATTCCCTGCTGCATGGTGGCCATCTCCTTCTGCATATTTTCCAGCTGCAGATTCCAGGCCATGATCTGGCCAATAAGCCTGTGGGCACTGTCTGTGGAAAATGGCTCCGCAGCTTGTCCTTCCACAAACAGATCAGCATCACCTAAAAGTTGGGTAGATAAAACACAAGAAAAAAAGTGTCAAAAACATGCAGACCTTAATTAATTAGCTCAATCTGTGTTCTGAGACACTCACTTGGTGGGGTGCAGATTTTATCCACTTCCACGACCTGTTCCGCCACATCCATGCGCGGGCTTGGGCTAACTGCCCAATTAGTCTGGTGAGGCCGGGAGGTCCTCGTAGGTTCGGACTGACGTCTGAGTCTTTTGCCCCCTATGGTAATGGAACACAAAAAGGTACACTTTTAATCACACTGATATTTGAGTGCCAAAATAGGATTATTAAACATTGTTTAAAAGTGTTGTCCAATTATTAGCAGTTTGTTAGAAGATCCTACTTGAAGACAGAATTGAAATGTCTATCTAATGAAACTCCAATACTTAAACCGCCCTTCAACCCTAAATTTGAACTTCCGCTCATTGGATCCCTGCACCCCTGTGGTGTCTTATTTTGAACCTTTTAGGGGGGAGGGGTTGCAGATACCTGTGTAAGGCAGGTATTTGCACACACATCCGGCCCTAGACTCCCACAGAAGTATACGCCACATCCCGTCCCACCGTGCTGTCTGCTGGGACACACAGGGGTCCCCGAGCTCGCGCGGACCAGTCCTATTGCATTGCGCAACTGGCGCATGCCCAATAGTGACCCGGGAAGTGAAGCCGCAAACATTAATTTCATGATTGCAAGATCAGAGATTGTAGCTGCACCATCCAAGGGACAGGTGAGTGTACTTCTTTGAAAAGTCACCACCTACAGTATTTGTAGATGATGAGCATTTTTTGGGAATTGTGAGCATGAGACCCTGCTTAACATATTTATGCCCCCCCCCCCCCCAAAACAGCCCCTGGAGTCCCTGTGTAAGTTACCCCTAAAACCCTTACTACAGCAGTAATTGTATAGATAGTGACAATAATAAACAACCTTACAACTCCAACAACCCAAAGCCAGGTAAACTCAATAAACGTTATGAAGACAAACTGAACTTTCATCAAATATGCGCAAGTTTCACGTACGAATGGTAATAACATCTGCGCAAGTTTCACGGACGAATGGTAATTACATCTGCGCAAGTTTCACGTACGAATGGTAATAACATCTGCGCAAGTTTCACGGACGAATGGTAATTACATCTGCGCAAGTTTCACGTACGAATGGTAATAACATCTGCGCAAGTTTCACGGACGAATGGTAATTACATCTGCGCAAGTTTCACGTACGAATGGTAATAACATCTGCGCAAGTTTCACGGACGAATGGTAATTACATCTGCGCAAGTTTCACGGACGAATGGTAATAACATCTGCGCAAGATTAGACATATCAAGTATAACCATAGTAGCGCACGTGCTTGACTTACTTTTTTTGATGGCTTTTCGAATTCTCCTGTACTGATCGTGCTCCCTGGATTTGATGTCGGACCATCGCTTGCGCAGTTGATCCTTGCCCCTTCGTACGCCGAATTTCTGCTCCAGGGTGCTGACGATTGTAGTGAGAATCTTGTCCTTGCGCAAGTTGGGTCGAGGGTACGGGCCATTTTCCCCGTCGTAATCTTCCCTTTGGAGGATGTCCACCATCTCCACCATCTCTTCAAAGGCCATATTGGTGGCCTTATATCTGCTGCTGGATGCAGATGTGTTCGCTTCTTGGCTTTCCTCCGCGCTACTGGCTGAGAATGTGTCCGCCATCTTCATGAATTTATTCACCCACAATGCAACGAGGGGAAGCGGGGCGGGGAATACTCGTCAGGAGGAACGTCATGGGCGGGCGACGCGGAGGACGCAGGCGGACTTCGACGCGTGCGCAGTGTATATAAGGCTGTTTGAGGGCCCCACGTGTTCCCGAACGGAAGTAGCGAGCGCTCTGTACGAAGGTAAGTGTTTTCTAGGATGCATTACTGTGGTTTATTGGGTTTTGGGCCTGCATTTTTTAAGGATATGTGTGTGTTGCTGCCTGTGTGTAGGGGTTGCTGCCTGTGTGGATGTGTTGCTGCCTGTGTGTAGGGGTTGCTGCCTGTGTGGATGTGTTGCTGCCTGTGTGTAGGGGTTGCTGCCTGTGTGGATGTGTTGCTGCCTGTGTGTAGGGGTTGCTGCCTGTGTGGGTGTGTTGCTGCCTGTGTGTAGGGGTTGCTGCCTGTGTGGATGTGTTGCTGCCTGTGTGTAGGGGTTGCTGCCTGTGTGGGTGTGTTGCTGCCTGTGTGTGGGTGTGTTGTGTAATGTTTGGTTAGAAAAACTGGATGTGCGTTTTTAGTAACATTTGTGTTTTTGGTCTTTTGTATTGCCATTACTAACAAAACAGAAACAAACATGTCAGCAGCCCAGTATAATCCATTCAAGGACCAGCAGTTCATGTCAGAATTCATTGCGCTCTACAGAAAAAATACCAACCTGTGGCAGCTCAAGAATCCTTTATATGGCAATAGGGATGTCCGGAAGGCAACACTGGGGCCACTTGTGGATTTTGTGAAGACTCAAGTCCCCAACGCAGACACCAAGTTTGTTGAAGCCAGAATTTCAAGTTTAAGGCACATGTACAAGCGGGAGCGCAAGAAGATTGAGGAATCAGTCAGATCAGGAGCAGCAGCAGAGAATGTTTATGTACCCAAGCTGTGGTACTACAACCAACTGGCTTTTATAGGTGACCAGATGGAACCCAGGCAATCACTGTCCACTCTTCCCTCCACCCTTCCCTCCACTCTTCCCTCCACTCTTCCCTCCACCCCAGCTGAGGCTTCCACGGAAGGAGAAGACCCCTCCACCTTGGAGCAGGCTGATGCGCCCAGCTGGAGCCAGGTATATATTTAGTAGCCTAAATTGTGATTGTGTGAATATTAATGCTGTAAACGTTAAAATGTGAAACAATTAACACCCTGAACTCAGAATTGTGAAAAAAGCTGCCAAAAATTCAGCACACTTCTAAAAAGTGTTGGTGCAACATATCGATACATATATAGTGTATACATACATCCAGTAGTGGCAAAAAAAGCGTTAGACAACATTGGTGATCTGCTTGGAAAATGCAGGGGTCCAAATGATAGCCTTTTGGATCTTTTTTAAAATTTAGATGCTCGTTCCTAAGTTTACAATTGGATGATTGAGGAGGCCAGAAACCAAAAAACAGGTGTTTGATTTTTGTTTTTATTTGCACACAGGATGAGCTGACCCAGGATGATGCCGGGACAAGTGGTATGGAGGAGGAGGACATGACCAGCGAGAGCCAGGAGGTGGCTGGGCCCAGCACGAGCCAGAGTGACAGCCAGACCCGATTAAGAAGAAGTCTACCTCCACCCCTGCCCTTACCCCCAAGAAGGCCCAGGAGGATGACCATTGTTGAGGAGGAATCACTCCAACTGATTCGGAAGGCGAGTGCGATTCTCGACAAACCCCCCCTTCCAAAAGAGGCCTATGCCAGCTACTTGTCCAGCAGGTTGCTGGAAATGGAGAAGGGCCAACGGCACCTGTGTGAGGGCCTCATTTCTGATGCAATTAGGGGGGGTTTGAGGGGTGAATTACGAGAATCCACCCGCCTGACACATGAAGGCCCGACACCAACTTCTCCTCCTCCTCCTCCTCCTCTTCCTTCTTCTCCTCCTCCTCCTCCTCCTCCTCCTACCACAAGTCAGCCTCCAAGGAAGCGTGCAGGGAAGACTGCAGGGAAGAGTGCAGGGCAGCGTGGTGGGAAGAGTCGGAAGTGATTGCCTGGCTTCAGTCTGGTCTCACAGAAGACACAGGCTGTTGTAGTGCCACAGCTTGGGGACATAGATGTCATCTGCTGCTGTTCCTGGTCTGTCTGATTCCTGGTCAATCTTCTTGTGCTCCCTATATTGGATGAAATGTGCCCAAGCTTAATTTTTGGCTTCACAAACTTGATGTCTGCCGTTGGGGCAAAAAGTCTTCACAAAATCTACAAGTGGCTCCAGTGTTGCCTTCCTATTTTGTTTTGCCTTGTTTGTTTTAACCAGAATAAATGGTCATTTAATTTTCATCAAATAATGATATACGTGCTTGTTATTCAAAAACATAGTTTCTTTAGGAGTAGGCAGGTACATGTCTAAACATTCATTTGACAATACAAGTGTAAAGTGCAACTTCAATGGAACTGCAAGTGCAGTCGCTGGAAAGGTGAGGGTTAAGATCTGAATTAAGGGCAAGCTCTGCTGACTCCACAATTGTATCATGTGTAATAACTAATCCTTTTGATAACCAACAAATAATAAAAAATATCTATATAGAGATATATGTACATATATAATATATATATATATATATATATATATTTATACACGTATAGATCTATATATCTATATATATTAATATATATATATATATGTAGATATAGATATCTATTTTTTTGGGCTTATTGAGAAATATAGATATATTTTTCATTTGGTGATTTGGATATCTATATCTATATCTATATCTATATCTATATCTATATATATATATATATATATATATATATATATAGAGATAGAGATATAGATATAGATATATATATATATATACAAATATATAACTTCACTAAAGAATGCTGAAGAAAAAACGTTCGGGAGTACTCTGCGTGAATATACAAGCAGCAAGGCAAAATCATTCTTCAAGTACGATAACATACAAATCCCGCTGTCAGAAAAAAAAAAAAAAAAAAATCAGCAGCGTGACGATTGTGCGAGCTTCAAAACGAAGGCTAGTTTTACCAGACCGAGCGAGTCCGTGACATACTAGCTACTGAGCATGCGTCCTTTTTGGTACGCCGGACCATACTACACACGACTAGGGATGAGCCGAACACCCCCCCGTTCGGCTCGCACCAGAACCCGCGAACGGACCTAAAGTCCGTGCGAGCTTTAGAACCCTATTAGTTATAATGGATGCGAACGTTCGAAATTAAAAGTGCTCATTTTAAAGGCTAATATGCATGTTAATGTCATAAAAAGTGTTTGGGGACCTGGGTCCTGCCCCAGGGGACATGTATCAATGCAAAAAATTTTTTTTAAAAACGGCCGTTTTTTCAGGAGCAGTGATTTTAATAATGCTTAAATTGAAACAATAAAAGTGTAATATTCCTTTAAATTTCGTACCTGGGGGGTGTCTATAGTATGCCTGTAAAGGGGCGCATGTTTCCCTTGTTTAGAACTGTCTCTGCGCAAAGTGTCATTTTTGAAAGTAAAAAAGCTATTTAAAATCACTCGCGGCTAATGTTAATTCACGGCTCCCGTAACACAGAGAACAGTGATTCATTGAAACTCATTCATAAAAAAAAGTCATTGATAAAAAAAAAAAAAAAAATGAAAAAAAAAAAAAAGCGTAGGGGTCCCCCCAAATTCAATAACCAGGCCCTTCAGGTCTGGGATGGATATTAAGGGGGATCCCAGCCCAAAAAAAAAAAAAAAAAAATGGCGTAGGGTCCCCCTCAAAATCCATACCAGACCCTTGAGGTCTGGTATGGATTTTAAGGGGAACCCTAGCCAAAAAAATGGCGTGGGGTCCCCCTCAAAATCCATACCAGACCCTTATCCGAGCACGCAACCTGGCAGGCCGCAGGAAAAGAGGGGGGGACGAGAGCGGCCCCCCCTCTCGCCTGAACCGTACCAGGCCACATGCCCTCAACATTGGGAGGATGCTTTGGGGGTCTAAGACCCCTAAAGCACCTTGTCCCCATGTTGATTAGGACAAGGGCCTCTTCCCCACAACCCTGGCCGGTGGTTGTGGGGGTCTGCGGGCGGGGGGCTTATCGGAATCTGGAAGCCCCCTTTAACAAGGGGACCCCCAGATCCCGGCCCCCCCCCTGTGTGAAATGGTAAGGGGGTACAAAAGTACCCCTACCATTTCACCAAAAAAGTGGCAAAAATGGTAAAAATGACAGGAGACAGTCTTTGACAATTCCTTTATTAAAATCTTCTTTCTTCTTTCTTCATCCTTCGGATTCTTCATCTTCTCCTTCCTTCATCTTCTTCCATCTTCTTCTTCCATTTTCTTCTTCCTCCGATCCGCTTCTTCTTGCGCTGGTCTTCTCGTCCTTCTCGTCCGGCATCTTCTTCCGTCGGCGTCGGCGTCGGTGTCGGTGTCTTCTTGGGCCGCTCCGCGCAATGGGAGGCTCCCGCTGTGTGAGGCTCCGCTCCATCTGACAGGTCTTTTAAAACGGAGGGCACCTGGTGACCCCGCCCCCCTCTGACGTCATGGGGAAAGCCATCATGGAATTCCCCATGACGTCCCTGTGCGTCAGAGGGGGCGGGGTCACCAGGTGCCCTCCATTATAAAAGACCTGTCAGACGGAGCGGAGCCTCACACAGCGGGAGCCTCCCATTGCGCGGAGCGGCCCAAGAAGAGACAGAGACACCGACGCCGACGCCGACGGAAGAAGATGCCGGACGAGAAGGACGAGAAGACCAGCGCAAGAAGAAGCGGATCGGAGGAAGAAGAAAATGGAAGAAGAAGATGGAAGAAGATGAAGGAAGAAGAAGATGAAGAATCCGAAGGATGAAGAAAGAAGAAAGAAGATTTTAATAAAGGAATTGTCAAAGACTGTCTCCTGTCATTTTTACCATTTTTGCCACTTTTTTGGTGAAATGGTAGGGGTACTTTTGTACCCCCTTACCATTTCACACAGGGGGGGGGGGCGGGATCTGGGGGTCCCCTTGTTAAAGGGGGCTTCCAGATTCCGATAAGCCCCCCGCCCGCAGACCCCCACAACCACCGGCCAGGGTTGTGGGGAAGAGGCCCTTGTCCTAATCAACATGGGGACAAGGTGCTTTAGGGGTCTTAGACCCCCAAAGCATCCTCCCAATGTTGAGGGCATGTGGCCTGGTACGGTTCAGGCGAGAGGGGGGGCCGCTCTCGTCCCCCCCTCTTTTCCTGCGGCCTGCCAGGTTGCGTGCTCGGATAAGGGTCTGGTATGGATTTTGAGGGGGACCCCACGCCATTTTTTTTGGCTAGGGTTCCCCTTAAAATCCATACCAGACCTCAAGGGTCTGGTATGGATTTTGAGGGGGACCCTACGCCATTTTTTTTTTTTTTTTTTTGGCTGGGATCCCCCTTAATATCCATCCCAGACCTGAAGGGCCTGGTTATTGAATTTGGGGGGACCCCTACGCTTTTTTTTTTGTTTTTTATTAATGAATGACAGCTCTCTGTGTTACAGGAGCCATCAATTCATTAGCCGCGAGTGATTTAAATAGCTTTCTTCCTGCAAAAATTACACTTTTTTGCAGGGAAAGTTCTAAGCACAGGAAACCTGCCCTCCTTCACAGGCTACCTATAGACACCCCCCAGATGTGATACTGCAATGCTGTTCTAACAGCATGCACACACATATCCCCAGAAATAAAGCACATATTGTTGTCAGCAGTCAGCAGCACACTGACACGCTGACACTGTGAGTGAAACATAATATGCGAGGCCGGCCTCTTATACCGTGGGGCGTGTATTAAAGCCCCTGAGCTATAATTGCATCCTGCCTGTAGCCAATTATGGCTCTCCTCGCTGCCGGCGCTGTGATTGGCCAAGCATGCGGGGTCACAGTGCATGCTTGGCCAATCATCAGCCAGCATTGCACTGCGCGGGCCGCAATGCATTGCGGGGCCGCTCGCATCACACGAATTTGATGCGAGCGGCCCCAATAGTTCTGGGCTCGCCGAGCGAGCGAACACCCGGTGCTCGATTCGAACATGGGTTCGAATCGAACACCGGGCTCATCCTTACACACGACCGGATTATCCGCTGGACTGCCAAGTCCAGCGGATAATTTGAAAACAAAACTTGAAACTTTAGTCCGCCGTACTTTGGCCAAAAAAAGTCCGCCGGCGCCCACACACGAGGGGATTATCCGCTGGACTTCGGTCCAGCGGATAATCCCGCGGGATAGTCCCTTCGTGTGTACGCGGCATTAGGCTTCCCACAATAAAAGGGCACTCTAAAATGGGCAGTTTTATCACACAGCACAATGCCACAGATGTCGCAAGTTTTGAGGGAGCGTGCAATTGGCATGCTGACTACAGCAATGTCCACCAGAGCTGTTGCCCTTGAATTGAATGTTCATTTCTCTACCATAAGCCATCTCCAAAGGTGTTTCAGAGAATTTGGCAGTACATCCAACCGGCTTCACAACCACAGACCACGTGTAACCACACCAGCTCAGGACCTCTACATCCAGCATCTTCACCTCCAAGATCATTTGAGACCAGCCACCCGGACAGCTGCTGCAACAATCGGTTTGCATAACCGAACAATTTCTGCACAAACTGTCAGAAACCGTCTCAGGGAAGCTCATCTGCATGCTCGTTATCCTCATCGGGGTCTCGACCTGACAGCAGTTCGTCGTCGTAACCGACTTGAGTGGGAAAATGCTCACATTCGATAGCATCTGGCACTTGGAGAGGTGTTCTCTTCACAGATGAATCCCAGTTTTTGTTGTACAGGGCAGATGGCAGACAGCATGTATGGCGTTGTGTGGGTGAACAGTTTGCTGATGTCAACATTGTGGTTTGAGTGGCCCATGGTGGCGGTGGTGTTATGGTATGGGCAGGCGTAGGCTATGGACAATGAACACATGTGCATTTTTGAATGCACAGAGATACCATGACGAGATCCTGAGGCCCATTGTTGTGCCATTCATCCACGACCATCACCTCATGTTGCAGCTGTTGTGGAAATTATATTGTATAAAATTTATGTGGACATTTTATTCTAGGATGTGTGTTTTTATATATTGTCATCTGTCTCCCTGTGTCTGATTTAATAGTGTGCACTTCCTCCCGTGAGTGCCCCCCCCCATTTACTCCATGTCACTTCCTGTGATGTCATTTTGTATTGAGGGAGTGCCCGGCTGTTGGAGGCAGGCACTTCCTGTTTGTGAAAGCTTTTGTGATAATAAAAGGCCATGCTGGCTAGTGTGGCCAAGGATGGCTGACTGACCAGGCAAAGATGAGGCTGTAAGAATACTTGCTGTTGATGGCTGTTTACTGGGGAATGGGAAACCAGGGGCTTAGATGGGAAGCAGCTAGGCTGGAAAGGTGATGTATGGTATGGATGCTATGCTGAGATAAGGATGAATGCATGGATGAAGGGGTTTGGGAGGTAATGGAAGATCTTAAGGTAAGGCATTATATCATTAAGACAGAAATTGGTATTTATATTAGAAATAGGAAAAATTGGCTGTTTGCTCTGCGGACAGCCGAATTTCGCTAACACAGCATGATAATGCACAACCCCATGTTGCAGGGATCTGTACACAATTCCTGGAAGCTGAAAATATCCCAGTTCTTGCATGGCCAGCATACTCACCGGACATGTCACCCATTGAGCATGTTTGGGATGCTCTGGATTGGCGTATACGACAGCGTGTTCCAGTCCCTGCCAATATCCAGCAACTTTGCACAGCCATTGAAGAGGACCAACATTCCACAGGCCACAATCAAAAACCTGACCAACTCTATGCGAAGGAGATGTGCTGCACTACGTGAGGCAAATACTGACTGTTTTTTTTGGACCCCCTGACCCCTCCAATACAGTAAAACTTCACATTTTAGAGTGGCCTTTTATTGTGGCCAGCCTAAGGCTAGTTTCACACTGGGGCGTTGGGGGCGCTGGTGGTAAAGCGGCGCTATATTTAGTGCCGCTTTACCGTTGTTTTAGCGGCGCATTTCGGCCGCTAGCGGGGTGGTTTTACCCCCCGCGAGCGGCCAAAAAAGGGTTAATACCGCCAGCAAACCACTGCTACAGCGGCGTTTTGCGGGCGGGTTCGGAGCGCTGCCCCATTGTTTTCAATGGGAACGGGCGCTATAGGAGCGGTAAATATACCGCTCCTACAGCGAACCAAAGATGCGGCTTGCAGGACATTTTTCAGCGTCCTGCAAGCGCACCGCTTCAGTGTGAAAGCCACTCGGGCTTTCACACTGAAGACACAGCAACAGCTGTTTCGGGTCGGTTTGCAGACGCTATTTTTAGCGCAATAGCGCCTGCAAACCGCCCCAGTGTGAAAGGGGCCTTAGGCACACCTGTGCAATAATCATGCTGTCCAATCATCATCCTGATATGCCACACCTGTGAGGTGGATGGATTATCTTGGCAAAGGAGAAGTGCTCACTAACACAGATTTAGACAGATTTTGTGAACAATATTTGAGAGAAATAGGCCTTTTGTGTACATAGAAAAAAGTCGTAGACCTTTAAGTTCAGTTCATGATAAATAGGGGCAAACACAAAAGTGTTGCGTTTATAATTTTGCTCAGTATGTGTATATATATATATATATATATATATATATATATATATATATATATATATATATATATTATTGAATAAAAGAAGGAGCAGAGTACTCAGTGTACTTAAAGTACTTTTTTATTTGTTTGGCAAAAAAAACAAATTAGCTGTTTTGGGTTATTATGCTTTTGCAGTTAGAGCTTTGCTGCTTCCATTCCTTATTAAATGGCTTCAAATTAAAGTGGATGTAAACCTGTTTCATGAAATTTGACCTAAGCACATATATCTGTCGTTTTTTTTTTTTTTTTATCTCTCTCCAAGTCTCTACAAGTCCCATGTTTCGTTGCTCAGTAGGTAAGGAAGTAGGTAAGGGCAGCAAGTGACATTGTCAAGTGGCCCTGCCCTTACCTATATTTTACTAGTAAAAGTGTCACCAAGTGACATTGTCAGGTGGCCCCGCCCTTACCTATATAAGATGCCAAACAGCAAGCCAGCCATTCAGAGATTTGTCTTCGGTTTTTCTCTTTTTTGGTTTGGCGGTGTCGTTATTAACAATGGATCTACATCGGGGGACACAGTTTTTTTTTTTTTTAATAAAGGAATTGTCAAAAATCTGTGTACTGTTTTTACTTATTTTGACACTTTTTTGGTGAAAGGGTAGGGGTACTATGTACCCCATACTTATTCACATGGGTTGGGGGTTGGATCTGGGGGCCCCTTGTTAAAGGGGGCTTTCAGATTCTGATAAGCCAACTGCCCCCAGACCCCCTCAACCACAGCCCAGGGTTGTGGAGAAGAGACCCTTGTCCCCATCAACATGGGGACAAAGTGCTTTGAGGCGGCGGGGTCAGGCAGAGAGAGGCAGCTGAGCTCAGCTGACAGTGTCCAGCAGCAGGAACAGAGGGGAAGTGGATCCGATCATGGGGCTGCCAGTGTCTTCAAGGCTTCAACACAGGTGTGCTTTGGGGTGTCTGTGAAGAGACTACATTGCACTGTGTCTGTCTCTCTGGCATAATGGATGGTAATATAACACACAGACACTCTATCATGGCTCTGGCTGGCAGTGCACTGTCACAGTGTGTCACATAACATGGCTACTGGGTTTTTGTTAACTTATTTGTCATAAGAATCAGCACCCAGCAGCCATGTTATGTGACACACTCTGACAGAGCCATCCAGAGCCATGATAGAGTACCTGCTGCCTGTGTCTTATCATAATGTTGATGATCTTCACCAGCTGCCGACCGCCCCATAGGAGATTTACTGCTACAGGGTGGCCGCGCTGTGCAGGATCATGCATATATACGTGATCTTACATTTCTGGGTATCGGAGCCGATCAGCAAGTCTGGTAGACTCGATGTCTGCCGGTCCCCACTGATTGTTCTGTACACAGTCAGAAGGGCCTAAACTAGACAGATCACCGTTTTGTCAGTATGAAAGACATTGATCATGTGTTCCTGCAAAGCAGGGACAGGGATCTATGCCTTCCTCTAGTAAAAGCACCTCCCCCACAGTAAGAAAATACTTGTTAGGCACACATTTAACCCTTTAAAGAGGAAGTAAAGCCTCTTTAAAAAAAAAAAAAAAAAACGTAACCTGCAAGGCAAAGGCATAATGAGCTAGTATGCATAGCATACTAGCTCATTATGAATAACTTACCTGAAAAGGAAGCCCCCGGAGCGGTCCTCATCCTCGTCCTTCTCCGCCGCCATCACTACGGGAGTGACTTCCGGGTCTTGCCGCTCCAGCGCTGTGATTCGCTGGAGCGGCGATGACGTCACTCCCACGCATGCGCACGAGAGCGACATATCGCCGTGATCTCGGCATTCGCAGTGCGCCTGCGCGCCGCTGTCTACGGCGCATGCGCCGTAGATAGCGGTGCCCTTTCTTTTCTAAATATCTCCTAAACCATGTAGGTTTAGGAGATATTTATTGGACCTACAGGTAAGCCTTAATCTAGGCTTACATGTAGGCCAAAGTTGTCCCAGAGGGTTTACTTCCTCTTTAATTGCCCTAAATGTTAACCCCTTCCCAGTGTCCTTATTACAGTGACAGTGCATATTTTTAGCACTGAGCACTGGTTTCCACAAAGTTTCAAAAGTGTCACTTAGTGTCCGATTTGTCCGCTGCAATAGCGCAGTCCCTCTATAAGTGGTTGCCAATATTACTAGTAAAAAAAAAAAAGGCCCTGGATTAGAGGGAAGTGGATTTTTTCCCAGAGTCAGGCTTTAAGATTTAAATTAAACATATTTTTAATCATCCATCTAATGCAAACCAAAGCCTGTCAACACAGGCCATTACAATAGGGCACACGTGTTGGGAAGAGCATGGGTTTGTCCTTGGACTGTTATGTTGTTGGTTAAGGACTTGGCAGATCAAACATTGAATTCTATGGGTTGACCTGGTCCAAGCCCCGTGCAGGGTTGTAAAGAAAGTTGGAACAATTGGAGCAGATTAAAACATCCTTGGTCCCCAGAAAAAAATACCTTTTACATAGTGCAGAAATTACTAAATACATTCAGTTTTTGGCTGCAGAGGCTGTGTGCATGTGTATGTGTGGGGAAATGAGGGGCTGTGTTTTTGGTTTTTACACTCGAAAGGCATTTTGCCCTTAATTGTACATGTTGACATGTTGTCTTCCTAGCAAATCTTCCTTCTTTGCTTCATGTTTGTTGCTTAACTTTTTTTACTAAGTACATTGCTAAATTCATTCTTTGGAAGGTAAAGAATTTCATAAAGCAACATTACAGACATGAAAGTTATCAGTACAGGCTGTTAATTGTGAAATATTACAAAAAGGTAGGCCCCAACATGAGCCACATAAGAACGTGAGAATGCTCTGCTCTTAAACAGCTTCCTTTCTAATGAAAGCGGTAGTAAACCTATGGACGTTTTTGTTTTATTTACCCTGCAAGGTAAAAGCAAAATGTGCTAGTTAGTGAAGCAGGTTGGAGTTGTAAGTGCTGGATACAGCAAGCAAGTACTCTAAGCTGGAGCAACAGGTGGGTACTGCAGGTAGGTACAGCAGGCTGGGTACAGCAGGTAGGCATCATGGCAGATCACAGCAGACAGGGCAAAGCAGAAGGTGTAGTCAGGGACAGATGCAAAAGTCAGTGAGCCAGTGGTCAGCAGACAGGAGATCAGAGACATGGTCAGGTAAGCCAAGGTCATACACAAGACAGTAGACAAGAGCAGATCCCCGGGCAACCAGAGGTCAGAGCCAGGAGAAAGACAAGAGGTATCCAAAGGCAAGCCAGGTCGGTAACGGGTAATCAGAAGCATAAGCAAAATAAGGGAACAGGAAGCTAATGACCAGTTAGCAATGTCCATGTGCAACAGTTACCAGAGGGCACCAGGATCTCTTGTGCATTGTGTGCACCATGGCGAACGTGTGTTTGCATGTTTGCCTCCAATATATGTGCACGCATTTCTGCTCAAACAGGTGTGGCCATATTGGAAATTGGCCACTGTGTCAGGCCTACAGGCAACTCTCCTCCAGGTAGTCTCCTGACAGGTTCTCTCCATTGTTCCTACTATCTAGTTTATGGTGTAAACATGTATTGCTGATGTATAGATGACTTGGGTGTGCATGTTTATGCACAAGGATGGCTAGAAAGACTCACTTTAATAGATGGACAGACCATTTTCACACTTACGACCATCTTCTCGGGTTGTCAAAACCCAGCAATGGCTGCCAGACAGCCCCATACAAAAAAAGTGAGGCTTTGCATTGTGGCAAAAAAGTGCCCCATAGAATGTGCCCCATAGAAGTGCCCCATAGAATGTGCCAATCTGCCCCATAAAAGTAAACGAGGAGGGAGGCACTTGGGGAAGGGGGGAGGAGTCTCAGACGGAACTCCCTGAAGACCCGGAAGCCGGTGGAGAGGTGAGTACCGATCAAAAGAATTTTGATCGATCAAAAAAATTTATAGATTAATCGAGGAATTAATCTTTAATTCCCACAGCCCTATTTTTTTTGCTAGAAAATAACTTAGAACCCCCAAACATTATATATATTTTAACACCCTAGAGAATAAAATGGCGGTCGTTGCAATACTTTTTGTCACACCGTATTTGCGCAGTGGTCTTGTGAAAGATGATATTACACCAAGTAAATTGATACCCAACATGTCACGCTTCAAAGTTGCGTCCGCTCGTGGAATGGCGACAAACTTTTACCCTTAAAAATCTCCATATGCCACGTTTAAGAAATTCTACAGGTTGCATGTCTTGAGTTGCAGAGGAGGTCTAGGGCTAGAATTATTCCTCTCGATCGCAGTGATACCTCGCATGTGTAGTTTGAACACCGTTTTTATATGCGGGCGCTACTCACGTATGCGTTCGCTTCTGCACACAAGCTCGGCAGGACGGGGCGCGTTTACATTTTTTTTTTCTTATTTACTTTACCTATTATTTAAAATTTTTACACTGTTCTTTTAAAAAAAAAAAATTGTGCCACTTTTATTCCTATTACAAGAAATGTAAACATCCCTTGTAATAGAAAAGAAAGCATGACAGGACCTCTTAAATATGAGATCTGGGGATCAAAAAGACCACAGATCTCATATTTACACTAAAATGCAATAATAAAAAAAAAAATTAAATGTAATTTAAAATAAAAAAATAAAAAAAGGTTGCTTTAAGAGCTATGGGCGAAAGTGACGTTGCTTCCGCCCTGCAATGGGAACAGGGAAAAGGACACGATTGCCTCCGCCGCTGCCGGCGGAGGGCACCAGGGAGATGCGGGAGGGGGGGCCCTGTACAACCACTGATAAAAGTGGTCTTGTGGCGAATCTGCCACAGAGACCACTTTTATCTGAAAGCGGACCGCCCACTGAAGAAGAGGATATAGGGGTTATGGTAGCTAGCTGCTGCCATAACAATATATTTAAAATACTGTCACGAGTCATTGTCCCTGATCACCACCACACCAATTATATGATAACGCTGTACTGCACTGGTGACAGTATGTAAAAAAAAAAAAAATTATGCTGACACTCAAATCTGATAAAAGTATGTAAAAAATGTTAAATTAAAAGTAAAAAAAATGTAAACAAATATAATAAAAAAAAATTAGTTTTTTTTGTTTTACATACTGTCACCATACTGTCACCAGTCACCGCCACACCAGGCATATGATGATACTGTACTGCACTGGTGACAATATGGAAAAAAAATTGTAATACATTTTTTTTTTAATTTCTTCATTTTCCAAAGCATTTTGACAGAAAATGACAACTTAAAAAAAACTTGCCATGTCTCTTACTAAATACCTTGGACTGTCTACTTCCCAAAAAGGAGTCATTTGGGGGGTATTTGTACTGTCCTGACATTTTCAGGCCTCAAGAAATGAGATGTCAGTACACCAGGATTGATCGATTGGTCGATTTTCACATATATATATATATATATATATATATATATATATATATATATATATATATATATATATACACATATAACATAGTTTGTTTATTTATTTGAAAAAACTGAAATTGAGAAAAACACATTTAAAAAAAAAATGTTGGCCTTTTTTTTGTTTATTTAGCAAATGATAACAATTTCTTGTACAGTGTTGCATGACTGTGCATTTGACATTCAAAGTGCGACAACTCTGAAAGCTGAAAATTGTCCTGGGCAAGAAGGGGGTAAAAATGGCCAGTATTGAAGTGGTTAAGGTGCTGAAGGACAAATATGCTTCTTCAAAAAGACTTTTCATGGGATGTGGAATCTAAACAGTTATATGAAGTAGGAAAAAATATACACAAATAAATATTACATGTATATTGCAAACATACATCACAGTACATATTACAATGGCAATGTTCCCTATCTTACTTACTAAGTCCAAGTTCCAATCTGCTACAAACCCAGATCAGGGGAGAAACCTCTCTACCATCAAGCCACCCAGGGGCAAGTGCAGGGGCACCCACAGGAGTAGCTAAGGGTAGAGAGAAAGGCACTATTACTGCAAAGATGTAACACCATTAGACAAAATATGTTTTTTCTATTAAAACCTACACAGGGGGATTAGATGAATGGGGTGATCAACCCAGTGTTGTAGCAGCTTAAACCACTATGGGGATTTACTAAAATTGGAGCACTCTTCTAACTTCACCTTGTTAAATTAAGCTCTGGCAATAAAACCTGGAAGCTGTTTGGTTTCTTTGCAGAGCTACACCAGATTTTGCACGGTCCAGTTTTAGTAAATAACCCCCTATCTATGGTGGTTACTCTTATCAATAAAAGACAAGGTAATGGTAGAAAACACTGGTTAATTATAAAAATTCTACAGGGATTACAAGGTAAAAAAGACCCTAAAACACACAGATCTTACCAAAGACAAGTCCCCTATATAGAGATCACTATATTGGTCCAGGTGTGATCCTAATTTATGAGTCTATCAGTGGTTTAGGATCAGCTCAAGAAATCTAAAAAGTAGAGATAAAGGAAAAAGTTCTTTAGATAACGCTCAAAGAAGATCTGTCTGTATTTCTCCCTAAATATCTTGACCTCCAGTTCTCATCCACCCACGTCACATTCTCATTCGACTATCCCCATATATCACTAAACCCTTCCATATCCCACACAACTTAATCAAATCCACCAGTCACAAAAATGTCCCCACCTTTAAATCATCCTGCTATCCATCAACTCCAAACCACCCAACCCCATCCACTATATGCATCCCACATTCATACATGCCACACAACAACAATTATGCCATATTCTGCCAAACCTCATAACCTCACAATAGTCCTATTGCCGCATACACACGATCAGACTTTCCGGCGAACTTTTCGGCGGACAATCCAACGGACTTTGCATCTGAGGTCCGCCGGACTTTCAAGCGAACGGACTTGGCCACACTTGATCACTCTAAAAGTCCGCCGGATTCGAACGTGATGACGTAGAATAAGGAAGTTCATAGCCAGTAGCCAATAGCTGCTCTAGCGTCAGTTTTAGTCCGTCGGACTAGCACACAGACGACCAGACTTTTCGACCGGACTCGAGTCCGGTGGACAATTTTGAAGCCAGTCTTATTTCTAGGTCCGCCTGACTTTTGGGAAGAAAAAGTCCGCTGGAGCCCACACACGATCGAATTGTCTGACGGACTCTGGTCCGCCAGACTAAGTCCGCTAAGAAAGTCCGATCGTGTGTACGTGGAATAACACATCCACTAGGCTAAAACAAGCAAGCTAAAACATGCATCATATCAGATAGACAAAAACCCATCCTCTCCACTCATTTACATACCCCCAAAATGCTGCAAAATCTAAACTTACAATCTTCCTCTAGCAACTGCAAGTGCACACATTTTGCAATCCTGGTGATAATGTCACAAGGTGTAAAAAAGATGTTTCTTTCTAGAGGAGCAAGGTGGAAGAAAAAAAGTAATATTAGGGTTGAGGGAGGTTTTGAAATATATTTGGGTCATGGCTGCAGATCACCTTTAACTACCCTAAACATAAATATAAGGTCTCCATAAAGGCTTTATGACTGCTGCTTGAGGTTTGCTGTCAACTTTGTTAAAGTTTAAGTTTACTCAAATGTATTTTTTAACCATCACAAGGTTTAGTACTTACATTCAATGAGAAGCGTCACTTGTGCTGTTGGCTGCCGTTTACGTTGAAATCTGAAGTCCTCTTACTCTCCACTACCCCTCACAGCCGTAATCCAGTGCTGCAGGGGTACGAGCCAAGGGACCTGTCATAGGCACTTGTAAAGTCGGCACTCCTCCATTCACAAAAGCTGTACTATAGCTTTCAAGAATGAAATAAATAGGCCACGTTTCATTGATGGAAGCTATTTGCATAGCTTCTATAAATGAAGGAGGGGCAGAAAGTGCGGGCATAGTTGGCACTCTTGATGAGTGCCTATTACAGGTCTCTTGGCTCATGTTAAACCATTCAGCACCTTAAGATTATGAATGCAAGGCTAGGAGGAGATCAGAGGACTTCAGTTTTAAGCACCTAGGAGCACGAAGGCCCTTTCGCATTGAATGTAAGTAGCATCCCTTGTGTTGATTTTTTAATAACTATTTTCGACTAAACTTAGGCTTTAAAGTGGTTGTAAAAAGAAAAAACGATTCCAAGACCTGTGGAGTCATTTGTTGGAGATCACCACATTCCATAATTTTTGAAAAAACACATGAACCCCCATTGATGGGTGGGACTTTATAAGTGACCAAGAACAATAATTTTAATATAAATAGATATACTGTATTGAATATTTATCTAATGATATGTACATATGTATCTTTCTAATAGACACTGGGCTCTGGATGTTAAAAAAAGAAGGTCATCAAGCCGGAAACGTTGGGTTCATCCATAAGCCTATTTGTTGTCTGTATGCACTTTTCAAATTCAATTCAATGTACCCATAACGTACTCTTTTGTCTTTGATGACATACGTTTTTGATTTAATATATGTTTATTGTAATGATTTTTCTATTTTTGATACAAATTATTGTTCTTGGTCACTTTTAAAGTCCCACCCATCAATGGGGGTTTATGTGTTTTTTCTAAAGTGGTTGTAAAAGCATGACATTTTATTACCTTAAAGGGGTTGTAAAGGTAAAAAAATAATTACATTTTTTTTTTTAAATAACAAACATGTTATACTTACCTCCACTATGCAGCTGTTTTTTCACAGAGTGGCCCCGAACCTGGTCTTCTGGGGTCCCTTGGCGGCTGTTTCAGCTGCTCCCCGCAAGAAATAACCACCTTCATGCAAGCTGTCTTGCATGGTGGTTAGTTCTTGCGGGCGCGCTCCCGTGATACAGCCGGCAGCTATAGGAGCTCACTGTATCACTCGTTGGATGTGATTGATAGCAGCGCGAGCCAATGGCTCAATCCATCCACTCTAGCCAATGAACGGCCAGGCTGAGCGGACATCGGGGGCGAGCGCAGCAGGTAAACGGGCTCAGGTAAGTAAAACGGGGAGGCGGGGGGGCGGTAATGTCGGACGTTTTTTCACCTTAATGCATAGGATCCATTATTGTGAAAAAATGCAAACCTTTACAACCCCTTTAATGCATTCGCTGCATTAAGGTAAAAAATGTCCACACATTTGTATCGCCACCATTCCCCCCTTAAATATTTATCTGAGTCTGCACTCGATCCAGCACTGTTCCTGCCTTTAGTGGCTTTCTCCTTACAGTCACAATCGGAGCGACCCTGCAAGTGCACCCCCATACGAAGTGGCTTCCTATGGTGGTGCACGGAAAAAGAGGAGGAGTCACTGTAATACTTTATAACTCTTGCTGTATGCCCTGCCACATTCAAGCTGAAGCCTGTGTGCACAAGACTAATTTTCTTCTTAGTAACACCAATAAACATGTTTTTCTTTTAGAGAGACTCCAATTCTTTGACAACAATACGCAATATTGAGTCAACATTTATGCAAGGGAAGAAATTGCAGGACTATTCAAAAGCTGCATGCTAAAGGCTTGCATGCTAAAGGCACAACAAATTCCTGAAGAACTTGCATGCAGAAGATGCTTCATATCATAAATTTTTTAGCTATTCTTTTTGCTTTTCATTGATTTTCTGCTGATATAATTTCTCATGACCTACTACAGCTGCAATATATATTATAATAGATGTAATCCCAACAATAAACATTATCATGTTAAATAATTATATTTAATCAGGTCTGATAGATATATAGGCACAAGGGACACACAATCCTTTTAGTTGTCTATTTCCAGGTTATTTGATAATTTGCAGTTTGGCAGGTCATTGACTTTCAACACCCTAACAGGTTAATTGTCCTTATCACCTTTTCAATGGTATTAGTGATAGAAAATAAAACTGTGGAGTCGGAGTTTAGTAACATTTGGCATTGTCGGCATCCCTTTTACACATAACACATCTGCAAATATCAGATGAAGTTTGAGCTTTGAGAGTTGCAAAATAGAAAATAAAAAAACTTACATAATCATTAGTTATCTTTTTTTTTTTTTTAATTCTATATTTTATTTTCAACAATTTTTATACATATACACAAAGACATTTTAATTACATGCGTATCACAAAACATATCTTAAACATACATTGTTTCGTTTTTCATCCGATTATACATAAGGAAGAAAAAAAAAAAGGAACAAATAAGTAAATAAATAAAAAAATAAAAAATATGAGATAGTAAGAAGGAAGAAAAAAAAGAAAAAAAAAAAAAAGGGGGGTTATGCTCTCTCTCCCTCCTCCCCCACCAACTCTCCCTCCACAAGCGCACAGCCATATTCCCTGGAACATAGAAAATTGGACCATGGTTCCCATTTCAACTTAAATTTCTCCTCGTTGTAAACCACAGCAAGATTGAAGGGGGTGTCACCTGCTTCCATAAGGCCGGAATACACGCCTTTGCTGCATTCAACAAATGAGTGACCAACGAATCTCGGTATTTGCGTTTTGAAAAATCTGAAAGATGGAGGAGATATCTAGCTGGGTCAGATCCCAGATCCTGATCTGTTAACTGTTTTATGATATTTTGGACCAGCATTAGTTATCTTATTATTGCATAAGTGAGTTGGTTACAGGAGGCATTTAATACTACACATACATTGGGGGTTATTTACGAAAGGCAAATCCACATTGCACTACAAGTGCACTAAAAAGTGCACTTAGAAGTGCACTTGGAAGTGCAGTCGCTGTAGATCTAAAGGGAAGATCTGAAATAAGGGGAAGCTCTGCTGATTTTATCATCCAATCATGTACAAGCTAAAATGCTGTTTTTTATTTTCCTTGCATGTCCCCCTTGGATCTACAGCAACTGAACTTCCAAGTGCACTTGTAGTGCAAAGTGGATTTGCCTTTGTAAATAACCCCCATTATTTCATATATCAGGAGCATTCTGCATACCTGTTCGTACATCCCATTTTATTTTGGTAATTTTTGCTCTACAAATTTATTCTGTTGCATTAAATAGGTAAAACTTTTTTTTTCCATTTTGGATATTGCAAAGAAGGGTTTTAACCCTTGTCAGATTTTTCTTGCCATCTGTGTCCCATTGCGGAGATTTCCTTTCACTTCCTGTCCCATAGCTAAACAGGAAGTGAGGGGAAATCCCTGTAAATTAAGGGAATTTCTTGGGGACCCCCAGGTCACCAGAACCAGTGTACCTATTTGACGATTTCCCCTCTATTACTTTTCTGGGGACAACCCAAAATTTTTACTTTTTAATTACTTTCAATGATAATGGTAAACAGGACCAATAGAGGGGGTAAATATCCCTAACGGGGGGCACAGGACACAATATAAAACTGGACAGGTGTTCTAATCTCTCTCCACTCTATCCAAAGCTAAAAAAATGTTTTGCCTTTAGTTATACTTTAAAGCAAAGATTCTGTTATAATGTTTTCCACACAAAATGCATTTCAAAAGAAATCCAACTCTGCTGTGTTACAAAATGGAAAACCATCTTGATTAACATCAAATTATATTTATGGTTATGTTTTTTATGAAGACATACTGTGGTCATATAGCAGACCATAGAGCAGGTAACCCATACTCTATATCAGCTTTTCTCAAACTTACTACCCCTGAGAAGCCCTTAAAAATAATTTTAAGGTCTCGGGGGAACCTATGTAAAAAAGAATCATGTACCTATGGGTGTATTTGATGCCCATAGCAGATATGTTTTTTTACTACCCCCTACAAATTTATTTTCAGTAATATAATTAAACACAAATATAAACAGTTAAATTTGTTATATCCCTTTACATCTTAGCTGAATGTCTTTAGTGCGGTCAGGAGATGTTAGTCTTTATCAGCTTTAACCGCGTGCCTTACTGGGCACTTTTACCCCCTTCCCACCCAGGCCAATTTTCAGCTTTCTATTTTCACACAAATAGAGCTTTATTTTGATAGTTGTAGCCTCCAGGTGGAACCCAATCTGACTCTTATATGTTCACCATGGCACTAGCAACTTTTCCTCAATCCCTGTATTCCCCCATAGATCTGTCACAATATACTCAAGTATGGTATGGGTAACATCATAGTGGAAAGAAGAAAAAGATACCTCCACTAGTGTAGTATGTTAAAAACGACTGGGGTTTATTTATAAATATTTGTAAATACTCTTACATAAAACAAAATTCAAAAGGGCAGAGAAAATAAACAGAGCAGCATTCTCAGCGCCTCCTCAGTGCCTACTTCCATTATACGTCTGTATACGGCCACTCCCTATGCGTTACGTCACGTCACGTGACTTCATCTGGGGAACCGGATAGGCTAAACAGATAAAACTTATATATCCGAAAACCAGAAGTTATCGAGCAGCCATTTTTCTTGTGGTCCGCTCTATATTGACGCCGTTGCCATTATGTTGGCTATCTACCGGAATTAATACTATGAAGCATGTGTATTAATATCGGTGCCATTTTGTTGGATATCTAAAGGAACAAATTGCCGCCATTTTCTTGTAGTTAAATAACTACATAGAAAGGTACTAGATTAAATAGTTAGATCGGCGGACTGACTCCAAAATAATGGCATGATAAAGATATTATTTGGTAATCTATAGCTCAAAAAATAGCCCATAAATGAAGAAAAAAATTAAGAAAAACATAATAATAAAAATATGAGTGAGTCGAATTAATTAAACTGGGCCTACAGCAGTTGCATACCTAGTAAAGGGAACTAGTGCAGTAGCCTCAATTACAATGGATCTGTCTATATCCACACATATTTATAAAAATATATCACCAATGTGTATAAAAATGTATATATTGTTAAAATTTCATATTTATAATATAACAACGACATAAAACCCTCATGATACATATTAAAAAAATATTAAATTATTTATAAACAATCTCAAATCAGAGTGGATACTGAAATGAACTGGATAAAATAATAGCTACATTAAAAGTTACTAAGAAAACAGTTGAGCTCAAACTCAACATTCATACCCCCTACCATAGTGTGTATCTATTTGGATTCTTTTTGACTTATTGTCCTTATTTTGTGACTCCTTCTCCATGACACATTGTATTTTTCTATGCCCCAAAATTGGAGCTGTGTGGGATCCTAATTGTGTGCTTGCACAAAATATCTGGATACATTATGTTTAGGGAACCTATTATTTATATTTTGGAAATGTTCCTTTATCCTGACTTTGAGAGCTCTCTTGGTTCTTCCAACATATTGTAAGTTGCAGCTGCATTGTAGTACATAGACCAACCCCTCAGTGTGGCAGCCAACAAAGTCTTTAATGGTAAAGAACTGTCCTGTATTAGTGGCTACAAACTCTGTTCTCTTTCTCACAAATTTTTGTGCATGTCTGCAGGCATTGTAATTTCGGCAGGGAAAGAACCCTTTACCAGTGAAAAAAGTGTACGGTGCTACTACCAATTGAACGATCATATCTCTGATCGTTGGTACTCTTGTATATTATGTTGGGTCGGTCTGGGAAAATCTTTTTTAAATCTCTATAATTTTTAAGAACGTGCCAGTGGCGTTGAATCAATTTTGACACATCTTTATGTTGGACATTGTAGTCGAGAATTAGACATGGTGCTTCTTGTTGAAACATTTTTTGGGTTTATTTTGTAACATTTGGGTCCTGTCCATTTCATTAACAACTTCAATCTGTTTCTCTATCCATGAGTTATCGTAGCGAGATCACTTTGTTTTTTATTTTCAGTTTGGTGTATTGTGAAACACTTTTAGGTTTTGCTGCTGGTTTTACACATATACATTGCACATCAAGATTTTACAGTCACATTTTCTACTCTACTCATAGTAGCGCGGAGGACACTTTTATTTAATGATGGGCACTGATTGGCGCCACTGAAGGGCACTGATAGGCGACATTGATGGTCATTCATAGGTGGCACTAATAGGTGACACTGATGAGGAGGCACTGATGGGCATTGATCGGCAGCACCGATGGCCTCTGATAGGCAGCACTGATAGGTGGCACTGTTTGGGCTGTACTGATATTTAGGATACTGATAATCAATGTCCTGATTATCAGTGTAGATGTCCCTTTCACACAAACTGGTTACCAACTCTCCTCTCCTCTTGTCACGCTGTCGATGTGAGAAAAACAATGCCGATCACCGGCTTGTGTTTACATCGTGATCAGATGTGATTGGACACAACTGATCACGTAGTGGCCCTTTACCCTGATCTGTGATTCACAGAGCTCGCCACCCACATGCAGTCACAGGAGGACATCATATGACGCCCTCCCAGAACTGGCCGACCACACTGTAGCCGTCATTCAGCTATATCGCAGTCGGAAAATGATTGACATAGGTCTCCTAGTGCAATTTGTTGTGAGATAAGTTGTTTTATTAACATTGACAGCTCAAGCCCTGAACAAAGGGAGGCTTTTTTCCACAGCAATGCATTGGCTGTGTTTTATGCTCTTAACCATTAGGCTCCATGCACACTGGGGTTAAAAAAATGCCTGTTCCCTTGGCAGAAAATAAACGCTGATGTAGTGAGTTTTTGTACACTTAGGTGAGTTTAGAAGAGTTTTTATTCTGCCAGAAAGCTCCAATCAAAAACGCAACCCAGAACCTTTTTTTTCCTTGCCTCTAAACCCTGAGCCTAAAATATGCCTCTAATTGTCCTAATGTGCATGGACACATTGGATAACATTGAGCTGCTTCTACAGGCAAAAACACAAAACTCAAGTAGAAGCAGCGATTTTGAAGCCAGTGTGCGTGGAGCCTTAAATGTTTAAAATATTCCTCATGTGAGATTACTTTTTTACCAGGCACACCTCAGTACACACCCAAGCCTTTACAATAGTGGTCATTGTAAAAATGATGTCTTACATTGATGGTGGAAAGTTGCCCTATTGCATTGTTGGTCAGTGGGAGGTCAGTTGAGCTCACCACTCAAGGAACCCCTAGCAATCTCAGTGCGAACCATAGATTTGCATGGACTCTGCTCTATAGCAAGAGTGCGAGTCTGCACCTGCCCAGCAACTAATGCCAGTGTACCCAGGAAACACATTACCGCTAGTGTCAGTGAGCTGTACATACCCTCAACACATGTCTACAGTACATAAAGTCAACGAGAGCAGTTTATTCATTGGCAAGTGACATTTCTTTATTTTCTTACATACTAGTGTCATCATCTTGGCAGAACATGACAAATATAGTAGCCACATTTGGGAAAAGAGCCAGTAACACATTTCCTAAAATCTAAGTCTTTTTTTGGCTGTAAAGTTTTAGGTACCAGGTATAAAGCTGACTGTATACTTGAGGTTGATTGTTTGTGCATGATCTAACCATCCTTATAGAGGTTGGTATAAATACTTCAATCTTAGTATTTGCTGATTATACAAAGCTAAGCATATCAGAAATGTCACAACTGGATATAGGTGCTTTACAAGAAGACATTGAAAAAATGGAGGGGTGGGCAACTAAATGGCAGATAAGGTTTAATATTGAAAAAATGTAAAGTACAGTAATGCACTGGGAGCTAAAAATATGCATGCAAGTTACTTTCTATGGGTAGAACCTCTGTAGGAATCCAGGATGGAAAAGGATCTGGGGTCCTAGTAGAACAGAGACTTAGCAATAGCATGCAATGCCAAGATGCAGCAAGTAAGGCTAGCAGACTATTAGCATGCATTAAAAAGCAAATTTGCTCTCAAAGGATAGGGCAAAGGAGTGTGTGTGTGTGTGTGTGTGTGGGGGGGGGGGGGGGTGATGTGATAAAGGGCAGAGGAAATGGCTGGTGAGAGGGTGATGTGAAGGGGGGCAGAGGACATGGCTGTTGGGGGGGGTGAAGTGAAGGGGGCAGAGGACATGGCTTTGGATGAGATGATATGAAGGGGCAGAAGAAATACCTGTAGGGGGGTGATGTGAAGACGGGAAAGAGGAAACTACTGTGAAGGGGGAGTGATGTAGGGGGCAGAGAAAATGACTGGGCGGGGGGGGGGGGGGTAATGCAGAGGAAATGACTGTGGTGGGGAGGGATGTAAAGGGGAGCTGAGGGCATGACTGTACATGGGAATGATGTGAAGGGGGTTCAGAACAAGGGAGATGGAGGGTGATGTGAAGGGCGGCTGAGAACACTACTGTGAAGGGGGGTTGGAGACACTACTGTGAAGGGGAAACTGTGATGTGAAAAATAGGCACTTTTCTTCTGTTCGTAAATATCTGCATACAGGAGAAAAATGGAGCCAGTTGAAGGCTGAACTGTCAAGTTTGGCCTTGGATTGGGCAGCGGGGTGGGTCTGAGTGCAGTGACATCATGGTACACATCAGGCGTGGCTTTGTGCATACTCCCCACTGTCTGATCCAAAGCCAAGCTTAGCAGTTCACCCTTCAGCTGGCTTTTCAGTGGATTTTCTTAAAGTGTATTCCTGCCAGCCACCTGCCATGGCTGAGCCAAGGTAAAGGACTGAAGATGTGTGTAAGGGGGCACTCTGAGGGCACTGACTGATGTAAGGGGGCACACTGACTATTGTAAGGGAGTACTCTGGGGGCACTGAGTGATAAAATTGGGCACTCTGGGGGCACTGACTGATGTATGGGGGCACTCTGGGGGCTCTGATGTACGGTGGGACTCTGGGGTTCACTGATGTAAGGGGGGGGACTTTGCAGCCCCAGATGTATAAGGGGAATGCTGGGGACTTTGATGGAAGGGAGGACTCTCTGTAGTTATATTTCCTGTGCGGTTTGTTTGACTTATTTTGTAATGATGGGGTGATATGTTGTAGTGGCAGATTGTAGTGGCACGGGTGATTGATTCCTCTACACCCATGGTTTTCTACAGTTGGCTGTCCCTAATCGCCAATGGGACAATATAACCTTCTGTTCCAGGTCACAGTATCCAGTACATGCTTTTCATCACATCACAAATGTGGGAGGGCTAAGTTAATAAAAACATCTTCCAGCTGCATCAGTGAGCTTTATTTGAATGCTCCGTGTGCTTTTGTCTGGCAGAACTAATTACTAATAACCATCTGAGGAGCGCTAGGCTACGAGAGACCAAGGGATTGTGGGATCATTTGTTTCTTCACAGAAAGTGTCAGTTCTCAGACTGCAGACAGAGGTCATGCATTAAGCTGTGCAGTGCCTTGCCGCTTGCTTCATGTTTCTACAAAAACAGTAATTGCTGACACCAAAATGTGGCAATATACTATACTATAGACCAGGGATCTTCAAACTACGGCCCTCCAGCTGTTGTAAAATTACAGGTATTGTAAAACTCTGACATTTACAGACATGACTAGGCATGATGGAAAGTGTAGGTCCAGAACAACTGGAGGGCCATAGTCTGGAGACCCCAGCTATAGACTATGTGTATAGGGCAACAGATGACACCATGAAACTACATGATCAATGTACATCTTATGCAGGTGAAAAAAACAAGGTGGAAGTAGGAAAGTTTATAATGTTTTTAAAAGAGAAGATTGAGAATACTTACCTAGATGGCTGCAGCACCGATCTCAGCTGCAGCTGTCCCTTGCTGGCTTTACCCTGAGAATTGAGCAATCAAATATCGCTGATCGTTCAGTTCTCCCCCTGTCAGTCACCATCTTTCTGCTCTGCCCCTCCAGCACTCTCTGGAGCGCCAGACTATGGCGGCGGCAGGAGGGGTTGACTTAGCATCAAGCATCTGAGCTTTGATCTGATACTGCAGCTATCCTCCACCGGCTCTACACAGAGAACTAATTAATCAAAGACTGCTGATTACTCAGTTCTCAGGTCCTCAGGAGTAAGCGGAGCTATGGAAGGGCAGGAGCGGCTGCCTCAGGCTCTCAGAGACCGATTACCGCCTCATATGTGCCCATCAGTACCGCCAGCCAGTGCCAGGAATCAGTGCCCACGGTGTCCACCAATGAGTGCCCACATTGCCCACCAATCAGTGCCCACCAGTACATAAGTGCCAGCAATCAGTGCCACCTATCAATGCCCACAAGTACACCTATCAATGCCCACCAGTGGTGCCAATCAGTGCCTCATCAGTGCCACCTAGCAGTGCTGCCTAACAGTGTCACCTACCAGTGCCGATCAGTGCCCATCACTGCCACCCATCAGTGCCCATCACTGCCAGCTATCAGTGCCAGCTATCAGTGCCACCTATTAGTGCCCTTCAGTGCCACTTATCAATGCCCATCAGTGCCGCCCATCAGTGCCTCCTCTCAGTGCCCACCAATGCCACCTATCAGTGCCCACAAGTGCCACCTCATCAGTGCCCACCAGTGCTGCCTATTAGTGCCCATCAGTGTCGCCTTATCAGTGCCCATCAATGCAGCCTATCAGTGCCCATCAGTGCAGCCTATCAGTGCCCATCAGTGTAGCCTCATCAGCGTACATCAATGAAGGAGAATTTTTTTTATTTATTTAGTTTTATTAATTTGTTTAACAAAAAAAAAAAACAGAGGGGATCAAAAACCTCCAAAAGAATGCTCTATTTGTGGGAAAAAAATTATACAGTGTTGTATGACCGCGCAATTGTCATTCAAAGAGTGACAGCGCTAAAAGCTGAAAATTGGTCTGGGCAGGAGGGGGGTTTAGGTACCCATTAAGCAAGTGGTTAATAAATTGAACTCCATACACCAATTTTCACTTACAAAATATTTTAAAAATATGTCTTTGCAGACAGTGATTAAGCAAAGTATGTATACTTTATTTATACATTTATTTATATATTTATTTATATATTTTATGTATACTTTATTGTGTTTAAACCCAACTAAGGATTTTCCCAAATGATGCTTGATGCTGGCTCACCATTAGTAGCCCCTTTTGGCAATCCCATTTGGCATGGTCTAAGCTCCAGCAGTTATATGTAGTTCCAGGGGTCACCTATGCTTTGTAAGCAGTTTATTTGGTATAGTTGCCTGGAAGCCTCGGGGCAATGTATTTCCTATCATTTACACACCACTTAGGTTTACTTACTAAGTATTACTTAACTGAAGTTATGTCACATTTTCTGGCTAAAAGCCATGGTTTTCTGCGGTAATTAGGAAAGACTAACATGACTCATATTGTTTTGAGACATGGATGGGCTATATAAAGAGGAGTGTGCAGTCTGGCATCAGCACAGCACCTGAGATTGAGGAAACATCCCATCCAGCAGAATGACAAGTCTTCTGCTCCTCCTCCTGTCTTGTGCAGCCCTGGCTGCTGCCTTCCCAGCTGCTCTACAAGATGACCAAGAAATCAAAAATGCACAAATGGCAGAGGTAATATTTCCTAGCTAATCTAGTACACACGCTAGGGATGTAGTAACTGAAATAACTCTTGTCTACTGCTTTTTTTCCCCTTGCATCTGCTTTTATAGTTTTGGATAGAATAGGGGTAATGCCCCCTACACACGGTTGGAAATTCCGACGAAAAATGTCCGATCGGACCATGTTGTCGGAAAATCCGGCCGTGTGTGGGCTCCATCGGACTTTTTCCGTTGGAATTTCCGACGGAAAAAATTTGAGATCCTGCTTTCAAATTTTCCGACAACAAGGTCCGATCGGACTTTTTCCGATCGTGTGTAGAGAATTCCGACGGACAAAGTGCCACGCATGCTCAGATCAAATTATGAGACCAAAGCTATTGGCTACTAGCCTCTACGTATTCCATCGTACGCAACGAACGTTACCACGTTCAGAATGATCGGATTTTCCGACAACTTTGTCCGACCGTGTGTATGCAACACCAGTATCGGACAAAATCCGTCGGAAACAATCCGACGGATTTTGTGGTCAGAATTTCCGACCGTGTGTACGGGGCATTAGAACCTTTTTCAAGTTTTTATTGTTATCTTTACCTCTGTTGGATAGATCCACCATTACATTGACCATTGTCAGTGGGATATTACAGCTGTCACTAGAATGGGAAATTAAGGTAAATCTTTCTGTTTTGGTGACAGCTGCCTTAGAGATTTTTTTTGCTCCACATCTAAATGAGGAAATGATCGGAAATCTCCCCAAGGGGACACATACAGGATAAAAAAACAGACTAAGGCTGGGCCTAGATAGGTTTTATTTTTTCCTGATTAGTCAGAAGGCTGATGGAAAAAAAAATGGATTTCCCCATCCAAACAAGCAAGTTGGATGGAGGAATCTTACGCACTTTGTATTCTGACAGCAGGGACTCCTTTACTGTCAGAATACACTAATCAACCCTGCGGCCGGTCGGTTGCTTTTTTTTCAACAACATTTTTCCAATATTCCTGTCGACCATTGAGTGGGAACAGCCAGCTGTTCTATCCATCTAGGGCAAGCATAAGGAAAAATATTTTAAATATATTATTTTTAATATTTTATTTATAAACACAAATTAAAGAAAATTAGGGGTTTTGAAGACAGTCATATGTTAATCCTGTGTCTCCAACATCATGTTTTTTAAAAACAATAAAAAAAAACAAAAAAGGTGGGGGATAGGAAACGGAAAAAATACAATACGACATTACAGAAGAAGAAATGGATTCACTGTTACCATTGAGCCAGTGATCAAGAAACTTTGTCAGTAGCATTTTCTTACTCAATATTAAAGCAAATCAAGATGCGTGTACAATTTGCATGATAAAAGCATTTCAGAAGTTATATAATTTTTTCTGGTCTGACCCTTTCTAATTATATGTGTAAGTACCTTTAAAATGCAAACCCAAATTTAAAACTGAACTCAAGGCTGATATAAAACACACAAATGAATATAGCTCTGTATTAATGAATACATTATTAAATATATTTTTATATATATTTTTTAAATTCAAGTAGTGAAAGTATCTAAATATGACCTGTTATTGGCCTTTTGCCGTCCTTGTACAGCAGAGCTTAGATTAAAAGAGGGAGAAGCAGCGCAAGGAGCAAATGAGTTCATGTGCTGACAAGGAGCATGCTGATTGGAGGAGTTAGTAGACTGGGAGACTGATGAACTCATCTGTGTGCTGCTTCTCCATCACTGGTCCATAAGCTGATTTTTAAGTGTAACTTAACCACAACAGAGAATAAAATTACGTTTTCTGCCCTATAAATCTGAGAACTGAACAGAAATACAAATCTTTTGTTAAACAGCTCCATTATTTGACTTCCATCTGTGTATTAAAAGTTCATTCACAAAGTACTGAGGCAAAAGTAAAATGTTGTATATATGTGAATATATGTGTATATATATATATACACACATATATATATATGTATATATATATATATATATATATATATATATATATATATATATATATATATATATATATATATATATATATATATATATATATATATATATATATATATATATATATATATATATAACACATATATATATATATATATATATATATATATATATATATATATATATATATATATATATATATATATATATATATATATATATATATATATATATATATACACACACATATATATACACATATACCCCACTTTTAAGTACACAATGAGGATTATTTACTAAAGCTGGAAAGTGCGAAATCAGGCTCACTCCTGCATAGAAACCAATCAGCTTCCATGTTTTATTACCAAAGCTTAATTGAACAAGCTGGCCTTAGAAGTTCATTGGTTTCTATGCAGAAGTGAACCTGATTTTGCACTTTCCAGCTTTAGTAAACAAACCCCATTGTGTACTTAAAAGTGGGGTATGCCTGTATACAACATTTTACTGTTGCCTCAGTACTTTGTGAATATGTATACAGTATATATATATATATATATATATATATATATATATACATACATACATACATGTATGTATGTATATGTACATACATGTATGTATTTATATATATATATATATGCATTTTTTTTTCCGGCACATTTATGAAATCAGAGATTAACGGGCAATAATGCGCAGCAGGCAAAACAAGAAATCGGTTTCTGCAGGATGGTGAAATCTGATTGGTTACTGCTTTTCACATCATTGTAATTATCCTTGTTGTCTGCATTGTTTTTTTTTATGAATTTAGATTATTATTAATAATAATCAATGCTTTATTTCGATATTTAAATGTCTTCTACTTATAATCGTTGATTGATTTCAATGCAATAGCTCTGTTTAATTTATGTTTTCAGAAATATCTAACAAAGTTTTATGACCTGAAACCTACTGGGGGCAAAGTAGGGAGGAAAAATACCAAAAAACTCTTCACTGAAAAGCTTGAAGAAATGCAGAAGTTTTTCGGTCTGAAAGTAACTGGAAAACTGGATCATAAGACTGTAGAAATTATGGAGAAGCCTCGCTGTGGCGTCCATGACATCGCCCCTGACATCGGCCAGTACAGAAGGACCTCAAAAGGCCCTTCCTGGAAAAAGACAGACCTGACCTACAAGTAAATATCTTACTTTATCATTGATTTATATACCACAATCGATAGGTAGCTGATAGTTGCAGCATATAAGTATCAGAGTACAGTAATTTGTGCCAACAAAACAAAAGGTTTATTATTACAAAACGTACTTTGACAAACTGAAAGCTTGGTGTAATAGTCTACCATTGATGCCACCTTTAAACATAGCAGAGAAACAAAGTGCTGTGCAAACATGCTACATCATTACAATAAATTTCATTCATGTGTCTTTGAAGAGGAGAAAGGGGGCATTCTAGGTGCCAGACAGCAATGTGTGATAAGTATAGTGATTGACTTAGAACAGAGGTCTCCAAACTACGGCCCTCCAGCTGTTGCGGAACTACACGTCCCATGAGACGTGTAGACATGACTCGGCATGATGGGAATTGTAGGTCCTGAACAACTGGAGGACCATAGTTTGGAGACCCCTGGCTTAGAACACTCATTACAGCCAATCATTGCCTTTCATGAATGAACTTGGCCATAATTATTGAGAAGGCCTGCAACCCAGCTGGCTGAAATGGCTGGATCAGTTGACGATTCTATAATGCCTGCAGCCACCTTAGCCCTGCAGCCACGTTAACTCATCATGGCCACCACACAAATATATTTCATTGATGGCATCTTTGGTCTGCCCACTATCTGTACCTCTTAAGATTTTTTTTCATCTAGACATAGCTAATAGGAGGTTCATTTGTGGTGTAACACACAGAGAGCATGACTACTTCTAGCGGGGAGATCACTGTTAGTTTAGCATTTAATAAATGACTCTCTGACCCTTATTTACAAAGTTGTGGAGTGAATCTACCATGGTTAGTGAGATGATGTGTTCGCCCCAAACATCCGATTCTATGATGAGGTCTTTACCTTTTTTAAATTGCTCTGCACATATTTAGATGTGAAGAAATGTATGTAGAACGGCAATTTAATGCATTTTTTGAGTGCCACATCCAGTATTAAAGCTAAGAAACAAGAAAACCCCCTGGTGGTGGACTTTTTAGGCACGTAAAGTGTAGAATTGTATTTAGGTACAAAATCGTTTTATTAAATACAAGCTATAAAAAATATGGATCATATAACATGTAGCATAACAATTGTATAGCATTTACATCAGTATACATACAACAGTGCAAAACACTCCTGCACCTGACGCGTTTCGGAGACACGTATCTCCTTCCTCAGGGCTGAGTATTTAACAAGAGAAATTTCTATTCTATAAAAAATATATTTAGATGTGAACACAAATTCATGTATTTTTAGATACAATTAATTAGACCCATCTTCAGTTTACTTTAACCTCACACTTTAGTAAATCAAGCCCACATGTTGTCTTTGAATCCTTATCCTTAAAAACACAAGTTTTCTGGATTTAATTTACATGGAAAAATTCCTGGCCAGAATCAAAGTAAAGTAGAATGAGGGCCCCAGGCAAGGGAGCAGCATTCCTGTACTCCAACCATCTCTTGCATTCTGAATGATTTGACACTTGTTTAGAGTTTCTACCAGTATCGTGAATGAAACTGTTTGTATTGTTGTCCAAAAAATCTCTTACTCTTCCCAATGTAAGCTTACTACTCTGTACATCTCTGTGTGGCTGACATGTCAGTCATGTCAGTCATTTCAAAATCCAGACAGCTAAGGGCCTAAAGAATAAGTGGAAGAATCTTCAAATTAGTGTCATAGAGAGTACAGCCAAGACGAAAACATCTCAACTTGAATCAAAGTAATTTTTGAAAAAAAAACGTTAAATATATTAAAAATGCACAGTAATTGGCATGAGAATATCATACAGCAAAGAACAAGTTAACTTTAAATCTTCTTTATTTTGAAGGATTTTGAATTTCACACCAGACATGCCTCAGGCAGATGTGGAGATTTCCCTGGCAAGAGCTTTCAAAGTATGGAGTGATGTCACCCCACTGACCTTTACCAGAGTCTATGATGGAGAATGCGATATTGAGATCAAGTTTGTAGTTAAAGGTAACAGCGTTACCCTTTCTCTTTAGAGTTAATGTATTTGACTATTTTAAATTTCAATGTTTGATGTCAATTTCTGTCCCCTGGCTTTTGTAGATCACAGGGATAACTATGCATTCGATGGACCTGGAAATGTGTTAGCTCATGCTTTTCCGCCCGGTAGTGGCATTGGGGGGGATGCTCACTTTGATGATGATGAACATTTCACAGAAAACAGCCGAGGTAAGTCATAAAAAATGTTGAGGGCTAAACCAATGATAATATATACACAATATTAAATTCAAAAGTATTGGGACACCTGCCTTTACAAACACATGAACTTTAATGGCATCCCAGTCTTAGTTCGTAGGGTTCAATATTGAGTTGGCCCACCCTTTGCAGCTATAACAGCTTCAACTCTTCTGGGAAGGCTGTCCACAAGATTTAGGGCTGTGTCTATGGGAATGTTTGACCATTCTTCCAGAAGCGTATTTGTGAGGTCAGGCACTGATATGGACGAGAAGGCCTGGCTCGCAGTCTGCACTCTAATTCATCCAAAAGGTGTTCTATCGGGTTGAGGTTAGGACTCTGTGCAGGCCAGTCAAGTTTCTCCATCCCAACCTCGCTCATCCGTGTCTTTATGGACCTTGCTTTGGGCACTGGTCCAAATCCTTTGATGGAGGGGGGATTATTGTGTTGGGTTGTTTTTCAGGGGTTGGGCTTGGTCCCTTAGTTCCAGTGAAGACAAATCTTACAAACCCAAGTTTTGTCCAAAATGTCCTGGTATGCTGACGCCTGAAGATTTCCCTTCAATGGAACTAAGGGACCAAGCCCAACCCATGAAAAACAACCTCACACCATAACCCCCCTCCACCAAAGGATTTTGCCCAGTGCACAAAGCAAGGTCCATAAAGACATGGATGAGTGAGTTTGGGGTAAAGGAACTTGACTGGCCTGCACAAAGTCCTGACCTCAACCCGATCAAACACCTTTTGGAGGAATTAGAGCAGAGACTGTTAGCCAGGCCTTCTCCTTCAACATCAGTGCCTTACCTCACAAATTTGGCTTCTGGAAAAATGGTCAAACATTCCCATAGACACAGTCCTAAACCTTGTGGACAGCCTTCCCAGAAGAGTTGAAGCTGTTATAGCTGCAAAGGGTGGGCCAACTCAATATTGAACCCTACGGACTAAGACTGGGATGCCATTAAAGTTCATGTGTGCGTAAAGGCAGGCGTCCCAATACTTTTTGTAATATATATATATATATATATATATATATAAATATAATATATATATATATATATATATATATATATATATATATATATATATATATATATATATATATATATATATATATATATATATATATATATATACTGTGTATTCTAAATGATATGATCAATAGATTATCATACTGTAGAAACCTTGTGTCATTAAATAATATATATGCATGAAGACAGACATTTTTACTCTTTACACATACTAAGTAATATGGAACATTAGTTGTTATTATTATCTTATCTTATCCGAACATGTTTGGATTACTTTAGTTTCTGTTCAGAAAACTAGCCCCAGGTTAGGAATCCTTATTTAGAAGAAAAAGAAGTACACATTTTCAGCTGAGTCAAATGAAATTTGAAAGATATGCTACTTGTCCCAAAATAAAGATCCTTATCCTTGTGTTCAAGCTTTGTAAATTAAGATTTTGTCTTTAAAATACAGTATAGAAAATCTGGCTAAAAAAAAAGATACAGATACAAGTGCTTAGCACAGATAATAATGAGATATAGATAATTCCTTAATACAAAGATCTTTGCATTCTATGCTTTACTTTATGTAAAAAATAAATCAAGATTTTATGATACGACGTTTGCTTGTAGTTTTTTATCAATTTATAGAGGTTGTGATTTACTCATGTGGCTGTTTTATTTTAGGATATAATCTGTTTTTTTTGGCGGCTCATGAATTTGGACATTCACTTGGTCTTTCCCATTCTAAAGAGTTTGGTGCATTAATGTACCCCAATTACCAAAATACAGACCACTCTCGCTTCAAGCTTCCTCAGGGTGACATTGATGCTATCCAATCTATCTATGGTAAGAAAATCTCTAGGTAACATATAATATTTTAATGAAATTGGAGGAGGATTGCAATATATGAAAATGCATTGCAGTTTTATTCATAAGATTCACTATTTTTATTCCCCCTAAATTTTGTTTTCTATTGTTTTAGGCAAGACCTCAGATAAAGTTCAGAGAAGAGGATCCACCACCCCTCCCAAATGTGACAAAAACCTTGTGTTTGATGCTGCCACCACCCTCCGAGGAGAATTTTTTTTCTTTATAAAAAAGTAAATTAGCTTACTCGTGATTTTATACCAAAGGGAGTTCTCTCAGAATATGGGGAAGGGAGAGTCATTATGTACAGATATGATTTTTTCACGTTTTATTTCACTCTTTTTTTGATTTTTGACGTAAATTTAGAGTCCATAAGCACTCTACTATTCAACAATTTCTGCCATGTCAACTGCCTGCCCTTGTGCTGGCAACACATAGAAACTACTAAAGTTTTTGTGCCCAGAGTTCAGCTTTAAGTAACTTTCAGTAAGGGTGTAAATGAAACAACTTTATAGATACGACAGCACACTTTTAATAATATAAGAATGCATATTAAAAATATTTTATGAGCCTAGCTGAGTATCTCTTTAAGCTGACAAAGAATGAGAACAATAATACAGCTGAAAAATTATGTTGTTTAAGATAGAAAAAGAGGAGACAATTGGATTTGCACCATGGACAGTCTGGTGGACTGGAAAATGCTGGTTCATTCCCCATTGTTCAGTTCAGAAAATATAATCAAGTACTTAGCTGTATTTTCTATGGGTGTTTTAAGAAGGTTACATGACATACACTGAAATGTGGATAGGTATATTACATGAAATATGCATTCTCCCTATTGCATGACAGTTCAGAAAGTAACATAACGATTGTTCAAGGTTAGGAAAGCCTCATAGATGAAACAGAAATAGTTCAAACACTCCAGGAATGTAAAGATAATAACAAGAGTTATATCTCTGACTTGCTTGGATACTTGACTCCTAAACGGTGTACACAAGCACACATCTGTAAATGCAGTTAAATATAAGGTAAAGGTCATTTAAAGCTGAACTCTGGGACAGGCAACAATTGTCCATGTACAAAACATGTGTGTCCTTCCTTAAATCTCAGTGCGGTTTGTGTATTTTGTCCAGATCTGTGCAGTAATCCAGTGTAAGACTAATAAGACTAATAAAGACCGGCCATTTCTGCTCTCTCTCTCTCTGTGCAGGGTGACTGGTCTTGTATCCGCCCCTTCATGTCTTTTTTGTGCAGGCAGCCTGTATTGGGTGAACCCTGCTAGGTCCCGCCCACATCTCTGCTCTCTGCAGAGGCTTTTGCTATTACACTGATGATGTCACTGCTACTTTTATAAAGCATAACCAGATTTTCTAATGTGTTTTATGCACACAAAGTGGAACTAAATTATCTGTGAATATATATATTCCTCAATATCTATATATATATAGATATTGAGGAATATATTAAGATGAAAGGTTTGGTGCCGGTAATTCAGCCTTAACAAACAAAAGTGTACAAAAATGTTAATTGTTGGCTTTTTCCAAACAGGTTTATATGGCGTAAACATCCACTAGGGGATCAGGCTGAATCGCTGTTAATCCAGACCCTTTGGCCAACTTTACCCAATGACATTGATTCTGCTTATGAGAATCCTATTACTGACAAAATTCTTGTATTTAAAGGTGAGAGGGAGGACTTATTTTATTATCAGTGTCATAACTCATTAGTTATTCTAGATCTAGGAAATGAAAGTTCAGTGTCTTGAGAATGCACTCCTAGTTGTAATTGGATGCAGTTTTAGCCTTCTTTAAAGTGCAAATTCACCTTTTCTGAAAAAATACCCCCTGCGGTACTTACCACTGTGAGTGATGAGCCGCCAGTGCTCATGTAGCCGCTGTAGTGGTCTGAGGATTTCAAATCCCCACTCTTCTTACCCTTCTTTCTTTAGGACTTCCGGGTTGGATTTGAGTGATTCTAGTTGGTCGACACTGGCATGTGACCACTTTGAACAATCGGAATCACTCTGATCCATCCTGGAAGCCTTACAGAAAGAAGGAGTGGGTATTTCAAATCCCAGGACCACTACACCATCCGCATGGACACTGGGGGAGGCAGGGTTTAGGATGTTAGTTAATCTTTTCATTTTTTCTGAAAAGGTGAATTAACCCTTTATATGTCATCACAGAATGGTCACTGCATACATGTTACCAGGAGATTTACAAGGCAGGGGTAATAAATGAGCAGTAATCAAAAACATGATATTCAATTTGACCTCCATCTCATTAACCTGCCGCAGTTGTAGCATTCAACAGCATCTGAAGATGATCAATCACACGTAATTGGAGTATCATGCCAAACTGATCGTTACTCCATGGGGAGCTATTTGTTCCATTTGTTTAGTAATCATTCACTACAATTTAAACAGCACAATTGAGCTACTAAAAAAGTGTAGCTTTAGCCTAATAAAGTGACTGCAAGCAAGTGGTTAAATGCTAATGTTTAGGGAGCTTGAAATAGGGTGGAATACTTACCTTACTCATCACTCCCCCAAATGTATTTCAGTTGTAAATTTTTGTGCATATATTTCTGTTTTTGCCATAGTGTGTGAATTTCATCTAATAAAGTTGAATTTTACAATTAGGGGACAAATATTGGACTCTTGTTGAATTAGATGTTACACAAGCAGCTACAAGCATCACCAAGCTGGGATTCCCTAAAAACGTAAAAAAAATTGATGCGGCTGTCCATGTGGAGCACCTGGGGAAGACTTACTTCTTTGTGAAAAATAAGTACTGGAGGTGAGTATTCCACTGATTATATTTAACATGCAGCACTGGGATGATTGAATGCCAAGAAATCCAACAAAAGGTCACCTAATGTACACAAAGTAGTCAAAGGACAGATGAAGACTTGCCCGTTGCCAACTTGTTTAGAAGCTCATCTTTGATTCAGCTACTTCCTACTTTGTGATACAAGGATGATGATGACTGCCCCAGAACTTTCACCTTCAAAAACAGTATAGCTCTCAACTATCATGACACGCTCCCTTAACGCATATCTTTTGAGTGTGATGCAAAAGGACATTGTTGTAGAGCAAATTGGAATAATGTAGAAACAAATTCACAATTTTAGGATAAACAAACCCCATATCAATCCCCCTTCTGGTATAAACTTGGACCTTGCATCCAGATCCCCAACTTGCAAAGCTGCTGCCATGCCTGATTGGGTGATCTTTTCAAAGTGAAGCTTTACCACATTTACTAAGCTCTAGGGAAAATGAGTGCAACTTCACTTGCAAAGTGCACAACCTATTTGCCTTTAGTAAATCCACCCCAATGTCTCTTTGTAGAGCTATTTTCCCTAAGGTTTGCAAGCATTTTAATGACTCCTAAGAAGGCAACTATTTTCTCCATCAAGGACAATCCTAGAAGTAGCATAATTTCCTTGGATTATGACAGTTTCACAGGTGCATATCTTTCCTGGTCAAACTGGCCTTCCTAGTGCCTGAGATGCAGATTTTCCATGCATACCCAAACTGATACATCAGTTTGGGATTAATATTTCTATAAACAGCTGCAGTCCTCTGTTCCTTTACCACATGGATTGATTTACAGAAGCAGCAAGGAATAAAGTAAATATGTGGTTGTTGTAAACTGGAGAGTACAAAATCTGGTGCGGCTGTACATGGTAGCCAATCAGCTTCTAACTTGACAAAAACTTGGAAGCTGATTGGTTTATATAGTTACATAGTAGGTGAGGTTGAAAAAAGACACAAGTCCATCAAGTCCAACCTGTGTGTGCTTTTATGTCAATATTACATTGTATATCCCTAGATGTTGTGGTCATTTAAGTGCCTATCTAATAGTTTTTTGAAATTATCGATGCTCCCTGCTGAAACCACTGCTTGTAGAAGAGAAATCCACATCCTTACCGCTCTTACAGTAAAGAACCCTCTATGCAGTTTAAGGTTAAACCGCTTTTCTTCTAATTTTATTAAATGCCTTTGTGTCTTTTTAAGTTCCCTTAAACAGGAAAGTTTTATCCCTATTGTGGGGTCACCAGTACGGTATTTGTAGATTGAAATCATATCCCCTCTCAAGCGTTTCTTCTCCAGAGAGAATAAGTTCAGTGCTCATAATCTTTCCTCATAACTTAGATCCTCCAGTCCCTTAATTAGCTTTGTTGCCCCTCTCCAGTTCCAGCACATCCTTCCTGAGGACTGGTGCCCAGAACTGGACAGCATACTCTAGGTGCAGCCGCACAGAGTCTTGTAGAGTGAGAAAATTATCGTTTTATCTCTGGAGTTAATCCTCTTTTTAATGCATGCCAATATTCTGTTGGTTTTGCTTGCACAGCTTGGCATCACATTTCATTGCTGAGCCTGTTATCTACTAAGACCCCCAGGTCCTTTTCCATCCTAGATTCCCCCAGGGGTTCTCCCCCTAGCGAGTAGATTGCATTCATACTTTTGGCACCCAAATGCATTGTTTTAAATTTTTCTACATTAAACCTCACTTGCCATGTAGTTACCATATGCACAACTGCACCAGATTTTGCACTCTCCAGTTGTAGTAAATCGTCCCCTATGTGTTTACTTCATCCAACTATATGCAAGGTAAAATTGTGTTTGTTTACTTCACAAGCACATTGCTTATTTAGAAAGAACATAACTTCACTAAATGTATTAACCTAAGTGACCTTTTCCTACTCCTTTAGTAAATCAACCCCCCCCTGGGTATTATTCATCTATCTTTTGTACATGGCCAGCTTCCAGTAAACAGAACTGTCTACTTGACAGTATTGTGTATTGAACTTTAACCTGACCTGTATTTATTTTATGTTTGACAAACCTTTGTGTACTATAGCATTATTTTTATACATTCATTGTTGGCAGCTGGTGAGTTATATTGGTGTAATTTTCCTTTTCAGTTATGATGAAGACAAGAAAGCAATGGATGCAGGATTTCCACAGCTCATTGCTAAGGGATTTCCAGGGATGAGTCCAAATATTGATGCTGCGGTTTATTATAGAGGTAAACATGATTACGAGCCTGGAGGGATGCCAGGTCTTGCTTGAGCATGAATCTGTGAATCTGAAACAACCATGATACACTCTCTGTATGATTCATATAATACAAATATAAATATGCAAACAAAAAAAGTGCTTAACATTTCCCAAAACTGGAGCTGTGTTAACCAAATTAAACAGTTGAAATTTAAATTCTTTAATTTGATTGGTAGTTAAGAGTAGGGCAGACAGGTCTACTTTAAAGTGCACCAGTGACCAAGCTATGGTCATAAACTATTTACCAACTCTTTAAACAAGCCTGCCTTCTTTAGCTGATTTTACAGTGAATTTATTGTCTTATATATCCTCAAAGATTTTTTTGCACTAACTGTTATATTTTCAGGACAGGTTTTCAGGGGTCCACACTCCTTATGTTGGTCCATGCAGTACTGATTTGACCCCCCGAAAGATTGTCCTGAATATGTAACATTAATGATATTATACAAATAATAAAGCAAATATAAGAGTTCAGTTTTTGAACTTGTATATATTAAAAATGTAAAAAAAACAAACACATAACACTACCCATTAGAATAACTAGAACAGCCTCTTTCAACCAAGGTGCCCAGGCACCCTGGGGTGCCTTGAGGTTTCTTCAGGGGTGCCTTGGCAAAATGCCTAAGAATGTATCAAAAATTGTAGAAGCCAGCAGGTGGATCAAACCTGCTTTTTAGTTACACAAAGCCTTACACTGGCATCCTAACAACCAATGACATCATGAGGATGTTGCATCCTTGTTTGACCCTCTTCTGTCCCTCAGCACTGGGGTCACATTAGCTGACTGATGGAGAAAAATTGAGGGAGAGGAGAAACATTGGAATATTAGTCAGTACCAGTGTGCAAAAGTGTATTTGCTTTGGAAGAATAATTCACCTCTAGGGTTGGGTGCCCTACGTGTAGATGTTGCTGCATTGTGTAAAGTTATAAGAATAGTATTTTACGTTTTAGAATGTGGTGCCTCAAGACTGTCCATCATTTTAAAGGGTGCCTCGACTGAAAAAAGGTTGAGAAACACTGAACTAGAAGTCTTTATTTTCATGTTTGTACTGGGTGTGGAAACTCCTCCCGCTCAACGTGTCCTATTCGAACTAACCTGAGTCTGGGTAGAAAAGGAAACTTTAACCTCTAATGATAGCATGCAAGCGTTCAGTGTTCTGTGAATGCTGCATTATATATTAGTAGGGCACATTACAGAAGGTTATAGGGGGTGCCATATACTGGACATTGAATTAGATGCACTTCCACATAGGATAGGAGTCAAATGTAATTTCTATTAAAGTTGACCATTTTGTGTTTTTCCTGCAGACCTTCTTTACTTCTTCCAAGGAAAATCACAGTTTGAGTACAGCATTGAGTCAAAAAGCATCCTCCAGATCCTGCCCACTAACAGCTGGCTGGGATGTTAAAGACATCGACACACCAACTAAGCCTTAAATGCCTTTAAGGCATCAGACTAAATGTTTTTATACACTGATGTTTTGGCTGAAATTTTTTTATAAATGTGAATTGAATAATCTCTATATCTATTATGTGAATGATCAAGAAAAAATTTGATTGTGCAATTTATAGTAGTACGTTTATGTAATTGCCTAAATATATGTGGTTATTATGTTATATATTTTGTATTAATGAAGTAATAAGTGAATTATTTCTTGGGTTAAATTTGCTTGTTTAGTATTTTCTGCTTTAATGACTGATTTTTTGTAACTTGATGGTTTCATAAAAATCATAAAAACCAGCTATGAGTAAGCACTCTTGGTAGTGTGAAATGCATTAGCTATTTTCTTGCTTTGCTGTGACCTATTTTTGTGTGATTCCATATTTTACCAATAAAGGCTTTTGAATTTTTCTTGGAGTGCGGCCGTCCAGAGTCCTTAATTTGCATCTTCTTCATAAAAATCTAAAGATAAATAAATAAGGGAACATCTGTGGAAGTTTTCCCGAAAAACACATTGCTGTACTTAAACCATTTTTTGGGGTTTTGGATAGAGTAGGGAAACTTTAAATGAGGCAGACTCAAACACAGATATAAAAGTAAAAAGTAGTAGTTTTAATGTACATAAGTGTCAAATTGCGCAACATTGTATATGTCAAACAATCACTCAATGCATGTACAGACATCTTAAAAAATGCATGGTATACATATAAATGGGGTGTAAAAACATTGCCATAACAGGGGAACAATTTTGCATAATTCATAAATGCAACTAGTAATGTACAGTAAAATTCATAGAAGTATAGATGGAAGTATGAGAGAGAGTATCCTCACAAGCTTGACATGTTTCGTCGGTTAGCCGACTCATCAGGAGCAGATAATGAATATCTGTAAATAATAAGAGTTCTCAATCAAAAAAAGGGGGTGGGGTGGGAAACAACCCATGATATGGAAAATATATGTAAAAAAGTATATATAGGGGAACGAAGAGATGGTAAAGTCCACAAACTTACATCCCATTGGAACACTGAACTTCAAAAATCCCAATATGCAGGGGTTGCCACATCAAGCCTCACCGGGAGCTGAGGTATATGAGTCTGCCCATAGATAAAAGGTCCACACCGGAAAGTCCCCAAACAAGCAACAAGTAGTATATTGAGTATTGTGCCTAAATTGGCAAGTAAATCTGTAAAATATTTAAGAAATATTGTATGATGATACACCCGGCAGCACTGTCAAGCTCAAAGAAGTAAAGATACATGGAAAAGAAAGCAGGTGAAAGTGAGTGAAATAATGAGAGATAGCAATAAGGTGTAAAAAAGGCAAGTGAGGTGCACTGCTCGCTTCACTGCATATGCATAACCTATACTGGCTACTATAAGGTAACACTACATGTCAGAGCTTTATACACTCTACTTTTTTACTCCTCACACTGTACATCTATACTTATTTTTCATCAACACTACCTTTTAGGTGTAGGTATGCCTTACAGGCATATCCTTTCTTAGGTTGCTCTCACTTGTTCATTTTCTTTTTGTTTATTTACTACTTTGTCACCATCTTCACTTGCCTTTTTTACACCTTATTGCTATCTCTCATTATTTCACTCACTTTCACCTGCTTTCTTTTTCATGTATCTTTACTTCTTTGAGCTTGACAGTGCTGCCGAGTGTATCATCATACAATATTTCTTAAGTATTTTACAGATTTACTTGCCAATTTAGGCACAATACTCAATATACTACTTGTTGCTTGTTTGGGACTTTCCGGTGTGGACCTTTTATCTATGGGCAGACTCATATACCTCAGCTCCCGGTGAGGCTTGATGTGGCAACCCCTGCATATTGGGATTTTTGAAGTTCAGTGTTCCAATGGGATGTAAGTTTGTGGACTTTACCATCTCTTCGTTCCCCTATATATACTTTTTTACATATATTTTCCATATCATGGGTTGTTTCCCACCCCCCCCTTTTTTTGATTGAGAACTCTTATTATTTACAGATATTCATTATCTGCTCCTGATGAGTCTGCTAACCGACGAAACGCGCCAAGACTGTGAGGCTACTCTCCCTCATACTTCCATCTATACTTCTATGAATTTTACTGTACATTACTAGTTGCATTTATGAATTGTGCAAAATTGTTCCCCTGTTATGGCAATTATGTTTTTACATCCCATTTATATGTACACAATGCATTTTTTAAGATGTCTGTACATGCATTGAGTGATTGTTTGATATATACAATGTTGCGTAATTTGACACTTATGTACATTAAAACTACTACTTTTTACTTTTATATCTGTGTTTGAGTCGGCCTCATTTAAAGTCCCACACTCTTTTATTATGTTTGAATTTGGGAAGTCAGTTCATTTTGGAGCAATTTCCTCTCGTTTCCTGTTGCATATTCAAGACGGCATAAAGCTAAATCTCCTTAGTGGGATACAGGCAGCAAAAAATAACCTTCCCTACTCTGTCTAAAACAGCAACAAAAAAGTTTGAGCTTTACGTAAAGTGTAAGTAAAACAAATGCAGTACTTCGAATACTAATAATAAAAAATTTATAAAAATAATATGAAGATATTTTTTAAAAAATCTAATATTTACTTGTTCACTTTGAGTATTTTTTTTTTTGCAATTTGCAAAACATGAACAGTGTGATGTAAAGCAGCAATAATGTGTAACTCAGATAAAAACTTTATTTAGCCTTTGCATAGAGCGGGGAAAGTTAAAGGTTCAGGGGATTCTGTCTAATTCTTAGGGTTGACTTACTAAAGGCAAATTGGCTCTTAACTTTTCAAGGGAAATTGCATTGTCCATAGAAATTTTCCCCAGAACTTAGTAAATGTGGTAAAGTTTCACTTTGTAAGGAATACCCAATCACATTAAGGGAAAAAAACAGCACTATAGAACCATATCTATCCCATCTGTACCCAGTGGATCTGCTGTTTTGTTGTTAGGCAAATGTATTTGTGCTCACTGTAATCAGTGTAGCTTTGTTTGATTATTCTAGTCTGTTCAGTGTTTCTTTTGCTGCAGGTTTGATTGCTCTCTTTGCTTTCTAGAGAACTGTGGATCTCTCTGGAACATAAGTGTGGAGCAAGGCAAATAGGCAGCATTAATATTTATACAGCCCTGCCAATCCCTGGGAGGTGACCCAGATAGCTGCTGGGGGTCTGTGTAAATACTCTGAGACACAGAGCTTCCGTGTATTTTCCTGTAGGAGAGGAACACACCCTTAGGTTATCCTGCCATGTGCTTGGGAGGTGATGAGACCTCAGGTGGGTGACCTGAGGACCTGCTTTGCTGAAGTTTGCTGGAGTGCTGACTGAGGGGCTTTCGTCCAAAGATCTAGTTTGGTATTACAGGGAAAGAAGGTGCATGGATATTGGAAGGAGGCAACCAACTTTCCAAGGACGTTTTGTGCATACAGACTGCTGTGAGAGATCTTAGGGACTGCTTAGTGGCTGCTGCCACCCCTCTGGTGCTAGAGAGTCAACGGTGTGTGTGTTAGGTGAACATCGGCTAGTGTCTTGAAGAGCTCAGTCTATCTAATTCTCTGTGAAGGGACTCTGCTCTGATTGCTCAAAGAAGGAGGCTTTTGTGCCTTTAGCCACTACTACTTTACAGCCAAGTCCACGTTCTGCTTTTGCAAGGACTTTTGTTTCAGTTTTGAAGAATGAAGTTTACTGTCCACATCTTGTACATAGCTCTTTTTGCAGGGATCCCACTCAATTCCCCAACTCAATCCAAGTTACCCCCCAAAAAATAAAAACACCAAAAAGAACACTACTTGACTTGTCATTGAGCCAAAGGGTGACTGCGATCTTATGCCCGGGTTCGGGGCAATTACTGGGAAAAAGAATGCATATTTTCAGCGTCTGCTACAGGGGTAGCACTATACATGTTTTTTTTGGGGGGGGGTTGTGTTTTTTTTTATGTTTTAACTTTTTTGTCTGGGTATAGATCTATGTTTGTCCCAAGCATGCTTGAATCCACTTACTGTTGACTGACTCACTACCTCTACTGGATGTCTATTCCAAGCATTGACTACTCTTTTTGTAAAATAACACATGATTGGTTGATTGAAGTCAGCAGAGCTTCACCTCATTCACTAAGCTCCAAGGAACATTCCCCTGCAAAGTGAATAGTCTATTTGCGTTTAGTAAATCAACCCACTTGTTTCTGCATAGGGATACATTTCCATCACAAACCTTTGGCACTCTCTTTTCCACAAAAAAATCCTTATTGTTTCTTGTCAAAAATTGACTTAGAATATTGTAATAATTTGTAAATGAGATGCTAATGCTCATGGGAAAAATTGTGTGCACAACAATTACCTAGGGATAAAATCATCTCTTTGCCCGTGCCCATTTACCCAATCATGATATATATATATATATATATATATATATATATATATATATATATATATATATATATATATATATATATATATATATATATATATGTACACTGAGCAAAATTATAAACACAACACTTTTATGTTTGCCCCTATTTGTCATGAGCTGAACTTAAAGATCTATGACTTTTTCTATGTACACAAAAGGCCTATTTCTCTCAAATATTGTTCACAAATCTGTCTAAATCTGTGTTAGTGAGCACTTCTCCTTTGCCGAGATAATCCATCCACCTAACAGGTGGGGCATATCAAGATGCTGATTAGACAGCATGATTATTGCACAGGTGTGCCTTAGGCTTCCCACAATAAAAGGCTACTCTAAAATGTGCAGTTTTACTGTATTGGAGGGGTCAGGGGGGGTTCAAAAAAAACAGTCAGAATTTGCCTCACGCAGTGCAGCACATCTCCTTCACAGAGTTGGTCAGGTTGTTGATTGTGGCCTGTGGAATGTTGGTCCATTCCTCTTCAATGGCTGTGCGAAGTTGCTGGATATTGGCAGGAACTGGAACACGCTGTCGTGTACGCCAATCCAGAGCAACCCAAACATGCTCAATGGGTTGAATGGGTAGGGCTACTATGTACCCCATACTTATTCACATGGGTGGGGGGTTGGATCTGGGGGCCCCTTGTTAAAGGGGGCTTTCAGATTCTGATAAGCCAACTGCCCCAGACCCCCTCAACCACAGCCCAGGGTTGTGGAGAAGAGACCCTTGTCCCCATCAACATGGGGACAAAGTGCTTTGAGGCAGTGGGGTCAGGCAGAGAGAGGCAGCTGTCTAACAGCAGGAACAGAGGGGAAGTGGATCCGATCATGGGGCTGCCAGTGTCTTCAAGGCTTCAACACAGGTGTGCTTTGGGGTGTCTGTGAAGAGACTACATTGCACTGTGTCTGTCTCTCTGGCATAATGGATGGTAATATAACACACAGACACTCTATCATGGCTCTGGCTGGCACCGCACTGTCACAGTGTGTCACATAACATGGCTACTGGGTTTTTGTTAACTTATTTGTCATAAGAATCAGCACCCAGCAGCCATGTTATGTGACACAGCCGTCCAGAGCCATGATAGAGTACCTGCTGCCTGTGTCTTATCATAATGCTGATGATCTTCACCAGCTGCCGACCGCCCCATAGGAGATTTACTGCTACAGGGTGGCCGCGCTGTGCAGGATCATGCATATATACATGATCTTACATTTCTGGGTATCGGAGCCGATCAGCAAGTCTGGTAGACTCGATGTCTGCCGGTCCCCACTGATTGTTCTGTACACAGGCAGAAGGGCCTATGTAAACTAGGCAGATTGCCGTTTTGTCAGTATGAAAGACATTGATCCTGTGTTCCTGCAAAGCAGGGAAAGGGGTCTATGCCTTCCTCTAGTAAAAGCACCTCCCTCACAGTGAGAAAATACTTGTTAGGCACACATTTAACCATTTAATTGCCCTGGATGTTAACCCCTTCCCAGTGTCCTTATTACAGTGACAGTGCATATTTTTAGCACTGAGCACTGGTTTCCACAAAGTTTTAAAAGTGTCACTTAGTGTCCGATTTGTCCGCTGCAATAGCGCAGTCCCTCTATAAGTCGCTGGTTGCCGATATTACTAGTAAAATAAAAAAAAAGGCCCTGGATTAGAGGGGAGTGGATTTTTTTCCCAGAGTCAGGCTTTAAGATTTAAATTAAACATATTTTTAATCATCCATCTAATGCAAACCAAAGCCTGTCAACACAGGCCATTACAATAGGGCACACGTGTTGGGAAAAGCATGGGTTTGTCCTTGGACTGTTATGTTGTTGGTTAAGGACTTGGCAGATCAAACATTGAATTCTATGGGTTGACCTGGTCCATGCCCAGTGCAGGGTTGTAAAGAAAGTTGGAACAATTGGAGCAGATTAAAACATCCTTGGTCCCCAGAAAAAATAACTTTTACTTTTTGCTTAAAAGTACATTACTAAATTCATTCTTTGGAAGGTAAAGAATTTCATAAAGCAGCATTACAGACATGAAAGTTATCAGTACAGGCTGTTAATTGTGAAATATTACAAAAAGGTAGGCCCCAGGCCTTTCAACATGAGCCACGTGAGAACGTGAGAATGCTCTGCTCTTAAACATCTTCCTTGCTAATGAAAACGGTAGTAAACCTATGGACGTTTTTGTTTTATTTACCCTGCAAGGTAAAAGCAAAATGTGCTAGTTAGCGAAGCAGGTTGCAGTGGTAAGTGCTGGATACAGCAAGCAAGTACTCTAAGCTGGAGCAACAGGTGGGTACTGCAGGTAGGTACAGCAGGCTGGGTACAGCAGGTAGGCATCATGGCAGACAGGGCAAAGCAGAAGGTGTAGTCAGGGACAGATGCAAAGGTCAGTGAGCCAGTGGTCAGCAGATAGGAGATCAGAGACATGGTCAGGTAAGCCATGGTCATACACAGGACAGTAGACAAGAGCAGATCCCCGGGCAACCAGAGGTCGGAGCCAGGAGAAAGACAAGAGGTATCCAAAGACAAGCCGGGTCGGTAACGGGTAATCAGAAGCATAAGCAAAATAAGGGAACAGGAAGCTAATGACCAGTTAGCAATGTCCATGTGCAACAGTTACCAGAGGGCACCAGGATCTCTTGTGCATTGTGTGCACCATGGCGAACGTGTGTTTGCATGTTTGCCTCCAATATATGTGCACGCATTTCTGCTCAAACAGGTGTGGCCATATTGGAAATTGGCCACTGTGTCAGGCCTACAGGCAACTCTCCTTCAGGTAGTCTCCTGACAGGCTCTCTCCATTGTTCCTACTATCTAGTTTATGGTGTAAACATGTATTGCTCATGTATAGATGACTTGGGTGTGCATGTTTATGCACAAGGATGGCTAGAAAGACTCCCTTTAATAGATGGACAGACCATTTTCACACTTACGACCATCTTCTCGGGTGGTCAAAACCCAGCAATGGCTGCCAGACAGCCCCATACAAAAAAAGTGAGGCTTTGCATTGTGGCAAAAAAGTGCCCCATAGAATGTGCCCCATAGAAGTGCCCCATAGAATGTGCCAATGTGCCCCATAGAAGTAAACGAGGAGGGAGGCACTTGGGGAAGGGGGGAGGAGTCTGAGACGGAACTTCCTGAAGACCCGGAAGCCGGTGGAGAGGTGAGTACTGATCAAAAGAATTTTGATCGATCAAAAAAATGAATAGATTAATCGAGGAATTAATCTTTAATTTCCACAGCCCTATTTTTTTTTTGCTAGAAAATTACTTAGAAATGTTATTAAACATTATATATATATTTTTTTAACACCCTAGAGAATAAAATGGCGGTCGTTGCAATACTTTTTGTCACACCGTATTTGCGCAGCGGTCTTGTGAATGATAATATTACACCAAGTAAATTGATACTCAACATGTCACACTTCAAAGTTGCGTCCGCTCGTGGAATGGCGACAAACTTTTACCCTTAAAAATCTCCATATGCCACGTTTAAGAAATTCTACAGGTTGCATGTCTTGAGTTGCAGAGGAGGTCTAGGGCTAGAATTATTGCTCTCGATCGCAGTGATACCTCGCATGTTTGAACACCGTTTTCATATGCGGGCGCTACTCACGTATGCGTTCGCTTCTGCACACGAGCTCGGCAGGACGGGGCGCGTTTACGTTTTTTTTTTTCTTATTTACTTTACCTATTATTTAAAATTTTTACACTGTTCTTTTAAAAATTGTGCCACTTTTATTCCTATTACAAGAAATGTAAACATCCCTTGTAATAAAAAAGCATGACAGGACCTCTTAAATATGATATCTGGGGTCAAAAAGACCACAGATCTCATATTTACACTAAAATGCAATAATAAAAAAAATAATTAAATGTAATTTAAAATAAAAAAAGGTTGCTTTAAGAGCTATGGGTGAAAGTGACGTTTTGACGTTGCTTCCGCCCTGCAATGGTAACAGGGAGAATACCTAACAGGGAGAAGGACGCGATTGCCTCCGCCGCTGCCGGCGGAGGGCACCAGGGAGCAGTGGGAGGGGGGGCCCTCTCCCACCACCGATAAAAGTGATCTTGCGGCGAATCTGCCACAGAGACCACTTTTATCTGAAAGCGGACAGCCCACTGGAGAAGAGAATATAGGGGTTATGGTAGCTAGCTGCTGCCATAACAATATATTTAACATACTGTCACGAGTCATTGTCCCTGATCACCACCACACCAATTATATGATGATGACGCTGTACTGCACTGGTGACCGTATGTAAAAAAACAAACAAATGTGAAAACAAATTATGCTGACACTCAAATCTGTAGAAAGTATGTAAAAAAAAAAAATTAAAAGTAAAAAAAAATGTAAACAAATATAATAAAAAAACTATAATTTCCTTATCACCTTTTCAATGGTATTAGTGATAGAAAATAAAACTGTGGAATCGGAGTTTAGTAACATTTGGCATTGTCGGCATCCCTTTTACACATAACACATCTGCTAATATCAGATGAAGTTTGAGCTTTGAGAGTTGCAAAATATAAAATAAAAAAACTTACATAATCATTAGTTATCTTTTTTTTTTTTTATTCTATATTTTATTTTCAACAATTTTTATACATATACACAAAGACATTTTAATTACATGCGTATCACAAAACATATCTTAACCACTTGCTTACTGGGCAATTAAACACCCTTCCTGCCCAGACCAATTTTCAGCTTTCGGTGCTCTCACACTTTGAATGACAATTACTCAGTCATTCAACACTGAACCCAAATTAATTTTTTGTCCTTTTTTCCCACAAATAGAGCTTTCTTTTGGTGCTATTTGATCACCTCTGGGTTTTTTATTTTTTGCGCTATAAATGAAAAAAGACCGAAAATTTAGAAAAAAAAACGCATTTTCTTTGTTTCTGTGATAAAATTTAGCAAATTATTAATTTTTCTTCATAAATTTTGGCCACAATTTATACTGCTACATATCTTTGGTAAAAATAAACCAAATTAGTGGATATTATTTGGTCTTTGTGAAAGTTACAGACTCTACAAACTGTGGTGCGAATCATACAAAATTGATCACACCTGATGTACTGGTGACCGATCTCATTTCTTGCGACCCGAACAAGCCAGGAAAGTACAAATACCCCCCAAATGACCCCTTTTTTGAAAGTATTTAGTAAGAGGCATGGTGAGCTTTTTGATGTTGTCATTTTTTTCCCACAATTCTTTGCAAAATGAATTATTTTTTTATTTTTTATTTTTTTCCACAAAAATGGTCATTGTAATAGGTTATTTCTCTCACATGGCATCCGTATACCACAAATGACACCCCAAAATAAATTCTGCTACTCCTCCTGAGTATTACGATACCACATTAGTGGGACTTTTCCACAGCCTGGCCACTTAGAGAGGCCCAACATGCAGGGAGCGCCATCACGTGTTCTATGAGCATAAATTACACATCTAAATTGTTGACTACCTATTACACTTTTGAAGGCCCTGGAGCACCAGGACAATGACATGTGACACTGACGTGGCACTGATGACAGGTGGCACTGATGACACGTGACACTGATAACAGATGGCACTAATACGGGGCACTGATGACACGTGACACTGATGACAGATGGCACTAATACGGGGGCACTGATGACACGTGACACTGACAGATGGCACTAATATGTGGCACTGCTGACAGATGGAACTTATACGTGGCACTGATATCATGTGGCACTAATACGTGGCACTGATGAGAGATGGCACTAATACGTGGCAATGATGACAGATGGCACCGATACGTGGCACTGATGACACGTGACACTGATGACAGATGGCACTGATACGTGGCATTGATGACACGTGCCACTGATAACAGATGGCACGTGACACTGACAGGTGGCACTTTTGACAGGTGGCACTGATGACAGATGGCACTGACGTGGCACTGATGACACGTGGCATTGATATGGCACTGACAGATGGCACTGACGTGGCACTGATGACAGATGGCACTGACGTGGCACTGATGACAGATGGCACTAACGTGGCACTGATTTGGCACTGATGACAGATGGCACTGACGTGGCACTGATGACAGATGGCACTGACGTGGCACTGATGTGGCACTGGGGACAGGTGGCACTGGCAGATGGCACGGATGGCACTGGGGAAAGGTGGTACTGGGGACAGGTGGCACTGGCAGATGGCACTCTGGGGACAGGTGGTACTGGGGACATGTGGTACTGGGGACAGGTGGTACTGATGACAGGTGGCAGCGGGACAGATCACTTTATTTTTCTTTTTTTTACTTACGGCGCCGGCGTCTGTCTGTGTGAGGAGGCAGAGCGGCGCTGACAGATGATCTCATATGTTTGCATATGCAAACATATGAGATCATCTCTCATTGGACAGCCAGATCTCGCTGTAAACGGCCGCTGTGATTGGCCGTTTACAGCGATCTGTGACCGGCTGTGTCCGACGGACACGGCCAGCACAGAACTTCCCCGATGCGCGCTCTCAGGAGCGCGCATTAGGGAAGTAAACAGGAGGACGTCCAGGGACGTCCTCCCGGCAGGGAGCGTCCGCGCTGCAGCCGTCTTTCGGCTATAGCGCGGGCGCGTAGTGGTTAAACATACATTGTTTTGTTTTTCATCCGCATATACATAAGGAACAAAAAAAAAGGAACAAATAAGTAAATAAATAAAAAATATGAGATAGTAAGAAGGAAGAAAAAAAAAGGGGGGGGGGTTATGCTCTCTCTCCCTCTTCCCCCACCGACTCTCCCTCCACAAGCGTACAGCCATATTCCCTGGAACATACAAAATTGGACCATGGTTCCCATTTCAACTTAAATTTCTCCTCGTTGTAAACCACAGCAAGATTGAAGGGGGTGTCTCCTGCTTCCATATTGCCGGAATACACGCCTTTGCTGCGTTCAACAAATGAGCGACCAATGAATCTCGGTATTTGCGTTTTGAAAAATCTGAAAGATGGAGGAGATATCTAGCTGGGTCAGATCCCAGATCCTGATCTGTTAACTGTTTTATGATATTTTGCACTTTGGACCAGCATTAGTTATCTTATTATTGCATAAGTGAGTTGGTTACAGGAGGCATTTAATACTACACATACATTGGGGGTTATTTACGAAAGGCAAATCCACTTTGCACTACAAGTGCACTAAAAAGTGCACTTAGAAGTGCACTTGGAAGTGCAGTCGCTGTAGATCTGAGGGGAAGATCTGAAATGAGGGGAAGCTCTACTGATTTTATCATCCAATCATGTAAAAGCTAAAATGCTGTTTTTCATTTTCCTTGCATGTCCCCCTTGGATCTACAGCGACTGAACTTCCAAGTACACTTGTAGTGCAAAGTGGATTTGCCTTTGTAAATAACCCCCATTATTTCATATATCAGGAGCATTCTGCATACCTGTTCGTACATCCCATTTTATTTTGGTAATTTTTACTCTACAAAATTATTCTGTTGCATTAAAGTAGAAGTATAGGCAAAACTTTTTTTTTCCATTTTGGATAGCACAAAGAAGGGTTTTAACCCCTGTCAGATTTTTCTCGCCATCTGTGTCCCATTGCGGAGATTTCCTTTCACTTCCTGTCCCATAGCTAAACAGGAAGTGAGGGGAAATCCCTGTAAATTAAGGGAATTTCTTGGGGACCCCCAGGTCACCAGAACCAGTGTACCTATTTGATGATTTCCCCTCTATTACTTTTCTGGGGACAACCCAAAATGTTTACTTTTTAATTACTTTCAATGATAATGGTAAACAGGACCAATAGAGGGGGTAAATATCCCTAACGGGGGGCACAGGACACAATATAAAACTGGACAGGTGTTCTAATCCCTCTCCACTCTATCCAAAGCTAAAAAAATGTTTTGCCTTTAGTTATACTTTAAAGCAAAGATTCTGTTATAATGTTTTCCACACAAAATGCATTTCAAAAGAAATCCAACTGTGCTGTGTTACAAAATGGAAAACCATCTTGATTAACATCAAATTATATGTATGGTTATGTTTTTTATGAAGACATACTGTGGTCATATAGCAGACTATAGAGCAGGTAACCCATACTCTATAGCAGCCTTTCTCAAACTTACTACCCCTGAGAAGCCCTTAAAAATAATTTTAAGGTCTCGGGGGAACCTATGTGAAAAAGAATCATGTACCTATGGGTGTATTTGACGCCCATAGCAGATATGTTTTTTTTACTACCCCCCTACAAATTTATTTTCAGTAATATAATTAAAATAAAATGAACACAAATATAAACAATTAAAATTGTGATGTCCCTTTACATCTTAGCTGAATGTCTTTAGTGCGGTCAGGAGATGTTAGTCTTTATCAGCTTTAACCACTTGCCTTACTGGGCACTTTTACCCCCTTCCCACCCAGGCCAATTTTCAGCTTTCTATTTTCACACAAATAGAGCTTTATTTTGATAGTATTTAATCACCACAGTTATTTTTATTTCTTTTTTTGCTCAATAACCTTGAAACTATTTTTTTTTCATAGCTTGCTATAAAATTTTGCACATTTTTCTTCTTCACTGATGTGCGCCGATGAGGCTGCACTGATGGGCACTGATAGGTTGCACTGATGGGCACTGATGAGGCGTCATTGGTGGGCACTGACGAGCCTGCAATGATAGGTGGCAATGATGGGCACTGAAAATAAAAAACAAAGTGATCTCGCGCGGTCTTGTATATACTCTCAAAAATATAGATATAAAAAATGTAGCGTTAGAATAAACCCACTTTGGAAAGGTGAGTAACTTAGGACATGTATAAAAATAAACACAATATGAAGTGAATATCATAAACAATATGACATATGTGATATGTGCCAGTGAAACCACAATAAAAATATATAGGTTAATAAATTAATATAATGTAAAGTCCGAATCAAGTGGCTGATGCCAGCGGATCCTTAAAGTTGACTCAGGAATGGGAGAAGATTGCATATGAATGATTTGAACAGCTTGCCAGTTGATATAGAAAGATGAGGTACTCTTACCGCAAAAGTTGGATGCAGCTGTCATATGACATGTGCATCAAATAGGCTTGTGCGCTAGACCTCTTGCGCCAAAGGGTACCAAATCGAGCAGGCGGGAACCAGGAGGCGGACACCACATCAGGTAGGAACCGAACAGCAGACACCACGACCGATGAACCTCACAAGGTCAAGTTGTAAAATCCCAAGGCAGTCAACTCAATGCGATCCCAAAATCCAGGGAGAAAAGAGAAAATGGAAGCGACTCCAATGGTGCAGGTCAAAAATTTAAAATTTATTAACATTCGCATGTGACAAATAAAATCTCGAGAATGTAAAAATAAAAGGGGTCAGCAATGTGAGAAGTGCGAGATAGCTGGCCCGACGCGTTTCGACACAAATCGGTCATCTACTGGGGCGAGATATGTCCCAGTAGATGACCGATTTGTGTCGAAGCGCGTTAAGCCAGTGTGTGTGGAGCCTTAAATGTTTAAAATATTCCTCATGTGAGATTACTTTTTTACCAGGCACGCCTCAGTACACACCCAAGCCTTTACAATAGTGGTCATTGTAAAAATTATGTCTTACATTGATGGTGGAAACTTGCCCTATTGCATTGTTGGTCAGTGGGAGGTCAGTTGAGCTCACCGCTCAAGGAACCCCTAGCAATCTCAGCGCGAACCATAGATTTGCATGGACTCACTGCTCTATAGCAAGAGTGCGAGTCTGCACCTGCCCAGCAACTAATGCCAGTGTACCCAGGAAACACATTACCGCTAGTGTCAGTGAGCTGTACATGCCCTCAACACATGTCTACAGTACATAAAGTCAACAAGAGCAGTTTATTCATTGACAAGTGACATTTCTTTATTTTCTTACATACTAGTGTCATCATCTTGGCAGCAGATGACAAATATAGTAGCCACATTTAGGAAAAGAGCCAGTAACACATTTCCTGAAATCTAAGTCTTTTTTGGCTGTAAAGTTTTAGGTACCAGGTATAAAGCTGACTATATACTTGAGGCTGATTGTTTGTGCATGATCTAACCATCCTTATAGAGTTTGGTATAAATACTTCAATCTTAGTACTTGCTGATTATACAAAGCTAAGCAGATCAGAAATGTCACAACTGGATATAGGAGCTTTACAAGAAGACCTTGAGAAAATGGAGGGGTGGACAACTAAATGGCAGATAAGGTTTAATATTGAAAAAATGTAAAGTACAGTAATGCACTGGGAGCTAAAAATATGCATGCAAGTTACTTGCTATGGGGAGAACCTCTGGAGGAATCCAGGATGGAAAAGGATCTGGGGTCCTAGTAGAACAGAGACTTAGCAATAGCATGCAATGCCAAGATGCAGCAAGTAAGGCTAGCAGACTATTAGCATGCATTAAAAAGCAAATTTGCTCTCAAAGGATAGGGCAAAGGAGTGTGTGTGTGTGTGTGTGTGGGGGGGGGGGGGGGTGATGTGATGAAGGGCAGAGGAAATGGCTGTTGAGAGGGTGACGTGAAGGGGGGCAGACGACATGGCTGTTGGGGGGGGAGGAAGGGGGCAGAGGACATGGCTTTGTGGGAGATGATATGAAGGGGAAGAAGAAATACCTGTAGGGGGGTGATGTGAAGACGGGAAAGAGGAAATTACTGTGAAGGGGGAGTGATGTAGGGGGCAGAGAAAATGACTGGGGGGGGGGGGGTAATGCAGAGGAAATGACTGTGGTGGGTAGGGATGTAAAGGGGAGCTGAGGGCATGACTGTACATGGGAATGATGTGAAGGGGGTTCAGAACAAGGGAGATGGAGGGTGATGTGAAAGGCAGCTGAGAACACTACTGTGAAGGGGTGTTGGAGACACTACTGTGAAGGGGAAACTGTGATGTGAAAAAAAGGTCACTTTTCTTCTGTTCGTAAATATCTGCATACAGGAAAAAATGGAGCCAGTTGAAGGTTGAACTGTCAAGTTTGGCCTTGGATTGGGCAGCGGGGTGGGTCTGAGTGCAGTGACATCATGGTACACATCAGGCGTGGCTTTGTGCATACTCCCCACTGTCTGATCCAAAGCCAAGCTTAGCAGTTCACCCTTCAGCTGGCTTTTCAGTGGATTTTCTTAAAGTGTATTCCTGCCAGCCACCTGCCATGGCTGAGCCAAGGTAAATGACTGAAGATGTGTGTAAGGGGGCACTCTGAGGGCACTGACTAATGTAAAGGGGCACTCTGGGGGCACACTGACTATTGTAAGGGGGTACTCTGGGGGCACTGAGTGATAAAATTGGGCACTCTGGGGGCACTGACTAATGTATGGGGGCACTCTGGGGGCTCTGATGTACGTTGGGACTCTGGGGACACTGATGTAAGGGGGGACTTTGCAGCCCCAGATGTATAGGGGGAATGCTGGGGACTTTGATGGAAGGGAGGACTCTCTGTAGTTATATTTCCTGTGCGGTTTGTTTGACTTATTTTGTAATGATGGGGTGATATGTTGTAGTGGCAGATTGTAGTGGCACGGGTGATTGATTCCTCTACACCCATGTTTTTCTACAGTTGGCTGTCCCTAATCGCCAATGGGACAATATAACCTTCTGTTCCAGGTCACAGTATCCAGTACATGCTTTTTCATCACATCACAAATGTGGGAGGGCTAAGTTAATAAAAACATCTTCCAGCTGCATCAGTGAGCTTTCTTTGAATGCTCCATGTGCTTTTGTCTGGCAGAACTAATTACTAATAACCACCTGAGGAGCGCTAGGCTAGGAGAGACCAAGGGATTGTGGGATAATTTGTTTCTTCACATAAAGTGTCAGTTCTCAGACTGCAGACAGAGGTCATGCATTAAGCTGTGCAGTGCCTTGCCGCTTGCTTCATGTTTCTACAAAAACAGTAATTGCTGACACCAAAATGTGGCAATATACTATACTATAGACCAGGGATCTTCAAACTACGGCCCTCCAGCTGTTGTAAACTTACACGTCCAATGAGGTATTGTAAAACTCTGACATTCACAGACATGACTAGGCATGATGGAAAGTGTAGGTCCAGAACAACTGGAGGGCCATAGTCTGGAGACCCCAGCTATAGACTATGTGTATAGGGCAACAGATGACACCATGAATCTACATGATCAATGTACATCTTATGCAGGTGAAAAAAACAAGGTGGAAGTAGGAAAGTTTATAATGTCTTTAAAAGAGAAGATCAAGAATACTTACCTAGATGGCTGCAGCACTGATCTCAGCTGCAGCTGTCCCTTGCTGGCTTTACCCTGAGAATTGAGCAATCAAATATCGCTGATCGTTCAGTTGTCCCCCTTCAGTCTGAGCACAGAGCAGTGACTGTCAGTCACCAGCTTTCTGCTCTGCCCCTCCAGCACTCTCTGGAGCGCCAGACTATGGAGGTGGCAGGAGGGGCTGGCTCAGCATCAAGCATCTGAGCCTTGATCTGATACTGCAGCTATTCTCCACTGGCTCTACACAGAGAACTAATTGATCAAAATGCTGATCGCTCAATTCTCAGGTCCTCAGGAGTAAGCGGAGCTATGGAATGGCAGGAGCGGCTGCCTCAGGCTCTCAGAGACATGCTAAGATGCTGAGCCAGCTGCCGTTCAGGCATCTGGGTGGATCCCGACATTATTGTCAAGATTCCTGCTGATCCTGGACAGGCTCTGTGCAGTCATCTGGGTCACAGGAGTGCATAACTAAGTGCATTCCTGTGACACACAGAAGAAGCATGCTCAAAAGAGCTTTAGCCATACTCCTTTAACCGCTTCAGATCTGCGCTATAGCTGAATGATGGCCGGGAGTCCGTCAATAGACGTCCTCCCCTTTGCACACTGGCCATGCCCCCCTGAAGGGTGCTCGCGGCGTGCGCTGTGATCACCTAAGTCAATGAGATCCCTACCCCTTACCACGCGATCAGCTGTCAGCCAATGACAGCTGATCACGTGATGTAAACAGAAGATCGGTAATCTTTTTTTGTTTCTCATGCTCACAGCGGGAGGAGAAAAAAAAGCAGATGTTGAAGAGACAGCGGTCCCGAAGAGGAAAAGGCGAAGCCGCCTTATATGTGCCCATCAGTACCGCCAGCCAGTGCCAGGAATCAGTGCCCACAGTGCCCACCAATCAGTGCCCACATTGCCCACCAATCAGTGCCCACCAGTACATAAGTGCCAGCAATCAGTGCCACCTATCAATGCCCACAAGTACACAATGTACAATGCCCACCAGTGGTGCCAATCAGTGCCTCATCAGTGCCACCTAGCAGTGCTGCCTAACAGTGTCACCTACCAGTGCCGATCAGTGCCCATCACTGCCACCCATCAGTGCCCATCACTGCCAGCTATCAGTGCCAGCTATCAGTGCCACCTATTAGTGCCCTTCAGTGCCACTTATCAATGCCCTTCAGTGCCGCCCATCAGTGCCACCGCTCAGTGCCCACCAATGCCACCTATCAGTGCCCACAAGTGCCACCTCATCAGTGCCCACCAGTGCCGCCTATTAGTGCCCATCAGTGTCGCCTTATCAGTGCCCATCAATGCAGCCTATCAGTGCCCATCAGTGCAGCCTATCAGTGCCCATCAGTGTAGCCTCATCAGCGTACATCAATGAAGGAGAATTTTTTATTTTTTTTAATTTGTTTAACAAAAAAAAAACCCAGAGGTGATCAAAAACCTCCAAAAGAAAGCACTATTTGTGGGAAAAAAATGATACAGTGTTGTATGACCGCGCAATTGTCATTCAAAGAGTGACAGCGCTAAAAGCTGAAAATTGGTCTGGGCAGGAGGGGGGTTTAGGTGCCCATTAAGCAAGTGGTTAATAAATTGAATTCCATACACCAATTTTCACTTACACAAAATATTTTAAAAATATGACTTTGCAGACAGTGATTAAGCAAAGTATGTATACTTTATTTATACATTTATTTATATATTTATTTATATAGTTTATGTATACTTTATTGAGTTTAAACCCAACTAAGGATTTTCCCAAATGATGCTTGATGCTGGCTCACCATTAGTGGCCCCTTTTGGCAATCCCATTTGGCATGGTCTAAGCTACAGCAGTTATATGTAGTTCCAGGGATCACCTATTTGGTATAGCTGCCTGGAAGCCTCGGGGCAATGTATTTCCTATCATTTACACACCACTTAGGTTTTTTAAAGTATTACTTAACTGAAGTTATGTCACATTTTCTGGCTAAAAGCCATGGTTTGCTGCGGTAATTAGGAAAGACTAACATGACTCATATTGTTTTGAGACATGGATGGGCTATATAAAGAGGAGTGTGCAGTCTGGCATCAGCACAGCACCTGAGATTGAGGAAACATCCCATCCAGCAGAATGACAAGTCTTCTGCTCCTCCTCCTGTCTTGTGCAGCCCTGGCTGCTGCCTTCCCAGCTGCTCTGCAAGATGACCAAGAAATCAGAAATGCACAAATGGCAGAGGTAATATTTCCTAGCTAATCTAGTACACACGCTAGGGATGTAGTAACTGAAATAACTCTTGTCTACTGCTTTTTTCCCCTTGCATCTGCTTTTCTAGTTTTGGATAGAATAGGGGTAATGCCCCGTACACACGGTCGGTAATTCCGACGGAAAATGTACGATCGGACCATGTTGTCGGAAAATCCGGCCGTGTGTGGGCTCCATCTGACTTTTTCCGTCGGAATGTCCGACGGAAAAAATTTGAGATCCTGCTCTCAAATTTTCCGACAACAAAGTCCGATCTGACTTTTTCCGATCGTGTGTAGAGAATTCCGACGGACAAAGTGCCACGCATGCTCAGATCAAATTATGAGACCAAAGCTATTGGCTACTAGCGTCTACGTAGTTCCGTCGTACGCAGCGAACGTCACCACGTTCAGAATGATCAGATTTTCTGACAACTTTGTCCGACCGTGTGTATGCAACGCCAGTGTCGGACAAAATCCGTCGGAAACAATCCGACGGATTTTGTGGTCGGAATTTCTGACCGTGTGTACGGGGCATTAGAACCTTTTTCAAGTTTTTATTGTTATCTTTACCTCTGTTGGATAGATCCACCATTACATTGACCATTGTCAGTGGGATATTACAGCTGTCACTAGAATGGGAAATGAAGGTAAATCTTTCTGTTTTGGTGACAGCTGCCTTAGAGATTTCTTTGCTCCACATCTAAATGAGTAAATGATCGGAAATCTCCCCAAGGGGAAAAAAAACAGACTAAGGCTGGGCCTAGATAGGTTTTATTTTTTCCTGATTAGTCAGAAGGCTGATGGAAAAAAAACGGATTCCCCCATCCAAACAAGCAAGTTGGATGGAGGAATCTTACGCACTATGCCTTTGTATTCTGACAGCAGGGACTCCTTTACTGTCAGAATACACTGATCAACCCTGCGGCCGGTCGGTTGCTTTTTTTCCAACAACATTTTTCCAATATTCCTGTCGACCATTGAGTGGGAACAGCCAGCTGTTCTATCCATCTAGGGCAAGCATAAGGAAAATTATTTTAAATATATTATTTTTAATATTTTATTTATAAACACAAATTAAAGAAAATCAGGGGTTTTGAAGACAGTCATATGTTAACATCATGTTTTTTAAAAACAATAAAAAAAAAAAAAAAAAGGGTGGGGGATAGGAAATGGAAAAAATACAATAGGACATCACAGAAGAAGAAATGGATTCACTGTTTCCATTGAGCCAGTGATTGTCAGTAGCATTTTATTACTCAATATTAAAGCAAATCAAGATGTGTGTACAATTTGCATGATAAAAGCATTTCAGAAGTTATATCATTTTTTCTGGTCTGACCCTTTCTAATTAGATGTGTAAGTACCTTTAAAATGCAAACCCAAATTTAAAACTTAACTCAAGGCTGATATAAAACACACAAATGAATATAGCTCTGTATTAATGAATACATTATTAAATATATTAAATTCAAGCAGTAAAAGTATCTAAATATGACCTGTTATTGGCCTTTTGCCGTCCTTGTACAGCAGAGCTTAGATTAAAAGAGGGAGAAGCAGCGCAAAGAGCAAATGAGTTCATGTGCTGACAAGGAGCATGCTGATTGGAGTAGTAAGCAGAATGGGAGACGGATGAACTCACCTGTGTGCTGCTTCTCCATCACTGGTTGTCCTGGCCTCGCCCCCCGTACTCCCGGAGTCTATGGGTAGCTATCCAGGCAGATAACCTGCGCACACAATAATTGACTGCTGTTTCTTGTCTGTGTCTTTTATTGGCACGTTGCAGATTTTAATATACACGTGAATGACACATGTGATATGCGGTAAAACTGAAAACAACAAGAATAATATAACATTACCATACAATAGTAAACATCATGATAGCTTGTGGAGGAGGAAATTAAATGTTGCTTACCTCTGACGCCATGGATGGGGAGAGATAGCATCTAGGCTGCTGCCATGATATTGAACATGTTTACCCCGTGGCTGTTTCACTTCCTGACTAAAGAGGATATGACGATTTTTACATCACTTCCTAAGTAGCTGGATAATATCCCTTATAAACTATAGTCATGTTTGGCCAGTAGGTGGTGCAAGCGTAACAGCTAACCTAGAACAAACATAATTTATAGCTTAATAATGCAACAACACAATATACAAATTAAATGACAAGGTAATTCTCTTTTCTGAACCTCAGAAGAGAGAAAGGTATCCTGGAGACATAACACTCCCCGTCTGGCGTTAACCAACCCACTAAGAGCGTCATTGAACACAAGTAAAATCAAGTCCGATATGGGTCTGAGAAATGACTTTACTTCACCCTGTTTGGAAATCTTAACTTCGACCTTCCTGACATGCCCATCTTAGCTTGGGAATGTCTGTGTGATAAGTCCCAACGGCCAGTCATTCCTGTGTGCTTGGCAGTCTTTAAGGAGCACCACATCTCCTGACTTCAGGTCTGGTTTGTTAACTTGCCACTTATTTCTGAGTTGTAGGTTTTGGATGTAATATCTCCTCCATCTGTCCCAGAAAGTGTTGGCTAGGCATTGCACCTGTCTCCATTGACGTCTGAAAAGGTCTTTATCAGTAAACTCTCCATTTGGAGCACTGACCGTGTTGTTTTTTTGAGTGAGTAGAGTTGCAGGTGTCAGCAACATAGGGTCCTCTGGATCATTAGTAACTGGGATCAGAGGTCTAGCATTTATGATGGCTGAGACCTCAGCCATGAAAGTGGACAGACATTCATGCGTGAGTCTGACATTTCCCATTTGAAGGAAAATAGAATCCAAGATCTTGCGGGCTACGCCTATCATTCTTTCCCACACACCACCCATATGGGAAGAATGAGGAGGGTTAAATGTCCAGGTACATCCCTGTTGATTGAGATACCTTTCCACGCTGTTGTTGTCTAGATTCGAAAGGATCTGAAGTTCCTTGGCCGCTCCAACAAAGTTGGTGCCCCTATCAGAGCGGATGTGCTTAACAGGACCTCTAATGGCAATGAAGTGCCTGAGAGCGTTGATAAAGCTGGAAGTGTCCATTGATTCAATCAACTCTATGTGAACAGCTCGAACAGTAATACAAGTGAAAATAACTGCCCAGCGTTTGCTGCTGGCGTGACCACCCCTGGTTTAGCGAGTGGTAATGGACCAAGGACCGAATACATCAAAGCCCACACTTGTAAATGGAGGATCTGAGTTAAGTCTGTCAGGTGGAAGGTCAGCCATCTTTTGTTAGAGTCCACAGAGTTTGTGGCAGGTAACGCAATTAAAGATACACTTGCTCACACATCTTTTTGCTCCTATTATCCACAGTCCAGCAACCCTCAAAGCTCCTTCAGTGAATAGTCGGCCTTGTCGTTTAACTTGACTGTGATAGTGTTGTACAAGCAGGGCAGTGACATGGTGCTGAGCTGGGAGAATGAGAGGATGCTTCTCGTCGTACTCCAAGGTAGCTTCTTTAAGGCGTCCTCCTATTCTCAACAGGTTACTGCTGTTGAGGAATGGATCGAGTTTGCTTAAACCGCTGTCTTTAGGGATTGTCTTTTTGTTGTTAATACAGTCAATCTCTCTAGCAAAGGTCTCTTGTTGCACAGTGTAAATGTTTAGATGTTTTGATTGCTCTAGGTCAGTCACTGAGTAGGTATTTTTACAGCGGTGCCAGCCTTTGCAGTTAGTCCTTTTCCCAAAGGAATGAGCTATGTGGGATAAGGAAGTAATGGCTCTAATGAGTGATTTCCATGTGGAAAATCTGGAGAACCGATGAGATTTGAGTCAGTTTTGTGATGTCACCGTGACTAATGCAGACACTTGTGGACGAACTTCTGCATCCTTGACTGCATCGACCAAGCTAAAGGTTTCCGATTCAGAAGTGTGTTCTGAATTGTACAGGAATGCAGGGCCAGTAAACCATGTTGTGTCCTTAAGACAGTTGGCTGGGACAGCTCTGGTCGCTAGATCTGCAGGGTTGTGTTTAGTTGGAACGAAGTGCCACTGTTTTGGGTGTACGGATCTCCTAATCCTCAACACTCTATTACTGACATAGACGTAGAAGCGTCTGGTTTCGTTGTAGATGTATCCCAGGACTACTTTACTGTCAGTGTAGAACTCAGTGTCTGGTTTTCTCTGGAAATTACATTTAAGGGAGGCAAAGCGTTTAAGGACTTGTTCCTTGTTGTTAGGTAGACGCTGTCTATGGGGTCTAAATGGGAGAGGTGCGACCCAATTATTTGACTCTTCCTTGGCTGTCTCCCTTTCCATTATTTGCAAGAAAAGTCTATCTTCAAAGGACATTGCTACCTGCTGGTCTTCCTTTGTTCTATGAAAGACTGTACACCCTAGGTGGTCTGGGTCACTGTCACAAGCGTGGTCATCTGTGTCTGGGTCTACAGAGGAACAAGGTATGTGAGTACTACCTGGAAGTTCTTTTGTGATGAAGCTGTTGTGACATGATTGCAAGGAGGAAGGACATCCTTTGTCAAGTACATTAGTGAACATGCTACTGACCGTGGTGGGTCTGTGCACAGTCTTTAGACAGACGTCCCCTACGATGACCGACCCAGGTCAAGTCTTTGGGCAAAGGGAGCATTGCGGGGACCATTTATCTGTTCCCTTACTTTATGAACCTGCAAAATGTCTCTTCCCAGGAGCAGCATTAACTGAGCTTGCTCGTCATATTCTCGTAGGAGATGGGCGCAATGCGTTTTAGATGAGGTTGGTGAATTGCTGAATCTGGTGTAGGGATTTCTGACCGGTTGTCAGGAATCTGGTTGCACTCGAGTATGGTGGGTAAAGGTAGGCAAGTCCGACCGTCTATGGACTCTATACAGAAGGTGGTGGCTCTTCTCCCCGCCGTCTCAACAGTACCCGCACAGGTCTTTAGGGAGTAAGGGGAGCTTGGACCCCTGACACCGAAGGTGTCAAAGAATGTGGATCTAGCCATAGAGTGGTTGCTTTGGTCATCTAAGAGTGCATACATCTTGACAGCTTTGTTTCTGTGACCCATTGGATAAGCTCTAATAAGACAGATCTTTGAACAAGACCTACCGCCTGCAGGATCTTTGCATACCTCAGTACACTGTGAGGTAACCACTGAGATGTTTGAACCAGTGTTCTCTTGCTCCTCGCCATGCTCGTTGGTATCTCTAGCTCGCTGGGCGGTCCAAGGAGCAGGGCCTGGATGTAGTGCTGAGTTGTGGTCTGTGTTGTTACACTCTGTGCATGATACACTAACCTTGCAGTCCTTGGCAAAGTGTGATGTGGATGAACAACACCTGAAGCATATGCGGTTCTCTCTTAGGAAGGCTTTGCAATCTTCTAGAGACTTTTCCCTAAAGGTCCTGCATTTTGGTAGAGGGTGCGGCTTCCTGTGTAGAGGGCACTGCTTGCTAGGATCTCCGACTTTGTCTTCTGGGTGAGCAATGTTGGAAGACCTATAGGAAAAATCTGTAGGAGAAACATGAGACTTGTTCACTGTCACTGGCATCCTGTGCTGTTTGAAGCTAGGGGGCGTGACTGATGACAGCATAAAGTCAAAGCTGGGATCATTCAGGAACTTAGCTTGCTCTAAAAAAAGTCTACAAAAACGTTGAATGGTGGAAATGTTACTTGGAACCTTTTCTTATGTTTAGAACCATATGTGACCCACCTTTGTTGTAGGTCGTAGGGAAGCTTCAGAATTAAAGGTTTAATCCCTCTGGCCGCATCCAGGGAGGCGAGACCTGGCAGGTCTCCCTCCTCTTTAGCAAGAAGTAGTTCCTCTAGCAAGTCGGCTAATTCTCGTAGTTTGTGATAACCCTTGCTAGGTATTCTGGGAAAGTCCTCAATCCTTTTAAAAAGTGCATGCTCTATAGTCTCTGTCGAGCCATAGCACTCTTCTAATCAGCTCCAAATCTTTTTAAGACCAGTCACTGGTTGTTTTATGTTAATGTTCCTGATTCTACTGGCATGTTCGGCAGAATCCTTCCCAAGCCATTGGACTAGGAGGTCTATTTCACCGGCGTGAGACAGGTCTAGACCTTTTATGGTATTTTGAAAGGACGACCACCAGAATTGTAATTTTCTGTCCGATCGTTAAACTTTACAAGTCCTTTTGTGATTAAATCACGTCTGGCAAAGAACTGGGCAAAGTCTGTTATAACTTGGTTGGTGTTAGAACATGTTGGCGATTCACTACTGAAGTGGGAGTGTGGTGTGCGACCATACCTGTCAGAAGTTTCTGCTTTAGGCTCTCTTGTCTCATATCGTTGTGTAATAGAAGGGTTATTCGCATGCTGGTTCGGAGGTTGAGGGTCGTGGCGTGCAGACGTAGGCTTGATCTGTAATGTGCTGGCAGGAGTTCTGCTGCTTGCAGCTCTGAGGAATTTGGTTGCTCTCATGCTCTGTTACCTGCAGTGTTTGGTTTGTTTCTCCTAGGACATCGTCTATTCCATGTAGAGAAGAGGTATCGTAGGTTGATTTAAAGTGTTGGTGCCAATACTCTGAAGTGCGTTGCGAGGGATTCGGCTCTCCTTGTTTGGAATCAAGCACATTGATGCGTTCACCACTGAGGCTCACGGCTGCTTCCAGGGCTTCTGTTTCAGCTATGGCAATTGCAGCTTCCTTTTCTGTAGTAAGCTTCTCCAGTGCGACATCTAGACGTGTTTGTTCAAACTTTATAGAGGCTTCTATTGCGGCCTTATCTTGCGCTTGCTTGGCTTCTATTGCGGCCCTATCTTGCGCTTGCTTGGCTTCTAGCGAGGCCTTTTCTAACTTCAACTGCATTTCTTGTTCGGCAAAGGTAGCTCGCATCTTTGCCGCTTCGGCTTTCCCACGGGCAATGGCGGCTGCAACACTAGCTGTCACCGACGTGCTGGAACCGTAAACTCGTGATCTGGTTTTGAGTGAGGATGTGTTACTGTGTGACATGGCTGCTTGACTGAGTAGCGGCCTGTGGGAGCAGTAAGCGTATAGGGCTGCAGTCTCTGTATGCTGCTTGGCTGTATGAAAGTGGCTGTATAGTCGATTGCAGACTGTAGCTCTTCCGTGTGGGCCAAAATCTCTTCCCCTTCTGCACTATCCTTAGTGTTCCTGGATGGAGTTTTACTGTCCTGGCCTCGCCCCCCGTACTCCCGGAGTCTATGGGTAGCTATCCAGGCAGATAACCTTTTTCTGCGCACACAATAATTGACTGCTGTTTCTTGTCTGAGTCTTTTATTGGCACCTTGCAGATTATAATATACACGTGAATGACACATGTGATATGCGGTAAAACTGAAAACAACAAGAATAATATAACATTACCATACAATAGTAAATATCATATAAAATAATAACTAAAATGACTAACTCCTTTCCCTGATAGCTTGTGGAGGAGGAAATTAAATGTTGCTTACCTCCGATGTCATGGATGGGGAGATATGAACATGTTTACCCCTGTGGCTGTTTCACTTCCTGACTAAAGAGGATATGATGATTTTTACATCACTTCCTAAGTAGCTGGATAATATCTCTTATAAACTATATTAATGTTTGGCCAGTAGGTGGCGCAAGCATAACAGCTAACCTAGAACAAACATAATTTATAGCTTAATAATGCAACAACACAATATACAAATTAAATGACAAGGTAATTCTCTTTTCTGAACCTCAGAAGAGAGAAAGGTATCCTGGAGACATAACACTGGTCCATAGGCTGATTTGTAAGTGTAACCACAACAGAGAATAAAATGAAGTTTTCTGCCCTATAAATCTGAGAACTGAACAGAAATACAAATCTTTTGTTAAACAGCTCCATTATTTGACTTCCATCTGTGTATTAAAAGTTCATTCACAAAGTACTGAGGCAACAGTAAAATGTTGTATATATGTGAATATATGTGTATATACAGGCATACCCCACTTTTAAGTACACAATGGGGATTATTTACTAAAGCTGGAAAGTGCGAAATCAGGCTCACTCCTGCATAGAAACCAATCAGCTTCCATGTTTTATTACCAAAGCTTAATTGAACAAGCTGGGGTTAGAATGTCATTGGTTTCTATGCAGAAGTGAGCCTGATTGTGCACTTTCCAGCTTTAGTAAATAAACCCCATTGTGTACTTAAAAGTGCAATGCTGGCTGATGATTGGCCAAGCATGCACTGTGACCCCGCATGCTTGGCCAATCACAGCGCCGTCAGCGAGGAGAGCCATAATTGGCTACAGGCAGGATGCCTGTAGCCAATTATAGCTCAGGGGCTTTAGTACACGCCCCACGGTATAAGAGGCCGCGGCGGCGGCGGCCTCGCATATTGTGTTTCAGTGTCAGCGTGTCAGTGTGCTGCTGACAATATGTGCTTTATTTCTGGGGATTTGTGTGTGCGTGCTGTTAGTACAGCATTGCAGTATCACATCTGGGGGGTGTCTATAGGTTGCCTGTGAAGGGGGGCAGGTTTCCTGTGCTTAGAACTGTCCCTGCAAAAAGTGTAATTTTTGCAGGAAAAAAGCTATTTAAAAGCACTCGCGGCTAATGAATTGATGGCTCCCGTAACACAGAGAACTGTCATTCATTGATAAAAAACAAAAAAAAAGCGTGGGGGTCCCCCCAAATTCAATAACCAGGCCCTTCAGGTCTGGAATGGATATTAAGGGGGACCCCAGCAAAAAAAAAAAAAAAAAAAAAATGGCGTAGGGTCCCCCTCAAAATCCATACCAGACCCTTGAGGTCTGGGATGGATTTTAAGGGGAACCCCAGCCAAAAAAAATGGCGTGGGGTCCCCCTCAAAATCCATACCAGACCCTTATCTGAGCACGCAACCTGGCAGGCCGCAGGAAAAGAGGGGGGGACGAGAGCAGCCCCCCCTCCCGCCTGAACCGTACCAGGCCACATGCCCTCAACATTGGGAGGATGCTTTGGGGGTCTGAGACCCCCAAAGCACCTTGTCCCCATGTTGATGAGGACAAGGGCCTCATCCCCACAACCCTGGCCGGTGGTTGTACAAAAGTGGGGGTACAAAAGGGGTACAAAAGTGCCCCTACCATTTCACCAAAAAAGTGTCAAAAATTGTAAAAATGACAGGAGACGGTCTTTGACAATTTCTTTATTAAAATCTTCTTTCTTCTTTCATCATCCTTCGGTTTCTTCATCTTCTCCTTCCGTCATCTTCTTCCATTTTCTTCTTCCTCCGATCCGCTTCTTCTTGCGCTGGTCTTCTCGTCCTTCTCGTCCGGCATCTTCTTCCATGGTGTCGGTGTCTCTTCTTGGGCCACTCCTCGCAATGGGAGGCTCCCGCTGTGTGAGGCTTCGCTGCCTCTGACAGGTCTTTTATAATGGAGGGCACCTGGTGACCCCGCCCCCTCTGACGCATGGGGACGTCATGGGGAATTCCCTATGGCTTTCCTCATGATGTCAGAGGGGGGCGGGGTCACCAGGTGCCCTCCGTTATAAAAGACCTGTCAGACGGAGCGAAGCCTCACAGAGCGGGAGCCTCCCATTGCGAGGAGCGGCCCGACAGAAGAACAGATGCCGACGCCATGGAAGAAGATGCCGGACGAGAAGGACGAGAAGACCAGCGCAAGAAGAAGCGGATCGGAGGAAGAAGAAAATGGAAGAAGATGGAAGAAGATGACGGAAGGAGAAGATGAAGAAACGGAAGGATGAAGAAAGAAGAAATAAGATTTTAATAAAGGAATTGTCAAAGACCGTCTCCGGTCATTTTTACAATTTTTGACACTTTTTTGGTGAAATGGTAGGGGTACTTTTGTACCCCCTTACCATTTCACACGGGGGGGGGGCAGGATCTTGGGGTCTCCTTGTTAAAGGGGGCTTCCAGATTCCGATAAGCCCCCCGCCCGCAGACCCCCACAACCACCGGGCACGGTTGTGGGGACGAGGCCCTTGTCCTCATCAACATGGGGACAAGGTGCTTTGGGGGTCTCAGACCCCCAAAGCATCCTCCCAATGTTGAGGGCATGTGGCCTGGTACGGTTCAGGCGGGAGGGGGGGCCGCTCTCATCCCCCCCTCTTTTCCTGCGGCCTGCCAGGTTGCGTGCTCGGATAAGGGTCTGGTATGGATTTTGAGGTGGACCCCACGCCATTTTTTTTGACTGGGGTTCCCCTTAAAATCCATCCCAGACCTCAAGGGTCTGGGATGGATTTTGAGGGGGACCCTACGCCATTTTTTTTTTTTTGCTGGGGTTCCCCTTAATATCCATCCCAGACCTGAAGGGCCTGGTTATTGAATTTGGGGGGACCCCCACGCTTTTTTTTTTTTTTTTATTTTTATCAATGACTTTTTTTTTATGAATGACTTTCAATGAATGACTGTTCTCTGTGTTACGGGAGCCGACAATACACATTAGCCACAAGTGATTTTAAATAGCTTTCTTTCCTGCAAAAATTACACTTTTTGCAGGGACAGTTCTAAGCACAGGAAACATGCGCCCCTTTAGATGCATACTATAGACACCCCCCAGGTACGAAATTTAAAAGGAATATTACACTTTTATTGTTTAAATTTAAGCATTATTAAAATCACTGCACCTGAAAAAACGGCCGTTTTTTTAAAAAAAATTTGCATTGATACAAACACTTTTTATGACAATAACATGCATATTAGCCTTTAAAATTAGCACTTTTGATTTCGAACGTTCGCATCCATTATAACTAATAGGGTTCTAAAGCTCGCACGGACTTTAGGTCCGTTTGCGGGTTCTGGTGCGAGCCGAACGGGGGGGTGTTCGGCTCATCCCTATTTGTGAATATGTATATATGTATATATATATTTATATATATATATATTATATATATATACATTTATGTATATATATATATATATATATATATATATATATATATATATATATATATATATATACATACATATATATATATATATATATATATATATACACATATATATATATATACATATATATATATATATATATATATATATATATGTGTGCATCTTTTTTTTCGGCACATTTATCAAATCAGAGATTAACGGGCAATAATGCGCAGCAGGCAAAACAAGAAATCGGTTTCTGCAGGATGGTGAAATCTGATTGGTTACTGCTTTTCACATCATTATCATTATCCTTGTTGTCTGCATTGTTTTTTTTTTTTTATGAATATAGATTATTATTATTAATAATAATCAATGCTTTATTTCGATATTTAAATGTCTTCTACTTATAATCGTTGATTGATTTCAATGCAATAGCTCTGTTTAATTTATGTTTTCAGAAATATCTAACAAGGTTTTATGACCTGAAACCTACTGGGGGCAAAGTAGGGAGGAAAAATATCAAAAAACTCTTCACTGAAAAGCTTGAAGAAATGCAGAAGTTTTTCGGTCTGAATGTAACTGGAAAACTGGATCATAAGACTGTAGAAATGATGGAGAAGCCTCGCTGTGGCGTCCATGATATCGGCCAGTACAGTACGGTCTTAAAAGGCCCTTCCTGGAAAAAGACAGACCTGACCTACAAGTAAATATCTTACTTTATCATTGATTTATATACCACAATTGATAGGTAGCTGATAGTTGCAGCATACAAGTATCAGACAAAAAAAACACAGTAATTGTACAGTAATTTGTGCCAACAAAACAAAAGGTTTATCTTTACAAAACTTACTTTGATAAACTGAAAGCTTGGTGTAATAGTCTACCATTGATGCCACCTTTAAACATAGCAGAGAAACAAAGTGCTGTGCAAACATGCTACATCATTACAATAAATTTCATTCATGTGTCTTTGAAGAGGAGAAAGGGGTCATTCTAGGTGCCAGACAGCAATGTGTGATAAGTATAGTGATTGGCTTAGAACAGAGGTCTGCCCACTATCTGTACCTCTTAAGATTTTTTTTCATCTAGACATAGCTAATAGGAGGTTCATTTGTGGTCTAACACACAGAGAGCATGACTACTTCTAGCGGGGAGATCACTGTTAGTTTAGCATTTAATAAATGACTCTCTAACCCTTATTTACAAAGTTGTGGAGTGAACCTACCATGGTTAGTGAGATGATGTGTTCGCCCCAAACATCCAATTCTATGATGAGGTCTTTACCTTTTTTAAATTGCTCTGCACATATTTAGATGTGAAGAAATTCATGTAGAACGGCAATTTAATGCATTTATTTTTTGAGTGCCACATCCAGTATTAAAGCTAAGAAACAAGAAAACCCCCTGGTGGTGGATTTTTTAGGCACGTAAAGAGTAGAATTGTATTTAGGTAAAAAATTGTTTTATTAAGTACAAACTATAAAAAAATATAGCTCATATAACATGTAGCATAACAATTGTATAGCATTTACATCAGTATACATACAACAGTACAAAACAGTCCTGCACCCGACGCGTTTTGGAGACACGTATCTCCTTCCTCAGGGCTGAGTATTTAACAAGAGAAATTTCTATTCTAGAAAAAATATATTTAGATGTGAACACAAATTCATGTCTTTTTAGATTTCTTAATTAGACCCATCTTCAGTTTACTTTAACCTCACACTAGTAAATAAAGCCCACATATTGTCTTTGAATCCTTATCCTTAAAAACACAAGTTTTCTGGATTTAATTTACATGGAAAAATTCCTGGCCAGAATCAAAGTAAAGTAGAATGAGGGCCCCAGGCAAGGGAGCAGCATTCCTGTACTCCAACCATCTCTTGCCTTGTGAATGATTTGACCCTTGTTAAGAGTTTTTACCAGTATCGTGAATGCAACTGTTTGTATTGTTGTCCAAAAAATCTCTTACTCTTCCCAATGTACGTTTACTACTCTGTACATCTCTGTGTGGCTGAAATGTCAGCATTTCAAAATCCAGACAGCTAAGGGGCTAAAGAATAAGTAGAAGAATCTTCAAATTAGTGTCATAGAGAGTACAGCCAAGACAAAAACATCTCAACTTGAATCAAAGTAATTTTTGAAAAATGTTTTAAATATATTAAAAATGCACAGTAATTGGCATGAGAATATCATACAGCAAAGAACAAGTTAACTTTCAATCTTCTTTATTTTGAAGGATTTTGAATTTCACACCAGACATGCCTCGGGCAGATGTGGAGATTTCCCTGGCAAGAGCTTTCAAAGTATGGAGTGATGTCACCCCACTGACCTTTACCAGAGTCTATGATGGAGAATGGGATATTGAGATCAAGTTTGTAGTTGGAGGTAACAGCATTACCCTTTCTTTTTAGAGTTAATGTATTTGACTATTTTAAATTTCAATGTTTAATGTCCATTTCTGTCCTCTGGCTTTTGTAGATCACAGGGATAACTCTCCATTCGATGGACCTAGAGGGGTGTTAGCTCATGCTTTTCAGCCCGGTAGTGGCATTGGGGGGGATGCTCACTTTGATGATGATGAACATTTCACAAAAAACAACCAAGGTAAGTCATAAAAAATTTTGAGGGCTAAACCAATGATAATATATACACGATATTACCAAAAGTATTGGGACACCTGCCTTTACAAACACATGAACTTTAATGGCATCCCAGTCTTAGTTCATAGGGTTCAATGTTGAGTTGGCCCACCCTTTGCAGCTATAACAGCTTCAACTCTTCTGGGAAGGCTGTCCACAAGATTTAGGACTGTGTCTATGGGAATGTTTGACCATTCTTCCAGAAGCGTATTTGTGAGGTCAGGCACTGATATGGACGAGAAGGCCTGGCTCGCCGTCTGCGCTCTAATTCATCCAAAAGGTGTTCTATCGGGTTGAGGTTAGGACTCTGTGCAGGCCAGTCAAGTTTCTTCATCCCAACCTCCCTCATCCGTGTCTTTATGGACCTTGCTTTGGGCACTGGTCCAAATCCTTTGGTGGAGGGGGGATTATTGTGTTGGGTTGTTTTTCAGGGGTTGGGCTTGGTCCCTTAGTTCCAGTGAAGACAAATCTTACAAACCCAAGTTTCGTCCAAAATGTCCTGGTATGCTGACGCCTGAAGATTTCCCTTCAATGGAACTAAGGGACCAAGCCCAACCCATGAAAAACAACCCCACACCATAACCCCCCCTCCACTAAAGGATTTGGCCCAGTGCACAAAGCAAGGTCCATAAAGACATGGATGAGTGAGTTTGGGGTAAAGGAACCTGACTGGCCTGCACAAAGTCCTGACCTCAACCCGATCAAACACCTTTTGGAGAAATTAGAGCAGAGACTGTTAGCCAGGCCTTCTCCTTCAACATCAGTGCCTTACCTCACAAATTTTGCTTCTGGAAGAATAGTCAAACATTCCCATAGACACAGTCCTAAACCTTGTGGACAGTAGGGATGGGCCCGGTGTTCGATTCGAACCCATGTTCGAATCGAACATCGGGCTTGGGCCGCTCGCATCAAATTCGTGTGATGCGAGCGGCCCGCAATGCATTACGCCAGTCGCAGTGCAATGTTGGCTGATGATTGGCCAAGCATGCACTGTAACCCCGCATGCTTGGCCAATCACAGCGACAGCAGCGAGGAGAGCCATAATTGGCTACAGGCAGGATGCCTGTAGCCAATTATAGCTCAGGGGCTTTAGTACACGCCCCAGGGTATAAGAGGCCGCGGCGGCGGCGGCCTCGCATATTGTGTTTCAGTGTCAGCGTGTCAGTGTGTTGCTGACTGCTGACAATATGTGCTCTATTTCTGGGGATTTGTGTGTGCGTGCTGTTAGTACAGCATTGCAGTATCACATCTGGGGGGTGTCTATAGGTGGCCTGTGAAGGGGGGCAGGTTTCCTGTGCTTAGAACTGTCCCTGCAAAAAGTGTCATTTTTGCAGGAAAAAAGCTATTTAAAAGCACTCGCAGCTAATGAATTGATGGCTCCTGTAACACAGAGAACTGTCATTCATTGATAAAAAACAAAAAAAAAAGCGTGGGGGTCCCCCCAAATTCAATAACCAGGCCCTTCAGGTCTGGGATGGATATTAAGGGGAACCCCAGCCAAAAAAAAATAAAAAAATGGCGTAGGATCCCCTCAAAATCCATACCAGACCCTTGAGGTCTGGGATGGATTTTAAGGGGAACCCTAGCCAAAAAAAATGGCGTGGGGTCCCCCTCAAAATCCATACCAGACCCTTATCTGAGCACGCAATTTGGCAGGCCACAGGAAAAGAGGGGGGGACGAGAGCGCCCCCCCCTCCCGCCTGAACCGTACCAGGCCACATGCCCTCAACATTGGGAGGATGCTTTGGGGGTCTAAGACCCCCAAAGCACCTTGTCCCAATGTTGATGAGGACAAGGGCCTCATCCCCACAACCGTGCCCGGTGGTTGTGGGGGTCTGCGGGCGGGGGGCTTATCGGAATCTGGGGGCCCCCCCCCAAGGGGACCCCCCCCCCCCCCAAGGGGACCCCCAGATCCCACCCCCCCTGTGTGAAATGGTAAGGGGGTATTTGTACCCCTACCATTTCACCAAAAAAGTGTCAAAAATTGTAAAAATGACAGGAGACGGTCTTTGACAATTCCTTTATTAAAATCTTCTTTCTTCATCCTTCGGTTTCTTCACCCGCCGAACGGGGGGGTGTTCGGCTCATCCCTAGTGGACAGCCTTCCCAGAAGAGTTGAAGCTGTTATAGCTGCAAAGGGTGGGCCAACTCAATATTGAACCCTACGGACTAAGACTGGGATGCCATTAAAGTTCATGTGTGTGTAAAGACAGGCGTCCCAATACTATTTGTAATATATATATATTTAGTTTCTGTTCAGAAAACTAGCCCCAGGTTAGGAATCCTTATTTAAAAGAAAAAGAAGTACAAATTTTCAGCTGAGTCAAATAAAATTTGAAAGATATGCTACTTGTCCCAAAATAAAGATCCTTATCCTTGTGTTCAAGCTTTGTGAATTAAGATTTTGTCTTTAAAATACAGTATAGAAAATCTGGCAAAAAAAAAAGATACAGATACAAGTGCTTAGCACAGATAATAATGAGATATAGATAATTCCTTAATACAAAGATCTTTGCATTCTATGTTTTACTTTATGTAAAAAATAAATCAAGATTTTATGATACGACATTTGCTTGTAGTTTTTTATCAATTTATAGAGGTTGTGATTTACTCATGTGGCTGTTTTATTTTAGAATATAATCTGTTTTTGGTGGCGGCTCATGAATTTGGACATTCACTTGGTCTTCCCCATTCTAAAGACATTGGTGCATTAATGTACCCCCATTACCCAAACACAGACCCCTTCCGCTTCAAGCTTCCTCAGGGTGACATCGATGCTATCCAATCTCTCTATGGTAAGAAAATCTCTAGGTAATATATAACATTTTAATGAAATTGGAGAAGGATTGCAATATATAAAAATGTATTGCAGTTTTATTCATAAGATTCACTATTTTTATTCCCCCTGAATTTTGTTTTCTATTGTGTTAGGCAAGACCTCAGATAAAGTTCAGCCAACAGGACCCACCACCCCTTCCAAATGTGACCAAAACCTTGTGTTTGATGCTGTCACCACCATCCGAGGAGAATTTTTTTTCTTTATAAACAGGTAAATTAGCTTAGTCGTGACTTTATACCAAAGGGAGTTCTCCCAGAATATGGTGAAGGGAGAGTCATTATGTACATATATGATTTTTTCATGTTTTATTTCACTCTTTTTTTGATTTTTTGCTCTTTGGACCCCAATTGGGACGTACATTTAGAGTCCATAAGCACTCTACTATTCAACAATTTCTGCCTGCCCTTGTGCTGGCAACACATAGAAACTACTAACGTTTTTGTGCCCAGAGTTCAGCTTTAAGTAAATTTCAGTAAGGGTGTAAATGAAACAACTTTATAGATAAGACAGCACACTTTTCTTACTTTCAAATAGTTTTATTGGTAGCAATAAATACAAAGTAATAAGACATTCGCTGTTGCAGGTTAAGGTATAACGATTTACAACGATAAACAGAGCATAAGGTTACAACTGGTGCAAAACGAGTAGAAGAGGTAAGGCAAAAAACGATACACCAGTCGGTGCATTATCGAAACTCGAACGGTGCGCATCACACATTAACAAGTGTAAAACCGGAACCAAGGTCCCAACAAAGAGTTAGATGAGGTTGAGGGGAAGCTCTGCTGAAGTGAGGGTGGTTACAGCAAGGGTCATAAAGGTGTAAATATAGGTTACCTTATTAGAAGGGGCAAAGCAGGAGAGTGAGTCAGAGAGTGAAAAGGGGGGACAGGTGGGGGAGTTCGAGGTAGTGGTTAGGGGGAGAAGAGTGGGGGGGATAGAAGGGAGGGGTGACCAGGGGGAGAGGAGGAAGATTGGCCAGGAGGCTCGCACGGAAGTGGTAAGGTTCAATTTTGATGGTAAACTCAAATTACATTAGAGGAGGCTCAGGGTTCTAGCAACGTGGTGTCAAAGTCGGGCGGAAGGAATTTGTCTGCCCAGGGTCGCCAGATCTTTGAATGCTGGGGGATTCTATCCAGAATTGTGGCTTCGATTTTACTATGTATCATCGCTTGTGTGACTCTATTTCTGACCTCGGCTATATTTAGGTTAGGGGTCCTCCAGCTTCTCGCTAGTGTCTGTTTGGCTGCTGTGAAGAGTTGGAGCAGGAGGCGTAATTGCGCCTTAGATAGGTCCATTGAGGGAAGGTTCAGGAGAGCGAGGGAGGGGTCCGGAGGAATGTCACGGCCAAGGAGGGTCGAGGCCATGTGAAATATTGTTGCCCAAAAGTCTCTTGCGATCGGGCAGGTCCACCATATATGGAGGTGGGTGCCTATTTCTGTGCATCCTCTGAAGCAATTAGGAGAGCATGATGGGGTAAATTTAGCAATCCTGGACGGAACCAGGTACCATCTCATAAGGACTTTGTAATTGGCTTCTGAGGCAACGATATTTTGAGAGGCTATTTTCGTGTTGGTCCAGATAGTAGATAAAACTTCAGGGTCTAGGTCAATTTGGAGGTCTTTGGCCCATGTCGTCACATATGTGGGTGGGGAGGCCAGTGGGGATGTAAGGTGGGCGTAGAGCTGGAAGATTATGCCTGGGGCGTGCGGGTCCGAGTCGCATATACTCTCGAACGTTGTTAGGCTCGTGCCGGTGATGTTCGGACCAATAGTGGTCCGAATAAAGTGAGAGATTTGGAGGTAACGGAAACATTCCCTCGGGGGGAGATGCGAGCGGGTCTGCAGGTCAGGAAATAGTATTATGTTACCTCGAGAGAGCATATCGCGGATACGAGTCAGACCCGCCTGCCCCCAGGCGTGGAAGGCGGGTGGATCGGTGTAGGCAGGGGGGAAGAGTGGGTGACCTAAAAAGGAGAGGAGTGGTTGATGGGGTGATATTAGGCGGAAGGTTTTGGAGAGCCTATCCCAGATTTTCAACGAATGGAGTGTAACCGGGTTCCTAACTGAAGTTCGGCTTGATTTGGGGATCCAAAGCAAGTTGGAGACCGGGATGGGGTGGGAGTCTATTGCTTCTATTGCCACCCATAGGGGAATTTCCGTCTTCGCGTGGTATAAGGATAATTGGGCTAGTTGGGCTGCATGGAAGTAGTGCGCAAAGTTGGGCACTCCTAGACCACCCCAAAGTTTACTACGGAGCATAGTGGAACGCGTAATTCTGGTTTTTTTTGTTCCCCATATGTATTTAAGAGCTCGGTGTTGTATCACCCTATGATAATAAGGGGGGATGGTGATGGGTAAGACTCTATATAGGTATAGGAGTTTCGGTAAAAGGGACATCTTTACTGCAGCTATTCGGCCCAGCCATGAGACACACAGTGGGAGCCAGGTGTTGAGAAGGGCGGAAAGGTTTCTCAGCATTGGGAGGTAGTTAGCTTGAAATAGGTGGGAAGGGTCACTAGTTAGTTTGATTCCTAGGTACGGGATGGAAGAAGGGTACCATGTAAAAGGGAAATTGGATTGTAGTAGGAGTAGATCAGATTGGGGGAGAGACACATTAAGGGCTTTAGATTTTTCTCGGTTGACTTCCAGTCCTGATATTTTAGCGAATTTGTCCAATAGGTGTAGAAGGTTAGGTAATGTGGTGTGCGGGGAGGTGATGAATAGTAGTGCGTCATCTGCAAAGAGACATAATTTGTGGGAGGTGCCAGCTATTTCCAGTCCCTGAATGCTTTGATTGGATCGGATCATGGCGGCTAGGGGTTCAATGACTAGGGCGAATATTAGAGGGGAAAGGGGGCAGCCCTGTCTGGTGCCTCTTTGGATCGGGAAACGGGCCGATTTGAAGCCAGAGTATTGCACATAGGCTTGAGGGCGGGTGTAGTGGGCGTCTATCCATGTAAGGAAGTTGGGGCCAAAGCCCCATCTTTGCAGAATGTAATGCAGATAGGGCCATGAGACTGTGTCGAAGGCTTTCCTAATGTCCAATGACAGGAGGTGCATAGGGATTTTGCGGGATTTGGCCAAATGCTGCAAGAGAATAATTCGACGAATGTTATCGCTAGCTTGTCTACGGGGTATGAAACCTACTTGGTCCTTGGAGATTAAGCCTCCTATGATCGAGTTGAGCCTCAGGGCTAGAATTTTGGCCAGGAGCTTTACATCTACATTCAGGAGGGATATGGGTCTGTAGTTGGACCATTGGGTGTGATCGGTGTTGGGCTTAGGGATCATTGCTATCGTGGCTGTCAACGTATCTTGACCAAATGTTTGCTGTTTCAATAGGGCGTTAAAGGATTTGGCGAGTAGGGGGGCGAGAGTGGGGGCAAATTTTTTATAGTACGAGGCCGGGAGGCCATCCGGCCCCGGGCGCTTATTTGGCTTGAGGCTTTTGATGGCTATGAGGACTTCATCTACTGAGATAGTGCTATCTATAGTCTCACGACTGGTCTCTGACAGCTTTGGGATCGAGAGGTCGCGGAAAAGCGTTTCCGTCTGATTAGGAGGTAGGGGACCCTTTGCCTCATATAGGTTAGCAAGGCGTGTGCGGAACTCTGTGAGGATCTTTAGTGGGTTACTGGTGTGGATGCCAGAGGCCAGTTTGAGCCTGATGGGGTTGTGGCCTTGATGGGGTTGGCGTAGGCGTAAAGCTAAAAATGTGTCTGGTTTATTTGCCTTGGTGTAGATCCTATGGCCGGATCTGCGGATATATTTATCAGCAGACTCGGCCAAGAGGAGGTCAAGTTCCAACTTATATTTTTCTAGTGAGGATTTATTGGACTCTGTGGGGGATAGTTGGAATTGCAGGAATTACTTTTGAAAGTCCGATTCGAGTTGTTGGAGTTTAAGTTTCCTGATCTTGTTGATCTGTGAGGCTACTGAAATGCACTTGCCCCAGATCACCGGCTTGTGTGCTTCCCACAGTAAAATCGGAGAGATATCGGGTGTAGCATTGTGATGGAGGTAGTCTTTGAGGGCCACCTGAATGTCTAGGCAGTAGGATTGGTTCGTAAGATGTGACTCGTTCAGGCTCCAAGATCTATCGCTACTTCGGGGGATCAGGGAGGAGATAGTGGTGACTACTGCGCAGTGATTCGACCAAGTGATTGGGTGAATGGAGGAGTGGAGTAGGATGGGGGCAGAGGCAATTGGGATAAAGACATGGTCAATTCTAGAGAAAGATTTGTGAGGGTGAGAGTAGAAAGTATAATTCTTTTTAAGGGGGTTACATTCCCGCCATGAGTCAAGCAGGGCCTCTCATTGCATCAAGGCTCGGAACTGCGTGGAGAGAGAGAATTGCTCAGGGGTGTAGGGGGACTTATCAAGGTGGGAATGTAGAACCAAGTTAGAGTCACCACACATAAAGAGCGTTCCTTTACAATGATCCTTGGTGACTTTTAGGAGATGAGAGAAGAAGGGCATCGGGTTGACGTTTGGGGCGTAATATGAGACAAAAGTCGTTTCCACTTCTTGCAGAAGTCCGACTAGTATTATATAGCGACCATTCGGGTCTTTTATCTCTAGTGTAGGGGTGAAAGGAAGGGAGTGATGGAAGGCGAGGAGGACCCCTCTGTGTTTGGTGTCTGCCGAGGCAGTGAATACTCTGGGGTAGCGGGAGCTAAAGAATTTTGGGGTGGTGCGGGTAGAAAAGTGGGTTTCCTGCAGGGCGACAATGTCCGCTTTTAATGAGGCGAAGTTTTGAAACGCTTTAACCCTTTTATTAGGGGAGTTCAACCCCTTAACATTTAGGGATAGTATATTTAAAGGGGCCATTTGGGTGGGTGGGGGGAGTTATCATAGTCATACGCGTGGGTCCGGCGAGCCTCCTGGTCAAGGCTGGGAGAGGAAGAGGGAGTGAGGTAGAGTAGGAGGAAGGGGAGAAGAAAGGGGAGCGGGGGCAAGGGAGAGGGTTTACTGGTCGTAGGGCTAAACATTGGATGCGGCACTGGAACTGTGGGGCTGGAATAGGCCCGACAGAGGGGCACTCAGACTCTGCGGCTAAAAACCCGGCCGGAGAGTGAGAGTACCAAGTTTTAGGGGGGGGCAGTGACTGCTCCCCGCTGCACAAGGGTGTAGCGTGGCTGAGATAGATTGAGTGGTTAAGGCTCACATGGTGGGAGGGTAGAGAGGTAGATCCGTTGAATTCAGTTCGTGGGGGGGGAGGTGTGGAGAGGAGAGCGTAAGGTGGAGGAGAGAGGGGAAAGGGGGAGGGGGGGTAGGGAGAGTATATGGTGGAAGTAACGGTTTCGCTAAAGTGCTCCAGAGTGATCTGGTTTTTGGTACTGGCTATCAGAAAGCGTATGACCCAGCGGGGTAAGGGTGAGCGGGGGTAGGGGGGGGATTGGGAGGAGGGAGGAGAGGGGGGGGAAGGCGTTGAGGGAGGAGGAGGGGGGAGGGAGGGAGAGGGGGGGGGGAATGGGGAGGAAGGAGGGGAGTGGGGGGAGAGGGATGGGGAGGAGGGGGAGGGAAGGGCCGGGTTGGTTAAGAGAGGGCTGGTAGTAAGCAGTACAGTATATATTTGTCATGAATGGAGGTCATACAGGTGAAACCATTATTGAGGCTACTAGCGCAATGGGCGTCATGTCTCTAGCCTGGGGTTCAGCCAGGCCAGAAGCATGAGGCAGTGTGGTGATCGTACTTAATGAGGGGGGGGAAGGAGAGGACAACAAAAAAAAAGGAGGGGGGAACTGAATGTCAGGCATACACTTCAGGCAATTGGTACAACATCAAATGAGGGTAAGTGTACTAACAAAACAAAATAAAGTCCAACAAAGTGTAGTACAATATAGTACGACAGGGGCATGTGAGAGTATGGGGCGGTGAAGATAGGGATGGTGACTGAACCATCAGTGGACCTCCGAGGAGGTAGGTGGGTGTCAGGAACTGTCCTACTGGGGGTGTAGGTTACATACCCAGCTGTTGTCTTCTAGGTGTCTGGTAGGGAGAAACGTCAGCACAGCGTGGCGTCCAAATTCAAAATTTCCAACCTGGATAACAAGACGATATGGACGGGTGCCGTTGTAGACTGTTCATACGTGCGTGTTGATTCCACGGTTACCTAGAGAGGACACAGGAGGGACAAGCTGGAAAAAAAAGGAGAGTTATAGCTGAGGTGTCAGCGTGCTGTGCGGGACTTCGGGCTGAGGAACTGATCTTCTTCTTGGTATCTTGCCGGGGTCCCTTTTCGGATTGAGGAGGGTCCTGGAGGATGGCGGTTCGGCGTGGCGGAGTATGCTTGAGGAGGGAGCCTAGCTGGGGTGCGTGGTAGCGTCACTTCTGAGGCTTGGGCTGGAGGGACTAGATGGAGGCTTTCCAGCAGACGTTGCAGGGCTTGCGGGGTAGTGCTGGTGTGCTGATGGCCCTGGTGAGTGAATTGGAGAGCAAACGGGAATTTCCAAGTGTACTTGATTTGGTGCTGGATCAATATTTGCAGCTGCGGCTTCATTGCTCGCCTTTTGGCTATAGTGAGGGGGGCCAAGTCTGAGAATAGTTGGTATGGGTGAGTTTGGAATATAAGCTCATCCTTTTTGCGGGCAGCTGTAAGTAGCTGTTCTTTGGTGCGGAAGAAGTGGAGCTTCACTATAATATCCCGGGGGGGGCCATCAGTTTGGCGGCGTGTAAGGGCCCTGTGGACTCGATCGAATTCTAATCTCTCGATGGGTATAGAGGGGGCAAGTTCCTGGAACAGGGCCGTTGTGAAGGATTGGACATCATCTATTACCTCAGGAATGCCGCGTAGAGGTAAATTGGACCTGCGGGAGCGGTTCTCAGCGTCCTCTAATCGTGAAAGAAGGGTGGCATTTTCCTCCCTTAGTGCAGCTTGCTCTTGGGCATGGTCCTGGAGGGTAAGCTCTATATCGTCTACCCTGGTTTCAAGGTCTGCTGTGCGTTGGCCTATCTCCCTTATCTCCCGTGAGAGCCTATTGGTGATCTGCTCTGAGGTATTTTTCAGGGCCTTCTGCAACATGTTCTCCATGTGCTTCAGGAAGGCGTTTTGGGACATACCTGATGAGGGTATAGTTGGAGAGCCTCCAAGGTTTGAGTCCGTGTCGTCTTCCTCGTCTGTGTCTGGAGGATCCGGGAGGAGGGGGGACATGGCTTGCTTAGCGAGGGCCTTCGCCGCCATCTTGGAGGAAGCGCGGGCCAGCGCTTCTTTTATGGGTTTCGGCTTAGATTTCCCCCGGTGTCCCGTGAGGACCATGGCGACGTGTGCCGGGGAGGTTCAGCAAGCTTTCCTGACGAGCGGGCGGTGAGACAGCACACTTTTAATAATATAAGAATGCATATTAAAAAATATTTATGAGCCTAGCTGAGTATCTCTTTAAGCTGACAAAGAATGAGAACAGTAATAAAGCTGAAAAATTATGTTGTTTAAGATAGAAAAAGAGGAGACAATTGGATTTGCACCATGGACAGTCTGGTGGACTGGAAAATGCTGGTTCATTCCCCATTGTTCAGTTCAGAAAATATAATCAAGTACTTAGCTGTATTTTCTATGGGTGTTTTAAGAAGGTTACATGACATACACTGAAATGTGGATAGGTATATTACATGAAATATGCATTCTCCCTATTGCATGACAGTTCAGAAAGTAACATAATGATTGTTCAAGGTTAGGAAAGCCTCGTAGATGAAACAGAAAGAGTTCAAACACTCCAGGAATGTAAATATAATAACAAGAGTTATATCTCTGACTTGCTTGGACACTTGACCCCTAAACGGTATACACAGGCACACATCTGTAAATGCAGTTAAATATAAGGTAAAGGTCATTTAAAGCTGAACTCTGGGACAGGCAACAATTGTCCATGTACAAAACATGTGTGTCCTTCCTTAAATCTCAGTGCGGTTTGTGTATTTTGTCCAGATCTGTGCAGTAATCCAGTGTAAGACTAATAAGACTAATAAAGACCGGCCATTTCTGCTCTCTCTCTCTCTGTGTGCAGGGTGACTGGTCTTGTATCCGCCCCTTCATGTCGTTTTCTGCAGGCAGCCTGTATTGGGTGAACCCTGCTAGGTCCCGCCCACTCTCTGCAGAGGCTTTTGCTATTACACTGATGATGTCACTGCTACTTTTATAAAGCATAACCAGATTTTCTAATGTGTTTTATGCACACAAAGTGGAACTAAATTATCTGTGAATATATATATTCCTCAAAATCTATATATATATATATATATATATATATATAATATATATATATATATATATATATTGAGGAATATATTAAGATGAAAGGATTGGTGCCGGTAATTCAGCCTTAACAAACAAAAGTGTACAAAAATGTTAATTGTTGGCTTTTTCCAAACAGATTTATATGGCGTAAACATCCACGAGGGGGTGAGGCTGATCGGCTGTTTATCCAGACCCTTTGGCCAACTTTACCCAATGACATTGATTCTGCTTATGAGAATCCTATTACTGATGAAATTCTTGTATTTAAAGGTAAGAGGGAGGACTTGTTTTATCATCAGTGTCTAAACGTTATTCTAGACCTAGGAAATGAAAGTTCAGTGCCTTGAGCATGCACTCCTAGTTGTAATTGGATGCAGTTTTAGCCTTCTTTAAAGTGTAAATTCACTTTTTCGGAAAAAATAAAAAAGTGAACTAACATCATACATCCACCCTACCCCCTGTCCCTACGGTACTTACCACTGTGAGTGATGAGCTGCCAGTGTTCACGTAGCCGCTGTAGTGGTATGAGGATTTCAAATCCCCACTCTTCTCCCCCTTTCTTTAGGACTTCCTGGTTAGATTTGAGTGATTCTGGTTGGTCGACACTGGCATGTGACCACTTTGACCAATCGGAATCACTCTGATCCATCCTGGAAGCATTACAGAAAGAAGGAAAGAAGGAGAAGAAGAGTGGGTATTTCAAATCCCAGGACCGCTACACCATCCGCATGGACACTGGAGGAGGCAGGGTTTAGGATGTTAGTTAACCTTTTCATTTTTTTCTGAAAAGGTAAATTAACCCTTTATATGTCATCAAAGAATGGTCACTGCATACATGTAGCATAGTGGCTGCACTTGGAGCACTGGTGTGTAAATGCCTTTCACTAGATTTAAGCAGTTAGGCATTTAGCTGGAGATTTACAAGGCAGGGGTAATAAATGAGCAGTAATCAAAAACATGATATTCAATTTGACCTCCATCTCATTAACCTGCCGCAGTTGTAGCATTCAACAGCATCTGAAGATGATCAATCACACGTAATTGGAGTATCATGCCAAACTGATCGTTACTCCATGGGGAGCTATTTGTTCCATTTGTTTAGTAATCATTCACTACAATTTAAACAGCACAATTGATCTACTAAAAAAGTGTAGCTTTAGCCTAATAAAGTGACTGCAAGCAAGTGGTTAAATGCTAATGTTTAGGGAGCTTGAAATAGGGTGGAATACTTACCTTACTCATCACTCCCCCAAATGTATTTCAGTTGTCAATTTTTGTGCATATATTTCTGTTTTTGCCATAGTGTGTGAATTTCATCTAATAAAGTTGAATTTTACAATTAGGGGACAAATATTGGACTCTTGGTGGACGTGATGTTTCAAAAGGAGCTAAAATCATCACCAATCTGGGATTCCCTAAAAACGTAAAAAAAATTGATGCGGCTGTCCATGTGGAGCACCTGGGGAAGACTTACTTCTTTGTGAAAAATAAGTACTGGAGGTGAGTATTCGACCGATTATATTTAACATGCAGCACTGGGGTGATTGAATGCCAAGAAATCCAACAAAAGGTCACCTAATGTACACAAAGTAGTCAAAGGACAGGTGAAGACTTGCCCGTTGCCAACTTGTTTAGAAGCTCATCTTTGATTCAGCTACTTCCTACTTGGTGATACAAGGATGATGATGACTGCCCCAGAACTTTCACCTTCAAAAACAGTATAGCTCTCAACTATCATGACACGCTCCCTTAACGCATATCTTTTGAGTGTGATGCAAAAGGACATTGTTGTAGAGCAAACTGGAATAATGTAGAAACAAATTCGCAATTTTAGGATAAACAAACCCCATATTAATCCCCCTTCTGATATAAACTTGGACCTTGCATCCAGATCCCCAACTTGCAAAGCTGCTGCCATGCCTGATTGGGTGATCTTTTCAAAGTGAAGCTTTACCACATGTTGTGGTCATTTAGGTGCATATCTAATAGTTTTTTGAAATTATCTATGCTCCCTGCTGAAACCACTGCTTGTAGAAGAGAAATCCACATCCTTACCGCTCTTACAGTAAAGAACCCTCTGTGCAGTTTAAGGTTAAACCGCTTTTCTTCTAATTTTAGTGAATGCCCGTGTGTCTTTTTAAGTTCCCTTAAACAGAAAAGTTTTATCCCTATTGTGGTGTCACCAGTACGGTATTTGTATATTGAAATCATATCCCCTCTCAAGCGTCTCTTCTCCAGAGAGAATAAGTTCAGTGCTCATAATCTTTCCTCTTAACTAAGATCCTCCAGTCCCTTAATTAGCTTTGTTGCCCCTCTCCAGTTCCAGCACATCCTTCCTGAGGACTGGTGCCCAGAACTGGACAGCATACTCTAGGTGCGGCAGCACAGAGTCTTGTAGAGTGAGACAATTATCATTTTATCTCTGGAGTTAATCCTCTTTTTAATGCATGCCAATATTCTGTTGGTTTTGCTTGCACAGCTTGGCATCACATTTCATTGCTGAGCCTGTTATCTACTAAGACCCCCAGGTCCTTTTCCATCCTAGATTCCTCCAGAGGTTCTCCCCCTAGTGAGTAGATTGCATTCATATTTTTGGCACCCAAATGCATTATTTTAAATTTTTCTACATTAAACCTCACTTGTCATGTAGTTACCATATGCACAGCTGCACCAGATTTTGCACTCTCCAGTTGTAGTAAATCGTCCCCTATGTGTTTACTTCATCCAACTATATGCAAGGTAAAATTGTGTTTGTTTACTTCACAAGCACATTGCTTATTTAGAAAGAACATAACTTCACTAAATGTATTAACCTAAGTGACCTTTTCCTACTCCTTTAGTAAATCAACCCCCTGGGTATTATTCATTTATCTTTTGTACATGATCAGCTTCCAGTAAACAGAACTGTCTACTTGACAGTATTGTGTATTGAACTTTAACCTGACCTGTATTTATTTTATGTTTGACAAACCTTTGTGTACTATAGCATTATTTTTATACATTCATTGTTGGCAGCTGGTGAGTTATATTGGTGTAATTTTCTTTTTCAGTTATGATGAAGACAAGAAAGCAATGGATGCAGGATTTCCACAGCTCATTGCTAAGGGATTTCCAGGAATGAGTCCAAATATTGATGCTGTGGTTTATTATAGAGGTAAACATGATTACGAGCCTGGAGGGATGCCAGGTCTTGCTTGAGCATGAAGCTGTGAATCTGAAACAACCATGATATACTCTCTGTATGATTCATATGTAGCGGGGTTCTACCCCTTTTATGCTTAGAGACTACATCTCCCAGAATTCCCCAGGCCCCAGGGCTGCTGACTTCCGCCCGGGAGGCTGCTGGGGGAGATTATAAAAAGGAAGAGCGGAGACCGCCTCTTTCTCTTGGGACACTTCCTCTTCTGAGGCCTGACAGGACTGGCCTGCCTCTGCTGACAGAGCGTGTGACGCGGAGACTGCAGCCAGCAGAGACACCTGTGCGGACCGGAGCTGAAGGCCTGAAGCCTGGGCCTTGCAGCCGATGGAGTGAGACTCTCACCCCTCAGAATCCACAGCAGCGGAGCGGAGACTTCCCCTTACTGTCGGTCGGACGGAGCTGATGACCGGAGTCCAGGGCTGTGACTGAGGAGACCGGACGCCGCCATTCGAAGAGACCAGAGCCGCCATTAGAGGGACCGGATCGGAGGACGGTACCCCAAGGATTGGTGAGAGAGCCTGTAGGCTCAATCCTACATTGACACACAAGTTTTATGCCTATTGAACTGCCTAGGCGCAATTTACCTCATAGCAGCAATGTTACTTTTTGTGGATTACAAATGACACCGTTTAAAGCTACATGTGCACCACCTCTACAGATTTATTGCGGTGAAGAACACTGTACTAGTACAAGGACTGAGCTCTATTACTAGGGATCAGGCCTGGTCCGTTAGGTAGGCGCAGATAGATTTATGCACCTCAGGGGTGCATAGCAGACGGTCGCCACGCTTGGCGCTCCGTTTCCCCATTGTTAGATTCATATACCTGTGTACATGTTTAAAGTGCATATTGCAGGGACCTGCTAAAGTATTGTAAGATATATGTTCAGATGCATGTTGTTATTCTTTTTCCTTACTGCAAAGTAAAGCCAGTTATTCTTATTTCAGCAGTCTGCTTGTGAGTTCATACCAAATACACTTAGAGTATAAGCTAAGTTTTATGTGCATAGGGACGTACCCCTTTACTAACTGTGCCAGAGCGGGTAGAGCCAATTGCCGGGGGTTGGTGGAGCTGTACTCAGGGACCCAAAACAAACCAGCGGCTCTCTTAACTGGGGGTAGCGCTACACGTGGGGGCTCGTCCGGGACTACATAGACATCCTGGAGGGTGTGTTTGGTGGGACAGAAAAAGTCACGGAACTTACCTATCAACTGGAACACTGTTACCAGAAGACAGGGGAGAAGCTGTCAGAGTACATGGGACGCATAGACAAGATCCTGCATAGGATTATCCTGAAGAAGGGGATAGATCCAGGGAAGGTAGATGAAGCCCGTGCCCAGCAGGTGATGAGGGGAGCCCAACCCTTGGACCCTGTCGCACTAATTCTACGCACCCGGCAGGATGGGAAGAGCCTGGACTACCCTGACCTCATCCGAATGGTCAGAGAAGAAGAGGCCATGTTGGAGGAGAAACGGGAAAAGCAAGTGATGGGGTCTACAAAACTTCCAGTGGCCACGGTCAGGTCGGCCTTTACCCCTGAAAGAGACACAGAGGTAGATGCCCTGAAGTTGCAGATGTCCCAGATGATGGAGATACTGACGTCTCTAGTGGCGAAAGAGACGCCCAGTCCCAAGAAGGAAACAACCAGGAGGGAATTGTTTCCAGCTGTCCCAGCACCAGCATCCCCACCTGACTACGGTGAGATGATTTGCTTTAATTGTGGAGGAATTGGTCATATTGCAGCTGTATGTTCCAGTCCCAAGAAGAAGAAGGCAGAAAGTCGCCAGCCGGCGGGAAACGCCAAAGGGCCCCGGTGAAGGAGTCAACCGGGTGCCCATCACCTTCAGTGAGCTCCAAGAAGCGTAACAAGAAGAGAAAGCGAGGAGACCAAACCCCTCAGAAGGGGCCCAGGGATCCTCAACCAAGGTGCACTCCAGAGAAAGGGGGCAAGACCCCTCCGGAGAGACACAGCACCCCCAAGCGTGAACTCTTCAAAGTGAGAGATAACAATGTCCCTCAACGGGTTCACACTCCCAGTAAGAGGGAGAAAATCAATGCATACCAGGCTCAAGAAAGGAGCAAGTGCAAATCAAGTGCTGGTAAAGCAAAGAGTCCAAAGAAGAGGACAGCATCAACTAGACCCTACCCAGAAGAGCTAGTTGGTCCATCCCCTACTGTACCCATCCAGGTGGAAGGAGTGTACACAAAGGCCCTCCTGGACACTGGAGCACAAGTGACCCTGTTGTACAGGGACTTCTATGACAGATACCTGAGTCATCTGCCAATACAGAAGATAGAAGAGTTGGAGATAAGGGGATTGGGAACTCAGAGTTTCCCCTATGATGGATACTTACCCATAAGATTGACGTTTGACCCATCCGTAGCTGGGAAGTCTGAAGTGTTCGACACCTTAGCAGTGGTGTGTCCCCGCCCACCAGAACCAGCAAGACTTCCCTGATCATAGGGACGAACACGGACCTAGTCAGAAGGCTTCTGACCCCCCTGGTGAAGAAAGAGAATCTTTCAACTCCCAAGATCCATCCCAAGCTGAAGGCGGCCTATCAGCGGTTGGTCCTAGAGCAGAAGACCCCAAGTGAGGGGATAGGAAGGGTATGGAGGCTTGGAAAAGAAGGAGCAGTGTTACAGCCTGGAGAGGTGACCTGCATGAGAGCCACGGTGAAACTCACTTGGGAGCAGCCTGGCCCCTTTGTGATGCTGGAACCCGACCCAATGGAGGGTCACTCAGGTCTGGAAGTGATACCAGAAGTAATTTCACTGAAGGACCTGAAGAAGGCTAGAGGCAGAGTCCCTGTCAGTGTGAGGAACCCCACTTTGCAGCCCGTGGAGATCCCTGCCAGGATGCTTCTGGGACAGGTGAGCCCTGCTGTCCCAGTTGGCTGGTCAGAAGTGAAGGGGACGGGTGAAGGAGAAGATGTTTGGAAGAAACTCTCCATGGAAAACCCTAACCTACCTGGAGCTTGGAAAGAGAGAGCCAAGGCCCAGCTGACCAGATGGGAGAAGATATTCTCTAAAGATGAGTTTGATGTGGGGTGTGCGAGGAGTGCCACCCACCGAATCCGCATGCAAGAGGACAAGCCATTCAGAGAGAGAGTGAGGCGAGTCCCGCTAGCAGATCTGGAGGATCTGAGGGAGCAGCTTGCGGAACTGAAGAAGACGGGAGTGATTAGGGAATCCAGGAGCCCCTATGCCTCCCCAATTGTGGTAGTCAGAAAGAAGAATGGGTCATTGAGACTGTGCATTGACTACAGAACTCTCAACAGGAGGACCATTCCTGACCAGTACATCACGCCAAGGATAGAAGATGCCTTGCAGAGTTTATCTGGAGCTAAGTGGTTCAGTGTGATGGACCTCAAGAGTGGGTATTACCAAATCCCCATGCATCCAGAAGATAGAGAAAAGACTGCCTTCATAACCCCAGTGGGATTCTTTGAGTTCAACAGGATGCCTCAGGGCCTATCTGGAGCTCCTGCTACGTTTCAACGCCTAATGGAAAGGACAGTTGGAGACATGAACCTCATAGAAGTCCTTGTGTACCTGGACGATGTCATTGTCTTTGGAAAGACTTTGGAAGAACATGAAGCCAGATTGGAGAAAGTGCTGAAGAGGCTCAGTGAAGAGGGACTTAAACTTTCTCCAGAGAAGTGTCGGTTCTATCAGTCTTCTGTGAACTATCTGGGACACATAGTGTCTGAAAAGGGAGTGTCTACAGACCCTGAGAAGCTGGAGGCAGTTACTTCGTGGCCAAGGCCCACAACAGTTACAGAACTTCGGTCTTTCTTGGGGTTCTGCTCCTACTACCGCAGGTTTGTGGATGGATTTGCCCGCATTGCCAAACCCCTCAACGAGCTGCTGAAGACAGAAGGAGAGGAGGATGGAATGGGGCCTAGGAGGTCCAGTGAGTCGGTCCAAGACCAATGGAATTCAAGGTGTGAAGAGGCTTTCAGAACCTTGAAGAGAAGTCTCACCACAGCCCCAGTTTTGGCCTACGCTGATCCCACTAGACCCTATGAGCTACATGTTGATGCCAGCCATGAGGGCCTAGGTGGAGTACTCTACCAGGAGCATGAAGAACAGCTACGACCAGTGGCTTATGTGAGCCGGAGCCTGACCCCCTCCGAGAAGAACTATCCCACCCACAAGTTGGAGTTCTTAGCCCTCAAATGGGCAGTTGTTGACAAGTTGAGAGACTATTTGTATGGGGCCGAGTTTACTGTAAAAACAGATAACAACCCCTTGACCTATCTATTCACCACCGCCAAGCTGGATGCAACTGGACACAGATGGTTGGCGGCGTTGTCTGGATTCAACTTCAGTCTCAAGTACAGACCAGGGGCTGGAAATAGGGATGCAGATGCCCTGTCCCGAAGATCCCATGTCATGGTCGATGACTGGGAAGACTGGACCCAAGTGGCACCAGATGGAGTGCGAGCCCTTTGTCAGGGGGCTGAACTCCAAGCCAGAGGAGGATCCAGAGCTGAAGAAATAGGAGTTACCACAGTGGGAGTCCCAAAGTGTTACTGTGGGGTAACTCAGCTGGCAGAAGAGTGTCTGCCGAAGTTGTCCAAGAAGGAGCTGAGGTGTGACCAATTGGAAGATCCCATGGGGAGATTGGTCCTGGAAGCCCTGGAAGACAAGAGTCCAGAGGGACTTCGCCTTCACCCTTCTAAAGAAGCTCGCCTACTGAGGAGAGAGTTGGACAAGTTACAGGTGCATCAGGGGGTAGTCTACCGAAGGGGCCCCTCTGATGGACCAGAAGACAAGTGGCAGTTGTTTCTCCCAGAGAAGCATCGAGAGACTGTGCTGATTGCCTTACATGACCAGCATGGTCACTTGGGAGCAGAGAGAACCTTCCAACTTGTCAGAGACCGGTTTTACTGGCCCTGCATGAGGGCCGAAGTGGAGGAGTATTGCCATTCCTGTGCAAGATGCATTCAGAGGAAGACTTTACCCCATCAAGCTGCCCCAATGGCCACCTACAGAGTGAAGGCCCAATGGATCTGGTATGCATTGATTTTCTCTGCCTTGAACCCGATTTGAGCGGATTGGGAAATGTTCTGGTGGTAACCGACCATTTCACTCGTTATGCTCAGGCTTTCCCAACCAAGGACCAGAAGGCCTCTACAGTAGCCAAGGTACTTCTGGAGAAGTACTTTGTTCACTATGGACTGCCACAGAGAATCCATTCAGACCAAGGAAGGGACTTTGAGAGTCGCCTGATCAGGAAGCTACTAGATTCTCTGGGAGTAGAGAAGACTAGGACCACACCATATCACCCTCAAGGTGATGCCCAGCCTGAAAGGTTCAACAGGACCCTATTGAACATGTTGGGAACTTTAGAGACCGAGAAGAAGCAACACTGGAGCCAACACATTTCAGCTCTAGTGCATGCCTACAACTGTACAACAAGTGATGTGACAGGTTTTTCCCCTTACCGACTTATGTTTGGGAGAGAAGCAAGATTGCCAGTGGATTTGGCCTTTGGAATTTCTTTGGACCATGCCTCAGCTGCCTCCCACAAAGGATATGTGGACAGACTGAGGCGCAGTCTGAAGATAGCTTATGAAAAAGCTCAAGCGGCCTCTAACCAGAGGGGGGCCCGAAATAAGAGGAACTTTGATTTGAAAGTTAGAGTACAGGACCTACAGCCTGGGGACCGTGTACTGTTACGCAATCTAGGGATCCCTGGGAAACACAAGATTGCTGATAGATGGAGATCAGAGCCATATATCATCTGTAGAAAACTTCCAGGATTGCCTGTCTACAAGTTGAAGCCAGAAGGAAGATTGGGGCCTTTGAAGACCTGGCATAGGAATCATTTGCTCCCACTCACTGAAGCAGTCAGAATGCCTCCAGTAAGAGATGTACCTGAATCTGTTTCCATTCTGGATACCCCCAGGCCTAACACTAGGTCTCAGACATCCCAAGTTAGGGGTGGTGAGGACCCCCAACCAGAGGAAGAAAGAGGAGAACTTGAATGGCTATGGCCTTCCTCAACTCCAGGAAATTCCGCCATAGATCTTCCACCTACTGAAGATGTGGAAGATAGCACATTGAACCCAGAAGCCACAGAGTTTGTGCCATTCAGTGATGTGCCTGAGTGCTGGGAAGATATCCCTGGTCTCTACCCAGAACAAGAAGAAGATGTTCCAGAACCAGAGATGTTGCCAGAATGTGTTCCTGAAGAAGTTCCAAGAGAACAGAGAGCTCGCAGGAGTGTGAAGCCTCCCAAGAAGCTAACTTACCCCAAGATGGGAGAAAGTTCAGAGGACTCTGTTACCACAGCAAGGAGAAGTGCTGAGAGCCCTGACCCTTCCGCTGTTCATTTAGTGGAGGGCAACCCCAGCTCACTCTCTGGCACAGTTAAACAGGTCGCCCACACTGAAGTGACCTGTAGACAGGACAGCTCCCCATCTCATGCCAATTGGTGGGAAGCTCCTCTGTCCAAATTATGTGAAAATGTTGTTCCCGAGAAAGTTTGTAGTTTGAACACTGTCTTTGGGGACCAAAGATTTAAAGTGGGGGGAGTGTGTAGCGGGGTTCTACCCCTTTTATGCTTAGAGACTACATCTCCCAGAATTCCCCAGGCCCCAGGGCTGCTGACTTCCGCCCGGGAGGCTGCTGGGGGAGATTATAAAAAGGAAGAGCGGAGACCGCCTCTTTCTCTTGGGACACTTCCTCTTCTGAGGCCTGACAGGACTGGCCTGCCTCTGCTGACAGAGCGTGTGACGCGGAGACTGCAGCCAGCAGAGACACCTGTGCGGACCGGAGCTGAAGGCTTGAAGCCTGGGCCTTGCAGCCGATGGAGTGAGACTCTCACCCCTCAGAATCCACAGCAGCGGAGCGGAGACTTCCCCTTACTGTCGGTCGGACGGAGCTGATGACCGGAGTCCAGGGCTGTGACTGAGGAGACCGGACGCCGCCATTCGAAGAGACCAGAGCCGCCATTAGAGGGACCGGATCGGAGGACGGTACCCCAAGGATTGGTGAGAGAGCCTGTAGGCTCAATCCTACATTGACACACAAGTTTTATGCCTATTGAACTGCCTAGGCGCAAATTTACCTCAGAGCAGCAATGTTACTTTTTGTGGATTACAAATGACACCGTTTAAAGCTACATGTGCACCACCTCTACAGATTTATTGCCGGTGAAGAACACTGTACTAGTACAAGGACTGAGCTCTATTACTAGGGATCAGGCCTGGTCCGTTAGGTAGGCGCAGATAGATTTATTGCACCTCAGGGGTGCATAGCAGACGGTCGCCACGCTTGGCGCTCCGTTTCCCCATTGTTAGATTCATATACCTGTGTACATGTTTAAAGTGCATATTGCAGGGACCTGCTAAAGTATTGTAAGATATATGTTCAGATGCATGTTGTTATTCTTTTTCCTTACTGCAAAGTAAAGCCAGTTATTCTTATTTCAGCAGTCTGCTTGTGAGTTCATACCAAATACACTTAGAGTATAAGCTAAGTTTTTATGTGCATAGGGACGTACCCCTTTACTAACTGTGCCAGAGCGGGTAGAGCCAAATTGCCGGGGGTTGGTGGAGCTGTACTCAGGGACCCAAAACAAACCAGCGGCTCTCTTAACTGGGGGTAGCGCTACACATATAATACAAATATAAATATGCAAACAAAAAAAGTGCTTAAAGCGGTTGTATACCCGTTTTTACAAATTTTTTTTGCTAACTACCTGAAAGACAAAGTCATAATGAGCTAGTATGACTAGCATACTAGCTCATTATGCATCACTTACCGTAGATCGGGGCCCCCGACGCCATCCTCTTCTCCGCCTCCAGCCGCAGCCATCTCTTCCGGGTATCGCCGCTCCGGCCAATCACAGCGCCGCTGCGGCGCTGTGATTGGCAAGAGCAGCGAAGACGTCGCTCCGCGCATGCGCGCGGGACACTTCAACTGCGGTGAGCCGCAGTTCTGAATGGGGATTAACCCTGTAAATGCAACGTTGTCTACGGCGCGCAAACAGTTGAAATTTGAATTCTTTAATTTGATTGGTAGTTAAGAGTAGGGCAGACAGGTCTACTTTAAAGTGCACCAGTGACCAAGCTATGGTCATAAACTATTTACCAACTCTTTAAACAAGCCTGCCTTCTTTAGCTGATTTTACTGTGAATTTATTGTCTTATATATCCTCAAAGTTTTTTTGCACTAACTGTTAAATTTTCAGGACAGGTTTTCAGGGGTCCACACTCCTTATGTTGTTCCATGCAGTACTGATTTGACCCCCGAAAGATTGTCCTGAATATGTAACATTAATGATATTATACAAATAATAAAGCAAAATTCATTTTAAAGGGTGCCTCAACTGAAAAAAAGGTTGAGAAACACTGAACTAGAAGTCTTTGTTTTCATGTTTGTACTGGGTGTGGAAACTCCTCCTGCTCAACATGTCCTATTCGAACTAACCTGAGTCTGGGTAAAAAAAGGAAACTTTAACCTCTAATGGTAGCATGCAAGCGTTCAGTGTTCTGTGAATGCTGCATTATATATTAGTAGGGCACATTACAGAAGGTTAGAGGGGGTGCCATATACTGAACATTGAATTAGATGCACTTTCACATAGGATAGGAGTCAAATGTAATTTCTATTAAAGTTGAACCTTTTGTGTTTTTCCTGCAGACCTTCTTTACTTCTTCCAAGGAACATCACAGTTTAAGTACAACATTGAGTCAAAAAGAATCCTCCAGGTCCTGCCCACTAACAGCTGGCTGGGATGTTAAAGACATCGACACAGCAACTAAGCCTTAAATGCTTATAAGGCATCAGACTAAATGTTTTTATACACTGATGTTTTGGCTGAAAATTTTTTATAAATGTGAATTGAATAATCTCTATATCTATTATGTGAATGATCAAGAAAAAATTTGATTGTGCAATTTATAGTAGTACGTTTATGTAATAGCCTAAATATATGTGGTTATTATTTTATATATTTTGCATTAATGAAGTAATAAGTGAATTATTTTTTGGGTTAAATTTGTTTGTTTAGTGTTTTCTGCTTTAATGACTGATTTATTGTAACTTGATGGTTTCATAAAAATCTAAATATAAATAAATAAGGGAACATTTGTGGAAGTTTTCCCGAAAACCACATTGCTGTACTTAAACCATTTTTTGGGGTTTTGGATAGAGTAGGGAAAAACCCTTCCCCAAGTTTTTATTGCTGTTTGTATACCCACAGAGCATATTCTTGCTCCCAAATTCCCAAATTTTGAGTTTTTTCCAGAGTACTGCCCGTACACACAGTCGGACATTCCGACCACAAAATCCGTCAGATTTTTTCCGAAACTTGTGTTGCACACACACGGTCGGACAAAGTTGTCGGAAAATCTGATCGTTCCGAACGAGGTGACGTATAAAACGTACGATGGGACTACGTAGAGGCAAGTAGCCAATAGATTTCGTCTCCAAATTTCTTCTGAACATGCATGGCACTTTGTGCGTTGGAATTCTCTACACACGATCGGAAAAAGTCTAATTGGATTTTGCAGTCGGAAAATTTTAGATCCTGCTCTCAAATTTTTTCCGTCAGAAATTCCAACGGAAAAAGCCTGTTAGAGCCCACACACGATCGGATTTTCCGACAACATAATCCGATTGGACTTTTTCCATCTGAATATCCAACCGTGTGTACGGGGCATAAGAGGTAACGTAAATCCAAAAAGGTCACCTGTCCCTGCTACAGCTTTCTAATTTGGGAAGTCACAAAATGGGGGGGGATGTATATCTCCATATACTGGGACTTTAAATGAAGCGCACAAGGAAAGGGGGGGTAGTGCGCCTCCATCCCTATAATAAATTCAAAAATAAAAAAAGAGTGTGGGACTTTAAATGAGGCAGACTCAAACACAGATATAAAAGTAAAAAGTAGTAGTTTTAATGTACATAAGTGTCAAATTGTGCAACATAGTATATGGAAAACTGTTTGGGGGTCTGGTTCCCAACCCAGAGCGCCCAAGAAAAGGGGGGAGCTAGTGGACTATTGCGGTACTTGGTGCAACAATTAAATCAAAATATAAACAGATATAAAAAGTTTTTACAAAATTTATTACGAAAAAAGGAGAAAGAAGGACAAAATCAAAACACAACATATATACTAAAAACCGTACATATAGTGGATGATTTCAATATTTCATTTTTTGACTAGTTTCGCCACATAGTGGCTTCTTTAGGAAATATACATCTGAAAAACAGATTCACAGATATATGGTATCACAGAGAGTCATGGTAAACATACATAAAAGCACTTTATGTGCATAGGGAGCAGATTAGATAAATATATACATATATTTAGTCTCTTACCCAACTGAGGTACGATCAAGAAGTAGCGGGCACACCAATGGCAGAGTCTCCCGTGGCGATTGGGGGAGAGAAGATGTATACCAAGCAACAGGGACACGGTCTATGTAGGGAGATGGTAAAGGTGATAAGCAAACCGGTAATATAAATATAAAAAAAAATGATATATTTATATTACCGGTTTGCTTATCACCTTTACCATCTCCCTACATAGATCGTGTCCCTGTTGCTTGGTATACATCTTCTCTCCCCCAATCATCACAGGAGACTCGGCCATTCGTGTGCCCGCTACTTATTGATCGTACCTCAGTTGGGTAAGAGACTAAATATATGTAGGTGACGTATAAAACGTACGATGGGACTACGTAGAGGCAAGTAGCCAATAGATTTCGTCTCCAAATTTCTTCTGAACATGCATGGCACTTTGTGCGTTGGAATTCTCTACACACGATCGGAAAAAGTCTAATCGAATTTTGCAGTCGGAAAATATAAAAAAAAATTAATATATTTATATTACCGGTTTGCTTATCACCTTTACCATCTCCCTACATAGACCGTGTCCCTGTTGGTATACATCTTCTCTCCCCCAATCACCACGGGAGACTGCCATTGGTGTGCCCGCTACTTCTTGATTGTACCTCAGTTGGGTAAGAGACTAAATATATGTATATATTTATCTAATCTGCTCCCTATGCACATAAAGTGATTTTATGTATGTTTACCATGACTCTCTGTGATATCATATATCTGTGAATCTGTTTTTCAGATGTATATTTCCTGAAGAAGCCACTATGTGGCGAAACTAGTCAAAAAATGAAATATTGAAATCATCCACTATATGTACGTTTTTTAGTATATATGTTGTGTTTTGATTTTGTCCTTCTTTCTCCTTTTTTCGTAATACATTTTGTAAAAACGTTTTACATCTGTCTATATTTTGATTTAATTGTTGCACCAAGTACCGCAATAGTCCACTAGCTCCCCCCTTTTTTTGGGCGCTCTGGGTTGGGAACCAGACCCCCAAACAGTTTTCCATTAAATTTTTGGATGATGGTACGGTATCTATGACAAAACTTTTTTGTATCTTGTGGAGAGGCCCCACACATTTCCGCAACATTGTATATGTCAAACAATAACTTAATGCATGTACAGACATCTTAAAAAATGCATGGTATACATATAAATGGGGTGTAAAAACATAATTGCCATAACAGGGGAACAATTTTTTAGTAATGTACAGTAAAATTCATAGAAGTATAGATGGAAGTATGAGGGAGAGTATCCTCACATGTTCGACGCGTTTCGTCAGTTAGCCGACTCATCAGGAGCAGATAATGAATATCTGTAAATAATATTGCAGCGTACACACGGTCGGAATTCTCGTCGGAAAAAGCTCTGATGGTTTTCCCGTCGGAATTCCGACAGAATTTCGCTCAAACTGTCTTGCCTACACACGGTCACACCAAATTCCGACGGTCAGTAACACAGCGGCATAAAACACGTTGGACAGCACTATAAAAGGGAAGTTTAATGCTTCCGAGCATGCGTCGAATTGTTTCCGAGCATGCGTCGGAATTTTGTGTGTCGGAATTGCATACACACGATCGGAAAATCCGATAGAAAGGTTTTCCGTCGGAAAAATTGAGAACAGGTTCTTAATCCAAAATCCGTCAGAAATTCAGACAGAAAAAGACCGATGGGCATACACACGGTCGGAAAATCCATTGAAAAGCTCCCATCGGACTATTTCCATCGGAAATTCCGACCATGTGTACGCGGCATAAGAGTTCTCAATCAAAAAAAAGGGGGGGGGTGGAAAACAACCCATGATATGGAAAATATATGGAAAAAAGTATATATAGAGCAACGAAGAGATGGTAAAGTCCACAAACTTACATCCCATTGGAACACTGAACTTCAAAAATCCCAATATGCAGGGGTCGCCACGTCAAGCCTCATCGGGAGCTGAGGTATATGAGTCTGCCCATAGATAAAAGGTCCACACCGGAAGATCCCCAACCAAGCAACAAGTAGTATATTGAGTATTGTGCCTAAATTGGCAAGTAAATCTGTAAAATATTTAAGAAATCTTGTATGATGATACACCCGGCAGCACTGCCAAGCTCAAAGAAGTAAAGATACATGAAAAAGAAAGCAGGTGAAAGTGAGTGAAATAAGGAGAGATAGAAATAAGGTGTAAAAAAGGCAAGTGAAGATGGTGACAAAGTAGTAAATAAACAAAAATGAACAAGTGAGAATGAGAGCAACCTAAGAAAGGATATGCCTGTAAGGCATACCTACACCTAAAAGGTAGTGTTGATGAAAAATAAGTATAGATGTGCAGTGTGAGGAGTAAAAAAGTAGAGTGTATAAAGCTCTGACATGTAGTGTTACCTTGTAGTAGCCAGTATAGGTTATGCGTATGCAGTGAAGCGAGGAGTGCAAGCCGGTCATCTGGTCGATTGTAGGTGGGGACCTCCAGGTGGGCCAGTCATATAGGGCCGACAATACCAACGTCACGCAAGCATGGTGACGGGCGGGGAGCGTCTGCCCGCCAGTGGCGCCAAACCTATTCCCGCCCGTGCATCAGTTGGATGGAAAATGTAGCGAAACCAGAGGACGCCGACTGATGACGTCGCTGGTGCGGCATATGCGTGACGTCGTTACGCACGAGGCTGGCCGTCCCCATGACACCCAGCAAGCGTCTTTGTGCATGCCATCTTTGTGCACCCGGAAACACGCTGATACCTGTTTTCTGTTTAGTGAGTGATTCAATTAACAGCGGTATTACAGCTTTTAGTAGCAATACTTCACATGATATTCTCTCTCTCATTTTCGGCTTACCAATCCTCTGGATCCTTTTCTATCTTTTGGGAGTTTATAAGAAAGGAACTTCTTCATACAGCAATCAATCCCCCCACACCTCTATTTTGACCCTAGGACCGAAAAGCCAGGGGTCTACTACTTTCGGTGAGTGGGGTTTCTGGAAGGGATTGTCGTTTTAATGATTCTGCTTCTCTCAATTGAGTACCTCATTTCCTCTACACACAGTGGATTTAGCACTTATATGTTGTTTGCCTAGTGTTTCTAGTGAATATTTTGTCTATCAGCATTATTTTGCTTATAGCTATTTGCACGTTTTGAGATTCATTATTGATTTAATAGCACTTGTCACTTTAATGATTACCACATCAGGCACGTTTATCCGCTAGCGCAGCCTATGTATATATCTTTATATATATTGTATGTCATATATTGGAAATTGGCCACTGTGCCAGGCCTACAGGCAACTCTCCTCCAGGTAGTCTCCGGACAGGTTCTCTCCATTGTTCCCACTATTTAGTTTATAGTGTATACATGTATTGCTGATGTATAGATGACTTGGGTGTACATGTTTATGCACAAGGATGGCTAGAAAGACCCCCTTTAATAGATAGACAGACCATTTTCACACTTACGATCATCTTCTCGGGTGGTCAAAACCCAGCAATGGCTGCCAGACAGCCCCATACAAAAGAAGCGAGGCTTTGCATTGTGTCAAAAAAGTAAGGCATGTACTGCCTGCCAATGTGCCCCATAGAAGTAAACAAGGTCGTGCTACAACCGCGCTGCAACTGAATTTAATGGATGCAGTTGCGGTGCACTAAGAGGGATTTCCGTGTGATATCAGTACACGTCATAATGACCACAACAGTTATGCAGATGCAACAACTAAAACAGATATAGAACCATTGTGGTCCCCGAGAGCAGTGAAGCAACAAGGTCCTTTGGCACACAGGGCAAGGATGCCAAACTGACAGCTTAATCCAGCATGGTTCTCCCTGTTTAATTACAAGAGCCTTGTGACAGCCAGTTGCTGCAGTCTTTATAAGAAGCACCCAGAGATCTGAAAGTAGAGCAGACTGCTGTCACAGACATTGGAGGTCCAGTGATTACACAGAGTGATCTACAGGACTGAACTGTCAGTTTGACAGTTCAGTCCTATCAGTGCAGGAACCAGCCAGGCAATAAAGATGCAGAAAAAGCTCCTGCTCAGCTCCCCTCCCTACCTCTTTAACCAATGATGTGCAAGGTGGGTACCTCTTCTGCCTCTGCCTTGGCCCGAGAGATATAAGAAACTGTCGGGTGAATTAACTCTCCAGAATCTACAACAAACTAAAATGAACATTTGGGGTACACTAACCAATTAAATAAATATTACATTTAAAACAGTTGTTTTCATTAATATTGGAAATTACTTAATGAATAGTTTACTCTTGTTTGTCTCTTACATAACACCTGTGTCAAAGTCTCCCTACTTCTGCATGACTTGAAAAAAATGTCCCTCCTTTTGAAGCATGCTCTATAACAGGAGTTTTCAAACTATAGCCCTCCAGTTGTTCAGGAACTTCAATTCCCATCATGCATAGTCATGTCTGTGACTGTCAGTGTTTTACAATGCCTCATGGGATGTGTAGTTCCGTAACAGCTGGAGGGCCGTAGTTTGAGGATCCCTGCGCTATAATGTAAAAAGCAAAAAAAAAATGAAATGTTGAGGGAGATCCCCTAGTAATGGCTGTGAAAGGTTAAAGGTAAAAGGTTTGATGTACATCACCCTTCCAGTGCTCCTTGCTGCAAAGACCAGTTATAGGTGGGGGCAGTGTCCACTTTTGTATTTTTGATTATATTGCTCAGGCAACGCACTGACATGTTTACGGCCATAGTGCTTTGTGCTGGGTGTTCAGTGTGCCCTTGTACCTTTAAGGAGGGGTGGACTCCTTTCAGGCTCACCTGCCCTCTGCCTATCCATTAAAATGCATGTGCTCCCATTGTAGAGGCTCAGAAGTTAGTTAGGGACCACAGAAAACAGGATGCCTTGACAAGGCCTGTAGCTTAGGCATGTATTTGCAAATGTGTGCAGACTAAACCCCTGTTCTTAATTAATTTTGTTAGGTCAATTCGGTTGGTCGCTGGCTGGTTGGTAAGTTTGAGCTTGGAAATGTCTCTGTATTTATTTGTGAAAGGTTAATGGCCCATGAAATCAAGTGCAAAATCTCACTTTTGAAGCCCCTAGAAAAAAAATGATTACGTTTCACCTTGGTATCATCAGGGGTAGACCACTTATGAAATACCAGGGTTAACTAAGCATTTAAATTTCCACCCTAGAAGTGGCTTTTCTGAACGGCTACTATGACAAGCATTATTTTCTTTCCGGTCCATTAGGGATGAGCCGAACACCCCTCGATTCGGTTCACACCAGAACCTGCGAACGGACCGAAAGTTCACACGAACGTTAGAACCCTATTAATTACAAATAACAAAGGTTTGGGGACCCGGGTATTAATGCAAAAGGAAGTTTTAAAAACTGACGTTTTTTCTGGAGCAGTAATTTTAATGATGCATAAAGTGAAAAAAAAAATGAAATATTCCTTTAAATATCGTACCTGGGGGGTGTCTAAAGTATGCTTGTGAAGTGGCATGTGTTTCCCGTGTTTAAAACTGTCCCTGCACAAAATGACATTTGTAAAAGAAAAAAAAGGCATTTAAAACTGCTTTAATGTAATGTCTTGTCCTGGCAATATGGATGAAAATCTTTGAGAAAAATGGCATGGCTACCCCATCACCCCCCTCTACCCCAGCACATTACCAGCCCCTTTGGGTCTTGTATGGATATTAAGGGGAACCCTGCACCCAATACCTAAGACCCTATATACTCTGAGCAGCAGTATACAGGCGGTGCAAACAAGACAGGGACTGTAGGTTTGTAGCTCCAGCCAAAAAATCAATTTTTAAGCTTTTTGGAGAACATAGGGAAGGGTTATAAACCCTGTAACATTTGTTTTGCTGTCTGTGCACCTGTTCAGAACATTTCACCTCACTTTCCGTCCCAATGACAAATGTTTTTGGAAAAGTGTTTTTTTTATTGAAACAAGGATTGGTGATAAAGCATCAGTAGAGAGGAGATACCTTTTTCCCATATTAAATCTAACAGGATAGAATTTCCCTTCCTTTGGGTAGATTTCCTCTCACTTCCTGTTTTCTCCTTTCGTTTGCAAGTAGGAGTCGATTGTAAGTTCTATGTTTGAAAGTAGGGGCCTGCCGTATATACTCTTCAGAAATTTGCCCCTTAGATGTTGGTGTTGCCACAACACTGTAAGCCCTCACAGTTACTCTTGGTGGGCGCTGGAACGCCCTGCTGTGAACTATTATATCAGGAATTGTAATTACATGCCATTGTTGAACAGTGGTAGGAAAAATTGGGCCTTTGCTGGTGGTGCTGGTGCTACAACACTGTAAGCCCTCACAGTTACTCTTGGTGGGCGCAGGAATGGATATCAAAACGTGCAGCGCTCATTCGTTGTCCTTTATAGGATTATTAAACAATAACCCAAAGGTTGTGGACTAAATAGGTAAAATTACAGTACAGTAATAATACTGATATATGTGAGTGATTCTCACTCAAGGAAATAAATGTGAAGTGAATGTTTTAACCATAGACACACTATAAAATGTGACCGTACAAAATCTCTATCAAAGAGACATGAAATAAACTATAACAGATATAGCTATGTTTGACCATAGAAAGTGATAAAAAATAACTCTAAACAATATTACAATGCACCCTAATAGTGATGCTAAAGTGTGAGAAACACAATAAACGTGACTTTTGTGCGGCTTGTCTGACGAGGTTCATCACCACTAGGATTGAGGCTTACCGGAACTTATGGACTCAGATAGGTATATACCATATGAGTCACAAAGGCTTGATGGTGTCAGCTGCACCAATAGAAACGACTCCCAGCCCAGGCATATAATAACGGCAACCAAATCTTTGTAAAGTCATCCAAGGAACTCAGGAACAAGATAGTAGGCAGTATATAATACGGTATGTCTCCCCGGGTATGACCGATAATAAAGAAAAGGGAACCATATAGTGTAATACCGTCAGGCGAAAAAATTTATTAAAATCCAACAAAATGGGTACTCACATTGACAAAAAGGATTAAAAGCGTGGATGTAAAACTGGTAGCAGTGGCATCAGCGAATCAGCAGGAATGGGCCCTGCTGTGAATTATTAGATCAATAATTGTAATTGCATGCCCCTGTTGAACAGGGGCAGAAAAATTGGGCCTTTGGTGTTGGTGGTGATGGACGGTGTTGCCACAACACTGTAAGCCCTCACAGTTACTCTTGTTGGGCACAGGAATGGGCCCTGCTGTGAATTATTAGATCAATAATTGTAATTGCATGCCCCTGTTAAACAGGGGCTGAAAAATTGGGCCTTAGCCACTGGTGCCACAACACTGAAACCCCTCACAGATACTGTACTTGGAGCACAGTAATGAGACCTGTTGCAAAGCATTGCATAAAAAATTGTAATTACACGCCCCTGTTAAACAGGGGCTGAAAAATTGGGCCTTAGCCACTGGTGCTGGTGCCACAACACTGCAACCCCTCACAGATACTGTACTTGGAGCACAGCAATGAGACCTGTTGCAAAGCATTGCATAAAAAATTGTAATTACACGCCCCTGTTAAACAGGGGCAGAAAAATTGGGCCTTAGCCACTGGTGGTGGCGCCCAGAAACAAAAATGTTCTTCCAAGCTATCATCAGGATCATTGAGGAGGAAGAGGATAGTCAGTCAACATAACAGGACAGTCACTCAGCATCAGCATAGGCAGTCTTGAAGGGATGTGACATTTCAAAATAAATGATTCTGTTACATCAGCTTCAGGTGCCTGGTAGCTGGTGGTGATCCAAGACTGATTCATCTTTATGAAGGTCAGTCGATCAACCGAGTCGGTGGACAGGCGCACACTGTGATCGGTGACAAAGCCTCCAGCAGCACTGAATGTGCGTTCCGAAAGAACGCTGGATGCAGAACAGGCCAGTAGCTCAATTGCATACTGTGCAAGCTCTGTCCAGTGACCCATCCTCAAGACTAGGGATGAGCTGAACACCCCCCTATTCGGTTCGCACCAGAACCTGCGAACAGACCTAAAGCTCGTGTGAACTTTCGAACCCTATTAAAGTCTATGGGACTCGAACGTTCAAAATCAAAAGTGCTAATTTTAAAGGCTTATATGCAAGTTATTGTCATAAAAAGTGTTTGGGGACCTGGGTCCTGCCCCAGGGGACATGTATCAATGCAAATTTTTTTTTTAAAACAGCCATTTTTTCAGGAGCAGTGATTTTAATAATGCTTAATGTGAAACAATAAAAGTGTAATATTCCTTTAAATTTTGTACCTGGGGGGTGTCTATAGTATGCCTGTGAAGGGGCGCATGTTTCCCGTGCTTAGAACTGTCCCTGCACAAAGTGTCATTTTTGCAGGAAAAAAAGCTATTTAAAATCACTTGCGGCTAATGAATTGCCGGCTCCCGGTAACACAGAGAACAGTCATTCATTGAAAGTCGTTGATAAAAAAAAAGTCATTGATAAAAAAAAAAATTCAATTACCAGGCCCTTCAGGTCTGCTATGGATATTAAAGGGAACCCCGCTTCAAATAGAAAAAAAAAATACGCGGGGTTCCCCTAAATATCCATACCAGACCCTTCAGGTCTGGGATGGATTTTAAGGGGAACCCCAGCCAAAAAAAAAATGGCGTGGGGGCCCCCCTCAAAATCCATACCAGACCCTTATCCGAGCACACAACCTGGCAGGCCGCAGGAAAAGAGGGGGGGACGAGAGTGCCCCCCCTCCTGAACCGTACCAGGCCACATGCCCTCAACATTGGAAGGGTGCTTTGGGGGTCTGTGACCCCTCAAAGCACCATGTCCCCATGTTGATGGGGACAAGGGCCTCTTCCCCACAACCCTGGCCATTGGTTGTGGGGGGTCTGCGGGCGGGGGGCTTATCGGAATCTGGAAGCCCCCTTTAACAAGGGGACCCCCAGATCCCGCCCCCCCCTGTGTGAAATAGTAAGGGGGTACAAAAGTACCCCTACCATTTCACCAAAAAAGTGACAAAAATGTTAAAAATGACAGGAGACGGTCTTTGACAATTCCTTTATTAAAATCTTCTTTCATCTTCTTTCTTCTGGTCTTCCTTCTTCCTTTCTTCATCCTTCGGTTTCTTCATCTTCTTCTTCCATCTTCTTCTTCCATCTTCTTCTTCCTCTGATCCGCTTCTTCTTGCTCTGGTCTTCTCGTCCGGCATCTTGTTCCACGGCGTCGGCGTCTCTTCTTGGGCCGCTCCGCGCAATGGGAGGCTCCCGCTGTGTGAGGCTTCGCTGCGTCTGACAGCTCTTTTATAACGGAGGGCGGGGCCACCTGGTGACCCCGCCCCCCTCTGACGCACGGGGACGTCATTGGGACTTCCCTATGGCTTTCCCCATGATGTCAGAGGGGGGCGGGGGCCATCCAGGTGGAAGAAGGAAGAAGGAAGACCAGAAGAAAGAAGATGAAAGAAGATTTTAATAAAGGAATTGTCAAAGACCGTCTCCTGTAATTTTTTTAATTTTTGTCACTTTTTTGGTGAAATGGTAGGGGTACTTTTGTACCCCCTTACCATTTCACACAGGGGTGGGGCCGGGATCTGGGGGTTCCCTTGTTAAAGGGGGCGTCCAGATTCCGATAAGCCCCCCGCCCGCAGACCCCCACAACCAATGGCCAGGGTTGTGGGGAAGAGGCCCTTGTCCCCATCAACATGGGGACATGGTGCTTTGAGGGGTCACAGACCCCCAAAGTACCCTCCAAATGTTGAGGGCATGTGGCCTGGTACGGTTCAGTTGGGGGGGGGCACTCTCGTCCCCCTCTTTTCCTGCGGCCTGCCAGGTTGCGTGCTTGGATAAGGGTCTGGTATGGATTTTGAGGGGGACCCCACGCCTTTTTTTTGGCTGGGGTTCCCCTTAAAATCCATCCCAGACCTGAAGGGTCTGGTATGGATATTTAGGGGGACCCCCACGTCATTTTTTTTTAAATTTGAAGCAGGGTTCCCCTTAATATCCATAGCAGACCTGAAGGGCCTGGTAATTGAATGAATGACTGTTCTCTGTGTTATGGGGAGCCGGCAATTCATTAGCCACAAGTGATTTTAAATAGCTTTTTTTCCTGCAAAAATTACACTTTGTGCAGGGACAGTTCTAAGCACGGGAAACATGCGCCCCTTCACAGGCATACTATAGACACCCCCCAGGTACGAAATTTAAAGGAATATTACACTTTTATTGTTTCACTTTAAGCATTATTAAAATCACTGCTCCTGAAAAAACGTCAGTTTTTAAAAAAAAAAATTTGCATTGATACATGTCCCCTGGGGCAGGACCCAGGTCCCCAAACACTTTTTAGGACAATAACTTGCATATAGGCTTTTAAAATTATCAATTGAGATTTCTCCCATAGACTTTTACAGGGTGCTCGCGGCTTTTTGAATTTGCCGCGAACACCCCAGATTGTTCACTGTTCGCTGAACAGGCGAACAGGCATTGTTCGAGTCGAACATGAGTTCGACTCGAACTTGAAGCTCATCCCTACTCAAGACCCAGTAAGCCAGAGGATTTTCGTTGGGAAAGGTGTCCAAGTCTGACCTTGCCCCTAGGTATTCCTGCACCATGTATATCAGACGCTGGCGATGGTTGCTGGAACCGATCATACCTTGGGGCTGCGGACTAAAAAATTGTCTGAACGCATCGGTCAGACGTCCACCTTCCCCACCACTCCTTCTGCTACTGACCGAAGCCTCAGCAACTCATCGTCCAGGACCAGGAGTTTGTAACCTCCCAGTCTCTGGGAACGCGTTGCACAGACCTTTCTGCAAGGCCTCCCTGAGATGTCTCATCCTTTGCTCCCTCTGCGACGGCAACCTTACCCTTGTACCTTACCCTTGTACCGTGGATCAAGGAGAGTGGCCAGCCAGTAATGGTCCCTCTCCTTGATCCGAAGAATGCGAGGATCCTTCCGCAGGCTTTGCAGGATCAGGGAGGCCATGCAACGTAGGTTACCTGAGGCATTCAGTCCGGAGTCTTCTGGGTCACTGAGGATGACATGATCGCCAGCCACCTCCTCCCAGCCACGTACAAGTCCACTGGTTTGTTGGGACTGTAAATCATCCCTAAAAGACTGCGGCTGCTGCTGCTGATGCTGAGTGCCAGGCTCCACCTCCATGCTCACACAATCCTCCTCCTCCTCCTCCTCATCCTCTTCCTGTGTGATGGGTGGGAGAGAAGGAACACTGTCTGGATAAAGGGGGCCTTGAGAGGCAAGGAAGTCCTCCTATTCCTGCCTCTGTTCTGCCTCAAGTGCCCTGTCCATTATCCCACGCAGCGTATGCTCCAACAGGTGGACAAGAGGTACAGTGTCACTGATGCATGCACTGTCACTGCTCACCATCCTTGTGGCCTCCTCAAATGGTGACAGGACAGTGCATGCATCCCTGATCATGCTCCACTGGAGTGGGGAAAAAAATCCAAGCTCCCCTGACCCTGTCCTGGTGCCGTAGTCGCACAGGTACTCATTGATGGCCCTCTGCTCCGTGTGCAGTCGCTGCAGCATGGCCAACGTTGAGTTCCACCTGGTGGGCATGTCACATATAAGGCGGTTCTTGGGCAGGTTCAACTCCTTTTGCAGTTCAGCCAGCCGAGCACTGGCATTATATGATCGGCGGAAATGCACACAGACATCCTGTAAGCCTGGGTACCTGCCCAAGAACCGCTGCACCACCAGGTTGAGGACGTGAGCCATACAGGGCACATGGGTCAGCTGTCCCTGTCGCAGGGCGAAGAGGAGGTTGGTGCCATTGTCAGAAACCACCATTCCTGGCTTAAGCTGGCGTGGCGTCAACCACCTCTCGGCCTGCCCCTGCAGAGCTGCCAGAACCTCTGCCCCAGTGTGGCTCCTGTCCCCCAAACACACCAGCGCAAGCACAGCATGGCATCTTTTTGCCTGCGTACTTGCGTAGCCCCTTGTACGCCTACGGAGCACCGCTGGTTCCGAGGACAGAGCACTCAAATGCCATGGAGGAAGAAGAAGAGGAGGGGGGGGTGGAGGAGAGAGGTGTGTCACAACCAGTAGTAGCATTTTGGAGGCGTGGTGGCGGAACAACCTCCAACACTACTGCACCTTGTCCTGCATCCCTCCCAGCTGCCAAAAGAGTGACCCAATGGGCCGTGAAAGACAGGTAACGTCCCTGTCCATGCCTGCTGGACCATGAGTCAGCGGTAATATGCACCTTACCGCTGACCGCCCTGTCCAGCGAGGCATGGACATTGCCTTCCACATGCCGGTAGAGAGCCGGAATCGCCTTCCGTGAGAAAAAGTGGCGTTGGGAACCTGCCACTGAGGAACCGCACATTGAACAAACTCACGGAAGGGGGCCGAGTCTACCAACAGAAGAGCAGTTGAAAAGGCAGCAGTTGAAGTGCTAGCAATTTAGCCAAGCTAGCATTCAACCGCTGGGCATGTGGATGGCTGGGAGTAAACTTCTTTAGACGGTGCAGCAGCTGGGGCAGGGAAATTTGCCTGGTAGAATCAGACGTCGGTGTACTGCTAACAGAGTGCCCGCAAGTACTTGGCTGTGACACACCTAATTTTACACCTTCATTCCTCTAAGAGCAGCTTTCAGAGAGGACTGAATATATAGTGGGGTTGGAGATCCCAGCTGATGAGGAGCAAGGAGAGGTCCGCTTTGTTCTTTGGTGTGGGTCTTTAATGTGCGCTTGCCAACGAACTGCATGGCAGGTCGACATATGTCTGGTCATGCTTGTGGTGCCCAAGCGGCTGATGTTTTGGCCACGCGAGATACGCTTGAGACATATGTTGCAAATAGCAGTGGTGCGATCTGATGCACTCGTCTCAAAAAAGGCCCACACCAAAGAACTTTTGTGATAACGTGCAGAGGCAGCGCCCTGCACAAGCGGAGCTCTGCGGTGTGATTCATGTTGGTGTGCTGGTCTCTAGCTGGCCTCCGGAGGGCATCCTGCCTCGTTGGAAAAGTGCCGCTTCCTCCTCCTCCTCCCTCCCTTCAGGCACCCACGTGGAGTCAGTGACCTCATCATCCCCTCCCTCTTCACCACTGGCAGTAAGCTGCAGCTGGTGGAACATGACTGCCAGATTGCTGTCCTTGAGCATACCCTCTCTCTGCGCTCACGCTACTGCCTTCCTCTAGCTGGGTATCATCATCCGGGCCTTCAAAACGTTGGGCATCCTCCTGGAGCATGTACCCAACACTGTGCTCAAACAGTTCGGGGGACTCCTCAGGAGGACATGGTGGGTCTAGGGAAGGGGTGCCTGATGATGCCATTGAGTACGCGTTGGCAGCTGCTTTGCCAGTACCCTGAGCCTGGGTGAGAGAGGATGAGGAGGATGAGGAGGGCTTGGTCATCCATTCTACCAAGCCTTCGGCATGATGCGGCTCAACATGTCCAGCTGCCGAAAACAAGGACAAGCGTGTCCCATGGTCACGTGCTGATGACGATGCACGGCCACATCCACGTCCACGACCAGCACTGTTGTCTCTAGACACAGAGCCTGCTTGCCCTGTGTTCTTGCCTCGGGACTGTCTGCCTCTCCTTGGCGGTCTTCCAGGCATTGTAGTGGGTAGTGTATATTGTGCTGGAGTCACACAGCACACACACTAACTCCTGCAGATGGCTGCCTTAGATGACAGCAACAGGGCCTTACGGCAGATTGAGGCTGCCTTAGATGACAACAACTGGGCCTTACGGCAGATAGAGGCTGCCTTAGATGACAACAACTGGGCCTTACGGCAGATAGAGGCTGCCTTAGATGACAACAACTGGGCCTTAAAGGCAGATAGAGGCTGCCTTAGATGATAACAACTGGGCCTTACGGCAGATAGAGGCTGCCTTAGATGACAACAACTGGGCCTTACGGCAGATAGAGGCTGCCTTAGATGACAACAACTGGGCCTTACGGCAGATAGAGGCTGCCTTAGATGACAACAACTGGGCCTTACGGCAGATAGAGGCTGCCTTAGATGACAACAACTGGGCCTTACGGCAGATAGAGGCTGCCTTAGATGACAACAACTGGGCCTTAAAGGCAGATAGAGTCTGCCTTAGATGACAACAACTGGGCCTTACGGCAGATAGAGGCTGCCTTAGATGACAACAACTGGGCCTTACGGCAGATAGAGGCTGCCTTAGACGACAACAACTGGGCCTTATGGCAGATAGAGAGGCTGAGGTGGTTTTATGTGTGCTGTACTAACACAGCACACACACACACACGCTAGCTCCTGGAGATGCCTGGCTGCCTTTGATGACAACAACTGGGCTTTACGGCAGATATAGGCTGCCTTAGATGACACCAACTGGGCCTTATGGCAGATAGAGTGGCTGAGGTGGTTTTATGTGTGCTGTACTAACACAGCACACACACACACGCTAGCTCCTGGAGATGCCTGGCTGCCTTAGATGACAATAACCTCGCCTTACGGCAGATATAGGCTGCCTTAGATGACAACAACTGGGCCTTATAGCATATAGAGTGGCTGAGGTGGTTTTATGTGTGCTGTACTAACACAGCACACACACACACACACACACGCTAGCTCCTGGAGATGCCTGGCTGCCCTAGATGACTATAACTGGGCCTTACGGCAGATATAGGCTGCCTTAGATGACAACAACTGGGCCTTATGGCAGATAGAGAGGCTGAGGTGGTTTTATGTGTGCTGTACTAACACAGCACACACACACACGATAGCTCCTGGAGATGCCTGGCTGCCGTAGATGACAATAACTGGGCCTTACGGCAGATATAGGCTGCCTTAGATGACAACAACTGGGCCTTATGGCAGATAGAGAGGCTGAGGTGGTTTTATGTGTGCTGTACTAACACAGCACACACACACACACGCTAGCTCCTGGAGATGCCTGGCTGCCTTAGATGACAATAACTGGGCCTTACGGCAGATATAGGCTGCCTTAGATGACAACAACTGGGCCCTATGGCAGATAGAGAGCCTGAGGTGGTTTTATGTGTGCTGTACTAACACAGCACGCACACACACGCTAGCTCCTGGAGATGCCTGGCTGCCTTCGATGACAACAACTGGGCCTTACGGCAGATATAGGCTGCCTTAGATGACAACAACTGGGCCTTATAGCAGATAGAGTGACTGAGGTGGTTTTATGTGTGCTGTACTAACACAGCACACACACACACGCTAGCTCCTATAAATGCCTGCCTGCCTTAGATCACAATAGGCCAGAAGGTGATACTGCAATGCTGTACTAACATCACGCACACACCAGACTAATCCCCAGAATCACAGCAGTTAGACTCAGCAGCAGATAATGTCACCACTCAGCACAGCAGAATGTATGAGACAGCACAGCACTGCAGATACTGTCAGCAGCAGTGTAATCAGCAGAATGAATATAAATTAAAATGTGTCAGCAATGAATCAGCATCAGCAATGAATCAGCATCAGCAATGAATAAGCATCAACAATGTACACTGACTGTCTGTATCACAGTCACCGGAACAGAGTGCACTAGGCCGCCGGAGCGGCGTCCTTTTATAGAGTGGGGCGTGTACTAACGCCCCTGAGCTATAATTGGCTACAGGCGTCCTGCTTGTAGCCAATTATTGCTCTCCTCGCTGCCGGCGCTGTGATTGGCCAAGCATGCCAATTGGCCAATGCATTGCGGGCCACTCGCATCACACGAATGTGATGCGAACGGCCCAAATAGTTTTGGGCTCGCCGAGTGGGCGAACGCCCGGTGCTCGATTCGAACGTGGGTTTGAATCGAACACCGGGCCCATCCCTACACACAACACACACTAACTCCTGCAGATGGCTGTATTAATAGATAACGCCAGCAAAGAAGGGCAGATACAGGTGCAGGTGTATACTGTGCTGTGCTGGAGTCACACAACACACACTAACTCCTGCAGATGGCTGCATTAATAGATAATACCAGCAAAGAAGGGCAGATACAGGTGCAGGTGTATACTGTGCTGTGCTGGAGTCACACAACACACACCAACTCCTGCAGATAGCTGTATTAGATAACGCCAGCAAAGAAGGGCTGATACAGGTGCAGGTGTATACTGTGCTGTGCTGTGCTGGAGTCACACAACACACACTAACTCCTGCCGATGGCTGTATTAGATAACACCAGCAAAGAAGGGCAGATACAGGTGCAGGTGTATACTGTGCTGTGCTGGAGTCACACAACACACGCTAACTCCTGCAGATGGCTGTATTGATAGATAACACCAGCAAAGAAGGGCAGATACAGGTGCAGGTGTATACTGTGCTGTGCTGGAGTCACACAACACACACTAACTCCTGCAGATGGCTGTAATAGATAACACCAGCAAAGTAGGGCAGATACAGGTGTAGGTGTATACTGTGCTATGCTGGAGTCACACAACACACACTAACTCCTGCAGATGGCTGTATTAATAGATAACACCAGCAAAGAAGGGCAGATAAAGGTGCAGGTATATGCTGTGCTGGAGTCACACAACACACACTAACTCCTGCAGATAGCTGTATTAATAGATAACACCAGCAAAGAAGGGCATATACAGGTGCAGGTGTATACTGTGCTGTGCTGGAGTCACACAACACATACTAACTCCTGCAGATGGCTGTAATAATAGATAACACCAGCAAAGAAGGGCAGATACAGGTGCAGGTGTATACTGTGCTGTGCTGGAGTCACACAACAAACACTAACTCCTGCAGATGGCGGTATTAATAGATAACACCAGCAAAGAAGGGCAGATACAGGTGCTGGTGTATACTGTGCTGTGCTGGAGTCACACAACACACACTAACTCCTGCAGATGGCTGTATTAATAGATAACACCAGCAAAGAAGGGCAGATACAGGTGCAGGTGTATACTGTGCTGTGCTGGAGTCACACAACACACACTAACTCCTGCAGATAGCTGTATTAATAGATAACACCAGCAAAGAAGGGCAGATACAGGTGCAGGTGTATACTGTGCTGTGCTGGAGTCACACAACACATACTAACTCCTGCAGATGGCTGTATTAATAGATAACACCAGCAAAGAAGGGCAGATACAGGTGCAGGTGTATACTGTGCTGTGCTGGAGTCACACAACAAACACTAACTCCTGCAGATGGCGGTATTAATAGATAACACCAGCAAAGAAGGGCAGATACAGGTGCTGGTGTATACTGTGCTGTGCTGGAGTCACACAACACACACTAACTCCTGCAGATGGCTGTATTAATAGATAACACCAGCAAAGAAGGGCAGATACAGGTGCAGGTGTATACTGTGCTGTGCTGGAGTCACACAACAAACACTAACTCCTGCAGATGGCGGTATTAATAGATAACACCAGCAAAGAAGGGCAGATACAGGTGCTGGTGTATACTGTGCTGTGCTGGAGTCACACAACACACACTAACTCCTGCAGATGGCTGTATTAATAGATAACACCAGCAAAGAAGGGCAGATACAGATGCAGGTGTATACTGTGCTGTGCTGGAGTCACACAACACACACTAACTCCTGCAGATGGCTGTATTCATAGATAACACCAGCAAAGAAGGGCAGATACAGGTGTAGGTGTATACTGGGCTGTGCTGGAGTCACACAACACACACTAACTCCTGCAGATGGCTGTATTAATAGATAACACCAGCAAAGAAGGGCAGATACAGGTGCAGGTGTATACTGTGCTGTGCTGGAGTCACACAACACACACTAACTCCTGCAGATGGCTGTATTAATAGAGAACAACAGCACTAAAGGGTAGATCCAGGTGTATACTGCGCTGGAGGCACAGAACACACACTAACTCCTGCAGATGGCTGTATTTATAGAGAACAACACCACTAAAGGTAGTGATAGATGGTACTGAGGTCAGGCGCTACCTGTATTATGAGTAGGAGAATGAGAATAACACCTAGTAGAGCATACTGGTAGTGAGAATCCTAGTCGGTATTATGTGTACCGATACAGTGAACACAAAAAACTCACTCTGAGTATATAGTAAAGTACCAATCAGGAGTGCCCAATGTGGTTGAGCTCAATAGCTGATCTCTTGAGTTAAACGTATAAAAAGACAGGTATGTGTCAATTCCCTCACCCAAATTATGAGATAAGTACAAGTAAAAAAGAGAAGATTAATAAGAGTGACAATGTGAGGATATAAGTAAATAATATAATTGTTAGTGTCTACGTCCAAATGCACAGCGTATAGCAGTATAGTGACACAGTGCTAAGTGACGTGCACAGTTAATGAAAAATATATCATATTTAGCAGTGATATTATATGAATGAAACACCATATGCAAAGAGGGTGACCCACTCAATTATACGTAACAGACAATAAAACATTTATATTCTGTGTGACTATAGTGACACTATATTCCTTTGTGACCTAAGTGCCAATCCTTATATATACACTATTCAGTGTCTATAAAAATCATAGCCAGAAATTGCGTAAACAAATATGTCATAAAACCAGCATAGAAATATTATATAAAGCCTGAAGTATGGGTGCTAGGGGTATAAAAATAATATATATCCCTACACTCCACGTGTAATAAATGATTTTAACCACATAAAGAATAGCATATAAACATAATCACAGGTACACAGTGGTTAAAATCATTTATTACACGTGGAGTGTAGGGATATATATTATTTTTATACCCCTAGCACCCATACTTCAGGCTTTATATAATATTTCTATGCTGGTTTTATGACATATTTGTTTACGCAATTTCTGGCTATGATTTTTATAGACACTGAATAGTGTATATATAAGGATTGGCACTTAGGTCACAAAGGAATATAGTGTCACTATAGTCACACAGAATATAATTTTTTTATTGTCTGTTACGTATAATTGAGTGGGTCACCCTCTTTGCATATGGTGTTTCATTCATATAATATCACTGCTAAATATGATATATTTTTCATTAACTGTGCACGTCACTTAGCACTGTGTCACTATACTGCTATACGCTGTGCATTTGGACGTAGACACTAACAATTATATTATTTACTTATATCCTCACATTGTCACTCTTATTAATCTTCTCTTTTTTACTTGTACTTATCTCATAATTTGGGTGAGGGAATTGACACATACCTGTCTTTTTATACGTTTAATTCAAGAGATCAGCTATTGAGCTCAACCACATTGGGCACTCCTGATTGGTACTTTACTATATACCGGTACTCAGAGTGAGTTTTTTGTGTTCACTGTATCGGTACACATAATACCGACAGGGATTCCCACTACCAGTATGCTCTACTAGGTGTTATTCTCATTCTCCTACTCATAATACAGGTAGCGCCTGACCTCAGTACCATCTATCACTATCTTCCAAGTACTAGGGGTTCACTCCAAGGATAGCCCCTACTCTTTCCCCTGAGGTGGCTGCAACCCAGATATATTGCACCTAAGTGCGGCGTACCTCACATATACAACACCACTAAAGGGTAGATACAGGTGTATACTGCGCTGGAGGCACAGAACACACACTAAGTCCTGCAAATGCCTGGTAAAGAACACACTGTGCCTGCCTGTCAAGCTCTTTCCCTGCACGCCGGAACACACTACACAAGGCCGCAGCGCCTGCGGCCTTTTATAGTGTGGGGGGTGTACTAAACCCCCTGAGCTTATGACTCTCCTCGCTGCCGGCGCTGTGATTGGCCAAGCATGTGGGGTCACAGTGCATGCTTGGCCAATCATCAGCCAGCAATGCACTGCGACTGGCGCAGTGCATTGTGGACCGTTCGTATCACACGAATTTGATGCGAACGGCCCGCAAAGTTCTGGTTTCGTCGAATGGACGAACGGCCGATGTTTGATTCGAACATGGGTTTGAATCGAACACCGGGCTCATTCCTACTGTCCATTAATTATTACAGCGCACAGAGTTAGAGTTCTGGGAGAGGCTAATTTCCTGTACCTCTAGATGGTGCTACTATGCCCCATAGGAGATTTACTGCTACAGGGAGGCCGCGCTGCGCAGGATCATGCATATATACGTGATCTTGCATTTCTGGGTATCAGAGCCAATCAGCGGGTCTGGTAGACTCGATGTCTGCCGGTCCCCACTGATTGTTCTGTACACAGGCAGAAGGGTCTGTGTAAACTAGGCAGATCGCCGTTTTGTCAGTATGGAAGACAATGATCCTGTGTTCCTGCAAAGCAGGGACAGGGATTTATGCCTTCCTCTAGTAAAAGCACCTCCCCACAGTGAGAAAACACTTGTTAGGCACACATTTAAACCCTTTAATTGCCCTAGATGTTAACCCCTTTCCAGTGTCATTATTACAGTGACATTGCATATTTTTAGCACTGACCACTGGTTTCCACAAAGTATCAAAAGTGTCACTTAGTGTCTGATTTGTTTGCTGCAATAGCGCAGTCCCACTATAAAATGCTGATTGACGATATTACTAGTAAAAAAAAAAAAAAGGCCCTGGATTTCATTTAAAAAATCTGGTCACAATACTGTAGCAGTAAATGTGCTTTGGGGCAGTAGGCAAGTGGTTAAGTAAATCTGTAAAAAATTATTTTAACGAGATCCAGACATATTAGCTGGTTTTCCTTTTAACATAAAAATACAACCCAATGGATGCAGAATATAATGCTTGTTTTACTAGGGGATGATGAACTAGAGAGGAATAATTACCCTAATCCAGGGTTCCTCAGAAGCCACCTGACTTTTCCTTCTCTTTTCAGCACTGGCATGTGGGCAGTAGGCATCCCTTGTTATCACGTACAGTGCAGGATCAGTTTCCACCATTGGCCTATATAGCATCTCTTAGTAAAACAAGTATATTCCGCATCAGCTGGGGCTGGGAAGAGGGAAGTGGATTTTTTCCCAGAGTCAGGCTTTAAGATTTAAATTAAACATATTTTTAACCATCCATCTACTGCAAACCAAAACCAAGGCCATTACAATAGGGCACACGTGGTGGGAAGAGCATGGGTTTGTCCTTGGACTGTTATGTTGTTGGTTAGGGACTTGGCAGATCAAACATTGAATTCTATGGGTTGACCTGGTCCAAGCCCAGTGCAGGGTTGTAAAGAAAGTTGGAACAATTGGAGCAGATTAAAACATCCTTGGTCCCCAGAAAAAAATAACTTTTTCATAGTGCAGAAATTACTAAATACATTCAGTTTTTGGCTGCAGAGGCTGTGTGCGTGTGTATGTGTGGGGAAATGAGGGGCTGTGTTTTTGGTTTTTACACTCGAAAGGCATTTTTCCCTTAATTGTACATGCTGAGATATTGTCTTCCTGGCAAATCTTCCTTCTTTGCTTCTTGTTTGTTGCTTAACTTTTTTTTACTAAGTACATTGCTAAATCCATTCTTTGGAAGGTAAAGAATTTCATAAAGCAGCATTACAGTCATGAAAGTCATCAGTACACGCTGTTAATTGTGAAGTATTACAAAAAGGTAGGCCCCAGGCCTTTCAACATGAGCCACATGAGAACATGAGAATGCTCTGCTCCTAAACATCTCCCTTTCTAATTAAAGCGGTTGTAAACCTATGGACGTTTTTGTTTTATTTACCCTGCAAGGTAAAGGCAAAATGTGCTAGTTAGTGAAGCAGGTTGCAGTGGTAAGTGCTGGATATAGCAAGCAAGTACTGCAAGCTGGAGCAACAGGAGGGTACTGCAGGTAGGTACAGCAGGTTGGGTAGAGCAGGAAGGCATCATGGCAGATCACAGCAGACAGGGCAAAGCAGAAGGTGTAGTCAGGGACAGATGCAAAGGTCAGTGAGCCAGTGGTCAGCAGACAGGAGATCAGAGACATGGTCAGGCAAGCCAAGGTCATAGACAGGACGGGAGGCAAGAGCAGATCCCCGGGCAACCAGAGGTCAGAGCCAGGAGAAAGACAAGATGCATCCAAAAGCAAGCCGGGTCGGTAACGGGTAATCAGAAGCATAAGCAAAATAAGGGAACAGGAAGCTAATGACCAGTCAGCAATGTCCATGTGCAACAGTTATCAGACGGCACCAGGATCTGTTGTGCATTGTGTGCACCATGGGAAACGTGTGTTTGCATGTTTGCCTCCAATATATGTGCACGCATTTCTGCTCAAACAGGTGTGGCCATATTGGAAATTGGCCACTGTGCCAGGCCTACAGGCAACTCTCCTCCATGTAGACTCCTGACAGGTTCTCTCCATTGTTCCCACTATTTAGTTTATGGTGTAAACATGTATTGCTGATGTATAGATGACTTGGATGTGCATGTTTATGTACGAGGATGGCTAGAAAGACCCCCTTTAATAGATGGACAGACCATTTTCACACTTACAACCATCTTCTCGGGTGGTCAAAACCCAGCAATGACTGCCAGACTGCCCCATACAAAAAATGTGAGGCTTTGCATTGTGGAAAAAAAGTAAGGCATGTACTGCCTGCAAATGTGCCCCATAGAAGTAAACAAGGTCGTGCTACAAACGCGCTGCAACTGAATTTAATGGATGCAGTTGTGGTGCATGAAGAGGGATTTCCGTGTGACATCAGTACAACATTAGTAAAACATCTAACAGGAAAGTGGGGCCCTGTCATAATGACCACAACAGTTATGCAGATGCAACAACTAAAACAGATATAGAACCATTGTGGTCCCCGAGAGCAGTGAAGTGACAAGGTCCTTTGGCACACAGGGCAAAGATGCCAAACTGACAGCTTAATCCTGCATGGGTCTCCCTGTTTAATTATAAGAGCTCTGTGACAGCCAGTTGCTGCAGTCTATTTATAAGAAGCATGCAGAGATCTGGATGTAGAGCGGACTGTGTCACAGACATTGGAGCTCCAGTGATTACGCAGAGTGATCTACAGGACTGAACTGTCAGTTTGACAGCTTGGTCCTATCAGTGCAGGAGCCAGCCAGGCAATAAAGATGCAGAAGAAGCTCCTGCTCAGCTCCCTTCCCCACCTCTTTAACCAATGATGTGTAAGGTGGGTACCTCTTCTGCCTCTGCCTTGGCCCGAGAGATATAAGAAACTGTCGGGTGATTTAACTCTCCAGAACCTACCACAAACTAAAATGAACATTTGGGGTACACTAACCAATTAAATAAATATTACATTTAATATAGTTTTTTTCATTAACATTGGATATTACTTAATATCCAATCATAACGTTTAATCTTGTATTACATAACACCTGTGTCAAAGTCTCCCTATTTCTGCTTGACTTGATGTTGGTCGCTGGCTGGTTGGTAAGTTTGAGCTTGGAAATCTCTCTGTATTTATTTGTCAGGCAACGCACTGACATGCAGTGGTCTGCCCCCTGCCTATCCATTAAAATGCATGTGCTCCCATTGTGGAGGCTCAGAAGTTTGAGCTTGGAAATCTCTCTGTATTTATTTGTGAAAGGTTAATGGCCCATGAAATCAAGTGCAACATCTCACTTTTGAAGCCCCTAGAAAAAAAATAATTACGTTTCATCTTGGTATCATCAGGGGTAGTCCACTTAGGAAATATCAGGGTTAACTAAGCATTTCAATTTCCACCCTAGAAGTGGCTTTTCTGAACGGCTACTGTGACAAGCATTATTTTCTTTCCTGTCCATTAATTATTAGAGCGCACAGAGTTAGAGTTCTGGGAGAGGCTCATCTCCTGTACCTCTAGATGGTGCCACTATTCCACGTAATGCATGACTCCTGTCGTGGTTCAGAATAGGACAAGCCCTGGAGTGAGAAACAATCTGTGCATTTCCAAAATTTGTCAGAAGCATGAAACAACGTCCTAACTTGTACAAGTTTATTTACTTAGTCTTGACAGAATCAATTAAGGCAAGTCTATGTTTTTGCAAGATGTTTAAATAAATGTAAAAACCACAAGATGGGCTAGGCATTACCAGTGCTCGGCAGTAACATTAAATTTCAGTCCAAATTCTACATTTGCATAGCAGCGATTTGTGTAATAATGAAGCACACATTTATGTAGCTGTAAGAGCACTAAGTTCAGATAAATTAGTCATGGTATTTCCAGCAGTAGGTAAATGGCTTGAGGGGAGGTCCAGATGCCACACAGATCACATGTTTTAAACTACAGAGAGCATTATGTTTGTTTAGCAATGGAAAACATCAGATGTATATAAAGCTTTCATAGAGAAAATCCCTCCTTTGCTCATAGCTGTCTGAAACATTATCCATCCCTTGCCTGAGGCTGTGCAACTACTCTGGGAAATCCCAAACTGTAGGACAACCAGGAATGATTAGGCTACAGAGACCTTGAGGCTTGTTCATGTCATTGTATGTTACTCATTTTAGATGCATACCTTCATTGCAGAGACAGCAAATTTTTGGTGATAATATATCGGAAGTGACAAGGAAATATTCCCAACCACAATAATCCACGACTGTCTGTTTTTTTTATCTAATACAGTATTGTAAGCTAGATCAGCCTTTTTCAACCAGGGTGCCCAGGCACCCTGGGGTGCCTTGAGGTTTCTTCAGGGGTGCCTTGGCAAAATGCCTAAAAAATTATCAAAAATTGAATACAAGCCAGCAGGTGGATCAAGCCTGCCTTTTAGTTACACAAAGTTACAAAAGTTTTCATTATGCACCATTATGACTTTCTAGACACTGGCATCCTAACAACCAAGGACATCATCAGTTAAAGCGGGGTTTCACCTAAAAAAAATTTTTTTTAAAAGTCAGCAGTTAAAAAAAAAAGTCGCTGCTGACTTTTAAAAAGTACACTTACCCTCCCAGGGCACCCGCGATGTCGTTGGTGGAGGCCGAGATGTCCCTCGGCTATCCGGATCCACCGCCGCCATCCTGAGTAAGGGAAACGGCTTCTCGTTTCCTGCTGCGCATGCGCGAGTCGGCGCACGGCCTACTGCGCATGCGCGAGTCGGCGTGCGGCCAACTGCGCATGCACAAGTCGTATTTGTGAATGGGGAACGCGGTGTGTTGTGGGACACAGTTCCCACAACACACCGCGCCCCATTCACCTGAAGACGGAAGAAGAGAAGATCACTGCGGCGCTGGAGGAGGCAGATTAGGACGATCTGCCTAGCAACAGCCATTTCTGTTTTTTTTTTTTTTTTTTTTAAATTGTTACTAACTTTCTCCCAAGTTTTTTTTTTCAGGGTGTCCCACCACTTTAATAAGGAGGATGTCTGATGCCTCCACAGCATCCTTGTTTGACCCTCCTGTGCCCGTCTCCCTCAGGACTGGGGGGACATTAGCTGACTGATGGAGATAAGTTGAGGGAGAAGAGAAACATTGGAATACTAGTCAGTACCAGTGGGCAAAAGTGTAAAGCTATTAGAGTATTTTTTTTTTAGTTTTTAGAATGGAGTACCTCGAGACTGTCCAAAATTTTAAAGGGTGCCTTGAGATTGTCTATAACTTTAAAGAGTGCCTCAAGTGAAAAAAGGTCGGAAAATACTGAGTTTGATGATTGTTAAAGAAGTAGCCAATGGTAGCTTTAGGGGTAGGATTGTCAGTGTTTGAAATTCTACAAGAATGGACCCAATGTCTACACAGAATCCTCAATAAGTTGTATCTAACCCCACACCCTTCTCACCGAAATGCTTAGACATTTAGGGCCCATTTACATCTGCATCTTACATTTATATAGCAGAAACATGCGGCAATGTACGTTACATGTGTTGCTGCATTGTGCTGCCATTCATTTTGAATGCTGCTCCAATACATTAAGTCAACACACATGCATTGCAGCACAGCACAATGCACAGCAAGGCACTATAGTGTGATGTGGTACGTTAGAATTTTGTGAATTTTTGTAGGTTTTCAGGACATTCTAGTTCATCAACAGTCCATTTTTTTATGGACTGCCTTAAAGAAATGCGCGTTAACACGCAACATTATGTGTGCTAATGCACCACAAAAATGTAATTGGGCCCTCAATAACTTTGTCCTCCTTCAGTTACTGATAAAAATAATCGTTTTGAAAAACATATGTGATGTTTTTACTGTTGTATTTTCTAATGTCTTTTACATGCTTTTATGTGCTGTTGTACAATTACCTCAAATAAGCCATAAACCCTCAATCTATACATTAGAGATGTTCTAATCATTTTTTATTTTTCCATTATGGCTATTCACCACATCAAGTGTGTGGGTGGGTGCAGCCTGGTGCGGAAGCAATAACACACACACAGTCCAATTGCCATTAGTAGAACTAGTATTATGATAAAGGCAAAACATTTCACAAGAAACCTGGTGGGAAAAGGCCCAACTGGGAACACTCACAAATGCCAACAGCGTGTAGTGGAGCAGGTATCAGCTGAACTGACAGCATCTGTCTGGAGGGGTAGAATGCCACCTGGCCACCTCATGCCCTAATGGGATGCTGCCTCCAGGAACCAGGAAACCACAGAGAAGCTGAGTTTCTCCTAACTTCCTCTCCAAGCTGTGATGCAGCTCCGGTCAGGTGCCATCTACAGTGGAGGAAGCAGACTGCACCTGCCTACATGTGGTTGTCATGGAACGTAAGGATTCCTAGTGAGCCACTGCAGAGGTCATTAGTGTTTAAGGGACAACTTCACTTTTATTATAGACTTATAGCTCCAACAGTTTGTGCAGCACTTTATAAAATAAAAGGAGACTACACAGTTACAACAGAATTCAACACAAGCTGTTGGAGAAAGTATAGGTGGAGGTAGGTTAGTCCTTCCTGAAGAGATGAGTCTAAAGGCAGACAGATATAGCCGAACGGATTTGGGTAGCGAGTTTCACGAGATGGGGGATGCTGTGGAGGCATGCATGCAGGGAGGTAAGTGGGGATCAAAAATCAGGAGGTCTTGAGAGGAGTGGGGAGGATGGTTTGGGTGATATTTTGCAATGAGGTTAGTGAAGTAGGTCACGGCAGAGTTGTGGATGGCTTTGTATGTTGTTGAGAGGGGTGATGGACACTGAAGATGAGTCTGGCAGCAGCCTACAGGATAGAATGAAGAGGGATAGCCTATGTAAAGGTAGGACAATAAGGAGGGAGTTGCAATAGTTAAGGCGAGAAATAAAAAGGGAGTCAATTAGTAGCTTTGTACTGTTGTTGGTTAAGAAGGGGCATATTTTGGAGATGTTATAGAGGTTAAGGGGGAAAGATATGAAACGCAATTGGATGTTCGACTGAAAGAAGAGGTCAGAGTCCAGGATTACACCTAGCACCCTGGCATGAGGGGAGGAACTGATAGTTGTGCCATTGATCTCGATGGATAAGTCAAGGGGGGGGGGGGGGGGGGGTTAAACTAATATGCCAGTAAATTAATGATGCAGGAGGAGAAGGGGTGAGCAGAAGGGTACCGAGGCAGATTTGGGTGTCATCAGCATAGAAATGGTATTGGAAGCTGTGGGAAGCCATCAGTTGACCCAGAGTGGAGGTGTAGCTATAGAATGGAAGGGGTCAGAGAACGCAATCTTGGGTGAACCCTAAGGTGGAGTCCACATGGTAAAAAACATATCTTGATCCCAACTGCCCAGCACTACACAACTTTTGTAAGCAAAACAACCAGATGGCATTCTTTGACCAGGTAACAGGGAGATTACCTCCAACTGCTGCAGCTGTGATTTGAGATATTCAATACTATGCTGTGCTTTAGAATATGTAAATTACATACTTCTAAAAAAAATAGACCAATAGGGTGACAGATATGGGAAAGATACAGAGGGAAACCTGACTGTCTAACATTTTGAGTTATTCAGTACATCAATTTGGGACAAAGAAAATATGACCTGAATAAAATGTTGCTGAAGGCTTAAGCCAGGTGGGTTTTTAGAACGGGTTCTAGATCTCCCTCTAGTCTTAATGAAGGCTTTCCTTTATTACTATTTGTACATGATTGAGCAGAAAAAATGATAGGTTATCAGCTTCAAATGGCTGGCCTGTTTTGCATCCAGTATGGTACAAAATATATTAGTATACATAGGTATTTATAAATTAAATCGTCATCACGTCAGGACATACGTGATGTGCGTGATGATGTCTTTGCGCAAAACAGGAGCACCATTATACTGTAGATATAGGCAGTTGACAACGGCCAACATTAAGCACATAGCACATTTGTTTTTAGCACTTTTAATTTATTTTCAGTTGAATTGTGTGGGTTTCAGTTTTGTGTGTGTAATCTGGAGGTGTGCTGGGCCCTTTTAATGTTTGCATACTAAAGGGGAGAATGAGACCTTATGTAAAATATCTCCTCTAGTTTTCTCAAGCACACACCTGGTGGACTATAATTTATTAATTATATATATTTTGGAATTTTAATGTATTTGAAAAGTGATGTTTTAGGCCTAGTGGGTCCTGTGCCCAGAGATATGCACACAGCACTAGAGTAATCAGTACTTGGTTAGCGTTGCAATGAAAATAAAATATATGTACTATGAAAAAGCTAAATAAAAACAGATTTTTATTTGACAAAGCTTCTTTGAGGATGACAATCAGTTGAATACTACACAATATTCCAAAACACAGTTGGTACTGCTCTTACCTGTTACTTTGGAATGTATAGTAGCTTTACACATTATTTCTTTCTCTTTTTATTATAGCTAGCACTAAAACATTAATGTGAATAATATATTCATATATTTTGATAGATAAACATGAAATACGGCATATTTTTTATCATTGTGCATTTTTTTGAGCCAGTAGTTTCATATTTAGACTCCTTTTTTTACATTTGAAATGTTATTAGATTGCTTCGATTAAAGAAGTCTGTTTACACAACAAAATTACTTATCTCAGTAACTCATTAATAAATGACATAGATAAAAGCAAGCAGCAGTATTGTGTTGTTTCTTTAGCTAGCCTATAGTGCTCTGGAAACAAAGATTGCCACTATAAATTGTAAAATAAAACAATAGTTTGAAAAAAAAAATAGACTGATCGAAATTCAGCCAATTCATCAGGAACCAAACAAATTTTGATCCATCTATGGGCAGGCTGGTTGTAGTGAAGTTGATCTATCGATCAAATTCACTACAACCAGCCTGTTCATTTATTTTTTGTATGAACTGACTGTGTTGATGGGGGATTCCAGGAATTTTCTTTCCTTCGACCCATGGTTGAAGAAAATAAACTTTCATAATCTATGGCTTTCTTAAATTAAAGGGATCAAAGCATTTTCATTTCTCTTTAGTACCCCAAGTTCCAGAAAAATGTAAATACAAATTGTTATTATTAGTTACTAATTTAAAGCAACTCTAAAGCCCCATACACACGGTCGGATTTTCCGATGGATTCTGTCCTATCAGACAATGTTGTCGGAAATTCCGACCGTGTGTAGGCACCATCGGACAGTTTCCATCGGATTGTCCGACGGACAATGTCCTATCTCCTGCTGGATAGATTTTTTGACAACAAAGTCCGATCACACCAAATCCGATAGTGTGTAGCGAATTCCGACGGACAAAGTGCTACGCATGCTCAGATCACATTACAAGACCAAAGCTATTGGCTACTAGCCTCTACATAGTCCCGTCGTAGGCAACAAACGTCACCACGTTCAGAATGATCAGATTTTCCGACAACTTTGTCCGACCGTGTGTACGCAAAACCAACATCGGACAAAGTACGACGGACATGATCCGACGGACCTGGTCCTCGGATAATCCGAGCGTGTGTATGGGGCTTTAAATTCACTTTATAATGCATTTGGAATTAATTATCAATGACAACGAAAATCAAAGATCAAATAATAAAATGAAACAAGCTTTATAAATCATTCAAATGAAAAATATCCAATAAATGTGTACAATATTTGTCAAGATCTCCCATAAATACAACTTTAATGTCTTAATTTGTAATGCCATATGTCTCTTGGCTAAATTTATTTGTCCTGTTTTTATTATCTTTCTGTATGACATGGCAGATTTGGCAAACTTGAATTCTGCTAAAACGTTTAAAACAGAAACACAACAACACTTATGCCCTGTACACACGGTCGGAAAATCAGACGCAAAAGGTCTGATCGGATTATATTGTCAGAAAATCCGATTGTGTGTGGGCTCTGTCGGACTTTTGCTGGATCTCAAATTTTCCGACAACAAAATCCATTTGTAGAGAATTCTACAGCTATGAATAAGCACTAATTTTGGTGCGAAACACGTCAGATATTTTTGTACCCCCCTCATTGCCGTGGATTGTTTTGTTTTGATGTGATCTTTGGCTTTAATAAAAGCACAGGATTTTAAGTTTTCCCGGTGTGTGGCTGTCCAGAGTTCCTTTCCACTATTGCCTACTATTGTAGAGAATTGCGATCGGACAAAGTGCCACGCATGCTCAGATCAAATTACGAGACCAAAGCTATTGGCTACTAGCCTGAACGTAGCCCCATCGTAACGAACGAACGTCATCACGTTCTGAACGATCGGATTTTCCGACAACTTTGTCTGACCGTGTGTATGTAACACCTGTTTCAGACAAAATCCGTCGGAAAAAATCTGACGGATTTTCTGGTCGGAATGTCCGACCGTGTGTACGGGGGCTTATGCTGCGTACACACGAACTGACTTTTCGACAGCAAAGGTCTGACGGAACGAATCCGCCGGACAATTCGATCGTGTGTGGGCTTCATCGGACCTTTGCTGTCCAAAAATCAGACGGACTTTAGAAATAGAACATGTTTCAAATTTTTCCGCCGGAACTCCGCCCGACCCAGTTCCTATCGAGAGATCCGCTCGTCTGTATGCTAGTCCAACGGAGGAAAACCGACGCTAGGGCAGCTATTGGCTACTGGCTATGAACTTCCTTATTCTAGTCCGGTCGTATGTCATCACGATCAAATCCGTCGGACTTTGGTGTGCTTGTGGGTGGCCAAGTCCGTTCGTGCGGAAAGTCCATCAGAACCCTGCCGAAAGTCCGTCGGGAAGACCATCAGACCTAGTCCGTCAAAAAGTCTGGTGTGTGTACGCGGCATTAGCTAACATAATTGTGTCATATTAACTGCAACTAACATTTTCCTTGTTTTTACCAGTGGTAACTCCAGCAGTTATGAAACATATCCACATATTCTGCTTTGCATAAAGAAGACTGTTTAGTTTGGCAGTTGGAAGCCTGAAATATGTGTAATGCTTCTGCTTAACAAAATTCCCACTTTGGTCATAGCCGAGAAACATTTTCCATCTCATGCCTGGAGGTACTAAAACACCCTATAAAATCCCTCAGGAGCAGAAATGAATGACACTGCACTGTTTGTTTAACCACTTCATCCCCACCCTTTATATCCCTTATGGACCATTTCTACTATGGGCCTGTTTATTTGGCGATAATGTAAGATAATATATACATATACATTTTTTTTCAGGTCAGACAAGACTTTATTTTGTTGAAATTGTATTGCAAAAACTATTATATTATCCATGCAAAAACAAGGAAAATTGACAAAAAAAAGGTAACAAAACTAAAAAAAAAAAGAATTTGTTCAGCGTCAGTGTTAAAAAAATAGCATTACAGTAAATAAAATTATGCTTACGTTTACATTACGTCTTCGTATTGATGCTAAAGTTACATTGGTGCAAATGATTGCAAAGATTTTTTTAAATTAAATATATATATATTTTGGAATCTTGCTAATTATTAATGCAATACTAAAAAATAAACAAATAAATAAACAAATTAAACAAATAAAAAAAGAACATATGTTAAAACAAGAAATGGATTAACCACTTTCAGACCGGGCCAATTTGCATCCAAAGGACCAGGCCCCTTTTTGCGATTCCGCACTGCGTCGCTTTAACTGACAATTGCGCGGTCGTGCGACGTGGCTCCCAAACAAAACTGACGTCCTTTTTTTCCCACAAATAGAGCTTTCTTTTGGTGGTATTCGATCGCCCCTGTGGTTTTTATTTTTTGCGCTATAAACCAAAAAGTGCGACAATTTTGAAAAAAACGCATTCTTTTTTATTTTTTGCTATAATAAATATCCCCCAAAAATATATAAGAAAAATTTTTTTTCCTCAGTTTAGGCCGATACGTATTCTTCTACATATTTTTGGTAAAAAAAATCACAATAATCAATTATTGATTGGTTTGCGCAGAAGTGATAGCGTTTACAAGATAGGGGATAGTTTTATAGCATTTTTATTAATAATTTTTTTTATTAGTAATGGCGGCGATCAGCGATTTTTATTGTGACTGCGACATTATGGCGGACACATCGGACATTTTTGACAAATTTTTGGGACCATTGTCATTTATACAGCAATCAATGCTATTTAAATGCATTGATTCCTGTGTAAATGACACTGACAGTGAAAGGGTTAACCACTAGGTGGCAGTGTAGGGGTTAAGTGTGCCTAGAGGTGTGTTTCTTACTGTGGGGGGGCGTGGCTGTCAGCTAGTGAATGCTGATCTCTGCTCCAATCACAGGGAGCAGAGATCGGCGTCACTAGTTGCTAGGCAGAACGGGGAGATGCTGTTTATTTCCTCATCTCCCCATTCAGCCTTCCCGTGAGACGATCGCGACCCGCGACCGGCCTCACGGGGGTCCCGACCCGCACGAGCGGTGCGCGCCTGATGGCACGGCAGCATCTTAAAGGGGACGTACATGTACGCCCTTATACCTGTCCGTGCCATTCAGTCGACGTATATCGTCGTGCGCCGGTCGGCAAGCGGTTAAAAAATAAAACATTTTTTAAATATTTTAGAGGAGAAGAGGTTGCCATACTGCATTCAATTTTACAGAAAATTCCAGGGTTGCAGATTGAAAAGAAAGGTAATTTTTAATAACATTTAATTACAATATGGCTTGTGTCACATTTGTATACGCTTTTTTTTTGTTTTGTTTTTTCCCATGAAAGTGGAGTTACCCTTTAAGTTATGTAGTGCCCAGGTGTTGCCACTGGCATCCAGTTTGAGGAGTTATATTTCCAGGTTTCAGCATTTAGCCTTTTTTCTCTTGCTACAGAGCAGAAACAAATAGTTTTCACAGGCAGGAATGTGTGTTCTGTAAGATCTGCAGGAACCTTTGTTCTGGCCTTGGTCATATGCTCTTTGCAGAATTTGCACTGGCAGCCTAGTGATGTTACAGGCATACTGAAGGATGTTCTTTAGTTCAGCCAGTAGGTTGTATTGGTGCAAGCCTAGCAGAAGTTCCAGCAAAGCATGAAGTCGACACACCCCCAATTGTTTGAAAACCCTTTTCTTGCCATCCTCTCTTTCAAGACACCTTATTATAGAAGTTATCACATACTATTATAAAACTGAACTCTTTAAATTAACAAACTCTGACATTTAACTCTTTGAGGAGTTTTTCAGCTGTAAAAACTCTCTAACTCTGATAAAAGCAACAGGGAACAGGGGTGGACTCCATGTCATTGCCTGATTCTGAACACTTATCAGGTCAGGAGTAGGGATGGGCCCGGTGCTCGATGCGAACCCACGTTCGCATCGAGCACCGGGCGTTCGCTCGCTCGGCGAGCCCAGAACTATTTTGGCCGCTCGCATCACGTTCGTGTGATGCGCGCGGCCCCGCAATGCATTGCGGCCGGCGCGACCGGCGCAGTGCATTGCTGGCTGATGATTGGCCAAGCATGCACTGTGACCCCGCATGCTTGGCCAATCACAGCCCCGGAAACTCGAAGAGCCATAATTGGCTACAGGCAGGACGCCTGTAGCCAATTACAGCTCAGGGGCTGTAGTACACGCCCCCCCCTATAAAAGGCCGCCACGCCGTCTGCGCCGGTCACATGCTGTTCCGGCGCAGATAGAGCAGGCTAGATCTGTGACACTCTGCTGGATTTAGTTAGTTAGAGAGATTTACTTAGAGAGATTGAGTTAGATAGATTCATTCATTTAGATTGATTTAGAAAGAGGGGCTTGTAGTGTGTTCGTGGCAGGCAGGCAGAGCTCCTATATTTTGTTCCCAGAAGCACCTATAGGACTTGTAGTGTGTTCGTGGCAGGCAGGCAGAGCTCCTATATTTTGTTCCCAGAAGCACCTATAGGACTTGTAGTGTGTTCGTGGCAGGCAGGCAGAGCTCCTATATTTTGTTCCCAGAAGCACCTATAGGACTTGTAGTGTGTTCGTGGCAGGCAGGCAGAGCTCCTATATTTTGTTCCCAGAAGCACCTATAGGACTTGTAGTGTGTTCGTGGCAGGCAGGCAGAGCTCCTATATTTTGTCCCCAGAAGCACCTATAGGACTTGTAGTGTGTTCGTGGCAGGCAGGCAGAGCTCCTATATTTTGTTCCCAGAAGCACCTATAGGACTTGTAGTGTGTTCGTGGCAGGCAGGCAGAGCTCCTATATTTTGTTCCCAGAAGCACCTATAGGACTTGAAGTGTGTTAGTCCCATCACACAGACCTACATTTTCTTCCCAGAAGCACCTATAGGACTTGAAGTGTGTTAGTCCCATCACACAGAGATCATATATTTTGTTCCCAGAAGCACCTATAGGACTTGAAGTGTGTTAGTCCCATCACACAGACCTATATTTCCTTCCCAGAAGCACCTATAGGACTTGAAGTGTGTTAGTCCCATCACACAGAGATCATATATTTTGTTCCCAGAAGCACCTATAGGACTTGAAGTGTGTTAGTCCCATCACACAGACCTACATTTTCTTCCCAGAAGCACCTATAGGACTTGAAGTGTGTTAGTCCCATCACACAGAGATCATATATTTTGTTCCCAGAAGCACCTATAGGACTTGAAGTGTGTTAGTCCCATCACACAGACCTATATTTCCTTCCCAGAAGCACCTATAGGACTTGAAGTGTGTTAGTCCCATCACACAGAGATCATATATTTTGTTCCCAGAAGCACCTATAGGACTTGAAGTGTGTTAGTCCCATCACACAGACCTACATTTTCTTCCCAGAAGCACCTATAGGACTTGAAGTGTGTTAGTCCCATCACACAGAGATCCTATATTTTGTTCCCAGAAGCACCTATAGGACTTGAAGTGTGTTAGTCCCATCACACAGAGATCATATATTTTGTTCCCAGAAGCACCTATAGGACTTGAAGTGTGTTAGTCCCATCACACAGACCTACATTTTCTTCCCAGAAGCACCCATAGGACTTGAAGTGTGTTAGTCCCATCACACAGAGATCCTATATTTTGTTCCCAGAAGCACCTATAGGACTTGAAGTGTGTTAGTCCCATCACACAGAGATCATATATTTTGTTCCCAGAAGCACCTATAGGACTTGAAGTGTGTTAGTCCCATCACACAGACCTTTATTTCCTTCCCAGAAGCACCTATAGGACTTGAAGTGTGTTAGTCCCATCACACAGAGATCATATATTTTGTTCCCAGAAGCACCTATAGGACTTGAAGTGTGTTAGTCCCATCACACAGAGATCATATATTTTGTTCCCAGAAGCACCTATAGGACTTGAAGTGTGTTAGTCCCATCACACAGACCTTTATTTCCTTCCCAGAAGCACCTATAGGACTTGAAGTGTGTTAGTCCCATCACACAGACCTACATTTTCTTCCCAGAAGCACCTATAGGACTTGAAGTGTGTTAGTCCCATCACACAGAGATCCTATATTTTGTTCCCAGAAGCACCTATAGGACTTGAAGTGTGTTAGTCCCATCACACAGAGATCATATATTTTGTTCCCAGAAGCACCTATAGGACTTGAAGTGTGTTAGTCCCATCACACAGACCTTTATTTCCTTCCCAGAAGCACCTATAGGACTTGAAGTGTGTTAGTCCCATCACACAGAGATCATATATTTTGTTCCCAGAAGCACCTATAGGACTTGAAGTGTGTTAGTCCCATCACACAGAGATCATATATTTTGTTTCCAGAAGCACCTATAGGACTTGAAGTGTGTTAGTCCCATCACACAGACCTTTATTTCCTTCCAGAAGCACCTATAGGACTTGAAGTGTGTTAGTCCCATCACATAGAGATCATATATTTTGTTCCCAGAAGCACCTATAGGACTTGAAGTGTGTTAGTCCCATCACACAGACCTTTATTTCCTTCCCAGAAGCACCTATAGGACTTGAAGTGTGTTAGTCCCATCACACAGACCTACATTTTCTTCCCAGAAGCACCTATAGGACTTGAAGTGTGTTAGTCCCATCACACAGAGATCCTATATTTTGTTCCCAGAAGCACCTATAGGACTTGAAGTGTGTTAGTCCCATCACACAGAGATCCTATATTTTGTTCCCAGAAGCACCTATAGGACTTGAAGTGTGTTAGTCCCATCACACAGAGATCATATATTTTGTTCCCAGAAGCACCTATAGGACTTGAAGTGTGTTAGTCCCATCACACAGAGATCATATATTTTGTTCCCAGAAGCACCTATAGGACTTGAAGTGTGTTAGTCCCATCACACAGACCTTTATTTCCTTCCCAGAAGCACCTATAGGACTTGAAGTGTGTTAGTCCCATCACACAGAGATCATATATTTTGTTCCCAGAAGCACCTATAGGACTTGAAGTGTGTTAGTCCCATCACACAGACCTTTATTTCCTTCCCAGAAGCACCTATAGGACTTGAAGTGTGTTAGTCCCATCACACAGACCTACATTTTCTTCCCAGAAGCACCTATAGGACTTGAAGTGTGTTAGTCCCATCACACAGAGATCCTATATTTTGTTCCCAGAAGCACCTATAGGACTTGAAGTGTGTTAGTCCCATCACACAGAGATCCTATATTTTGTTCCCAGAAGCACCTATAGGACTTGAAGTGTGTTAGTCCCATCACACAGAGATCATATATTTTGTTCCCAGAAGCACCTATAGGACTTGAAGTGTGTTAGTCCCATCACACAGACCTACATTTTCTTCCCAGAAGCACCTATAGGACTTGAAGTGTGTTAGTCCCATCACACAGAGATCATATATTTTGTTCCCAGAAGCACCTATAGGACTTGAAGTGTGTTAGTCCCATCACACAGACCTTTATTTCCTTCCCAGAAGCACCTATAGGACTTGAAGTGTGTTAGTCCCATCACACAGAGATCATATATTTTGTTCCCAGAAGCACCTATAGGACTTGAAGTGTGTTAGTCCCATCACACAGAGATCATATATTTTGTTCCCAGAAGCACCTATAGGACTTGAAGTGTGTTAGTCCCATCACACAGACCTTTATTTCCTTCCCAGAAGCACCTATAGGACTTGAAGTGTGTTAGTCCCATCACACAGAGATCATATATTTTGTTCCCAGAAGCACCTATAGGACTTGAAGTGTGTTAGTCCCATCACACAGACCTTTATTTCCTTCCCAGAAGCACCTATAGGACTTGAAGTGTGTTAGTCCCATCACACAGACCTACATTTTCTTCCCAGAAGCACCTATAGGACTTGAAGTGTGTTAGTCCCATCACACAGAGATCCTATATTTTGTTCCCAGAAGCACCTATAGGACTTGAAGTGTGTTAGTCCCATCACACAGAGATCCTATATTTTGTTCCCAGAAGCACCTATAGGACTTGAAGTGTGTTAGTCCCATCACACATAGATCATATATTTTGTTCCCAGAAGCACCTATAGGACTTGAAGTGTGTTAGTCCCATCACACAGAGATCATATATTTTGTTCCCAGAAGCACCTATAGGACTTGAAGTGTGTTAGTCCCATCACACAGACCTTTATTTCCTTCCCAGAAGCACCTATAGGACTTGAAGTGTGTTAGTCCCATCACACAGAGATCATATATTTTGTTCCCAGAAGCACCTATAGGACTTGAAGTGTGTTAGTCCCATCACACAGACCTTTATTTCCTTCCCAGAAGCACCTATAGGACTTGAAGTGTGTTAGTCCCATCACACAGACCTACATTTTCTTCCCAGAAGCACCTATAGGACTTGAAGTGTGTTAGTCCCATCACACAGAGATCCTATATTTTGTTCCCAGAAGCACCTATAGGACTTGAAGTGTGTTAGTCCCATCACACAGAGATCCTATATTTTGTTCCCAGAAGCACCTATAGGACTTGAAGTGTGTTAGTCCCATCACACAGAGATCATATATTTTGTTCCCAGAAGCACCTATAGGACTTGAAGTGTGTTAGTCCCATCACACAGACCTACATTTTCTTCCCAGAAGCACCTATAGGACTTGAAGTGTGTTAGTCCCATCACACAGAGATCATATATTTTGTTCCCAGAAGCACCTATAGGACTTGAAGTGTGTTAGTCCCATCACACAGACCTTTATTTCCTTCCCAGAAGCACCTATAGGACTTGAAGTGTGTTAGTCCCATCACACAGAGATCCTATATTTTGTTCCCAGAAGCACCTATAGGACTTGAAGTGTGTTAGTCCCATCACACAGAGATCATATATTTTGTTCCCAGAAGCACCTATAGGACTTGAAGTGTGTTAGTCCCATCACACAGACCTACATTTTCTTCCCAGAAGCACCTATAGGACTTGAAGTGTGTTAGTCCCATCACACAGAGATCATATATTTTGTTCCCAGAGGCACCTATAGGACTTGAAGTGTGTTAGTCCCATCACACAGACCTATATTTTCTTCTCAGCAGCACCCACAGGACTTCTAGTGTGTTAGTGGCATCACACAGAGCTCCTATATTTTCTTCTCAGCAGCACCCACAGGACTTCTAGTGTGTTAGTGGCATCACACAGAGCTCCTCTATTTTCTTTGCAGAAGCACCCACAGGACTTCTAGTGTGTTAGTGGCATCACACAGAGCTCCTCTATTTTCTTTGCAGAAGCACCCATAGGACTTCTAGTGTGTTAGTGGCATCACACAGAGCTCCTATATTTTCTTCTCAGCAGCACCCACAGGACTTCTAGTGTGTTAGTGGCATCACACAGAGCTCCTCTATTTTCTTTGCAGAAGCACCCATAGGACTTCTAGTGTGTTAGTGGCATCACACAGAGCTCCTATATTTTCTTCTCAGCAGCACCCACAGGACTTCTAGTGTGTTAGTGGCATCACACAGAGCTCCTCTATTTTCTTTGCAGAAGCACCCACAGGACTTCTAGTGTGTTAGTGGCATCACACAGAGCTCCTCTATTTTCTTTGCAGAAGCACCCACAGGACTTCTAGTGTGTTAGTGGCATCACACAGAGCTCCTATATTTTCTTCTCAGCAGCACCCACAGGACTTCTAGTGTGTTAGTGGCATCACACAGAGCTCCTCTATTTTCTTTGCAGAAGCACCCACAGGACTTCTAGTGTGTTAGTGGCATCACACAGAGCTCCTCTATTTTCTTTGCAGAAGCACCCATAGGACTTCTAGTGTGTTAGTGGCATCACACAGAGCTCCTATATTTTCTTCTCAGCAGCACCCACAGGACTTCTAGTGTGTTAGTGGCATCACACAGAGCTCCTCTATTTTCTTTGCAGAAGCACCCACAGGACTTCTAGTGTGTTAGTGGCATCACACAGAGCTCCTATATATTCTTCTCAGCAGCACCCACAGGACTACCGACTACAATGGCTGGAAGACCGCCAAGGGGAGGCAGAGCGTGCAGAGCCAAGAACACAGGGCAGGCAGGCTCTGTTTCTAGTGGACGTGGCCGTGGACGTGGACGTGGTCGTGCATCGTCATCAGCACGTGGCCATGGGACACGCGCGTCTTTGTTTTCGGCAGCTGGACATGTGGAGCCGCATCATGCTGAAGGCTTGGTAGAATGGATGACCAAGCCCTCCTCATCCTCCTCATCCTCTCTCACCCAGGCTCAGGGTACTGACAGAGCATCATCAGCCACCCCTTCCCTAGACCCACCATGTCCTCCTGAGGAGTCCCCCGAACTCTTTGAGCACAGTGTTGGGTACATGCTCCAGGAGGATGCCCAACGATTCGAAGGCTCGGATGATGATACCCAGCTTGAGGAATCTGGCAGTACTGTTCCACCAGCTGCAGCTTACTGCCAGGTTTGCTCTAGTGGTGAAGAGGGAGGGATGATGAGGTCACTGACTCCACGTGGGTGCCTGAAGGGAGAGAGGATGAGGAGGAGGACGAGGAGGAGGAGGATGCGGCGTCACATGTCCAACGAGGCAGGATGCCCCCTGGAGGCCAGGTAGAGGCCAGCACAGCAACTGTACAACACCGCAGAGCTCCGCCTGTGCAGGGCGCTGCCTCTGCACGTTATCAGAAAAGTTCTTTGGTGTGGGCCTTTTTTGAGACGAGTGCAGCAGATCGCACCACTGCTATTTGCAATATTTGTCTCAAGCGTATCTCGCGTGGCCAAAACATCAGCCGCTTGGGCACCACAAGCATGACCAGACATATGGCGACCTGCCATGCAGCTCGTTGGCAGGCACACATAAAAGACCCACACCAAAGAACTAAGCGGACCTCTCCTTGCTCCTCCTCAGCTGGGATCTCCATCCCCACTACACCTTCAGTCCTCTCTGAAAGCTGCTATGAGAGGACTGAAGGTGTAGAATTAGGTGTGTCACAACCAAGTACTTGCAGTACACCGACGTCCGATTACAGCAGGCAAATTTCCCTGCCCCAGCTGCTGGACCGTAGAAAGAAGTACACTCCCAGCCATCCACATGCCCAGCGGTTGAATGCTAGCCTGGCTAAATTGCTAGCACTTCAACTGCTGCCTTTTCAGTTGGTAGACTCGGCCCCCTTCCGTGAGTTTGTTCAATGTGCGGTTCCTCAGTGGCAGGTTCCCAAACGCCACTTTTTCTCACGGAAGGCGATTCCGTCTCTCTACCGGCATGTGGAGGGCAATGTCCATGCCTCGCTGGACAGGGCGGTCAGCGGTAAGGTGCATATTACCGCTGACTCATGGTCCAGCAGGCATGGACAGGGACGGTACCTTTCTTTCACGGCCCATTGGGTCACTCTATTGGCAGCTGGGAGGGATGCAGGACAAGGTGCAGTAGTGTTGGAGGTTGTTCCGCCACCACGCCTCCAAAACGCTACTACTGCTACTGGTTGTGACACACCTCTCTCCTCCACCCCCTCCTCTTCTTCTTCCTCCAGTGCTCTGTCCTTGGAACCAGCGGTGCTCTGTAGGCGTACAAGGGGCTACGCAAGTACGCAGGCAAAAAGATGCCATGCCGTGCTTGCGCTGGTGTGTTTGGGGGACAGGAGCCACACTGGGCCAGAGGTTCTGGCAGCTCTGCAGGGGCAGGCCGAGAGGTGGTTGACGCCACGTCAGCTTAAGCCAGGAATGGTCGTTTCTGACAATGGCACCAACCTCCTCTCCGCCCTGCGACAGGGGCAGCTCACCCATGTGCCCTGCATGGCTCACGTCCTCAACCTGGTGGTGCAGCGGTTCTTGGGCAGGTTCCCAGGCTTACAGGATGTCCTGAGGCAGGCCAGGAAAGTCTGTGTGCATTTCCGCCGATCTTATAATGCCAGTGCTCGGCTGACTGAGCTGCAAAAGGAGCTGAACCTGCCCAAGAACCGCCTAATATGTGACATGCCCACCAGGTGGAACTCAACGTTGGCCATGCTGCAGCGACTGCACACGCAGCAGAGGGCCATCAATGAGTACCTTTGCGACTACGGCACCAGGACAGGGTCAGGGGAGCTTGGTTTTTTTTCCCCACGTCAGTGGAGCATGATCAGGGATGCATGCACTGTCCTCTCACCATTTGAGGAGGCCACGAGGATGGTGAGCAGTGACAGTGCATGCATCAGTGACACTGTCCCTCTTGTCCACCTGTTGGAGCATACGCTGCGTGGGATAATGGACAGGGCACTTGAGGCAGAACAGAGGCCGGAAGAGGAGGACTTCCTTGCCTCTCAAGGCCCCTTTATCCGGACAGTGTTCCTTCTGTCCCACCCATCACACAGGAAGAGGAGGATGAGGAGGAGGAGGAGGAGGAGGATTGTGTGAGCATGGAGGTGGAGCCTGGCACTCAGCATCAGCAGCAGCAGTCTTTTAGGGATGATGTACAGTCCCAACAAGCCAGTGGACTTGTACGTGGCTGGGAGGAGGTGGCTGGCGATCATGTCATCCTCAGTGACCCAGAAGACTCCGGACCGAATGCCTCAGCTAACCTACGCTGCATGGCCTCCCTGATCCTGCAAAGCCTGCGGAAGGATCCTCGTGTTCTTCGGATCAAGGAGAGGGACCATTACTGGCTGGCCACTCTCCTTGATCCGCGGTACAAGGGTAAGGTTGCGGACCTTATCTTGCCGTCGCAGAGGGAGCAGAGGATGAGACATCTCAGGGAGGCCTTGCAGAAAGGTCTGTGCAACGCGTTCCCAGAAACTGGGAGGCTACAAACTCCTGGTCCTGGGCGACGAGTTGCTGAGGCTTCGGTCAGTGGCAGAAGGAGCGGTGGGGAAGGTGGACGTCTGACCGATGCGTTCAGACAATTTTTTAGTCCGCAGCCCCAAGGTATGATCGGTTCCAGCAACCATCGCCAGCGTCTGATATACATGGTGCAGGAATACCTTGGGGCAAGGTCAGACTTGGACACCTTTCCCACCGAAAATCCTCTGGCTTACTGGGTCCTGAGGATGGATCACTGGCCAGAGCTTGCACAGTATGCAATTGAGCTACTGGCCTGTCCTGCCTCCAGCGTTCTTTCCGAACGCACATTCAGTGCTGCTGGAGGATTTGTGACTGATCATAGGGTGCGCCTGTCCACCGCCTCGGTTGATCGACTGACCTTCATCAAAATGAATCAGTCTTGGATCACCACCAGCTACCAGGCACCTGAGGCGGATATAACCGAATAATTTTTAATGTCACATCCCTTCAAGACTGCCTATGCTGATGCTGAGTGACTGTCCTCTTATGTTCACTGACTATCCTCTTCCTCCTCCTCAATGATCCATGCCACCACACCAGTGCCTAAGGCACAATTTTTCAGCCCCTGTTTAACAGGGGCGGGTACTTACAATTTAAAAAAAAAATGCTTCGCAACACATGTGACTGCTGTGCTCCAAGTACAGTATCTGTGAGGGGTTGCAGTGTTGTGGCACCAGCACCAGTGCCTAAGGCACAATTTTTCAGCCCCTGTTTAACAGGGGCGTGTACTTACAATTTTTTAAAAAAATGCTTCGCAACACGTGTGACTGCTGTGCTCCAAGTACAGTATCTGTGAGGGGTTGCAGTGTTGTGGCACCAGCACCAGTGCCTAAGGCACAATTTTTCAGCCCCTGTTTAACAGGGGCGTGTACTTACAATTTTTTAAAAAAATGCTTCGCAACACGTGTGACTGCTGTGCTCCAAGTACAGTATCTGTGAGGGCCGGGTTGCAGTGTTGTGGCACCAGCACCAGTGCCTAAGGCACAATTTTTCAGCCCCTGTTTAACAGGGGCGTGTACTTACAATTTTTTAAAAAAATGCTTCGCAACACGTGTGACTGCTGTGCTCCAAGTACAGTATCTGTGAGGGGTTGCAGTGTTGTGGCACCAGCACCAGTGCCTAAGGCACAATTTTTCAGCCCCTGTTTAACAGGGGCGGGTACTTACAATTTTTTAAAAAAATGCTTCGCAACACGTGTGACTGCTGTGCTCCAAGTACAGTCTCTGTGAGGGGTTGCAGTGTTGTGGCACCAGCACCAGTGCCTAAGGCACAATTTTTCAGCCCCTGTTTAACAGGGGCGGGTAATTACAAATCTTGATCTAATAGTTCACAGCAGGGCCCATTCCTGCGCCCACCAAGAGTAACTATGAGGGCCTGTAGTCTTGTGGCAACACCGTCCACCACCACCGCCAAAGGCCCAATTTTTTCTGCCCTGTTCATCAGGTGCTTGCAATTACAAATCTTGATCTAATAACTCACAGCAGGGCCCATTCCTGCGCCCACCAAGAGTAACTATGAGGGCCTACAGTCTTGTGGCAACACCGTCCACCACCACCGCCAAAGGCCCAATTTTTCTGCCCTGTTCATCAGGTGCTTGCAATTACAAATCTTGATCTAATAACTCACAGCAGGGCCCATTCCTGCGCCCACCAAGAGTAACTGTGAGAGCCTACAGTCTTGTGGCAACACCGTCCACCACCACCGCCAAAGGCCCAATTTTTCTGCCCTGTTCATCAGGTGCTTGCAATTACAAATCTTGATCTAATAACTCACAGCAGGGCCCATTCCTGCGCCCACCAAGAGTAACTGTGAGAGCTTACAGTCTTGTGGCAAAACCGTCCACCACCACCACCACCACCACCCCCAATATTTCTGCCCTGTTCAACAGGTGCATGCAATTACAAATCTTGATCTATTAACTCACAGCAGGGCCCATTCCTGTGCCCACCAGTCTTGTGGCTACACCAACATCTAATAGGGCAAATTTCTGCAGTGTATATACGCCAGGCCCCTACTTTCAAACATCCAACTTACAAACGACTCCTACTTGCAAATGGAAAGAGAAAACAGGAAGTGAGAGGAAATCTACCCCTAGGAAGGGAAATTCTATCCTGTTAGATTTAATTTGGGAAAAAGGTATCTCCTCTCTACTGATACTTTATCACCAATCCTTGTTTCAATTAAAACCCCACTTTTTCCAAAAACATTTGTCATTGGGACGGAAAGTTAGGTGACATGTTCTGAACAGATGTGCAAAGACAGCAAATGTTACAGGGGTGATAACCCCTCCCTATGTTCTCCAAAAAGCTTAAAAATAGATTTTTTTGGGATGGAGCTACACTTCATAATGTACCTGTTCAGATTCTACTTAGAACAAACCTAAAGCCGCAAGTGGTTTTAAATGGCTTCTTTTTTTCCTTTACAAATGTCATTTTTGTGCAAGGACAGTTCTAAACACGGGAAACACATGCCACTTCACAGGCATACTTTAGACACCCCCCAGGTACCATATTTAAAGGAAAATTTCACTTTTTTTTTTTCACTTTATGCATCATTAAAATGACTGCTCCCGAAAAAACGTTAGTTTTTAAAAGTTCTTTTTGCATTGATATATGTCCCCTGGGGCAGGACCCGGGTCCCCAAACCTGTTTTATGACATTAACATGCATATTGGCCGTTGTAATTAGCACTTTTGATTTCGAACGTTCGCGTCCATTATAACGTATAGGGTTCGAAAATTCGCGCGAACTTTCGGTCGGTTCGAAGGTTCTGGTGCGAACCGAACCCGGGGGTGTTCGGCTCATCCCTAGTCAGGAGGATTGTACTGAGGAGGAAGAACAACCTACATTGGACCAGATCCTGCAGGCGGTACAAAAGTGTACAGCGTCTGTTAACAATGTGAACATCAGATTGGTGGGGGGGGGGGGGGGGTGGTGTCACGAATGTTATGTCTACCCCAACGTAGGCGGTCAGACACTATAGCAGCCCCCTTTCCCTTAAGACAAGCAGGCCTACCGGTACTTGGTTGACCCCAGAACTTATACACAATGCTATAGTGTCTCACCACCATGCCAAGGCAGACGTGAACTGAGCAAAGAAAACAGATACTTGCAGTTTAGCACACAGATAGTGTGGTAAAAAAACAGGCAGAGTTCAGGGAATAGTCCAATATCCGATCCAATAACAGTCCAGGTAAAAGGCACGTAGATTTCTGGGAATAGTCCAATATCTGATCCAGGTCATACACAGGAAAATCCAGATTAGCAAAGCAGGGCAGACAAACAGGAGGCTTGATCAGGAACAATGCAGGTATACCATCTCTATCACAAGCAAGAGATAGAGTGTTCAGTTTGTTTATATCAGGTGACTGACCAGATCAATCACCTTCCAGGTGGACACAGACAGGGGGAATGCAACATCCAACACCCGGATGCTGGAATGAGTAGCAGGAGCACTAAGTGATCCTGACATTACCCCCCCTCTGAGGAGGGGCCCCCGGACCCTCAAAGACAGGCTGGACATCCAGCAAAGGACCATCAGACTGGGCAGAGGTCCATGGATCCACAAGCTCAGGCTAGTTAGTATGGGACGTTTCATAGGGGTCAAGCCGGACAGCTGAAACACGAGCGGAATACAGAGAGCCCTGAAAAAAAGGTTGAAAGCTCCACTTGGCAGAACGAGGCAGTTTATCCAAAGGGTGGATTGAACCTCTTAGACCGAGCAGAATGGGTGTAGTAGAAATAGGGTGAGGCCAGTTTACAGAAAGCCTTGAATAAGGAAAAGAAGGAGGCTCAATGGGCATGGGCCGGACCGGCACAGTTGATGCAGTGGCCGACCGAGCCGCACTACCAATAGCAGCGACTGTCTAAATTGCATCACCAGAAAGTCCTGAATAAGAAAAAATAGGAAGTTCAATGGGCATGGGCTGGACTGGCAAAACTGATGCAGTGCTTGACTTGGCCGCATCGCCAGGTGTAGCGACTGCAATGCATCACCAGGTGTAGCGACAGTGGAACTTGCGGACAAGTTAGCCTTGCTGTGCGTCCTAGGGAGTTTAGCGACAGGCAAAGGTAGGGATAATCCAGGGGACTTGATTTATAAGGACTTAGAGGAAGTTTCCAAGCAGGTCTCAAGGCTACGAGACAATGGAAAAGCTTGGTTTGTAGGAGGAGAGGCACCAATTTGCATGGGCTCATCCTTCTGTAAAGGTTGAGAGGGCTCAGGAAAAAAAGAAGAGGTGGGCCTCGTACTGGGGGCAAGGAAACAAACCTCTCAGTACGCCTTTCACGTAAATGCCTGTCTATGCAGATGGCTACTTGCATGGCTTCATTCAAAGACTTTGGTTCAGGGTAGTGTACTAAGGAGTCTTTGATAGAGTCTGAAAAACCTATCCTGAACTGACTTCTTAGAAACAACAAATAGCAAATTAAATTAAAGAGAGATTGGTGATGAGGGATGAGAGAGAGAGAGAGAGAGAGAAAAGGGGATGAAAGAGGTATTAGGGGTAAGGGAAAGAGGATGAGAGAGAAAGGGGGGATGAGAGAAAGAGGATGCATATGAGCATGCGTGGGAATAACATGATCACAGGGATAGTAAGTAAAAGGGGTAACTAGTGCGCTCAACCAAGGTGAAACTATGGTTAACAATAAATATATGGGGAAAGCAGCCAACATATAAGTGATCTCACACTGAAATTTCACACTGGAGTGAATGGGGCCGGATTTTTTCAGGCGGTATACAGGCGCTATTTTTAGCGCTGTACCGCCTGAAAAACGCCCCAGTGTGAAAGGGGCCTAATGGACTGGATCACTAAGGAAAAATAAATAACTAATCCAGTAAAGGATAAATAAAATCCAGAAAAGAGATAAATGACGTGGTGCACTACAAATCCCAGCTTGTAGTGAAGAATTGCACAGAAGCAGCGACAGGGTAAAAAAATATCCATACAGTACGTATTGGTAATGAACTTTTTTGGTAAGTGCAAAGCAGAAGAAAGTTCCAGATAGCTAAATAAAGTTCAGTGTAATCCCATACAGATGGAGAAAAAAGTGCTCCGTGGCGTTTTCAGGGGCGCACCCCACTGTTTCCCCCAGCCTCTCACCTCTTACAAAGTCACGTGAGCGGTGACGATACGCGCGAGGGAGGAAGTCAGGTGCCTATTGTTTACTTCCGGTTTTCGGCCGAGACCGGAAGTTCGTCCATGCTGAGCGGTGATATGCTTGCTAACATGTGAGTGGATATTTTATATTAAAACTATTACTATATTACTACACATTGGAGCGCCTTTTCTTTTATCCTTTACCCCTTATACTAACCTGAGCTGGGAGTGATTCCTTTCCTCTGGAGTGCCGTTTGGACATAGTAAGGGGACCGGAATAAGAGGCAGGAGGAGCCATAGGAACCTATAGGAAGGCAAGGGTAACCAGGATATCTACCAGGATCACCACCCAGAGGGTCTATGCTTTACTAGGCCTGTCGGGGCCATTGCTAGAGGTGAGAGACTGGGGGAAACAGTGGGGTGCACCCCTGAAAACGCCACAAAGCACTTTTTTCTCCATCTGTATGGGATTACACTGAACTTTGCTTTATTTAGCTATCTGGAACTTTCTTCTGCTTTGCACTTACCAAAAAAATGTATTACCAATACGTACTGTATGGGTATTTTTTACCCTGTCGCTGCTTCTGTGCAATTCTTCACTACAAGCTGGGATTTGTAGTGCACCACGTCATTTATCTCTTTTCTGGATTTTATTTATCCTTTACTGGATTAGTTATTTATTTTTCCTTAGTGATCCAGTCCATTATAGTTATATAGTCACTCTGCTGCATTATTTGGATTTGATGCACCTTTATTTATATATTTATTTCTTCGCACATGACCATTGTTTGGTCCTTTATTTCACGTTCTTTGCACGTTGCACTGTGCACTTTAGATTCATTTCATTATTGGTCCACAGAAGGCATTTCCTTCTTATTGTTTTTAGACCTCACATCACATTTTTATTGGAATTTATATTGAATAATTTTTATCGTCGTCAATGATTGATTTTATTTTAGCACGTTTTTATTAGCTATATTTATTGGTCACTTCCATTGCACATATTCACCATTTTATCCATATTTTATTGAACGTTTATGATATTTTATGTATGTATTTTTGCTGTTTGCATATATTTATGTTGATTTAACCCTGCAATACCTGAAGGTAACCAATCTTTTGGAAAATTCTACAGGAGATTTTAGAGATAATTTATGTAGGGGTTAGCGCCACATACCCCCCATTATATAACACAGGGATAGTGCAACGTTTCAGTGCCACGCAGGGCCCCTTCATCAGGCATGTGATGATCACATGCCTGACGAAGGGGCCCTGCGTGGCTCAGAAACGTTGCACTATCCCTGTGTTGTGATCATGCAATAAATCACCCTTTTGGACGCTATTTGTGTCGCTCCATGGTGTGCTGACAAATATCTTCATTGTGACTTGAACCAGTATCCAGCTGGTTGTTGCTTCAGCACCCAAATCTGAGAGCATTTCCAGGAACGTGTGCGATGGGAAAATGAAGTACACCTTTTTCCCTGACCTGTCTGGTGTGTTCCCTGGCCTTTATGCTGTTTCTTCACTAACAAACTTCTGAGGGCTTCACAGAACCGCTGTATTCATACAGAGATTAAATTACACACAAGTGGACTCTATTTATTCATTAGGTGACTTCTGAAGGCAATTGATTCCACTAGATTTTAGTTAGGGGTATCAGAGTAAAGGGGGCTGAATACAAATGCACGCCACACTTTTTAGATATTTATTTGTAAAAAAAATTGAAAACCATTTATCATTTTCCTGCCACTTCACAATTATGTGCCACTTTGTGTTGGTCTATCACATAAAATCCCAATAAAACACATTTATGTTTTTGGTTGTAACATGACAAAATGTGGAAAATGTCAAGGGGTATGAATACTTTTTCAAGGCACTGTAATAGAAGTGACTGGAGAAAGAGGAGAGGGAAGCTACTGGAGGAAGAAGTAGGAGAAGTGACTGGAGAAAGAGGAAAGGGAAGTCTCTGGAGGGGAGGGAAGTCTCTGGACAGAAGGGGTAAGGGAAGTGTCTGGAGGAAGAGGTAAGGGATGCGTTTTGAAGAGCGGTAAGGCATTGAAGTTAATCTTCACTCAGTCTGAATATAGTTTCACATTTAGAGTACAGTTCAGTACATTATATCTCTACAAAAATTTAAATACAATGACATTATCATTTCTTCTCAGGATTCCCTCACCGGGATTATCTGAAGAGACCATGGGAGCGACAATAACCCCCTCCATTAGTACAGACCCCTCCCCCAGGACAAAACACCCCCCTCCATTAGTACAGACCTATTAGTACAGACCCCTCCCCCAGGACAAAGCACACCCCTCCATTAGTACAGACCCTCCCCCCAGGAAAAGCACCCCCCTCTATTAGTACAGACCCCTCCCCCAGGACAAAGCATCCCCCTCTATTAGAACAGACCACTCCCCCAGGACAAAGCATCCCCCTCTATTAGTACAGACCCCTCCCCCAGGACAAAGCACCCCCCTCTATTAGTACAGACCCCTCCCCAGGACAAAACACCCCCCTCTATTAGTACAGACCCCTCCCCCAGGACAAAGCTTCCCCCTCTATTAGTACAGACCCCTCCCTCCAGGACAAAGCACCCCCCTCTATTAGTACAGACCCCCTCCCCCAGGACAAAGCACCCCCCTCTATTGGTAAAGACCCCTCCCCAAGACAAAACACCCCCTCTATTAGTACAGACTCCTCCCCAGGACAAAACACCCCCCTCCATTAGTACAGACCTATTAGTACAGACCCCTCCACCAGGACAAAGCACACCCCTCCATTAGTACAGACCCTCATCCCAGGACAAAGCACCCCCCTCTATTAGTACAGACCCCTCCCCAAGGACAAAGCATCCCCCTCTATTAGAACAGACCACTCCCCCAGGACAAAGCACCCCCCTCTATTAGTACAGACCCCCTCCCCCAGGACAAAGCACCCCCCTCTATTGGTAAAGACCCCTCCCCAAGACAAAACACCCCCTCTATTAGTACAGACTCCTCCCCCAGGACAAAACACCCCCCTCCATTAGTACAGACCTATTAGTACAGACCCCTCCCCCAGGACAAAGCACACCCCTCCATTAGTACAGACCCTCATCCCAGGACAAAGCACCCCCCTCTATTAGTACAGACCCCTCCCCCAGGACAAAGCATCCCCCTCTATTAGTACAGACCCCTCCCCCCAGGACAAAGCACACCCGCTATTAGTACAGACCCCTCCCCAGGACAAAACACCCCCCTCTATTAGTACAGACCCCTTCCCCAGGACAAAGCACCCCCCTCTATTAGTACAGACCCCTCCCCAAGACAAAACACCCCCTCTATTAGTACAGACCCCTCCCAGGACAAAGCACCCCCCCTCTATTAGTACAGACCCCTCCCCCCAGGACAAAGCACCTCCCTCTATTAGTAGAGACCCCTCCCCCCAGGACAAAGCACCCTCCTCTATTAGTACAGACCCTCCCCCCAGGACAAAGCACCCCCCTCTATTAGTACAGACCCTTCCCCCAGGACAAAGCATCCCCCTCTATTAGAACAGACCACTCCCCCAGGACAAAGCATCCCCCTCTATTAGTACAGACCCCTCCCCCCAGGACAAAGCACCCCCTCTTTTAGTACAGACCCCTCCCCAGGACAAAACACCCCCCTCTATTAGTACAGACCCCTCCCCCAGGACAAAGCACCCCCTCTATTAGTACAGACCCCTCCCCAAGACAAAACACCCCCCTCTATTAGTACAGACCCCTCCCCCAGGACAAAGCAACCCCCTATATTAGTACAGACCCCTCCCCCCAGGACAAAGCACCCCCCCTCTATTAGTAGAGACCCCTCCCCAAGACAAAACACCCCCTCTATTAGTACAGACCCCTCCCCCCAGGACAAAGCACCCCCTCTTTTAGTAGAGACCCCTCCCCAGGACAAAGCACCCTCCTCTATTAGTACAGACCCCTCCCCCCAGGACAAAGCACCCCCCTCTATTAGTAGAGACCCCTCCCCCAGGATAAAGCACCCCCCTCCATTAGAACAGACCCCTCCCCCCAGGACAAATCACCCACCTCTATTAGTACAGACCCTTCCCCCAGGACAAAGCACCCCCTCCATTAGTACAGACCCCTCTGGCCAGGCCAGGTGCGGCGTGGAGGTACCAGGACTTTCATCACCCTCGGGATTGTGTCACCCCTGTAGCAGGTGCAGGCCACACCCCCTAGTGACGTCACTGCCCCTACTGACCCCTGGCCCTCCTCCAAATGGTAAGTCCACTCCTGTGATTTGGGCACTGACTAGAACGTGGGGGAGGAGCTGGCGGGGCACGAGGCTGTCAAGCATGATTAGAAGGTGGCGGAGCCAACTCAAGGAGCCGGTGCCTTGTCGAGAACTGTCCCCCGTCAGATAGTGTCCACCCTGTACTGCGCTTGCGCAGTACGGAGGACAAGGAGACGCCGAAAGTCTCTGAAGATGAATGGCGCCTGCGCAATTAATAGTACCTTTTGCCCCACGCCCCACCATCCAAGGGGCCATAGAGTTAGAACAAAAATTTGCCGAGCGAAGCGAGGCCGTGCCCGAAGCGCGTCGAGCAGAGCGGGGCGAGCAAAGCGAGCCCGCAAGGGGCCCTGTTACTAAGTGCTGTTTTACATCATCTATATCCACTTGGATGGTGGGGCTTGAACCCACTGGACTCAGGGCAGAAGGTACTATTAAGTGTGCAGGCGCCGTTCATCTTCGGAGACTTTCGGCGTCTCCTTGTCCTCTGTACTGCGCAAGTGATGCGCCTGCGCAGTATAGGGCGGACACTATCCGATGGGGGGACACTTCTCGGCAGAACACCGGTGTTCAGTCAAGAAGTGCGCCCATTGAAAAGTGCCCGGGATGTACTGCGCATGCACACGCACAATTTTAACCTATACAAACAGCGGGGGAGACGGTAGTTCTCACATTGGGCATGGCTGCTACTGGAGGACAGCTAGTGCCTGTGTTGAAGAGCTGGTTTTGTCTGTGTTGCAACCCACCCTTTCACCAGACCATCAGCACACTGTAAAGCCTGTAGCCGCCCTGCAACAGCGAGGCCCAATGTGAGAACTACGGTCCACCCCCGCTGTTTGTATAGGTTTCAATTGTGGCCGTGAAATGGTATCTTCCTTCGAGAGATGCTTCCTACGATGTGCGCATGCGCAGTACATCCCGGGTTCCTGACAGAGGCAGCCAATCAGGTTTGTGAGTGCCATTTAAGTACTGCGTAGCTGAGCGGGAGGCCGGATGCGATTCGGCTCTGCGCTGTCAAGACCTCCTGCAGGTATCCTCCCCGCCCCTCTCTCCCTGCGTCATCTACCTAATATCTCCGCCCCCTCTGGTCAGTCAGACCTGTGGAGGGGGCGGAGATATTAGGTTGATGGCGTAGGGTGAGAGGGGCGGGCATTTACTAAAACAGAGTTAGTCATGTTTACTAAATTATGGGGGGAGTCATGGGCAGAGCTAGGCCGGCAGACCCCTCCTCTTCCCCAGCGGCTGATAAAATGTCACTACGCTGTGTGCAGTGTGTTTATATTGATGTGTTTTATATTGTAGAGACGATGGGCGGGGTACAGTGTTGCCAACAGCCCGTAAAAACGGGGCTATTTTGTCATGTCTGTGAAAGCCCGTAGATAAAAACTATGACGGTCCCGGCTTGGAACTACGCATCTCCGATCACACCGATGATCTTTTTTTTTTTTTTTATTTAGTTATCAGAGCATAAAATAACAAATAAAGACATTAAGAAAAGTATAACAGGATTCACACCATTACAGTTACATAGTATAGCGAATGCATTTTTGATGAAGACATTAAGGTGTCCTTTTATGAAGCAGTGATCAGCGGAGATCCTGAGGATCACCACTGATCACAGCCCATAAACAGTTTATAAACCAGAGATAATCGGGGGGAGAAGTGTTTGAACTTGTTCTCCCGCCGATTATCTCTGCACATGGAGAATCCCCATAGAATGACACAGTAACGGCCAGTGTATGAAGCTGCGATCTCAGCGCTTCACTGGCGATCTGTGTCAGAATTCACCCTCCCCGATTCACCAACTCAGAGGTGGTGAAGCGGGGAGTGAAGAGAGAATCCCGGGGATCTGAGGAGGAAAGAGGAAGATTATTAACTTCCTTATGCCTCGTTCAGACCCCCCAACACTGTAACCATGTCCCCTGTCATATATATGTGTATACATGTATATATATATAATGTGTATATGTATATATATATATAATGTGTGTATATACATGTATATATGTGTGTGTGTGTGTATACATGTATATATGTGTGTGTGTGTATACATGTATATATAATGTAGGGGGGACTCTTTATTTTATTAACATTAATCACACTGGTGTCTGTCCATGTATTGAGCTGTGATAATTTATCACCGCTTAATAAATGGACATCTCAGTGTTTCAGTGAATTTCTGGTGCTGTAATCTCGTAAAGTCTCACGAGATTCCAGTATCAGGGGCCGTTCTCCACTGTTTGAAGCGTTTGTAGATCTCTTCACTCCTCCATGGGTGAAGCGATCTACTATGCTTCATAAACTGGCACACAGAGGAGAAAGATCTCCTCTGTGAATGCCGGAGAATGAAGCAGTGAATAGATTTCACTGCTTCATAAAAGGACACCTAAGTCAGTATAATAATTGTGAATAATCCTTCAAATTCATATCTTTAAATTCAGTTTCTAGCTAGTAAACCTCCAAGAATAAACCTATTCACCCCTAGGGGAGCAAACTGTGAACAGGTCCATTCTAACATGAATAAACAAAAGAGAGAAGAGGATGTTCACCCTTGATAAGAGGAGATATGAGGAGAGGGGGGATATGATCAACATGTATAAATATATAAGGGGTCCATATAGTGAACTTGGTGTTGAGTTATTCACTTTACAGTCAACAAAGAGGACAAGGGGGCACTCTTTACGTCTAGAGGAAAAGAGATTTCATCTCCAAATACGGAAAGGTTTCTTCACAGTAAGAGCTGTGAAAATGTGGAATAGACTCCCTCCAGAGGTGGTTCTGGCCAGCTCAGTAGATTGCTTTAACCAGTTAACAACCGACCCATAGCCGAAAAACGGCTACAGGGCTGTTGCTTAACTCTGAGAGGCCGTTAATTAACGGCCTCCCAGAATTCCCCTCTTGCCTCATTTCATGACTCCGGTTCCTCTCTCCCCTCTCTGTACCGATCGGTACAGTGTGAGAGGAGAGGGGGAGGGATCGGTGGCAGCAGTGCTGTGGGCGGGATCTGTAGTGCCCACAGCACTGCTCTGCAGTCACCACCGATCCATCCATCCATGCTCAGCCATCCCTCCATACCATGCAATACACAGCAATAGCCTGCAGTCTATTGCTGGGTATTGCAGGGTATGGAGGGATGGCTGAGCATGGATGGATGGATACCCAGCAGTACTCTGCAATACCCAGCAGTACCCAACAATACCCAGCAGTACCCAACAATACTCTGCAATACCCAACAATACTCTGCAATACCCAACAATACTCGGCAATACCCAACAATAATCAACAGTACTCTGCAATACCCAACAATACTCTGCAATACCCAACAATACTTTGCAATACCCAGCAATACTTTGCAATACCCAGCAATACTCTGCAATACCCAGCAATACTCTGCAATACCCAACAATACTCTGCAATACCCAACAATACTCTACCATACTCTGCTATACCCTGCGATATTCTGCGATACCCTGCCATACCCTGCGATATTCTGCGATACCCTGCAATACTCTGCAATACCCTGCGATACCATGCCATACCCTGCGATACTCTGCGATACCCTGCGATATTCTGCGATACCCTGCAATACTCGCTACGATCGAAGCCAGGATCGTTTTTAGAAAATCGTATTTCAGGCTTTCCAGCCTAGAGGTGAGATGTGGGGTCTTATTGACCCCATATCTCACTGTAAAGAGGACCTGTCATGCCATATTCCTATTACAAGGGATGTTTACATTCCTTGTAATAGGAAATAAAAGTGATCAAAAAAATTTTGGGGGGGGGGGGGGGGGGGAAGTGTCAAACTAAAATAAATAAAGTAAATGAACAATAAAAAAAATATATTTTTTTTAAAGCGCCCCTGTCACCGTGTGCTCGCATGCAGAAGCGAACACATACGTAAGTCCCACCCACATATGAAAACGGTGTTCAAACCACACATGTGAGGTATCGCTGCGAACGTTATTCTGAGAACAATAATTTTGGCCCTAGACCTCCTCTGTAACTCAAAACATGTAACCAGTAAAAAAAATTAAAGCGCGCCTATGGGGATTTTTAAGTAGCGAAGTTTGGCGCCATTCCACGAGTGTGTGCAATTTTGAAGGGTGACATGTTAGGTATCTATTTACTCGGCGTAACTTCATCTTTTCACATTATGCAAAAACATTGGGTTAAATTTACAGTTTTGTTTTTTGTAAAGCACAAAACATTTTTTTTCCAAAAAAACGCGTTCGAAAAATTGCTGCGCAAGTACCGTGTTAGATAAAAAGTTGCAACGACCGCCATTGTATTCTCTAGGGTCTTTGCTAAAAAAACATATATAATGTTTTGGGGTTCTATGTAATTTTCTAGCAAATAAATGATGATTTTTACATGTAGGAGAGAAATGTCAGAATTGTCCTGGGTGCTCCAGAACACCTGATGGTGCTCCCTGCATGTTGGGCCTCTGTATGTGGCCACGCTGTGTAAAAGTCTCACACTATGTAACTATGTAACTATGTAGTCTAGTATATCAATGTATTCTAGCGAGTCAAACCAATCAGAAAATGAAAGTCAGCATAAGTCTCTACAAGGAATAAGCGATACCAACAGGCTACCTAGTGGTAGTTAAGACTGAGCATACAAGTCTTTCAGTACTGTAGATGCTTTAGGATGTATGATCCATACATGCCAGTGCTTCTTAAAGTGAATTAAGTTATCATTTTTAAGTGCTAAGAGTAATTTATAGTACGCCTGGGTGTTGACTCTAAAGCCCCATACACACGGTCGGACTTTTTCATGGATTCTGTCCGATCGGACAATGTTGTTGAAAAATCAGACCGTGTGTATGCACCATCGGACAGTGTACGTCGGATTGTCCGACGGACAAAGTCTTATCTCCTGCTGGAAAGATTTGCCGACAACACGGTCCGATCACACCAAATCCGATCGTGTGTACGGTTGTCCGACCGGACAAAGTGCTACGCATGCTCAGATCACATTACAAGACCAAAGCTATTGGCTACTAGCCTCTACGTAGTCCCGTCGTAGGCAACAAACGTCACCACGTTCAGAATGATCAGATTTTCCGACAACTTTGTCCGACCGTGTGTACGCAAAACCAACATCAGACAAAGTATGACGGACAGGATCCGACCGACCTGGTCCGCGGATTGTCCGACCGTGTGTATGGGGCTTTAGAGTGACATCACACAGGTTAGGGGCCACAATTGATTTCCACATTTTCATTTAGGTAAGTCTAGCTGATATAAGAATATTCAACACTAATATTCTGTATTGAAATGGGAAAGTGTCAAGGTTGATACCTAAAAGGGCCATAGCAGATGATAGTTTCAACAAGTTGCCTGTGACAGAGGCAATAAAGGTGGATATCGAGTTCCAGAAACTGGGCAGATTTTTACAACTCCATAAAATGTGGAATAAGGAACCAACTTGATCCGTACAACGCCAGCATAGTGATGATGTAGATGGATATATTATAGCTAATTTGTAAGGAGTTAGGTACCATCTAGTCAATATTTTCTGGGAGCTGTCCCAATGCTCTAAGCAGGATGTTGCAGTTTAGTTTATTCTCATAGCATTGTACCAACATTTGTCCGAAAAGGATTGTCCTAAATCTTTTTCCTATTCATACATATTAGAGTACATATAGAAAGGGCCAATAGGGTGGAGCCATGACGCAGGTGCGTACGTGACGCTCTCCAGATGGCCGGACCCTCCGCAGCCCTCGCTCCAGGATGCCCCATCTCCCCACCGCTGTAGCGCTCCGCAATCCCCGCCTGCAGTAAGGGGATCCTAGCAAGAGGACTTCCGTGCACCGCTCGTATCGGCTGGGTGGCATGACCCCTTTTCTGACCCGTTCCCCTCCCGGAAGAACCCGCCGGTACTAGAGGGGGATTAAGCTGCCAGGTCCTCCTGCACTGCGGATCTGATACAGACGCCGACAGGTGCTCTCCCTCAGAGAGGAGAGAGGAGAGCGGAGTGAACTCAGCCACAGCTGCGAGCAGCCTGCAAGATACAGCAAGACACAGCTCCCTTCGCTGCAGCACTGCACCGAGGATACGAACCGCACTGTCCACACACAGGGATACCGCAGTGAGAGAGACAGGTACTGGCTAGACAAACTTGCTTTACTTGTACATGGATATGCCAAAGAGACTGTCTTAGTATCTTCCCTCTCTACCCTTTTTTTTTGTTTTGTCTCTCCCCCCTGGTGTCTAACGAACTGTACGCTAGCTGCAATGTCTGTAAATGCCTCTGAAATAATATGGTGGTGAAAATATCTTGGATATCTGCTAGCGCTATATGCCTTATATGCTACGCACGCTTACACCCCGCCAGCAGGACTTAAGCAAAACAAAGTAAAGGTGAAAGTAATGGCGAAAAAAGGAGAGCTGTAAGAGTATAAAAATATGAATAAGGTTCACATACAACTGAAAGACTGTGATTAACAGGTAGCCCCAAGGCATGGAATTGATTTTCGGACGCTCACAGCTGATATTATTTTGCAGGGGTAAAACCCCTGGCGAAAGCAACTACATCGCATAAGGCCTACTAGGCGGTCATGAACTTTGTCTGACATTGATTTGATTTTCTTTTTTTTTTTTTTTTTTTTTTTTTTTTTTTGTGCTTGCTTCTGCCCCACTTCATATAGCCTCCGGGCCTTTAAGACTGCTCCTCCTGGTTCTCCTCTGAGGGAACGCTTCAGAGACCCCCGTATAACACAGGAAGCCTTAGCTGAGTTGATACCACTGACCCTGGGGGAGTCAGCAAGAAGCCTTGGGAGAGTCCGGGTTAGGGGATGCCCGTTGGAGGAAGCTAAAAGGTGGCACTGCTGTAGATACTTCCAGGTTCTTTAGCCCTGCTGGTCTATTTCAAGATCACCCCCCATATGACGGTCTATTGAAAAATAGCTACAGCCAACTGGAATAAGAATACAACTTTCTGATTAACAGAACAGCTGCCTGCGAGAATCCAGGGACTCCCGAATCGCATTATAAATTTGGTTTCCCTTGCCTTTTTTTTTTTTTTGTTCTTTTTTTTTTTTCCCCAGGGAACTGCCCGGACACTATCACTCATAGGATCCCCGGATCCAGTCTAGGGGCAAGAGAAGCCCTAGAAGGCAGGTGAAGGACCAAAGGTCTATAGGACTGGAATCTAAGTTGGGACTGAAATATCCATAAAATGCAACGACTAAAAGAATAATAGATCTAGCTCAACGGGAATACCCCCTCTGGGGGAGTTAGGGTCCCCGGTGTGAGACCCTAAATCGAAAGCAAGGAGCAGGGAAATAATTTAATGCTTATTGTGTGTTGCCTTAGGAGGTTTTTGGAGTTTCCTTTTTTTTTTTTTTTTTTTTTTCTCTCCTTAAGCCTCCCTCTCGGGCATAGGACATAAATATGAGGGGTAAACCAAGCAAAACGGGTAAAACTGTAATTCCAGCCTCAAGCCCGGGTGGCATTCAAAGGTATATGGCAAATAACAGTAGTGTAACAGAGGAAGCACAGGGAAGCCCCAGGTTAGGGGCCCCACTGCGTTCAGGGTTAAATAGACAGAAAGGGGGGGAAGAAAATAAAGGGGGGAGAGTAAACGGAACAAAGATGGGGGGAGCTAAAGGAGAAGGGAATAGCGCACAGGCCAGTGATAACGTGAACGTGAACACATTAGACCAGGAGAGGAGGGCAGAAAGTAGAGTAGAAGGAGCAGGAGTAGGTGCCACAGGGGAAAGTAGTACACAACCTCTCCACCAGCAGGAATCTCCGCAAATAAAGGAGATGCTGGCAGAGATGTTCTCAAAGATGGAAGCATCTCTGAAAGTAGAAATCTCCGCAGTCAGGGCGGACATTGGGTTGGTTCTAGGGCGAGTAGAGGAGCTGGAAGGTAGACTAGAAGTACAGGAGCAAAGACTCGACGAGATATCAGAACAAGTGACTGCCCTGCAGATAGCGAACAGGACCCTGAAGTACAAGTTAGAGGACCAGGAGAACAGGAGCAGGAGGAAGAACGTCCGTATCAAGGGCCTGCCCGAGACTCATAGTAATATAGAGTTAAAAACAATAGCGCAACATTTATTTAACCCCCTACTAGACAAAGAAACTACAGAGGCAGTAAAAATCGATAGAATTCATAGGATGGCACAGCGGGTACCTACGGGGTCAGAAAAACCGAGAGACGTCATAGTCAGGTTTCACTTTGCGGAAGAGAAAGCTATAATAATGGGGAAGCTTAGAACACTCCCAGGAGTGGCATACGAAGGCGCAGAACTGCAGGTCTACCCAGACTTAGCAGGGGAAACATTGATGAGAAGGACCCGGTTGAAACCTTTAACTGAACTGATGATTGCATCAGGTATATCCTATCAATGGGGTTTCCCCGCCTGTTTGATTGGGAAAAAAGAAGGTCGAACTGCAGTTCTACGCTTCCCAGAAGATCTAAGGGATTTTTGCGCTCGATTAGAAATAAATCCCCCCCCTCTACCTGGATGGGAGGAGGAAGGGGGACCTCGGGCAGTTCAAAAAAAACTTAAATGGAATAGTAACAGGAGGAGAGGGGAGCCAAGCTAAAGAAGAACAGGAGGCGAGATGGGGACAAGCCCAGAGTGGGGGAGGAGGGAGGCCATAGGGATGGGTCTGTATGCCCTGGGATGGGAACCACCGGGGAACTATGGAGAGAAGGCGACTCCAGGAAGGAGTCTACCTAGGCCATAGAATGAACAGAAAAATTCTGCCCAGCCCATCGGGCTTACTGTTCCAGAAGGGTGGGCAAGGGTGGGGGGGTGGGCAAGGGTGGGGGGGTGGGCAAGGGTGGGGGGGTGGGGGGGTCTATTATGGAGAGAAGCTCTCCTGCAGTGGTTTTTTTTTTTTTTTTTTTCCTTTTCTTTTCCTTTCGTTTGGGGTATGGCGCGTCTCGCTCGCTTCCGGTCCAGTCCCAGAGAGGGACTCTGGCGCTCACTAGAAGCTCCAAAAGGCCAACTTAAATCGGAAATATGGAGGTGGTAAACCTAATTACATATAACGTAAGAGGGTTAAACACAAAAAAGAAAAGATACAAATTAAATAATGAACTCCAATACCTAGAAGCAGACATAGTCTGCCTACAAGAGACACATATAACACATACCTCAGGGATTAAATTGGCATCCCACCAATTCCCGATATGGTATTATGGAGATACTCCGTCCCCCCATTCAAGAGGGATAGCAGTTGGCTTTAGTAAGAGGGTAAAATTTGAGGTCAAGGAGCTTCTCGTGGACCCAGAGGGAAGGTTTTTGTTCCTAAAGGGTGAACTGTATAAAATGAAATGTACGATTGTCAATGTGTATGCACCGAATAAAAACCCTGATAGATTTCTTGGGAAAATTCTAGGAAAACTGGAGGGTTTTAAGGAGGGTAAACTGATTGTGGCAGGTGACCTGAACTGGAGTATGGACCCTAGGGTGGATACCTCAGGAGGGGGTAACAGTACAACGAAACAAAGGCGGGAAAAACTCACAAAAGTATTAGGACAATGGCAATTACAGGATACTTGGAGGATCACACATTTAAAAGAACGGGACTATACCTGTTTCTCATCGGTCCATGGTTCCTTCTCAAGGATAGACTACGTCTTCATTGAGCATCAGTTGGTGCAAACGCTTAAAAAGGCAGAAATAAAACCTAGGACGTTATCAGACCATGCCCCGGTGATGATACAGCTGGAGATGAGAGGGGACCCTGGACCGAGGACAAACTGGAGGTTAAATGATTCCCTGATACAAGAAGAAGAGATAACTAGTAAGATAGAGCAGGAACTTGTGAATTTTTTCAGGGACAACGAGACGCCAGGAATGCCCTTGCCGGTAATATGGGAAACACATAAAGTTGTAATAAGGGGGATTTTAATAGGAATCGGGGCAGGGAAAAAAAGAGAAAGGGGGAAAAGGAAAAACGAGTTATATATTAAAATAAAGGACTTGGAGCAAAGTACAAGGCCCCATGGGATCCCAGATAGACAAGAACTGGCAATGGAAAAGAGAGAGTTAGAAGAACTGGTAGAACAGGAGAGGAAAGCGGCATATCACATAATAGAGAAAGAAACATATCAATGGGGAAATAGAGCAGGCAAATGGATGGCGAGAAGGGTGAAAGAAAAGCAGAACAAGACCTTCATAGCAAGGGTCAGAGATGCAAAAGGGAACACACAAATCTCCTCCCCTGATATAGCACACACTTTCCATTCCTACTACAGCAGCTTATATAATATTGGTCAGCAGGTGGAAGGGGAAGGAAAGCAGAGAGAGGAAATAAGGGAGTACCTGCGGAGCCTGGACCTCCTTGGGGGCGAGAAAGAAGAGATGGAGGATCTAGAAGCCCCCATCACGTTAGAGGAAGTTGAGAGAGCAATTAAAAATACCGCCCTCGGGGGAAGCCCAGGCCCCGACGGCTTCCCTATCCTGTATTATAAAAAGTTTAGTAAGCAACTGGCACCGAAATTACGGGACTATTTCAATGCGATAGGGACTGGAGAGAATTTCAGAGAGGAGGCACTTTTGGCACATCTTACATTAATTTTAAAAGACGGGAAAGACCCTATGGCAGTGGGGAGCTACAGACCAATCTCATTATTAAACTCAGATTTAAAGCTCTTTGCTAAAATAATAGCCGAAAGGTTGAAACCACATCTCCCAAGGTGGATCCACAACGACCAGGTGGGGTTTGTCCAGGGGAGGGAAGGAAGGGATAATTCATTAAAATCCATAATGTTGATACAGGAAGCTACGCGGAGGGGTACCCCCACAGTCCTCCTGTCAATAGATGCCGAAAAGGCCTTTGACAGGGTGGACTGGGGGTTCCTGTTTGAAACGTTAAGACACCTGGGATTAGGTAAGAAAATGATGAGATGGATTGAATCCCTCTACTGCCACCCGAGGGCTAGAATAAGAGTTAATGGGACCCTGTCTTGCCCCCTTGAATTGTTCAACGGGACAAGACAGGGGTGCCCACTCTCCCCATTGCTATTTATAATAACGCTAGAACCCCTGTTAGCAGCAATTCGCAAAAACCAAGACATCCAAGGAATCTGGGCAGGAGGAGGGGAGCACAAGGCGTCCGCATATGCGGACGATGTGCTTCTCTACATATCGAGACCGAGAATATCAATACCCATGGTGCTTAAGGAGCTAAAACGGTACGGCAAGCTGTCCAATTTTAAAGTAAATATGACAAAATCAGAGATATTAAATCTAAACTTATCAAAAGAAGAGCAGAGCGCCATCCAAGCTAAACTACCATTTAAGTGGTGTAAGAAAGAACTGGGATATTTGGGAATAAATTTAACAGCCCAAGTGGGAGACCTTTTTACAAGTAACTATATTCCCCTATTAAACAAAATTAAAGAGCAATTAAACAGGATGCAATACAAAGTTCTATCATGGACAGGGAAGATAAACGCAGTGAAAATGTTTATATTACCGGTATTTATCTACACCAGTCAGATGATCCCAATCTCCATCCCACAAAGTTACTTTAGGAAATTAAAATCTATGATAACACAATTTATTTGGGCACGAAAACGGGCGCGAATTGCGTTCAACATAATGACGAAAGAAACGGACAGAGGGGGCCTAGCAGCACCAGATTTTAAAAAATACCATGAAGCTATTGTGATCTCGAGAGTAATAGACTGGGTGCACAATAAGGAGGACAAGAGTTGGGTTAAGTTAGAAATGAGTTTAAGCCGAACAAACACGGGGAAAATGATATGGATACCGCCACAATTTCGAGAGTTAGGACCAAACACAAATTTACTCACAAAAAATTCACTAAAGGTCTGGGATGTAATACAGAAGAGGCACAAATGGGACTATAACTCCCCATTAATTTCACTATTAGACACAAACTTCTTCCCACCCGGAAAGGAGGAGCACTTATATTATAGCAGGTGGGCCAATAATGATAATTTGAGATTGCAGGAGGTGATGGAAGGAAATAGATTGTACACATATAGAGAAATCACACGGGAATGGGGACAGAAACCACTAGATAGATGGAGATACACTCAATTACAACACTTTGTCGGAAGTTTGCCTCAGCCACTACGAGGGAAGAATCACAAGAGACCGTTAGAGAAACTACTCGAGTCCCCACAAAGCTTAGAGAAAAGGATCTCAAAAACATATAAAATACTGCTGCGAGAGGCAGATCACGAATACCCAGCTTATCTAGAAAAGTGGGAAAAGGAGATAGGCCCCCTAAGAAGTGACGAACATAGGGAAAAGATATTAAGGTTAGTACATTCGACAGCAAAAGACACGCAAACAAGGGAAATGTCGTACAAACTCTTAGCGAGGTGGTATGTAACCCCACAGAGAGCAAATGTATATAGCGAAGACAACCCCCCAACATGCTGGAGAGGGTGTTCGGAAGTTGGAACGTTCCCACACATGTGGTGGGAGTGTCCCAAAATACAAACCTTCTGGGATCAAGTATTGGAATTAATTGACCTCATAACGGGGGTAAGGGTCAATAAACAACCATGGGTGTGTTTGTTCAATGATACAGAGATGGGAGTGGGGGAGTACCTGAAAACTTTAACCCCCCATTTACTGAATGCTGCGAAGGCTTTGATCCCCCGCTGGTGGAAATGCCCGAACGCCCCCTCCATGAAAGCATGGATGGAGAAAGTGGAGCAGACATGTACTATAGAAGAGTCGATTCATAAGTTAGAAGACACTGAGGGGAAACATCGAAAGAAATGGAAACAATGGAGAGAGTTCAGGACAACCGATAGATATTTGCTGGAGAAAGATACATGAAAGGAATAGAAGGAAGCGAGCGAGATGGGGTAGGCTTCCCCCCCCCCTTTTTTTTTTTTTTTTTTTTTACTTTCGCCACTTAGGGGAGTCGGGTAGAGGGTGGGATAGGGTATGGGAGGGTAGATTTGTAGTATTTATAAGGCTGTGTAATGACTGTAAATGTTAAATTTCAGTGTAATATTTTTAAAATATGAAAATAAAGAATATATAAAAAAAAAAGAGTACATATAGAGTTTTTCTCATATTTAGGATACTGAGAAAAAAACGTTATAGAAGAAAGCTATACTTTGATGTTTTACAGGTTTGTTAATGGTGAGGTGTGACCAAATTAAAGATGGAATTTAAAAATCTTGATGTGGATTAAAGCTTTGCAGATGGTTAAGCTTATTTAACTTATCATCAATCGTGGCTTTATATCCTGAGGGAAGGTGTACGTAAAAGTTAAATCCCTCAGCAACCGATCTTTTTGTCACTGGTGATACTTGTACCCTCCCCCTTGTCTTGTCTCTTCCCCCCTTCCTTCCACACCGAGCCTTATTGGGTTTCAAGACAGGAGATGCTGGGAGGGGGAGGAGTCAGATTGCAGTGGAGCCGGACGGACTTCAGCCTGGAAGAAGGTAAACTAGCTATTAGCTGAGCTGAGCAAAATGTAATCTGTCATTGCCTTGTCTTAGTGGGCGGAGGGAGAGGAGGAGGGGGCGGAGGAGGGGCCGTGTAGCAGGCTTGTGTACAGTAGATTTTAATTTTTTTTTGCTTTGCTTCTAAAGGGAGGACGTTTTCTCTACCAATCTCAATCGTCAATCTCTACCTATTACCTGCAGTGCTCACTAGTCTAGGCACAGCCTCCTCTGTCCTCTCCAGAGTTACCACCTCATGTGTCTGGGGCACTACAAATCCCAGCATGACAGGAGAGGGGAGGCAGCAATATGATTTTCCTGATTTTCAGATGAAAAGTGCTGCTGTATATAGTGTGTGTACTGTATGGTCATAATAAAATTATGTATTGTGCTTGATGGTCTTGAGTAGGGTTGAGCGAACCCGAACTGTAAAGTTCGGGTTTGTACTGGACTTTTGGGTTTTTGGGTCCCGGACCGGAACCAGAACAATTTACTGTAAGTTCAGGTTCGAGTTCGGTGTTCGGCAATGTAATGGCGCTTTTTAAAAAGCTGCAGGGCAGCCAATCAACATTCGTTTAACTCGTGTGCCCTTAGAATAAAAATATAAATACTCAAGCGCTAGTGAGGATTTAAAATCAAGGGAACCATTAATGTAGTAAGATGGCCAAATGAAATAGCTGCAAACCCATATAATAGTGCTCCCACACGTGAGTGAAGTATTAAAATGTGCACAATGTATGTGCAATGAGTGCGCTTATATCAACCTTAAAACAATATGGTAGACCTAAAAACTCTGGGCAAAAAAGATTCCAATGTGTGTGCGTGATATATAAATACGTGGTAACGTGGATGTGATAATACAGTGTATTATATAAAATCAGGATAAAATAACTGAGGTATTAAATTGTCTTCAAACCGCAGATTCTCCTTAAATGAATAGTTGATCAATTAGCATGTGTGTATCAGATTGATCATTCAGTAAAAATCCATCCTTGGTTAATTATCCTTGATTGGTTAGTTGGGGGCACTTAAAAGATTAACTTTGCTAAAATCTGCTGATAAATGATGTTAGAAGGGGCCGGTTCCTTACAAAAGTTAATCAAATGAGTCCAAACAAGTGCCAATGGGTGAGCAAAAATAAATATATAAATAGATTGAATTAATTCAAGTTGGATTTAAGCCACAAAATATGTAATTGAGCCGCTGTGATGTTTGACATGCGGCCACTAATTAGCTGCTGTTAAAACTCCTCATATGAAATGGATGCCTCTTTCCTCCTTAATGAAATGCTCCTTAATGATTTGCTACTGTGTAATAAATAACATATAAAATAGAGAAGAAGAGGCCGCTACTTAGAAACAAAGACAACAAAGAAAAAGAAATATAGGTGTCACTTTCCTTTTTTGACTGCTGACACCGCCGGGTGATTTCGTCCTCTTTCTTTCTTTCTGCTGATCTTTTTGTCTCTCCAAATTAGTTTGCATATAAAAAGAGAGAGATACAATACATTGCGCAGTACTACCAGAAAATGTATACTATAGCCTGTGAGTGCTGGTCTACTCACATACACCCGGTATTTTCGTGCGGTAGCCGAACGCTTGTCAGGCTCTGTGTCTGGGGCTGGATGCCCTGCTCGTCCACACTCTGTGTTCTCGGTGACGTCACTAGGCTCCTCCTCCCGACGCGTTGCGTCACGACCACGTGACTTTATCAAGGGATAGTGAGCCCTGTGACGGCCGAGGATATTTATAGGGCAACTGGTAGCGTGCGGGTTGCCATAGTGACAAGATAATGCTCATCCTCCACATTCAGCATACCGCTGTGACCGGGTGCTGCGGAGATCGTGCCTAGTGATGTCACCGAGAACACAGAGTGTGGACGAGCAGGGCATCCAGCCCCAGACACAGAGCCTGACAAGCGTTCGGCTACCGCACGAAAATACCGGGTGTATGTGAGTAGACCAGCACTCACAGGCTATAGTATACATTTTCTGGTAGTACTGCGCAATGTATTGTATCTCTCTCTTTTTATATGCAAACTAATTTGGAGAGACAAAAAGATCAACAGAAAGAAAGAAAGAGGACGAAATCACCCGGCGGTGTCAGCAGTCAAAAAAGGAAAGTGACACCTATATTTCTTTTTCTTTGTTGTCTTTGTTTCTAAGTAGCGGCCTCTTCTTCTCTATTTTATATGTTATTTATTACACAGTAGCAAATCATTAAGGAGCATTTCATTAAGGAGGAAAGAGGCATCCATTTCATATGAGGAGTTTTAACAGCAGCTAATTAGTGGCCGCATGTCAAACATCACAGCGGCTCAATTACATATTTTGTGGCTTAAATCCAACTTGAATTAATTCAATCTATTTATATATTTATTTTTGCTCACCCATTGGCACTTGTTTGGACTCATTTGATTAACTTTTGTAAGGAACCGGCCCCTTCTAACATCATTTATCAGCAGATTTTAGCAAAGTTAATCTTTTAAGTGCCCCCAACTAACCAATCAAGGATAATTAACCAAGGATGGATTTTTACTGAATGATCAATCTGATACACACATGCTAATTGATCAACTATTCATTTAAGGAGAATCTGCGGTTTGAAGACAATTTAATACCTCAGTTATTTTATCCTGATTTTATATAATACACTGTATTATCACATCCACGTTATCACGTATTTATATATCACGCACACACATTGGAATCTTTTTTGCACAGAGTTTTTAGGTCTACCATATTGTTTTAAGGTTGATATAAGTGTGCCCTTAGAAGCCATCACAGCCATGCCTACTAATGGCATGGCTGTGATTGGCCAGTGCAGCATGTGACCCAGCCTCTATATAAGCTAGAGGCGCACAGCACGTCACTCTGCTATAGACAGTGTAGGGAAAGGTTGCTGCTGCTGCTTTGAGGGAGAGAATTAGATAGGAGTCCTGCTTCAGAAATCTAATTACTCAGCGATCTTTCTTGATTTTCTTGTGTGGGTGCAGTGCACAATCTTTTTACACTGCCCTGAGCCCAGTTCCAGAGAAAGATAACTTTTATCTGTCTGTTAGTTAGGTTGGCGTCGGCGGGCATTTTATGCAAGCTCAATGCACCAGCACTGCATATGTTACTGTGACATACATCCTTTAGATACTGTTGGTCTATTCTGCTATTCCAAAAACACCCATTTAGGGCAAAAATAATATTTTGCAGTGTTTTCTGCATATCTGTAGGTATGAAATACACAATTAAGATAGTATTCTTCTATTCTGCTATTCAAAAAAAAAAATCTAGGGAAAAAAAATGTTTTTTTGAATATCATTTTCTGCATATCTGTATGTGTGAGATACACCCTTTAGATACTGTTGCTCTATTCTAAAAACACCCATTTAGGGCAAGAGCCTAAGTTTAAGAAATATGAGGACAACGTCAAAGAAGGGACGTGGCTCCGTCGTGGTGCTGCTGGTGGAGCTCCTGTTGCAGGGAGAGGACCTGGTCGATCTGTGCCAGCTACACGCACAAGTGAAACACCTTCCTCAGGTGAAAGTAGGTGACAGAGCCTGCAGCGGTATTTGGTCGGGCCTAATGCGGCTCTACGAATATTGAGGCCAGTACAAGTACAGGCGATAGTAGATTGGGTTGCTGACAGTGCCTCCAGTTCCTTCACATTGTCTCCCACCCAGTCTCCTGCTGTAAGATCAGAGTTGGCACCTGCAGCCGATGTCCATCGGGCTTTCATCTCACCCCCTTGCAAATCAGCCAAGCAGTCTGAGCCCCAAATCATGCAGCAGTCTCTTCTGCTTTTGGATGACTCTGTTAGCAGGGTTTCCCAGGGCCATTCACTTAGCCCTGTCCCAGAAGTGGAAAAGATTGTGTGCACTGATGCCCAACCACTTATGTTTCATGATGAGTACATGGGAGGACCATCACAGCACGTCTCGGATGATGACGAAACACAGGTGCCAACTGCTGCTGCTTTTGCAATTGTGCAGATCGACAAGGAGGGCATGGGTGAAGACTGGGTGGAAGATGATGTGGAGGACGATGAGGTCCTCGACCCCACATGTAATCAACGTCATGCAGGTGACCAGTGTGGTTCAGAGGAAGACGCGGTGGTCGCACAGAGCCACCAGCACAGCAGAAGAGGGAGCAGGGTGCAAAACCGTAGCGTCCGTCCCCTAGACAGTACGCCTGCTACTGCCCAACGCAGCAAGGGACCGAGCACAACAAAGCCAGGTCCAAGGAGTTCCCTAGCATGGCAATTCTTCAGACAATGTGCTGAAGACAAGACACGCTGTGCAATCAGAGCCTGAAGCGAGGCATAAACGCTCTCAACCTGAGCACAACCTGCATTGCACGAGCTGCAGTGGAGTAGACACCCCAAAAACCATTGGCTGTCCCACAGTACATCATGCCCAGCCACCACTACTATTCCAGGTGAGCCATCCCTTCCCTGCACAACCATGTGGGGGACAAAATCAGATGTGCACTTCGTCCACCTAACTACGTGTCAGAGGTACTCACCCGGGCCGATATGCTGAGAGCTGCTCCCCTTGCGACTAAGCGCACGATGCCTCTGGAGTGGGTACAGAGGACACCGGGCTCAAAGATGCACGGGTTGCCAGCAGGAGTGTAGCAGGTGGTGTGCAGTAGCGTCGTAGACCAGGAGAGGCTGAAGCTGCACTGGGAGTAGACACCTGGCAGGGTTGTGATCAGGTAGAGGTTGCAGAGGTACCAACACGTATACTGAAGGAGGACCCTCGGGAGCATAAGAGAACTGCAAGTCCTGAACACTGAGCGGGAGATAGTCCAGCAAGCAGGCCGAGGGTCAAACACAGGCAACCAGGCAGTAGAAGTATCCAAAGGCAAGCCGGGGGTCAAACACAGGTAAGTAACTCAGAGAATGTCCAGGAGGCAAGCCGGGGGTCAAGCACAGGTAATCAAGCAGTAGAGGTGTCCAGAAGGCAAGCCAGGGGTCAAACACAGGTAAGTAACTCAGAGAATGTCCAGTAGGCAAGCCGGGGGTCAAGCACAGGTAATCAGGCAGTAGAGGTGTCCAAAAGGCAAGCCGAGGGTCAAACACAGGTAAGTAACTCAGAGGAAGTCCAGTAGGCAGGCCGAGGGTCAAACACAGGTAATCAGGCAGAGAGGTATCCAGGAAGCAAGCCAGAGGTCAAACACAGGTAAGTAACTCACGGAAGGACCGGTAGACAGGCCGAGGGTCAAGCACAGGTAATCAAGCAGTAGAGGAATCCAGGAAGCAAGCCAGGGGTTCAAACACAGGTAGTAGTGGTAGCGGTAGTCAGGAGGATTCCGGGTCGGCACTGGTAGTCAGGTAGATGCAGGGTACAGGGTACAGGATACAGGATACTGGACTGGAGACAGGACTCAGAAGAGACAACAAACCAGCAATTTGGAAGCGGACAGGGAAGGCCTTTTATAGGCCAGGTAACTGGTCAGGTGGGATACCCGGACGAGTGCGCATGCGCACTCGTCTTCCGTCAGCGCCGCGCACAGTGGTGAGGCGTACTGGCTGGGTTGTGACAGATACCCGAGAGCCGCGGACCCGCGCATGCGCACCTGTTACCCGGCGTACCTGTAAACCTCGTTGCGCCGCTCTACCGCGCGTGCGCAGCCCTGGAACCCGGCGGAGAGAGACCTGGTATTTCCCTGACAGTGCCCCCCTCCTAAGGGCAGCCTCCGGATGCCCACTTCAGGATGTCTTTGGTGATATTCCCGGATCAAGCGGGGGGCATGAATGTTTTCGGATGGCTCCCAGGAGCAGTCTTCTGGGGGATACCCCTTCCATTTGACAAGATATTGGATCTGCCCTCTCCTTCTTCGGAGATCCAGAATTTTCTCAACCTCGAATTCTTCCTCTCCTTGGATGGTGATGGGAGGAGGAAGTGGCGTTTGCCTATCAGGGAAAGAATTAGCAATTATGGGTTTCAGCAAAGAGGCATGAAAAACTGGGTGAATCCTATAGGAACTGGGGAGATCTAGTTCAAAGGCCACTGGGTTGATCACCCTCTTGACCTCAAAGGGGCCGATGAACCTGGGACCCAATTTCCGAGAAGGACAAGGGAGTTTTAAATTAGCGGTTGATAACCAAACTTTCTCACCAATCTGGAAAGGCGGACATTCCTTCCTGCCCCGGTTGTATTGTACCTCATAACCCTTCTGTGCTTCCTTCATGGCCTGTTGGATCCGGGTGAAGTTGTCTTGGATACTTTTGACTAGGTCCTGTGCAGCTGGAGTAGGGACGTCTGGAATGGAATCTGGAAGAAAAGAAGGGTGATAACCGTAGTTTGCCCAGAAGGGCGTCTGATTAATGGCAGAATGCAAAGAATTATTGTAGGCAAACTCCGCGTAGGGTAGTAAGCCTGACCAGTCATCTTGGGAGTAAGAGCAAAAACACCTCAGGTATTGCTCGAGGGTTTGATTCGTGCGTTCAGTTTGACCGTTGGATTGGGGGTGATATGCTGAAGACATGGAAGTCCTGATTTCAAGGGATTTGCATAGATCTCTCCAGAACCTAGAGGTGAACTGTACCCCTCGGTCCGAGGTGATGTTAGCTGGAACTCCGTGTAACCTTATAATTTCCCCGATGAAGATGTCAGTAGTAGCGGAGGCCGAGGGAGTACCTTTCATGGGTAGGAAGTGAGCCATCTTTGAGAGACGGTCAATGACAACCAGAATCGTGGTGAAGGAATCTGAAGGGGGTAAATCCACGATGAAGTCCATGGAAATCTCCTTCCATGGACGTTCCGGGACAGATAATGGACGTAACAGACCCCAGGATTTAGTGTTGGACCCCTTGTTCCTTTGACAAATGTTGCAAGAGAGAACGTATTCCTGACAGTCTTTTCTCCAGCCCGGCCACCAGTAAGATCGACCTACCAAGTCCACTGTTTTCTGTACTCCAAAATGGCCGGACATCTTGTGGTCATGAAGGGTCTGCAGAACTTGGAGTCTGACAGGAGGAGGGACAAAGATTCGGGCATGGGCCCAGAGTAAATCCTGCTTCCTTTCAAGAAAAGGTAATGTGGGAGAAGAGAACTGGTTGGAAGCCTGTTTGAGGGCTGTGGTTAAGTCAGGCTGAATGGCATGGAGAAAGTTGTGGGCGGATAGGATAGTAGCAGGTTCTTTCGAGGATTCAGTGTCCAGAAACATACGGGATAAGGCATCCGCCTTGCCATTCTTGGAGCCAGGACGGTAAGTGATGTGGAAATTAAATCGGGAGAAGAACAAGGCCCAGCGGGCCTGTCTGGGTCTAAGGCGTTTTGCAGCCCTGAGGTACTCCAAATTGCGGTGGTCAGTGAAGATGAGGATGGGTTGGGAAGCTCCTTCAAGCAGGTATCTCCATTCCTCGAGAGCGAATTTAATCGCAAGTAATTCCCGGTCGCCTACATCATAATTCTTTTCAGGGGGACTTAGTTTTCGGGAGGAAAAGGCGACTGGGTGAAGGAGGGCCTTTGGGCCACTTCTCTGCGATAGGATTGCTCCTAAAGCAGAGTCTGAAGCGTCCACCTCTAGGACGTAAGGGAGTTCGGGGTCAGGGTGCTGTAAGATGGGTGCAGAGGAAAAGAGTTCCTTGAGTTTCTCAAAAGCGCTCTGCGCTTGGGGAGTCCACTGGAACTTAACTTGCTGGCGAGTCAGTTGGGTGATTGGGGACACAATGGCAGAAAATCCCTGAATGAACCGTCTATAAAAGTTGGCAAAGCCGATAAAACGTTGGACTGACCTCTTGTCCGTGGGAGCAGGCCAATCCTGGATGGCCTTCACTTTTTGGGGATCCATCAGTACTCCTCCGGTGGTTATGATGAAGCCCAGGAACTGGATGGTATCAGTCTCGAACTCGCATTTCTCTCCCTTGACGTAGAGCCCGTGTTTGCGGAGGATGAGAAGAACTTTCCGGACATGTTGACGGTGGGCTTCTAGGGAATCGGAGAAAATCAAGATATCATCAAGATATACAATGAGGAAGTTATCCAAATACTCACGAAAAATGTCATTGACAAGGTGCTGGAAGGTAGCTGGGGCATTACAAAGTCCAAACGGCATGACCAGGTACTCAAAATGGCCGAATCTGGACCTAAAAGCCGTCTTCCATTCATCCCCAGAGCGTATTCTAACTAAATTGTAGGCCCCACGAAGATCCAGCTTGGTAAACACTTTGGCAGTCCTGAGCCGTTGAAAAAGTTCGGGAATGAGCGGAAGTGGGTACCTGTTCTTGATCGTAATTTTATTGAGTTCCCTGTAATCTACACAGGGTCTGAGGGAACCGTCTTTCTTTTCAACAAAGAAGATCCCAGCCCCTGCTGGCGAAGAAGATGGTTGGATGAACCCTTTGGCAAGATTCTCGTCGATATATACCCGTAGGGCTTCAAGCTCAGTTTCAGACAAAGGGAAAATCCTTCCGAAGGGGATCTCAGCCCCTGGTAGGAGATCAATCGGACAATCGTAAGAGCGATGAGGGGGAAGAACTTCGGCCTTTTTTTCATCGAAGATGTCCATAAAGTCTTGGTAGGGTGTTGGGACGTGTTGCAGGTCCTTGGCACTGGGTTGCAAGGCAAGATGGGTGAGAGGTACTGCGGGTTGATCCGGAAGGCAGTGCTGCAAGCAGTAAGAGGAGGAGAACTCCACTTCCTTGTTGACCCAGTCAATCCGAGGGTTGTGAGCCAGTAGCCAGGGGTACCCCAGGATGATGGGGAACATGGGAGAATGGATAATGTCAAAACGTAAGAGTTCCTGATGACCTGATTTGGTGCAGGTCAGGATGGGAGCGGTTTCCTGGGTAACCGGTCCCGAGCAGGGTGGAGAGCCATCAGCTAGCTGGATCTGAAGAGGTTGTTTCTTGGTAGCTAAAGGGAGGTTCAGGTGTCGTGCCAGGGTCAGGTCCATGAAGCAACTGCAGGCTCCAGAGTCAAGGATGGCTCCCAACTGGAAAGACTCTCCCGCTACCTGTAGGGAGAGTGGAACAGACAGATGAAAATGCGGCACTTTAACAGAGTGTGAACTTGAGAGGGACCCAGAAGGACACTTACTGGGTCTTATGGGGCATTTCTGTAGGTAGTGCCCCGTGCCCCCACAGTAGAGGCAGAGGTTGGCTTGACGACGACGGAGCCTTTCTTCAGCAGATAGGGGGGACCGTGCCAGGCCCAGCTGCATGGGTTCCCCATGAGGAGGGGAGCGAGAGTTCCAAGAAGGAGAAGGTGCTGGAGGGACCCGGGGCATCGTCCAGGTGGGACGAGGGCTCTGCAGTCTCTCTGCTCGCCGTTCTCGTAGTCGACGGTCAAGTTTAATGGCAAGTTGGCAGAGATCTGTGAAGGTACTTGGGATCTCTCCTCGAGCCAGTTCATCCTTTAATACCTCGGATAGCCCTAAACGGAATTGATATTTTAGGGCTGATTCGTTCCAGTCAGTATCAGCTGCCCATTTGCGGAAATCTACTACATAGTCCTCTACAGGTCTTCTCCCCTGGGATAGGGTATGCAGGGTGGTTTCTGCTGTACCTGTGCGTTGGGGGTCCTCGTAGAGTGCTGCCATAGCGGAAAAGAAAGTCTCTACAGAATTCAATTGTGGGCTTTTCTGTTCCATCAAATGGTGCGCCCAGGATTGAGGGTCATCAGAAAGGAGAGAGATGATGAACCCTACTTTAGTGGATTCCAACTGGAAGGTCCTGGGTTGTAGGGCTAGGTGAAGCAAACAGGAGTTTTTAAAAGAGTGAAATTTCCTTCGGTCCCCGGAAAAACGTTCTGGTGTGGGGACCCTGGGATCAGGATGGGACACATCATAGGCAGGGAGAGCACCTCCAGGTGTTGATAGAAGAGTGGAGGTGCTGGCTACCGGGGGTGACTGGTCCGCTTGGTTTGGGGATAAGGTCAGATGCTGAAGGCGCCCCTCGATCTGAAAGTATCCATCCTGGAGGCGTTGTACAGCCTGGGTAAGGGTTGTCACCTGCTGGCATAAGGCCTCAAGGGGTGAACCAGCTCTGTCGGCCTCGGACATTGGCTGGTTTGTACTGTCAGAGGTACTCACCCGGGCCGATATGCTGAGAGCTGCTCCCCTTGCGACTAAGCGCACGATGCCTCTGGAGTGGGTACAGAGGACACCGGGCTCAAAGATGCACGGGTTGCCAGCAGGAGTGTAGCAGGTGGTGTGCAGTAGCGTCGTAGACCAGGAGAGGCTGAAGCTGCACTGGGAGTAGACACCTGGCAGGGTTGTGATCAGGTAGAGGTTGCAGAGGTACCAACACGTATACTGAAGGAGGACCCTCGGGAGCATAAGAGAACTGCAAGTCCTGAACACTGAGCGGGAGATAGTCCAGCAAGCAGGCCGAGGGTCAAACACAGGCAACCAGGCAGTAGAAGTATCCAAAGGCAAGCCGGGGGTCAAACACAGGTAAGTAACTCAGAGAATGTCCAGGAGGCAAGCCGGGGGTCAAGCACAGGTAATCAAGCAGTAGAGGTGTCCAGAAGGCAAGCCAGGGGTCAAACACAGGTAAGTAACTCAGAGAATGTCCAGTAGGCAAGCCGGGGGTCAAGCACAGGTAATCAGGCAGTAGAGGTGTCCAAAAGGCAAGCCGAGGGTCAAACACAGGTAAGTAACTCAGAGGAAGTCCAGTAGGCAGGCCGAGGGTCAAACACAGGTAATCAGGCAGAGAGGTATCCAGGAAGCAAGCCAGAGGTCAAACACAGGTAAGTAACTCACGGAAGGACCGGTAGACAGGCCGAGGGTCAAGCACAGGTAATCAAGCAGTAGAGGAATCCAGGAAGCAAGCCAGGGGTTCAAACACAGGTAGTAGTGGTAGCGGTAGTCAGGAGGATTCCGGGTCGGCACTGGTAGTCAGGTAGATGCAGGGTACAGGGTACAGGATACAGGATACTGGACTGGAGACAGGACTCAGAAGAGACAACAAACCAGCAATTTGGAAGCGGACAGGGAAGGCCTTTTATAGGCCAGGTAACTGGTCAGGTGGGATACCCGGACGAGTGCGCATGCGCACTCGTCTTCCGTCAGCGCCGCGCACAGTGGTGAGGCGTACTGGCTGGGTTGTGACAGATACCCGAGAGCCGCGGACCCGCGCATGCGCACCTGTTACCCGGCGTACCTGTAAACCTCGTTGCGCCGCTCTACCGCGCGTGCGCAGCCCTGGAACCCGGCGGAGAGACCTGGTATTTCCCTGACACTACGTATGCGTGGACCAGTAAGCACAGTCAGGGACGTTATATCTCCCTAACAGCACACTGGGTAAATGCAGTGGCGGCTGGGCTTGGGGCGGATAGCAGTTTGGCGCATGTCCTTCCACCACCAAGGATTGCAGGGCGCTTCAGTTTGCCTCCTGATGCTAACTCCTCCTACTCCGCTTCCTCATCCTCTACCGCCTCCTCATCCGGTCAGCGTAACACCTTCACCACCAACTTCAGCACAGCCAGGGGTAAACGACAGCAGGCAGTTTTAAAACGTTCCTGTTTGGGGGAAAAAAACCAACACTGCGCAGGAGTTGTGGAGGGACATGGAACAACAGACCGATGAGTGGTTGGTGGCAGTGAGCCTCAAGCCCGGCCTGGTGGTGTGCGATAAAGGGTGAAATCTCGTAGCAGCTCTGGGCCTAGCCGGTTTGAGCTTGGTGGTCCAGAGGTTCCTTAAAAATTACCCCAATATGCCAGAGCTGCTGCAGAAAGTGCGGGCCGCCTGTGCGCACTTTCGGCGTTCTTACCCTGCTGCTGCTCGCCTGTCAGCGCTGCAGCGTAACTTCGGCCTTCTCGCTCACCGTCTCATATGTGACGTGCCCACAAGGTGGAACTCCACCTTGCACATGCTGGCCAGACTGTGCGAGCAGCAGCAGGCGATAGTGGAGTTTCAGCTGCAGCACGCACGCATGAGTCGCTCTGCGGAACAGCACCACTTCACCACCAATAACTGGGCCTCCATGCGAGACCTGTGTGCCTTGTTGCGCTGTTTCAAGTACTCCACCAACATGGCCAGTGCCGATGACGCCGTTCTCAGCGTTACTACCCCAGTTCTATGCCTCCTTGAAAAAACTCTTCGGGCGATGATGGAAGAGGATGTGGCACAGGAGGAGGAGGAGGAGGAGGAGGAGGAGGAAGAGGGATCATTTCCAAGGCTTTCAGGGCAGTCATTCACAAGTGGCTACGAGGGTGGGTTCCTGCACCAACAAACGCCAGGTACACAATTGTCCAGCAAGGGCACAGTTCTGGAGGATGAGGAGATGGAGGAGGAGGAACCATGTTCACAGCAGGGTGGCACCCAAACCAGCTCATGGTCATCACTGGTGCGTGGCTGGGGGGATACAGAGGACACAGACGATACACCTCCCACAAAGGACAGCTTTTCGTTGCCTCTGGGCAGCCTGGCACACATGAGCGATTACATGCTGCAGTGTCTCCACAACAACCGCCGAGTTGCCCACATTCTAACTGGTGCTGATTACTGGGTGGCCACGCTGCTGGATTCCCGTTACAAGGACAACGTACCGTCCTTAATTTTCTCACTGGAGCGTGATCGTAAGATGCGCGAGTACAAGCGCACGTTGGTAGACGCGCTGCTGGTGTCATTCCCACCTGACAGCGGGGGTACGGTGGAAGCACAAGGCGAAGGCAGAGGAGGAGGAAGAGGTCGCCAACGCAGCCGGAGCACCGCCAGCACCTCAGAAGGCAGGGTTAGCATGGCCTAAATGTGGAAAATCTTTGTCAGCACGCCACAACAACCAGCACCACCAGCTGAGATGGAACGTCTTAGCAGGAGGCAGAATTTCACCAACATGGTGAAGCAGTATGTGTGCACATGCCTACACGTACTGAATGATGGGTCTGCCCCCTTCAACTTCTGGGTCTCCAAATTGGGCACATGGCCTGAACTTGCCCTTTACGCCTTGGAGGTGCTGGCCTGCCCTGCAGCCAGTGTATTATCTGAACGTGTATTTAGCACGGCAGGGGGCGTTTTCACATACAAGCGCAGCCGCCTGTCCAGAGCCAATGTGGACAAGCTCATGTTCATTAAAATGAACCAGGCATGGATCCCACAGGACTTGTCCGTACCTTGTGAAGAATAGACATGTATACCGGTTTTCTGACAAAAACTGTCCGGCCATCGGCTAGTGTCCGGCACATACTGCGCAGGCACAGCGCTTGCGCAGTACGGAGGACAAGGAGATTCCGAAAATCTCCGAAGATGAACGGTGCCTGCGCAGTGAGTGCAGGTTCAAGCCCCACCCTCCAAGTGGACATACGGTAGCACATAGTAACAGGGCCCCTCGTGGGCTTCGCTCGCCACGCTTCGGGCACAGCCTCGCTTCGCTCGGCTTGAACCTCGGATGGTGGAGCTTGAAGTTGGAGGTTTTTTATTTTAGATCTGCTTCCAAAAATGTTCAAAGGATAACGAGAATCCAAACAAAGAACAATCCTTAGATTCAGGAAAAGGAGAAACAAACATAATAAGCAAAATATGTTCCTTATTAACACAAACTTGGAAATCAAAGGAACTGGCTTACTAGGGCATGCTGGCCGCACATACGCAAAATATTACGCAACTGTAGCCACTGCACTTCAGATAACCCTCCAGTTTTACATTACCATAGGCAGCTGCCCCTCCCTAACAGGCTCTGAGTTTCTTATGAGGGTATATGAAGCCACTCTATACTCAGCCATCTAATCACTGGGATGCTGTATATACCAAACAAACTAACATAACCACCACCCACACAGACCCACACACTAAATACCACACTACAAACTCTAATACAGGCAAGAACACAAATAGAGTGTAGGTGCCCGTACCATGTTCTTAAAAGAAAAAGACACAAAATCTAAAGGGGGGTGACCGGATAAACAGAACCACCACCACAAGGAAGAGGATCGAAAGACTCATTAAAGGGGCCGGAAGGAAAAACCCCTCCACAACCGGGCACTCCTCTCCTCCCCAATCCTCTCGCTCTCAAGACTCCTCACCTTCACCAACTCCCGAAAAATATCGCCCACCACCTCATGCATGGGCAGGAATTTGCCCCTAGTGGACACTAAACACTGCACGTGTCCAATTACAGTGGGAGTGTGTCGCCGGCGGCGCACGCCCCAGACCCTGAGGCATAAACAACATACAGGAACATTGTTTCGTGCAGCCGGGCTGCCCTGCCGCAGTAAATATGCGGTGGGTGGTCCGGAAGCAGTTAAAGAATTGAAAAAGTAAATAAAGGAAGTGAAGGACGAAGAAATATTAGGCAAAAAAAGAAAGAAAATTTGTGGTCTCTGGGGCCCCCAAAATACTAACTTAAATAATATGTCCATAATAAATACTCTTTAGGTTGGCAACTCCATCTTTACTGACATTTCTTCCCCTGAAGCTATATAAGGGCATTTTCTAAATCAAATCGTTTACATACAAACATTAACTGAGAAAGCTTGGTGGTATTAATGTACATCCTGCAATGTGGTTTTGAATCATGACTTGATGTATCAAAACGATAACAAGAAAAGGAGAAGTAAGGATAATTGTATCAAAGTTTACCTAGTTTAACCACTTCCATAGTGGGCCTATTCTGGCACTCCTCTCCTACATGTAAAAATAATAATTTGTTTGCTAGAAAATTACTCAGAACCCCCAAACATTATATATGTTTTTTTTTAGCAGAGACCCTAGGGAAATAAATGGCGGTCGTTTCAACTTTTTATGTCACACGGTACTTGCGCAACAATTTTTCAAACGCGTTTTTTTTTGGAACAAAAACAGTTTCATGAATTAAAAAATAACAAAATAGTAAAGTTAACTCAATTTTTTTAGATAATGTGAAAGATGATGTTACGCCAATTAAATAGATACCTAATATGTCAAGCTTAAAAAATTGTGCGAACTTGTTGAATGGCGCCAAACTTTGGTACTTAAAAATCTCCATAGGCAACGCTTTACATTTTTTTTTTTTTACAGGTTACCAGTTTACAGTTACAGAGGAGGTCTAGTGCTAGAATTGTTGCTCTCGCTCTAACGCATGCAGCAATACCTCACATATGTGATTTGAACGCTGGTTACATATGCGGGTGCGACTTATGTGTGCGTTCGCTTCTGTGTGCGAGCACACAGGGATGGGGGTCGCTTTACATCTTTTTCTTTTTTTTTATTGTTTATTTAACTTTTTATTTTATTTTATTTATTTTTTTACACTTTCTCTTAAAAATAATTTTTTTGATCATTTTTATTCCTATTACAAGGATTGTAAAAATCTCTTGTAATAGGAATGGTGCGTGACAGGTCCTCTCTATGAAGAGATGTGGGGTCTATAAGACCCCACATCTCTCCTCCAGGCTGGAAAGATTGAGATAAAAAAAAAAATTAAAGCGGTTCTGCACACATTTTATTTAGTAAATCTCTTTGCCTTCCAAATCAGGCAAAGAGTACTAAATGAAAATGTTTTTTTTTTTTTTCACTTACCTTGTAATCAATGACTTCCGGTCCTCTGTCTCTGCGGGGGTGGGCGGGGTCTGTGCGCGGATCCTCGTCACGACGCACTGTCTCCTGGGATCTGGTGTCATTGATCCCAGGAGTCTGTGCGGGCATCTTCCGAAATCTCGCGAGATTTAGGGCACATCTTCCGAAATCTCGCGAGATTTCGGACACATCTTCCGAAATCTCGCAAGATGTCGGCAGATGTGCCGACATCTCGCGAGATTTCGGAGAACGTGAGCTGCACTTTGCCGTTACTGCGCACGCGCGAGCTCGGCGCAGTAACGGCGGTGCATGCTGGGCCATCTAAAGTGCCTGTGGGGTTTCACATGCCCACAGGCAAAATGGCCCCCAGCAGAAAAGAAGAAGATAAAGAACTTCATCGGACGAAAATGAAGATGGAACAGGTGAGTCCCCCAATTTTCCTATTACCCCTTAGCATATTCCCCAAAAAAAAAAAACCCCAGTGCAGAACCGCTTTAATGATCTTTCTTTCCAGCCGAGTTCTCGGCTTTGTTTACTTCCGCCTGCTGGACGTGACTTGATAACATCACGCCTGGGCCTCCGAAGGTTATAGAGATGACTGGGGACCATCTGGTCACTGAAAATCTCTATGATTAACATCCGGTGGCGGAGGATTCTTTCTCTGGATCGTACGGACGAGCCCAGAGAAGCAATGGAGGGTGGCAGGAGGGGGGGATGTCCCCTCCCACCGCCTGTAAGAACAATCAAGCAGCTGAACTGCCACTATGATTGTTCTTACAGTCCACAGAGTTGCCGGCTCTAAAAGATGATATCTGAACGATGCCTACAGCTGCAGGCATCATTCAGATATCACCATCAAAGTCAATGAAGTCATATAACGTGATTGGGCTGGAAGTGGTTAAAACAGTAAATTGTCAGCGGCCTGCAGACTTGCTTATGAAATACAGTCAGTGAGTAATATGAATTGTGAAAGAAAGCTACAGGATATGGGCTATTTTATCAGCGGAAGTTTAATGATCAATGTAGCTGTCACTGGCATTTTCACACGCTATTGCATTATTCAATTGCTGGCAAAATATATATTTTTTTAATTTACACATCCAAAATATATCGCTGTGGATTCTAAAAATGTTGCACAGACAGATTTCTTTTTCCCTAGACCTACATCTGTTTAGGCACGTTTAGCAAAATAGGATAAGCATAAATTGCTGCCATAAAATAGGAGTCATCTGATTTATTTTACAAAGAGTTTTATTGATTTTAAATCCAACATATTAGCTTGACAATTCGATGGTTACATCGCAAAGAAAACATAATACCAAAAAAAAAGAGAAAAAACAAGATAAAGAATACGATTTGAGTCCTATAAGTTCTGTGACAGGTGATACATAACATCTAAAAGATAAATATCATAGACCGAAGTATCTGGAGACTCTGGGAAATGCTGCACAAAGTAAAGAACAAAAATGTCAACATCAATAATAAATGCAGCCTGCGACAAACCCATATGTAGTCAATGAGTATTTATATAACAGAGAATACCGTATAATAATGCTAGAAGACAAGCAATGTAACCATCCATCCCAGGCCTACGCCTGGTGGCCTGAGAAACTAAAAGGAAGAAAGGGAGAGGAAAAAGAAAAGGGGGAAGAAAAGTAAGGAAATGGGAAAGGAAAAAGAAGGGGAGTCCACGGGGTGCGGACCTGGAACACATTAAATCGAGAGGAGCGTAGTATCAAATCTGGAGGGTTCAGCATAAGCAACCCGGAGTCATCTGATTTCACATGCACCTCCACTATAACCTTCCTGTTTTCATAAATAGAAAAAGAAAGGTAAGCATTGCAATGGGTCATATGACCTCCAGTGTTAATTCCTGCAGTGAAAACATTGCCGTCAAAATTTTCATCAGCTGCCTTTTTTACGGTGACAAAAACAAAATGAAAAGTACACCATATTTTCGTGCACTGAGGAAAACTATGATAAAAATAAATGACATTTTGGTTAATGAACAAAAACGAAATGAAATTGTGAGGCAAGGACGTTTACCCTCATGAAGTGCAGTATGTGAAGCAAAAAGGAATATTTATTAGGTATTGCACTTACAGGAAATGACCAAGTACATGGCATGTAAAAGAGACCAAGCAGTTAAGTCCCTCTGGATGGAGAGCTGGGTTCTGCAGCATCCCACCCGGCCTGGAAAAAAATGTCATACCAGCCCCATAGCATTATGCAGCCCACCAGTGCAATGCCCACCAAATGCAGCCCACCAGTGCAATGTCCACCAAATGCAGCCCACCAGTGCAATGTCCACCAAATGCAGCCCACCAGTGCAATGCCCACCAAATGCAGCCCACCAGTGCAATGCCCACCAGATGCAGCCCACCTGTGCAATGCCCACCAAATGCAGCCCACCTGATTAGGCCCACCAGTGCAATGCCCACCAAATCCAGCCAACCTGTGCAATGCCCACCAGATGCAGCTCATCGGTGCAATTCCCACCAGATGCAGCCAACCAGTGCAATGCCCACCAAATGCAGCCAACCTGTGCAATGCCCACAAAATGCAGCCCACCTGCGCAATGCCCACCAGATGCAGCCCATGTGTGCAATGCCCACCAGATGCAGCCCACCAATGCAATGCCCACCAAATGCAGCCAACCTGTGCAATGCCCACCAGATGCAGCCCACCTGTGCAATGCCCACCAGATGCAGCCCACCTGTGCAATGCCCACCAGATGCAGCCCACCAGTGCAATGCCCACCAGATGCAGCCCAACTGTGCAATGCCTACCAGATGCAGCCCACCAGTGCAATGCCCACCAGATGCAGCCCACCAGATGCAGCCCATCAGTGCAATGCCCACCAAATGCAGCCCATCAGTGCAATGTCCACCAGATGCAGCCCACCTGTGCAATGCCCACCAGATGCAGCCCACCGGTGCAATGTCCACCAGATGCAGCCCACCTCTGCAATGCCCACTAGATGCAGCCCTCCAGATGCAGCCCACCAGTGCAATGCCCACCAGATGCAGCCCACCAGTGCAATGTCCACCAGATGCAGCCCACCTGTGCAATGTCCACCAGATGCAGCCCACCTGTGCAATGCCCACCAGATGCTGCCCACCGGTGCAATGCCCACCATATGCAGCCCACCAGTGCAATGCCCACCAGATGCAGCCCACTTGTGCAATGCCCACCAGATGCAGCCCACCGGTGCAATGCCCACTAGATGCAGCCCACCAGTGCAATGCCCACCAGATGCAGCCCACCAGTGCAATGCCCACCAGATGCACCCTTCCAGAGCAATGCTCAGCAGATGTAGCCCAGAAGATGCAGCCCACCTGTGCAGTACCCACCAAATGCTGCCTATCAGTGCAGTGCCCACCAGTACCTGGATCACAATCTCAGGTTTCATGGAGCTTGGATTTCAATTGCCCACCTGGGCGGCTGCTGTAAGAAAGTCCCACCTCCTGTGACACACGACACACTGATTCAATGCCCCATTGGATCAGTGTTCCATCAATCACAGAAGCCGGTCTAGGAGGTGAGACTTTCTTACAGTGCCGCCGAACAGCTCAGACCCCCAGACACAACAGGAGTCGGGAGATCGCCTCTGCCCACTGTGTGTGTGTGCCACACGCGAGGAGGAGGGAGGGGAGGACAGCACGGAAGCTTTGGCGCACAGGATCTGCCCTGCTTGAGCCAACACAACATTTTTCAACATGTGATTAAACCAACATGATAACACAAATATTAAAGACAAACATCACAAAATAAGTGTCCAAGTGTATTCATTGAAATCATTGTTCAAATCTTGCTGTAAAAAATCATGTGCACCACTTCCAATGACAAAGTGATATTCAATCCGTGTTCCAGATATAAAATTAAATGTGCCGCTTACCAGATCCCCATGATCTCTAAGTTATAGGAGATCATGAAACGCATGAGGTGAATAGATGTATGGACTCCTTCAGTATATAATCCGACCTCCGAGGTGGATCAATCAAACAGCCTGCTGATTATCTTCCCAGCCCAGCACACTCCAATCTGGACTCGCTCGATGCTCTCCACTCGGTATATGTGTGGGGTTAAAACAGAGGGAAGGCTCATTGCATATTATATAACAAAAAGGATTTGTTGGGCTAAAAATATGCACTTACAGCATCATGGATAAAAACAAGCAGTAGAGAGAGGGTAATCCAACCCAGGGATCATCAACAGGCATGGATCTTGTTCACGTCACAACTCCCATCTCCACCCAACGCGTTTCCCCATAACTGGTTACGTCTGGGAATGGAGGATGGAGTAGGGACCTCTAGCACTGATATTAAAGCAGCTGGGACATCGGAAGTCAACTGTATAACCATGTTGACCGGGGTCACCGCAACATATGTTGTCAAAATACTGAATTACTTACTGCTGAATATTTTTTTTTTCTTATAAATGGTTTTGTCAATTGAACAATATGAAAATTAATTAAAAATTATATAATTAAAAATGATTTAAGAAAAAATAAACCAAAAATAGCGATCACATGGTTAATGCTTCACTCAAGAAACACTTAATAATGTAATACAAAATGCATATCTAACCATACATGATGATATATAAAAATATTTAAAAATTATAAAAACAGTAATTGACCAAAACATATTCTATATAAATATCAATTGATCAATAAAGGCTATTTAGAGGAGTAGGAACTCTAACTATTATTTAAAAAGGAATTAATATCCCACTCCACATTGAGACCGTGTGATCAGAAACTACAGAGGTCAAAAATCCAATGGGTTTCACGTCTGGATATTACCCTTTTAAGGTTACCTCCACGCCAATATGGAGTGTATCTCTCAATTCCAATTACCTCCAATGACGAGGGATTTTTTCATATGACAATAGGCAAAATGTTTAGAAAGACTATGTTTATCAAATCCTTTTTGTATATTGGCCAGGTGTTCACCAATACGCACATTAATTGGCAAGGTGGTTCTGCCAACATATTAAAAAACACATATACACCTTAGGAGGTAAATAAGACCCTTGGTGTTACATGTGATAAATTATTTTATCTTATATTCTTTTTTTTGTGTGAGTGGATACAAAAGATGTAGTATGTAAAGTTTTTTGAATTTCTACATACCTTGCACCTTCTACAGGGAAAGAATCCAATTAAATTCCCAAACATATTAGGTTTAGGAGGCAAATCGACAATATTATGGGCCAAAACATTTCTAAGAATCTAAGATTTACGAACAATTACTTTAGCTTGATCTGGAAGGACAGGTCCCAATATTCTAGCTCCCTTCAAAATTTTCAAATGCTTTTTTAAAAGCCTGTTTATCCAGTGATATTGAGTGGAAAAAAGTAGTCAAAAATGCCCATTCAAAACAGTTATTAATTCTATTTGGTTTGGCCTGAGGGGACAAGAGAGCGCGTTGATCTAATTCAAACACTCTTTCCATCTCAAGTTCCAAACCTTTACGGAAATAACCCTTTTGTTTAGAACAGTTGTGCCAAATCCGGTGAAACTGTCCTTTAGGGATGTCGAAAGATGATGACAACTGTCCTGAGGTATAAAACCATTTCTGTCCGTACTTTCAAAGTGTGTTCTAGTTAGAAGCTGGTCCCCTTCCCTGAATATTACCAGATCAAGAAAATGAATGGCTGAATAATCAAATGCATAGGTAAAATGAATCCCCCACCTGTTTGAATTCAAACGAGCCATAAAGTTATTTTAAGACGCTACGTCGCCCTTTTAGATGAAAAAGGTGTCATCAATAAAGCGGCACCAGAAATGTACATTTTCCTCTCTATTAAAGTACACCGTCTGTTCCTCCCACAGCTCCATATAAAGGATGACGAGACTGGGAGCAAATTTTTCTGCCATGGTACGACTGTGCGCTGTAGATAGAATTCCCCTCCAAAGAAAAATTAATTGTGTTCCATGCCAAACTTTAAAAGTTCTAATATGAACTCTCTTAGCCGGCACAGTGGTGTAGTGGTTAGCACTCTCACCTAGCAGTAAGAAGGGTCGCTGGTTCGAATCCCAACCACGACACTACCTCCCTGGAGTTTGCATGTTCTCCCTGTGCCTGCGTGGGTTTCTTCTGGGTACTCTGGTTTCCTCCTACAATCCAAAGACATGCAGGTAGGTTAATTGGCTTCTGTCCAAAAATTGGCCCTAGTATATGAATGGGGACCTTGGATTGTGGGCTCCTTGAGGGTTGGGACCGATGTGAGTGTGCAATGTACAGGCATAGGGACAATTGTAGACACTCACTCAGGTTGAACTGGATGGACTGATGTCTTTATTCAACCTTACAAACTATGAAACTATATCCAGGAACCTCTGGGCTCTGTTTTCGGGGCTGTCCACTTATAGGATCCTTCAAACATACATTCTGGGAATGGGAGTAACTTTCTTCTGTATGGAATATGATATCCGCTATAGCCTCAGCGATATCAGGCATGCCCTTAAATCTTACAATATCCATGTGCCTTATTGGAGCTCCAATTTCGGGTGTAAAGAAGAGAGACTAATTCACACTGTGTGTCAACTTTATGGACCCTTTCTCTACATTGGAAGTCCTTAACGGTCCTCATGTCCACAATATTAGTTAGAGTTGATGGGGTTATGTTGATGGAAAGGATCCTATATGCCCTACAAGATAAGATGCACCTGTTTAATCGCAAGTGAGAAGCCTGGAAGATCCATAGGCATATCCTGTTACTCTAAAAAAATACAGTACGTGCTTATGTCACCATGAGTTGAAGGATCAATGCCATTAGATATATTTTTGACTTTCACTATACAGGTGGTCCCCGACTTACGAACGCCTGACGTACGAACATCTCCTACTTACGAATTGGGCGCTGCGGGGACCTTCGCCATTTTCTGCTGTCCTTCGGCCATTCTGCGCATGCGCGGCCAGACGGAGCCTCGGAAAATGACGGCAAACATCGGAAATGTCCGTAATTTGCCGCACATGCGCAGAACGCCATTCGACGGAACATCGGAAATGTCCGTAATTGTCGGTCTGCGCATGCGCGGCCGACTTACGTACATTTCCGAGTTAAGAACAGGCGGACAGTCCCTAACGAGTTCGTAAGTCGGGGACCCCCTGTTACCTATATCTGTACAACTGTTGTTACATATGCCTTGGAGATTCTCTGTTTGCTTCTGAATTGTTATTTGTTTTATGATTTAAACCTATATTTGTGGCATATACTCCTTTTTGTATATTGTCATGATAATATGTATTTTATATACTTTAATAAAAAGTTTTTTAAAACTTTAACTAACTTTAACTAAAACTTCACAAACTAATAAAAAAACACTGTGCAGTATTGCTAAAGTGCTAAAGGTATATGTGCAAAGTAAATGATGATCACAAGGATGAATACTGACACATACGGTGATATATACAATCTTTCAACAATACAGTGACTGGTTTAAAAGTGCAAAGTTACAGTAAACCAAATATTACAAAGTGCTGAAATGAATAATAATAATAATAGTCCTCTTCCATAAATGGAACAAAGTGCAACGTGCAAATGAATTGTGCAAAAGATTACTCAGTCTCTTCTTCTGTGCATAAAACCACACAGTGCAGAATGCAGGAGTAAGGATTTCCTCTTCGTGCAAAAACACACTAATAGCAATGGCATCTTACTTTGTGGTTATGAGGCAACCGCAATGTGTGTAAAAAAAATGAGGATCTGTGTTCACTTTGCTGGCTTCTTCATGCCACACTCCTGGGCCAATATTGTGAATCATGGAATTTATGGAAGAGGACTATTATTATTAATTTCAGCACTTTGTATTATTTGGTTTACTGTCACTTTGCACTTTTAAACCAGTCACTATATTGTTGGAAGACTTTATATATCACTGTATATGTCAGTATTCATCTTTGTGACTATCATTTACTTTGCACATATACCTTTAGCACTTTAGCAATATAGCACAGTGTTTTTTATTTATTTTGTATTGTTTATGAAGCTTCAGTTACTTATCATTTTTTAACAGCGCAGCACCAGCCATTCAGTGTGTGTAGGTCAGTGTGTGTATGTCAGGTAGGTCAGTTTCGTGGTCAGCATTGGTGGGCACTGGTAAGCCAGGCAGCAACCAGCAAGTGAACTTACCCCCCCACCACACAACCACAAAACCCTGTGCCACGGGAGCCAACCGCACACTATTTTGTTTGTATAAATATTCATTGTTTTTTTTGCTACATTTTCACCTTGAACATTCTTTTGGGTTTTTGTATATCAAACCTTGATGTTAGCTGCCTAGTTATTGAATTCCCTAGCGTTGACTTTTTTTAGTGACAATGGTGGACCATGATTTGTCATCCTGGAACATAAAGTGCCTAAACAAGGACCTAAAAATGTACCAGATTTTATTTTTATGAAAGCTGCAGATTTAAAATGATTGAAAATTAATTTTGAAATTGCACTAACATGTTAAAGGTTACATCCATGAGATCTGGGTAAATGGCTTCACACAGACTTTACATTAACCACTTACCGACTGGGTCATAGCGTCATGGATCGTGGTAAACGGCTAATGACAGCGGCCCTTTACCACGTGATCGCTCCATCTAATGACGGAGCGATCACTTGTCATCAAACCGTAGCATGACCGGTTCAGGAGGGGGGAGCGGGTGCAGCAGCGCTGTGGGCTGGATCTGAAGTGCCCACATCGCTGATCTGTGCCCATTCATGCTCATCCATCTCCATCCATGGCTCATTCATGCTCATCCATCCCCATCCATGGCTCATTCATGCTCATCTATCCCCATCCATGGCTCATCCATCCATGGCTCATCTCTGCCACATCAGTGATCATCCGTGCCACATCCATGCCACATCAGTGCTCATCCATGCCACATCCATGCCACATCAGTGCTCATCCATGCCACATTCATGCTACATCAGTACTCATCCATGCCACATCAGTAAGCATCCGTGCCACATCAGTGATCATCCATGCCACATCAGTGATAATCCATGCCACATCCATGCCAAATCAGTGCTCATTCGTGCCACATCCATGCCAAATCAGTGCTAATCCGTGCCACATCCATGCCACATCAGTGCTAATCCGTGCCACATCCATGCCACATCAGTGCTAATCCGTGCCACATTAGTGCTAATCCGTGCCACATCAGTGCTCATCCATGCCACATCCATGCTGCACCAGTTCTCATCCATGCCACATCCATGCCACATCAGTACTCATCCGTGTCACATCCAAGCCACATCAGTACTCATCCGTGCCACATCCATGCCACATCAGTGCTAATCCGTGCCACATCAGTGCTAATCCGTGCCACATCCATGCCACATCAGTGCTCATCCGTGTCACATCCAAGCCACATCAGTACTCATCCGTGCCACATCCATGCCACATTAGTACTCACCCATGTTACGTCCAGGCCACATCAGTGCTCATCCGTGCCACATCCATGCCAAATCAGTGCTCATCCGTGCCACATCCATGCCACATCAGTGCTATTCCGTGCCACATCCATGCCACATCAGTGCTAATCCGTGCCACATCAGTGCTAATCCATGCCACATCCATGCCGCATCAGTTCTCATCCGTGTCACATCCAAGCCACATCAGTACTCATCCGTGCCACATCCATGCCACATTAGTACTCATCCGTGTTACATCCAGGCCACATCAGTGCTCATTCGTGCCACATCCATGCCACATCAGTGCTCATCCGTTCCACATCAGTGCTTATCCGTACAACATCCATGCCACATCAGTGCTCATCCGTGCCACATCCATGCCACATCAGTGCTAATCCATGCCACATCAGTGCTAATCCATGCCACATCCATGCCACATTAGTGCCCATTCATGCTCATCAATCCCCATTCATGCTCATCTATTCTCATTCATGCTCATCCATCCATGGCTCATCCATCTCCATCCATGGCTCATCCATGCTCCATCCATGGCTCATTCATGCTCATCCATCCCCTTTCAAGCCACATCAGTGCTCATCCGTGCCACATCAGTGCTTATCCGTACAACATCCATGCCACATCAGTGCTCATCCGTGCCACATCCATGCCACATCAGTGCTAATCCATGCCACATCAGTGCTAATCCATGCCACATCAGTGCTCATCCATGCCACATCCATGCCACATCAGTGCTCATACCTCCCAACTGTCCCTGATTTCGAGGGACTGTCCCTGATTTGGAACAAAGTCCATGCCACATCAGTGCTCATCCGTGCCCACCCAACCCCCCCCCTAAACACGCCCTCATAAATTATCTCATTAAATGACACTTAAATATTTTATGCAGAATTAAGCTATAAAAATAAATATTAACAACAACAACTTTATCCGTGCCCACCAATGCAGACTCACTAATCCATGTCCACCATGCCACATCAGTGCTCATCCATGCCACATCCATCACTTACCTGAAATCGAAGCCTCGGCATCGGTCCTCTTCTCCCCCTCCGACCGCCGACGTCTTCACCCGGAGTGACTTCCGGGTATCGCGGCTCCGGCGCTGTGATTCGCCGGAGCCGCCATGACGTCACGCGCATGCGCACGAGAGCGGCATATAACAACTGAAGCATCGGCATATAGCGCCGATGCTTCAGTTGTCGCAAGTGCGCATGTGCCGCATGATGTCTGCACATGCAAATACAGGTATATCTCCTAAACCGTGCAGGTTTAGGAGATATCCCTGTTAGCTACAGGTAAGCCTTAATATAGGCTTACCTGTAAGCTAAAGTTATACAAGAGGGTTTACTTCCTCTTTAAGTGCCCAGTGGGCAAGTGGTTAAGTTTTAGCATTGCCTAATTTTTCTGTTTAATTAGAGATGTTTCCTGATAATGTATGAAGAAAAAAACGAATCTTACATAACACTTTTTGTTTACAACATATAGATGTTATCAGGACTTGGTGGCAGTTTTAAGCATCCGAGACACCTTATAAATAGATGCAGCATCCATGCCACATCAGTACTCATCCGTGTCACATCCAAGCCACATCAGTACTCATCCATGGCACATTAGTACTCATCCGTGTTACATTCAAGCCACATCAGTGCTCATCCGTGCCACATCAGTGCTCATCCGTGCCACATCAGTGCTTATCCGTACAACATCCATACCACATCAGTGCTCATCTGTGTCACATCCATGCCACATCAGTACTCATCCGTGCCACATATGTGCTCATCCATGCCACATTCATGCCACAGTGTTCATCTGTGCCAATACAGTGCCCATCAGTCCCACTACAGTGCCCCACAAAAGTGTAATAGGTAGTCAAATTAGATTTGAAATTATGCTCCTAGAACACCTGATGGTGCTCCCTACATGTTGGACCTCTGTATGTGGCCAGGCTGTGTAAAAGTCTCACATGTGGTATCGCCGTACTCAGGAGGAGTAGCAGAATGTATTTTGGGGTGTCATTTTTGCTATGTACATGCTATGATGTTAGAAATATCTTTTAAATGGACAACTTTGTGCAAAATAAATGCGTTTGCATTTTCTTTCCACATTTTCCAAAAACTTTTTGGAAAAAAAAATCACATTTTCAAAAGACTTATTATGCTTCATAGAATATATGTTAATATACATACATTTTCAATGATTGGCACCATAGCTTGTAGACTCTATAACTTTCACAAAGACCAAATAATATACACTGATTTGGGGTAATTTTTACCAAAGATATGTAGCAGTATAAATTGTGGCCAATTTTTCCAAAGAAAAATTACTAATTTGCTCAACTTTATAACAGAAACGAAGAATAATGCATTTTTTTTACAAAATTTTCTGTCTTTTTTCATTTATAGCGCAAACAATAAAAAACCCAGAGGTGATTAAATACCACCAAAGAAATCTTTGTGTGAAAAAAAAGAACAAAAATGTCATATGGGTACAGTTTTGCATGACTGAGTAATTGTTATTCGCAATGTGAGAGCACTGAAAGCTGGAAATTGGTCTGGTTAGGAAGGGGGTTTAAGTGCCCAGTGGGCAAGTGGTTAAGTTTTAGCATTGCCTCATTTTTCTGTTTAACTAGAGATGTTTCCTGATAATGTATGAAGAATAAAACGAGTCTTGCATAACACTTTTTGTTTACCACATATAGACTTGCTGGCATATTTAAGCATCCGAGACACCTTATAAATAGATGCAGCATGAAATCTTCTTGACCCGGCGCCGGCGCGTCACGGATCGTGGTAAATGTCCAATGACAGCAGCCCTCTACCTCGTGATCGCTCCGTCCTATGATGGAGCGATCACTTGTCAACAAGCCGTAGCATGTCTGATTCAGCTCCTCTGCTTGCACCGATCGGTACAGCGTGTGAGGAGAGGAGGGAGCAGGTGCAGCAGCGCGAGAGGGCTGGATCTGAAGTGCCCATATCGCTGATCTGTGCCCATTAATGCTCATCCATGGCTCATTCATGCTCAATCATCCCCATCCATGGCTCATCCATCTCCATCCATGGCTCATTCATGCTCATCCATCCCCATCCATGGCTCATTCATCCCCATCCATGGCTTAGTCATGCTCATCCATGGCTCATCTGTTCCACATCAGTGATTATCCGTGTCACATCCATGCCACATCAGTGCTCATCCGTGCCACATCAGTGCTCATCCGTGCCACATCAGTGCTCATCCGTGCCACATCAGTGCTCATCCGTGCCACATCAGTGCTCATCCGTGCCACATCCATGCCATATCAGTGCTCATCCATGCCACATCAGTGATCATCCGTGCCACATCAGTGCTCATCCGTGCCACATCCATGCCACATCAGTGCTCATCCATGCCACATCAGTGCTCATCCGTGCCACATCCATGCCATATCAGTGCTCATCCATGCCACATCAGTGATCATCCGTGCCACATCAGTGATCATCCGTGTCACATCAGTGATCGTCCATGCCACATCAGTGCTCATTCGTGCCACATCAGTGCTCATTCGTGCCACTTCAATGCAAAATCAGTGATCATCCGTGCCACATCCATGCCACATCAGTGCTAATCCATGCCACATCCATGCCACACCAGTGCTCATCTGTGTCACATCCATGCCACATCGGTACCAATCCGTGCCACATCAGTACCAATCCGTGCCACATCAATGCCACATCAGTACTAATCTGTGTCACATCCAAGCCACATCAGTGCTCATCCGGGATGCATCCATGCCACATCAGTGCTCATCTGTGCCACATCAGTGCTCATCCATGCCACATCCATGCCACATCAGTACCAATCCGTGCCACATCCATGCCACATCAGTACTCATCCGTGTCACATTCAAGCCACATCAGTGCTCATCCGGGACACATCCATGCCACATCAGTGCTCATCTGTGCCACATCAGTGCTCATCTGTGAAACATCCATGCCACGTCAGTGCTTATCCATGCCACATCAGTTCTCATCCATGCCACATCCATGCCACATTAGTGCTCATCCATGCCATTACAGTGCCCATAAGTCCCACTACAGTGCCTCACAAAAGTGTAATAGGTAGTCAAATTAGATTTGAAATTATGCTCCTAGAACACCTGATAATGCTTCCTACATGTTGGACTTCTGTATGTGGCCAGGCTGTGTAAAAGTCTCACATATGTGGTATCACCGTACTCAGGAGGAGTGGCAAAATTTATTTTGGGGTGTCATTTTTGCTATGTACATGCTATGATGTTAGAAATATATTTTCAATGGACAACTTTGTGCAAAAAAAAATGCGTTTTCATTTTCTTTTCACATTTTCCAAAAACTTGTTGGAAAAAAAATCACATTTTCAAAAGACTTATTATGCCTCATAGAATATACATTAATATACATACATTTTCAATGATTAGCACCATAGCTTGTAGACTCTATAACTTTCACAAAGACCAAATAATATACACTGATTTGGATTATTTTTACCAAAGATATGTAGCAGTATAAATTGTAGCCAATTTCTCCAAAGAAAAATTACTAATTTGCAAAATTTTATAACAGAAACGAAGAATAATGCAATTGTTTTACAAAATTCGGTCTTTTTTAATTTATAATGCAAAAAATAAAAAAAACAGAGGTGATTAAATACCACCAAAGAAATCTCTGTGTGAAAAACAAAGGAAAAAAAAAAGGTCATATTGGTACAGTGTTACATGACTGTGTAATTGTCATTCAAAATGTGAGAGCACTGAAAGCTGGAAATTGGTCTGGTTAGGAAGGGGGTTTAAAGAGGAAGTAACCCCTGGTGGGTTTCACTTCCTCTCTACTTCCCTGCAAAGGTAAAGCTTAATGGGCTACTATGCATCGCAAAGTAGCCCATTATGTGTCACTTACCTGAAACCGAAGCCTGCAATGTCTCCATTGTCCCCACTAGCAGGGAGCCTCTAACTTCGCCCTCTTCCTTCCGAGGCCGCGAAATCTGGCTCTGTGACTGGCCGGAGTCGCGTGAAGTCACTCCCGTGCATGCGCGCGGGAGCCAGTCACAGCATGACCCCTATTAGAAACGGCTCGATGTTCCCTTTCTAAAGTGTGCATGCGCCGTAGTCATCGGCGCTCGGCTTTTTAGTAAATATCTCCTAAACAGTGGAGGTTTGGGAGATATTTCAAGCACCTACAGGTAATGTTAATATAGGCTTACCCATACCTCCCAACTGTCCCTGATTTCGAGGGACTGTCCCTGATTTGGAACAAAGTCCCTCTGTCCCTCTTTCTTCCTCATTTGTCCCTCATTTTGGTCTGATCTATAAAGTTGTATATAAAATGCACTTTTTATCTATCAAAAAAGTGTTTCCCAGTGCTAAACCTTTCATCCAATGTCTAAATTGCTGCATTTGTAATTTCCAAAAGCCAATCTAAAGGAATAGTAGTGGTAAAAAAAAGCACTTAGTGGGTTTAACCAATAATGTGTTTGTACAATTCTCCTTTAAGGGGGCGTGTCCTATGCCTACATACTTTTTCTAATAGGTGTCCCTCATTCCCATCTCAGAAAGTTAGGAGGTATGGCTTACCTGTAGGTAAAAGTTGTTGTACAGGTTGTACAACCACTTTAAAGAGGAAGTAAACCCTGATGGGTTTACTTCCTCTTTATTTCCCTGCAAAGGTAAAGCATAATGGACTACTATGCATCGCATAGTAGCCCATTATGTGTCACTTACCTGACACAGGAGCCAGCGATGTCACCGCTGTCCCCTGTTGCACGAAGCGTCCATCTTCATTCTGGGTTTCGCTGCTCCGGCAATGTGAGTGGCCGGAGCAGCGATGACGTCACTCCGGCGCATGCGTGCGGGAGCCGTAAGTGATGGCATGTTTTCCTTCACTTGCGGTACGCCCAGTGCGCCTGGGCCGTTGTCTACGGTGCGCATGTGCCGTAGACAGCGGTGCCCTTTTTTTGTAAAATGTCTCCTTAACCGTGTAGGTTAAGTAGATATTTCTTGGACCTACAGGTAAGCCTTAATCTAGGCTTACCTGTAGATGCAAGTTGTAATTGAGGGTATACAACCCCTTTAATGCACACTGTGCTCCTTTGAAATATTTAAAAAAAAGTTTACAACCACTTTAACCACTTGCCGACCGGCGCACGACAAAGATATGTAGCAGTATAAATTGTAGCCAATTTCTCCAAAGAAAAAATTACTAATTTGCAAAATTTTATAACAGAAACGAAGAATAATGCAATTGTTTTAAAGAAAAATTACAAAAATTCGGTCTTTTTTAATTTATAATGCAAAAATAAAAAAAACAGAGGTGATAATATACCACCAAAAGAAATCTCTGTGTGAAAAACAAAGGAAAAAAAAAGGTCATATTGGTACAGTGTTACATGACTATGTAATTGTCATTCAAAATGTGAGAGCACTGAAAGCTGGAAAATGGTCTGGTTAGGAAGGGGGTTTAAAGAGGAAGTAAACCCTGGTGGGTTTTACTTCCTCTCTACTTCCCTGCAAAGGTAAAGCTTAATGGGCTACTATGCATCGCAAAGTAGCCCATTATTTGTCACTTACCTGAAACCGAAGCCTGCAATGTCTCCATTGTCCCCACTAGCAGGGAGCCTCCAACTTCGCCCTCTTCCTTCCGAGGCCGCGAAATCTGGCTCTGTGACTGGCCGGAGGCGCGTGAAGTCACTCCCGTGCATGCGCGCGGGAGCCAGTCACAGCATGACCCCTATTAGAAACGGCTCGATGTGCCCTTTCTAAAGTGTGCATGCGCCGTAGTCATCGGCGCTCGGCTTTTTAGTAAATATCTCATAAACAGTGGAGGTTTAGGAGATATTTCAAGCACCTACAGGCAGTGTTGGTCATCTTACTTTAAAAAAGTAATTAGTTAGGTTACAAATTACTTCTCCCAAAAAGTATTTGCGTTAGTAACTCTGTTACTACATTGGAAAAGTAATTAGTTTCGCAGCAAAGTAACTGACTTTTTTTTTAATATTCTATACGTGTAACTATATTAGATATTAAATAATTTTATACGCGGGTCTAGTATTACTGTAACAAGGGGCGCATTTATTATTATTGTTATATATGGTGTAACCAAGGGGCTGCTCTATTAGTACTCTAACCAAGGGGCAGATCTGTTATAGCGTGTATGCAAGGGGCGGGTCTATTATTATTTTATATCGTGTATGGGGCAGATGGCTACAGAAGAGGGCGAATGTTAAATTAATGGGCACAGCTCAAAATATAACAATAATAATAAATGCGCCCCTTGGTTACAGTAATACTAGAACCGCCCCTTACTTACAAGATAGACGCCCCTTGCAGAGTAGCACGAGCATCGGGAGCGCACGGCATCGCCTTGTACAATTACATGTTAACTGCGCCTGCGCGGTGTAGAGGTCACTCAGAGCTGTTTAGGTTCGGCAATTTTTGGGAAGCTCTGTAGTCCTTCGTACTGCGCAAGCCCTGCGCGTGCGCAGTACAGGGGGGTCCTTATCCGGCGGGGGAACTTTTTCGGCAGGACACCGGAATTACACTACTGCCATCTAGTGGCGGTAGATGTAATTGGGGTAACTAAGCCAAAGTAATGGGAACTGCGTTACCATGAGGGGAAAAGTGATCAGTTAGATTACTCGTTACCCTCTAAAGTAACTGCATTAGGTAACTCAGTTTATTTTAACTCAGATACTTACATCACTGCCTACAGGTAATGTTAATATAGGCTTACCCATACCTCCCAACTGTCCCTGATTTCGAGGGACTGTCCCTGATTTGGAACAAAGTCCCTCTGTCCCTCTTTCTTCCTCATTTGTCCCTCATTTTGGTCTGATCTATAAAGTTGTATATAAAATGCACTTTTTATCTATCAAAAAAGTGTTTCCCAGTGCTAAACCTATCATCCAATGTCTAAATTGCTGAATTTGTAATTTCCAAAAGCCAATCTAAAGGAATAGTAGTGATAAAAAAAAGCACTTAGTGGGTTTAACCAATAATGTGTTTGTACAATTCTCCTTTATGGGGGCGTGTCCTATGCCTACATACTTTTTCTAATAGGTGTCCCTCATTCCCATCTCAGAAAGTTAGGAGGTATGGCTTACCTGTAGGTAAAAGTTGTTGTACAGGTTGTACAACCACCCTGATGGGTTTATATACGTCGGCAGAATGGCACGTACAGGCAGGAGGGCGTATATATAAGTCCCTCCTTTAAGCCTGTCCATGCCATCGGGAGCGCGCCGGGAGCGGCGCGCTCCCGCGCCGGTCGGGACCCCCGTAAGTTCGGTGGCGGTCCCCGCGGACTCGATCGCCGCGGGGACCCCCGCGATCATCTCACGGGGCGGCTGAACGGGGAGATGCCGAGATAAACAGCATCTCCCCGTTCTGCCTAGCAACTAGTGACGCCGATCTCTGCTCCCTGTGATTGGAGCAGAGATCAGCATTCACTAGCTGACAGCCACGCCCCCCCACAGTAAGAAACACACCCCTAGGCATACTTAACCCTTACACTGCCCCCTTGTGGTTAACCCCTTCACTGCCAGTGTCATTTATACAGGAATCAATGCATTTAAATAGCATTGATTGCTGTATAAATGACAATGGTCCCAAAAATGTGTCAAAAATGTCCGATGTGTCCGCCATAATGTCGCAGTCACAAAAAAAAAAAAATCGCAGATCGCCGCCATTACTAATAAAAAAAAAAATTATTAATAAAAATGCTATAAAACTATCCCCTATCTTGTAAACGCTATAACTTCTGCGCAAACCGATCAATAATCGCTTATTGCGATTTTTTTTTTTTTTACCAAAAATATGTAGAAGAATACGTATCGGCCTAAACTGAGGAAAAAAAATGTTTTTTTATATATTTTTGGGGGATATTTATTATAGCAAAAAGTAAAAAATAATGCATTTTTTTTCAAAATTGTCGCTCTATTTTTGTTTATAGCGCAAAAAAAATAAAAACCGCAGGGGCGATCAAATACCACCAAAAGAAAGCTCTATTTGTGGGAAAAAAAGGACGCCAATTTTGTTTGGGAGCCACGTCGCATGACCGCGCAATTGTCAGTTAAAGCGACGCAGTGCTGAATCGCAAAAAGGGGCCTGGTCCTTTAGATGCAAATTGGTCCGGTCTGAAAGTGGTTAAGTGCCCAGTGGGCAAGTGGTTAAGTTTTAGCATTGCCTAATTTTTCTGTTTAATTAGAGATGTTTCCTGATAATGTATGAAGAAAAAAAACGAATCTTACATAACACTTTTTGTTTACAACATATAGATGTTATCAGGACTTGGTGGCAGTTTTAAGCATCCGAGACACCTTATAAATAGATGCAGCATGAAATCATAAAGCTAGCAAATGTTTGGAGGAGAAGCATTAATCTGAAGCCACATCCAGCAATGAAGACCCTCTCTCTCATGATGTTGCTATCAGCAATTTTTGTACAATTTTCTCATCACAGCCACACTGGAAATGAAAACGAACTTGCTGAACTAAGTATAAAATGTACTGTAGAATCCACGCTTAGGATTAGAACTGCAGCCTCCCAGGGAGATACGGCACACTAGTGTGTAGTAAAAGGAGATGGTATTAAAATAAGGGATGGTGGCGCTGTTCAGGGTAAGTATGGGGAGTCACTAGTGAATGTAGTAAAAGGAGATGGTATTAAAATAAGGGATGGTGGCGCTGTTCAGGGTAAGTATGGGGAGAGTCAAATGAGTAATCACTATAAAGTGAATGATAAGGACGCTCTGCTTTTTAAGTAAAAATCTCCTAAACAGTGGAAGGTTTATGAGAAATTTCAAGCACCTACCGCAGTGTTTGTCATCTTAACTTAAAAAAGGTAAATAAGTTAGGTTAGCAAATCCTTCTCCCAAAAAATATTATGCGTTAGTAACTCAGTTACTACATTGGAAAAGTAATTAGTTACGCAGCAAAGTAACTGGACTGTTTTTTTATAAAAATTCTATACGTGTAACAATTTAGATATTAAATAATTTATACGCGGGTCTAGTATTACTGTAACCAAGGGGCTCATTTATTATTATTGTTTATATATGGGTAAGGGGGGGGGAGCTCCAATGGGGGGTCATGGGGGGGGGGGGAGGATGCCGTGTTAAAGCGAGTAAGCAGGGGGCGGAGGGACAATTATTATTATTATAGGTGGTCGTTGGAAGGGGCAGAGGCTTACAGAATGTGGCGAATGTTAAAATACATGTGCCGACAGTGATCCAAAATAAAACAATAATAATAAAGCGGTGACCTTGGTTACAGTAAAATACGAGACCCCGCCCCTTCCTTACAAGGTAGTACGGCCCCCTTGCTGAGTAGGCAACGAGCAACGGGAGCGCACGTCATCCCTATGTAACCAGGATACATGTAAACTCGCGCCTGCGCGGGGTAGAGGTTCACTCAGAGCTGATTAGGTTCGGCAATTTTTGGGAAGCTCTGTAGTCCTTCGTACTGCAGCGGTAGCCCTGCTAGAGCACAGTACAGGGGGGCATTGTCTTAATAATTTCTCTGTTTAATTAGAGATGTTTCCTGATAATGTATGAAGAAAAAAAACGAATCTTACATAACACTTTTTGTTTACAACATATAGATGTTATCAGGACTTGGTGGCAGTTTTAAGCATCCGAGACACCTTATAAATAGATGCAGCATGGAAATCATAAAGCTAGCAAATGTTTGGAGGAGAAGCATTAATCTGAAGCCACATCCAGCAATGAAGACCCTCTCTCTCATGATGCTATGACTGGTGCATATAAAGTAATAGAGCAACTATTATATATGCGTATAGCTGATAAAGGAATATATATAAAAAGACAATAGTGTTGCTTCACACTAAAAACCAGTGTAAAATATTTAAAGTGACTGCGTGTAATGAAAGTCCTTAAAAAAAAATAACTGAATAAATGATGGATATGTGTGAACAATTACATATGACAAGCAATGTATAAATATATAAATATATAAAGTGACTCCGTGCAGTGATAATAATGAAAAAAATATATATAATATAATAAAATAGTAGGTAAAAAAATCCAATGAGGATCTAAAAATGCATCCAACTAAGATTAATAAAGTGCACAATTTCCAAGTATCATAGTATGGACAAATGAATAAAATAAAGTAAAATAAATTCTTTGACAATTCTTTGACCAAGTGAAAAAATTAATATTCAAAGTGAAAAAAGAAAACGAAAAAATGGTGGTGTAATCAAAAAATGTTGAAGTCCTGTGTTGTCCTTTAGAGATCACAATTCCTGTGACACCATATAGCTTATATAAGCAAGTAGATGACTTGTAAACGGTGACTGTTCAGTGCTCCCCTCCTTCCGCAGAGTGACCCCTAAGGTAAAAACACTCACCAGAGTGCCTAACCCCTGCAGGGGTGATAGGCATATAATCTCCTGAGTGTATGCTAGGAATCCTCTTCTGTAGGCGTGGTTGCTACGAAAAAGCCTCCTCTGTGGGGGTATCCAGCCTCTTCCACTCTCCAAGGATGGGGGATAAAACACCAATGTGGTCCGTGTGAATGAAAAAAACACTAATAGTGTAATTCTGCTGACCCAGTGGGTATTTTATTAAATCAGTAAAAAAATAAAATAAAATGAGGAACAGAATAACATTATAGCCTGTAAGGCTATTAGGACATGAATATATTCAAAAACATAAAGAAATTAGTAAAATGCAGAGCGCGCAGCTTAAGGGCAGAGCGATGACGGCACCGCAAAGCCCCGGTTACAGCGTGCGCTCCACAGACGGCTGGTACAAAACCGGAAGCCGCAAACAGGAAATGACGTGATGTGTACCAGGGTATCGCCTGACGTACGTTTCGTCAATAGGACGTCGTCGGAGGCGATTTTTTTCGTTTCCTTTTTTCACTTTGAATATAATTTTTTTCACTTGGGACAATTGTCAAAGAATTTATTTTATTCATTTGTCCATACTTTGATACTTGGAAATTGTGCACTTTATTAATCTTAGTTGGATGCATTTTTAGATCCTCATTGGATTTTTTTGCCTACTATTTTCTTATATTATATATATATATTTTTCATTATTATCACTGCACGGAGTCACTTTATATATTTATATATTTATACATTGCTTGCCATATGTAATTGTTCACACATATCCATCATTTATTCAGTTATTTATTTTTAGGACTTTCATTGCACGCAGTCACTTTAAATATTTTACACTGGTTTTTAGTGTGAAGCAACACTATTGTCTTTTTATATATATTCCTTTATCAGCTATACGCATATATAATAGTTGCTCTATTACTTTATATGCACCAGTCATATCCTTATCATTCACTTTATAGTGATTACTCATTTGCCTCTCCCCATACTTACCCTGAACAGCGCCACCATCCCTTGCTGAACTAAGTATATCAGCAGCAATATGAATGGAATTTTTGATACCTGTGCAAATCTAAGAGCACTAACAAGTTTTAATTGACAAATATTTTGAGTGTCTGTCATCACAAAGAAGCTGCAAACTTTCTTCTAAATTGAACTCCAGAAGCAGAAATGAGAAATGCAAAAATAGCTACAGTGGTGTGAAAAAGTGTTTGCCCCCTTCCTCATTTCCTGTTCCTTTGCATGTTTGTCACACTTAAGTGTTTCGGAACATCAAACCAATTTAAACAATAGTCAAGGACAACACAAGTAAACACAAAATGCAATTTGTAAATGAAGGTGTTTATTATTAAAGGTGAAAAAAAATCCAAACCATCATGGCCCTGTGTGAAAAAGTGATTGCCCTCCTTGTTAAAACATACTATAACTGTGGTTGTCCACACCTGAGTTCAATTTCTCTAGCCACACCCAGGCCTGATTATTGCCACACCTGTTCACAATCAAGGCATCACTTAAATAGGAGCTGCTTGACACAGTAAGGTCCACCAGAAGATCCTTAAAAGCTACACATCATGCCGAGACCCAAAGAAATTCAGGAACAATTGAGAAAGAAAGTAATTGAGATCTATCAGTCTGGAAAGGGTTATAAAGCCATTTCCAAAGCTTTGGGAATCCAGCGAACCACAGTGAGAGCCATTATCCACAAATGGCGAAGACATGTAACAGTGGTGAACCTTCCCAGGAGTGGCCGGCCGCCCAAAATTACCCCAAGAGCGCAGCGACGACTCATCCAAGAGGTCATAAAAGACCCCACAACAACGTCCAAGGAACTGCAGGCCTCACTTGCCTCAGTTAAGGTCAGCGTTCATGCCTCCACCATCAGGAAAAGACTGGGCAAAAATGGCCTGCATGGCAGAGTTCCAAGGAGAAAACCACCGCTAAGCAAAAAGAACATCAAAGCTCGTCTCAATTTCTCCACAACACATCTTGATGATCCCCAAGACTTTTGGGACAACATTCTGTGGACCGATGAGACAAAAGTGGAACTCTTTGGAAGGTGTGTGTCCAAGTATATCTGGCGTAGAAGGAACACTGCATTTCAGAAAAAGAACATTATACCAACAGTAAAATATGGTGGTGGTAGTGTGATGGTCTGGGGCTGTTTTGCTGCTTCAGGACCTAGAAGACTTGCCGTGATAAAAGGAACTATGAATTCTGCTGTCTACCAAGAGATCCTGAAGGAGAATGTCCGACCATCTGTTCGTGTACTCAAGCTGAAACGAACTTGGGTTCTGCAGCAGGACAATGATCCTAAACACACCAGCAAGTCCACCACCGAATGGCTGAAGAAAAACAAAATGAAGACTTTGGAGTGGCCTAGCCAAAGTCCTGACCTGAATCCTATTGAGATGTTGTGGTATGACCTTAAAAAGGCCGTTCATGCTCGAAAACCCTCTAATGTAACTGAATTAGGACAATTCTGCAAAGATGAGTGGGCCAAAATTCCTCCAGGATGCTGTAAAAGCCTCATTGCACGTTATCGCAAACGCTTGGTTGCAGTTGTTGCTGCTAAGGGTGGCCCAACCAGTTATTAGGTTTAGGGGGCAATCACTTTTTCACACAGGGCCATGATGGTTTGGATTTTTTTTCACCTTTAATAATAAACACCTTCATTTACAAATTGCATTTTGTGTTTACTTGTGTTGTCCTTGACTATTGTTTGAATTGGTTTGATGTTCCGAAACACTTAAGTGTGACAAACATGCAAAGGAACAGGAAATGAGGAAGGGGGCAAACACTTTTTCACACCACTGTATGTAATTAATAATACAGCCTTATTTTTTATTATAAATGCAGGCAATGTAAGGACCTATATTGTGCTTGATACAGCCTCTGTACAGCAGAGCTCAGACTGGGGGAGGGAGAAGCAGCATAAGGATCCAATTGGCTGTACTGTAGAGCTGAGAAGAGAGCAAAGAGATGAACTCATAGGTCTGCTGAGTTTCTTCTTACTGTCTAGGATAGGGGAGGAAACAGGAACCACCGCTTCAAGACGTCTCTTCAAGGAGAATGCTTGTCTTCCCAGATTAAGGAGCCCCAGGTGCTGGCTAACACAATCACAATAAGCAGTGGTGAAAAGAAACTCTGGACAGCTGCACACCGGGAAAAAAATTAAAATCCTGTGCTTTTTATTTGCAAAAAGATCACATCAAAATAAAACAATCCACGGCAATGAGGGGTACACAAAAATAACTGACGCGTTTCGCAGCAAAATTAGTGCTTATTCATAGCTAACAAACTTTTAACAGCTTCAGCTCCGGGCCATTTTACACCCTTCCTTACCAGTGCACTTTTTGCGATTCGGCACTGCGTCGCTTTAACTAACAATTGCGCGGTCGTGCGACGTTACACCCAAACAAAATTGACGTCCTTTTTTCCCACAAATAGAGCTTTCTTTTGGTGGTATTTGATCACCTCTGCGGTTTTTATTTTTTGCTCTATAAACAAAAGAAGAGCGACAATTTTGAAAAAAAAACACAATATTTTTTACTTTTTGCTATAATAAATATCCCATTTTTTTTAAAAAAAAACTATTTTTTCCCTCAGTTTAGGCCGATACGTATTCTTCTACATATTTTTGGTAAAAAAAAAATCGCAATAAGCGTATATAGATCGGTTTGCGCAAAAGTTATAGCGTTTACAAAATAGGGGATAGATTTATTGCATTTTTTTTTTTTACTAGTAATGGCGGCGATCTGCGATTTTGTTTCCGTGACTGCGACATTGCGGCGGTCACTTCGGACACTTTTGACAAATTTTTGGGACCATTCACATTTACACAGCGATCGTTGCTATAAAATTGCAGTGATTACTGTGTAAATGTGACTGGCAGGGAAGGGGTTAACACTAGGGGGCGCTGCAGGGGTTAAAATGTTCCCTAAGGTAGTGATTCTAACTGTGGGGGGAGGGGAATGACAAGGGGAGGAGACCGATCGGTGTTCCTCCGTACTGGGATCACATGATCGGTCTCCTCTCCGCTGACAGGACGTGGAGCTGTGTGTTTACACACACAGCTCCACGGTCCCGCACGGTCCCGTTGTTTTAACGGGCAATCGCGGGTGCCCGGCGGACATCGCGGCCGCCGGGCACTCGCACCGGGTCCTGAGCGGTGGTGCTCGCGCGCCCCCTAGGCGGCCGGGAATGGGAGGACGTCATATGACGCCCACCCAGGATGGGAGATCCACCTTGTGGGCGTCATATGACAGTGGGCGGTAGGGAAGTGGTTAAAATGACTTTGAATATATAGCTGAACAGAGCCTATCACATGATGTCGTGATTAATGATCCTAATTGGCTCCAGCTGAGAAACCATAGGAGTTGAATCCCCACATGTGCCGCCAGGCAGTCAATCAAAGCCAAAGAAAAAGAACCTATTGATCAAGTTAACCAAAACACAAAAATTTGTATCCTTATATTGTACAAAGTACACGTGTATAAACCAGTGTGGAAACCACTAATATACAAACAAATACGTGTCCATGTGAAAAGAACAGACATATATATATATATATATATATTTGTTGTATTATGTGTGCACATGGTTAATAGCTAACCAGGCAATTAGTATTTACTATTTAATTACACGCAGTAATTAAAACTGGAACTAAAAGTGACATACTAAACGTAGTAAAGAAAGTAAAGAAAGTTTTATGTAGACAAAATAACTCTTATGCCGCGTACACACGGTCGGAATTCTCGTCGGAAAAAGCTCTGATGGTTTTCCCGTCGGAATTCCGACGGAATTTCGCTCAAACTGTCTTGCCTACACACGGTCACACCAAATTCCGACGGTCTGTAACACAACGGCATAAAACACGTTCAACAGCACTATAGAAGGGAAGTTTAATGCTTCCGAGCATGCGTCGAATTGTTTCCGAGCATGCGTCGGAATTTTGCGTGTCGGAATTGCATACACACGATCGGAAAATCCGATAGAAAGGTTTTCCGTCGGAAAAATTGAGAACAGGTTCTCAATCCAAAGTCCGTCGGAAATTCCGACAGAAAAAGACCGATGGGCATACACACGGTCGGAAAATCCGATGAAAAGCTCCCATCAGACTGTTTCCATCGGAAATTCCGACCGTGTGTACGCCGCATAACAGTTATATGTGTGATATGTGTTGGTGAATACTGCATAAATAAAAATGTGAATACGCTGTATATACGTGTATACATTGTGGACGTGCACACCTGTATATGTACTAGGTGTCACTATAAGGCCTCATGCACACGGACGTTTTAAAAAAATGGGCTGTAAAGCTAGGTCGGACGCCTGGAAAAAGCAGCCTAAAAAAACTTGACTTTTACCGCGTTTTGCATTGGCGTTTTTGCACGTTTTTAGCGTCAGCGTTAATTAGCGTTTTTTAAAGAAAAACACATCTCTAATTTCCTATACAGGGATTACAGTGTCCAATCAACTTTTTGCAGCAAAAAAACGCTGCAGCTCAAAAACGCCGGTGCGCGTTTTTGCGCGATTCACGTTTTTACAGCTCTAGCGCTGCGCCACGGAACGCACTGGTCCTGGGTTTTTTTTTACAGCTTAAAAACGCCTATGCCATTTGCAGCTCAAAAACGCCTAGGTGGGCATGAAGCCATAGACTAACATGGACAGGCGTTTTTAAGCTGCAAAAAACGCTCAAAAACGCGGCTGCAAAAACGTCCGTGTGCATGAGGCCTAAGCAGCCAGAACGAAATTTGTATAACTAACATACCGATAGAATGGGGGGAAAAGGGGACTAGCCTGTCTTAAGGCTCCCCTTTTTCTTATGGGATTGTGGCAGGTGCAGTTTCCAGGTCCCCTGCTGTGAGGAATCTGCAGGAGAGCTGGGATTGGTTGGTCTTAGTCAGCTGTTTGGGAATGTTCTGGAATTGGAGGCACTTGATAGGTCAAAAGGGATCAGATGACCCTTGGAATCTTCTAGATACCCTAAGGGTCTCTATATAAAGGGCAAATCAGCTGGGATAGGGGGCCAGTCGCCTGAGGAGAATCTACAACACTGCTTCACGCTTCAGGTTTATATTTGTTCTTTTTTCTCTCAGCGCTATGGAGACTCTTGTTCACCAGCTGTTAGGCCCCTTTCACACTGGGGCGGGGAGCCGCGGTGATGGTAAAGCAGCGCTATATTTAGCGCTGATTTACCGTCGTTTTAACCGCGGTATTTGGCCGCTCGCGGTGCGGTTTTACCCCCCGCGAGCGGCCGAAAAAAAAAAGGGTTAAACACTCCCGCAGAGCGCTGCCGTAGCGGTGCTTTGCGGCGGTATTGCCGCGGTTTTACCGCGGTGTCCCATTCTAATCAATGGGAAGGAGCGGTATAGGAGCGGTGAACACACCGCTCCTATACCGCTCCAAAGATGCTGCTAGCAGGACTTTTTTTGTCATCCTGCTAGCGCACCGCTCCAGTGTGAAAGCCCGCCGGCTTTCACACTGGAGTTAAAGGGGCCGGATTTTTTCAGGCGGTGAACAGGCGCTATTTTTAACGCTGCACCGCATGAAAAACGCCCCGGTGTGAAAGGGGCCTTAGAGCGGGTTAAAGCAGAACAGGGTGAGGATTGTATTCGGCAGTGTTTAGCTTTACCTGCAGGTCTAATAGAAGCAGCGGCTGACAGGGACATTGCAGAGCAGAGTGCTAACCCACCAGATGACAATGGCGCTGTGGGAGGGGAGGAGGAGTTTGGAGCGGCATATCCTTTTCCAGGTCAGGTCACAAATGATGCGGACGAAGGAGGAGTTGTGGAAGACAGGCAGGCCAAGAGGCGAAAGATCCGCCGGCGCAAAGTCACCCCCTCTCCGCCTAGGAGCGTGTCACGCAGGAAGGCGGAGCCGAACCCTGCAGGCAAGCGCAGAGGGTACAGAGCAGCCATGACAGGAGAAGCAGTTGCAGGACCAAATACTCAGGAGGCCTCCTCCAGGAGCTTGCGGTCTCCTAGACAACGAGCGGCATATAGCTCAGCAGGTTTTCCTGTGTCACAGCACGCGCCTGCTGGAGTGCATGACAGTTTTTCTTCTCAGGACACATTACAAGCAATGGCAGCTGGTTCAAGTATACCAGTGCTCTGTTCTTCTCCACAGCCTATGTTACAAAGCAGGGCTGAAGGTGAGGCTCGTCAGTTAGATTTTATTAGTCAGTTATCATCATCTTTAGCAAGTTTTGTAACTGAGTTTAAATCTACTAGACATGTGCAATTCGTTTAGTTGTTTTTCATTTTTTTTTTTTCTTTTTTTTCGTTCGTTCGTTTTCGTACGAATGAACAAATCGTTCTAATCGAACGAATCCAAAAAGCAACGAAAATCCGAAAACCGAAAAAAGGAACAACGAAAATGAACGAAGAAATTCGTACATTCGTAACTTTTTTTTTTTGTTGAATTGGTAATTTTCCGTGTCCCTTACAATGGTGCTGCTTAACGTTCTTCGAATGGATTGAACAAAAAAATTCGTAACTTTTTTTTTTCGATTCGTAAATTATTAAAATGTAATAATAGCATACACATTACATAAAATGATAAATTATGCTCCGATTACGAATCTACGAATGTTACAAATGTACAAATAAACAAATGAACGAAAATTAAACTAACGAAAAAACAAATCAACGAAAAATAACTCTTACGAATACGAACAACGACGACTTACGAATGTACGAATCGTTACGAATACGAACAACGACGACTTATGAATGTACGAATCGTTACGAATCAACGGAAACTAAAAAAACTAAATGAGAAAAAAATTTTTTTTTTCGTAAACGAAAAAAATGAAACGAAAATAAACGAATTTTTTTGTTGTGCACATGTCTAAAATCTACTATCCCTTCTTCTGGTCAGACAGCACCTGTGTCCTCTGCACCAGTGTTTTCACATAATATTATGTCTACTCCTTTTTTTCATTTTTTTTCAAAATTTTTGGTCTTTGTTTTATTTAGCAAAAAATGAAAAAGCCAGCAGCAATTAACCACTTGCTTACTGTGCACTTAAACACCCTTCCTGCCCAGACCAATTTTCAGCTTTCGGTGCTCTCACACTTTGAATGACAATTACTCAGTCATGCAACACTGAACCCAAATGATTTTTTTGTCCTTTTTTTCCCACAAATAGAGCTTTCTTTTGGTGGTATTTGATCACCTCTGGGTTTTTTATTTTTTGCGCTATAAATGAAAAAAGACCGAAAATTTTGAAAAAAAAACGCATTTTTCTTTGTTTCTGTGATAAAATTTAGCAAATTATTAATTTATCTTCAAAAATTTTGGCCACAATTTATACTGCCACATATCTTTGGTAAAAATAACCCAAATTAGTGGAAATTATTTGGTCTTTGTGAAAGTTGGAATGTCTACAAGCTGTGGTGCGAATTATACAAAATTGATCACATCTGATGTACTGGTGACCTCATTTCTCATTTCTTGTGACCCGAACAAGTCAGGAAAGTACAAATACCCCCCAAATGACCCCTTTTTTTGAAAGTAGACATTCCAAGGTATTTAGTAAGAGGCATGGTGAGCTTTTTGATGTTGTCATTTTTTTTCCCACAATTCTTTGCAAAATGAATTATTTTTTTTTATTTTTTATTTTTTTTCCACAAAATTGTCACTGTAATAGGTTATTTCTCTCACATGGCATGTGTATACCACAATAGACACCCTAAAATAAATTCTGCTACTCCTCCTGAGTATTAGGATACCACATGTGTGGGACTTTTCCACAGCCTGGCCACTTAGAGAGGCCCAAAATGCAGGGAGCGCCATCACGTGTTCTAGGAGCATAAATTACACATCTAAATTGTTGACTACCTATTACACTTTTGAAGGCCCTGGAGCACCAGGACAATGACACGTGACACTGACGTGGCACTGATGACAGGTGGCACTGATGACACGTGACACCGATGTGGCACTGATGACAGATGGCACTAATACGGGGCACTGATGACAGATGGCACTAATACGGGGGCACTGATGACACGTGACACTGACATCATGTGGCACTAATACGTGGCACTGATGAGAGATGGCACTAATACGTGGTACTGTTGAGAGATGGCACCGATACGTGGCACTGATGACACGTGACACTCATGACAGATGGCACTGATACGTGGCATTGATGACACGTGCCACTGATGACAATGACAGGTGGCACTTTTGACAGATGGCGCTGATACGTGGCACTGATGACAGATGGCACTGACGTGGCACTGATGACAGATGGCACTGACGTGGCACTGGGGACAGGTGGCACTGGCAGATGGCACGGATGGCACTGGGGACAGGTGGTACTGGGGACAGGTGGCACTGGCAGATGGCACGGATGGCACTCTGGGGACAGGTGGTACTGGTGACAGGATGGCAGCGGGGACAGATCACTTTATTTTTTATTTTTTTTATTTTTTACTTACAGCGCACCGGCGCCGTTCCTCTCTCCCTCCTCACACGCTGTCTGTGTGAGGAGGCAGAGCGGCGCTGACAGATGATCTCATATGTTTGCATATGCAAACATATGAGATCATCTCTCATTGGACAGCCCGATCTCGCTGTAAACGGCCGCTGTGATTGGCCGTTTACAGCGATCTGTGACCGGCTGTGTCCAACGGACACGGCCAGCACAGAACTTCCCCGATGCGCACTCTCAGGATTAGGGAAGTAAACAGGAGGACGTCCAGGGACGTCCTCCCAGCAGAGAGCGTCCGCGCTGCAGCCGTCTTTCGGCTATAGCGCGGGCGCGTAGTGGTTAAATACCACCAAAAGAAAGCTCTATCTGTGTGAAACAAATGATAAAAAATTTATTTGGGTACACTGTAGCATGACATTAAAGCTGAAAATTGGCCTGGGCAGGAAGGGGGTTTAAGTGCCCAGTAAGCAAGTGGTTATTAATAATAATACAATGTTTTTATTATTATTGTTATTTATTATTTTTAATTCATTACGTTCCATTCGTTTACATACGGCATTCGTAACTTCGGATAAATTCGTATTCGTTACGTTCACTAACAGACAAATTTGAAAGGAAATTTCAATAGCTATAATTTAATAGTTATCAATAGTTAAGTTATTTCCGTACTTCCGAATTTGTCGAAATTTGTTAGAAATTGGAGGTCTAGACAGAGGCTACCATAGAGTACAGTGAAGAGGCAAGCACAGTCACCCAGTGTTATTTGCAGCAGTACTAAATGATAATGAAGAGAAAAAGCCTTAAATTGGAAAGTGATGCAGGTGTCACGTCACATTCGGCTACCCATCACATTTTGCTACCCGCTGGAGTGCGCATGCGCAACACCATATGCGTTCCAACACTGTTGTAAGACACAACTTTGCCACAGGGCCCCTCGCTCCGCTTGCCACACTTTGGGCACGGCCTCGCTTCGCTTGGCATAATTATGATCAAACTCTATGTCCACTTGGATGGTGGGGCTTGAACCTGGACTCAGGGGTGTGGCCACAAAATTCTGTGCAAGCGCAGATCTCCACAGTGTTGGAACGCATATGGCGGCGTCGTTATAATATAAAATTATATTGAAAAAAGTATTGGGACGCCTGCCATTACATGCACACAGTGGTTGAAAAACCTCCTGTGCTGCAGCAACCCCCCCCCCCCCCCCCAGAGCCCCCTTTTTACTTACCTGAGCCTATCTTTGCAGCTACAAGCACACCAGCCTCAGCCGGTGTCTTGGGTCCTCATTGGATAGATTGAAAGCACCAGGAGCCATTGGCTCCCGCTGCTGTCAATCAAATCCAATGACGCAGGAGCTGGGGGCGGGGCCGAGTCCTGCTGCCTGTGTCAATGGACGCAGCAGCAGGACTCGGTAGTGCGCCTGCATGAGTGCCCCCAGGGAAAGCACTTCTTTGTGGGGGCACTCGAGAAGAGAAGGTGCCAGGAGCTTCACTGGGTGACCCCAGAAGAGGAGGATCAGGGCCACTCTGTGCAAGTAAGTATAACGTTTTTTTTTTTTTTTTAAACACAAAGCTTTACAACCCCTTTAATGGCAGCCCAGTTGTCAATATTGAGTTGGCCCACCCAGCTATAACAGCTTCAACTCTTCAGGGAAGGCCGTCCACAAGGTTTAGGAGTATTGATGTTGGACGAGAAGGCCTGGCTCACAGTCTCCGCTCTAAAGCCCCATACACACGCTCGGATTATCCGAGGACCAGGTCCGTCGGATCATGTCCGTCGTACTTTGTCCGATGTTGGTGTTGCGTACACACGGTCGGACAAAGTTGTCGGAAAATCCGATCATTCTGAACGTGGTGACGTTTGTTGCCTACGACGGGACTACGTAGAGGCTAGTAGCCAATAGCTTTGGTCTTGTAATGTGATCTGAGCATGCGTAGCACTTTGTCCGTCGGAATTCGATACACGCGATCGGATTTGGTGTGATCGGACTTTGTTGTCCAAAAATCTATCCAGCAGGAGATAGGACTTTGTCCGTCGGACAATCCGACGTACACTGTCCGATGATGCCTTCACACGGTCGGATTTTACAACAACATTGTCCGATAGGACAGAATCCATGGGGAAATCCGACCGTGTGTATGGGGCTTAAGAGTTGTTCAAAGGTGTTCTATGGGCTTGAGGTCAGGACTCCGTGCAGGCCGGTCAAGTTCCTCCAACACAAACTCGCTCATCCATGTCTTTATGGACCTAGTTTGTGCACTGGTGCGCAGTGATGTTGGAACATGAAATGGACATCCCCAAACAGTTCCCACAAAGTTGGGAACATGAAATTGTCCAAAATACTTTGGTATGCTGTTGCCTTAAGAGTTATTTTCACTGGAACTAAGGGGCCAAGACCAACCCCACACCATAATCCCCCCCTCCACCAAAAGATTTTGACCAGAGTGAGTTTGGGGTGGAGAAACTTGACTGGCCTGCACAGAGTCCTGACCTCAACCAGATAGAACACCTTTGGGATAAATTGGAGCAGAGACTCTGCGCCAGACCTTCTTGCCCACATAATTGCCTGACCTCACAAATGCGCTTCTGGAAGAATGGTGAAACATTCCCATAGACACACTCCTAAACCTTGTGGACGGCCTTCCCAGAAGAGTTGAATCTGTTATAGCTGTAAAGAGTGGGCCAACGCAATATTGAACCCAACGGACTAAGACTGGGATGCCATTAAAGTTAATGTGCAGGCAGGTGTCCCAATACTTTTGGTAATATAGTGTACATTTTTATGTGAACATCAATAACCTTCAATTAACTTTGTTAAAGGTTGGATAAACTGTGTTGCAATTAAAAAAAAGACATATGATGAAAACTTGCAGTTGAATTTAAAGTGAAACTTCATTCAAAAGGGGAAGTTCTGCTCTTCATCCTCTGAACGGCACAGAGGAGAAGTCTCGCGATGCAGCAATGACAGACATTTCATGTTCTCATTGAGAATGCTCTGTTGCCGTAGTAACGGCAATCGAGATCGAGGCTTGGTTACGACGCTACGGCGCATGCGCGAGATTTCGGCAGGGATAAGAACTAAGGGCAGAAATGACGTCCGCATCGGCTTCGGAAAACAGAACAAAGAATGGCGCGGACGATACCCGGAAGATTCTGCAAAATCTCTTGATTTGTAAAAAGACAGTGAAATATTAGAAAAATACTAATTTTTGGGCTGGGTTTACTTCCTCCTTAAATGATAGCTGTCCATTATTATTAATGTACTTGTTTTATTTTCCCAGAATACTGAATTATACATCAGACATGCCTGAATCTAAGGTTGATGAAGTTATCTAGAAGGCGTTGAAGGTGTGGAGTAATGTGGTACCCCTGACGTTTACCCAGGTTCATGTTGGTGCTTCTGATATTGATATATTATTTATAAAACAGAGTAAGATTCCCTGCACTTACTATTATTTTACCCATTATTCCTATAAGGATATTTAGTAAGACATACAATGTTTTTTTTCCACAGCTCATAATAGTCGCTACCCATTTGAAGGTCCTGGCAATATACTAGGAAATGGAATTGGTGGAGATATTCACTTTTATGATATTGAAACATGGACATATGATCACACAGGTGGGCTTTTCAAATGTCATGCCCCGTACACACGAGCCGAATTTCCTTCGGAGAAATCTTGGATGGTTTTTCCGACGGAATTCCGCTCAAGCTTGGCCTGTATACACACGGTCACACGAAAGTTCTCTGAACTTTCGACCGTCAAGAACGCAGTGACGTACAACACTACGACAAGCCGAGAAAATTAAGTTCAATGCTTCCAAGCATGCGTCAAATTGTTTCCGAGCATTCGTAGGAATTTTGCGATTCGGAATTGGTACAGACGATCGGAATTTCCGATCTGAACTTTGTCTGACTGAATAATAGAGAACATGCTCTCAATCTTTTGCTGGCGGAAATGTCGCCAGCAAAAGTCCGATGGAGCATACACACGGTCGCATTTTCCGACCAGAAGCTCTCATCGGTCTTTTGCTGGCGGCATTTCCAATCGTGTGTACGAGGCATAATACACATTCCATGGTCACATTCATATTTTAAAAGAGGAGAGAACATATTGTTATACAGTCTTGAAAGCATTTTGTTTAACCACTTCAGCCCCGGACCAATTGGCAGCCAAAGGACCAGGCCCCTTTTTGCAATTCGGCACTGCGTCGCTTTAACTAACAATTGCGCGGTCATGCGACGTGGCTCCAAAACAAAATTGGCGTCCTTTTTTTCCCACAAATAGAGCTTTCTTTTGGTGGTATTTGATCGCCCCTGCGGTTTTTATTTTTTGCGCTATAAACAAAAATAGAGCGACAATTTTGAAAAAAATGCAATATTTTTTACTTTTTGCTATAATAAATATCCCCAAAAAATATATAAAAAAACATTTTTTTTCCTCAGTTTAGGCCGATACGTATTCTTCTACATATTTTTGGTAAAAAAAAAATCGCAATTAGCGATTATTGATTAGTTTGCGCAAAAGTTATAGCGTTTACAAAATAGGGGATAGTTTTATAGCATTTTTATTAATATTTTTTTTTTTTATTAGTAATGGCGGCGATCAGCGATTTTTATTGTGACTGCGACATTTTGGCGGACACATCGGACATTTTTGACACATTTTTGGGACATTTGTCATTTATACAGCAATCACTGCTATTTAAATAGCACTGATTCCTATGTAAATGACAGTTGTAGTTAGGGGGTTAACCACTAGGGGGCGGGGAGGAGTCAGTGTGACGTGTTGTGTTTATTTTACTGTAGGGGGGCGTGGCTGTACGTGTGACGTCATTGATCGGCGTTCCCGATGACAGGGAACCGCCGATCACTGACAGTCAGTGTAGGAAGCGCGGGGAGAGGTTTGTTTACATAGACCTCTCCCCGTTCTTCAGCTCCGTAACCCGATCGCGGGATACCAGCGGCGATCGGGTCCGCTGGTCCCGCGGCCGGGGTCACGGAGCTCCCGATAGCGGCGCGCGCGCGACCCACGGGCAGGCACATGCACGATCACGTACAGGTACGTGATTCTGCCTGCCCGTGCCATTCTGCTGACGTATATATGCAGTGGCCGGTCGGGAAGCGGTTAACCGCTTCCCGACCACCTCCTGCACATATACGTCGGCAGAATGGCACGGCTAGGCAAAAGCACGTATATATACGTCCCCTTTACTTGCCTAGCCGTGGGGTCGCGCGCGTGCCGCCAGCGGTGCGCTCGCTACCCGGACCCGATCGCCGCTGGTGTCCTGCGATCGGGTCACGGAGCTGAAGAACGGGGAGAGGTCTGTGTAAACAAACCTCTCCCCGCGCTTCCTACACTTACTGTCAGTGATCGGCTGTTCCCTGTCATCGGGAACGCCGATCAGTGACGTCGGACGTCAGCCACGCCCCCCTAGTGTAAAAAAAAAAAACACAACACGTCACACTAACTCCTCCCCGCCCCCTAGTGGTTAACTCCTTCACTGCCACTGTCATTTACATAGGAATCAGTGCAGTTAAATAACACTGATTTCTGTATAAATGACAATGGTCCCAAAAATGTGTCAAAAATGTCCGATGTGTCCGCCATAATGTCGCAGTCACAATAAAAATTGCCGATCGCCGCCATTACTAGTAAAAAAAAAAAAATATTAATAAAAATGCTATAAAACTAGCCCCTATTTTGTAAACGCTATAATTTTTGCGCAAACCAATCAATAATCGCTAATTTCTTTAATACCAAAAATATGTAGAAGAATACGTAACGGCCTAAACTGAGGGAAAAAAATGTTTTTTTATATATTTTTTGGGGATATTTATTATAGCAAAAAGTAAAAAATATTGCATTTTTTTCAAAATTGTCGCTCTATTTTTGTTTATAGCGCAAAAAAGCGATCAAATACCACCAAAAGAAAGCTCTATTTGTGGGGGAAAAAAAGGACGCCAATTTTGTTTGGGAGCCACGTCGCACGACCGCACAATTGTCAGTTAAAGCGACGCAGTGCCGAATCGCAAAAAGGGGCCTGGTCCTTTGGCTGCAAATTGGTCCGGGGCTGAAGTGGTTAAGTGACATTATGGACAGTATAAGGGCCCTGGAAACACAATTTTCCCATGACTACAATAGAAAAACCTCAAAAGTTAAAGCCAGGGCTTTTTTTATTGGGAACTTGGGGGAAGGCAGTGTGGGCCCCTCCAGCCCTGAATGTATGTAATGAAAGGGGCCATGCTGGAGTGTCTATTGATGCTGGCTGCTGCAGTATCTATATTTGCTGGGGGATAAATTGTTGTTGGTAGGGATCTACAGTTAAGGGAGGGATCTATTTTTGCTGGCTGCTGGGGGATCTATTGTTGGGGCAGGTCTATGGTTGCTGGGGGGATATTTTGTTGTGAGGATATATTGTTGCTGGGGGGATCTATTGTTGAAACGGGGGTATATTGTTGCTGGCTGCAGGGGATCTGTTTTACAGATTTTTATTTACAAATTCCAAGCAAATTACTTAGCACCACAAAATGATACTTGCTTCTATATTCTCTAAAAAGGGTGGGAGGTGGGTAGGGGCGGAACCAAGGGATGGTACTCAGGGGTGGGTAGGGGGCGGAGACAAGGGGTGACTTGAAAGGGGGGGGTTTCTGTACCTATTCTCTGAGAGAAAAAGCCCTGGTCAAAGCATATCTATGGTCAAAATGTAAATCCATATATTCAATTCCAAATCGATATTCGATTATTCCCAGCCTACCCCGATTAATCTGAACAATCTTGAAGTTTGTAATTGTAAACTTGAAGATCCCCATACATTTACTTCTTTGAATTCTGTGGCAAGTATTAACTATGCCCTGTAAGTAGCCACTGCCGTGTCACAGAAATCAGAGAGCCCGCCTACAGAGGGGCTGAGAGGAGGAGTCTCAGGAGGTGGAGTTATTGCTTGCAGACAGCGAGGTACTTTGGGATGTAAAGTCTTTACAAATGGAAAGTAAATCATAGGACAAGCTGCAAAGCATGCTGGGAATTCAGGAAGTTGTAGAATGAGATAGCCAGCAGACAGGCAGCACTCCCAAGAAGAAAGGAGATATTTAAAGTAAGCTTGTGGGCGAGGCCTACTTGTCCTGGACACGGGGGTAACTTTTGGGCAGAGCATGCTTATCAATGCCCGGGACCAGGTGGAGACTCCAGTCATGTGAACATCCTGACATTAAGTTCCCTGACTTAGAAATGAACCTTCACTTTGTGCCATAATTAAAGTACAGAGTTGCTCTGAAAAGTGCTGTCCCGTGTCACTACACTTGTAAGTTGCATTGGGAGGGACATGCTGAGCTTGCGCCCATTTCACCAGTCTAGCATACCTCTGTTACCTCACTCCCAGTAACAGAATGGGTTCCCACCAAGCACTAGCGCAGACCTCATGTGTACTCATATTAACTCCTTCACTTCCCATACCTATGTGACCAGGCCATAGATCTCCGTAATGCAGGTTCGGTTTCTTTTGTTACTGGAAACTGACTGCTAGGGAGGGAGCCAGACATCAACCTCCTCACTACCGGAGACCTGTCACCTTACCAGGTACCACGTCTGACAACTGGTTGCTTTGTGTCTTGAACGTGTGCTTGGTTACTCTTAGCAACTAAACTCTTCCTTGACTTGCCGAGTTTACCCTTTAGTAGTGGTGTTCCTTCCTTTTGTGCTGTGCAAACCCTGGTTCTTCAGATACCCCAGAACCAACATGCACACCTTTTGAATAACTTAAGACCAGGATTGGAACTGTTAATGTAACTTTACTGAAAAAACTTCAAAATTACAGTCCAATATTAACAAGTCCCACCCCTAGTCCTAACTACAGTTGTGTGGTCTTCCATTAGGGTGACGGTCCATGCTGGTAGTCTCCATGGCTTGGATGTCCTCCGGATACCCCGGTGCCTTCAGCAGACTGCAAGGTGCAGCAGTCCCAGTACCACAAGCTGAGAGCGGAACCAGTAACTAGAAAAGGGTGCGCTGGACCTCAGCCATTGCCCTTTTTTATAGGACAGGTGGGCTGGCTGGGACCAAAAAGCCCAGGAACTGAGCACACATGCTCAATTCTTTCCCCCAGCCTGGGCCAACTGCTAACTTACCAATACAACATGCTTACAAGCTTATATTGGATTGTCAAATATGAATATTGTTTGAAATGTTTTACAATGCTGATGTTAAAGTGAAAGTGTGTGCTGTGACTATAGAACTTGTTTAAAGTATATATCAGGGCAAAAAACACATATAGAGTAAATCTGGGCAATACATGTGCATCCCCCATGTTTTATCCCTTTAATGAATCTGCAAGTACAAAAAAATATTTGTTGATCTGCCAAAAATGCACTCAGCTCCTACGCCCTATTGTTGGGTAAACACACAGTTTTTCGTGAGCTCACTGGTGTCAGACCTGACCAGTTTTTTTGCTCAACTTCTTAACAACTCCCACACAGAAATAAAACCAGGATGAAAATCGGGGGGCACTATGTAACCCGTGTTCTCAATGTCTAAATGGGGAGTTTTCATGTGTCTTTTACTTTTTTTATGGTTTCTTAATAGATTACAACTCAGTATGGCTGTTCACCTGCTTGGCCATTCCCTTGGTTTATTACACTCAAATAATTCCGAAGCCTTGATGTTTCCAACATACAAGTTTATCAGCTCCCAAACATTCCACCTCCCTAAAGAAGATCTGGAGAGAATTCAGCAAATTTACGGTAGGAATGGGAAACAATTGCCTTCTCTTTTAAGCTAGCCATATATGTAACAATCTGATTCTACAGTGTTGTACATTTTTTATAATTGATCTGAGCTGATTGTAAAGCTGACCATGCACCATACCATCACTTCTATCAATCACATTTTGAGTTTAGGACATTTACATTTTTCTGTTGTTCAAGAACAACGTGTGCCTAGGTGGTAACCTATAGTTACATAGTTAGTCTGGTTGAAAAAATACAAGCGTCCATCCAATTTAACCAACATAGAAAAAAAACACACACACACACACAGAGCTTCCATATACACTATCCCATACCCACAGTTGATCCAGAGGAAGGCATAAAAAACCCTATAAAGCATGATCCAATTTGCTCCAGCAAGGAAAAAAAATCCTTCCTGATCCCCCAACAGGCAATCTGATATTCCCTGGATCAAATTTACCTATAAATGTTAGTATCCAGTTATATATTTATTATATAAAATCTACTGAGCTGGCCAGAAGCAGCTATTGAATCTATGCAACATTTTCACAGCTCTTACTGTAAAGAAGCCTTTCCGTATTTGGAAATTAAACCTCTTTTCCTTCAGACGTAAAGAGAGCCCCCTTGTCCTCTGTGATGACCTTAAAGTGAATAACTCAATGCAAAAGGGGTTTATTTACTAAAGGCAAATCCACTTTGCACTACAAGTGCACTTGGAAGTGCAGTCACTGCAGATCTGCGGGGGACATGCAAGGAAAATAAAAAACAGCATTTTTGTTTGCACATGATTGGATGATATAAATCAGCAGAGCTTCCCTTCACTTCAGATCTTCCCCACAGATCTAGAGCAAGTGCACTTGTAGTGCACAGTATATTTGCCTTAGTAAATCAACCTCCAAGTTCACTATATCGACCACTTATGTATTTATACATGTTGATCATATCACCTTAATCTCCTCTTCTCAAGAGAGAATACATTCAGTTCCTCCAATCTTTCCTCATAGCTGAGCTCCTCCATGCCTCTTATCAGTTTGATTGCCCTTCTCTGCACTTTCTCCGGGTCCCTGATATCCTTTTTATGAACTGGTGCCCAAAACTGAACTGCAACTGAACGTGTGTGACCAGCTTTAGTTGCGGTTGCATCAGCATTGCTCTCTGCATCATTTTATCTGAATAAAGGGTGTCATGGTAACACCCCCTCAGAGGGCAGGTCCATGACACCCTGCACTCACAGGATGTCCTCAGTCTTTTGGGTTGAATGAGTTCAATCTGGGTTACTGAGGGCACCTAGTGGTGGAAAGGAATTACTGTGAATGAAAGCGTTGGAGAGAAGGAAAGTATTGCAGCACAAACTGTAATGTTTTTAAACAAATGGTGAGGGACTATTGAGAAAAAAATTACCGGAGTTGATCATTAACTACTTAAGGAACGCCCCACGTACATATACTACAGCAGGGCGGCCCTTAAGCGCAAAATCACATACCTGTACGCGATTTCTCAGATAGGTTCTGGGGCATGTGCGTGCGCACCGCCGGAGCTGCGCTCCCGCTGTGATTGGACACAGTGGGAGCCAATCAATGGGTCCCGCGGCCGCGATGTCTGCGTGACCCCCCGATCATTCGTAGGTGAGGCAGAACTTCAGTCTGCCTATTTAAACAAGGCAGACCGCTGTATTGTCAGAGAGGGAGAGAGAAATTTTATGTTCCTGCTAATCAGGGAAACAGATGTCTCTCTTCCTCCAGTCAGTTCATCCCCCACACAGTTAGAAATCACTCCCTAGGAGCACACTTAACCCTTTGCTTGCCTCTGATGTTAACCCCTTCCCTGACAGTGTCATTTATACAGTGACAGTGCATTTTTTTATCACTGTACTGTATTGGTGTCACTGGTCCCCAAAAAGTGTCACTTGGTGTCAGATTTGTCCGCCGCAGACCCGCTAAAAAGTGCTGATCGCTGTCATTACAAGTAAAAACAATAAAAAATAAAAAAAAAGTTCATAAATATATCCCATAGTTTGTAGACGCTATAACTTTTGCGCAAACCAAACGATATACACTTTTTGGGATTTTTTTTACAACAAATATGTAGCAGAATGCATATTGGCCTAAATTTATGAAGAAATTTGCGTTTTTTTTTTTTTTTTTTTTTTTTTCATTGGGTATGTTTTATAGCAGAAAGTAAAAAATATTGGTTATTTTTCAAAATATAATAATGTTTATAGCGCAAAAAATAAAAACTCAGAGGTGATCAAATACCACCAAAAGAAAGCTCTATTTGTGGAAAGGACACCAATTTTATTTGGGTACAGCGTTGCATGTCTGCGCAATTGTCAGTTAAAGCGACGCAGTGATGTATCACAAAAAAATGGACTGGTCAGGAAGGGGGTAAAACTGAAGTGGTTTAAGTAACTGGCGCATGTATTTTTGAAGGATTTACTTACTATTTACTTACTTACTAACGCTAAACTTTGTCACTCGAAATGTGGAATGCCAGATGTCTTGCTTAGGCAATGTATTGATAGGAAGAAGCTTTGCTAAAAACAATGGTGTCCTTTCATGTGTCCTGTGCTAGGAAATGCAAGACAACGTATCTGGTGGAGATGAGGCTTAAGGTGCGTGTGGTAAAGCACAATAATGCCCTGTACACACGATCAGATTTTCTGACAACAAATCTTGGATGTGAGCTTGTTGGCAGAAAGTCCGACCGTGTGTATGCTCTATCGAACATTTGTTTTTCATAGGCATATGTGGCATCAAATGAATAAAAGCGTGCATGAAAATATTACCAAAAATGTCCATGAAGACTCCTGGGATGTATGACATCATGTTGGCCTAGACCAGAAACCTGGAATTAACTGAATACATGTAAAAAAAAAAAATAAAAAAAGTTTAAAACAAGTAAATATAATATACCTTCCTATTTATTTACTAATGCTCCCAGCATAAGGATTAAAAATAGTTAATGTTGATTGAGGGAGTTTAGTTCCACTTTAAGTAGCAGAGTTTTTTTTTAAACCCGGCTGCTGCGTCATTAACAACATGCCATGCCAGGCCCTTTGGGTCTCAATTGGTGTTGTCACCGGAAGCCCCTTAGTTATTTAAGAGCTGGCAGATGGCGTAGCTGGAAAACACCCTGGTATGGACAAGAGGTTTTTTATTTTTTGTTTTATTTTTTCGGGTCGGCGGGTGTCGTGATTGACAATGGATCTATAGTGAGGAACATATTTTTTATTTCTTAATAAAGACTTGTCGAAAACTTAAGTTGTGTTTTTATTTTCTCTTTACACTTTTGTTGTGAATGAATAGGGGTACTATGTATCCCATACTTATTCACATGGTTGGGGGTGGGATCTGGGGGCCCCCCTTGTTAAAAAGGGTTTCCAAATTCTGGTAAGCCCCCCTACAGATTGCCACAACCACCGGCCAGGGTTGTGGGGAAGAGGCCCATGTCCCCATCAATATTGGGACAAGGTGCTTCTAGGATGATAGCCATGCAGACCAATTTGATGCAGTGTGTGGCATATGGTCTGAGCACTGACAGGATGACCCCCACCACACCCCTTCAACCTCTGCAGCAATGCTGGCAGCACTCATATGTCTATTTCCCAAAGACAACCTGCGACCCAAAGACAATCTGATGTGACACTGAGCATGTGCACTCAGCTTCTTTGGTCGACCATGATGAGGCCTGTTCTAAATGGAACATGTCCTGTTGAACAGCTGTATGGTCTTGGCCACCGTGCTGCAGCTCAAGGCAGGTCAAGTTTAGGGTCTTGGCAACCTTCTTATAGCCTAGGTCATTTTTATGTAGAGCAACAATTCTTTTTTTCAGATCCTCAGAAAGTTCTTTGCCATGAGGTGCCATGTTGAACTTCCAGGGACCAGTATGAGAGAGTGAGAGCGATAACACCAAATTTAACACACCTGCTCCCCGTTCCCACCTGAGACCTTGTAACAGTAATGAGTCACATGACACCGGGGAGGGAAAATGGCTAATTGGGCTCAATTTTGACATTTTCACTTAGGGGTGTACTCACTTTTGTTGCCAGCGGTTTAAAAATTAATGTGTGTTTAAATTATTTTGAGGGGACAGCAAATTCTCACTGTTATACAAGCTGTACACTCACTACATTACATTGTAGCAAAGTGTAATTTCTTCAGTGTTGTCACATGAAAAGATATAATAAAATATTTACAAAAATGTGAAGGGTGTACTAACTTTTGTGAGATACTGTGTGTGTATATATATGGCCAAATGAAACCTATTTAAGTGAACGGGGCCAAGCCACAACTGCAAGAGAAAGGCCGTTGATGCTCCTGTTTGGCTGTCAAGAAAAGGGATACTGCTGCCTCCTGAATGACCGGCAGCTGCTGTTATATCACCCCCTGAAAAGCGATCCAACGTGCATCAATTTTCAGGAGGGCAATAGAGACTGCCACAGGTATGAATGAGGCCTAAGTAAACACAGGTTTTTTATTTTACCTAGATAATCAGTACTGGAATGTGACCAATAATAAACTTACCAAGGACTCTCCCAAGGATATTTCCGAGCTGGGTTTCTCTGCCTCCGTGCAGAAAATTGATGCCGCTGTCCATGATGATCACAACAGGCATAAAACATATTTCTTTGTGGACAAGCAGTACTGGAGGTAAGTCCAGCTAAAAAATAACTAATAAATTATTGTATTGAAAAAAATAACACCAGTAAGGTGTATGATGAGATATCTTGTGTCCAATATGTTAAAAGAGAAGTATGGGATTTTTTTTTTTATCCCATATTTATACTTCCCTAGGTGGGTGCAACATCGGTCTGAAGCTGCATCTGTCCCCCGCAGCCTCTTCACTGACAACCGAGCCACTGAACACCACCGTTGGCGCGATTCTCTCACCTCCAGGGGCGTTGCTAGGTCTACAAAAGATCTTGGGCTCATAGCAGCGATGTAAAGAAAGTCATATGCTTGGGCGGGCATAAACATGTATATAATATACGTGTGTGTGTTATATATAAAAAAATATTGTTACATATCTGAGTGCGGATCCCCCCTTACATCAGGGTCCCCAGAGAGCCCCCCTTACATCAGGGTCCCCAGAGAGCCCCCCAGTACATCAGGGTCCCCAGAGAGCCCCCCCCCATACATCTGGGTCCCAGAGAGCCCCCCATACATCAGGTTCTCCAGAGAGCCCCCCCATACATTAGTGTCCCCAGACAGCCCCCTCCCCCATACATCAGGGTCCCCAGAGAGCCCCCCATACATCAGGTTCTCCAGAGAGCCCCCCCTATACATCAGGGTCCCCAGAGAGCCCCCCCGTACATCAGGGTCCCCAGAGAGCCCCCCCGTACATCAGGGTCCCCAGAGAGCCCCCCCGTACATCAGGGTCCCCAGAGAGCCCCCCGTACATCAGGGTCCCCAGAGAGCCCCCCCGTACATCAGGGTCCCCAGAGAGCCCCCCCGTACATTAGTGTCCCCAAAGACCCCCCCCCCCCGTACATTAGTGTCCCCAAAGACCCCCCCCGTACATCAGTGTCCCCAGAGAGCCCCCCCCATACATCAGGGTCCCCAGAGAGCCCCTTCTTACATTAGGGTGAGATAGAGAGGGGGGTGGATGAAAAGGGGTGAAAGAGAGAGAGGGGGTGGATAAGAGGGGGTAAAAGAGAGATCCCCTAGCACTGCCTGCAGTCCCTACCCCTGTCTGTGTGGGTAGGCATGTGTGATCCACCTACCTTCCATCCTCGGCCAGCCTGTTTTCTTCCTTGTCCAGACCCGACAGTCACAGCGAGATAGGAGAGGATGTTCGAGAAGGAGTGCAGGCGCTGGGGATTCTGCTCAGGGTGGTGGTGAAGCCTCGTCTTCTCTCACTCCCTCCTGGGCTATTCCTGGCTGCCCAGGCCTCCCCCTCCCTGTTTTAAGATGCCGCTGCCCTGCACCCCACCACCACTAAACCAGCGGTGGGGCGCTCCAGTGCAGGACCATGGCTCTTTAGGCCCCACAAGCACTAGCGAGGAGGAGGAGGAAGTGGAATTCTCCTCTGCTTTGAATGCTGGGCAGGGAGGGAGTTGCGGCCGTGATGTCACTGGTTGCTAGATGCTAGGCGGCTCTAGCAACCAGTGGCCAAGAGTAGAGTCAGGTGGTGGCTGGGGCGGAGCCAGAGCTACCACGGCTCAGTCCGCCACTGTCCCCTGCATTCCGGACCGGGACATGCATGCTAATTGCAGGGAATGCACCCACCCAGTACGAGACTCGAGGCTATGGGCCCCAAACTCGGGGCTATAGCCCCAATAGCCACCCCCTATCGACGCCACTGATCACCTCCCCGAGCGGAGAGCTGCTGCCTGTCAGTCAGCATCTCTCCTGCTCTGCTCCTCTATGCTCATTGGAGCACTGAGCTGTGGAGGGGCGGGGAGCTAAGAGGCTGAGACTGCCATCAGTCCACGCTCATGGCGGATCCAGACTTCCGAAGTCGGGATGATGTGGTGCCTGGATTGATCTTAGTGACATCAGCAGAGATCGGACTTCAGATCACTCTCTGCTGAAAACAGGTCACAGGAGTGCAAAACGAATTGCACTCCTGTGACCCATAGGAGAAGCCCAGCCAAATGAGCTCAGTCTGGACTTCTCCTTTAATTAAAATATTTAGGGCAATTGCAGGCAATGAGAACAGACAATAGAAATGCAGGATCAATGTCTGTGCACAAACTTTATATATATATATATATTTATATAACCCAACAGTTGCTAAAGTGATGGTCACATGTTATAAGACTCTGAATTAACCCTTTGCACATTTCTATACATCCTTACATAGCTTCATAGCCTTCTAGCAAAAACATGTATTTTTTTTATTCACATCCACTTCTGCCCTAGAGCAATTTTTCAATTTTTTTGCGCAGATGTAAAAATCTGCATTTTTGGCCATAAAATTACTTAAAACCCCCATACCATTATATACACTATATTGTCAAAAGTGTTGTAACTCCTGCCTTTACACGCACATGAACTTTAATGGCATCCCAGTCTTAGTCAGTAGGGTTCCATTTTAGGTCGAAATTTCGGTGCATCTCTATATATACACACACACAGTATCTCACAAAAGTGAGTACACCCCTCACATTTTTGTAAACACCCTTTGCCACTATAACAGCTTCAACTCTTCTGGGAAGGCTGTCCACAAGTTTTAGGAGTGTGTCTATGGGAATATTTGACCATTCTTCCCGAAGCACGTTTGTGAGGTCAGGCACTGATGTGGAAGAGAAGGCCTGGCTCGCAGTCTCTGCTCTAATTCATCCCAAAAGTGTTCTATCTGGTTGAGGTCAGGACTCTGTGCAGGTGAAGGGGGGATTATGGTGTGTGGTTGTTTTTCAGGGGTTGGGCTTGGTCCCTTAAGTGCAGTGAAGGGAACCCTTAAGGCGTCAGCATGCCAGGACATTTTGGACAATTTCATGCTCCCAACTTTGTGAGAACAGTTTGGGGATGGCTCCTTCCTGTTCCATAATAACTGCGCACCAGTGCACAAAGCAAGGTCCATAAAGACATGGATGAGTGAGTTTGGGGTAGGGTAACTTGACTGGCCTGCACAGAGTCCTAACCTTAACCCGATAGAACACCTTTGGGATGAATTAGAGCGGAGACTGCGAGCCAGGCCTTCTTGTCCACATCAGTGCCTGACCTTACAAATGCTCTTCTGGAAGAATGGTCAAACATTCCCATAGACACACTCCTAAACCTTGTGGACGGCCTTCCCAGAAGAGTTGAAGCTGTTATAGCTAACTAAGACTGGGATGCAATTAAAGTTTATGTGCATGTAACGGCAGGGGTCCAAATACTTTTGACAATATAGTGCATGTTCCGAAAGCAGAGACCCCTGTGGCTCTGTAGAATAAAAAGATAGTAGTTGCAATTTTTGTTTTTATGTTGCTTGATATGTGCGCAACTATTTATCAAATATTTTCAGGAAAAAATATAATAAAATACATTTTAGTGCACACAAACACAATATAATATAACATTTTTTTGGTCAATAGATACCAAACATGCAAAGTCTTAAAATGATCGTATTTATCGGCACACACGCACCTTTTCCCCCTTAACCACTTCAGCCCCGGACCAATTGGCAGCCAAAGGACCAGGCCCCTTTTTGCGATTCGGCACTGCGTTGCTTTAACTGACAATTGCGCGGTCGTGCGACGTGGCTCCAAAACAAAATTGGCGTCCTTTTTTTCCCACAAATAGAGCTTTTCTTTTTGGTGGTATTTGATCGCCCCTGCGGTTTTTATTTTTTGCGCTATAAACAAAAATAGAGCGACAATTTTGAAAAAAATGCAATATTTTTTGCTTTTTGCTATAATAAATATCCCCAAAAAATCTATAAAAAAAATTTTTTTACCCTCAGTTTAGGCCGATACGTATTCTTCTACATATTTTTGGTAAAAAAAATCGCAATTAGCGATTGATTGGTTTGCACAAAAGTTATAGCGTTTACAAAATAGGGGATGGTTTTATAGCATTTTTATTAATATTTTTTTTTTTTTACTAGTAATGGCAGCGATCAGCGATTTTTATTGTGACTGCGACATTATGGCGGACACATCGGACATTTTTGACACATTTTTGGGACCATTGTCATTTATACAGCAATCAATGCTATTTAAATGCATTGGTTCCTGTATAAATGACAGTTGTTGTGAAGTGGTTAACCACTAGGGGGAGGGGTTATGGGCTGTGACATGTGTGTTTTTTTACATTAGGGGCGGGGCTGACGTCTGACGTCATTGATCGGCTTTCCCGATGACAGGGAACAGCCGATCAATGACAGGCAGAGTAGGAAGCGCGGGGAGAGGCTTGTTTACACATACCTCTCCCCGTTCTTCAGCTCCGTAACCCGATCGCGGGACACCAGTGGTCCCGTGGCCGGAGTCACGGAGCTCCCGACCGGGACGCGCGCGCGACCCACAGGCAGGCACATGCACGATCACGTACAGGTACGTGATTTTGCCTGCCCGTGCCATTTTGCCGACGTATATCGGCGTTAGGCGGTCGGGAATCGGTTAAAATAGGGGGAAATCGTGTGTGTGCGTGTTATATGCCGATATAGGCTGCCACCGAGTGGGGAAGGAGGGGACGAGCGCTGACGAAATAGAGCCGATCTCATGTGTACTCGGCTCGGCATCACTCAGTCCCGCCCCCTGGACGGCTCCTAGCATGGACTTCCTGGCATTGGACCGGCGTTATGTCCATCATAGGATCCAGGCCAAGGGGCGGGACTGGGCGTGACGCCAAGCCGAGTACACAAGAGTTTCGGCTGTATTTCAGCACCTATCCCTCAATGGCAGCATATATAACAGCAAGGCTGCAGATGGACACTGAGCAATGATGCAGATCAGACTGCATATGGGCACAGATTAGGCTGCAGATGGGCACAGATCACGCTGCATTGAACCTGCAGATGAGCACTAATCAGGCTGCATTGATGCTCACTGACCATTATTTTGCTTCAAAGTGGTTTATTTTAATGTTTTAAAATGTTTTTTCCTGAAACTTCCCTCTTAAAATTGGGGTTATATGCCTATAAATACGGTATGTGCGCACGTGATATCGTGAAAAACTATGGTACCCAAAAATCTCCGCAGGAGATGCTTTAAAAGCCTTTACAACTAATCTATTTAGAGTTGGCCATGCGCTATGACACTAGAATTATTGCTGTCACTCAGACGCTAGTGGTGATACATCACATGTGGTGCAATCAAGGTTTACATACACGTGCGTACCCTATGCATGCACTTGCATTTGTGGGTGTGTTCAGGGCAATGGGGGTTACATTTAATTATGTGTTTGTTTTGTAACTATTTTATTATATCTATTTAACACTTTTTTTTTTTTTTAATTTATGTTTTAAATGTAATTGCATTGCTATTTTAAAGAGTTAAAGCGGTAGTAAACCACACTTTTCTTTTTTTTTTTTTTTTAAACTTCATAGGAACAAATATAAATTAAAATTTTTTAAGCCCGAATGGAATGAACAGAGATTATGATTTATATTTGTTCCTATGACACACGATATATGATTGGTGATGCTGCATGAAATTTCTATTAAATTTGTTTCATTGTTTTGATTTTTACCAATTTTTGATACTGACATGAGAATTTTCTGGTGGTCATGATGCTATGCAATTTTGATACCAATGAACCTTTCTTTTCCTGCAGGAAATGTTGGGAGCAGTATCATTGCATGCTCTGGTTGGAATCTGGTGAAGAAGAATTATTGCAGAAATATGAGATAATTGCTATTGCTTTTTCATGGTATCATGACTATTTACCGAATTGGAACAACCCGATTGCTTGTATAATGTATGGTGATCTTAATTGGTTGGATACTTTATCTTGCTGATGGGGTTCATTTTGAAGCTTTTAATTAATATTGATTAGTGATCTGTGACATACACCTGTGTGTTGGACTCTTGAATGTGGTATATATATATGCTTAGTCTGAGATAGTATGCTACACAAGCCAGAGCTAGCCTGACGAAGAGCCTTGCTCGTAACTGTACAGTGGCTGTGCTTTTTTGAAATAATGAAGTAAAGGATTTCGCAAATTGAAGTACGTGTCCCGTCTTGATTCTTACATGAATATTGGTGGAGTATTGGAGGTACCACTTGACGCCTGCTTCTAATGCTCTATTGCTGAAGAAAAAGTAACCTGCCCAAATTTGACATATATATATATATATATATATATATATATATATATATATATATATATATATATATATATATATATATATAATCTATATACTATATCCTCCGTATATACACAGATATAGAGGTGTTATGTGTACTCTCTGTATATACTATATATCCACTGTCCTATATAAGTAATATTCCTGATGGGGGGGGGGTTTGGGTGTAATATTCCTGATGGGGAGGGGGTAATATTCCTGCTGGGGAGGGGGTAATATTCCTGATGGGGAGGGGGTAATATTTCTGTTGGGGGGAGTATGGGTGTAATATTCCTGATGGGGGGGGGGGGGGGTATGGGTGTAATATTCCTGATGGGGGGGGGGGGGGGGGTTTGGGTGTAATATTCCTGATGGGGAGGGGGTAATATTCCTGATGGGGAGGGGGTAATATTCCTGATGGGGAGGGGGTAATATTCCTGATGGGGAGGGGGTAATATTTCTGTTGGGGGGAGTATGGGTGTAATATTCCTGTTCTGGGGGTATGGGTATAATATTCCTGCTGGGGGGGTGTGGGTGTAATATTCCTGCTGCTGGGAGTATGGGTGTAATATTCCTGCTGGATGGGAGTATGGGTGTAAAATTCCTGCTGGGGGGAGTATCGGATGTAATATTCCTGCTGGAGGGGAGGGAGTTTGGGTGTAATATTCCTGCTGGGGGGATGTCTGTGCAGAAAGTTCTTATGATGGACATCGCTGCAAAACGCGGCACGCGCTTGCGATCTCTTTACTTTCAATATCACCCCAATCAAGGCAAGTTTTTGCCGCGATTGTCACCTGACAAATTACAGGACTGCTTTTGGGAAACAGGCATCCTGCAATTTTGTTTTTTTCGGGATTTGTCAGGTGACAATATTGTCCCGTGATATCGGTGCCATTGAAAGTAAAGGGATCGCAAACATGTCACGCGTTTTGCGGGAATTTGTGAATCACAGTAATTCCGCCTGCGATCCACCGCTAATATATACTTTGCATTGACCTTATCTCTCTTTGCATTGACCTTGAGTCTCTCTTAGGACTCCAACTATTGGAGATGGCGTTGGCCGGGAATCGAACCCGGGTCAGCTGCTTGAAAGGCAGCTATGCTTACCACTGCACCACCAACGCAAGGTAGTGTGGGAGGAAACCGGAGTACCCGGAGGAAACCCACGCAAGCACAGGGAGAACATGCAAACTCCATGCAGATAGTGTCCTGGTCAGGATTTGAACCATGGACCCCAGTTCTGCAAGGCTAACCCCTAAGCCTCTGTGCTGTCCATATGCGGCCTCTGTTCTCTAAGGCCATCTCTAAGGCCATGAGTACATCAGTTATGTCCACTCAAAGTGCCTCTGGAAGAAATCCAAACTTAACCTAAACCACAATCTATATATATATATATATATATATATATATATATATATATATATATATATATATATATATATAAACACTCCAAAACACACCCAAAGAATAACACACACCTCCACAACATATACAAACTTATCCTAATCTACAATATATGACACTCCTATAATAAAATGCACCCACATAACAATAAAGAGGGGTACAGTGGTCCCCGCCGTGTTTACCGTAATGGGATGCACAGGTGTTCCCAGCATCCCGTGTAGGCAGTCCCATTGCTGTCAACTGGGGTACAGCGACTGTACCCCATGTGACATCTGTGAGGGTGCCGTTGCACGGCCCCGTAACGCACCCAGGGTGCGTCCGCGCAACTGCACCTGCATGGATGTCCTTTTTGGGGTAAACACAGCCCCCATATGGGGGAAAAGATTCATACATGCCATGTGAGTGAGTCCTTGGACTTCTACATAAAAGGATCTCACTGGCAGGAAGAGTTCTCATTTCTCCAGCAGAGAAAGCCTAAAGAAAGCTGGAAAGACTCCTCCCACCAAAATATCACATTCTAAAAGGAAAGGTATAACAAGGGGAGGGGGAGTATGGGAGAGGGAGAGAGGGAGGAAAGGGAGGGGGTTAGGTTGGGGTAAGGAAGGGGTGTGGGGGTTCCCCCCAACCCCCACCCCTCTTCTTCCTCCAACCTTCCCTCCCCCCTTTCCTCCCTCTCTCCCTCTTCCATACTCCCCCTTGTTCTACATTTCCCATTAGAATGTGATATTTTTGATTAAAAAGCACAAAACGTGGACTATGCAGAAAATATAATGTGGCACTCCTGTTGGTAGATAGGTGCTGATGAGAATCTTTCAAGAGAGCGATGGCGTAGTGGACTCCGATGATGATGGCTTGACTTGAAGATCTTCTTCGTCATGTTCACTAGCAAATCATCTCTGATTCCTCCTCCTCATCTCCTAGTTCAACATTTTTTCCAACGTTTTGCCCATCTTCACTCCCAAAAAAGCTGCACCCCTTCCATTTAAGTGCAATCCATCACTGCTATAAAGACGGTGACCGAATGTAAAGTCAACCCAGTTCTCCATGAAGCCAAACCCCTCCTCCCTGCAATAGTTCCTCAGCCAATTGTTAAGATCCCTAAGCTCCTGCTGCCTCTCCGGTGTGGCTCGAGGTACAGGCAATATTTCTGAAAATACTGCCTTGGAGGCCCTTTTCTTCAATATAGCCCCTAATTCCCTGAAATCATTTTGTAGGGCGCTCCATCTTTCTCGAACGTTGTCATTGGTACCGATATATACCATGACAGCTGGATCCACTCCAGCTCCATCCAACAATTTGTCCATGCAATCTACAATGTTCCGAACCCGAGCGCCCGGTAAACAACATACTGTTCGGCGATGAGGGTATTTGGGACCAATTGCCCTCTGTATCCTTCCAATAACTGAATCCCCGACCACTAGTATCTGCCTATCCTTGCTTGTAACCTTGCCCCCATCTTCACTGGAGGCATTCCCCTTTGGTGGAGTATCAACGTGAACGTCACATTCTAGTGGGTTTTCCATGTGAATGTCGCACTCTGGTTGAGTCTCCTTGTGGAATTCACACTCTGGTGGAGTGGCCATGTCCAGGTCGCACTCTGGTGGAGTGGCCATGTCCAGGTCGCACTCTGGTGGAGTGGCCATGTCCTGGTCGCACTCTGGTGGAGTGGCCATGTCCTGGTCGCACTCTGGTGGAGTGGCCATGTCCTGGTCGCACTCTGGTGGAGTGGCCATGTCCTGGTCGCACTCTGGTGGAGTGGCCATGTCCTGGTCGCACTCTGGTGGAGTGGCCATGTCCTGGTCGCACTCTGGTGGAGTGGCCATGTCCTGGTCGCACTCTGGTGGAGTGGCCCTGTCTAGGTCGCACTCTGGTGGAGTGGCCCTGTCTAGGTCGCACTCTGGTGGAGTGGCCCTGTCTAGGTCGCACTCTGGTGGAGTGGCCCTGTCTAGGTCGCACTCTGGTGGAGTGGCCATGTCTAGGTCGCACTCTGGTGGAGTGGCCATGTCTAGGTCGCACTCTGGTGGAGTGGCCATGTCTAGGTCGCACTCTGGTGGAGTGGCCATGTCTAGGTCGCACTCTGGTGGAGTGGCCATGTCTAGGTCGCACTCTGGTGGAGTGGCCATGTCTAGGTCGCACTCTGGTGGAGTGGCCATGTCTAGGTCGCACTCTGGTGGAGTGGCCATGTCTAGGTCGCACTCTGGTGGAGTGGCCATGTCTAGGTCGCACTCTGGTGGAGTGGCCATGTCTAGGTCGCACTCTGGTGGAGTGGCCATGTCTAGGTCGCACTCTGGTGGAGTGGCCATGTCTAGGTCGCACTCTGGTGGAGTGGCCATGTCTAGGTCGCACTCTGGTCGAGTGGCCATGTCTAGGTCGCACTCTGGTGGAGTGGCCATGTCTAGGTCGCACTCTGGTGGAGTGGCCATGTCTAGGTCGCACTCTGGTGGAGTGGCCATGTCTAGGTCGCACTCTGGTGGAGTGGCCATGTCATGTCTAGGTCGCACTCTGGTGGAGTGGCCATGTCTAGGTCGCACTCTGGTGGAGTGGCCATGTCTAGGTCGCACTCTGGTGGAGTGGCCATGTCTAGGTCGCACTCTGGTGGAGTGGCCATGTCTAGGTCGCACTCTGGTGGAGTGGCCATGTCTAGGTCGCACTCTGGTGGAGTGGCCATGTCTAGGTCGCACTCTGGTGGAGTGGCCATGTCTAGGTCGCACTCTGGTGGAGTGGCCATGTCTAGGTCGCACTCTGGTGGAGTGGCCATGTCTAGGTCGCACTCTGGTGGAGTGGCCATGTCTAGGTCGCACTCTGGTGGAGTGGCCATGTCTAGGTCGCACTCTGGTGGAGTGGCCATGTCTAGGTCGCACTCTGGTGGAGTGGCCATGTCTAGGTCGCACTCTGGTGGAGTGGCCATGTCGAGGTCGCACTCTGGTGGAGTGGCCATGTCTAGGTCGCACTCTGGTGGAGTCGCCATGTCTAGGTCGCACTCTGGTGGAGTGGCCATGTCTAGGTCGCACTCTGGTGGAGTGGCCATGTCCAGGTCGCACTCTGGTGGAGTGGCCATGTCCAGGTCGCACTCTGGTGGAGTGGCCATGTCCAGGTCGCACTCTGGTGGAGTGGCCCTGTCCAGGTCGCACTCTGGTGGAGTGGCCCTGTCCAGGTCGCACTCTGGTGGAGTGGCCCTGTCCAGGTCGCACTCTGGTGGAGTGGCCCTGTCCAGGTCGCACTCTGGTGGAGTGGCCCTGTCCAGGTCGCACTCTGGTGGAGTGGCCCTGTCCAGGTCGCACTCTGGTGGAGTGGCCCTGTCCAGGTCGCACTCTGGTGGAGTGGCCCTGTCCAGGTCGCACTCTGGTGGAGTGGCCCTGTCCAGGTCGCACTCTGGTGGAGTGGCCCTGTCCAGGTCGCACTCTGGTGGAGTGGCCCTGTCCAGGTCGCACTCTGGTGGAGTCCTAATTTGAACGTCACTTTTTGGCATCGTCTCAATGTGTTGGTCGACAGGCCTGCCGTGTGAACCTTGTGTGTAGTCAATACCGCATACATCTTCAATAAAAAAAAAAGAGAGGAATTAGATTTAGCACCTTCACCTACATTTCATATATTTTTCTTTGTACAACATCGAATTATAGAGAGTTCAAAACGCTTGTGCCAGAGACAGTGAAAAAAATCAACATGACAGGGACACAAGGATGACTAATGTTGGCCTTCGTATAAAAATGCTGGTTGCCTGCCACTCATCCTGACCCACTGGCTGGCAATCACATGAAAAATCTGATGGGCTGGTTGTGCCCAGCCCCTAATCAGCCTGCCCATACATGGTTAGAATCTTGGCTGGTACCTGCTGAACTGGCCAAGATTCGAACTGTCTATCGCCGACTTTAGGAGCACAGACACTTTTAATTACAGCACTTAAGTTAAAGGCATAGTGCATATTAAAATGTTCATGGATAATTAATTAGCGCGGTTTTATTTGTATTCGTTTTGTCTGTCTGTATGGCCTTGTTTACAAGCGTGATGAGGCCAATATAGCATGAACGGGCCGTTTTTGCAACATCTGTAACTTCCAGGTGCTGCATGCAGGCAGTCCATTGAAAATGAGTAGAACGCACAGGTGCACACACGCAGCCACTTCTGCTAATATGACATGCACTGTCTGTATTCAGGGCCATTCGCCCACACCCAGGGCCGCTGTTAGAAATCATGGGGCCCCATACAGCTTACATGACTGGGCCCCCTCCACCTATAAGGGCCAGGGCCTGAGCCTGCCCCCCAGCTCACATTCAGCCAGCAGATGAAAAGGAGGTGGTGTGCTCTGTGAAGAAATTAGGGCGTGACAACATTTTCCTAACAGTGTAAGGGGTTTAAAACCTGTACAGCACACAGGGATCTAATATGTGTATATAATGTTGTCATGTTTACAGGTGGTGAGGAGGCAATATAACACCTTCTTACCACCTGTCAAATGCCCTCTGAAGAGCGACCTGAATGTGGATCGCTTTTCAGAGGGCACAACATGTTTAAATGAGCCCTAAGGCTGTTCAGACAATCCATTATTTTTTTGTCAATTCAGCAGAGAACAGGAGGGACTATTTCATATTTTCTTTGGGGCACTGCTAAGTAATCTTCTGGTTTTCAGCAAGTACAAAATAACGGGGAGATGGTGCTAATAAGAGATCTATAACCATCCATCTGCATGTGTATGGACTTCCCACTAGTGTGTACACGTGGATTGTTGGAAATGAAAACAAAATATTGACACATATGACTACAGAGTTGCAATCAAAATGAAATCTTCAAAGAGACAGTGGGAAAGAGATCCAGGTCCCATATGGGATGATCATTGGGAATCGGCTATGTCCGCACTGCCCATAGTCTCTTTATCTTCCACACAGAAATGAACCCAACTTTTCATTTCACACAGGACTTAATATCCCCCTAAGAAATTGTTTAAATGGCAGCGTAAAGATACCCCTCTTTGTCCTAAATGTAATATGGGGACGGCTAATTTAATACATATGGTATGGAAATGTCCTAAACTCCATCAGTATTGGCAAGGGGTTATTTCTACTGGTAACTCTGTCTTTAAGTCAGAATGGATGGTAGAATCTGGCGTATGCCCTTTAAGTATGATAGATGAATCTAGGACCCCGGAAAACACCCATGTACCCCAATAGTTAGGACTCTCTTTCAGGCCTGTAAACGTATAGCCCAATTAATGGATGGATCTCCACATCCTCTAACATTAGGGGAATGGAAATTGCAAATAAATGATACGTTACTTAGAGAAAAATAAATCTATCTCTACATAGGAACTACTCAGAATAATGTGGTAAGGTGTGGGGCATGAGGCTGACTATCATGGGTTCAGCACTCACAACCATCATTTATGTAGAGTGGCACAAGGGGTTTGAGGACAGATATAGTTGTGATGATGTATTGACCTTTTATTACGCTGGATATATATGAACCTCTAAATATAGCAGTGTAAAAACTTGAATGATAAAAGCTAAAGATATTAGTAGGATACAATGTTATGAGGTCGGTTTCTTCTTAAAGTGATTGTAAACCCTTACAGAGCACTTTTTACTACAGTAAGCCTATAATAAGACTTACCTGTAGCTCCCCCAGATATCTCCTAAACCTGCACAGATTAGGAGATATCCCCTGTATCAGCATGTGCCGACGTCATCCACACATGGGCACTGAAGTGATGGCACCTTCGTTTTTTTTTTTTTTTTGTGGGTTTGCAACCATTTTAAATATTGCTTATAAATGTGTGTTTATTATGATTAGACAATAAGTACATGGGTTGTGTGTATGTCTTGTGTTGATTGTAACTAAAAAATTTAAAAAGGATTTGATAAAAAAAAAAAAAAAAAACCTATGTACCTATGGGAATGTGACCCGTCATTAATGGGAGGGAAGGATCCAATGAAAGGGTTTCCTTTATCTTGTATCTATCAATATCCACAATACAGGTACTTACCATTCAGGTCTTCTGTTTTCTGCTGGTGGCCATTGACTTTACAGCTGGCACCAAAGCATCCAATCACGGCTCTGAAGCAACGTCTCACAAAAGACCCGGGACTCCTCTTCATTCTTTTGGGCTTCTTGGGTGGGATATCTGCAGGATGGACACTGATATCTCCTTCCATAGGTGATTTTCCAATGGTGGGTTTCTCTTTGGTGTTATTTTGAGAAAAAAACTTTTTAAGGTTAAATCTGTTCATTATGAAGAACAATGAAACACACTTGAATTGGGCGAGAATTAAATTTGCAATCAAATCGGATAAAATCGGATCAGATCACAAGAAAAAACTCGCCAGAGAAAAAAGCTTGTGTTAACCGTTCAGAGTCAACAAACCAACTGGCAGGAACCCTGCTGAGTGTTTGTTATATGAGAGCAGCCGATGACATCACAGAGAAGTGTGTTGTCATGGGAACTTTTTTTTTTCAAATCACAGAGCAGTGTGTTGTCATGGGAACCTTTTTTTTTTTTTTTTTTCAAATCTCCTGGTGGTCTTCCAACTGACAATTTTTCTTAAAGGAGCCTCCTCCTGGTTTTGAAATTCAGTCACCTCCCAGTAAAAAAAAAAATACGATTTTATGCACACAGTTAACCCTTTGATCGCCACTGATAAACCCTTCCCAGCCAGTGTCATTAGTACAGTGACAATGTATATTTTTAGCACTGATCACTGTATTAGTTCCACTGGTTCCCAAAAAAGTGTCGGTGTCCGATTGTGTGCCGCAATATCGCAGTCCTGCTAAAAGTCGCTGATCGCCACTATGACTAGTAAAAAAAAGAAAAGATGATAAATATAATTATCCCATAGTTTGTAGACGCTATAACTTTTGCGCAAGCCAATTAATATACGCTTTTTGGGAATTTTTTTTACCAAAAATATGTAGCAGAATATTGGCCTAAATTTATGAAGAAATTCGTTTTTTTTTCTTTATTGGATATGCGTAATAGCAAATAGTAAAACATATTGTGTTTTTTATTTATTTATTTTTTCAAAATTGACAGTTATTTTGTTTTAGAGCCCAAAAAATAAACGCAAAGGGGATCAAATACCACCAAAAGAAACCTCTATTTATGGGGAAAAAAGAACGAACATACATTTTATTTGTGTACAACATCACATGACCGTGCAATTGTCTGTTAAAATAACGCAGTGCCGTATCGCAAAAAATGGCCTGGTCAGGAAGGCAGTAAATCTTCCAGAGGTCAAGTGGTTGGTGCCAGCAGTGTAAGTACCTGACAGTGATTTGGTATTAGACATTTGCAATCTCTGTACAGCAGAACTTAGACTGGTAGAAGGAGAAGCACCACAAAGAACTAGGTTCCATGCTAGTCACAGACTGGAGGAAAAACACACACAAGGTGTACACAGGTGTGAATGCATGAAGGTGAAAAAACCTTCAGCCTTTAGAACTACGTTAAGCCCCTGTGGGTAGGGAAAAACATGTCCGGGGTCATTGGGTCCAAGAAGCAGAATTGTCTGAGACTTTCGTATGTATACATACATGCTAGTATTGGCTATGGCGAGTGGTGGTTTCAAGCCCACTAGTAAAATTTGCCTGTAAAATCTGACCGGCTGGTTGTACCCAAGTTGATCAACTTGGGTATATTCAGCCTGCCCATACATTGGTTTGAATCTTGGCCGGCTCAGCGGGGACCAACCGCGATTCAAACTATGTATGGGCAGGCCTAAGGTCTAATTATGTGCCTATTGGGGATGGGGGAACAGCTTGCAGTCTGAGTTAAACGTTCCAATAACCATAAATGTAACAGTGATCAGCGCAACTTCCTATAATTTGATAACATACACTGAAATGACAAAATCCATCAAAAAATGCATAAAAATGATAACAATCGGTGTTCCAATGTTGTCAGATGTTAAAAGGGGATAAAGAAAAAGTCTCCCAAAGCGTAAAAAAGTTTATCTAAACTCAATTTATTAAAAGCCAAAATGGACTCTTACATTAAACGCAATAAAAAACAGCAGTAATGGTGCAAACAATTCATTGTAGACAGCATTAGACACCTCTTACATCACTTCCTGGTTCATTCAGTATATCCAGCCACTCCCTACGCATTACATCACGACAAGTGACTTCATCAAGCCCCTGATGAAGTCACGTGTCGTGATTGTTTGCACCATTACTGCTGTTTTTTATTGCTTTTAATGTAAGAGTCCATTTTGGCCTTTAATAAATTGAGTTTAGATAAACGTTTTTACGCTATGGGAGGCTTTTTCTTTACCCCCTTATAACATCTGACAACATTGGAAACATGAGATAATCAGGAGCCTGGAAAGTCAGAGACACTGGTGGAAAACCTGTAGCGGCTGCTCTTCTGACAGGGGGGGGGGGTCTGTGCTGATCGATTATCAGTGCAGCCCCCCCCCCCCGAGGATGCCCACACTGCCACACTGGACCACCAGGGACGCCACCAGACCACCAGGGATGCCCAGCACCAGGTATGCCACCCTAGACCACCAGGGATGCCAATCAGTGCCCACAATGGGCACCACTGATTGGCATGCATTATTGTTTGGCACTGATTGGCATCCATCAGTACAAAACAATACAATACAATGCTGCCGATCAGTGCCCATTCGTGCCACCTATCAGTGCCCATCCATGCCGCCTATCAGTTCCCATCCATGCTCATCCGTGCCGCCTATCCATGCCCATTCATGCCGCCTATCCATGCCAATCCGTGCCAGCTAGCACTGCTAATTTGTGTCACCTATCAGTACCCATCCGTGTCGCCCATCAGTGCCACCTATCAGTGCCGCCTATCAGTGCCACAATAGTGCCCATCAATGCCACCTCATCAGTGCCACTTCATTGGTGCCACCTCATCAGTGCCCATCAGTGAAGGAGAAAACTTACTTATTTACAAATTTTGAAACTGAAACTAAAAAAAAAATTTTCATTTTTTTTATTTGTTTAGCAAAAAATAAAAACCGTAGAGGTGATCAAATTCCACCAAAAGAAAGCTCTATTTGTGGGAACAAAATAATAAAAATTTCATTTGGATACAGTGTAGCATGACCGCGCAATTGTCATTCAAAGTGCGACAGCGCTGAAAGCTCAAAATTGGTCTGGGCAGGAAGGTGTTTAAGTGGCCTATATTGAAGTGGTTAAAGCGCCACGTCCTGACGAGCTTGTGTGCAGAAGCGAACGCATTTAGAAAGCAGTGGTCAAACCACAAATGTGAGGTATCGTCGTGATCGGTAGAGCGAGAGCAATAATTCTAGCCCTAGACCTCTTCTGTAACGCAAAACATGCAACCTGTAGAATTTTTTAAACGTCACCTATGGAGATTTTTGAGGGTAAAAGTTTGACGCCATTCGACGAGGGGGCGCAATTTTGAAGCGTGACATGTTGGGTATCAATTTACTCGGCGCAACATTATCTTTTAGGATATAAAAAAAGTGGACTAACTTTACTGTTGTCTTATTTTTTTATTCAAAAAAAGTGAATTTTTTCCACCAAAAGTGCGCTTGTAAGACCGCTGCGCAAATACGGTGTGAAAAAAAGTATTGCAACGACCACTATTTTATTCTCTATATAAACAATATATAATATTTGGGGGTTCTAATTAATTCTCTAGCAAAAAAAAAAACTGTTTTAACCTCTTCCCGACCGCCTCATGCGGAATGGCACGGGCAGGCAAAATCACGTACCTGTACGTGATCCTTTAAATGCCTGCCCGTGGGTCGCGTGCGCGCCGCCAGCAGCGCGCTCGCGACCCGGTCGGGAGCTCCGTGACCCCGGCCGCGGGACCAGCGGACTCGATCGCCGCTGGTGTCCCACGATAGGGTCACGGAGCTGAAGAACGGGGATAAGTATGTGTAAACAAACCTCTCCCCGCGCTTCCTACTCTGCCTGTCATTGATTGGCTGTTCCCGGTCATCGGGAAAGCCGATCAATGACATCAGACGTCAGCCCCGCCCCCTAATGTAAAAAAAAACACACACGTCACAGCCCATAACCCCTCCCCTCCCCCTAGTGGTTAACCCCTTCACTACAACTGTCATTTATACAGGAATCAATGCATTTAAATAGCATTGATTTCTGTATAAATGACAATAGTCCCAAAAATGTGTCAAAAATGTCCGATGTGTCCGCCATAATGTCACAGTCACAATAAAAAATCGCTGATCGCCGTCATTACTAGTAAAAAAAAAAAAAATAATAATAAAAATGCTATAAAACTATCCCCTATTTTGTAAACGCTATAACTTTTGCGCAAACCAATCAATAATCGCTAATTGCGATTTTTTTTTTTTTACCAAAAATATGTAGAAGAATACGTATCGGCTGAAACTGAGGAAAAAAAAAGTTTTTTTTATATATTTTTATGGGATATTTATTATAGCAAAAAGCAAAAAATATTGCATTTTTTTCAAAATTGTCTCTCTATTTTTGTTTATAGCGCAAAAAATAAAAACCGCAGGGGCGATCAAATACCACCAAAAGAAATCTCTATTTGTGGGAAAAAAAGGACGCACGACCGCGCAATTGTCAGTTAAAGCAACGCAGTGCCGAATCGCAAAAAGGGGCCTGGTCCTTTTGGCTGCCAATTGGTCCGGGGCTGAAGGGGTTAAACATGTAAACACCAAAATCTCAAAACGAGGCTGGTCTTAAAGTGGTTAATGCTCTCCACCCCTCCATGTGACAGTGTTTGGGCCTAGGGATTGACTGCTTAGGCCTGAGAACTAGTATGGGGAGAAGACCTATAGGAAGTGCCAGTATCTCCAAGGGCTCTAGACAAATCTATAAAATGCAACTTCTAGTTATGTATTGTAAATCAGTAGAAGTAGATATATTGTCATAATGGAGGACCGCTTATCCCGGTGGGAAATCTTGGTGTTTGATCCACTCAGACTGTATTAGTGCTGCCTGTCTAAGTTTTAAACATGAAACCAATTAAAAAACAAAAGGTGGGGACCATGGGGCGGGACGTACTGACGTAGACCGCAGTACGGAGGGAGGGGCCTGACACAGCGTGCGGATGTGTGCGCCGAGCGTGGAGGAGAGGGGAGAGCTGAGACTGCACGGAGAGTGAGAGTCTCCGTGCCTGTCAGCATACCCCCCCGCCGGACCGAAGCCCGCGGGAAGCTGTACCAGCACGGGTGAGCGTGGAGCGTGGAGGGCTGCGATACATAGGTAGTGTATCAGGCTGCCCGTCCCGCTGCCCGTCCCGCTTACCGTCATCTTAGCCTCGGCCGAACCTGACCACCGCCTCTCTCCACCCTCCCACTTCATACCCAGAGACGCCAGAGGGTAAGGACCGTAAAGGAAACCCTACGGTGTGAGTATACCCCCCCGGACAAAGATTGACCGAACGGATGGGGTAAGAAAAATTTTCTGTTCCTGATGTATGTCTCATTTACTCCTATCCCCCCTGGATAAAATCTAGACCGGATGGATGGGGTAAGGAAAACGTGCTTTCTCTGATACATGTTTCATCTACTACAAAAAAGCCAGAGGGACATGTTTCTTCTTTATTTATTTTATTTCCCTTCCCATTTTTGAACATCTATGTATCTGCTCATGATCAGTGTATATGATTTGAATTGAATGCTACTAGACACTGGGCGATCCAGGAAATTGGGGATATGGTTTTTCCCTCATTTGGATGTGAATATTGTACCCCAGTGATTAAAGATTTGATCAGATGCCTGCACACATAATATCTATGAAATGGCAGCCCAGGTGAACAGTGTTAAAACGAACTAAGCGTTATTTCGAAACGAAGAGAAGTGAATTTCTTGCATATGGGCCTTACCACAAAAAAACCAGAAGGACACGTTCTTTTTTTTCTTTTTTTTTTTTTTTCTTCCCCCTCCTAATATTGAACACCTGAACGTATCTGCACATGATCAGTGTATATGGGCTTTAACCGAACGCCACTAGACACTGGGTGATCCAGGAAATTGGGCGGTATGGTCTTTCCCTCATTTGGATGTGAATATTGTACCCCAGTAATTAAATATTGATTGGATGCTTGCACATATAATATCTATGAACTTGCAGCCCTGGTGAACAGTGATAAATGAATTAAGCGTAATCAAGAAGCGAAGTGAATTGCTTTTCTTGCAGGTTGTGACTCAATCCTATAGCATCCTAATATTTGACCTGACATCTATATAGAAATACTTCTAATTTACACGAACTGATGAGAAGTAACCATACTGAACTGTGCAAACCCACGTATCAATCCCCATTATTGGTGCTTCTGCTTTTCTTTTTATCTTTGGTGTTATTCTCCTAGTCTTATACTGGTTTTTGTTCTTTGTTTTTTTTTTTTTTTTGTCTTTTTATTACTCCCTGCATCGCATACAGGCCTTGAGATATAAAGCCTGTGATTAATATAATCACTACCTCGCCGATTTTTAAGGCTGGAGGGTACAGGAATGGTGATATCCCCAACAAACGCCTGTCCCAGTTGACAAAGAAGGAAACCCCTTGCAGCTTATATTACCCCTCCCCTTAATCACATTTTGACTTATTGTTGAATCTGGGGATATAAAAAGCCACTGTAACCACTGTAGGGACCACGTTCCCAAGCTCTTTGTTACGGCGCCTGCATTGGCCCTGGGAGACCTTATAGGAGGAAAAGCCCGATCTCTAAACGGAGACAAAACTACAACAGGGAATAGAGCTGCTCAAACTCCCTGCAATTGAAAACGGGCTGAATCTTCAATCCCCAGATAAAACGGGCCTGAACGAATGCCCCTCCAGAACTGTTCCAGTAACCCCACGGGCTTTTGGGACTGATACTAAGAGGGGGCAAAAGGAAGCAACCATTGGGGAGAATATCAAAGCCACAGATATTCAAAAAAGGCAAATGTATCTGGAACAGGAGAGAACGGAGGACATTTGAGAAAGAGGAGAGAGGCGGAGAGGGAAGAGAGAATTGAAGCAAAAAGGAGGAAAGAAAAGGGGTGCAGGATAGAGGGGAACTAAAAGGCCCTTATCCGCGGCTTTTAAAGACCACAAGCTGGGAAAGAGAATCAGAAAAGCCTGCACAGGAATCATGAGCAAAGCCCCCAAAAAGGGCCTTCCTAAAACCCCTAAAACAACAGGGAGCACTATCAAACAATATATGAAAACAGGGGCAAGCCCACAACCAACGCATACAGACAATCACACAGACCCAATGATGGAACGAAGAAAACCAAAGGATAAGAAAACGGATGGCCAGTCTACCCATTTTACACCTGATCAAACACTGGATCAGGAAGAAGAAGTCAGCAGGATAGATGAACAGGGGGATAGATCCCATCCCCCCACAAAAAATGAGATGGAAGAGATGCTCCAAAAAATGGAGAATTCGATCAAAGGAGACTTTCACCTATTTAGAGAAGACTTAGGGTGTCTTTTGGCGAGAGTCGAATCTTCCGAGAAAAGAGCAGACAAACAGGAACAGGAAATATGCATACTTAAGGACCAGTTACTAACTTTAAAACAAACCCAACGTGATATCCAGTACAAACTCGAAGACGCAGAGAATAGGAACAGGCGACAAAATCTCAGACTTAGGAATGTACCAGAAAAAAGGGGTGAAGATTTAAGGAAGGTATTAACTAGCATAATAAACCCACTTCTCGGTAAAGAAGAAGGGGACTTTCCCAAATTAGAAAGAATTCATAGAGTGGGCAGACTCGTAGAACCCGGACCACACAGATCTCGGGATATTATTGCCCGTTTTCGTTTCTACGAGGACAAAGCCGAAATCTGGGATAAATTGTACGGGAAAACCCCTTTAAAATACGAAGATTCTGAGATCCAAGTCTATGCTGACTTAGCCCCCCAGACGTTGGAGAGGAGAAGACTGCAAAGACCCCTACTCGAGTTAATGCGTGCTGCCAACGTAAAATATTCCTGGGGATTCCCTGCGTGTCTAATTGGCACAAAAGATGGCCGATCGGCCAGATTAAAATTCCCCGAAGAGCTGAGTAACTTTTGCCAAAAACTAGATCTACAAACCCCATCTCTACCGGGCTGGGAAACAGAGGGGGGAAATGGGGGAGCGGGGGGGGGGGGGCGGGGGAGGAGAGGTGAGATGGTAGAGGCTGGCCGACTTCCTCAGGGGACGGAAGTAAACATCACATAGTCCGCCGCTGACCCCCGACTCCCTGAACTACTCAGGGGTCGGGTTAATTACAGCTGCCGATCAGAACCCCACCTCACCCGAGGACCAACAGATCGGAGGGAGCCGCAGCAAGATGGCTCCCATCGTTTCTGAGACCCTAGATAGGGCCAGGGAGGGGGGAGGAGGGATGGGAGGGGAGGGTAGAGGAGGGGAGGGGGAGGATGGGAGGGAATTTAGATGTGGGATTAAAGAATTTAGGAAGGGGTGGGATGGAGGAAAGGGAGGGGGGGGAAAGGGGATACACACTCTCTGCTTCGCTGCAACTCTGCTAATTCACAAACACGACAGACTATTAAAAGAGACTCGATGACCAACATTAAATTAATATCTTATAATGTAAAAGGACTCAACCTATCCAACAAACGTGTTAAAATTTTAAACGAACTTAAAAAATATGGAGCTGATATAGTCTTCCTTCAGGAGACGCATATCACTCATGGATCCAACATAAAACTTTATTCAAATCACTACCCAACCTGGTTCTATGGGGACACTATACTGAACAGATCCAGGGGGGTGGCCATAGGTTTCTCCAAGGATATTCATTTCAGTTTAGAGAATAGACTAGTAGACCCGGATGGTAGATTCTTGTTCCTCAGAGGCTCCATTGGACAGATAAAATATACATTTGCTAATATATATGCGCCTAATAATAAACCAGTACAATATCTGAGCAGGATTCTAGCTAAACTGCGGGAGTTTAAAAGGGGATATGTGATCCTGATGGGAGATTTAAATTTTCATTTTGATCAAGACCTAGACTCTACGTCCCATGCTCGGGGGAAAAATAATGTAGTAAAACAAATGATTAGACAGAAATTGTACTCTAGTCAACTAGTAGATATCTGGAGGGTCCATCACCCCAATATAAGGGACTACACATTTTTCTCCCCCGTGCATGGGACGTACTCGCGTCTCGACTATATTCTTCTAGACCATGGCCTACTGGACAGAGTACTGGAGACTAAAATAGAGATTATGACATTATCGGACCACGCTCCAGTTTCAATGAAGCTGCATTTCCCAGATTTACAGGCCCCACACAATAACTGGAGACTTAATGAAGAACTTCTAAGGGATAAGGAGATAGTAGCACACATCAAAGCAGAGATAGAACAATACTTTAACAATAACGACAACGGGGAAGTACAGGGATCTTATGTATGGGATGCACATAAAGCATTTATCAGAGGGGTCTTTATTTCAAAAGGAGCCTGGAAGAAAAAAGAACAACGCACAAAAATAGAAGCTATAAAGACAGAAATTGGACAGCTTGAGCAGGAACATAAGCAACAACTGGGACAAAATAAAGACCTACTGCTAAAATTAACCGTTAAGAGAGACAATCTAAGGGAACTATTCGAGCAGGAAGTAAGGCAAACTTTCAACAAAATCTCAAAAGAAAGATATCTATGGGGTGATAAAGTAAGTAAGCACCTGGCCAAAACTCTACAAAAAAAAGAGGCAAGAAATTATATTGAAAAGATAAAAAATAAGGCAGGAGAGATTAAATATCGCTCGGACGACATCGCAGACTCCTTTAGGGAGTACTACGAGGGAGTCTACGCGATAAAGCATAACAACCTGATGAAAGACGAAAAAATAAAGAAAATAGCATCCTTTCTAGAAAAGGCCAACCTGCCTAAACTTCCCCCAGACGACATAGAGATCCTAGAGAAACCAATTTCTGAAGAAGAAGTAAGGAAGGCCTTGTTAAACTCACCGACTGGGAAGAGCCCTGGGCCGGACGGGTTCACCATCTCTTATTATAATATTTTCCAAGAACTACTGATACCCAGACTCTGCTCGTACTTTAATGGACTAGGCTCAAAATTTAAGATGAGCAAAGATTCATTAACGGCCAACATAACGGTCATTTTGAAAGAAGGGAAGGATGGGTCGGCGTGCTCAAGTTACAGACCAATATCGCTACTTAATGTTGATACTAAGCTATATGCCAAAATTCTGGCTACAAGGATCAAGATGTACTTGGGCACGCTGATCCACCCCGACCAGGTAGGTTTCGTGGCCGGAAGGGAGGATCGGGATAACGCGATTCGAACACTGCTGCTCCTCCAAAGAATTAGGGAGACGGAGTCCCCAGGCCTATTCCTGTCAGTAGACGCGGAGAAAGCGTTTGACAGGGTAGACTGGGGACTCATGTTCCAAACACTTGCCCAATTTGGCTTTGGACCAAAATTTTTACAAAAAATTGAGGTTCTATATGATAATCCCCAAGCAAGGGTTAAAATTAATGGAGTAACATCATCCCGGTTCCGGATGGAAAAAGGGACGAGACAGGGTTGTCCGTTGTCCCCCCTTCTTTTTATTTTGACCTTGGAACCTCTCCTGGCCACAATCAGGAAAAAATCGGATATAGAGGGTATAGTCGTGAAAGGGGACGAGCATAAGATAGCCGCTTTTGCGGATGACATATTATTTTACGTAAACAACCCACATAGTACTCTCCCCAGGCTGATTCAAATTTTGAATCAATATGGAGAGATCTCTAATTTCAAAGTAAACAACACTAAATCCTTTATATTGAATATAAATGTTGCCAAAAAAGATAAAGAGAGTCTACAGAAGAAATTTGCTTTCCCCTGGAAAAAACAAATAACGTATTTAGGAATTAACTTAGCGAACTCTTCCAGGGAAATATATAGATTAAACTACATCCCACTACTTGACGAGATTAAAAAAAAAAGCAAAGAGTACTCTACTAGGCCGCTCTCGTGGCTGGGGCGTATTAACACAGTGAAAATGACCTTGTTACCGATAATTACATACAAATTTCAAATGCTCCCAATCCCCCTATCTCAGACGTATCTCAACAAATTAAAATCTATTATCATGAACTTTTTATGGAAAAATAAAAAACATAGAATTGCCCTCCGCATATTGTCCAAGGAAAAGAAAAAAGGGGGCCTAGCGGTCCCTGATGTGGTAAAATATTATTATGCGATAGTCCTATCTAGAGTCCCTGACTGGAGCAAAAATAGCAGCACAAAAAGATGGGTCAATCTGGAAAAAACTCTCTCCAACCCACAATTAGGAAGAGATATTTGGAACCCCTCAAAATATAGAACACTGAGTGAAGGCACAAATACGTTGACAAGAAATACACTGAAAATATGGGATAAAATTCACAAACTCTATAAGATTAAATATAATTCTCCATTAATAGCACTCAAAAATAATGATTATTTCGCACCAGGGAACAAATCAGCGGGAGGGGGATGGATCTTAAATGATAGTGCACAACTCAAGGATATTATATATAAAGGTAAAATTTTGTCACTAAATGAATTGAAAAAAAAAGGGGATTTGTTTGTGGTGAACGAGTGGAGGTATCTCCAGCTGTCCAGTTTCGTTAGAGGTCTACCGCAGCCAATCAGGGCAAGTGAAGGCCTGTCTCGGATGGAACAAATTTTTACTGCACCTGAGACAAAAGGATCTATTGGGAAGATTTATAGGCTTCTGCGGGAGCTGGATGGAGCGGAGGTACCCCCATTCATTCAAAAGTGGGAGGGGGAATTGAACACAAAAATAGACACACTCACACTGGGAAAAATTTTTAATTTAACCTATAGCTCAGCAGTAGACTCGAGGACTATGGAAACTAATTACAAGTGTATATCAAGATGGTACATAACCCCGGCTAAAACATGTCAATTTCAAAAAGGGGGTCCGGCAGAGTGTTGGAGGGGCTGTAGGGATAAGGGGACGATGGCACACCTATGGTGGGAATGCCACAGGATAAAAGCATATTGGAGCAAAATAATCGACTACATTAAGGAGATTACTGGAACACGCCTCGAGAGGGACCCATGGGTGATTTTATTTCATGGTACGAAAGAAGCTGTCAAGTCCTATCAAAGGTCGCTAATCCCACACTTGCTTAATGCTGCAAAACGTCAGATAGCGAGGAATTGGAGGAAACAAGAGGAACCAGCAATCTGGGAGTGGGTAGATATAGTCGAGGACACCCGTCTGATGGAGTCTCTTAGGACCAACATAGAAAAAGTAACAGAAGGAACGATAGAGAAATGGGACAGTTGGAAAAACTTTAAAAAGACGTGGAGTTATGTAGAAGCTCTACGTATATAGGATGAATGGTAGAAGTCCTAAAATCCATAATTTAACAGTACAGAACACCGTTAGCAAATTTTTAGCTAACAGTTGCAGCGAAGCAGAAAGGGGGGGGTGGGTGGGGGTGGGGGGGAGGGATGAAACTTAAAAATGAAAAAAAAAAAAAAAAAAAAAAAAAACAAAAGGTGGGCTTTTAGGGTGCCCAAGGAATGGATGTACACATTATGTATTATACCTTTAAAAAGTGAGGGGGTGGCTACCCCGCAAAGTTTGTTCATACAAAAAATTATAAACAATAAACTCATATAAAAATAAAATAACTGCATAGACTAGTCCCCTGTAGGAAGACATGTACTACATATATACATAAAAAATACACCTTTCCTTTATATAAAACCCTTGTCCATAATAGCAAGGGTTCATCAGAACAAATAAGTCATCGTTTAGTGCGGGGATCAGCAACAAGTAGATCCAGGTGACTGGTATTGCTGACCCGCCATCTCAGAGCATCAAACAGAGTGCAATGCAGAGGGATTACTTGTAAAGTTGGAGCTGTAGTAGGGAGCAAGAGACACATAATCCGTTGCCTCCTCTGTAGTGCCGGCTCCTGTACCATGCGGAGTGATCCCAACTGCACTCCACCACTTATCCCTACTAGTGGTCTCCAGAGTGGTGACAGCAGCAGTAAAGAAGGAATCTTCAGGTTAGTGTGAAGCAATACACTGGGCATATTAGTATAGGGCTTCTTTCACACTGATGTGCTGCGGTTTACCCACACCGTGGGTGCAGTGCAGTCTAACTTTAGCTTTCCTGCGGGTTTGCTGTGCTTATCCATAGACTTATATCCTGTCAGTTTGGTGCACTTTCTGAATGCAGGAGTTTTGGTGAGCTTTCAGAAAGTGCCCCAAACCTGCAGGACATAATAGAAGTCTATGGCAAAGCGCAGCTAACCCGGGGGGGGGGGGGGGGGGGGGGTTCACAGAGGCACTGCGCTGCACATCTGTGCAAAATCAGCCTTATTTGGGGGCTCAGAACAGTAAGTGTTAACTTACATTTTTAGTTTTGGGGGTGGTAAAACGCTGTAGTTAAGGTGTGCAGCAGGAGTTATATGCCCTTGTGCAGTACAGTAAACGTGATTAAAGCGGGCAGCATTATGTTGCTTTCCCACCGCCTGCTTTAATCCCCTGGACCCCGCAAAGGCATGCAGTACAGGGCGCGTTCACAGTGGCCCAATTTACTTGAATAGGTTGTGTTTGGCAGGCGGTAGCACCCACCAAAAGCAACAGGGGGTTTAATTCCTGCTGTGGCATGTGCACACCTTTTTTCTGCTGCCTCAGCAGCTAAAGGGGTTAGGGATTGGGGGCGGTATAGCCACGAATCAACCACAGGGTTTTTGCCACCACCCAACTTTGTGTGAACGGGCCCCAAGGGAGCCGCTGCCGAATGCAACTAAGGGCTCATTCACAAGTGCAGCAGGCACTGCTGCTCCTTTGAAAAGTGATCCGAGAGTGTGTTTGACAGGTGGTGAGGAGGAGATATGTTTCCTCCTCACCACCTGATCTAAAACCCAGATTGCCGTGCAATGCACACGATTGTGTCACGGTAGTACGGCAATTATACGTTTAAATCAGGTGTGAGGAGGGGACACTGTGCCCGGTCATCTTTGACTTCTCCCATGTTGTTCAGATGGATCTCCACCTCTTTACGGTTGCCTACCCCTGGTTTGGTGGTAGATGCCTCCTGTGTTTCTCAGGACGCAACACTTGCATCTTCTGGAGGATGATAGGGGTACCTGGGTGAGTGTACCTGGGTGAGTGCTCCACATGGACTCGTCCTCGTTAAATCCATATGTATGTACTCTTTATGTTATTGCTTATGCGTTGTAATGTATATTTTTCATGATGAACATTTGTTGAAAATTATTCACTATTACCAATATCTCTTCCATTGTAACCAGGTACACACTGCAAAATATAATTTTCTCCCCTATCATCCTCCTGAAGAAGCAGGTGGCAGTGGTTCCTGTGAAACGCATAGAGGCATCTACCACAAAATAAATTGTTTGTTCTGATGAACCCTTGCTGTTATAAAGGAAAGGTGTATTTGCTATGTATACCGTGTCTAGAAAAAGTATTCATACTTCTTGAAATTTTCCACATTTTGTCATGTTACAACCAAAAACATTAATGTATTTTATTGGGATTTTATGCTATAGACCAATGCAAAGTGGCACATAATTGTGAAGTGGTAGGAAAATTATAAATTATTTTCACAATTTTTTACAAATAGGTGAAAAGTGTGGCGTTCATTTGTATTTATCCCGCCTGAGTCAATACTTTGTAGAACCACCTATCGCTGCAATTACAGCTGCAGGTCTTTTTGGGGATGTCTCTACCAGCTTTGCACATCTAGAGAGTGACGTTTTTTGCCCGTTTTTCTTTGCAAAATACCTCAAGCTCTGTCAGATTGGATGGAGAGCGTCTGTGAACAGCAATTTTCAAGTCCTGCCACAGATTCTCAATTGGATTTAGGTCTGGACTTTGGACAATTCTAACACATGAATATGCTTTGATCTAAACCATTCCATTGTATCTCTGGCTGTATGTTTAGGGTCGCTGTCCTGCTAAAATTTGAACCTCCGCCCCAGTCTCAAGTCTTTTACAGACTCTCTAACAGGTGTTCTTCTAAGATTGCCCTGTATTTGGCTTCATCCATCTTCCAATCAACTCTGACCAGCTTCCCTGTCCTTGCTGAAGAAAAGCATCACCACAACATGATGCTGCCACCACCATGTTTTTATGGTGGGGGTGGTGTGTTCAGGTGTTGTGCAGTGTTAGTTTTCTGCCACACATAGAATTTTGCTTTTAGGCCAAAAAGTAAAATTTTGGTCTCATCTGACCAGAGCACCTTCTTCCACATGTTTGCTGTGTCCCCCACATGGCTTCTCGCAAACTGCAAACGGGACTTCTTGAGGCGTCCTTTCAACAATGGCTTTCTTCTTGCCACTCTTCCATAAAGGTCAGATTTGTGGAGTGCACGACTAATAGTTGTCCTGTGGGCAGATTTTCCCACCTGAACTGTGGATCTCTGCAGCTCCTCCAGAGTTACTATGGGTATCTTTCCTGCTTCTCTGATTAATGCTCTCTTTGCTTGGCCTGTCAGTTTAGGTGGACGGCCATGTCTTGGTAGGTTTGCAGTTGTGCCATACTCTTTCCATTTTTGGATGATGGATTGAACAGTGCTCAATGAGATGTTCAAAGCTTGGGATATTTATTATAACCTAACTGCTTTAAACTTCTCTACAACTTTATTCCTGACCTGTCTGGTGTGTTCCTTGGCCTTCATGCTGCTATTTGTTCAATAAGATTCTCTAACAAACCTTGTGAGGGCTTCACAGAACAGCTGTATTTATACTGAAATTAAATTACACACAGATGGACTCTATTTACTAATTAGGTGACTTCTGAAGGCAATTGGTTCCACTAGATTTTAGTTAGGGGTATCAGAGTAAAGGGGGCTGAATACAAATGCACGCCACACTTTTCAAACATTTATTTGTAAAAAATTTTGAAAACCATTTATAATTTTCCTTCTACTTAACAATTATGTGCCACTTTGTTTGGTCTATCACATTAAATACCAATAAAATACATTTAAGTTCTTTTGTTGTAACATGACAAAATTTGGAAAATTTCAAGGGGTATGAATACTTTTTTAAGGCACTGTATATCTACATGTCTTCCTATAGGGAAGTAGTCTATGTTGTAACCTTTTTATCTTTATATACAGTTGTGCTCATAAGTTTACATACCCTGGTGATTTTGGCTTGATAACATGCACACAAGTTAACACAAAGGGGTTTGAATGGCTATTAAAGGTAACCATCCTCACCTGTGATCTGTTTGCTTGTAATTACTGTGTGTATAAAAGGTCAATGAGTTTCTGGACTCCCGACAGACCCTTGCATCTTTCATCCAGTGCTGCACTGAAGTTTCTGGATTCTGAGTCATGGGGAAAGCAAAAGAATTGTCAAAGGATCTGCAGGAAAAGGCAGTTGAATTGTATAAAACAGGAAAGGGATTTAAAAAGATATCCAAGGAATTGTGAATGCCAATCGGCAGTGTTCAAACTCTAATCAAGAAGTGGAAAAAGCGGGGTTCTGTTGAAACCAAACCACGGTCAGGTAGACCAATTAAGGTTTCAGCCACAACTGCCAGGAAAATTGTTTGGAATGCAAAAACCCACAAATAACTTCAGGTGAAATACAGGACTCTCTCAAAACATGTGGTGTGGCTGTTTCAAGATGCACAATAAGGAGGCACTTGAAGAAAGATGGGCTGCATGGTTGAGTCGCCAGAAGAAAGCTTACTACGCAAATGCCACAAAGTATCCCGCTTACAGTATGCCAACACAGCGCCTTCTGGCGTGGTGAGACCAAAATCAAGCTTTTTGGCCACAATCATAAATCCTACATTTGCAGAGGAGTCAACAAGGCCTATGATGAAAGGTACACCATTCCTACTGTGAAACACGGAGGTGGATCGCTGATGTTTTGGGGATGTGTGAGCTACAAAGGCACAGGAAATTTGGTCAAAATTGATGACAAGATGAATGCAGTATGTTATCAAAAAATACTGGAGGAACATTTACATTCATCAGCCAGGAAGCTGCGCATGGGACGTACTTGGATATTCCAGCATGACAATGATCCAAAACACAAGGCCAAGTTGACCTGTCATTGGCTACAGCAGAATAAAGTGAAGGTTCTGGAGTGCCCATCTCAGTCTCCCGACCTCAATATCATTGAGCCACTAAATGAGATCATTGAGATCTCAAACGTGCAGTTCATGCAAGACAGCCCAAGAATTTACAGGGACTGGGGGCTTTTTGCCAAAAGGAATGGACAGCTTTACCATCTAAGAAGATAAAGAGCCTCATCCACAAATACCACAAAATACTTCAAGCTGTCATTGATGTTGAAAGGGGAAATACACAGTATTAATAACTGGGGTATGTAAACTTTTGATCAGTGTCATTTGGGTAGTTTCTGTTGTCATTATGATTTAACTACTTCCCACCCGGCCACTGTACATATACGGCCGGGTGGGAGCCGTCTACTTCTGATAGGATGTTCCGGAACGTCCTTCAGAAGTAGCGGGATCGCGCGCGTGCCCACGCAGCGGCGCAATCCCGATGCGCTCGTGTCACTCGGATACGGCGCATCTCGGATCGGCAGGAGGGCTCTGTGATTGGCCCTCCTGATCACATGACGGCCGTGTCGAATCACAGCCGTCATTTGATGTAAGCAAACAGCCGGTTGCTAGGCAATCGGCTCTCCTCACACGGAAGTCGTCGGTGAGGAGAGGAGAGCGGATCGCTGCAGCCGGCTGGTGATCAGTGAGTATTATCTGTTTTTTTACAGCTTTTTACTCACTGATCACCAGTGTAGTGTCCCCACAGTAAAACACACATGTCCCCAAAACACACATGTCCCCAAAACACACATGTCCCCAAATAATAAAAACACATGTCCCCAAATAATAAAAACACATGTCCCTCACATATGTCCCAGTAAAATAACATGTGCCAATGATTATCTGCACACATATGTCCGTGATCACCTGCACACATATGTACATGATCATTTGTGTACATATGTCCGTGATCACGCAAACCAATTATTTTACACGTAACGGAATTTTTTTTACAAAAAACATGTAGCAGAATACATTTTGGCTTAATTTTATGACAAAATTTGATTTTATTGGATTTCTTTTAAAAAAGATAGGAGAAAATATAGTTTTTTTTCAAAATTTCCACTATGTTTTTGCTTAAATCACAAAAAATAAAAAACGGAGTCGCGAATAAATACCACCAAACTAAAGCTCTATTTATGCGAACAAAATGATAAAAAATTCATTTGGTTACAGCATTGCATGACCGCGCAATTGTCACTGAAGGTGTGAGAGCGCTGAAAGCTGAAAATTGGTCTGGGAAGGAAGGGGGCGAAAGTACACAGTATTGTAGTGGTTAAAAAGAGTAAACACGGTTGATAATAAATGGCTTCAGCCAAACACTAACCATGAGTGAAAGTTTTTGTGGTTTTTGTGTTATCATTCATATTCTCTGAAAAATGGCCAAGAAATCATAAATTCTGCCAGGGTATGCAAACCTATGAGCAGAAATATATGTGTGTGTGTATATACAGTATCTTACAAAAGTGAGTACACCCCTCACATTTTTGTAAATATTTTATTATATCTTTTCATGTGACAACACTGAAGAAATTACACTTTGCTACAATGTAATGTAGTGAGTGTACAGCTAGTATAACTGTGTAAATTTTCCGTCCCCTCAAAATAACTCAAGACACAGCCATTAATGTCTAAACTGGTGGCAACAAAAGTTAGTACACCCCTAAGTGAAAATTTCCGAATTGGGCCCAATTAGCCATTTTCCTTCCTTGGTGTCATGTGACACGTTATGCCACGTAAACACGAGCAGACTTTTCGGCGGACTTTTCGACAGACTAGGTCCGACGGTCTTTCTGACGGACTTTGTAGTTTGTAGCCAGTAGCCAATAGCTGCCCTAGCGTCGTTGTTTGTCCGTTGGACTAGCACACAGACGAGTGGATTTTTTGATAGGAACTGGGTCCGGCGGCGTTTCCGGCGGCAAAATTTGAAGCATGTTCTATTTCTAAAGTCTGTTGGATTTTTTGACAGCAAAAGTCTGATGGAGCCCACCCACGATCGAATTGTCCGTCAAATTCGTTCAGTCGGACCTTTGCTGTCGAAAAGTCTGGTCGTGTGTACGCAGCATTAGTGTTACAAGGTCTCAGGTGTGAATGGGGAGCAGTTGTGTTAAATTTGGTGTTATCACTCTCAGTCTCTCATACTGGTCATTGGAAGTTCAAAATGGCACCTCATGGCAAAGAACTCTCTGAGGATCTGAAAAAGAAGAATTGTTGCTCTACATAAACATGGCCTAGGCTATAAGAAAATTACCAAGACCCTGAAACTGAGCTGCAGCACTATGGCCAAAACCATACAGCGGTTTAAAAGGACAGGTTTCACTCAGAACAATCCTCGCCATGGACGACCAAAGACGTTGAGTGCACATGCTCAGCGTCGTATCCAGAGGTTGTCTTTGGGACATAGAGGTATGTGTGCTGCCAGCATTGCTGCAGAGGTTGAAGGGGTGGGGGGTCAGCCTGTCAGTGCTCAAATCATACGCCGCACACTGCATCAAATTGGTCTGCATGGCTGTCGTCCCAGAAGGAAGCCTCTTCTAAAGATGATGCAAAAGAAAGCCCACAAACAGTTTGCTGAAGACAAGCAGACTAAGGACATGGATTACTGGAACCACATCCTGTGGTCTGATGAGACCAAGATAAACTTATTTGTTTTCGATTGTGTCAAGCGTGTGTCATGGTAACTAGGTGAGGAGTACAAAGACAAGTGTGGTGGTGGGAGTGTCATGGTCTGGGGCTGCATGAGTGCTGCCGGCACTGGGGAGCTACAGTTCATTGAGGGAACCATGAATACCAACATGTACTATGACATACTGAAGCAGAGCATGATCCCCCTCTCTTCGAAAACTGGGCTGCAGGGCAGTATTCCAACATAACGACCCCAAACACACCTCCAAGATGACCACTGCGTTGCTAAAGAAGCTGAGGGAAAAGGTGATGTACTGGACAAGCATGTCTGCAGACCTTAACTTTATTGAGTATCTGTGGGGCATCCTCAAACGGAAGGTGGAGGAGTGCAAGGCCTCTAACATCCACCAGCTCTGTGATGTCGTCATGGAGGAGTGGAAGAGGACTCCAGTGGCAACCTGTGAAGCTCTGGTGAACTCCATGCCCAAGAGGGTTAAGGCAGTGCTGGAAAATAATGGTGGCCACACAAAATATTGACACTTTGGGCCCAATTTGGAAATTTTCACGTAGGGGTGTACTCACTTTTGTTTCCAGCGGTTTAGACATTAATGGCTGAGTTATTTTGAGGGGACAGCTAATTTACACTGTAAAGCCTCATACACACGATCAGACTTTGTACAAACTTTCCCGTAGATTTTTGTACAAAGGACGTCGGCCGTGAACTTGTATTGCATACACACGGCAGGACTTTTTCAGCCAACTTTCACCAAATCATGTGGTTTTTCTGCTCTTTATCACCACCTTTGGTCAACTTCTGTATTGTTGTCTGAGTGGCTGAGCTTTTGCATTGGTTCTGAGTAAGGATAAGCTCCGGCATGTTCGCATAGGGCACATGCAGAGCCCGCCAGGAAGTCGGCACTGTAGAGCGCTAATCACAGGCAGTGAGACGTTTCCCAAATTTCCCATCATCGGGAGCAGTGATCGCTGTCATGTCAGTGGTAGCCCTTCCCCCCCACAGTTAGAATCACTCCCTAGGACACACTTAACCCCTTGACCGCCCCCTAGTGTTTAACCCCTTCCCTGCCAGTGTAATTTATACAGTAATCAGTGCATTTTTATTGCCAACTGCCAATGGTCCCATAATAGTGTCCGATGTGTCCGCCATAATGTCGCAGTCACAATAAAAATCACAGATCGTTGCCATTACTAATAAAAAAATATAATAATAAAAATGGCATAAATATATCCCCTATTTTGTAGACACTATAACTTTTGCACAAACCTATCAATATACGCTTATTGCGATTTTTTTTTTTACCAAAAATATGTAGAAGAATACATATCGGCCTAAACTGAGAAAAAAAAAAATTTTATATATTTTTTGGGGATATTTATTATAGCAAAAAGTAAAAAATATTGCTTTTTTTTCAAAATTGACGGTCATTTTTTTGTTTATAGCGCAAAAAATAAAAACCGCAGAGGCGATCAAATACCACCAAAAGAAAGCTCTATTTGTGGGAAAAAAAGGACGTAAATTTTGTTTGGGTGCCATTGTCAGTTAAAGCAACGCAGTGCCGAATCGCAAAAAGTGCTCTGATCAGGAAGGGGGTAAATTCTTCCAGGGCCGAAGTGTTTAATTGAACAAGCTGAAGTTAAAAGATCAATTAATATTGATCAATATGCACAGCTGCACGAGATTCTGGGTGCACGAGTTTTAAGCTGGCCATAGAGGGTGTTCGATCCTCGGCCGGTTCAGCAACAACCGGCTGAGATTCGAGCCATGTATGGGCAGGCTGAATGTACCCAAATTGATTGATCGATCTCCCCCTATGAGACACTTCAATTAAAGTAAATAAAAAAAAAATGTAACCACCTCCCACCCGGCTACTGCACATATACAGCCGGGTGGGAGCTTCCTCCTTCTGAGTGGATGTTCAGGAACGTCCCTCAGAAGGAGAGGGATTGTGCGTGCGCATGCCCTCGCAGCGGCGCAATCCCGATGAGCTTGTGTCACCCGGACACGGCACATCTCTGATCGCCAGGAGGGCTCTGTGATTGGCCCTCCTGATCACATGACGACTGTGTTCAATCACAGCCGTCATGTGATGTAAACAGAGAGCTGGTTGCTAGGCGATCGGCTCTCCTCTCCTCACACGGAAGTTGTCAGTGAGGAGAGGAGAGCGGATCTCTGCAGCCAGCCGGTGATCAGTGAGTATGAGCTGTTTTTTACAGCTTTTTACACACCGATCACCAGCCCAGTGTCCCCACACAGTGTAGAATCACAATGTCCCCAAAATAGTGTCCCCAAAATAGTGTCCCCAAAACACTGTCCCCACACATGTCCCCACACAATAAAAACACCTGTCCCCACATATGTAACAGTAAAATCATATGTCCCAATGATCATCTGCTCACATTTGTCCGTGATCGTCTGCGCACATCTGTACATGATCATCTGCGTACATATGTCTGTGATCACACAAACCAATTATTATACACTTAACGGGATTTTTTTTTACCAAAGACACAAACAGAAAGCAGAAAATATAGTTATTTTTTTTAATTTCCGCTCTTTTTCCGATTATATCGCAAAAAATAAAAAAATTGATTTGTGAACAAATACCACCAAAAGAAAGCTCTATTTGTATGAGCAAAATTATAAAAATGTAATTTGGGTACAGTGTTGCATGACCGCGCAATTCTTTTTTTTTTTTGTTTACAAAGGTTTTATTTGGAAGCTCAGTTGTATACAAACAGGTACAGCCAAAGAACAAATAAATTGACATACAAAAAAACAATGATTTTACAGTGGAATGAAAATAAAAGTACAATACATGTACTTGTATTGTATCCAAATAAGGAAAGGTTTCTTCACAGTAAGAGCTGTGAAAATGTGGAATAGACTCCCTGCAGAGGTGGTTCTAGCCAGCTCAGTAGATTGCTTTAAGAAAGGCCTGGATACTTTCCTAAATGTACATAATATAACTGGGTACTGACATTTATAGGTAAAGTTGATCCAGGGAAAATCCGATTGCCTCTCGGGGGATCAGGAAGGAATTTTTTTTCCCCTGCTTTAGCAAATTGGAGAATGCTCTGCTGGGGTTTTTTTTTGCCTTCCTCTGGATCAACTGTGGGTATAGAATGGGGTATATGGGATTGTATGATATATATATGTATATATATATATATATTTTTTTTTGTTTAATTTATGGTTGAACTGGATGGACTTGTGTCTTTTTTCAACCTAACTAACTATGTAACTATGTAACATGTGAGAACCATGAGGCATCATGGAAAATAGGGGGTCTTAAACTCTTATTGAAAGTGCGAGAGAGCGCTGAAAGCTGAAAATTGGCCTGGGAAGGAAGGGGGCGGAAGTGCCCGGTATTGAAGTGGTTAAACAGTATGCTGTGCTGAAATGTGCATCACTACGCCATCCCCTGACGGATCTGAAACTGACAATTTACTGCGCAGGCTACTGTGAACAAGCCCTTATAGTCTTGTGAAATTATGAAAAAAAATTTTTTTTTTCTGTTGGGGAATTTGATTCTAAAAAAAACAAAAAAATGAGCAGCAGATGCCTACTAGTTGAACGAAGATCTGGCTGCAGCCAGTACTCACTAGCTGTAAATGACAAAGGATGAGCCCTTATTTGGTCACTTTCCGCCAAGATGTTCTGTAATCAAAAGAAGACACACTATAGGCAAACTGAACAGATGCTGCGAGGCTCTGTTTATCATAGTTTACAAATTAAAATTCTTCTACATGATGAGACGTGTGTAAGCACTAATTTGGTACAATGAATCAGAAAACTATGAACATGAGTAGTGAGGGACACGTGAGCTCTCTTGATGGTAAAGATTTAACCAATTTCGTAATATAGAAAAAGAGATTAGGAGTTTGCTGCCAATGCTTTTCATTTTATAGAGCAATAATTGTAAACAGAAAGTTACAGTTCGACAAATAGACTTCGGTAAAGCTTAGTACATACAGGCTGAATGTCGGGCTAAGGGGCATAGCCGGAAAAGGTCTGCCAACTCCCTCCCGGTCAGCGCTCTCAGCCCATGGCCATCCCACCCTGTCAGAACACAATAACTCAGCAGGAGAGATCACTGTACTAACATCGGATAGTTAGTACAGTGGATCCCCCCCCCCCCCCGAGCTGTCAAGTTTTATTTTTCGTTTAGCCCGCTGAACGAAAAAAAAAAACTAGTAGTGTGTACAAGACTTTAGCAAAACCAGGATCCTAATCATAGACAAAATGAGACCCCGCATACGCTAATTTTTATGGTTGAATATTGCCTCCTCTAATCCTTACAAAATGTAACAATCCACTGCTTTCTTATGCCGCGTACACGCGACCGGACTTTCCGGCAGACTAGGTTTGACGGTTTTTCCGACAGACTTTCGGCGGACTTCCGACAGACTTTCCGAACAAATGGACTTGGACACACACAATCACACCAAAGTCTGACGGATTTGAACGTGATGACGTACGACCAGACTAGAATAAGGAAGTTCATAGCCAGTAGCCAATAGATGCCCTAGCGTCGGTTTTCGTCCGTCGGACTAGCATACAGACGAACGGATTTCTCCATAGGAACTGGTTCCGGCGGAAAAATTTGAAACGTTCTATTTCTAAAGTCCGTCTGATTTTTCGACAGCAAAGGTCCGATGAAGCCCACACACGATCGAATTGTCCGGCGGATTCGTTCCGTCGGACCTTTGCTGTCGAAAAGTCCGGTTGTGTGTACACGACATTAGAGCTCTCTTAGAACATATTTATACATTGCATCCGGAAAGTATCCACAGCACTTCACTTTTTCCACATTTTGTTATGTTACAGCCTTATTCCAAAACGGATTCAATTCATTATTTTGCTCAAAATTCTACAAACAATACAATAAACAAACAATAAAGACAACATAAAAGAATCGGATCGTGTTGTATTGGAATTCCCTTCCACAGGTGGTGGACTCAGCGGGGAGCATCGATAGTTTCAAAAAACTATTCCATAAGCACCTGAACGACCTCAACATACAGGGATATACAATGTAATACTGACATATAATCACACACATAGGTTGGACTTGATGGACTTGTGTCTTCTTTCAACCTCACCTATGTAAGTTAGTTTGAAATCTTTGCAAATGTATTAAAAAAAAAATGAAAAAAAAATCACATGTATATAAATATTCACAATAAAGAAAGGTATGACCTGGCAAAACTGCAGCAGCAAACCTCCATCCCTATAAACATGTATAAAAGAGAAAAAGATAAACAGTGGGACTTTAGATGAGATTAGTTGCTGCAAACAGATAATATGAAGTGTATATACGTAGATTTAAAACTTTTATTTATAAAACGCAGTTCTGTGGTCTAAAAGTGCGTGATAGAGTTTACAACACATATTTATATACAACACAACCATTTACAATAAGATGACATCTCGATAAAATTACCATGAGGATATGCAAAAAATGCGATACATGATTGTATATACACATTATTAAATAGATGATATACAGTATATATAAATATAAATGGGATTGAGAGACTGAACTGTTTTGGCATCCTAATGCCCTGTACACACGATAGAACAAATGTTGGATGTGAGCTTGTTGTCGGAAAGCCCGACCGTGTGTATGCTCCATAGAACACTCGTTGTCTGAATTTCCACCAACAAATGTTTGAGAGCAGGTTCTCAAATTTTCCGACAAAACTTGTATACATAAGTCCGACGCACAAAAGTCCACGCATGCTCGGAATCAAGCAGAAGAGCCGCACTGGCTATGGAACTTAATTTTTCTTGGCTCATCGTACGTGTTGTCTGCCACTGCGTTCTTGACGTTCGGAATTTCCGACAACATTTGTGTGGCCTTGTGTATGCAAGACAAGTTTGAGCCAACATTCTTCTGAAAAAAATCCACAGTTTTGTTGTCGGAAAATCCTATCGTGTGTACAGGGCATAAGGGTCAGAACTCTATGCGTTTCGTGAATCACGTTCACTCATCAGGAGTATGGATGTAAAAAACATATCACTGTCAGTACAAAAAATGGGTAGGTAGATTACTTGGAACAAAATAGTCTCTGTACATGCTGTATTAATCTTTCCCTCGATCCTGACTAGTCTCCCAGTTCCTGCTGCTGAAAAACATACCCACAGCATGATGCTACCACCACCATGCTTCACTGCAGGGCTGATATTGGCAAGGTAATGAGCAGTGCCTGGTTTCCTCCAGACATCCTTGCCATTCAGGCCAAACTTTCAATCAAGATTTCAATTCAATCTTTCTTTCATCAGACCAGAGAACTTTGTTTCTCATTGTTTGAGAGTCCTTCAGGTGCCTTTTGGCAAACTCCAGGCTGGCCACTCTACCATACAGGCCTGATTGGTGGAGTGCTGCAGAGATGGTTGTTCTTCTGGAAGGTTCTCTTCTCTTCAAAGAGAAATGCTGGAGTTCTGTCACCTCCCTGTTCTATGTTCTTTACAGATATACTATACGTTACATGTGTGTGTTTCAGTTTGATTTGTTAGCTGAGAAAGAGGCATTTTTTTTTAATTTTTTTAAATGTTTACATTTACATTTCATGCTGCTTTAATAATATTACATTTGTAACACTTTATAAATAATAAATTTGTTTTGAAAGCCTGTTTCATGAGACTATTCCCTTTTTAACCACTTGCCGACCGGCACACGACGATATACGTCGGCAGAATGGCACGTACAGGCAGGAGGGCGTATATATAAGTCCCTCCTTTAGCCTGTCCGTGCCATCGGGAGCGCGCCGGGAGCGGCGCGCTCCCGCGCCGGTCGGGACCCCCGTGAGTCCGGTCGCGGTCCCCGCGGGCTCGATCGCCGCGCGGACACCCGCGATCGTCTCACGGGAAGGCTGAACGGGGAGATGCCGAGATAAACAGCATCTCCCCGTTCTGCCTAGCAACTAGTGACGCCGATCTCTGCTCCCTGGGATTGGAGCAGAGATCCGCATTCACTAGCTGACAGCCACGCCCCCCCACAGTAAGAAACACACCCCTAGGCATACTTAACCCTTACACTGCCCCCTTGTGGTTAACCCCTTCACTGCCAGTGTCATTTATACAGGAATCAATGCATTTAAATAGCATTGATTGCTGTATAAATGACAATGGTCCCAAAAATGTGTCAAAAATGTCTGATGTGTCCGCCATAATGTCGCAGTCACAAAAAAAATCGCAGATCGCCGCCATTACTAATAAAAAAAAAATTATTAATAAAAATGCTATAAAACTATCCCCTATCTTGTAAACGCTATAACTTCTGCTCAAACTGATCAATAATCGCTTATTGTGATTTTTTTTACCAAAAATATGTAGAAGAATACGTATCGGCCTAAACTGAGGAAAAAAAATGTTTTTTTATATATTTTTTGGGGATATTTATTATAGCAAAAAGTAAAAAATAATGCATTTTTTTCAAAATTGTCGCTCTATTTTTGTATATAGCGCAAAAAATAAAAACCGCAGGTGCGATCAAATACCACCAAAAGAAAGCTCTATTTGTGGGGAAAAAAGGACGTCAATTTTGTTTGGGAGCCACGTCGCACGACCGCGCAATTGTCAGTTAAAGCGACGCAGTGCCGAATCGCAAAAAGGGGCCTGGTCCTTTGGCTGCAAATTGGTCCGGTCTGAAAGTGGTTAAAAAACATATTATAGTATTATTATTATATAAAAACCTTCAAACATTTATCAAATACATTTGGAAAATAACTTAAAAAAACTGAGTGTGTTACAAGAAAAAATAAGTTAATATCACTTAAAACTATGGTTCCAGGTAAGAAATATGGCAGCACAGTGGTGTAGTGGTTAGCACAGTGGTATAGTGCTTAGCGCTGTCACCTAACAGCAAAAGAGTCACTGGTTCAAATCCCAACTACAACACTACCTGCATGGGTTTTCTCCCACACTCCAAAGACATGCTGGTAGAGTAATTGGTTCCCATCTAAATTTACCCTGGTATGTGTATGTATAAATTTGAGTTAGGGATCTTAGATGGTAAGCCCCTTGAGGGCAGGGACTGATGTGAATGTACAATGTATATGTAAAGCGATGCGTAATTTGACAGTGCTATATAAGTATCTGAAATAAATAAGTTAATGTATGTATTACTAACTTAAATCTATGATATGAAATAAATTGAGTAGGCTTTACTTAAACCTATGGTCTATAAACTGGAAGAAAATGAGTAGGCTTTACTCAAACCTATGGTCTAGAAATGGGAAAAATGTAGTTGACTTTATTTAAAACTATAGTTCCAGACAAGTTAAGGTATGTATTCCTAACTTAAAACACTATGGTCTATAAACTGAAAAAAATTGAGTTGGCCTTACTTAAAGTGGAGTTCCACACAATTTTACAACTCTTCAGCATCCCTCACTAAACTGTGCACTGTAAACAAATTGGATATTTTTTTTATTTTTTTTTCAGCACATACTGTATATCTGCTGTATTCATTTTTCACTTCCTCCTCCCTGGCCGCGGCCCATCGCATCATTTCCTGTTTGCAATGCCTCCTGGGAAGGGGCAGCAACTTCCTCTCAAACTGCCGTTGCTATGGAAACCTGACCTGAAACCTATTACACTGCTTATGCTGCACTGAGCATGTACGAGATCTGCAAGGATGAGATCCAGGAAGAAATAGTCTGGCTTCAGATGCCCACACTTAAGATGGCCACGGCCTGCTGCAAGTTTATAAAATAACAAACTACTGCTAAAAACTAACAAAACAGACCTTAGTTTACAGACTAACTTTACTAGAATACATTAAGCTTGTGTATTATAGGGGTATTTTTATTTAAAAAGTATAATTTCGGCCGGAACACCGCTTTAAAACAACAAAGTTGGAGACATGAAAATCTAATGAGTCAGACAAGAATAAGTTTAGTTGACGGTACTTAAAAAGCTGATGCAAATAGTTGCCTCAATTTGTTTGAGTAGACCCAGCACAATATTTTTTACAGTGTGCATATCGAATAGAGACATATCCAAAAAGACTTGTGGCTTTAAATGCAGCGAAAGGAGTTTGTACAAAGTATTGACTCAGGGGGGCTGAATACAAATGCACGCCACACTTTTCACATATTTATTTGTAAAAAATTTTGAAAACCATTTATCATTTTCCTTCCTCTTCACATTTATGTGCTATTTTGTGTTGGTCTATCACATAAAAGCCCAATAAAATACATTTACGTCTTTGGTTTTAACATGACAAAATGTGGAAAATTTCAAGGGTTATGAATACTTTTTTAAGGCACCGTGTGTACAATTTAATGTGCGTTTTTGGATTGCCACCTTGTATCTGCCCCTGAACAGGAACCAAAGTATCAACACTATGAAAACGGCAAACTAAAAATGGAGCCTATTTGATTAAATTCCAGTCAGTTTAAATTTGTATCAATATGGCCATATTTGGACTTGTCAAATACATTATTGACAAACCTCAATCCTTTCAAGAAGCACAATGGACACTCCCATGAAAATCATGAATGCTGTGAATTATACTGAGTTGGTCACGCAAAACCCCCAAGTCACTTGAAAGGAAATGGTGTTACTCATTGAAACCAAATTCCCCATTTTGTCCAGAGTAAATAACAAAAAAATTAAATACAAATATATTAGTGTTTGCTCTGGTTAACTACATATACTTTGTGGATGTTAAAATTAAGCTTCAGTATAATTACAGGGTATATATAATGATATAAACGTCATTGCTAAAAAAAGAAGGAAGTAACAAATATAGCTTGATATAGATTGATTAATTCACTTATTTGCTGCATCAGACATTTTTAAGATTGGTTCGTTCACTTTGAGCACATTCTTTCACTGCACATATTTATGACATTAAACCGAATAGTGTCATTTTGGGAGCATAATTTTTATCTGCACGTTTGATATATTTTACTTATTCACCGTTTTAATTAAATTATGATTTTACCCACTAGTCACTTGGATCACACATCCATTAGACTATATATATTTTTCTCATATATTATTGACCACCTTTGGACCTGCTGGCAATAAGTGTATATGCACAGTATGTATTGGATGCACTGACATCGTCATACTTATAATTTCGATCTATCACATCAATAAGGCTGATTTTGCGCACCATCTATACAACTTTGTATATTTTAACATTTCTTTTTAAGTGTGGGAACACTTCTTGTTGGGAGCTGCACATCATTTAGCCATCTTATTGATTTTATTAGGTTTTAAGGTCTTTTTATACATACCAGCGCTTTAGTATCTTTTTACTTTAAAAAAAGAAAGGTGATACGTCATACCTACAAGGGAGATAAATTCCAAAAAAAATAAACTTACTTACACTAGAGGAGCAAAGAAACAGAATTTAAAGTGTTTGTAAATGAAAAGCCAGCCAAGCAAATGTAAACAGGCACAGCCCCTTCATTAAAAGATTTTGCCCCATTTTCCATCATTAAAATCTAACACAATTATTTTTTTTTTGCAGGCCTCCCTGAATCCCCCGAGGTTCTGGACTTTAGTAATCATACCTATTGTAGGATATCCCCGATACTGTCCTGAGGGGGGATACCTCGTCTTCTGGATGCTCTTGTGCCTGCCATAAAGATAGGAAGTACTGATTGGCCACGCACCGTTGTGAGGTTTTTGAGATCACATGGCCCATGAATATATTAAAGTGGAGGTCTGCCCAAAAAAAAATAAAAAATTAAAAGCCAGCAGCTACACATACTGCAGCTGCTGGCTTTTAATAATAGGACACTTACCTGACCTGGAGTCCAGTGATGCCGGCCCCAGAGCTGATGTTTCCATCAGCTGTTGGGTGCTGCCACCACCATTGTGGGTAAGGGAACCCAGCAGTGTAGCTTTACAGCTTCCCGCTGGGAACCCTACTGTGCATGTGGGATGCCCCGCTCCTCTTTCCTACTGGCCCGGTGACAGCGGCGCGGACTCCCAGAAGTGGGAACAGGATACCACCGAAAGGTGCCAATTGTGGAGGTGGAGAGGAGACAAATGAGCGTAAGTTCCACTTTTGGGTGGAACTCCGCTTTAAATTGTTCCTCCATTGAAACTCTGGATGAAGCGGCAATAGTGAGCTGTGGAAGCGTTGAGTCAAGGCCACCCCCATTTCACTGTTAAATCCACCCCTGAACAAAAGTCATACGTATTTCTATGTAATACAAATTACAACTTATGTATGTGATGGTAGCTAGGTCGTGAAAATGAGGGGTGGCTTGGTTTCTTGGATGAAAAGAAGGTCAGGTGGCTTTCTTGGATAAAAAGAACGTTTACAGAATAGTTGCTGATTTTTCAAAATATCTGGTGTTGGGGCCAGGTAGTGCCATCTAGATAGAGTACATTCCAATAAGGAGACCTTCACTGGGCTATCAGGGATGATGGGGGAAGAATGTATTAATGAAAGTAAATAGGACAATTTAAGACAGAAGAGGGTACCTAAAAGTCGGGCATAAACAACGAATTGATTAATGAACAACTAATCAATTATGAAAATATTTGTCGACTATTTCCAAAATCGATTAGTTGGTCAGCCGATTAGTTGGCCTGCATACAGAACGCATTATTTGTTTACATATTAGGAAATACATTGCAGAACACATACAGCTCTGTACACCATCCATGCATGTCAGTAAGTGCCTTAGAACTTGTGAATGTGAATGTGAGGAGCAATGCCTCATGGGAAATGTAGTCCTGGGCAGGAAGTGAGTGGTTCTAAAGGCAGAAGTTTTTTTTTACCTTGCTATAGGGGCACTCTATACTATACTTTGCAGCTTGCTATTGGGGCACTCTGAGGGCAGGAGGAGCCAGAAGCGTCGGTGGGGGACCCCAGAAAAGGAGAATCAGGGCTGCTCTGTGCAAAACCATTACACAGAGCAGGTAAGTATAACATATTTGTTGTTTTAAAAAAAAAATCACTTTAAAGACTCTTTGCAGTGAAGCTCAGTATCTGAACCCAGAGAAGGTGGGGGCTGATAGACTGGAGGTAATAAAATACATTACAATTACATTTAAAGTAAACTTTTACCAGTAGTGTGCATTATATTTAAAAGGATCATATCCATGAAAAAATAAAAAGTCTCAGCTTTTAGTACTACTTTAATATAGTGGTGGTCCTATTGGCATCCCTGGTGGTCCAGTGTGGGCATCCTTGGGGGGCTGCGCTGATGATCAATTAGCACAGACCCCCCCCCCCGTGAGAGGAGCAGCCGATCAGCTCTCCTCTACTCACGTCTGACAGACACGAGTGAGGAAAAGCCGATCAACGGCTCTTCCTGTTTACACTGTGATCAGCCGTGATTGGACATGGCTGATCATGTGGTAAAGATTCTCAGTAAGAGACTCTTTACCGAGATCAGTGTAGCGGTGTGTCAGACTGACACACCGCACCACCGATCGCTGCGATGCACGCCCCCACGGGCGCGCGGCGGCTGTTATCCTGCTGGACGTCATATGACGTCCGGTCTGGATATTGAAACCACTTTGCTGCCGTCATTTTGCTATATGGCGGGCAGCAAGTGGTTAAGAATAAATTGCCTTTTTTTTAAACTTTACATATTAACTAAATTATACACCACTTTTTTTAAGATTATTATCCGATTAATCAAAACAATAATCAGCCAACTAATCGACTATGAAAATAATCATTAGTTGAAGCCCTAACAGGGAAACAAAAACACAACCAAAGCAAGTAAGTCACATAGTTTAAGGCAAAAATGTGTCTAACAATGGGGATCAGAGTCATGGGCATCACAGCTGGTAGCGACGAAACCCAACTTCTGTGGGGAGAAATAGACACTGTTCACTGGCACCGTTCATAATGGGGGAGTGTGCATCTTTCCTGCCTTAGCAACACAGAAAACGTGTAATTAAAAAAATGACTTCCCTTGAAATATTACTCCAATAAACAAGATCCAGTGAAACAAACACACTTAAAATATATATCCATGTTATAAGCATATTGAAACCTATCAGTCTATAACCCCCAAAGTTACAGAATTAGCAAGATTTGTGTCTTGTAGGAGGGAGTAGAGATTTTTTTTAGGAGTATATTTTAAAAGATTATCTAAGCATAAAGATGATTTATTTTACATATACAAAAACATATCTATGCATTTTCTTTTCCCAATAACTGACTCGTAAAGCTTCTCTACCTCTATAGCTGTGAGTTCTTTAGAACTGTGAACTGTTATTCTTTTTTTTTTTTTTTTTTTTCTTCTTTTTTTTGCCACCTCAGCGAAATATTTCGGGAGACTTTAGATCAGCTGTAGTAATCATGCGAATCCCGTCTCCATTCACATCATTGTAGCCGTATTTCCTTTTTTCTCTGATTGTGTCTTTTTTTTTTTTTTTATTAAATATTTCGAGCAAATATATTTTGGCTCAGATCGGGCCCTTGGCTCATTCGCTTTAGTCGGCCTCCTTAAACATATTTACCTCTTTCCCCCTCCCCCCTGATCCCCCCCAATCCCCCCCCCTATCCCCTCCCCGGACCTGACCAGCTTTTGGTTGTTCTCCTTAATATAGGAGAATAAGAAGAAATCGAAACCGACATAAAAGAATAACATTTAAGAACAAACGAGGTGTTCCCTTAGACTCCATGTTTTTTTGAAAGCCCGCCAACCTTCCCATTTATCTGTTTTTTCCTGCACCTGCCTCTTATCGTCTTGTCTCCTTTCCATATTGTATATCCTTTCTACCTCGTCTACCCATTCCCACATTGTTGGGGCCTCAACTTCCTTCCATTTCTTGGGTATTGCTATTTTTGCTGCGTTTAAGAGGTGGGGGACAAGTGAGCCTTGGTATTTTTTTACGCCCTCTTTTGTCCCATGTAGTAGTATTAACCATGGTTCCAAAGGGAGGGTTATATTAGTTATTTCCTTTATATGTTGTATTACTTTTTCCCAAAACCCCCTGATCTTGGGGCAGCTCCACCAAATATGTGACATGGTGCCTAGTTCACTACATCCTCTCCAACAGTCCCCTTGATTATCTTGTTGGTATTTACACAGTTTATCTGGGGTAACATACCATCTTGATAATACTTTGTAGTTGATTTCAGCCGATTTGTTGTCGTGTGCAGACCTATGTGTAAGTTTCAATATTTTCTTAATAGTGGCGCTATCGCATTGTGTTCCCAACTCATTTTCCCATTTTAAGATGAATGTAGGCATCCCCCCTTCCTCTCCCTCAAGCAGAAGCCTGCCCCACCTAGATATCGTGCCCCTGGAGCTCTTATTTTGGCATATCCGTTCCAGTGTGGTTAGTTCTGTCTCTTCCCTTAGGGGGCCAGGGAGGCTCTGCGTGAAGCAAGCAAGTTGGCGATACCTCCACCCATCTATCTCCTCATATCCAACTGTGTTTTTTAGTTCCTGTAGTGAGCGGATCTTTCCCTCCTTTACTATATCTTTAAGCTGTGCGTGCTCGTATTTTATCCAATTCCCTCCGTTGATCTTCATCCCTGGTGCAAAAAAATTATTTTCTTTTAAACTAATTAATGGTGAGTTATATTTTTTATTGTGTTTTTTATATATCCCATCCCATATTTTTAATGTGTTTTGTGTGAGTTTACATTTACTTAGCTCGGCTGTCCTAAATTTTGGGGGGTTCCATATAGTATTCCCTAATTTTGCCTTATTCAGGGAGCACTCCAAGCTCACCCATCTTTTTTCTTTATTTTCTTTTATCCATTCTGTGATTCTTGAGAGTACAATAGCTTTATAGTATAAAGTTATATCTGGAATTGCTAGCCCCCCGTTATTTTTTCCCCGTTTCAAGGTAGAGAAAGCTATTCTAGGTTTTTTTCCTTTCCATATGAACCCCGTCAGTAGGGATTTAAGTTTTACTAGGTAGTATTTGGGGAGTGCAATTGGCATCATTTGTATTTTATATACAATTTTAGGAAGTATAAACATCTTTAGTGTTTGAATTCTCCCAAACCAAGAGAGGGGTCTGTGTCCTAGTCTTTTTATGTCATTTTTAATGTCGTCTAATAGTGGGACAAAGTTGGACTTGAAGATTTTTTTTATATTAGTTGTTAATTTATTATAAATTATTATTTATTTAATATTAAGTATCTCAGTTCTTCCCGCCAGGGAAATTTAAAAGCCTTTTGGAGTGTGTGCTTCTCTGTTTTACTGGTGTTAATATTTAGCACCTCAGACTTCCCCAGATTTATTTTAAAATTTGAAATCTCCCCGTATTTATGGATTATCTCCATCAATCGGGGCAGAGTGTTACTGGGTTTCTTGATGTAAAACAATACATCGTCCGCGTATGCAGATAGTTTGTGTTCCTCCTTCTCTATCCCGAATCCCGTTATCCCGGAGTCGCCTCGGATCGTGGACAGAAGGGGTTCGAGAGAGAGAACGAACAGGAGGGGAGACAACGGGCATCCCTGTCTGGTCCCGTTCCTCATTTCGAAGGGGGGTGAGTCCGTGCCATTGATCTTGATTGTCGCTGTCGGATGATGATATAGCGTCCTTATCCGTTTCAGCATATTTGGGCCGAAGCCCAATTCCTCCAATGTCATGAACAAGAAGTCCCAGTCTACCCGGTCGAAGGCCTTTTGGGCGTCAGTTGACAAGAGCAGACTGGGACCCCCGCCCCCCCTCTCATGGAGCAACAGGAGCAGAGTACGGACCCCGTTATCTCTACACTCTCTCCCTGGGACAAACCCCGCCTGGTCTGGGTGTACCAACTTATTCATCTGCCTTTTGATTCTGCTTGCAAGTATCTTAGCAAAGAGTTTGGTATCTGCATTTAGCAAGGATATCGGCCGATAGTTCGAGCAGCAGGTTCCGTCTTTGTCTTCTTTTTTTATGACCGTTATCGAGGCTACCAGGGCCTCTTTGCTCATTTGATAGTCTGTTCCGAGGCCATTCAAATACTTGCATAGCCATGGGATCAGGATCTTCTGGAATCTCTTATAGTAGTATATCGTGAACCCATCCGGCCCTGGGCTTTTCCCATTCTTCGTGTCGGCCAATGCGCGACCTATTTCCTCTTCTGTGATTGGGCCTTCCATTTCCTCTCTATCATTTGTTGTCATTTTAGCTAAGCCCGCCTGTCTTAAAAAAGCCTTGGTATTTCCCTTCTTATCTGATATTGCGCCCTCCCGTTCGTGCTCTACTGCATATAATTTCTCGTAATATCCCTTGAAGGTTTGTGCAATTCCATTCGTGGTGTATTCTAGGGTCCCCATATCTGTCTGTATTTTCTCGATAAAATTTAACTTTTTTTTCTCCTGTAACATCTTGGAAAGGTATTTGGGGGATTTGTTGCTTCCATAATATTTTTCCCTGGCGAGGAGATAGAATCTCTGCTTGGTTTCTTGTTCCATATGGTTTTTGAGTTCTTCTCTTTTGTTTATTATTTCTAGGTATAACGAACTATCGGGTTTTTGGGATAATTTATGTCTCTGTTCTAGTTTAGCTATATCACCTGTAATCTCTTTTATCTTTCTAGTCCTTTCTCTTTTTTTTTTTGTCCCCTCCGCTATCAGGATACCTCTTATAAAGGCTTTGTGAGCCTCCCATAATGTCCTACTCGAGATCCCATCTGTGTCATTTGCCCTAAAATATTGTTCCAGTTCTATTCCTATCTTCTCGGCGCCTGCATCTTCTCTTATTAATTCCTCGTTTAGTCGCCACCTAAGGGGCGCTTTGGCTTCCGGAGTCATTTGTATTTTCATCCATACCGGGGCGTGGTCTGATAATGAGATTATCCCAATGTTTGATTCTAGTACTCGCTCTAATGTTCTGTGTTCAGTAAAAATATAGTCGATTCGTGAGTACGTCCCGTGCGCCTGGGAGTAGAACGAAAAATCTTTGTCTTTGGGATGTTGGCATCGCCAAACATCTAACATTTGATATTCCCGAAGTTTTTTCTTAATCCTATGTAATTGTACGCTACTAGTCCCAGGCGCCCGGGACGTACTGTCCCATTGTGGATCCAGACAGAGATTTAAGTCCCCCATCATAATCAGCCTTCCCCCCCGGAACTCCATCACTTTCCTTAAAATTTTAATTAAGTATGCCCCGGGATCAGTGTTAGGGGAGTATACATTTACCAAGGTAACTTTTGTGTCCTCTAGTTTACCCTCTAAAAAAAGGTATCTTCCCTCTGGGTCAGACTCTCTCTTTTCCAGGCAAAATCTCACATTCTTGGCAAAGCCAATTGCCACTCCTCTACTTCTTGTAGTGACTGTATCCGCTTGATACCATGTAGGGAAATCTTTGGAGACTAGTTTTATATTTGAGTTGTGTGAGATGTGTGTCTCCTGTAAGAAAGCTACGTCGGCGGAATATTGTCCCAATTCCATCAAAATTTTATGGCGCTTATTGGGTGAATTGAGCCCCTTAACATTATATGTTATGAAGTTTATAGTAGGCATCCTATTGTATTAGCCTGGTATGGTCAGTCCTATAATCCTATTCCCCAAAACTTTCTGGTCAGGTCCCCCTTCTTCCCCCCCTTTTCCTCCCTCCCCTCCCCCCCCCCTCCCTCCCTGCCTACCCCTCCCTTCCCTGTCCCGGCCTTAACCCCCCCCTCCCCACGTGGCCTTTCTATGGCCCCTGGCTCGCCTATGGTCCCGATAATCTTGACCATCATTGAGCCACTTTTGAGGAGCTCTGCGCGATATCCCCTTCCTCTCCGGCTAGGCCCCAAGGGGCCGATACATAGGGGCCGAAGGGGCCCCCCCCGCGCCTTCCTCCCCTGAACCCCCCGAAACCCCCCCCCCTCCCCCCTCCCGTAAGCTGGCTAGTCATCCAGCCAGCCGGGCAACTCTGGAATTGGTAAGTCCAATTTTTCACAGAACTCTCGTAAGTCCTCTGGGAAAACCAGTTTTGCCGAGGTCCCCTCTCTGAAGCCGATCAGGCAAGCGGGGAACCCCCAGCTATATCGGATGTTTCGTGTCCGCATACTCTCCAGGAGGGGTCTCAGCAGTCGTCTTCTGTCCAGCGTTTCGGGTGCGAGGTCCATATATATCTGTAGATCTTTGCCTTCGTACTGTATCTGCGTGGGCCTCTTTATCTTTGCCCAGATCTCAGCTTTATCTTCATAATACGTAAAACGAACAATGATGTCCCTTGGACGGTCTGTATTATAATCCCTTGGCTTACCGACCCGGTGTATTCTGTCGGTCCTTGGAAAAACTTCTTCTCCCTTGTCGAGGATTGGGCCAAAAATTTTTTGAATAATCTGCTTAAGATCTTCCCCTCTAGTTTCTGGAACGGATCTAATTCTTATGTTTTGTCGTCTGCTGCGATTTTCCTGGTCCTCAATTCTGTATTGTAATCTCTTTCTGTGCATCTTTTCTTGATGCAGCTGATCCTGCAACTTAATCATCTCTTGGTCCAGTTTTTCTGTTCTCTCCTCGGCCATTTCCACTCGTGTTAGTAGGGCACCTAAATCTGCTCTCAGGGAGCTGATGTCTGCTTTTATAGCCTTCTCCAGTCTTGTGAGCATCTTCTCCATCTCCCCTTTTGTTGGTAGGTGAGCATCATCTCTGAGCTCCTCTATTCTACTCTCCTCCAATTCGCTTTCTATGGTGGAGACTGAAGCTATGGTTTCCTCTAGTATTTTTTCCACTCCCTTTTTCTTCTCTCCTTTCGGATGAGATTGCCTTGATCCTTCTGGATTTTTTGGGCTCGCCCCTTGGGTCATGTATTGCTGAATGGTGCTTTCCGAGTTTTTCTCCTTACCGCTTTTGGAAGGGGCGGCTTTTATTGTTTTGTTCGTTGATCTGCTCATATTTGCTCCCTTGTGTTTAATTTTCCTGATGCGTTTGCCCAGCTTCTTTCTTTTTGAGGGGCTGGGTTAGTACCCGGCCTCCATAGGTCAGAATTAACTAGGAAACAGGGAGACTGGGAAAACAAGACCAGGATTTGGTCTGTATGTCTTAGAGAAGAAAAAGAGAGGGCTGGCTCTGTTCAGCTTTTTTTCCCCTTTTTTTTTTATTTTTTTTTTTTTTTGGGCTCTTTTTCTATGAAAAGGAAATATGACAGATTCGGGGTACAGAGGTAGGTCAGGGGTCGGGCTTTCCGGTAGAGCTGTATCTGTCCTGCCCAAGCATTTTTCGTAATAGGATATTTTTAGTAGTTAGTTATTCCAGTTTTTATATTATCGTTCTTAGCTATGCTATACAGGGTTTTCCCCTATTAATACGTAGGCAGAATTTACGATTTCTGGTTCCCTAGGCAGTCTATTATGCAAATTGTTTTCTGAGTGATCTCGGGGTATCGTCAGTTTATAGTACCTTCATATACAGTTTTCCACTGGTTTAGTGTAATGCGGTCTTACGTTTTCTGCTTTTCGTGTAATCAAGGTAGGGCCGAGAGAGCAAGCACAAGGAAAAAAAAAAAAAAAAAACGGACCAATACAAAGGGAAGAAACCAAGAACGGGGAAAAGAGAAAAGCAGGGTGAAAAAAAAGAAAAGGGAATCAACCATTCCTTCCCTGCCCTGCCCTTCCTCTTCCCCCCCCCGCTGGACTGATTTTGTTTGCTATTTTCAGCATGTGCTATTTATACGGGTCTTATCCCCCAGATATTACATTCAGGTATAATCCTAGGTTTAAACCTTGCGGAGGTTTCCTTTTGCCAACACAGTTATTCGTATTTCTTCGCCAGTCTCACAGAAGACGTGCTTAACATACATTCCCTGCAGTTATATTATTCAGCATGTAATAAGGAACATATTAAGGTACCATTTATTTGACCCCCTAGTACCTAGGTATCCTTGAAAAGTCCCGTCGCGTTATTTTCCGGTAAGCACCTCGATCAAATAAAACATTTCTGTATAGATGTTACCTCCAGTTTCTGATCATCTGTAGGACCTCTTTATTGTGGAGGGGGGGGGGGGGGGGGGGGGCGCCCGCCCCGGTTGTTTCTCCCCGCGGTCTGAGCAAAGTACCTCGGTGTGCCGGCTGCTATAACTTGGCTGGTAGAGGGGAGGGAGCTGATGCCGGGAGGCGAGGGAGAGAAGTGCCCGGGAGATCCCGTCAGCCCCGTATCCCCGCCGCACCGAGGCTGTCTCTAGGTCTCCTCCTCACCGCGTGCAGTGCCTCCTATGCCGCGGGCTGTCGGGTCCGGAAGGTGTGCGCTGCGGCGGGAGCGGGGGATCTTTCCACGCCGGTCCGGGGCTCTCACTTCCCGTCTGATCCGGCGTCCCGCATTCCGACTCCCGCCGCGAGCGCTATGCGCAGGCTCCTCCCACCAAGCCGGCCGGCGTCATCACGTCGGCCGCATCACCGAGTGGAATTAAGCCACGTGTGAACTGTTATTCTAAAGATCGCCTGCCATCCTTAGGACAAACTTAGTACTACAGCTTTTCCTACAGTATACCATTGTTTCAAAACTGTTAATGGATTTCCCTCTTTCTGAAAGCTAGTTTCCCAAGTAGCCAATTTTGTGGGTTAGCTAGCAATAATTTCTTTATATGAGCTTATTTAGAACTAGTAGCCCTTACGCCTGTATAGGTGTTATCTTTTCAAACAATCCAATGTTTTTAGAAAACTGAAATTCTTAATTATGTTTTTATTATGATTTTATATATGATTTATTAATTACTAAAGCTGCAAGATGTTAAAATAAGTTATTGGAACAAACAATGCTCTTGCTAGTGTTTACAATATCTACTAATATATTGTATACGGGTGCTATAAAGACAGTATACTCTTTATAAAGGCTATATCCATATTATAAAATCACCAAAAACTATAATTCTCAATGTTTAAGGACATTACATATATGGGAGGAAATAAAGAAAAAAAAACATACAAACACTCACTATCCTGCTAGAACTGATCCACCGGAAGTTGGTCTGAAATGAATGCGATGGTTATTGGACCAACGTTGGAGGATTATTGTTGCTATTTGATCCCAGTGCTGGTATACATGATACTTTGTGCACATTTATAATTTGGGTGTTTATATTGTTGTTTTTGTCAAAGTTTTTTAATAAATGGATTTACATTATGAACATATTTGTTGTGTTTCTGTAAATTATATTGGGGCATGTACTTGAGAGGGCTATATAGGTTCTGTGAATTATACCACCAATGCGTTTTTGACCTTTGCAATAAATGCTCCAATGTTTTTGGTGAGCTGTTTTTCAGAATATGGTGGAGTGTGGAGCACAGTAACAAAGTGTACTAGTGGCAACAGGGATTAATATTATGAGAACCTCATCATCTGTGGAGACTTTTAGGGGTTGATCAACTAAAACTGGAGAGTGCAAAATCTGGTGCAGCTGAGCATGGTAGCCAATCAGCTTGTAACAGTATCACCCCCCCCCCCCCCCCTGGTTGGTCGGGTCTGGAGCACTTACCCAATCTATGGTGGGCAGCGCTTCTCCCGGAATTCACCGGTGGCTTCCCCTGCTCAGCGGTGACCCCTTCCCCTGCTCTCCACTGGCATTGTGGTGGCTTCCATTTCCTCCCTCCTCCTCGTGGCCAATTGGGACTCTTCTCTTTTCGGCCAATCGAAAAAGAGTCTCAAACCTTCTTCTGATTGGCTGGATTGAGGATCAGTGTTTCAATAGTGAATATTAATTCGTCGTTGTAACCCCAGGGTGGGCCCATAGCGCAATGCTACAGGCCCAAATGCGCAATGCTAGGTGCTTCAAAAAAACACCCCTGCCTCTGTAATCCATGCGTCCGGCGTCCTGAAAGGGGCCGGACGTATCAATAGGGGGTGGAGGCCGTGGACTGGATAGAGCATAGGGGTGGTGGCCGTGGATAGAAGGGGCGGCACTCGGGTGCTCCTAATGGACGGGCCGCCACTGTTTCCCACAATATCCAAATGAAAAAAGAGTTTTTACAGGAGTTCCATTCAAACAAAAAAATAGCACACAAGCCCCTTAATTAACTTATTTTTCTTTATGCTGGGGCAATACAATGCTGCTTATCGGATAATGGCATTGACCCAATATTACCATGTGGCTAAATTAAGTTAATGATGTTAGAAGCATCCCTGTCCCTTTATGTTTTTGCAACTGTGGAGCAGGGAATACCCTGCCTGTAGCTGATTGGCCTGGCTGCCTTTCAGGATCAGCCCAACATGTGTTTGGACCAAACCCAAGAAGAACTCAAGCACAGGAAGAATCTCCTTAGGAGGTACATAGACAATACAAACTTGAGATAGGTACTGATCCTCAAATACTTCCTTCAAAAAAACGACATACCCTTTAAGAAGCAAATTATTAATGAATAAACAAAACAAACGATGCAACAATAATCCTAAAAAGGAACAATTTATATTGGCATTGGTAATGGTTATAGAATTAGCAACTTGTTTAAAATTAGTAACCTCATATAAACATATGTCTCTTACTGAGATATAAACACACCCTAAGGAATATACCCAACAGAATTCTGTTATTTCCATAGCATGTCAGGAAATGAGGAGAATGTTACTATCTGTGTAAAGATCAGGCTTTCGTAATCTAAGGAAAGGAAGAAGTCTATAAACTCAACAACACAGTGACTCATGTCTATCTGAATTCACACAAATGTGTTGGTGATAATGAAGGGCATATTAGGCAGCCCAAGAGCCCACACATGTCGTAACATATAGGATAATTCATGTGCAGGCAATTTGGCCCATACACATACCTGTTTGTAAATACTTAAAAGAAACTGCAGGCTAGATCTATAGTTTAGTTATATTCAGAGAAATTGGAAACTAACTTATTTAGGAAATCTTTTTTGTTCTTGATGCTCTATTGGGGAAAAAATGTGCCCTCGAGGAATGTGATCTGTAAGCAAAGCAAATATGGTGTTGCTCCTGTGTAGCCATGACCACATCTATAAAAAAATCACTAGAAACCAACTCATGCACAGAAGAGAAAGCACTGTTAAGTGCTAGAAAACACCTTCTGTATTAGGTCAGAAATATGGCTCCCTACATAAATTACAGTGTAGAAATGAAAGTAGTCACCCAGGAACAGGAAGTGTGCTTTTTACAGAATCACCAAAGAATTAACACAGCATCAAAGAAAATTTGATTTTGGGTTCTGGGTTCAGATACACTTTAACAATTCTTTTAAACCTTCCACTTACATGGAGATGTTATTGACACAGATGTGTACAATTTTAGATCTATTTGCCAACCTGACACAAACCTTCAAGCCCACAAATGAGCTTTACTCAACACAATGTTGTTGGAACACAATTATTCCAAATGTCCAGTAATAATTAGAAATGAATTGGAGAGTGGAAGATCTCCTGAGACCGGAGTAGAAGCGAAGTGGCAGCATTTCAACCCAAAGGCTGCCGGGAATGGTATAGAGCCTTTTCATTTACAGGGTGTGCGTTCTATATAAGTGAACTTGCGGTGACAGGGAGTTGGGTAGAGTTTGGGGGCTTGATGTTTGATACACTGGAGAGTTTATATAGGAAAGGCATAAGCAATAAAAGCAAAACCATAGACAACAAAGGATTTAGAAACAAAGGGCATTTTACTTTGTATTGAGAGAGGATTGGAGAATGGATAGAACCAAATGTTTTTTCTTTCTTTTTAATAAGTTGTAGGTGTAAGCAATAAGCATAATAATTAAAAATGAATTAAAGTATAACTAAAGACAAAACTTTTTTTTTTTTTCGTTTTGGATAGAGTGGAGAGGGATCAAAACGCTTGTCAGGTTTTATTGCTGTCTGTGCCTGCATTAGGGAGATTCACCCTCTCTATTTGTCCTATTATCATTGAAAGTGAAAGTAGAAGAAAATCACAAGATTTTGGGTTGTCCCCAGAAAAGTAATAGAGGGGAAATCTTCCAATGGGGACACTAGTTCTGGTAAACCTGGGAGTCCCCAAGGAATTCCCTTAATTTGCAGGTATTTCCTCTCACTTCCTGTTTAGCTATGGTACAGTAAGTGAAGGGAAATCTCTGCAACAGGACAAAGATAGCGAAAAAAAAAAATCAGAAATTTGCCTATAGTTCTACTTTAAGACTAGCAAAAGTGTACATGTTCCAGAATGAGAAAGGTTGAGGCTATAACAAACATTTGTAGAAGAAAGGAAGAGTGTCTTAGAAGACAATAGGGTTTATTTACTAAAGCTGGAGAGTGCAAAAAGCAGGCTCACTTCTGTATAAAAAACAATCAGCTTCCAGGTTTTATTGCCAAAGCTTAATTGAACAAGCTGAGGTTAGAAGCTGATTGGCTACTATGCACAGTTGCATCAGATTCTGAGTGCACCAGTTTAAGTAAATCTACCCCAGTATGTGCAGAAGAAGAGTGTTGCGGGTATGACACTGGGCAGTATGTGCAGGAGAAGAGTATGGACGGTATGACAGAAGACAGTATTTTCAGAAGACAAGTACAGAGGGTATTATAGAGGGCAGGACGGATGCTATGAGTAAGCACTTATGTTAGTGCAAAACGCGTCAGCTCCCCTGTCTTCTGTGGCATGTATCTTTGATTTTGATTTTTTGAAAATAAAAAGGCAATTTCCTCAGAGTGCGGCCATCTTTTTGTCCTCCTGAAGCGGTAATATCTTCCCTTCCCTAGAGGGCACAGAGTGCAGGAGAAGATTGTGGAGGTTATGCCATTGGGCAGTATTTGCAGAGGAATACAGAGAGTACGTCAGTACTGGCAGTATGTACAGGAGAGGAATGTGGAGGGTTAAACTGGGATCAGAATTTGGCTGCAAAACATCATCTTGTTTACATCATACTTTACTTCTATAAAGATAAAATAAATGAGCAAAATAATAAAAATTATTATTATTATTACTATTAATATTAGCAGTAGTAGTAGTAGTGGTGTAGTAGCAGTAGTAGTAGCAATAGTAGTAGTAGTCGTTTTACATTAGTATTAACATAATTTAAACATAATTTGTATTATTATAATATTTATTATTATGATTATTATGTAGATTTTACTATTTTTTAAATCAAATTCATTAATATTTAACTTTTTTAAATATGTGAAAATTAAAAAAAATAATAACCACAAAGTCCTATTTGTAAGCTTCACACCAAAACCTCTTCCTGACCATTAATCATGTATAAAGAAGAAATGTTACACAAGAGTGGGCTTTACTTAGTTTGCACTTTGTCATAACTCGTTGTCAGAGAATGAAGTTTACTTTTTGCTGTGATTGGCGGAAGTTGTAAATAGTGAGTCACTTTCTGCAGATTAGCTCATGATTCCAGGTATGGTATAAAAGAACAAGCCGGGGACTCAGAATATCATAGGAAATCAGAAACTATTGAGAACCCTGAGGGACCATAAGACTTCCAGTAATGAAGAGCTTGTTTCTCGTCGTGCTACTTTCAGTAGCATACTGCTCGGCTTTTGCAGCTGAAACTTCACAGGACAATGAAGAGAACGCCAAGTTTGCTGAAGTGAGTATATTAAAGGGAAAGTATGACCTTATCTGTTTTTTTGTACTCATATGAAAGGGATCAATTTAATCTTGGCAATGCTTTTAAAAACCTTCTTCCTATTGTATTTCTTATAATCTGTATATATGATCGGGGGAAGTCATACTTTTTACCATTACTAATGCTCTCTGTGCTTCTTGATAAGTAGTGCTGGGATCTTTAGTCTTAAAAATATGTTTCCTCTTCTCCACCTTGCCCCTTCCCTCTGCTATACAAATATCCATCAATTTTTTTGCTTGTGTTTGCTAGGCAAATAAAATGTAGTTCCCTGGTAAGCAGGGGGGAAAAATGGAGAAAGGGAGAGTGTTCCTCTTTAATATACCCTTAGTGAACATCTACTAGCTAAGTCTGACCAAAATTTACAAACTTTCTATGTGTTTAAACTCTTACTCATAGAGGCGTATTATAACACAGAGAGCCAATGGACATTTCATTTATTTAATTAAGACCGCATTAGAATAACATTAAAAAATGCACAAAAGGACACATTTACAAAGCGGTGAATGTGACCTTCAACAAACATTCACCGGTGGTAATTCAATCACTATCATTTATGTTATAATAAATTTTCAATCTTTTGCACAATGTTGGATGAATCTTTAATGATTCCATTGTTCCATGTTCCATTTTAATGACGTCTTTCTGTTTCATCTATACAGTTTCCACATTTTTCTAAAGCCCTTAATAATATAAAGATAAAATTAAGAGAGATTTTATTTTAATTTTTTATTCTACAGGAGTATTTGAAAAAATACTACAACCTTAAGACAGATGGGGTGCAACGGTCCAGGAAGAAAACGACCAGTCCATTTTCAGAGAAGATAAGCCAGATGCAGGAGTTCTTTGGTTTGAAGGTGACGGGAAGTCTTGACTCAGACACTATGGAAATGATGCAGCAACCCAGATGTGGGTTTGTTGATGTGGGTGAATACAGCATATTCCCAGGAAACTCTGGATGGAAGAAGAGAGACCTGACATACAGGTAAAAAAAAATTCTATTGTGTTACCTTCATAGACAGTAATATATTTGTAGCGTTAGGCAGGATAACGTGATAGTAGATTGCAAGTTAACTTCAGTAATGTTTATCTCATAAATGTATATCCAGCCAAAACCTTTTGGTTTTTATTTGGGATGGGGAGGTTTAGTATGTCAGTTTTTTTTATGGTTGTTTATTACACTGCTGGGAAGATTTACTCTCCCTGTATCGATAGTCATTGTCAATATATATTTTAAAGTTGACATCTGAACAGTAATAGAGGGAAAATCTTCCAATGTGGACAACTGTTTAGATGGATATATCAAAGAAGGAAATCTCCCCACGCTTAGGAGATTTCCCCTCACTTCCTGTTGTATCTCTGGGACAGGAAACAAGGAGAAATTTCTTCAGCAGTATACTCAAAAACAAAGATCAACCAGACAGTGGTTCTACTTTGGTTGACTTTCACTTCTTTCCTGAATATGGCCCTCTCAAGTAAGGTTGTACACCTGCAAAGCACACTGACATCAGCCTTCATCAGACTGAAATGTTACATAATATAAAACAGTTGATTGGTCATAGTGGATGCTCTACACATATAAAAATCATTCTGATAGTAACTAGCACATTAATCATATAGGACAATGGGTGGTTCTATGGTAATGCCCCTTTACAAATAATTTGAAATAATAGAACAATCTTATTTTTTTTTTTTATTTAGAATAGTAAATTACACCCCAGACATGCCTGCTGCTGAGGTGGATACAGCTATTCAGAGAGCCTTCCAGGTCTGGAGTGATGTGACCCCCTTGACCTTTACTCGAATTTACGACAGTCTTTCTGATATTGAGATCTCATTTGCAGCCCAAGGTATGTTCATAAGTCAATGTCATGCCATATCAGACTGAACCTTTATAACACACAGAGAGATACATTTTACATTTTGTTTTTCTACAGCGCACAATGACTACTGGCCATTTGATGGTCCACATGGAACTCTGGCACATGCTTTTGCTCCAAGTACTGGAATCGGAGGAGATGCTCACTTTGATGAAGATGAAACATGGACTAGTGGATCTAGAGGTAAGTTTTTTTCCTCTCTGTTCAGTAATATACACAATAATTGTAATCAATGCAAGATTATATTTATATAATGAAAAATAGTTTTCTTTAGTTAGAATATGCTAACTTAAGTCATTGGATGGTGCCCCCTGCTTAGATATATTACAGCTTCAGTACAATCAATCACAGTGCCCAATTTTTTTTTTTTTTTTTTTTTTTTTTTCATTTAAGGTTATAATTTGTTCCTTGTGGCTGCTCATGAATTTGGCCATTCCTTGGGTCTTTTTCACTCTAACGATCCCAGCGCCCTCATGTACCCAACTTACCACTTCATTGAACCCAGAGAATTTCACCTGCCTGACGATGACATTAGAGGAATTCAGTCACTCTATGGTAAGAGAAAGAAAATCACTACCAGATTCTATTAGGAAGAGAATGGGTGACTCTACAATTTATAGAAGGTTGCTGTGCCATAACATTTGGTACTTTATTACAGGAGCCAGAGAAGTCCCAGTACAACCACAACCACCAACCACTCCTTCTTCCTGCCAGCCAATCACTTTTGATGCTGTGACAACTTTGCGCGGAGAGATATTATTCTTCACCAACAAGTAAGCTTTAACCTTTAATTAATTTTTTTTTTTTTTTTTTAGTTTAATGAGAATGTATGACGTTTTACATTATTTTTAGATATACTGTATATGAGAATGTGATGAGTTTAAAGTACAACTGGCTCCACTACTGATATACTTAAATATGCAAGTTAGCTGGCAGTATTACTAAACCCCTGATGGTAATACATTCCAAACCATTGACCGGTCCAAGTATGCAGAAAAGTCCTTACCTGCATACTAGTTCCAAAGCAGTTATTCACAGTATCAAAGTCAGATGGTCAGTATGGTAGCCAAGCAACTAGCGTTTTCAGGTGGAGAAGTCAGCAATGGCAGTTTCCTTGACTCTCTTAGAAGACCAATCTGTGTTAGTTTGAAAAAACACATTTACATTTATTGCTTGTAAATAGCGATATATTTAAGTGGATGCAGCAATATTTCCTTATTATGTGATTCCTGCCTAGTAGTGCTACACAATGACTGGGGTTGATTTACTAAAATTGGAGAGTGCAAAATCTGGTGCAGCTGTGCATAGAGAAACCAATCAGCCTCCATTTTTTTTTTTTGTCAAAGCTTAATTAAGCAAGCTGATGTTAGAAGCTGATTGGCTACCATGCAAAGCTGCACCAGCTTTTGCACTCTCCAGTTTTAGTAAATCAACCCCATTTTTCTTTGCTGCTTCTCTGTCTCACTGTGAGCCTGTGGGCTGGGTATGACCTGATTGAAAGTTGACTCTATATAAGGACATATTACAAAATAGCTACTCCTTAGTATCACTTAAAAGGGCAATAGACGGCTCATATAATTTATAAATTCTATGATGTCACACGTATCTTTTGCTGTTTGGTCACCACCTGAGGCTATAAGCACATGGTCACAACTCAAAGGGTTTGAAAATAGGCTTTTTAAAGCGATATTAGCAACATGAGTTTGAAAATAAGGAACAGTGCCCTTTGTAAACAATGTTACTAAGAAACAGAGAGGCATAACAATAGATGTATCAAGATCATGTTCATGCAGTAGTCTTAGATTTACACTAAAAATATACAAAGATAAATGATTTAACTCTTTTGTATTTTCTAGAACTTTCTGGCGTCAGATTTCTCCCAATTCACTGGCCGAGCATCATTTAATCAAAACATTTTGGCCTGACCTTCCAAATCACATCCAAGCTGCTTACGAGTACAAAGAAAAGGACAGGGTTGTTGTCTTCAAAGGTGTGTAATTCTTATTTTTCTGTGGAATTTCAAGGAAATAATATAACCTATTTAGTTGTTAGTAGATAACATCTTTATGTGTGATCCTGTTGGATACAATGCATGCCTAAGCATATTCTGGAATGTATGAAGTATTTGTTTTTTGTTTTTTTGTTGCTGCTAATAAATGGATTATTATATTTTAGTCAACCCAATATTCTTTTTTCTTTTTTTTAATTAGGTGCTAAATATTGGGTTATTAATGGTTATGAAGTCACAAAGGATTCACCAAAAAGCATCTATGACTTGGGCTTTCCCAGAACTGTTAGGAGAATTGACGCTGCAGTCCATGATGAAAACACAGATAAGACCTACTTCTTTGTAGATGACAAATTCTGGAGGTAAGACCAGTTTATGTGACACTTTTATCTAAAATCATGGAGGGATTTTATTGGTGTTGCTTGGTACGGATAAAATAAAATTATATAGTATTTAAAATTAACATGTGCCCAGATCATGCACACTAAAGTACTTACATAGTCTAAACAAGGAGTAAGGGCACTTGGTGAACTACTTCACCTCTGTATCTATAAGCATTGTGAACAAATACATTTTCATCTTCAAGGAACTTAGAGAATGAATAACTTCACAATAATTATTGCGAATGTTGGAAAATCTTTTCTTCTAACATGTCTGGTATTTTTCAGTTTTGATGAAAAGAAGCAGACGATGGATTCTGTAACTCCTAAGAAAATAATTGATGGCTTCGCTGGTGTTGGAAATAGGGTTCATGCTGTTTTCCAAAAGGATGGTAAGTAAATATAGTAGAACTGTGTATTTTATTTAGGGACCCCTTACAATAATTCTAAACATTCAGCAGGAAAACAAGATGATAAAAACAAGTTTTAGTTGATGGATCTAGTTTATTAGGTGTACCATAAAACAAACCCATGACTTTAGCCATGCAGGACAAAGCAACAGGTTCCATTTAAAGTGGTATTAAAGTTTTTTTTTTTTTTTTTCTAAATAACAAACATGTTATACTTAACTGCGCTGTTCAATGGTTTTGCACAGAGCAGCTCTGATCCTTTTCTTTTCGGGTCCCCCGCCATTTCTCCTGGCTACCCCCCCACGAGCAATGGCCCCAGAAAAAGCTGCATGCACTGAGGGCAACGCTGAGGGCTCGCTCACGGGCTGCTGCTTTATGCATTCATATGACACATAGAGCCACGGCTCGGCTCCGCCCCTGTTATATCCTCATTGGCTCACTGGCTGTGATTGACAGCAGTGAGAGCCAATGGGCTCCCGCTGCTGTCTCATGAGGAGGGAGAGTACCGGGACAGCCGTGTCAACCGTGAACATCACTGGATCGGAGGAAGGTCAGGTAAGGATTGGGGCAGCTGGGGGGGGCTGCTGCATACAGAAGATTTTTTACCGTCATGTATAAAATGCATGACAGTTAAAAACGTTCAGCTTTTAGAGCCACTTTAAAGTATATCCAAACTCAAGAAAAATATACATTTCAGCTTACCAATCCTTAGATGTCGGGGCTGCCTTACTTTTCTTTTATTGGACATTTTTATCTATATTTTCACCTGGTGATCCTGACAGTAACACACTTTCTTTATTGACAAATCACTGTAAAGTATATATAAAAGACAGGAAGGACTGCACAATCTCCTTCCTCTTATCCATACTATACTGCTTCCACAAGCTCACTGGATTTCTTGCAGGATTACCAGGATTTTGTGCACTTTTAATGGTGTATTTTAACAGACAAAAAAGGATCACATGAGAGAAGCTCACTGGTTTTCCATACATTTTAATGATTTCCCAGCAGCACATACTCAGCTCTGCTCCATTTAACTGCCAGTCGTGAAAAAGATTACCCTCTACTTTTTAGATTCAAAACTTTTTATTAAGTTTTTATGCATTTAACAAAACAGAACCCCCTATGAGGGGGAAAAGTAGAAAGAAACTTGGGTACAGATTCCCTTCATGGGGTAACCAATATAGCAAAGACAAAGCATTCAGTTAAAGAAGAGAAGTACCATTACATCTCAACAATTGCTAGAACGCGAGAGGTTCTAATGTGGTCATCTCTCTTATTTCACACTCTCGCCTGCCATAAAGTAGAAATTTTACTTTGTCATCCAAAGGAAGGAAGGAGGAGGCAGGGAAAGGGGGAGACAAGAAGAAGGTTTAGAGAGAAAGGACTGAAATAGGAAAGATGTGCCCAAGATCCCTAGGTTGCACTAGTCTAGACTCTTCAGGTACCGCATCCAAGGCTTCCAGGTCTTATCAAACTTTGACTGGGTATAATCGTTAATCATTATCCAGTTTAGTATTCATGTGAGACCAACGACTGGTTCCAACACCCAGCAATGGCAAATGCTGGATAATGTAGGATATGTTTTTTTTCCAGTGTTTAGGAGCCTAAATGTCTAGTTTCTGAAAAAGGGCAATTTCAGGCTTTGTGGGGATGTTCACCTCCGTTACTGAGTGTATTAGAGTAAAGATCCTTATCCAAAATCTAGTCATTTTGAGGCATTTCCACTTACCATCTACTTTTTATTAAGTGTGGAGGGGGATCATGTTACTCATCCTCCAATATGAAATGACTTAATTTTTTTTAAAAAAAGGGAAAAAACAGAAAACTAACTATATATTTTTTTTCTTTTCAGAACTACTTTATTTCTTTGATGCTTCCCGTCAGTACGAATTCAGCACCGCTAAAAAGAGAGTCACCCGTTTACTGAAGAGCAACAGCTGGTTGAAGTGTGAAAAAGTGAATAACAACAGAGTGGTCAGCCCAAAGAAAGCTCTTATAAAATAATTTATGTCTACTGCCTTTGCAATATTTGCATTTATTTGTTTAACTTATAAATTATGATAATATATTATATATTATGTTTTTAAAATAAATTTTTTATGATATAAGTACAACTTTTGTTCTTTACTATAAAGCATTGGGTAAATAATTGCTTTACAACTTAACCGCCTACTAGGCCGTCTTGCCTGTAAATGCACAACATGGAAGTCTCTTCCTCTAACCCCAGTAGGTCTGGTAAACCTTCTCAAAAAAAATGTTCTACTGAAATTTCTTTATTTTTTTCAACAAACTCCTATCCCATTACCAAAACCTTTTTTCGCAAAACTGACAAATGATTTCTTCCTTTTTATCGGCAGGAAAGACTCCTAGATCAGTTAAAGGACAAGTGTGGGAAATGAAAAAAAAAAAAACACACACACATGCTCATTTGCTCACCTATATAGCTGCAGCATTTGTCCAATGCTGCAGCTGTCTCCCACTGGTTCTAAGACCGAAAACTGAGCGATCACATTCACGGTCTTTACTGAGCAGCCAGCCTTCTTCTGTGCCCATCCAGCGCTCACTGGAGCACCAGGCTGTAGAGGGGATGGAAGCGGCTGGCTCAGGCTCTCAATGTCATGCTGAGAGAACGTAAAGCCCCCTTCCAACTACCCAATTTCATGTTTTCCCACATTTTACAGACAGGCAATAGGTGCACAATTTCCTGCTCAGATAACTTTAAACCCTTACTGTATAGAAAGTTTCCTATTAACTGATAAACTAATTAAACCAACTCCCCTGCCTATACCTTAGGCTAACTACTGCTTATAGGTCTAGGTTGACTTCTCTCTACCAGAAGTGACAAGATGATATTCCATCATTGACTGAGGAAGACTGGGATGAATGCCTAAAACATTTTTTAACTGATATGATTTCGGCCAATCCTCAAATGAGAGCCACATGTAGAAAAATTTAAAATAATGCATTTGGGTGGCAAAAATATGAATGCAATCTATACACTGGGCGGAGAACCTCTGGGGGAATCTAGGATGGAAAAGGACCTGGGGGTCCTAGTTGATGATAGGCTCAGCAATGGCATGCAATACCAAGCTGCTGCTAACAAAGCAAACAGAATATTGGCATGCATTAAAAAGGGGATCAACTCCAGAGATAAAACGATAATTCTCCCGCTCTACAAGACTCCGGCCGCACCTAGAGTATGCTGTCCAGTTCTGGGCATCAGGATCCTTCCTCAGGAAGCATGTACTGGAAATGGAGCGAGTACAAAGAAGGGCAACAAAGCTAATAAAGGGTCTGGAGGATATTAGTTATGAGGAAAGGTTGCGAGCACTGAACTTATTCTCTCAAGAGAAGTGACGCTTGGGAGGGGATATGATTTCAATTTATAAATACTGTACTGGTGACCCCACATTAGGGATAAAACTTTTTTGTGGAAGGGAGTTTAACAAGACATTTGGCCACTCATTAAAATTAGAAGAAAAGAGGTTTAGCTTTAAACTACGTAGAGGGTTCTTTACTGTAAGAGCGGCAGGGATGTGGAATTCCCTTCCACAGGCGGTGGTCTCAGCGGAGAGCATCGATCATTTAACCTCCCTGGCGGTATGATTCTGGCTGGAATTTAGTGCTGAAAGCGGTACAATTATTTTGCATGGAAATTTGGCGTTTTTATATTGTAGGCCTGCAATTCTTATGAATAACTCACTTAAATCTGTCCGAACCAGAGTCTAGTAGACATCCCGGGTATGATAAAGTTTGAAACACAAAATAATAAATTATAATATAATAAAAATATATATAAAAATGATTCAATAATGTAATCAAATCAAAAACACTGAAATGTGCTCAGTTGCAGAATAGTCGCTGTCATTAAATTTATTGTTTGATGATAAATTGTGATTTTATTTTTTTATCGGTGTTTTCTAGCTGGTCTAAAACCACTTTTGACATAAAGGGACACTTTTTGGTTGCTATGGACAATCTCCAGTTTCCAGGCAGAAAAAAAATCTTTTTATTATATAAAATGACATGCAGGGCACTGGGCAGACCACTAGGGACAAAGGGGGTGTGTATTTTTTGTATACAGTACTGTAATCTGTAAGATTACAGTATTGTATATGTGTTGTGTTTTTAAACTTTTTTGAATTTGGCGCCGATCTCCGCTCCCGTGCGTCGTAACGTCACAGGGAACGGAGATCGGCGGCACCCGGCACTGTGTGAATCGAGCGAGCGGACGGCTCGCTCACACAGCGGGGAGACATCGCAGGATCCAGGGGAAAAGGTAAGTAACTTCCCCCCTGCATCCCGCAACGCAAGCCCGAGTCTGGCTCGGGGTTACCGCTCCCAGCACAAAAAGCTGACCCCGAGCCAGACTCGGGGTTACCGCCAAGGAGGTTAAAAAACTATTAGATAAGCACCTGAACGACCACAACATACAGGGATATACAATGTATTACTGACATATAATCAAACACATAGGTTGGACTTGATGGACTTGTGTCTTTTTTCAACCTCACCTACTATGTAACTATATGTACTATGTAACTATGTCATAGATGAGGTACAGAGATACATACTGCAGCGCTACCCCCATAGGAGCTGCTTGGTAGATCGGGTTCTCTGTTCTTCTGTCTTGACTCTGAGAACAACCACAGTCCCACTGACACACCAGGTTAAGCAAATAGATATTGCAATGCTACTAGAAGCACAAATATAGATACTGTGCACTTAACTAAGGTTCAGTGTCAAAAAGCAAACATCAGACTGGTTAATAGTAAATTAACAAAATAGATTGTCACAGGTTGCTGTAAATAGCTGTATGCACATAAATGAGTTAGTAAAGGTTTAGTTTGATCACTGTTCACTAGACAATATGTTCACTAGGCTATAGCAGCATAAAATTGAGTTCTACGCAGATAAATTAGAGCAGGGGTCTCAAACTGGCGGCCCTCCAGCTGTTGCAAAACTACAAGTCCCATCAAGCATTGCAAGGCTGACAGTTACAAGCATGGCAGAGGCATGATGGGACTTGTAGTTTCGCAACAGCTGGAGGGCCGCCAGTTTGAGACCTCTGAATTAGAGTAAACCTGGTAATCCACAAAATAAGCAATATGTAAAGGCATTAGAAAACAATAACAGCAATGATATTGTGATAACTCTGCTGTAAACAGTAGGCTATATTGACTTTAAAGTGCACTCTACAGTATATGAATGCCAGTAATACTATTTAAGTTTTCTTAAGGAGGTACCTCTAACTATGGTAAATATGCACAGTTCTTGTGAAGCAGCTATCTGAGTGAGCAGTCTTTTGCTATAGTTCCTCAGCCGGCTAACATTGGGGCCCAATCTTTATGGTAGTGCACATGAGTACAGTCCCTGTAAAGTCTACAATGAAGTAAATAATGCTGCAAGTTAATGGCAGTATTGCCCTCTCACCAGCCCCAGTAATACAGCAACAGGGGTCTCACTGTCCGGAGTTCATCTTACTTCTGGATCTTATAAAAAAATCAAATGTAAAGGTGTTGGCCCTAAATGCTGTACAATTGTTTTTTTTATACGGTTTAGTGTTTACACTTTCTTAAAGGGGCAGCTATGTTTTAAAATATCACACTAGGCGCCATTTTCAACCTATTCATTATCACATTACTTCTGGATCTGCCTGGAGAAACTCTGATCCACAGCACATGGGCCTTGACTTGTGGTAGCACTTACTCACTTCTGCTTCATTTAAAATACATACAAACCATTTACAACCATGCAAGAGGTACATCACCATCTTCAGCTCTCTTGTCTCCTCCTCCCATGCTCATCTCCAGAACTTCTCCAGAGCCTCTGCCATCTTCTTGAACTGTCTAATGCAATCTGTCTGGCTATTTCCTGCTTTGGCTACCTTTAAACAATCCCTAAAAACTCATCTCTTCAGGGAAGCCTATCCCACGTCCACCTAGCAACCGGACTTTTAATTCTTCCCTCAGCTCATCACTCACAGTTATTAACTTTTGTACCACTTACCCCATCCTATTAGATTGTAAGCTCTTATGAGCAAGGCCCTCTTAACCCTCTTGTATTTTATTGTATTATAGCTGTTCTGTCTCCCTTTATATTGCAAAGTGCTGTGCAAACTGTATAATAATAATAATAATAATATAACATGAACCGAAGAATCCTTTGCTTGATCGGTTTTCTGCTAACTGAAGGGGAGTCTGTAACTTTAAAAACAGCTGCAAATTATATTTTAAGTTAAAGCCATTCTCGCCTGGCTCTGAAACACAAAGGGTGCAATTTATCATTTTGTTATTGCAGGGTGACCCCTCAAACCATCCATCCCTGCTAACATTAGATGCCTTCTTTGAAGCCCTGAGTTTGGTGTATAAGATGACTCAGATCATGCTGTTGCTGAATCAGCCCTGCGTAACTTACAGAAAGGGTGCTGAGATATACTGTTCAGGGTTTCGCCGGTTGGCCCTGGAATCTGAATTGAATGACATACCACTCTTCAGCCAATCCCGAATTGGCATATCCAAGGCAGTTATAGACACTTTGGTTTACGCCTACCAAATCTCACTATTTTTCTGTGGTATGCTGACATCTAGTGGCAGTTTTGGGCCACAACAACTTCTTTACTAATGTGATATTGCCATCTTTTTCTGTCCTCTTCTCCTGTTTAGTGCTAGTTAGTTTAGTCCTAGCTAGACCCTCCCCACTATTTTCTCTCAATCAGTGTTGGTTTCTCACAGAGGCAGAGCATATGAGAGTCATTGTCTTCTTACACTTCAAAAGACTGGAAAAACATCCTCTGCACTGCAATTAGCTGAAGTAAAACTGCACTGGATTCAACTTATGTGTCTTATCGAAGTGTTATAACAGTGTGCAGTATGTGCAAGAGAGGAGTGGTGGGTATGAGAGCAGGCAGCAGTGGCGTCGCTAGGGGGTGGCTTTTGGGGCTATAGCCCAGAATATGGGACCCATAGCCCAGAGTCTCTGCAGGGGTCCCCAAGGGGAGGGGAGGCTCTTTGGGGACCTTGATGTAAGTGGGGGCTCTCTGGGGACCCTAATGCAAGGGGAGGCTCTCTGGGGACCCTAATGTAAGGGGGCCTCTCTGGAAACCCTGATGCAAGTGGGGGGCTCTCTGGGGACCCTGATGCAAGGGGAGGCTCTCTGGGGACTCTGATGTAGGGAGGAGGCTCTCTGTGCACCCTGATGTTAGGGGGGACTCTCTGGGGACCCTGATGTAAGGGGCGCCCCAGAGACAACATGCACACGCGCTGTGCATGTGCACGGTGCGCAAACGTCCAGCGGGGCCAGTAATCCCTAGGTACAAAGATATACCCCGGATATCAGAGGAAAAAGGGCAATATGCTAACAAGCATGACTGGGGGTCCTGTATGAGAGATAGGGCTCTGCTCGTTAGCATATTGCCCTTTTTACTCTGGTATCCGGGGTATATCTTTGTACCTATGGATTACTGGCCGCTCTGGTGGGACGTTTGCGTGCCGCGCGCATGTTGTCATTGTTTGTGCGCCAATGGTTTCGCCGGATGTTTCTGTACGGTTCGGTTTGTGCATGTGCATGGCGGCGTTTGTGCACAGGCATCCCAGGGGGCCCCTATATGGAGCTCTGCTGTGCACAGCTGATCGGCATGATTGCGGTTCAGCTGTGCGCTTATACTCTATTTAAGGATTGGGTTTGTGTGAGGTGGACAGGGTGAGGGGAAGGCAGCATTGTGTCAAGCTGCCGTATTGCTCTATGGCTTCCCTCTTTTTCAGATGGACCTTTTTTTGTCTGCCTTTATTTTTGCTTTTTGCTCCCTGTGTTCAGTTCTCTAATGTCCGTCTCTGGGGGCTTTTTTGATATTGTCTTATAGGATTTGTTTCTCTGCTGAAGATCTTTGAGATTTTTTGATTCATGGATTCCGGCTTTTTGATTTCTTCTTCTTGGCGCTGCTCACCTGTAAACTAGTACAATTTGGGATTTAGGTGGGTCTTTGCTTTGTCTCTATTATGCCGCATCCGTGTTGTTGTATATAATTATTTTTTCTATGTATTTTTCTATTATGTATAATAGCATTTAATATGGTATATGTCTTTTGGTTACTTGTGTATTGGTAGTGCCATTAAAGTCCCACTCCTAGGGGGTTTCCATTGTTATTTCAACTTTGGGATGCGGCACAATTGGTTTTCAACAATCCATATCAGAATATTGTTTCAGTAAGCACTAATTTGGTACAGTGAATCAGAAAACTATGAACATGAGTAGTGAGGGACATGTGAGCTCTCTTGATGGTAAAGATTTAACCAATTTCGTTATATAGAAAGAGAGATTAGGAGTTTGCTGCCAATGCTTTTAATTTTATAGAGCAATAATTGTAAACAGAAAGTTACAGTTCAACAAATAGACTTCGGTAAAGCTTAGTACACACGGGCCGAATGTCGGGCTAACGGGCATAACTGAAAAAGGTCTGCCAACTGCCTCCCGGTCAGTGCTCTCAGCACATGGCCATACCACCCTGTCAGAACACACTAACTCAGCAAGAGCGATCACTGTACAAACATCGGATAGTTAGTACAGTTGACCAGGAAACCAGGATCCTAATCATAGACAAAATGAGACCCTGCATAGGCTAATTTTTATGGTAAAATATTGCCTCCTCTAATCCTTACAAAATTTAACAGTCCACTGCTTTCTTAGAGCTCTCTTAGAACATATTTATACAGTGCATCCGGAAAGTATCCACAGCACTTCACTTTTTCCACATTTTGTTATGTTACAGCCTTATTCCAAAACGGATTAAATTCATTATTTTGCTCAAAATTCTTCAAACAATACAATAAACAAACAATAAAGACAACATAAAAGAATCGGATCGTGTTGTATTGGAATTCCCTTCCACAGTTGGTGGTCTCAGCGGGGAGCATCGATAGTTTCAAAAAACTATTTGATAAGCACCTGAACGACCGCAACATACAGGGATATACAATGTAATACTGACATATAATCACACACATAGGTTGAATGATGGACTTGTGTCTTTTTTCAACCTCACCTACTATGTAAGTTAGTTTGAAATCTTTGCAAATGTTTTAAAAATAAAAAACGGAAAAAAAATCACATGCACATAAATATTCACAATAAAGAAAGGTCTGAACTGGCAAAACCGCAGCAGCAAACCTCCATCCCTATTAACATGTTTAAAAGAGAAAAAGATAAACAGTGGGACTTTAGATGAGATTAGTTGCTGCAAACAGATAATGTGAAGTGTATATACGTAGATTTAAAACTTTTATTTATAAAACGCAGTGCCGTGGTCTAAAAGTGCGTGCGTGATTTACAACACATATTTATATAAAACACAACTTTACAATAAGTTGACATCTTGATAAAATTACCATGAAGATATGCAAAAAATGCGATACATGATTGTATACAGTGGTGTGAAAAAGTGTTTGCCCCCTTCCTCATTTCCTGTTCCTTTGCATGTTTGTCACACTTAAGTGTTTCGGACCATCAAACCAATTTAAACAATAGTCAAGGACAACACAAGTAAACACAAAATGCAATTTGTAAATGAAGGTGTTTATTATTAAAGGTGAAAAAAAATCCAAACCATCATGGCCCTGTGTGAAAAAGTGATTGCCCCCCTTGTTAAAACATACTATAACTGTGGTTGTCCACACCTGAGTTCAATTTCTCTAGCCACACCCAGGCCTGATTATTGCCACACCTGTTCACAATCAAGGCATCACTTAAATAGGAGCTGCTTGACACAGTAAGGTCCACCAGAAGATCCTTAAAAGCTACACATCATGCCGAGACCCAAAGAAATTCAGGAACAATTGAGAAAGAAAGTAATTGAGATCTATCAGTCTGGAAAGGTTTATAAAGCCATTTCCAAAGCTTTGGGAATCCAGCGAACCACAGTGAGAGCCATTATCCACAAATGGCGAAGACATGGAACAGTGGTGAACCTTCCCAGGAGTGGCCGGCCGCCCAAAATTACCCCAAGAGCGCAGCGACGACTCATCCAAGAGGTCACAAAAGACCCCACAACAACGTCCAAGGAACTGCAGGCCTCACTTGCCTCAGTTAAGGTCAGCGTTCATGCCTCCACCATCAGGAAAAGACTGGGCAAAAATGGCCTGCATGGCAGAGTTTCAAGGAGAAAACCACTGCTGAGCAAAAAGAACATCAAAGCTCGTCTCAATTTCTCCACAACACATCTTGATGATCCCCAAGACTTTTGGGACAACATTCTGTGGACCGATGAGACAAAAGTGGAACTCTTTGGAAGGTGTGTGTCCAAGTATATCTGGCGTAGAAGGAACACTGCATTTCAGAAAAAGAACATTATACCAACAGTAAAATATGGTGGTGGTAGTGTGATGGTCTGGGGCTGTTTTGCTGCTTCAGGACCTGGAAGACTTGCCGTGATAAAAGGAACTATGAATTCTGCTGTCTACCAAGAGATCCTGAAGGAGAATGTCCGACCATCTGTTCGTGTACTCAAGCTGAAACGAACTTGGGTTCTGCAGCAGGACAATGATCCTAAACACACCAGCAAGTCCACCACCGAATGGCTGAAGAAAAACAAAATGAAGACTTTGGAGTGGCCTAGCCAAAGTCCTGACCTGAATCCTATTGAGATGTTGTGGTATGACCTTAAAAAGGCCGTTCATGCTCGAAAACCCTCTAATGTAACTGAATTAGGACAATTCTGCAAAGATGAGTGGGCCAAAATTCCTCCAGGACGCTGTAAAAGCCTCATTGCACGTTATCGCAAACGCTTGGTTGCAGTTGTTGCTGCTAAGGGTGGCCCAACCAGTTATTAGGTTTAGGGGGCAATCACTTTTTCACACAGGGCCATGATGGTTTGGATTTTTTTTCACCTTTAATAATAAACACCTTCATTTACAAATTGCATTTTGTGTTTACTTGTGTTGTCCTTGACTATTGTTTAAATTGGTTTGATGTTCCGAAACACTTAAGTGTGACAAACATGCAAAGGAACAGGAAATGAGGAAGGGGGCAAACACTTTTTCACACCACTGTATGTGAAAAAATTATATAAAAATATATCTGTATAGTTCAATCTGAAGTGACATAAAAGTCTGTGAAAATGGCAAAATTCAGTGCAAAAATGCAACGATGGGTGAAACCAAGGATGGATATCCGGTGCTTCTCTCCTTTATTTCGATTCCCCTAATGTGTTTGCACTCACCGGAGCGCCTCACCCCTGCAGGGGTAACAGGCGTACTACAACTCCCAGGCGACCGCGTTCCTCCTAGCAGGTAATGGAAGGTGTCCTCTGTCCAGGTAGTCACCAGCTTCCAAACGATACGTTGTTCTAGGCAAGGGTTTAAAAAGTACCAGCAGCGGCGAATATCACATTCATGGGAAAAGATGATCCTCATAGTGTGAATCCATTTAAAAGTCTAATTTATTAAAATTAATGTACTAAAAAAATGTAGAGCTAGCAAGACTTTTATGTCACTTCGCATTGAACTATACAGATATATTTTTATATAATTTTTTCACATATATATATTTTTTTAGGTTGCATTACTTACATTTATATTTTTATCATACATCTTTATTATATATTTTTATTGATCACCAATCGTTTTTTCACCATTTGGACTTTTATCTATTTATTTTTAAATCTGCACTTTCTGGAGTCATTTTTAATTTTTTTAACTTGCACGGTTTGGAGTTGTTTGAAGTTTGCAGTTCTTAATTGGTGCATAATTTGTATTTTATCAATTAATTATTATTTATTGATTGAAGTTTATTATCTTGTCACATATTGATAAACACATATTGATTTGATTGCCACTCATCTCTTCACCTTTTATCCGTATATTTATTATTAGTCACGCATTTATATCTTTGGACGCAATTTTGCACTTTACTTGATCTCCAGGATTCTGGTGTACATTAAACACTACACTACAATTATATCCATTATATTATTTATACTTTTTAAATACATACATACTCCTATCCAAATAGAACAGCGCCACTATCCCTTTTCCTAGTATATCTTATCTTTTGGCTGCATTTTGGTGAGGTTTTCCCAGGGAGGCTGCAGTTCATTATCCTGAGCGCGGATATTTGTGTTTCTGGTTGGGATTTGTGCTGACTTTTGTGCTGACTTAGTATTGTGTGCAAATTATGACCGTAATAAACACATGACCTAAACAATAAAGTGACTGTGCAAGTGTGCATGCATGGCAGTAATGAGCAAAACCATAAATTATACAAAAAAGGTATCAATTAAGTATTTGTGAACCGATCACTAGGACATAAACCATAATTAACCGCTTGCCGACCAGCCGCTGCAGTTTTACTGCAGCAGAATGACACGGCTGGGCGAAGCGGCGTTACTTAACGTCACTTCATCTTTTGGCCACTAGGGGTGTGCGAGCGCCACCGGAGGCATGCACGTGCCCACAGCTTGTGCCTGGAGCCGATGCAAGTGCCCGGCGGGCAAGAAGACCGCCGGGCGTCTGAAATCACTCGTGATAGAGCGAGAACCGGGATCAGTGTATGTATATGCACTTTGCACTTGTAGTTTGCACTTGTAGTGCAATGTGGATTTGCCTTTCGTAAATGACCCCCATTGTGTTTTTTTCAAAATTGGCGTTTTCTTTTGTTTAAAGCGCAAAAAATAAAAACCGCAGAGGCGATCAAATACCACCAGAAGAAAGCTCTATTTGTGGGAAAAAAAGGACGGTAATTTTGTTTAGGTACAACATCGCACGACCGCGCAATTGTCAGTTAAAATAACGCAGTGCCGTATCGCAAAAGGTGGCCTGGCCTGGTCTAAAAGGCTTAAAAAAAAGTAAATCCATTTTCTGTTCTATGTTCTTTACAGATATACTATATGTTACGTGTATGTGTTTCAGTTTGATTTTTTAGTTGAGAAAGAGGTGTTTTTTTTTTTTTTTAAATGTTTACATTTACATTTGATGCTGCTTTAATAATATTACATTTGTAACACTTTATAAATAATAAATGTTAATTTTTTTTTGGAAGCCTGTTTCATGAGACTATTCCTTTTTTAAAAAAAACATATTATAGTATTATTATTATTAAATAAAAACCTTCAAACATATATCAAATACATTTGTAAAGTAACTTAAAATAATTGAGTAAGTTACAAGAATAAATAAGTTAATATCACTTAAAACTATGGTTCCAGACAAGTGATAGGGCAGCACAGTGGTGTAGTGGTTAGCGCTGTCACCTAGAAGCAAAATCAGTGCTGGTTAAAATCCCAACTACAACACTACCTGCATGGCATTTGCATGTTCTCCCTGTACCTGTGTGGGTTTCCACCCACACGTAAAAGACATGCTGGTAAAGTAATTGGTTCCCATCTAAATTTACCCTGGTATGTATAAATGTGAGGGGATCTTAAATTGTAAGCTCCTTGAGAGCAGGGACTGATGTGAATGTAAATAGACGGTGCTATATAAGTATCTGAAATAAATAAGTTAATGTATGTATTACTAACTTAAACCTATGGTCTTTAAACTAGAAACAATTGAGTAGGCTTTACTTAAACCTATGGTCTAGAAACTGGAAAAATGTAGTTGACTTTATTTAAAACTATAGTTCCAGACAAGTTAAGGTATGTATTCCTAACTTAAAACACTATGGTCTATAAACTGAAAAAAATTGAGTTGGCCTTACTTAACCACTTGCCGACCAGCGCACGACGATATACGTCGGCAGAATGGCACGTACAGGCAGGAGGGCGTATATATAAGTCCCTCCTTTCTGCCTGTCCGTGCCATCGGGAGCGTGCCGGGAGCGGCACGCTCCCGCGCTGGTCGGCACCCCCGTGAGTCCGGCCGTGGTCCCCGCGGACTTGATCGTCGCGGGGGCACCCGCGATCGTCTCACGGGAAGGCTGAACGGGGAGATGCCGAGATAAACAGCATCTCCCCGTTCTGCCTAGCAACTAGTGACGCCGATCTCTGCTCCCTGTGATTGGAGCAGAGATCCGCATTCACTAGCTGACAGCCACGCCCCCCCCACAGTAAGAAACACACCCCTAGGCACACTTAACCCTTACACTGCCCCCTTGTGGTTAACCCCTTCACTGCCAGTGTCATTTATACAGGAATCAATTCATTTAAATAGCATTGATTGCTGTATAAATGACAATGGTCCCAAAAATGTGTCAAAAATGTCCGATGTGTCCGGCATAATGTTGCAGTCACAAAAAAAATCGCAGATCGCCGCCATTACTAATAAAAAAAAAATATTAATAAAAATGATATAAAACTATCCCCTATCTTGTAAACGCTATAACTTCTGCGCAAACCGATCAATAATCGCTTATTGCGATTTTTTTTACCAAAAATATGTAGAAGAATACGTATCGGCCTAAACTGAGGAAAAAAAACGTTTTTTTATATATTTTTGGGGGATATTTATTATAGCAAAAAATGAAAAATAATGCGTTTTTTTTCAAAATTGTCGCTCTTTTTTTGTTTATAGCGCAAAAAATAAAAACCGCAGGGGCGATCAAATACCACCAAAAGAAAGCTCTATTTGTGGGAAAAAAAGGACGTCAATTTTGTTTGGTAGCCACGTCGCACGACTGCGCAATTGTCAGTTAAAGCGACGCAGTGCCGAATCGCAAAAAGGGGCCTGGTCCTTTGGCTGCAAATTGGTCCGGTCTGAAAGTGGTTAAAACAACAAAGTTGGAGACATGAAAAGTCTAATGAGTCAGTCAAGAATAAGTTTAGTTGACAGTACTTAACCGCTTCCCGACCGCCTCATGTAGATATACGTCAACAGAATGGCACGGGCAGGCAAAAGCACGTACGGGTACGTCCCCTTTAATTTGCCTGCCCGGGGGGCGCGCGCGCGCCGCCTGCGGCGCGCGCGCGAACCGGTCGGGAGCTCCGTGACCACGGCCACGGGACCAGCGGACCCGATCGCCGCTGGTATCCCGCGATCGGGTTACGGAGCTGAAGAACGGGGAGAGGTCTATGTAAACAAACCTCTCCCCGCGCTTCCTACACTGACTGTCAGTGATCGGCGGTTCCCTGTCATCGGGAACGCCGATCAATGACGTCAGACGTACAGCCACGCCCCCCTACTGTAAAAAAAAAACACAACACGTCACACTGACTCCTCCCCGCCCCCTAGTGGTTAACCCCCTAACTACAACTGTCATTTACATAGGAATCAGTGCTATTTAAATAGCAGTGATTGCTGTATAAATGACAAATGTCCCAAAAATGTGTCAAAAAATGTCCGATGTGTCCGCCAAAATGTCGCAGTCACAATAAAAAATCGCTGATCGCCGCCATTACTAATAAAAAAAATATTAATATAAAAATGCTATAAAACTATCCCCTATTTTGTAAACGCTATAACTTTTGCGCAAACTAATCAATAATCGCTAATTGCGATTTTTTTACCAAAAATATGTAGAAGAATACGTATCGGCCTAAAATGAGGAAAAAAAATGTTTTTTTATATATTTTTTGGGGATATTTATTATAGCAATAAGTAAAAAATATTGCATTTTTTTCAAAATAGTCGCTCTATTTTTGTTTATAGCGCAAAAAATAAAAACCGCAGGGGCGACCAAATACCACCAAAAGAAAGCTCTATTTGTGGGAAAAAAAGGACGCCAATTTTGTTTTGGAGCCACGTCGCATGACCGCGCAATTGTTAGTTAAAGCGACGCAGTGCCGAATTGCAAAAAGGGGCCTGGTCCTTTGGCTGCCAATTGGTCCGGGGCTGAAGTGGTTAAAAAGCTGTTGCAAATAGTTGCCTCAATTTGTTTGAGTTGACCCAGCACAAAATTTTTTACAGTGTGCATATCTAATAGAGACATATCCAAAAAGACTTGTGGCTGTAAATGCAGCAAAAGGAGTTTCTACAAAGTATTGACTCAGGGGGGCTGAATATAAATGCACGCCACACTTTTCACATACTTATTTGTAAAAAATGTTGAAAACCATTTATCATTTTCATTCCACTTCACAATTATGTGCTATTTTGTGTTGGTCTATCACATAAAATCCCAATAAAATACGTTTACATCTTTGGTTTTAACATGACAAAATGTGGAAAATTTCAAGGGGTATGATTACTTTTTCAAGGCACCGTGTGTACAATTTAATGTGTGTTTTTGGATTGCCACCTTGTATCTGCCCCTGAACAGGAGCCAAAGTATCAACACTATGAAAACTGCAAACTAAAAATGGAGCCTATTTGATTAAATTCCAGTCAATTAAAATTTGTATCAATATGGTCATATTTGGACTTGTCAAATCCATTATGGAAAAACCTCAATCCTTTCAAGAAGCACAATGGACACTCCCATGAAAATCATGAATGCTGTGAATTATACCGAGTTGGTCACGCAAAACCCCCAAGTCACTTGAAAGGAAATGGTGTTACTCATTGAAACCAAATTCCCCATTTTGTCCAGAGTAAATAAAAAAAAAAAAAAATACAAATATATTAGTGTTTGCTCTGGTTAACTACATATACTTTGTGGATGTTAAAATTAAGCTTCAGTATAATTACAGGGTATATATAATGATATAAACATCATTGCTAAATACAGAAAGATGATACGTCATACCTACAAGGGAGAGAAATTACAAAAACAATAAACTTACTTTCCCTAGTGGAGCAAAGGAACTGAATTTAAAGTGTTTGTGAATGCAAAGCCAGCCAAGCAAATGTAAACAGGCACAGCCCCTTCATTAAAGATTTTGCCCCATTTTCCATCATTCAAATCTAACACAATTACATTTTTTTGCAGGCAGTGGGGCCTCCCAGAATCCCCCGAGGTTCTGGACTTTAGTAATCATACCTATTTTAGGATATCCCGATACTGTCCTGAGGGGGGGATACCTCGTCTTCTGGATGCTCTTGTGCCTGCCATAAAGATAGGAAGTACTGATTGGCCACGCACCGGTGTGAGGTTTTTGAGATCACATGGCCCATGAATATATTAAAGCAGAGGTCTGCCCAAAAAAAAAAAAAAAAAAAAATTAAAAGCCAGCAGCTACACATACTGCAGCTGCTGACTTTTAATAATAGGACACTTACCTGACCTGGAGTCCAGCGATGTCGGCACCAGAGCTGATGTTTCCATCAGCTGTCGGGTGCTGCCGCCACCATTGTGGGTAAGGGAACCCGGCAGTGTAGCTTTACAGCTTCACGCTGGGAACCCTACTGTGCACGTGCGATGCCCCGCTCCTCTCTCCTACTGGCCCGGTGACAGGGGGAGGAGGAGGGAGGAGGAGGGAGCCCCGCTGTGACGTCATGGGCCGCGGCGCAGACTCCCAGAAGTGGCAACAGGATACCTGTCAAAGACAGGTATCCTGTCCCCACAGAAAGGTTCCAATTGTGGAGGGGAGAGGAGACAAATGAGCGGAAGTTCCACTTTTGGGTGGAACTCCGCTTTAAATTGCTCCTCCATTGAAACTCTTGATGAAGCAGCAATAGTGAGCTGTGGAAGCGTTGAGTCAAGGCCACCCCCATTTCATTGTTAAATCCACCCCTGAACAAAAGTCATATGTATTTCTATGTAATACAAATTACAACTTATGTATGTGATGGTAGCTATGTCGTGAAAATGAGGGGTGGCTTGGTTTCTTGGATGAAAAGAAGGTCAGGTTGCTTTCTTGGATTAAAAGAACGTTTACAGAATAGTTGCTGAGTTTTCAAAATATCTGGTGTTGGAGCCAGGTAGTGCCATCTAGATAGAGTACATTCCAATGAGGAGACCTCCACTGGGCTATCAGGGATGATGGGGGAAGAATGTATTAATGAAAGTAAATAGGACAATTTAAGACAGAAGAGGGTACCTAAAAGTAGGGCGGAAACAACGAATTGATTATTGAACAACTAATCAATTATGAAAATAGTTGTCAACTATTTCCAAAATCGATTAGTTGGTCAGCCGATTAGTTGGCCTGCATACAGAACGCATTATTTGTTTACATATTAGGAAATACATTGCAGAACACATACAGCTCTGTACACCATCCATGCATGTCAGTAAGTGCCTTAGAACTTGTGAATGTGAGGAGCAATGCCTCATGGGAAATGTAGTCCTGGGCAGGAAGTGAGTGGTTCTAAAGGCAGAAGTTTTTTTTTACCTTGCTATAGGGGCACTCTATACTATACTTTGCAGCTTGCCATTGGGGCACTCTGAGTGCAGGAGGAGCCAGAAGCATCGGTGGGGGACCCCAGAAAAGAGAATCAGGGCTGTTCTGTGCAAAACCATTACACAGAGCAGGTAAGTATAACATATTTGTTGAACCCAAAGAAGGTGGAGGCTGATAGACTGGAGGTAATAAAAGGCATTACAATTACATTTAAAGTAAACTTTTACCAGTATTGTTCATTATATTTAAAATGAGCATATCCATGAAAAAATAAAAAGTCTCAGCTTTTAGTACTACTTTAATATAAAAGATTTATATCTCCCTTCCACCCTTTATATAGCTGCATGTCTGACTCATTGTTAAAATGCCCATATATCCTTCTTCTGGGTGAATTTCTTTCTATATATATATGATATAAGTAATATATATTATTTCTTTCATTGTTGCACAGTATAAATTAACCCCTTATAGTAGCAATTACCTGCTCTTTTTGTACGCTAAAGAACTAATTTTAGTTTTTTTTTTAACCCCTTAATGACAGGTGATACAAAAATAAGCATGCTGCTGTTACTAAACATCTTAGACCTGGTTCACACCTATGCGTTTTTTGGTGCTTTTTGCAGAAAGGCACTACAGTTCATTTAACATGGTTTCCCCCGAGACACATTCACATCTATGCTCTTTTCAGCTGCTGCGTATTTGGAGACTTTTTTCAATGCACATCGGTGCTTTTTTTGCTGGTTCAATAGACTTCAATGGAGAAGCTGCAGAAAAGCATGTAGTGAGTTTTTGCCACGATTTGTGTTTTTTAATCTGCCCAACAACAAATTTGCCAAAAATAAAGCATAAAAAATGCAAATTGCAGCAAAATCGCGTGTGCAAAAACACAAAGTGCACAGCAAAAAGCACTGTAGAAAAAGCAAACTGCATAGGTGTATACCGAGCCTTATGCTGGCCATACACATATCGATTTTCGGAATTTCACTTGCTTTTAACATTCAGTTTTTAAAATTAATGTAATTTCTGAAAGAAAATCACATACAGTCTGAAAATTCCTTTGATCAAGAAGTTTTCTATTCTGCTCCTTCAAATTTTCCCGTCACTGTGGTTGAAAACGAACGTCGATTTGACCCCACTAACGATTAGAAAATCGAACAAACGTTCTTAAAATGAAAGTTTTTTTGAAGGAAGAAATTGTTTGTGTATAGCCAGCATAAATGACAGCAGGCGCACGTTGCTTTTATCAAGCCGCCTGCCTATGACTAGGTAGTCTGTCATACATAATATATTACAGTTCTGTCTGAAAATCCCCAAAATAGTCTTTAATTTTTTTTTTTTCAGTAGATAAAAAATGTGATCTCTGAGACTGATGATATTTACCAGATTCAACCTCTTATAGTATATACAGTATATCTCTTCTGTCTGTTATTTTCAGGGTGGATTAGATATTTTGCTCCCTAACCATATAGTTGGTTATTTATATTTACCAAAGCATATAGATATTTAACCACTTAACCACCTTATTTAACCACTTCAATACACCTTCCTGCCCAGACCAATTTTCAGCTTTCAGCGCTGTCGCACTTTGAATGACAATTGCGTAGTCATGCTACACTGTACCCAAACTACATTTGTTCCCACAAATAGAGCTTTCTTTTGGTGGTATTTGATCACCTTTGGGATTTTTATTTTCTGCTAAACAAATAAAAAAAAGACTGAAAATGTTGAAAATGTTTTAAATTTTTTTTGTTTCTCTTACAAAACTTTGTAAATAAGTAAGTTGTCTCCTTCACTGATGGGCACTGATGGGGCTGCACTGACTGGAACTGATAAGGCGGCACTGATGGGCACCGATTAGGTGGCACTGATGAGGTGGCACTGATGGGCACTAATATGCAGCACTGATGGGTACACATAGGTGGCATTGATGGGTACTGATAGGTGGCACGGATGGGCACTGATAGGCGGCACGGATAGGAACTGATAGGTGACACAGATGGGCACTGATAGGTGGCACGGGTGGGCACTGATAGGGGCCACTGTTGTACAGTAATTGCTGGTACGAATGGATGCCAATCAGTACCAAACAATAATTCCTGCCAATCAGTGATGCCCATTGTGGGCATTGATTGGCATCCATTGTGGGCACTGTGGCACCCATTGTGGGCACTGATTGTATCCCTGATGGTCTAGGGTGGCATACCTGGTGGTGACATACTTGGTGGTCCTAGTGGCATCCCTGGCAGTTCTAGTGGCATCCCTGGTGGTCCAGTGTGGGTATCCTAGGGGGGGGGCTGCGCTGATAATCAATTAGCACAGACCCCCCCTGTGAGAGGAGCAGCCGATCAGCTCTCCTCTACTCATGTCTGACAGACGCGAGTGAGGAAAAGCCAATCAACGGCTCTTCCTGTTTACACTGTGATCAGCCATGATTGGACACGGCTGATAACGTGGTAAAGAGTCTGAGTCAGAGACTCTTTACCAAGATCAGTGTAGCGGTGTGTCAGACTGACAAACTGCACCACCTATAGCCACGATGTGCGCCCCCATGTGTGCGCCCGGCGGCTGTTATCCTGCTGGATGTCATTTGACATCCGGTCAGTCTATAACCCCCAAAGTTACAGAATTAGCAAGATTTGTGTCTTGTAGGAGGGAGTAGAGATTTTTTTTAGGAGTAGATTTTAAAAGATTATCTAAGCATAAAGATGATTTATTTTACATATACAGAAACATATCTTTGCATTTTCTTTTCCCAATAACTGACTCATAAAGCTTCCGTACCTCTACAGCTGTGAGTTCTTTAGAACTGTGAACTGTTATTCTAAAGATCGCCTGCCATCCTCAGGACAAACTTAGTACTACAGCTTATGCTACAGTATATCGTTGTTTCAAAACTGTTAATGGATTTCCCTCTTTCTGAAAGCTAGTTTCCCAAGTAGCCAATTTTACAGGTTAGCTAGCAATAATTTCTTTATATGAGTTTATTTATAACTAGTAGCCCTTACGCCTGTATAGGTGTTATCTTTTCAAACAATCCAATGTTTTTAGAAAACTGAAATTCTTAATTATGTTTTCATTATGATTTTATATATGATTTATGAATTGCTAAAGCTGCAAGATGTTAAAATAAGTTAATTGAACAAGCAATGCTCTTGCTAGTGTTTACAATATCTACTAATATACTGTATACGGGTGCTATAAAGACAGTATACTCTTTATAAAGACTATATCCATATTATAAAATCACCAAAAACTATATTTCTCAATATTACATATATGGGAGGAAATAAAGAAAAAAAAAAACATACAAACACTCACTATCCTGCTAGAACTGATCTACCGGAAGTTGGTTTGCAATGAATGCGATGGATATTGGACCAACTTTGGAGGATTATTGTTGCTATTTGATCCCAGTGCTGGTATACATGGTACTTTGTGCACATTTATAATTTGGGTGTTTATATTGTTGTTTTTATCAAAGTTTTTTTAATAAATGGGTTTACTTTATGAACATATTTCTTGTGTTTCTCTGAATTATATTGGGGAGTTTACTTGAGAGGGCTATATAGGTTCTGTGAATTATACCACCAATGCATTTTTGACCTTTGCAATAAATGCTCCAATGTTTTTGATGAGCTGCTTTTCAGAATATGGTGGAGTGTGGAGCACTGGGCACGGTAACAAAGCGCACTGGTGGCAACAGGGATTAATATTATGAGAACCTCATCATCCATGGAGACTTTAAGGGGTTGATTAACTAAAACTGGAGAGTGCAAAATCTGGTGCAGCTGAGCATGGTAGCCAATCACCTTCTAAAGCCCCATACACATGGTCGGATTTTCCGATGGATTCTGTCCTATCGGACAATGTTGTCGGAAATTCCGACCGTGTGTAGGCACCATCGGACAGTTTCCATCGGATTGTCCGACGGACAAAGTTCTATCTCCTGCTGGATAGATTTTTCGACAACAAAGTCCGATCACACCAATTCCGATCGTGTGTATCGAATTCCGACGGACAAAGTGCCACGCATGCTCAGATCACATTACAAGACCAAAGCTATTGGCTACTAGCCTCTACGTAGTCCCGTCGTAGGCAACAAACGTCACCACGTTCAGAATGATCGGATTTTTCGACAACAAAGTCCGACCGTGTGTATGCAACACCAGTGTCGGACTAAATCCGTCGGACAAAATCTGATGGATTTTGTGGTCGGATTTTCCGACCGTGTGTATGGGGCATAACAGTATCACTCCCCCCCCCCCCCCGTCAGTCGGGTCTGGAGCACTTACCCAATCTATGGTGGGCAGCGCTTCTCCCAGATATCACCTGTGGCTTCCCCTACTCAGCGGCTTCCCCTTCCCCTGCTCTCCGCGGGCATCGCGTCGGCTTCCGTTTCCTCCCTCCTCCACGGCGGCCAATTGGGACTCTTCTCTTTTCGGACAATTGGAAAAAGGGTCTCAAACGGGCCCAAATGCGCAATGCTACGGGCCCAAATGCGCAATGCTAGGTGCTTAAAAAAAAAAAAAACCCTGCCGCTGTAATCCATGCGTTTGGCGTCCTGAAAGGGGCCGGACGCATCAATAGGGGATGGCGGCCGTGGATTGGATAGAGCATGGGGGTGGTGGTGGCCGTGGATAGAAGGACGGCACTCGGGCGCCCCTAATGGATGGGCCGCCACTGTTTCCCACAATATCCAAATGAAAAAATAGTTTTTACAGGAGTTCCATTCGAACAAAAAAATAGCACACAAGCCCCTTAGTTAACTTAATTTTCTTTATGCTGGGGCAATACAATGCTGCTTATCGGACAATGGCATTGCCATGTGGCTAAATTAAGTTAATGATGTCAGAAGCATCCCTGTCCCTTTATGTTTTTGCAACTGTGGAGCAGGGAATACCCTGCCTGTAGCTGATTGGCCTGACTGCCTTTCAGGATCAGCACAACATGTGTTTGGACCAAACCCAAGAAGAACTCGAGCACAGGAAGAATCTCCTTAGGCGGTAATTAGACAATACAAACTTGAGAGAGGTACTGATCCTCAACTACTTCATGTAAAAAAACTACATACCCTTTAAGAATCGAATTATTAATGAATAAACAAAACAAATGATGCAACAAAAATCCTAAAAAGGAACAATTTATATTGGCATTGGTAATGGTTATAAAATTAGCAACTTGTTTAAAATTGGTAACCTCATATAAACATATGTCTCTTACTGAGATATAAACACACCCTAAGGAATATACCCAACAGAATTCTGTTATTTCCATAGCATGTCAGGAAATGAGGAGGATATTACTATCTGTGTAAAGATCAGGCTATCGTAATCTAAGGAAAGGAAGAAGTCTATTAACTCAACAACACAGTGACTCATGTCTATCTGAATTCACACAAATGTGTTGGTGATAATGAAGGGCATACTAGGCAGCCCAAGGGCTCACATATGTCGTAACATATAGGATAATTCATGTGCAGGCAATTTGGCCCATACACATACCTGTTTGGAAATACTTCAAAGAAACTGCAGTCTAGATCTATAGTTTAGTTATATTCAGAGAAATTGGAAACTAACTTATCTAGGAAATCTTTTTTGTTCTTGATGCTCTATTGGGGAAAAAATGTGCCCTCAAGGACTGTGGTCTATAAGCAAAGCAAATATGGTGTTGTTCCTGTGTAGCCATGACCACACCTACATTACACATAATGGAGTTTTCACTAGAGACCAACTCATGCACAGAAGAGAAAGCACTGTTAGGTGCTAGAAAATACCTTCTGTATTAGGTGAGAAAGATGGCTCCCTACATAAATTACAGTGTAGAAATGAATTTAGTCACCCAGGAACAGGAAGTGTGCTATTCACAGCCACCAAAGAATTACCACAGAATCAAAAGAAAATTAGATTTTGGGTTCTGGGTTCAGATACACTTTAACAATTCTTTCAATCCTTCCACTTAGATGAAGATGTTATTGACACTGATGTGTACAGTTTTAGATCTATTTGCCGACCTGACAAAAACCTTCAAGCCCACAAGTGAGCTTTACAGTGGCCACAAGTATTCCAAATGTCCAGTAATAATTAGAAATTAATTGGAGAGTGGAATATCTCCTGCGACCGGAGTAGAAGCAAAGTGGCAGCATTTCAACACAAAGGCTGACGGGAATGGTATAGAGCCTTTTCATTTACAGGGTGTGCGTTCTATATAAGTGAACTTGCGATGTCGGGTAGAGTTTGGGGGCTTGATGTTTGATACACTGGAGAGTTTTATAACAGAAAGGCATAAACAAAAAAGCAAAACCATAGACAACAAAGGATTTAGAAACAGAGGGCATTTTACTTTGTATCTGAGAGAGGATTGGATGGAACCAAATTTTATTTTATTTTTTAATAAGTTGTAGGTGTAAGCAATAAGCATAATAATTTAAAATGAATTAAAGTATAACATCAGAACGCTTGTCAGGTTTAATTGCTGTCTGTGCCTACATTAGGGAGATTCACCCTCTCTATTTGTCCTATCATTGAAAGTGAAAGTAGAAAAAAATCCCAAAATTTTGGGTTGCCCCCAGAAAGTAATAGAGGGGAAATCTTCTGGTAACCTTGGAGTCCCCAAGGAATTCCCTTAATTCGCAGGGATTTCCTCTCACTTCCTGTTTAGCTATGGGACAGGAAGTGAAGGGAAATCTCTGCAACGGGACAAAGATAGCGGAAAAAAAATCTGACAGGTTATAACCCTCCCTTGCTCTATCCAAAATAAAAAAAAATAAAGTTTTGCCTATAGTTCTACTTTAAGACTAGCAAAAGTGTACATGTTCCAGAATGGGAAAGGTTGAGGCTATCAAACATTTGTAGAAGAAAGGAAGAGTGTCTTAGCAGACAATGGGGTTTATTTACTAAAGCTGGAGAGTGCAAAATCAGGCTCACTTCTGTATAGAAACCAATCAGCTTCCAGATTTTATTGCCAAAGCTTAATTGAACAAGCTGAGGTTAGAAGCTGATTGGCTACCATGCACAGTTGCACCCGATTCTGAGTGCACCAGTTTGGGAATTTCAATTCCCATGGAGGGAGAGCATCAACTACCTAGGGGTTAGATTGGCAAACACACTGAAAAAAACATATCTGATAAATTATATTCCCTTGTTGGACCAGATAAAAAACGAGACAAAAAAGTGGACAACGAAATCTCTTTCTTGGATCGGAAAAATTAACGCGGTAAAAATGATCATCGCCCCGAAAATAAATTATAAACTTCAAATGCTTCCATTAGCAATTCCCAGAGCGTACTTTGGGACCCTTAAATAGTCCAACAAGAAGCCGCGTATTGCAGCGGAAATCTTGACAAGAGAAAAAAAATCGGGGGGCTTGGCTTTGCCGGACTTTGAAAAATATTATAATGCTATAGCACTCACTCGGGCCATAGAATGGACAAAAGAAGAGGGAAAAAAAAGATGGGTAAATATAGAAAATACACTTAGTAATACTAATTTAGGACACGTTATATGGAATCCACCGGAATTTAGGGAAATAGGTTCAGGAATACACGAGATTACACGAGTCACTTTGAAAGCATGGAATAACTTGCACAGAAATAATAGATGGGATTATAATTCACCACTGATTTTTTTAAAAAAAATAATATTTATTTTGAGCCAGGAAGAAGTAAAATTTGGGGTAATTGGATTAAAAAAGATGACGCAACGATTTAAGGGATATTATTTTAGATTAAATTCAAAGACTCGTGGAGTTATACGAAGAGATAACTTCCAGAATTCTATAAAATAGCCCACGTTAGGGGGGAGAAAGTGATGAGATGAACATGATTCCCGAGTGAAAAGATAGAAGTTGTTAAAGCGAGGGAATGAGAGAGAATAGGGATGGGGGGGGGGGAATATTTAATTGAAATACTTGTTTGAACTTTGTGTACTTGTGTGCATATGTGTGTATAAAAATTTTTTCTAATTTAAATTAGATTTAAAAAAAAAAAAAAAAAAAAAAATAACCCTCCCTTGCTCTATCCTGCCTATAGTTGCACCCGATTCTGAGTGCACCAGTTTTAGTAAATCTACCCCAGTATGTGCAGAAGAAGAGTGTGGCGGGTATGACAGTGGGCAGTATGTGCAGGAGAGGAGTACAAAGGGTACAACAGTGGGCAGAAAGTATAGGAGAAGAGTATGGACGGTATGACAGAAGACAGTATTTTCAGAAGAAAAGTACAGATGGTATTATTGAGGGCAGGGAGTAATGCTATGAGTAAGCACTACTGCTACTGTGCAAAATGTGTCAGTCCCCTGTCTGCTGTGGCATGTATCTTTCATTTTGATGTGATTTTTTGATTTTTTGAAAATAAAAAGGCAATTTCCTCAGAGTGCGGCCGTCCAGAACCATTTCCTGTTTATTGCTACTAGCAATTGCAAGCACCTGCGGCTTCCGAACTGAAAGAGAGGTTCACTACCTTTTGTCCTCCTGGAGCTGTGATATCTTCCCTTCCCTAGAGGGCAGGGAGTGCAGGAAAGTATTGTGGAGGTTATGCTATTGGGCAGTATTTGCAGGAGAGTATGTCAGAGGGCAGTATGTACAGGAGAGGAATGTGGAGGGTTAAACAGGGAGCAGAATTTGGCTGCAAAACATCATCTTGTTTACATCATACTTTACTTCTATAAAGATAAAATTAATTAGCAAAATAATAAAAATTATTATTATTATTATTACTATTAATATTAGCAGTAGTAGTAGTAGTAGTAGTGGTGTATTAGCAGTGGTAGTAGTAGTAGCAATAGTAGTAGTAGTCGTTTTACATTAGTATTAACATAATTTAAACATAATTTGTATTATTATAATATTTATTATTATGTTTATTATGTAGATTTTACTATTTTTTAATCAAATTCATTAATATCTAACTTTTTTAAATATATGAAAATTAAAAAATAATAACCACAAAGTCCTATTTGTAAGCTTCACACCAAAACCTCTTCCTGACCATTAATCATGTATAAAGAAGAAATGTTACACAAGAGTGGGCTTTACTTAGTTTGCACTTTGTCATAACTCGTTGTCAGAGAATGAAGTTTACTTTTTGCTGTGATTGGCGGAAGTTGTAAATAGTGAGTCACTTTCTGCAGATTGGCTCATGATTCCAGGTATGGTATAAAAGAACAAGCCGGGGACTCAGAATATCATAGGAAATCAGAAACTATTGAGAACCCTGAGGGACCATAAGACTTCCAGCAATGAAGAGCTTGTTTCTCGTTGTGCTACTTTCAGTAGCATACTGCTCGGCTTTTGCAGCTGAAACTTCACAGGACAATGAAGAGAACGCAAAGTTTGCTGAAGTGAGTACCGTATATTAAAGGGACCTTATCTTTTTTTTATACTCATATGAAAGGGATCAATTTAATCTTGGCAATGTGTTTAAAAACCTTTTTCCTGTTGTATTTCTTATAATCTGTATATGTGATCGGGGGAAGTCATACTTTTTACCATTACTAATGCTCTCTGTGCTTCTTGATAAGTAGTGCTGGGATCTCTAGTCTTAAAAATATGTTTCCTCCTCTTCACCTTGCCCCTTCCCTCTGCTACACAAATATCCATCTATTTTTTTGCTTTTGTTTGCTAGGCAAATAAAATGTAGTTCCCTGGTAAGCAGGGGGAAAAAAATGGAGGAAGGGAGAGAGTTCCTCTTTAATATACCCTTAGTGAACATCTACTAGATAAGTCTGACCAAAATTTACAATCTTTCTATGTTTTTAAACTCTTACTCATATAGGCGTATTATAACACAGAGAGCCAATGGACATTTCATTTATTTAATTAAGACCACATTAGAATAACATTAAAAAGTGAATGCGACCTTCACCAAACATTCACTGGTGGTGATTCAATCACTATCATTTATATTATAACACATTTTCAATCTTTTACACAATGTTGGATGAATCTTTAATGATGTTCCATTTTAATGACGTCTTTCTGTTTCATCTATACATTTTCCACATGTCTTTCTAAAGCCCTTAATAATATAAAGATAAAATTAAGAGAGATTTTATTTAATTTTTTATTCTACAGGAGTATTTGAAAAAATACTACAACCTTAAGACAGATGGGGTGCAACGGTCCAGGAAGAAAACGACCAGTCCATTTTCAGAGAAGATAAGCCAGATGCAGGAGTTCTTTGGTTTGAAGGTGACGGGAAGTCTTGACTCAGACACTATGGAAATGATGCAGCAACCCAGATGTGGGTTTGTTGATGTGGGTGAATACAGCATATTCCCAGGAAACTCTGGATGGAAGAAGAGAGACCTGACATACAGGTAAAAAAAAATTCTATTGTGTTACCTTCATAGACAGTAATATATTTGTAGCGTTAGGCAGGATAACGTTCTAGTAGATTGTAAGTTAACTTCAGTAATGTTTATCTCATAAATGTATATCCAGCCAAAACCTTTTGGTTTTTATTTGGGATGGGGAGGTTTAGTATGTCAGTTTTTTTTATGGTTGTTTATTACACTGCTGGGAAGATTTACTCTCCCTGTATCGATAGTCATTGTCAATAAATATTTTAAAGTTGACATCTGAACAGTAATAGAGGGAAAATCTTCCAATGTGGACAACTGTTTAGATGGATATATCAAAGAAGGAAATCTCCCCACGCTTAAGAGATTTCCCCTCACATCCTGTTGTATCTCTGGGACAGGAAACAAGGAGAAATTTCTTCAGCAGTATACTCAAAAACAAAGATCAACCAGACAGTGGTTCTACTTTGGTTGATTTTCACTTCTTTCCTGAATATGGCCCTCTCAAGTAAGGTTGTACACCTGCAAAGCACACTGACATCAGCCTTCATCAGACTGAAATGTTACATAATATAAAACAGTTTGTTGGTCATACTGGATGCTCTACAAATATGAAAATCATTCTAATAGTAACTAGCACATTAATCATATAGGACAATGGGTGGTTCTATGGTAATAATTTGCAATAATAGAACAATCTTATTTTTTTTTATTTAGAATAGTAAATTACACCCCAGACATGCCTGCTGCTGAGGTGGATACAGCTATCCAGAGAGCCTTCCAAGTTTGGAGTGATGTGACCCCCTTGACCTTTACTCGAATTTACGACAGTCTTGCTGATATTGAGATCTCATTTGCAGCACAAGGTATGTTCATAAGTCAATGTCATGCCATACAGACTGAACCTTTATAACACACAGAGAGATACATTTTACATTTTGTTTTTCTACAGCGCACAATGACTACTGGCCATTTGATGGTCCACATGGAACTCTGGCACATGCTTTTGCTCCAAGTAATGGAATCGGAGGAGATGCTCACTTTGATGAAGATGAAACATGGACTAGTGGATCTAGAGGTGAGTTTTTTTCCCCTCTGTTCAGTAATATACCCAATAATTGTAATCACTGCAAGATTATATATATGTAATGAAAAATTGTTTTCTTTAGTTAGAATATGCTAACTTAAGTCATTGGATGGTGCCCCCTGCTTAGATATATTACAGCTTCAGTACAATCAATCACAGTGCCCAATTTTATTTTTTACTTTTTTTCATTTAAGGTTATAACTTGTTCCTTGTGGCTGCTCATGAATTTGGCCATTCCTTGGGTCTCTTTCACTCTAACGACCCCAGCGCCCTCATGTACCCAACTTACCACTTCATTGAACCCAGAGAATTTCACCTGCCTGACGATGACATTAGAGGAATTCAGTCACTCTATGGTAAGAGAAAGAAAATCACTACCAGATTCTATTAGGAAGAGAATGGGTGACTCTACAATTTATAGAAGGTTGCTGTGCCATAACATTTGGTACTTTATTACAGGAGCCAGAGAAGTCCCAGTACAACCACAACCACCAACCACTCCTTCTTCCTGCCAGCCAATCACTTTTGATGCTGTGACAACTTTGCGCGGAGAGATATTATTCTTTACCAACAAGTAAGCTTTAACCTTTAATTCATTTTTTTTTTTTAGTTTAATGAGAATGTATGACGGTTTACATTATTTTTAGATATACTGTATATGAGAATGTGATGAGTTTAAAGTACAACTGGCTCCACTACTGATATACTTAAAAATGCAAGTTAGCTGGCAGTATTACTAAACCCCTGATGGTAATACATTCCAAACCATTGACCGGTCCAAGTATGCTGAAAAGTCCTTACCTGCATACTAGTTCCAAATCAGTAATTCACAGTATCAAAGTCAGATGGTCAGTATGTCACCAAGCAACTAGCGTTTTCAGGTGGAGAAGTCAGCAATGGCAGTTTCCTTGACTCTCTTAGAAGACCAATCTGTGTTAGTTTGAAAAAAACACATTTACATTTATTGCTTGTAAATAGCGATATATTTAAGTGGATGCAGCAATATTTCCTTATTATGTGATTCCTGCCTAGTAGTGCTACACAATGACTGGGGTTGATTTACTAAAATTGGAGAGTGCAAAATATGGTGCAGCTGTGCATAGAGAAACCAATCAGCCTCCATTTTTTTTTTTTTTTTTTGTCAAAGCTTAATTAAGCAAGCTGATGTTAGAAGCTGATTGGCTACCATGCAAAGCTGCACCAGATTTTGCACTCTCCAGTTTTAGTAAATCAACCCCATTTTTCTTTGCTGCTTCTCTGTCTCACTGTGAGCCTGTGGGCTGGGTATGACCTGATTGAAATTTTAATCTATATAAGGACATATTACAAAATAGCTACTCCTTAGTATCACTTAAAAGGGCAATAGACGGCTCATATAATTTATAAATTCTATGATGTCACACGTATCTTTTGCTGTTTGGTCACCACCTGAAGCTATAAGCACATGGTCACAACTCAAAGGGCTTGAAAATAGGCTTTAAAGCGATATTAGCAACATGAGTTTGAAAAGAAGGAACAGTGCCCTTTGTAAACAATGTTACTAAGAAACAGAGAGGCATAAAAATAGATGTATCAAGATCATGTTCATGCAGTAGTCTTAGATTTACACTAAAAATATACAAAGATAAATGATTTAACTTTTGTATTTTCTAGAACTTTCTGGCGTCAGATTTCTCCCAATTCACTGGCCGAGCATAATTTAATCAAAACATTTTGGCCTGACCTTCCAAATCACATTCAAGCTGCTTACGAGTACAAAGAAAAGGACAGGGTTATTGTCTTCAAAGGTGTGTAATTCTTATTTTTCTGTGGAATTTCAAGGAAATAATATAACCTATTTAGTTGTTAGTAGATAACATCTTTATGTGTGATCCTGTTGGATACAATGCATGCCTAAGCATATTCTGGAATGTATGAAGTATTTGTTTTTTGTTTTTTTTGTTGTTGCTAATAAATGGATTATTATATTTTAGTCAACCCAATATTCTTTTTTCTTTTTTTTTAATTAGGTGCTAAATATTGGGTTATTAATGGTTATGAAGTCACAAAGGATTCACCAAAAAGCATCTATGACTTGGGCTTTCCCAGAACTGTTAGGAGAATTGACGCTGCAGTCCATGATGAAAACACAGATAAGACCTACTTCTTTGTAGATGACAAATTCTGGAGGTAAGACCAGTTTATGTGACACTTTTATCTAAAATCATGGAGGGATTTTATTGGTGTTGCTTGGTACGGATAAAATAAAATGATATAGTATTTAAAATTAACATGTGCCCAGATCATGCACACTAAAGTACTTACATAGTCTAAACAAGGAGTAAATGCACTTGGTGAACTACTCACCTCTGCATCTATAAGCATTGTGAACAAATACATTTTCATCTTCAAGGAACTTAGAGAATGAATAACTTCACAATAATTATTGCGAATGTTGGAAAATCTTTTTTTCTAACCTGTCTGTTATTTTTCAGTTTTGATGAAGAGAAGCAGACGATGGATTCTGTAACTCCTAAGAAAATAATTGATGGCTTTGCTGGTGTTGGAAATAGGGTTCATGCTGTTTTCCAAAAGGATGGTAAGTAAATATAGTAGAACTGTCTATTTTATTTAGGGACCCCTTACGAGTCAGACCAATAAAATAATTCTAAATGTTCAGCAGGAAAACAAGATGATAAAAACAAGTTTTAGTTTTTTGTAGCTCAAAGTAAAAACTCAGCAGGAAAACAAAAGACTTGTGCAATTGTGTGTAACTCATTTCCTGCAAGAAGAATGATGGATCTTGTTTATTAGGTGTACCATAAAACAAACCCATGACTTTAGCCATGCAGGGCAAAGCAACAGGTTCCATTTAAAGTGGCATTAAAGTTTTTTTTTTTAAATAACAAACATGTAATACTTACCTGCGCTGTTCAATGGTTTTGCACAGAGCAGCTCTGATCCTTTTCTTTTCGGGTCCCCTGCCGTTTCTCCTGCCCCCCCCCCCCCTCGAGCAATGGCCCCAGAAAAAGCTGCATGCCCTGAGGGCAACGCTGAGGGCTCGCTCACGGGCTGCTGCTTTATGCATTCATATGACACATAGAGCCACGGCTTGGCTCCGCCCCTGTTCTCTCCTTATTGGCTCACTGGCTGTGATTGACAGCAGTGAGAGCCAATGGGCTCCCGCTGCTGTCTCAACCAATGAGGAGGGAGAGTCCCGGGACAGCCGTGTCAACCGTGAACATCACTGGATCGGAGGAAGGTCAGGTAAGGATTGGGGGAGCTGGGGGGGCTTCTGCATACAGAAGATTTTTTACCGTCATGCATAAAATGCATGACAGTTAACAACCTTCAGCTTTTAGAGCCACTTTAAAGTATATCCAAACTCAAGAAAAATATAAATTTCAGCTTACCAATCCTTAGATGTCGGGGCTGCCTTACTTTTCTTTTATTGGACATTTTTATCTATATTTTCACCTGGTGATCCTGACAGTAACACACTTTCTTTATTGACAAATCACTGTAAAGTATATATAAAAGACAGGAAGTGTGTTAGGACTGCACAATCTCCTTCCTCTTATCCATACTATAGATGGAGGTGTTCTGTGTTCACAGATCACAGGTATTATGTTCTGGGATCACAACACTGCTTCCACAAGCTCACTGGATTTCTTGCAGGATTATCAGGATTTTGTGCACTTTTAATGGTGTATTTTAACAGACAAAAAAGGATCACATGAGAGAATGTCACTGGTTTTCCATATATTTTAAGGATTTCCCAGCAGCACATACTCAGCTCTGCTCCATTTAACTGCCATGTCGTGAAAAAGATTACCGTCTACTTTTTAGATTCAAATCTTTTTATTAAGTTTTTATGCATTTTAACAAAACAGAACCCCCATGAGGGGGAAAAGTAGAAAGAAACTTGGGTACAGATTCCCTTCATGGGGTAACCAATATAGCAAAGACAAAGCATTCAGTTAAAGAAGAGAAGTACCATTACATCTCAACAATTGCTAGAACGCGAGAGGTTCTAATGTGGTCATCTCTCTTATTTCACACTCTCGCCTGCCATAAAGTAGAAATTTTACTTTGTCATCCAAAGGAAGGAAGGAGGAGGCAGGGAAAGGGGGAGACAAGAAGAAGGTTTAGAGAGAAAGGACTGAAATAGGAAAGATGTGCCCAAGATCCCCAGGTTGCACTAGTCTAGACTCTTCAGGTACCGCATCCAAGGCTTCCAGGTCTTATCAAACTTTGACTGGGTATAATCGTTAATCATTATCCAGTTTAGTATTCATGTGAGACCAACGACTGGTTCCAACACCCAGCAATGGCAAATGCTGGATAATGTAGGATATGTTTTTTTTCCAGTGTTTAGGAGCCTAAATGTCTAGTTTCTGAAAAAGGGCAATTTCAGGCTTTGTGGGGATGTTCACCTCCGTTACTGAGTGTATTAGAGTAAAGATCCTTATCCAAAATCTAGTCATTTTGAGGCATTTCCACTTACCATCTACTTTTTATTAAGTGTGGAGGGGGATCATGTTACTCATCCTCCAATATGAAATGACTTAATTTTTTTTAAAAAAAGGGAAAAAACAGAAAACTAAATATTTTTTTTTTTTCTTTTCAGAACTACTTTATTTCTTTGATGCTTCCCGTCAGTACGAATTCAGCACCGCTAAAAAGAGAGTCACCCGTTTACTGAAGAGCAACAGCTGGTTGAAGTGTGAAAAAGTGAATAACAACAGAGTGGTCAGCCCAAAGAAAGCTCTTATAAAATAATTTATGTCTACTGCCTTTGCAATATTTGCATTTATTTGTTTAACTTATAAATTATGATAATATATTATATATTATGTTTTTAAAATAAATTTTTTATGATATAAGTACAACTTTTGTTCTTTACTATAAAGCATTGGATAAATAATTGCTTTACACCTTAACCGCCTACTAGGCCGTCTTACCCGTAAATGCACAACATGGAAGTCTCTTCCTCTAACCCCAGTAGGTCTGGTAAACCTTCTCAAAAAAAATGTTCTACTGAAATTTCTTTATTTTTTTCAACAAACTCCTATCCCATTACCAAAACCTTTTTTCGCAAAACTGACAAATTATTTCTTCCTTTTTATGGGCAGGAAAGACTCCTAGATCAGTTAAAGGACAAGTGTGGGAAATGAAAAAAAAAACACACACACATGCTCATTTGCTCACCTATATAGCTGCAGCATTTGTCCAATGCTGCAGCTGTCCCCCACTGGTTCTAAGACCGAAAACTGAGCGATCACATTCACGGTCTTTACTGAGCAGCCAGCCTTCTGCTGTGCCCATCCAGCGCTCACTGGAGCACCAGGCTGTAGAGGGGATGGAAGCGGCTGGCTCAGGCTATCAATGGCGTGCTGAGAGAACGTAAAGCCCCCTTCCAACTACCCAATTTCATGTTTTTCCACATTTTACAGACAGGCAATAGGTGCACAATTTCCTGCTCAGATAACTTTAAACCCTTACTCTATAGAATGTTTCCTATTAACTGATAAACTAATTAAACCAACTCCCCTGCCTATACCTTAGGCTAACTACTGCTTATAGGTCTAGGTTGACTTCTCTCTACCAGAAGTGACAAGATGATATTCCATCATTGACTGAGGAAGACTGGGATGAATGCCTAAAACATTTTTTAACTGATATGATTTCGGCCAATCCTAAAATGAGAGCCACATGTAGAAAAATTTAAAAAAATGCATTTGGGTGGCAAAAATATGAATGCAATCTATACACTGGGCAGAGAACCTCTGGGGGAATCTAGGATGGAAAAGGACCTGGGGGTCCTAGTAGATGATAGGCTCAGCAATGGCATGTAATGTCAAGCTGCTGCTAACAAAGCAAACAGAATATTGGCATGCATTAAAAAGGGGATCAACTCCAGAGATAAAACGATAATTCTCCCGCTCTACAAGACTCCGGCCGCACCTAGAGTATGCTGTCCAGTCCTGGGCATCAGGATCCTTCCTCAGGAAGGATGTACTGGAAATGGAGCGAGTACAAAGAAGGGCAACAAAGCTAATAAAGGGTCTGGAGGATATTAGTTATGAGGAAAGGTTGCGAGCACTGAACTTATTCTCTCAGGAGAAGAGACACTTGGGAGGGGATATGATTTCAATTTATAAATACCGTACTGGTGACCCCACATTAGGGATAAAACTTTTTTGTGGAAGGGAGTTTAACAAGACATTTGGCCACTCATTAAAATTAGAAGAAAAGAGGTTTAACTTTAAACTACGTAGAGGGTTCTTTACTGTAAGAGTGGCAGGGATGTGGAATTCCCTTCCACAGGCGGTGGTCTCAGCGGAGAGCATCGATAATTTAAAAAACTATTAGATAAGCACCTGAACGACCACAGCATTTTACTGAGGAGTGGCTTCCGTCTGGGCACTCTACCATTCAGGCCTAATTGGTGAAGTGCTGCAGAGATGGTTGTTCTTCTGGAAGGTTCTGCTCTATCCAAAGAGAAATGCTGGAGCTCTGTCAGAGTGACCATCCGGTTCTTGGTCACCTCCCTGACTAAGGCCCTTCTCCCCCGATCACTCAGTTTGGCCAGGGAGCCCGCTCTAGGAAGATTCCTTGTGGTTCCAAACTTCTTCTATTTATGGATGATGGAGGCCACTGTGCTCGTTGTGACCTTCAATGCTGCAGACATTTTTCTGGACACTTCCCCAGATCTGTGCCTCAATACAATCATGTCTCGGAGGTCCGATCCCTGGACTTCATGGCTTGGTTTGTGCTCTGACATGCACTGTTAACTGTGGGATCTTTTATAGACAGGTGTGTGCCTTTCCAAATCATGTCCAATCAACTGAATTTACCACAGGTGGACATCAATCACGTTGTAGAAACATCTCAAGAATGATCAGTGGAAACAGGATGCACCTGAGCTCAATTTTGAGTGTCATGGCAAAGATGTGAATAATTGTGTATATTTGCGGTGCTGAATATAATCGTAGCATTGATGCATCGCAATGATGAGACCAGCTGAAATGATTGGCGGATGGTGTCATCCGGCGCGCCGCACCCTGCCTCTCCTTACAGCAAGAGGATCGCTTTGAAAAAGGAGCTGTGGGAGTCAGTCATGCCCTCTTTTCCCAACTCCCAGCTAGCCGCTGACGTCATCCTCAGCCGCCCGGCATCGCCGTGTTACATGCTGCTACGGGAAATCCGAGTGAGCATCCCCGACTCCCGGAATACTGAACGCGCTTGCCCTCTTCACACTCTCACAGACTGTCATCAGGTACTTGGTAGGTACTAATTAACTGCAATACATAAAGAAGTGAATGTTTACAGACAATATCTGATGCACCAGTTAGATAGTAAGGTTGAATAAAAACACCAGTCCATCTTGAGTGAGTGTGGGTGCATGTCTACAATTAACCCTATTTATTTAAGGTACCCATATAGTGCGGTCAATTTACGCAGCACTCCACACATACTCACATTAGTCCCTACCCTCAAGGAGCCCACAATCCAAGGTCCCCAACTCACATTATATATTAGGGCCAATTTTGCACAGAAGCCAATTAACCTACCAGCATGTCTTTGGAGTGTGGGAGGAAACCGGAGTACCCGGAGGAAACCCACGCAAGCACAGGGAGAACATGCAAACTCCAGGCAGGTAGTGCTGTATTTGGGATTTGATAAGATATACTGGGAAAAGGGATAGTGGCGCTGTTCTATTTGGATAGGAGTATATAGACTATTTAAAAAGTATAAATAATATAATGGATATAAGTGTAGTGTTTATGTACTCCAGAATCCTGGAGATCAAGTAAACTGCAAAATTGCATCCAAAGATATAAATGTGTGACTAATAATAAATATACGGCTAAAAGGTGAAGAGATAAGTGGCAATCAAATCAATATGTGTTTAGACAAAAAAGATGCAAAATATAGAATAGGTGACAACGGTGGTGACAAGATAATAAACTTCAATCAATAAATAATAAATAAATAATAATTAATTGATAAAATACAAATAATGCACCAATTAAGAACTGCAAACTTCAAACAACTCCAAACCGTGCAAGTTCAAAAATTAAAAATGACTCCAGAAAGTGCAAATTCAGAAATAAATAGATAAAAGTCCAAATGGTGAAAAAACGAATGCTGATCAATAAAAATATATAATAAAGATGTATGATAAAAATATAAATGTAAGTAATGCAACCTAAAAAAAAAAAAAAAAAAATATATATATATATATATATATATATATATATATATATGTGAAAAAATTATATAAAAATATATCTGTATAGTTCAATCTGAAGTGACATAAAAGTCTGTAAAAATGGCAAAATTCAGTGCAAAAAAAAAATAATATATATATATATATATATATATATATATATATATATATATATATATATATAGTTCAATCAAAAAATGACATAAAAGTCTGTGAAAATGGCAAAATTCTGTGCAAAAATGCAATGATGGGTGAAACAAAGGTTGGATATCCGGTGCTCCTCTCCTTTATTTCGATTCCCCTAATGTGTTTGCACTCACCGGAGCGCCTCACCCCTGCAGGGGTAACAGGCGTACTACAACTCCCAGGCGACCGCGTTCCTCCTAGCAGGTAATGGAAGGTGTCCTCTGTCCAGGTAGTCACCAGCTTCCAATGATACGTTGTTCTCAGCAAGGGTTTAAAAAGTACCAGCAGCGGCGAATATCACATTCATGGGAAAAGATGATCCTCATAGTGTGAATCCATTTAAAAGTCTAATTTATTAAAATTAATGTACTAAAAAAATGTAGAGCTAGCAAGACTTTTATGTCACTTCGGATTGAACTATACAGATATATTTTTATATAATTTTTTCACATATATATATTTTTTAGGTTGCATTACTTACATTTATATCATACATCTTTATTATATATTTTTATTGATCACCATTCGTTTTTTCACCATTTGGACTTTTATCTATTTATTTTAAAATTTGCACTTTCTGGAGACATTTTTAATTTTTGAACTTGCACGGTTTGGAGTTGTTTGAAGTTTGCAGTTCTTAATTGGTGCATTATTTGTATTTTATTGATTCATTATTATTTATTGATTGAAGTTTATTATCTTGTCACCTATTCTATATTTTCCATCTTTTTTGTCTAAACACATATTGATTTGATTGCCTCTCATCTCTTCACCTTTTATCCTTATATTTATTATTAGTCACGCATTTATATCTTTGGACGCAATTTTGCACTTTACTTGATCTCCAGGACTCTGGTGTACATTAAACACTACACTACATGTATATCCATTATACTTTTTAAATAGTCTACATACTCCTATCCAAATATTTTGGTGTCGTTTTCCCAGGAAGGCTGCAGTTCATTATCCTGAGCGCGGATATTTGTGTTTCTGGTTGGGATTTGAACCAGCAACCCTTTTTACTGCCAGGCCCTATATCTATATTTTTTGGCTGGGGTCCCCCATTTTTTGGTGTCGGTGGTTGTGGGGGTCTGCGGGCGGGAAGGCTGCAGACAATTCCTTTATTAAAATCTTCTTTCTTCATCTTCTCCTTTCTTCATCTTCTCCTTATCCATCTTCTTCTTCCTTCGATTCGCTTCTTCTTTATCCTGAGCGCGGATATTTGTGTTTCTGGTTGGGATTTGAACCAGCAACCCTTTTTACTGCTAGGTGAGAGTGCTACCCACTACACCATTGTGCTGACTTAGTATTGTGTGCAAATTATGACCGTAATAAACACATGACCTAAACAATAAAGTGACTGTGCAAGTGTGAATGCATGGCAGTAATGAGCAAAACCATAAATTATACAAAAAAGGTATCAATTAAGTATTTGTGAATCGATTACTAGGACATAAACCATAATTAACTGCTTGCCGACCAGCAGCTGCAGTTTTACTGCAGCAGAATGACACGGCTGGGCGAAGCGACGTTACTTAACGTCACTTCATCTTTTGGCCACTAGGGGTGTGCAAACGCCACCGGAGGCATGCGCGTGCACACAGCGTGTGCCTCGAGCCGATGCAAGTGCCCGGCGGGCAAGAAGACCGCCGGGCGTCTGAAATCGCTCGTGATAGAGCGAGAACCGGGATCTGTGTGTGTATATGCACTTTGCACTTGTAGTGCAATGTGGATTTGCCTTTCGTAAATAACCCCCATTGTTTTTTTTCCAAAATTGGCATTTTTATTTTGTTTATAGCGCAAAAAATAAAAACCGCAGAGGCGATCAAATACCACTAAAAGAAAGCTCTATTTGTGGGAAAAAAAGGACGTCAATTTTGTCTGGGTACAACATCGCACGACCGCGCAATTGTCAGTTAAAATAACGCAGTGCCGTATCGAAAAAAATGGCCTGGCCTGGTCTAAAAGGCTTAAAAAAAAGTAAATCCATTTTCTGTTCTATGTTTTTTACAGATATACTATATGTTACGTGTATGTGTTTCAGTTTGATTTTTAGTTGAGAAAGAGGTGTTTTTTTTTTTTTAAATGTTTACATTTACATTTGATGCTGCTTTAATAATATTACATTTGTAACACTTTATAAATAATAAATGTTGCCTGTTTCATGAGACTATTCCTTTTTTTAAAAAAAAACATATTATAGTATTATTATTATTATTAAATAAAAACCTTCAAACATATATCAAATACATTTGTAAAGTAACTTAAAAAAATTGAGTAAGTTACAAGAATAAATAAGTTAATATCACTTAATAAGTTACAAGAATAAATAAGTTAATATCACTTAATAAGTTACAAGAATAAATAAGTTAATATCACTTAAAACTATGGTTCCAGACAAGTGATAGGGCAGCACAGTGGTGTAGTGGTTAGCGCTGTCACCTAGAAGCAAATGCAGTGCTGGTTAAAATCCCAACTACAACACTACCTGCATGGCGTTTGCATGTTCTCCCTGTACCTGTGTGGGTTTCCACCCACACGTCAAAGACATGCTGGTAGAGTAATTGGTTCCCATCTAAATTTACCCTGGTATGTATAAATGTGAGTTATGCCGCGTACACACGATCGGAATTCTCGTCGGAAAAAACTCAGACGGAATTCCGCTCAAGCTGTGTTGCCTACACACGATCACACCAAATTCCGACGGTCAATAACACAGCGGCATAAAACACGTTCGACAGCACTATAAAAGGGAAGTTTAATGCTTCCGAGCATGCGTCGAATTGTTTCCGAGCATGCGCCGGAATTTTGCGTGTCAGAATTGCATACACACGATAGGAAAATCCGATAGAAAGGTTTTCCTTCGGAAAAATTGAGACAGGTTCTCAATTCAAAGTCCGTTAGAAATTCCGACAGAAAAAGACCGTTGGGCATACACACGGTCGGAAAATCTGATGAAAAAGCTCCCATCGGAAATTCGACCGTGTGTACGCCGCATTAGGGATCTTAAATTGTAAGCTCCTTGAGAGCAGGGACTGATGTGAATGTAAATAGACGGTGCTATATAAGTATCTGAAATAAATAAGTCAATGTATGTATTACTAACTTAAACCTATGGTCTTTAAACTAGAAAAAATTGAGTAGGCTTTACTTAAACCTATGGTCTAGAAACTGGAAAAATGTAGTTGACTTTATTTAAAACTCTAGTTCCAGACAAGTTAAGGTATGTATTCCTAACTTAAAACACTATGGTCAATTATAAAAATTGAGTTGGCCTTACCTAAAACAACAAGACATGAAAAGTCTAATGAGTCAGTCAAGAATAAGTTTAGTTGACGGTACTTAAAAAGCTGATGCAAATAGTTGCCTCAATTTGTTTAAGTAGGCCCAGCACAACATTTTTTACAGTGTGCATATCTAATAGAGACATATCCAAAAAGACTTGTGGCTGTAAATGCAGCGAAAGGAGTTTCTACAAAGTATTGACTCGGGGGATGAATATAAATGCACGCCACACTTTTCATTTATTTGTAAAAAATGTTGAAAACCATTTCCACTTCACAATTATGTGCCATTTTGTGTCATGACCTAAAGTCTGTAAGGAAGAAAGACATTACTGATGGAAACGTCTGGAAACGGGGATCAGGACGAAAAAAAAAAGTCTGTCTTCATTCAATTCCTCCTCTGAGTCTGTTGGAGTGGGCTGTTGTCTTATAACTTTCTTTTCAATGGTATACTCCTGTTCTCCAACCTTGGGATCCCCTTTAACAAGAAATTCACCATTCTGACTAAGGAGGACCCTGGCAGGATTGATTTTTGTGTCTGTACCCAGAGAGTGATACCAGGAAGATTCAGGATAGAGACCCTGGCAGGGGAATATGCCACATGCCTTTCTGATCTCTTTTGACATGGAGATCAGACCAGCTGGTAAGCTGCAGTAGTTTTGTTTGGCTGAGGATCCTTCTCTTCTTTTTCACCGGGTTATCCATTCACTTTTCTGAGGGTGTCAAGTTTAAACATCACCATGGAAGCATTAATCAACTGAATCTTAGCACTTAATATGGACTTTTTGCATGTTTAGTCTATATCCATAAACCCACAATTGATATTTTTGGGTTTTTCTTTTTTCTTTGTTTATTTAATTTTCATTATATTATCACATTGGATTGTGTCTTATAATCACAGGATTGTATATTAGTACATATTTTGTCAATATTGTGTACACATTCTGGTTCTGATTACGATCAGTATTATTTTTATTTGTATTTTTTGTTTTCATTTATATATTATATTGTATTTTTGTGTGTATCTCACATTTAAGTTGCGGCAGGAAAAATCACATATGCGCTGGGACTCCACTACATGTGCCATTTTGTGTTGGTCTATCACATAAAATCCCAATAAAATACGTTTACATCTTTGGTTTTAACATGACAAAATGTGGAAAAACTGCCCCTGAACAGGAGCCAAAGTATCAACCCTATGAAAACTGCAAACTAAAAATGGAGCCTATTTGATTAAATTCCAGTCAATTAAAATTTGTATCAATATGGCCATATTTGGACTTGTCAAATCCATTATTGAAAAACCTCAATCCTTTCAAGAAGCACAATGGACACTCCCATGAAAATCATGAATGCTGTGAATTATACCGAGTTGGTCACGCAAAACCCCCAAGTCACTTGAAAGGAAATGGTGTTACTCATTGAAACCAAATTCCCCATTTTGTCCAGAGTACCGTATATACTCGAGTATAGGCCGTCCCGAAAATAAGCCGAGGCCCCTGATTTACCACAAAAAAACTGGGAAAAGTTATTGACCCGTGTATTAGCCGAGGGGGGGGAATGGAGCAGCTACTGTAAGTGGAAAAGAGTGTCAGCAAATGCCCATCTGCATGTCCCCTGTGTCCTATACAACCCCCCGTGTCCCCAGTGCAGCCTACCTGTGCCGATCGATCCGGTGTCCCGCTGTCCCGTGTCCCTCGGGAGCCGCAGTCCCGCTGTCCCGTGTCCCTCGGGGGCCGCTGTCCGGTGTCCCGCTGTCCCGTGTCCCGCTGTCCCGTGTCCCTCGGGGGCCGCTGTCCGGTGTCCGGTGTCCCTCGGGGGGCGCTGTCCGGTTGTCCTGGCGATCAGCGTACACGCTGAGGCGCCAGGCGCCATTACAGGTTTGAAAGCCGCGCCTCCTCCTCCTCCTCGTACGTGATAGGAGGAACACTCGGTTTTCCCAGCAGTAATGTGCAGTGTTCCGCCTATCACGGACATTCTCTCATCCTCGTCCATGAGATGAGAATGACAGAACATCCGTGATAGGCGGAACACTGTACTGCTGGAAAAATTAGTGTCCGCCTATCACGGACGGGCGGGAGGAGGCGGCGTGGCTTTTGAACAGTGCCGTCTGTCTACATGACAAGCTGTTCATGTAGGCAGACCGCACTGACTCGAGTATAAGCCGAGAAGGGGACTTTCAGCCCTAAAAAAAGGGCTGAAAATCTCGGCTTATACTCGAGTATATACGGTAAATAAAAAAAATAAAAAATACAAATATATTAGTGTTTGCTCTGGTTAACTACATATACTTTGTGGATGTTAAAATTAAGCTTCAGTATAATTACAGGGTATATATAATGATATAAACATCATTGCTAAATACAGAAAGATGATACGTCATACCTACAAGGGAGACAAATTACAAAAACAATAAACTTACTTTCCCTAGTGGAGCAAAGAAACTGAATTTAAAGTGTTTGTGAATGCAAAGCCAGCCAAGCAAATGTAAACAGGCACAGCCCCTTCATTAAAGATTTTGCCCCATTTTCCATCATTCAAATCTAACACAATTACATTTTTTTGCAGGCAGTGGGGCCTACCTGAATCCCCCGAGGTTCTGAACTTTAGTAATCATACCTATTTTAGGATATCCGCGATACTGTCCTGAGGGGGGGATACCTCGTCTTCTGGATGCTCTTGTGCCTGCCATAAAGATAGGAAGTACTGATTGGCCGCGCACCGGTGTGAGGTTTTTGAGATCACATGGCCCATGAATATATTAAAGCGGAGGTCTGCCCAAAAAAAAAAAAAAAATTAAAAGCCAGCAGCTACACATACTGCAGCTGCTGGCTTTTAATAATAGGACACTTACCTGACCTGGAGTCCAGTGATGTCAGCACCAGAGCTGATGTTTCCATCAGCTGTCGGGTGCTGCCGCCACCATTGTGGGTAAGGGAACCCGGCAGTGTAGCTTTACAGCTTCCCGCTGGGAACCCTACTGTGCACATGCGATGCCCCACTCCTCTCTCCTACTGGCCCGGTGACAGGGGGAGGAGATGGGAGGAGGAGGGAGCCCCGCTGTGACGTCATGGGCCGCGGCGTGGACTCCCAGAAGTGGCAACAGGATACCTGTCAAAGACAGGTATCCTGTCCTCACAGAAAGGTGGCAATTGTGGAGGGGAGAGGAGACAAATGAGCGGAAGTTCCACTTTTGGGTGGAACTCCGCTTTAAATTGTTCCTCCATTGAAACTCTTGATGAAGCAGCAATAGTGAGCTGTGGAAGCATTGAGTCAAGGCCACCCCCATTTCACTGTTAAATCCACCTCTGAACAAAAGTCATACGTATTTCTATGTAATACAAATTACAACTTATGTATGTGATGGTAGCTAGGTCGTGAAAATGAGGGGTGGCTTGGTTTCTTGGATGAAAAGAAGGTCAGGTGGCTTTCTTGGATAAAAAGAACGTTTACAGAATAGTTGCTGAGTTTTCAAAATATCTGGTGTTGGGGCCAGGTAGTGTCATCTAGATAGAGTACATTCCAATAAAGAGACCTTCACTGGGCTATCAGGGATGATGGGGGAAGAATGTATTAATGAAAGTAAATAGGACAATTTAAGACAGAAGAGGGTACCTAAAAGTAGGGTGTAAACAACGAATTGATTAATGAACAACTAATCAATTATGAAAATAGTTGTCAACTATTTCCAAAATCGATTAGTTGGTCAGCCAATTAGTTGGCCTGCATACAGAACGCATTATTTGTTTACATATTAGGAAATACATTGCAGAACACATACAGCTCTGTACACCATCCATGCATGTCGATAAGTGCCTTAGAACTTGTGAATGTGAATGTGAGGAGCAATGGCTCATGAGAAATGTAGTCCTGGGCAGGAAGTGAGTGGTTCTAAAGGCAGAAGTTTTTTTTTACCTTGCTATAGGGGCACTCTATACTATACTTTGCAGCTTGCCATTGGGGCACTCTGAGGGCAGGAGGAGCCAGAAGCATCGGTGGGGGTCCCCAGAAAAGAGAATCAGGGCTGTTCTGTGCAAAACCATTACACAGAGCAGGTAAGTATAACATATTTGTTGTTTTTAAAAAAAAAAAAATCACTTTAAAGACTCTGTGCAGGGAAGCTCAGCATCTGAACCCAGAGAAGGTGGAGGCTGATAGACTGGAGGTAATAAAAGGCATTACAATTACATTTAAAGTAAACTTTTACCAGTATTGTGCATTATATTTTAAATGAGCATATCCATGAAAAAATAAAAAGTCTCAGCTTTTAGTACTACTTTAATATAAAAGATTTATATCTCCCTTCCACCCTTCATATAGCTGCATGTCTGACTCATTGTTAAAATGCCCATATATCCTACTTCTGGGTGTATTTATTTCTATATATATATGATATAAGTAATATATATTATTTCTTTCACTGTTGCACAGTATAAATTAACCCCTTATAGTAGCAATTACCTGCTCTTTTTGTACGCTAAAGAACTAATTTTAGTTTTTTTTTTAACCCCTTAATGACAGGTGATACAAAAATAAGCATGCTGCTGTTACTAAACATCTTAGACCTGGTTCACACCTATGCGTTTTTTGGTGCTTTTTGCAGAAAGGCACTACAGTTCATTTAACATGGTTTCCCCCGAGACACATTCACATCTATGCTCTTTTCAGCTGCTGCGTATTTGGAGACTTTTTTCAATGCACATCGGTGCTTTTTTTGCTGGTTCAATAGACTTCAATGGAGAAGCTGCAGAAAAGCATGTAGTGAGTTTTTGCCACGATTTGTGTTTTTTAATCTGCCCAACAACAAAGTTGCCAAAAATAAAGCATAAAAAATGCAAATTGCAGCAAAATCGCGTGTGCAAAAACACAAAGTGCACAGCAAAAAGCACTGTAGAAAAAGCAAACTGCATAGGTGTATACCGAGCCTTATGCTGGCCATACACATATCGATTTTCGGAATTTCACTTGCTTTTAACATTCAGTTTTTAAAATTAATGTAATTTCTGAAAGAAAATCACATACAGTCTGAAAATTCCTTTGATCAAGAAGTTTTCTATTCTGCTCCTTCAAATTTTCCCGTCACTGTGGTTGAAAACGAACGTCGATTTGACCCCACTAACGATTAGAAAATCGAACAAACGTTCTTAAAATTAAAGTTTTTTTGAAGGAAGACATTGTTTGTGTATGGCCAGCATAAATGACAGCAGGCGCACGTTGCTTTTATCAAGCCACCTGCCTATGACAAGGTAGTCTGTCATACATAATATATTACAGTTCTGTCTGAAAATCCCCAAAATAGTCTTTAATTTTTTTTTTTCAGTAGATAAAAATGTGATCTCTGAGACTGATGATATTTACCAGATTCAACCTCTTATAGTATATACAGTATATCTCTTTTGTCTGTTATTCTCAGAGTGGATTAGATATTTTGCTCCCTAACCATATAGTTGGTTATTTATATTTACCAAAGCATATAGATATTTAACCACTTAACCACTTAACCACCATATTTAACCACTTCAATACACCTTCCTACTCAGACCAATTTTCAGCTTTCAGTGCTGTCACACTTTGAATGACAATTGCGTGGTCAGGCTACAGTGTACCCAAACTAAATTCGTTCCCACAAATATAGCTTTCTTTTGGTGGTATTTGATCACCTCTGGCATTTTTATTTTCTGCTAAACAAATAAAAAAAAGTCTGAAAATTTTGAAAATGTTTTTAATTTTTTTTGTTTCTGTTACAAAACTTTGTAAATAAGTAAGTTGTCTCCTTCACTGATGGGGCTGCACTGACGGGCACTGATAAGGCAGCACTGATGGGCACCGATGAGGTGGCACTGATGAGGTGGCACTGATGGGCACTAATATGCAGCACTGATGGGTACACATAGGTGGAATTGATGGGTACTGATAGGTGGCACATATGGGCACTAATAGACGGCACGGATAGGAACTGATAGGCAACACAGATGGGCACTGATAGGTGGCACGGATGTGCACTGATAGGGGCCACTGTTGTACAGTAATTGCTGGTACGAATGGATGCCAATCAGTACCAAACAATAATTCCTGCCAATCAGTGATGCCCATTGTGGGCATTGATTGGCATCCATTGTGGGCACTGATTGGCACCCATTGTGGGCACTTATTGTATCCCTGGTGGTCTAGGGTGGCATACCTGGTGGTGACATACTTGGTGGTCCTAGTGCCATCCCTGGTGGTTCTAGTGGCATCCCTGGTGGTCCAGTGTGGGCATCCTTGGGGGGGCTGCGCTGATAATCAATTAGCACAGACCCTCCCCCCCCCCTGGGAGAGGAGCAGCCGATCAGCTCTCCTCTACTCATGTCTGACAGACGCGAGTGAGGAAAAGCCAATCAACGGCTCTTCCTGTTTACACTGTGATCAGCCATGATTGGACACGGCTGATAGCGTGGTAAAGAGTCTGAGTCAGAGACTCTTTACCAAGATCAGTGTACACGTGTTTCAGACTGACAAACTGCACCACCGATAGCCGCGATGTGCGCACCCATAAGTGCGCGGCGGCTGTTATCCTGCTGGACGTCATTTGACATCCGGTCAGGATATTGAAAACCACTTTGCCACCGTCATTTTGCTATATGGCGGGCGGCAAGAGGTTAAGAATAAATTGCCTTTTTTTTATTTATTTTTTTTTATAACTTTACATATTAACTAAATTATACACCACTTTTTTTAAGGTTATTATCCGATTAATCAAAACAATAAAAACAATAATCTTTTTAAGTGTGGGAACACTTTTTGTTGGGAGCTGCATTTCATTTAGCCATCTTATTTGATTTTATCAGGTTTTATGGTCTTTTTATACATACCAGCGCTTTAGTATCGTTAGTTGCAGCCCTAACAGGGAAACAAAAAACAACCAAAGCAAGTAAGTCACATAGTTTAAAGTGGATGTAAACCCCTCTCATCCTTTCTAAACTACTGCAATATTGGTTATCTAGAAAGATATACATGCCTTCTGCATGTATACTTATCTGTCAAATGTCTCCCCTCTGTCTGCTATGAGACCCGAAAAACTGTAGGTGGGTCTGTTTTCCAGGGCTCAGTGGGTGGAGTCGTGATGTCAGTAGACTCCCCGCCCACCTCTACACTCCCCTTATCAACATGCATTTTCTACTGTGTAATTCTTACACTGAACTCCTGCTATGATCACTAACATCCAGTCAAAACCCAGAAAAGTCCCCACATGACTTCAGCATGCCAAATCATGCTGAGGTGTGGAACAAACAATCCTTGCAGAGCTGCTGAAGAAAGGAGTGCGGATGGGAATTAAAAAATAATGCATGTCTTAGGCTAGTGCACTACATATGTAAATCTCCTGTCAATCACAGCAAGGGGGAAGAACGGACAAATTTTCACAATTTGTCCGTTTTATTTCACTGAAAAAAGATATGAGGATTGATCAGAGCTGGATTAACACTTTGTGGCAAGACTGGGCACAGCTGATCTGAAATCCCATACTCTATATTGTGCCAGACAAAAAAAAAAAAATTTGGGTTTACATCCACGTTAAGGCAAAAATGTGAAATGGGGATCAGAGTCATGGGCATCACAGATGGTAGCGACGAAACCCAACTTCTGTGGGGAGAAATAGACACTGTTGACTGGCACCGTTCATAATGGGGGAGTGTGCATCTTTCCTGCCTTAGCAACACAGAAAAAGTGTAATTAAAAAAATGACTTGCCTTGAAATATTACTCCAATAAACAAGATCCAGTGAAACAAACACACTTAAAACATATATCCATGTTATAAGCATATTGAAAACCTATCAGTCTATAACCCCCAAAGTTACATAATTAGCAAGATTTGTGTCTTGTAGGAGGGAGTAGAGATTTTTTTAGGAGTAGATTTTAAAAGATTATCTAAGCATAAAGATGATTTATTTTACATATACAGAAACATATCTTTGCATTTTCTTTTCCCAATAACTGACTCATAAAGCTTCCCTACCTCTATAGCTGTGAGTTCTTTAGAACTGTGAATTCTAAAGATCGCCTGCCATCCTCAGGACAAACTTAGTACTACAGCTTATGTTACAGTATATTGTTGTTTCAAAACTGTTAATGGATTTCCCTCTTTCTGAAAGCTAGTTTCCCAAGTAGCCAATTTTGCGGGTTAGCTAGCAATAATTTCTTTATATGAGTTTATTTATAACTAGTAGCCCTTACGCCTGTATAGGTGTTATCTTTTCAAACAACCCAATGTTTTTAGAAAACTGAAATTCTTAATTATGTTTTCATTATGATTTTATATATGATTTATTAATTGCTAAAGCTGCAAGATGTTAAAATAAGTTAATGGAACAAGCAATGCTCTTGCTAGTGTTTACAGTATCTACTAATACAGGGGGTCCCCGAGTTACAAACAAGATAGGGACTGTAGCAGTGGCGGCTGGTGCTCAAAATTTTTGGGGGGGCGCAAACAAACAGCCTCACTGTGCCATCAAACGCTGCCACTGTGCCCATCAAACGCTGCCACTGTGCCCCAAGTGCTGCCACTGTGCCCATCAAACGCTGCCACTGTGCCCATCAAACGCTGCCACTGTGCCCCAAGTGCTGCCACTGTGCCCCAAGTTCTGCCACTGTGCCCCAAGTTCTGCCACTGTGCCCCTTAAGTGCTGCCACTGTGCCCCAAGTTCTGCCATTGTGCCCCAAGTTCTGCCATTGTGCCCCTTAAGTGCTGCCATTGTGCCCCTTAAGTGCTGCCATTGTGCCCCAAGTTCTGCCACTGTGCCCCTTAAGTGCTGCCATTGTGCCCCAAGTTCTGCCATTGTGCCCCAAGTTCTGCCATTGTGCCCCTTAAGTGCTGCCATTGTGCCCTTAAGTGCTGCCATTGTGCCCCAAGTTCTGCCACTGTGCCCCTTAAGTGCTGCCATTGTGCCCCAAGTTCTGCCATTGTGCCCCTTAAGTGCTGCCATTGTGCCCCTTAAGTGCTGCCATTGTGCCCCTTAAGTGCTGCCATTGTGCCCCAAGTGCTGCCATTGTGCCCCTTAAGTGCTGCCATTGTGCCCCTTAAGTGCTGCCATTGTGCCCCAAGTTCTGCCATTGTGCCCCTTAAGTGCTGCCATTGTGCCCCTTAAGTGCTGCCATTGTGCCCCTTAAGTGCTGCCACTGTGCCCCCTGCCTGCCCTCTGCACTTACCTTGTCCTGGTGACGGCGTCAGGCGACGAGCGGTGTCTCCGTCGGATGTCTTCTCCCGCGCTCCTCCTGTCTTCTTCTGCTGTGATTGGACGCTAGGTGATTGGACTCCTAGCGTCCAATCACAGCGCCTGTGACTTCAGCCAATCAGGTGACAGGTAACAGACCTGGCAACCTGATTGGCTGAGAGGCGGGTCTGTGTTAGGGAAGCGATGTATTCGCTTCCCTAACACAATACTGTGTAATCAGCGAACGCACAGCCGTGCGCCCGCTGTTTACACTTAGGGAAGCCTATTAGAGCACACCGCTCTAATAGGGTCCCCTATTAGAGCTTACAGCTCTAATAGGGGCGCTTCCAGCAACACCCCCCCACTGTAATTCAGATGCCCGGCGCCCGATCAGGGTCCGGACACCTGAATAGGGGGCGGCAGCGGTGACAATAGATAGATTCATGCAATGCATGAATCTATCTATTGGTGATAGAGCGGTGCAGGAGAGGGGGGGCGGCGCTCCTGCGCCCTCTATGCACGCACCGCCACTGGACTGTAGGTTTGTTCTTTTTTTTTTACAGTAAACCAAAAATAGCTTTATTGAAAAATAGTACAGGTACATGTTAGCAGCACTTCAGACATTAAGGTATATATACAATACTTATGTGATCGGGTACAGACAGATGGGGTACAACAGAGCATGAGTGCATAACTTTGTAAGACATCTTAATAGGAGTCCAACCATGTTATCAAATGTAGGCTGTCATTACCAAGCATGAGAGTACACATACGCCTCTCTTCTTCGCCCCCCCATATTTGCTTAAACTATACCATAAGAGGGGGATGTTAACTGCCTCTAGTTTGGGATGACCACCTTTTCACTCTGGTATTTCATTGCATGTGTCCGCTTCATTCAGCCATGTGTCCCAGATCTTCCCATATTTGGCTTCGCATCCCCTGTGGACATATATCTCCTTCTTATAGGGGAGGACAGCATTTATCGTGGCTATCCACTCCTGTAAGGTTGGTGGTAGGGCCTGGAGCCATTTCCTGGCAATGAGTAGTCTTGCCATAAAAAGTGATTCTTGTAGGAATATTTTATGGAATCTGTCTGAGTCTGGGTCCGGAAAAATGCCTAGTAGGCATTGCTTGGGGCATACGGTTAGGGGAGACCCCATTTTATCATGGATGAATCGCACAATCTGGGTCCAATAGGTCTGGATCACCGGACACTCCCAGATCATATGGAATATGTTACTTTGTGGACTCTGACATCTGGGGCATAAGGGGCTGTACCCTGGCTTGTATTTTGCTATCCTGATTGGCGTCAAGTATGTCCTGTGAAGTATGTATAGCTGCGTGAGTCGGTCAGAAAGTTTGGTTGAGACTTTCTTGCAGGACTCCAGCGCGTCCTCCCATTCATCATCCTCCAGCTCCCCCACCTCGCGAGCCCATCTCTCTTTTAGTTTATACGCCAGAGTCACCGCCTGTGGTCTCAGGAGCGAGTTGTATATCAGAGAGGTTAGTTTGCGGTGATCCTGCCCTTCAAAAATGTGGACCAGATCAAGGCAATCCACCTGCGGTGAGCTTTCTTGGAATTGCACCTGTAAAGCGTGGCGGAGCTGGAGGAAACGGAAATGCATGGAATTGGGGAGGTTAAATCTCTCCTTGAGCTGCTGGAAGGACCTTAGCACATTCCCCTGATATAGGTCCGACAGGTAGTGCACCCCCCTGGCCTGCCATAGTGTTTGGGCCGGAACAGACTGTATTTCTCGAAGGCCTGAGTTTTGCCAGAGGGGTGTATGGGAGTGTGTAGGTGGAAACCCCAACTTGCGTCCCACCACCTCCCAAATCTTGCAGTGGTGATATAGCAGCCCTGACCTGTCTCCCATTATATCTCTACACGCCTGTTCTCTGAATATGATCTGAAAGGGGTGGTCAGCGCCGCGCTTGATTTGAGAGCATGCTAACGACAAGTAACGTTCTTTATCAAGTTTGTCCAGGTGAAAAAAGTGCGAGAGCTGTGACGCTAGATAGTAAAGATTAAAATCCGGAAGGGCTGCCCCTCCGAGATCAGTAGGGTTTTTCAATGCCTGCCAGGACAGCTTATGGCGACTGGATCCCCACACGAAGGAGTTAAGGATGGCCTCAATAGACTTGAAAATTTTGAGTGGTAGGTAGGCAGGGGCATGCCACAGTACGTACAGAAATCCTGGAAGGAGGATCATTTTAATTAAATTGATTCGCCCCATTACCCCCAGAGGCAGTTTGGCCCACACCTGGGTTTTGGCTTTCATTTTAGCTATAAGGGGTTCAATATTGTCTACGGCATAATCCTCAGGTGAGCGTGTGATGATGGTACCAAGATACTTCAGCGAGCTGACTCTTAGGAGTGGGGAGGAGGCCTGTGTATTCGTGGGAGCCCCCACATCTAGTGGAAGCATTTGGGACTTGTCCCAGTTGATGGAGAGGCCGGAGTGGGAGCCAAAAGTTTGAATGGTTGCCAGGGCGGCCCGGAGAGACGGGCCCGAGTCAGCCAAGTACAGCAGCATATCGTCCGCATACAGGCTGACCCTTTCCTCCGTCTCCCCGAGCCGCAGGCCCCTTATTCCTGAGTGGTTTCTAAGTGTGGCAGCTAGCGGTTCCACAGCCAAAGCGTACAGCAGTGGGGATAAAGGGCAGCCTTGGCGTGTACCACGGGCCAGGGGAAAGGGTTCCGAAATTTGGCCATTTATCAAGATCCTGGCGCAAGGGCTCTGATAAAGGAGTCGGATCCATTTGATGAAGTTGGGACCGAATCCGAAACGCGACAAGCACTCCCACAGATATCTCCACTCGACAGAGTCAAATGCCTTGGCGGCGTCGAGAGACACCACCACTCTGGAGCCCATTTGACTGTGTCGAGCTTGGATGTTCATGTGGAGTCTGCGTAAATTATAAGCCGTGTTTTTCGCCGGCATGAACCCGGTCTGATCCGGGTGTATTAGCGTTGAGATTACTGTGTTTAGGCGTAGCGACAGAACCTTGGCCAGGATCTTGACATCTAATTGGAGTAGTGAAATTGGGCGGTATGATTCGGGGAGCTCTAGCTTTTTCCCCGGTTTAGGGATTAGGACAATGTAAGCCTCTCTCATGGAAGGGGGAAGGGTTTCAGATTCAAATATGTGGTTAAATAATTCGTGTAGTTTTGGAACCAGCGTCTCAGCATACATGGAGTAAAACTCGAGGGGGAGGCCGTCCGAGCCCGGGGCCTTAGAGGTGTTTAGTAGGGACATTGCAGTCATTATCTCCTCGGGAGTGATGGGCCTGTCTAGAGATTCAGACTGGGATTGCCCGAGTACCGGTAGTGATATGTCATTGAGCATTGCAGCCGTCTCCTCAGCTGGCCTGTCTACTGTGGAAGAATACAGGGATGCGAAGAACGATCGGAATTCGCCCGCCACCTCGCCTGGATCGGTAAGTATAGTCCCGTCCGCTGCGCGGAGGGAGACTACCACTGGTGGCTTGTGGTCCAGGTGGGCCAGGTATGCCAGTAGGCGTCCCGATCGCTCTCCGCACTCATATGACCTCTGCCTGATGTAAAATATATTTCTAGTTGCCTTCTCAAAGTGGAGATTATTTACCTCCCTAGCCTGCATTTTCAGTTGATTGGCCGTGTCAGTGGAGGGGTTGTTGGCAAATGCGAGTTCCGCCTCAGCCAGCGATTTCTCTGCCTGCTCGACGACATGTGACGACGTTTTTTTGTATCTAGAAATATGCTGGGAAAGGAAGAAGCGGGCATGTATTTTGAATGATTCCCATACTGTCCCTGGGGATGCTGTGTGTCTGTTTGTTTGGAAGTAAAATTCCCACTCCTCCCCCGCCATCTCCAGGCTCGGGACAACCCCCAGCCAAAATGGATTTAGCTTCCATTTGTAGGATGTGCGGGGTGTATCGAGCCGAATCTCTACCCAGTATGGGGCATGGTCGGAGATGACCAGGGGATTAAAGCCCACCCTGCCCAGCCTGGGGAGGAGGGAGCGAGAAACTAATATGTAATCGATTCGAGACATGGTGTTGTGTGTCGCCGAGAAGCATGAAAACCGTCTATCAGTCGGGTTGCAGTGACGCCAAGTATCTACCATGTCCAGATCCATCAGTAGCCTGCCGAATCTAGTGTATTGTTGGTCAGAGGGGTTTTGAGGAGACGTAGTCAGTCTGTCCATGTCCTTGCTGAATACATTGTTAAAGTCACCCAACCATATTGCGGGGACCGTAGGGAATTGTGACATAAATGCCACACCTTCTGTCAAAACCGCAAACTGAAAGGGAGGAGGTATGTACACAGCAAGCACTAAGAGCTCCAGACCATTTATTTTGGCATGTACAAACAGGTATCTGCCCATTGGGTCGGGTCTGATCAGTAAAGGGGTGAATCGTACCGTCTTGGCCACCAGCATAGCCACTCCCCTAGAGTTGTTCGTGTGGGGGGCATGGTATGCCCAACCCACCCAGGGTCTTTTGAGCGCCATCATAAGCTGTCCCGTCAGGTGAGTTTCTGCTAGCACCATTATGTCAGCCTTCTGCTTTTTAAGATAGGCTAAAACAGCTCCCCTTTTGGGTTTGGCCCTGAGCCCTCTAACATTCCACGTTATACATTTCAAACTTGGCATATCATCGAGGTTGAATATTCAGTCTCCAGGCTCGCCCCCCCCCCGTACGAGTACCCCAGGCCCCCCCTAACAGGTGGGAGGCCCTTGGTCCCGCACGCGGGGTGAGCGCAACACATAGAGCACGTACCAATGTTCCCATCATGCACATCACGTTTACCTCCTGTTGTCTGAATAACATTTGTACCATAATATATTACCATCTGTCTGACATTATAATTGTTCTGCTGCATGCCTTTCCAACATGTAAAGTAAAATTTAAACCAAACTCTAAACAAAACATTAGATTGCTTGAACACGCTGGTCTGCCCTGACACAAGACAAGGTGAAGCATGAATGGTCACATCACAGCAAGGCCGGGCAGAGCAGGGAAACCTTCTTAGTGGTGTACAAAGTTCAGTGCCCCCCTTTGGGGCAGTCAAGCCCAAAGAGGCCCGTAGAACAAATAGTAAAACTAAAACTAGTGGGGCGATTATTCGCTGCAATTCGGACTGAATCGTGAGGGGGTTGTCACCCAGGGTTGAACGTGCAGGATGTCCAGTTCGGATTGTTAGGTAGGATGCACGCTTGTGGAGCCCTGCATTCCTGGGTAACATTGCGGGGATTAGCTTGCCGGACAGGTAGTATCGTGGGGTTGCCATAATGTTTCAACAGGCTGGGTCATGCCATTAGTAAGGCACATTTAGGAATATGGGGAAGTGTGTGGATAGGTGGACCAAGCGTCATTTCAGGCCTTTAGGTAGTCTAAGGGGTATCTCACAGAAGAGTCCGGAAGGCCTCGGGGGGGGGGGGGGGGGTACAGTACCTGAGAGAGGGTCCGGGCGAGTCCCCAAAGAAGTTTCCATCCGGGTGTAGTTGTATAGGTAGCACCTTTGCGGGGATCCAGGGTCTTCTGCGGTCCTGTGAGCCCTCAGGACCGATCTCGTGCTGGCGCCGCTCCGTTTTCCAGCCACGCAATCACCGCCTCTGGAGTGTCGAAGAAGTGAGCTCTGTCCTTGCCGGCCACCCGCAGCCTGGCCGGAAAGAGCATTGCATATGAGATGTGGCGGGTTCGCAGCCTCCGTTTAGCTTCCGCAAAGAGAGCCCTCTTCTTCTGGACCTCCGCCGAAAAATCCGGAAACACTTTAATGTCGCCATTGTTGTAGGGGATGTTGCCCTTCAGCCTTGTTAAGCGGAGTACCGCATCCCGGTCCCGGAAATTTAGCATCTTGGCTATGAATGTTCTGGGTGGTGCGCCTGGAGGAGGGGGCTTAGCTGCAAGCCTGTGCGCCCTTTCCACGACAAATGTAGTGGAGAATTCCGCCCGGCCGAATGTGGTTATAAGGAGGTTCTCTAGAAACGAGGGGGGGTCCGCACCTTCCTCACCCTCAGGCAGGCCGACGAATCTCAGGTTGCATCTCCGTAGGCGATTCTCCAAATCGTCTTGTTTGGCCATAACTGTTGTGAGCTGGTGTTGGAGACGCTCGGATGTTATCTGCAATGGCGGCACCTCGTCCTCCACGCGGCTGATGCGAGTCTCTGTTTCCGTGACCCTCTCCCTCAGTCGCTGCATGTCCTGACGGAGAAGGGAGACGTCCACCTTGACTTCCTCAATCTTGCCCATAAGCGCGCTTTTGCAGTCGGAGATCGCCTCAAGTACTCTGGCCTCAGAGTCAGGGGCAGGTGTTACTGATGAGCCGGCGCCATTTTCCTCGGCGGGCTCTTTCTCCGTATGGCGGTATTTAGCCAGTTTGTTTGAGGCGTCGGACTTCGTTTTTGGGGGTGACATGGTCCTCAGTGATGTAGAGCAGGTTGTCCCCTCAATTCGGGTAGTTTTGTCGGCTGAGGCAGCCCCAGGATATTTAGTTTAGGATTCTTAGCAAGCGGAGCTCCCGTCCAGTGTTCCTCACGCCATGCCGGTCAGGCCACGCCCCCCCTGTAGGTTTGTTCTTAAGTTGATTCTGTTTGTAAGTCGGAACAGGTACATTTTTTAAGTGTAGCTCCAGCCAAAAAAATCTATTTTTAAGCTTTTTGGATAGCATAGGAAAAGGGTAACATTTGTTTTTCTGTCTGTGCCCCTGTTCAGAAGATTTCACCTCACTTTCTGTCCCAATGACAATTGGATTTTGAAAAATTTGGGTTGTTAGGGAAACGTGGACTGGTGATAAAGTATCAGTGGAGACACCTTTTTCCCATATTAACTCTTACAGGAGTGAATTTCTCTTCCTAGGGGTAGATTTCCTCTCACTTCCTGTTGTCTCCCTCCGTTTGTAAGTAGGAGTCGTTTGTAAGTCGGATGTTTGTAAGTCGGGGACCCCCTGTATACTGTATACGGGTGCTATAAAGACAGTATACTCTTTATAAAGGCTATATCCATATTATAAAATCACCAAAAACTATAATTCTCAATATTTAAGGACATTACATATATGGGAGGAAATAAAGAAAAAAAAAAACATACAAACACTCACTATCCTGCTAGAACTGATTTACCGGAAGTTGGTCTGCAATGAATGCGATGGTTATTGGACCAACCTTGGAGGATTATTGTTGCTATTTGATCCCAGTGCTGGTATACATGGTACTTTGTGCACATTTATAATTTGGGTGTTTATATTGTTGTTTTTATCAAAGTTTTTTTAATAAATGGATTTACTTTATGAACATATTTCTTGTGTTTCTCTGAATTATATTGGGGAGTGTACTTGAGAGGGCTATATAGTTTCTGTGAATTATACCACCAATGCATTTTTGACCTTTGCAATAAATGCTCCAATGTTTTTGATGAGCTGCTTTTCAGAATATGGTGGAGTGTGGAGCACTGGGCACAGTAACAAAGCGCACTGGTGGCAACAGGGATTAATATTATGAGAACCTCATCATCCATGGAGACTTTAAGGGGTTGATTAACTAAAACTGGAGAGTGCAAAATCTGGTGCAGCTGAGCATGGTAGCCGTAGCCAATCACCTTCTAACAGTATCACCCCCCCCCCCCCCGGTCAGTCGGGTCTGGAGCACTTACCCAATCTATGGTGGGCCGCGCTTCTCCCAGATATCACCTGTGGCTTCCCCTGCTCAGCGGCTTCCCCTTCCCCTGCTCTCCACGGGCATCCCGGCGGCTTCCGTTTCCTCCCTACTCCACAGCGGCCAATTGGGACTCTTCTCTTTTCGGACAATTGGAAAAAGGGTCTCAAACCCACTTCTTATCGACCGGATTGAGTATCAGTGTTTCAATAGCGAATATTAATTTGCCGTTGTAACACCTGAGTGGGCCCATAGCACAATGCTACGGGCCCAAATGCGCAATGCTAGGTGCTTAAAAAAAAAACTGCCACTGTAATCCATGCGTTTGGCGTCCTGAAAGGGGCCGGACGCATCAATAGGGGGTGGCGGCCGAGGGTTTGGATAAAGCATGGGGGTGGTGGTGGCCGTGGATAGAAGGGGCGGCACTCGGGCGCCCCTAATGGATGGGCCGCCACTGTTTCCCACAATATCCAAATGAAAAAATAGTTTTTACAGGAGTTCCATTCGAACAAAAAAATAGCACACAAGCCCCTTAGTTAACTTAATTTTCTTTATGCTGGGGCAATATAATGCTGCTTATCGGACAATGGCATTGCCATGTGGCTAAATTAAGTTAATGATGTCAAAAGCATCCCTGTCCCTTTATGTTTTTGCAATTGTGGAGCAGGGAATACCCTGCCTGTAGCTGATTGGCCTGGCTGCCTTTCAGGATCAGCCCAACATGTGTTTGGACCAAACCCAAGAAGAACTCAAGCACAGGAAGAATCTCCTTAGGCGGTACTTAGAAAATACAAACTTGAGAGAGGTTCTGATCCTCAACTACTTCAGGTAAAAAAACTACATACCCTTTAAGAAGCAAATTATTAATGAATAAACAAAACAAATGATGCAACAAAAATCCTAAAAAGGAACAATTTATATTGGCATTGGTAATGGTTATAGAATTAGCAACTTGTTTAAAATTAGTAACCTCATATAAACATATGTCTCTTCCTGAGATATAAACACACCCTAAGGAATATACCCAACAGAATTCTGTTATTTCCATAGCATGTCAGGAAATGAGGAGGATATTACTATCTGTGTAAAGATCAGGCTATCGTAATCTAAGGAAAGGAAGGAACTCAACAACACAGTGACTCATGTCTATCTGAATTCACACAAATGTGTTGGTGATAATAAAGGGCCTACTAGGCAGCCCAAGGGCTCATATATTTTGTAACATATAGGATAATTCATGTGCAGGCAATTTGGCCCGTACACATACCTGTTTGGAAATACTTCAAAGAAACTGCAGGCTAGGTCTATAGTTTAGTTATATTCAGGGAAATTGGAAACTAACTTATCTAGGAAATCTTTTTTGTTCTTGATGCTCTATTGGGGAAAAAATGTGCCCTCAAGGACTGTGGTCTGTAAGCAAAGCAAATATGGTGTTGCTCCTGTGTAGCCATGACCACACCTAGCTATTACACATAATGGAGTTTTCACTAGAGACCAACTCATGCACAGAAGAGAAAGCATTGTTAGGTGCTAGAAAATACCTTCTGTATTAGGTGAGAAAGATGGCTCCCTACATAAATTACAGTGTAGAAATGAATGTAGTCACCCAGGAACAGGAAGTGTGCTATTCACAGCCACCAAAGAATTACCACAGAATCAAAAGAAAATTAGATTTTGGGTTCTGGGTTCAGATACACTTTAACAATTCTTTCAATCCTTCCACTTAGATGAAGATGTTATTGACACCGATGTGTACAGTGTAAGATCTATTTGCCTTCAAGCCCACAAGTGAGCTTTACAGTGGCCACTGTGTTGGAACACAAGTATTCCAAATGTCCAGTAATAATTAGAAATTAATTGGAGAGTGGAATATCTCCTGCGACCGGAGTAGAAGCAAAGTGGCAGCATTTCAACACAAAGGCTGCCAGGAATGGTATAGAGCCTTTTCATTTACATGGTGTGCGTTCTATATAAGTGAACTTGCGGTGACAGGGAGTCGGGTATAGTTTGGGGCTTGATGTTTGATACACTGGAGAGTTTTATATAGGAAAGGCATAAGCAAAAAAAGCAAAACCATAGACAACAAAGGATTTAGAAACAGAGGGCATTTTACTTTTTATCTGAGAGAGGATTGGATGGAACCAATTTTTTTATTTTTTTTTAATAAGTTGTAGGTGTAAGCAATAAGTATAATAATTTAAAATGAATTAAAGTATAACATCAGAACGCTTGTCAGGTTTTATTGCTGTCTGTGCCTACATTAGGGAGATTCACCCTCTCTATTTGTCCTATCATTGAAAGTGAAAGTAGAAGAACATCACAAAATTTTGGGTTGCCCCCAGAAAGTAATAGAGGGGAAATCTTCTGGTAACCTTGGAGTCCCCAAGGAATTCCCTTAATTCGCAGGGATTTCCTCTCACTTCCTGTTTAGCTATGGGACAGGAAGTATTATTGAGGGCAGGGAGTAATGCTATGAGTAAGCACTACTGCTACTGTGCAAAATGCGTCAGTCCCCTGTCTGCTGTGGCATGTATCTTTCATTTTGATGTGATTTTTTGATTTTTTGAAAAAATAAAAAGGCAATTTCCTCAGAGTGCGGCCGTCCAGAACCATTTCCTGTTTATTGCTACTAGCAATTGCAAGCACCTGCGGCTTCCGAACTGAAAGAGAGGTTCACTACCTTTTGTCCTCCTGGAGCTGTGATATCTTCCCTTCCCTAGAGGGCAGGGAGTGCAGGAAAGTATTGTGGAGGTTATGCTATTGGGCAGTATTTGCAGGAGAGTATGTCAGAGGGCAGTATGTACAGGAAAGTATGTGCAGAAGAAGAGTGTGGCGGGTATGACAGTGGGCAGTATGTGCAGGAGGAGAGGAGTACAAAGGGTACATCAGTGAGCAGAAAGTATAGGAGAAGAGTATGGACGGTATGACAGAAGACAGTATTTTCAGAAGACAAGTACAGAGGAGTACAGAGAGTATGTACAGGAGAGGAATGTGGAGGGTTAAACAGGGAGCAGAATTTGGCTGCAAAACATCATCTTGTTTACATCATACTTTACTTCTATAAAGATAAAATTAATTAGCAAAATAATAAAAAATTATTATTATTATTACTATTAATATTAGCAGTAGTAGTAGTAGTAGTGGTGTAGTAGCAGTAGTAGTAGTAGTAGCAATAGTAGTAGTAGTCGTTTTACATTAGTATTAACATAATTTAAACATAATTTGTATTATTATAATATTTATTATTATGTTTATTATGTAGATTTTACTATTTTTTTAATCAAATTCATTAATATCTAACTTTTTATAATATGTGAAAATTAAAAAATAATAACCACAAAGTCCTATTTGTAAGCTTCACACCAAAACCTCTTCCTGACCATTAATCATGTATAAAGAAGAAATGTTACACAAGAGTGGGCTTTACTTAGTTTGCACTTTGTCATAACTCGTTGTCAGAGAATGAAGTTTACTTTTTGCTGTGATTGGCGGAAGTTGTAAATGGTGAGTCACTTTCTGCAGATTGGCTCATGATTCCAGGTATGGTATAAAAGAACAAGCCGGGGACTCAGAATATCATAGGAAATCAGAAACTATTGAGAACCCTGAGGGACCATAAGACTTCCAGCAATGAAGAGCTTGTTTCTCGTCACGCTACTTTCAGTAGCATACTGCTCGGCTTTTCCAGCTGAAACTTCACAGGACAATGAAGAGAACGCCAAGTTTGCTGAAGTGAGTATATTAAAGGGACCTTATCTTTTTTTTATACTCATATGAAAGGGATCAATTTAATCTTGGTAATGTGTTTAAAAACCTTTTTCCTGTTGTATTTCTTATAATCTGTATATGTGATCAGGGGGAAGTCATACTTTTTACCATTACTAATGCTCTCTGTGCTTCTTGATAAGTAGTGCTGGGATCTCTAGTCTTAAAAATATGTTTCCTCTTCTCCACCTTGCCCCATCCCTCTGCTACACAAATATCCATCTATTTTTTTGCTTTTGTTTGCTAGGCAAATAAAATGTAGTTCCCTGGTAAGCAGGGGGGAAAAATGGAGGAAGGGAGAGTGTTCCTCTTTAATATACCCTTAGTGAACATCTACTAGATAAGTCTGACCAAAATTTACAATCTTTCTATGTGTTTAAACTCTTACTCATATAGGCGTATTATAACACAGAGAGCCAATGGATATTTCATTTATTTAATTAAGACCACATTAGAATAACATTAAAAAATGCACAAAAGGATACATTTACAAAGCGGTGAATGTGACCTTCACCAAACATTCACCGGTGGTAATTCAATCACTATCATTTATATTATAATACATTTTCAATCTTTTGCACAATGTTGGATGAATCTTTAATGATGTTCCATTTTAATGACGTCTTTCTGTTTCATCTATACAGTTTCCACATTTTTCTAAAGCCCTTAATAATATAAAGATAAAATTAAGAGAGATTTTATTTAAATTTTTTATTCTACAGGAGTATTTGAAAAAATACTACAACCTTAAGACAGATGGGGTGCAACGGTCCAGGAAGAAAACGACCAGTCCATTTTCAGAGAAGATAAGACAGATGCAGGAGTTCTTTGGTTTGAAGGTGACGGGAAGTCTTGACTCAGACACTATGGAAATGATGCAGCAACCCCGATGTGGGTTTGTTGATGTGGGTGAATACAGCATATTCCCAGGAAACTCTGGATGGAAGAAGAGAGACCTGACATACAGGTAAAAAAAATTCTATTGTGTTACCTTCATAGACAGTAATATATTTGTAGCGTTAGGCAGGATAACGTTCTAGTAGATTGTAAGTTAACTTCAGTAATGTTTATCTCATAAATGTATATCCAGCCAAAACCTTTTGGTTTTTATTTGGGATGGGGAGGTTTAGTATGTCAGTTTTTTTTATGGTTGTTTATTACACTGCTGGGAAGATTTACTCTCCCTGTATCGATAGTCATTGTCAATAAATATTTTAAAGTTGACATCTGAACAGTAATAGAGGGAAAATCTTCCAATGTGGACAACTGTTTAGATGGATATATCAAAGAAGGAAATCTCCCCACGCTTAAGAGATTTCCCCTCACATCCTGTTGTATCTCTGGGACAGGAAACAAGGAGAAATTTCTTCAGCAGTATACTCAAAAACAAAGATCAACCAGACAGTGGTTCTACTTTGGTTGATTTTCACTTCTTTCCTGAATATGGCCCTCTCAAGTAAGGTTGTACACCTGCAAAGCACACTGACATCAGCCTTCATCAGACTGAAATGTTACATAATATAAAACAGTTTGTTGGTCATACTGGATGCTCTACAAATATGAAAATCATTCTAATAGTAACTAGCACATTAATCATATAGGACAATGGGTGGTTCTATGGTAATAATTTGCAATAATAGAACAATCTTATTTTTTTTTATTTAGAATAGTAAATTACACCCCAGACATGCCTGCTGCTGAGGTGGATACAGCTATCCAGAGAGCCTTCCAAGTTTGGAGTGATGTGACCCCCTTGACCTTTACTCGAATTTACGACAGTCTTGCTGATATTGAGATCTCATTTGCAGCACAAGGTATGTTCATAAGTCAATGTCATGCCATACAGACTGAACCTTTATAACACACAGAGAGATACATTTTACATTTTGTTTTTCTACAGCGCACAATGACTACTGGCCATTTGATGGTCCACATGGAACTCTGGCACATGCTTTTGCTCCAAGTAATGGAATCGGAGGAGATGCTCACTTTGATGAAGATGAAACATGGACTAGTGGATCTAGAGGTGAGTTTTTTTCCCCTCTGTTCAGTAATATACCCAATAATTGTAATCACTGCAAGATTATATATATGTAATGAAAAATTGTTTTCTTTAGTTAGAATATGCTAACTTAAGTCATTGGATGGTGCCCCCTGCTTCGATATATTACAGCTTCAGTACAATCAATCACAGTGCCCAATTTTATTTTTTACTTTTTTTCATTTAAGGTTATAACTTGTTCCTTGTGGCTGCTCATGAATTTGGCCATTCCTTGGGTCTCTTTCACTCTAACGACCCCAGCGCCCTCATGTACCCAACTTACCACTTCATTGAACCCAGAGAATTTCACCTGCCTGACGATGACATTAGAGGAATTCAGTCACTCTATGGTAAGAGAAAGAAAATCACTACCAGATTCTATTAGGAAGAGAATGGGTGACTCTACAATTTATAGAAGGTTGCTGTGCCATAACATTTGGTACTTTATTACAGGAGCCAGAGAAGTCCCAGTACAACCACAACCACCAACCACTCCTTCTTCCTGCCAGCCAATCACTTTTGATGCTGTGACAACTTTGCGCGGAGAGATATTATTCTTTACCAACAAGTAAGCTTTAACCTTTAATTCATTTTTTTTTTTAGTTTAATGAGAATGTATGAAGGTTTACATTATTTTTAGATATACTGTATATGAGAATGTGATGAGTTTAAAGTACAACTGGCTCCACTACTGATATACTTAAAAATGCAAGTTAGCTGGCAGTATTACTAAACCCCTGATGGTAATACATTCCAAACCATTGACCGGTCCAAGTATGCTGAAAAGTCCTTACCTGCATACTAGTTCCAAAGCAGTTATTCACAGTATCAAAGTCAGATGGTCAGTATGGTCGCCAAGCAACTAGCGTTTTCAGGTGGAGAAGTCAGCAATGGCAGTTTCCTTGACTCTCTTAGAAGACCAATCTGTGTTAGTTTGAAAAAAACACATTTACATTTATTGCTTGTAAATAGCGATATATTTAAGTGGATGCAGCAATATTTCCTTATTATGTGATTCCTGCCTAGTAGTGCTACACAATGACTGGGGTTGATTTACTAAAATTGGAGAGTGCAAAATATGGTGCAGCTGTGCATAGAGAAACCAATCAGCCTCCATTTTTTTATTTTATTTTTTTGTCAAAGCTTAATTAAGCAAGCTGATGTTAGAAGCTGATTGGCTACCATGCAAAGCTGCACCAGATTTTGCACTCTTCAGTTTTAGTAAATCAACCCCATTGTTCTTTGCTGCTTCTCTGTCTCACTGTGAGCCTGTGGGCTGGGTATGACCTGATTGAAATTTTAATCTATATAAGGACATATTACAAAATAGCTACTCCTTAGTATCACTTAAAAGGGCAATAGACGGCTCATATAATTTATAAATTCTATGATGTCACACGTATCTTTTGCTGTTTGGTCACCACCTGAGGCTATAAGCACATGGTCACAACTCAAAGGGCTTGAAAATAGGCTTTAAAGCAATATTAGTAACATGAGTTTGAAAAGAAGGAACAGTGTCCTTTGTAAACAATGTTACTAAGAAACAGAGAGGCATAAAAATAGATGTATCTAGATCATGTTCATGCAGTAGACTTAGATTTACACTAAAAATATACAAAGATAAATGATTTAACTCTTTTGTATCTTCTAGAACTTTCTGGCGTCAGATTTCTCCCAATTCACTGGCCGAGCATAATTTAATCAAAACATTTTGGCCTGCCCTTCCAAATCACATTCAAGCTGCTTACGAGTACAAAGAAAAGGACAGGGTTATTGTCTTCAAAGGTGTGTAATTCTTATTTTTCTGTGGAATTTCAAGGAAATAATATAACCTATTTAGTTATTAGTAGATTACATCTTTATGTGTGATCCTGTTGGATACAATGCATGCCTGAGCATATTCTGGAATGTATGAAGTATTTGTTTTTTGTTTTTTTGTTGTTGCTAATAAATGGATTATTATATTTTAGTCAACCCAATATTCTTTTTTCTTTTTTTTAATTAGGTGCTAAATATTGGGTTATTAATGGTTATGAAGTCACAAAGGATTCACCAAAAAGCATCTATGACTTGGGCTTTCCCAGAACTGTTAGGAGAATTGACGCTGCAGTCCATGATGAAAACACAGATAAGACCTACTTCTTTGTAGATAACAAATTCTGGAGGTAAGACCAGTTTATGATTCACTTTTATCTAAAATCACGGAGGGATTTTATTGGTGTTGCTTGGTACGGATAAAATAAAATGATATAGTATTTAAAACTAACATGTGCCCAGATCATGCACACTAAAGTACTTACATAATCTAAACAAGGAGTAGTGCACTTGGTGAACTACTTCACCTCTGCATCTATAAGCATTGTGAACAAATACATTTTCATCTTCAAGGAACTTAGAGAATGAATAACTTCACAATAATTATTGCGAATGTTGGAAAATCTTTTCTTCTAACCTGTCTGTTATTTTTCAGTTTTGATGAAGAGAAGCAGACGATGGATTCTGTAACTCCTAAGAAAATAATTGATGGCTTCGCTGGTGTTGGAAATAGGGTTCATGCTGTTTTCCAAAAGGATGGTAAGTAAATATAGTAGAACTGTCTATTTTATTTAGGGACCCCTTACGAGTCAGACCAATAAAATAATTCTAAACATTCAGCAGGAAAACAAGATGATAAAAACAAGTTTTAGTTTTTTGTAGCTCAAAGTAAAAACTCAGCAGGAAAACAAAAGACTTGTGCAATTGTGTGTAACTCATTTCCTGCAAGAAGAATGATGGATCTTGTTTATTAGGTGTACCATAAAACAAACCCATGACTTTAGCCATGCAGGGCAAAGCAACAGGTTCCTTTTAAAGTGGTATTAAAGTTATTGTTATACTTAACTGCACTGTTCAATGGTTTTGCACAGAGCAGCTCTGATCCTTTACTTTTCGTGTCCCCCGCCGTCGCTCCTGGCTCCCCCCCCCCCCCGAGCAATGGCCCCAGAAAAAGCTGCATGCCCTGAGGGCAACGCCGAGGGCTCGCTCACGGACTGCTGCTCTATGCATTCATATGACACATAGAGCCACGGCTCGGCCCCGCCCCTGTTCTCCCCTCATTGGCTCACTGGCTGTGATTGACTGCAGTGAGAGCCAATGGGCTCCCGCTGCTGTCTCAACCAATGAGGAGTGAGAGTCCCGGGACAGCCGTGTCAACCGTGAACATCACTGGATCAGAGGTAGGTCAGGTAAGGATTGGGGGAGCTGGGGGGGCTGCTGCATACAGAAGATTTTTTACCGTCATGCATAAAATGCATTTAGCTTTTCGAGCCACTTTAAAGTATATCCAAACTCAAGAAAAATATACATTTCAGCTTACCAATCCTTAGATGTCGGGGCTGCCTTACTTTTCTTTTATTGGACATTTTTATCTATATTTTCACCTGGTGATCCTGACAGTAACACACTTTCTTTATTGACAAATCACTGTAAAGTATATATAAAAGACAGGAAGTGTGTTAGGACTGTACAATCTCCTTCCTCTTATCCATACTATAGATGGAGGTGTTCTGTGTTCACAGATCACAGGTATTATGTTCTGGGATCACAACACTGCTTCCACAAGCTCACTAGATTTCTTGCAGGATTATCAGGATTTTGTGCACTTTTAATGGTGTATTTTAACAGACAAAAAAGGATCATGAGAGAAGCTCACTGGTTTTCCATACATTTTAATGATTTCCCAGCAGCACATACTCAGCTCTGCTCCATTTAACTGCCAGTCGTGAAAAAGATTACCGTCTACTTTTTATTAAGTTTTTATGCATTTAACAAAACAGAACCCCCATGAGGGGGAAAAGTAGAAAGAAACTTGGGTACAGAATCCCTTCATGTGGTAACCAATATAGCAAAGACAAAGCATTCAGTTAAAGAAGAGAAGTACCATTACATCTCAACAATTGCTAGAACGCGAGAGGTTCTAATGTGGTCATCTCTCTTATTTCACACTCTCGCCTGCCATAAAGTAGAAATGTTACTTTGTCATCCAAAGGAAGGAAGGAGGAGGCAGGGCAAGGGGGAGACAAGAAGAAGGTTTAGAGAGAAAGGACTGAAATAGAAAAGATGTGCCCAAGATCCCCAGGTCGCACTAGTCTAGACTCTTCAGGTACCGCATCCAAGGCTTCCAGGTCTTATCAAACTTTGACTGGGTATAATCGTTAATCATTATCCAGTTTAGTATTCATGTGAGACCAACGACTGGTTCCAACACCCAGCAATGGCAAATGCTGGATAATGTAGGATATGTTTTTTCCGGTGTTTAGGAGCCTAAATGTCTAGTTTCTGAAAAAGGGTAATTTCAGGCTTTGTGGGGATGTTCACCTCCGTTACTGAGTGTATTAGAGTAAAGATCCTTATCCAAAATCTAGTCATTTTGAGGCATTTCCACTTACCCTCTACTTTTTATTGAGTGTGGAGGGGGATCATGTTACTCATCCTCCAATATGGAATGACTTCATTTTTTTAAAAAGAAGGGAAAAAACAGAAAAATTTATATATTTTTTTCTTTTCAGAACTACTTTATTTCTTTGATGCTTCCCGTCAGTACGAATTCAGCACCGCTAAAAAGAGAGTCACCCGTTTACTGAAGAGCAACAGCTGGCTGAAGTGTGAAAAAGTGAATAACAACAGAGTGGTCAGCCCAAAGAAAGCTCTTATAAAATAATTGATGTCTACTGCCTTTGCAATATTTGCATTTATTTGTTTAACTTATAAATTATGATAATATATTATATATTATGTTTATAAAATAAATTTTTTATGATATAAGTACAACTTTTGTTCTTTACTATAAAGCATTGGATAAATAATTGCTTTATACCTTAACCGCCTACTAGGCCGTCTTGCCTGTAAATGCACAACATGGAAGTCTCTTCCTCTAACCCCAGTAGGTCTGGTAAACCCTCTCAAAAAAAATGTTCTACTGAAATTTCTTTATTTTTTTAAACAAACTCCTATCCCATTACCAAAACCTTTTTTTCGCAAAACTGACAAATGATTTCTTCCTTTTTATGGGCAGGAAAGACTCCTAGATCAGTTAAAGGACAAGTGTGGGAAATTAAAAAAAAAAAAACAAACACATGTTCACCTATATAGCTGCAGCATTTGTCCAATGCTGCAGCTGTCCCCCACCGGTTCTAAGACCGAAAACTGAGCGATCGCGTTCACGGTCTTTACTGAGCAGCTAGCCTTCTGCTGTGCCCATCCAGCTCTCACTGGAGCACCAGACTGTAGAGGGGATAGAAGCGCCTCTCAATGGCATGCTAAGAGTCTGAGCCAGCTGCCGGTCTATGTTCCTGGAAGGATCCCGACCTTAAAGTCTGGATCCCTGTAGAGCCTGAACTGTATCTGGACTGTATTGGATGAATCTGGGTCACAGGAGTGCAGAAATAAGTGGACTCTTGTAAACCACAAGAGAAGTATGTCCAAAAAAGCTTTGGACATACTTCTGTTTTAGATGTGCCCTACACATGCAATCACCTGTAACTGAAGGTGGCCCAGCTCTCCCTAATTTTCTAACCTATTACTGGTCTGGAGTCCTGGTTACAGTGCTCTGGTGCTTTGCCCTACCCTGAGAAAGGGTAGCAGTAACTTTGGAAGCTACACTTTTGGGATCATGCTAAGAACTGAGCAATCTGCCCTTTCAAGGCCCTCGCTCTAACCCTGCCATTACCATTCCCATTAAAATGACAGCCTGGAGAAAGGCTAAAGCAAGATATAAACCTGAAGACACTTCTTCTCCGCACACTCCTCTTTGGGACAATCCTGCTTTTCCCCACTTACGTAATATTCCAGACCCTCAACTTCGGACTAGTGATGGAATAAAGACTCTAAAATATATCATGCCACAGAACGTAAAGCCCCCTTCCAACTACCCAATTCCATGTTTTTCCACATTTTACAGACAGGCAATAGGTGCACAATTTCCTGCTCAGATAACTTTAAACCCTTACTCTATAGAAAGTTTGTTATTAACTGATAAACTAATTAAACCAACTCCCCTGCCTATACCTTAGGCTAACTACTGCTAATAGGTCTAGGTTGACTTCTCTCTACCAGAAGTGACAAGATGACATTCCATCATTGACTGAGGAAGACTGGGATGAATGCCTAAAACATTTTTTAACTGATATGATTTCGGTCAATCCTCAAATGAGAGCCACATGTAGAAAAATGTAAAATAATGCATTTGGGTGGCAACAATATGAATGCAATCTATACACTGGGGGGAGAACCTCTGGGGAATCTAGGATGGAAAAGGACCTGGGGGTCCTAGTAGATGATAGGTTCAGCAATGGCATGCAATGCCAAGCTGCTGCTAACAAAGCAAACAGAATATTGGAATGCATTAAAAAGGGGATCAACTCCAGAGATAAAACTATAATTCTCCCGCTCTACAAGATTCCGGCCGCACCTAGAGTATGCTGTCCAGTTCCTCAGCAAGCATGTACTGGAAATGGAGCGAGTACAAAGAAGGGAAACAAAGCTAATAAAGGGTCTGGAGGATATTAGTTATGAGGAAAGGTTGTGAGCACTGAACTTATTCTCTCTGGAGAAGAGACGCTTGAGAGGGGATATGATTTCAATTTATAAATACCGTACTGGTGACCCCACAATAGGGATAAAACTTTTTCGTGGAAGGGAGGTTAACAAGACACGTGACCACTCATTCAAATTAGAAGAAAAGAGGTTTAACTTTAAACTACGTAGAGGGTTCTTTACTGTAAGTGCGGCAAGGATGTGGAATTCCCTTCCACAGGCGGTGGTCTCAGCAGGGAGCATCGATCATTTAAAAAACGATTAGATAAGCACCTGAACAACCACAACATACAGGGATATACAATGTAATACTGACATATAATCACACACATAGGTTGGACTTGATAGACTTGTGTTTTTTTTAGACCTCACCTATGTAACTTAGTTTGAAATCTTTGCAAATGTATTAAAAATAAAAAGTGAAAATAAAATCACATGTACATAAATATTCACAATAAAGAAAGGTATGACCTGGCAAAACCGCAGCAGTAAACCTTGATCCCTATTAACATGTATAGAAGAGAAAAAGATAAACCTCACCTACTATGTAACTATATGTACTATGTAACTATGTCATAGATGAGGTACAGAGATACATACTGCAGCGCTACCCCCATAGGAGCCGCTTGGCAGATTGGGTTCTTTGTTCTTCTGTCTTGACTCTGAGAACAACCACAGTCCCGCTGACACACCAGGTTAAGCAAATAGATATTGCACTGCTACTAGAAGCACAGATATAGATATTGTGCACTTAACTAAGGTTCAGTATCAAAAAGCAAACATCAGAGTGGTTAATGGTAAATTAACCAAATATATTGTCACAGGTTGCTGTAAATAGCTGTATGCACATAAATGAGTTAGTAAAGGTTTAGTTTGATCACTGTTCACTAGACAATATGTTCACTAGGCTATAGCAGCAGTGCCGATCCTGACCTCCCTGGGGCCCTAAGCAAAATTCTGCTAAGGGGCCCTCTACTTGACCCGTGATGCCGTGAGCTATGTACACCATTTGCCATTGCCACACAGTCACACCTGACACTTCAGTGCTCCCAAAACAATCCTCCCTCCTTTAAACAAAACAGTCAAAGAATAAGTACAACAATATAGAACAGAATGAGGTCCCCAGAGAGCCCCCCTTACATCAGGGTCCTCAGAGAGCCCCCCTTACATCAGGGTCCTCAGAGAGCCCCCCTTACATCAGGGTACTCAGAGAGCCCCCCTTACATCAGGGTCCTCAGAGAGCCCCTCCTTACACCAAGGTCCCCAGAGAGCCCCCCCCCCTTTACATCAGGGTCCCCAGAGAGCCTCCCCCTACATTAGGGTCCCCAGAGAGCCCCCCTTACATCAGGGTCCCTAGAGAGCCTCCCCCTACATCAGGGTCCCCAGAGAGCCTCCCCCTACATTAGGTTTCCCAGAGAGCCTTCCCTTATATCAGGGTCCCCAGAAAGCCCCTCCTTACATCAGGGTCCCCAGAGAGCCCCCCTTACATCAGTGCCCTCAGAGAGTCTCCCCCTACATCAGGGTCCCCAGAGAGCCTCCCCCTACATTAGGTTTCCCAGAGAGCCTCCCCTTACATCAGGGTCCCCAGAAAGCCCATCCTTACATCAGGGTCCCCAGAGAGCCCCCTTACATCAGTGTCCTCAGAGAGCCCCTCCTTACATCAGGGTCCCCAGTGAGCCTCCCTACTTACATCAGGGTCCCCAGAGGGTATTCCCCTACATCAGGGTCCTCAGAGAGCCTCCACTTACACCAGGGTCCCCAGAGAGCCTCCCCTTACACCAGGCTCCCCAGAGAGCCCCTCCTTACATCAGGGTCCTCAGAGAGCCCCTTCTAACATCAGGGTCCCCAGAGAGCCCCCCTTACACCAGGGTCCCCAGATTGCCCCCCCCTTACACCAGGGTCCCCAGAGAGCCCCCCCCCTTACACCAGGGTCCCCAGAGAGCCCCCCCTTACACCAGGGTCCCCAGAGAGCCCCCCCTTACACCATGGTCCCAAGAGAGCCTCCCCTTACATTAGTGTCCCAAGAGAGCCTTCCCTCTTACATTAGTGTCCCCAGAGAGCCCCTCCTTACACAGGGTCCCCAGAGAGCCCCTCCTTACACAGGGTCCCCAGAGAGCCCTCCCCCTCTGACATTAGTGTCCCCAGGGGGCCCCGTCTTTACATCAGTGTCCCCAGAGGGCCCCGTCCTTACATTAGTGTCCCCAGAGGGCCCCCCTCTTACATTAGTGTCCCCAGAGGCCCCCTTCCTTACATTAGTGTCCCCAGAAACCCCCCTCTTACATTTGGGTTCCCAAACAGCTGACTCCCCCCCTTGGGTTCCCCTGTACCTGGCTGGTGGAGGTGGGAGGCGGCGATCGGCAGCTATATGGTGTTCACAGGCAGGGGGATATCCCTGGGGCTAGTAGTTCTATCTCCAAATGTATACAGCGGAGAAGGGAGGGGCCTCTGACCGGGCATCAGCAACAGTGTTCAAGCAGAGTGAAAGTGAAACTGATACCTGCCTGGGTCAGAGGCCCCTCCCTTCTCTTCTCCACTGTATACACTGAGAATACTACAAACCCCAGGGAGATCCCGCCGCCCACTCAGGCACCATAGAGCTGCCGATCGCCGCCTTCCACCTCCTCCCACCTCTCCTCACTGCACTCTAAACGGACAGCCAGAGGTGCAGGGGGGGATGTTGGGTCTTGGGGGCCCCCCCACAGCGGCGGGGCCCTAAGCAGCTTGCATAGTGTGCCTATAGGGCCGATCGGCTCTGTATAGCAGCATAAAATTGAGTTCTACAAAGCTAAATTAGAGTAAACCTGGAAATCCACAAAATAAGCAATACGTAAAGGCATTGGAAAACAGTAACAGCAATGATATTGTGATAACTCTGCTGTAAACAGTAGGCTATATTGACTTTAACCACTTGACCAATGGGCACTTAAAGCGGGACTGTACTGGAAATTTTTTTTTTTAAAAGCCAGCAGCTACAAATACTGCAGCTGCTGACTTTTAAAAAATGGACACTTACCTGTTCCAGGGTCCAGCGGTGTCGGCAGCAGAGGCCGATCGATCGCTCGGCTCTCTGCTGTAGCCGGCGCCATTCTCAGTGAGGGAATCAGGAAGTGGCTTCACTTCCCGATTCCCTACTGCGCATGCGCGAGTCGCGCGGCGCAATGAGAATGTTCAGCGCTGTCTGCCAGGACACGTGTGTGTCCCGGCAGACAGCGCGCCGGGACAGGAAGTGACGTAAACTCCCGTGGGAGTTTATGCCCGGAAGTGGGTGCAGATACCTGTCTTAGACAGGTATCTGCACCCCCCTCCCCCCTGAAAGGTGCCAAATGTGACACCGGAGGGGGGAGAGGGTTCCGAAAAGCGGGAGTTCCACTTTAGGGTGGAATCCCCCTTTAAACACCCTTAATAACCAGACCAATTTTCAGCTTTCGGTGCTCTCACATTTTGAATGACAATTACTCTGTCATACAACACTGTACCCAGATGATTTTTTTGTCCTTTTTTCACACAAATAGAGCTTTCTTTTGGTGGTATTTAATCACCGTTGGGTTTTTTATTTTTTGCGCTATAAAAGAAAAAAGACTGAAAATTCTGTAAAAAAAAATTAATTTTTCTTTGTTTCTGTTATAAAACTTTGCAAATTTGTAATTTTTCTTGATACATTTTGGCCAACATTTATACTGCTACACATCTTTGGTAAAAATATGTACAAATTGGGGTATATTATTTGGTCTTTGTGAAAGTTATAGAGTCCATAAGCTATGGTGCCAATATCTGAAAATTGATCACACCTGAAGTACTGACGGCCTATCTCATTTCTTGAGACCCTAACATGCCATAAAAGTACAAATACCCCCCAAATGACCCCTTTTTGGAAAGTAGACATTCCAAGGTATTTAGAAAGAGGCATGGTGAGTTTTTTGAAGTTGTCATTTTTTCCCACAATTCTTTGCAAAATCAAGATTTTCTTTTTTTTTCTTTTCACAAGATTGTCATATTACCAGGTTATTTCTCACACACAGCGTATGCATACAACAAATGACACCCCAAAACACATTCTGCTGTTACTCCCGAGTATGGAAATACCACATGTGTGAGACTTTTACACAGTGTGGCCACATACAGAGGCCCAACATGCAGGGAGCACCATCAGGTGTTCTGGAGCACCCAGGCCAATTCTGACATTTCTCTCCTACATGTAAAAATCATCATTTATTTCGCTAGAAAATTAATTAGAACCCCGAAACATTATATATGTTTTTTTTAGCAAAGACCCTAGAGAATACAATGGCGGTCGGTCTTTTTATCTAGCACGGTACTTGCGCAGCAATATTTCGAATTAGTTTTTTTTCTGAAAAAAAATGTTTTGTGCTTTACAAAAAGCAAAACTGTAAATTTAGCCCAATGTTTTTGCATAATATGAAAGATGAAGTTACACCGAGTAAATAGATACCCAACATGTCACACTTCAAAATTGCACACACTCGTGGAATGGCGCCAAACTTCGCTCCTTAAAAATCCCCATAGGCAACGCTTTAAAATTTTTTACTGGTTACATGTTTTGAGTTACAGAGGAGGTCTAGGGCCAAAATTATTGTTCTCGCTATAACGTTCGCAGCGATACCTCACATGTGTGGTTTGAACGCCGTTTTCATATGTGGGCGGGACTTATGTATGCGTTCGCTTCTGCATGCGAGCACACGGGGACAGGGGCGCTTTAAAAAAAAATAAAAATTATTGTTCATTTTACTTTATTTATTTTAGTTTGACACTTTTTTTCCACCAAAATTTTTTTTTGATCACTTTTATTCCTATTACAAGGAATGTAAACATCCCTTGTAATAGGAATATGGCATGACAGGTCCTCTTTACAGTGAGATATAGGGTCAATAAGACCCCACATCTCACCTCTAGGCTGGAAAGCCTGAAATAAAAAAAAAAACGATCCTGGCTTCGATCGTAGCAAGTATTGCATGGTATCGCAGGGTATCGCATGGTATCGCAGGGTATCGCAGAATATCACAGGGTATCGCAGGGTATCGGAGGGTATTGCAGGGTATGGCAGAGTATCGCAGAATATCGAAGGGTATTGCAGAGTATTGTTGAGTATTGCAGAGTATTGCTGGGTATTGCAGAGTATTGCAGGGTATTGCAAAGTATTGATGGGTATTGCAGAGTATTGTTGGGTATTGCAGAGTATTGCAGAGTATTGCATGGTATCGCAGGGTATCGCATGGTATCACATGGTATCGCAGAGTATCACATGGTATCGCAGGGTATCGCATGGTATCGCAGGGTATCGCATGGTATCACAGGGTAGAGTATTGCAGGGTATCGCAGAATATTGCAGGGTATGGCAGGGTATCGCAGAATATCACATGGTATCGCAGAGTATTGCAGAGTATTGTTGGGTATTGCAGAGTATTGTTGAGTATTGCTGGGTATTGCAAAGTATTGTTGGGTATTGCAAAGTATTGTTGGGTATTGGAGAGTATTGTTGGTATTGCAGAGTATTGTTGGGTATTGTAGAGTATTGTTGTGTATTGCAGAGTATTGTTGGGTATTGCAGAGTATTGTTGGGTATTGCAGAGTATTGCAGAGTATTGCTGGGTATTGTTGGGTACTGCTGGGTACCCATCCATCCATGCTCAGCCACCCCTCCATACGCTGCAATACCCAGCAATACACTGCAGGCTATTGCTGTGTATTGCAGGGTATGGAGGGATGGCTGAGCATGGATGGATAAATCGGTGGTGACTGCAGAGCAGTGCTGTGGGCACTACACATCCCGCCCACAGCACTGCTGCCACCGATCCCTCCCCCTCTCCTCTCACACTGTACCGATCGGTAGAGAGAGAGGAGAGAGAAACCGGCGTCATGACGTCATGATGGTTTGCTTACATGTGATCACTCCGTCATTTGACCCAGGGGGCGCGCAAGAGGGGAATTCTGGGAGGCCGTTAATGTACGCCCTCCCAGAGTTAAGCAACCGCCCTGTAGCCGTTTTTCGGCTATGGGCCAGTTGTTAACTGGTTAAAGTGCACTCTACAGTATATGAATGCCAGCAATAAAAATGTAAGTTTTCGTAAAGAGGTACCTCTAACTATGGTCAATATGCACAGTTCTTGTGAAGCAGCTATCTGAGTGAGCAGTCTTTTGCCATAGTTCCTCAGCCGGCTAACATTGGGGCCCAGTCTTTATGGTAGTGCACATGAGTACAGTCCCTGTAAAGTCTACATGCAGTAAATAATGCTGCAAGTTAATGGCAGTAGTGCCCTCTCACCAGCCCCAGTAATACAGCAACAGGGGTCTCACTGTCCAGAGTTCATCTTACTTCTGGATCTTATAAAAAATCTAATGTAAAGGTGTTGGCCCTAACACTGATTTTATACGGTTCAGTGTTTACACTTTCTTAAAGGGGCAGCTATGTTTTAAAACATCACACTAGGGGCCATTTTCAACCTACTCATTATCACATTACTTCTGGATCTGCCTGGGGAAACTCTGATCCACAGCACATGGGCCTTGACTTGTGGTAGCACTTAGTCACTTCTGCTCCATTTAAAATACATACAAACCATTTACAACCATGCAAGAGGTACATCACCATCTTCAGCTCTCTTGTCTCCTCCTCTCATGCTCATCTCCAGAACTTCACCAGAGCCTCTGCCATCTTCTGTAACTGTCTACCACAATCTGTCTGCCTATTTCCTGCTTTGGCCACCTTTAACCGCTTCCCGACCGGCGCACACAGATCGGCAGAATGGAACGGACAGGCATAAGGACGTACAGATACGTCCTTTTGAAAATGCCGCCGTGCCATCGCGCGCGCCGGTTGGGACCCACGTGAGTCCAGTCGCGGGTCCCGCGGACTCGATCGCCGTGGGAGTACCCGCGATCGTCTCACGGGGAGGCTGAACGGGGAGATGCGGAAGTAAACATCTCCCCGTTCTGCCTAGCAACAAGTGACACTGATCTCTGCTCCCTGTGATTGGACCACGCCCCCCACAGTGACCACGCCCCCCACAGTTAGTAACACGTCTCACGGGGAGGCTGAACGGGGAGATGCGGAAGTAAACATCTCCCCGTTCTGCCTAGCAACAAGTGACACTGATCTCTGCTCCCTGTGATTGGACCACGCCCCCTCAGTGACCACGCCCCCCACAGTTAGTAACACGCTCCTAGGACACACTTAAACCCTACACTGCCACCCCCTGGTTAACTCCTTCACTGCCAGTCTCATTTACACAGGAATCAGTGCATTTGTATAGCAGTGATTGCTGTATAAATGACAATGGTCCCAAAAATGTGTCAAAAAAGTCTGATGTGTCTGCCATAATGTCACAGTCACAATAAAAATCGCTGATTGCCGCCATTACTAGTAAAAAAAAAATAATTATTAATAAAAATGCCATAAAACTATCCCCTAATTTGTAAAAAAAAAATTTGTGCATATATGAATACTGTATGGATTGTAGGTGGATATAGACTTAGATGGTAACAGCAGGGGGATAATGAAAAGGAGGAAGGAAACTAAATTTTATATTACCAGTGTTGTAACATAACAAGAAATAACAAGGTTGGAACTACATAAAAACAGACAAAATATTTTTGAGCAAGAGATAAAGGTGGGAGATTTCTAGCAAGATTAGCGCAACAAGAATATCAAACTACAACTATATCAGAAATCGAAACCCTACAGAAAAAGAGAGTAAAAGAACCTGAGGAGATTTTAGAGACCTTCAGAGAGTACTATAGTCTGTTATATGCCTCTTCTCACCCCTTGGACCGGGTAGCCTTTGGGTGGTTGTCGGATAGGGAGAGAGAGGCATTGATATGTCCAATTACAGGTGAGGAGATCATAAAGGTCATACATACATTCCCAGGGGAGAAAGCACCAGGCCCAGATGTAATTCCTATGGAATTTTATAAGAAATATGAAGCCTTACTAGCTCCAAAATTAGCAGAAGTATTTACAAGTGGTCTATTGAAAGGAGTCCTTCCAGACTCAATGAGGCATGCACATATAACCTTACTATACAAGGAAATGAAAGACCCAAAACTATGTTCTTCATACAGGCCGATAGCTTTATTAAATATAGATATAAAAATACTGACGGAAATATTAACATTGAGATTACAACCTTTAATCAGACAGGATTCATGCCAGAGAGAACGACAGATGTTAATTTACGTAGATTATATACAAACATACATACCCACCATGTATAGGGATCTAGAACAGTGGCCTCTCTGGACATAGAGAAGGCCTTTGATACGGTCGAAAAAATAATGTGTTTTTTTTCAAAATTGTTGCTCTTTTTTTGTTTATAGTGCAAAAAATAAAAAACGCAGAGGTGATCAGATACCACCAAAAGAAATCTCTATTTGTGGGAAAAAAAAAGGACGTCAAATTTTGTTTGGGAGGCACGTCGCACGACAGCGCAATTGTCAGTTAAAGCAACGCAGTGCCGAATCGCAAAAAGTGGTCTGGTCTTAAGCCAGAAAGTGGTTAAGCAATCCCTAAAAACTCATCTCTTCAGGGAAGCCTATCCCACCTTCACCTAACAACTGAACATTTAATTCTTCATCAGCTCATCCCTCACATTTATTAACTTTTGTACCACTTACCCCATCCTATTAGATTGTAAGCTCTTATGAGCAGGGCCCTCTTAACCATCTTGTATTTTATTGTATTATATCTGTTTTGTCTCCCTTTATATTGTAAAGTGCTGTAGAAACTGTTGGCACTAGATAAGTCCTGTGTAATAATAATAATAATAATATAATAACATGAACCGAAGAATCCTTTGCTTGATCGATTTTTCTGCTAAACGGGAAGGGAAATCTGTAACTTTAAAAACAGCTGCAAATTATATTTTAAGTTAAAGCCATTATCACCTGGCTCTGAAACACAAAGGGTGCAATTTATAATTTTGTTATTGCAGGGTGACCCCTCAAACCATCCATCCCTGCTAACAGTAGATGCCTTCTTTGAAGCCCTGAGTTTGGTATATAAGATGACTCAGATCATGCTGCTGCTGAATCAGCCCTGCGTAACTTACAGAAAGGGTTCATCTCTACTGAGACATACTGTTCAGGGTTTTGCCAGTTGGCCCTGGAATCTGGATTGAATGACATACCACTCTTCAGTCAATCCCGAATTGGCATATCCAAGGCAGTTATAGACACTTTGGTTTACGCCTACCAAATCTCACTATTTTTCTGTGGTATGCTGACATCTAGTGGCAGTTTTGGGCTACAACAACTTCTTTACTAATGTGATTTTGCCATCTTTTTCTGTCCTCTTCTCCTGTTTAGTGCTAGTTAGTTTAGTCCTAGCTAGACCCTCCCCACTATTTTCTCTCAATCAGTGTTGGTTTCTCACAGAGGCAGAGCATATGAGAGTCATTGTCTTCTTACACTTCAAAAGACTGGAAAAACATCCTCTGCACTGCAATTAGCTGAAGTAAAATTGCACTGGATTCAACTTATGTGTCTTATTGAAGTGTTATAACAGTGTGCAGTATGTGCAAGAGAGGAGAGGTGGGTATGAGAGCAGGCAGCAGTGGCGTCGCTAGGGGGTGGCTTTTGTGGCTATAGCCCCGAATCTGGGACCCATAACCCCGAGTCTCTGCAGGGGTCCTCAAGGGGAGGGGAGGCTCTCTGGGAACCTTGATGTAAGTGGGGGGCTCTCTGGGGACCTTGATTCAAGGGGAGGCTCTCTGGGGATCCTGATTTAAGGGGGAGGCTCTCTGGGGACCCTAATGTAAGGGGGCCTCTCTGGAAACACTGATGCAAGTGGGGGGCTCTCTGGGGATCCTGATGCAAGGGGGAGTCTCTTTGGGGACTCTGATGTAGCGAGGAGGCTCTCTGGGGACCCTGATGTTAGGGGGGGCTCTCTGGGGACCCTGATGTAAGGGGGGCTCTCTGGGGACCCTGATGTAAGTGGGGGGCTCTCTGGGGATATACAAACACACACACACGTATATTACTGTATATACATGTGTATGCCTGCCCAAGCATATGACTTTCTTTACTACGCTGCTATGGGCTCTAGCCCCAGATCTTTTGTAGACCTAGCAATGCCCCTGGCATGCAGTATGTGCAGGGGAGAAGTACAAAGGGTCTGACAGCAGGCAGTAAGGGAGGGTATGACAGTGGCCAGTATGTGCAGGAGAGAAATGCGGAGGGGGGATTGTAATAGCATGTAGTATGTGCAAGACACAAGTGTGGAGGGCTTGGCACTGGGTCAGTGTTTGTAGAAGAGTACAGAGGGTTTGAAAGTAGGCAGTATATGCAGAAGAGGAGTACAGAGGGTATGAAAGTGCAATATTTGCAGAAGAGGAGTGTGGAGGTTTTAACAGAGGACATTTTTGGGCTGTTAAACATAAGTTTCTGATTTTGTTTACATCATTCTATCCTTTGAAAAAGATAAAAGAAAAGTGTATAGTAATAATACAATAATAATTATTATTGTAGTGATTATTATTATTATTATTGTTAGTAGTAATAGCAGTATTTGCATTATTACCATAATTTAACCGCTTCCCGACCGCCCACTGCATATATACGTCAGCAGAATGGCACGGGCAGGCAAAAGCACGTACCTGTACGTGATCGTGCATTTGCCTGCCAGCGGCGCGCTCGCGACCTGGTCGGGAGCTCCGTGACCCCGGCCGCGGGACCAGCGGACCCGATCGCCGCTGGTGTCCCGCGATCGGGTTACGGAGCTGAAGAACGGGGAGAGGTATGTGTAAACAAACCTCTCCCCGCGCTTCCTACTCTGCCTGTCATTGATTGGCTGTTCCCAGTCATCGGGAAAGCCAATCAATGACGTCAGACGTCAGCCCCGCCCCCTAATGTAAAAAAAAACACACACGTCACAGCCCATAACCCCTCCCCTCCCCCTAGTGGTTAAACCCTTCACTACAACTGTCATTTATACAGGAAACAATGCATTTAAATAGCATTGATTGCTGTATAAATGACAATGGTCCCAAAAATGTGTCAAAAATGTCCGATGTGTCCGCCATAATGTCGCAGTCACAATAAAAATCGCTGATCGCTGCCATTACTAGTAAAAAAAAAAAAATATTAATAAAAATGCTATAAAACTATCCCCTATTTTGTAAACGCTATAACTTTTGCGCAAACCAATCAATAATCGCTAATTGCGATTTTTTTTTACCAAAAATATGTAGAAGAATACGTATCGGCCTAAACTGAGGAAAAAAAAAGTTTTTTTTATATATTTTTTGGGGATATTTATTATAGCAAAAAGCAAAAAATATTGCATTGTTTTCAAAATTGTCGCTCTATTTTTGTTTATAGCGCAAAAAATAAAAACCGCAGGGGCGATCAAATACCACCAAAAGAAAGCTCTATTTGTGGGAAAAAAAGGACGCCAATTTTGTTTTGGAGCCACGTCGCACGACCGCGCAATTGTCAGTTAAAACGACGCAGTGCCGAATCGCAAAAAGGGGCCTGGTCCTTTGGCTGCCAATTGGTCCGGGGCTGAAGTGGTTAAAGCATACTTTGTATTATTATTGTTATAATTGTTATTTAGAATTCATTTTTTCCTGATCATGTATCATGTATGAAGAAAAAATGTTGCACAAGAGTGGGCTTTACATAGTCTGTACTTTGTTATAACTTGTCAGAAAATGACATTTTTGTTTTTGTTTTTTGTTGTTTTTTTTTTTTTTTGCTGTGAAGGTGGAAGTTTTAAATGGTGAGTCACCTTCTGCAGCCTGGCTCAGGCATCCAGGTATGGTATATAAGGACAGCCCGGGGACTCAGAAAAGCAGACACTTTTGGGACCCCTAAGAGATCTTAAGACTTCCAGAAATGAAGAGCTTGCTTCTCGTCTTGCTACTTTCAATAGAATACTGCTTGGCTTTTCCAGCTGAAACTTCACAGGACAATGAAAAGAATGCCAAGTTTGCTGAAGTGAGTATACTAAAGGGAAAGTATAGCCTTATCTGTTTTTTTATTTATGTTCATATATAATTCTTGTTTTAAAAACCTTGTTTCTTTCGTATTTCGTATAATGATATACGTGAATGGGGCAAATCATACTTTTTACTTTTATTACTATTAATATTATTACATTATTATTATCACAGTCTATGCATCTCGTTGAGTAGTGCTGTATAGTGGTTGCACCTTCCTGTAACCTTCTTTTAGTGAATATCTACCAGAGAAGTCTGAATCTCTATGTGTTTGAAATTTTCCATAGAGACCTATTATAACACAATGTCTAAAAATTTTCAGGGCACACCTGAAAAAAATCAACAATTTTTGTGGTGAAGAACTTATTTTTTTTTACATGTATATTTCATTTTAAATTTAACGTGAAGGATGTGCCTGCTTTCGAGAACAAATCAGATTGAAGCGATTGTAATCTTCTTTGTACTTTCACTTGCTTCCTTGCTTTTCATCTTATGCCGTGTGCACACAATCGGAATTCTCATCGGAAAAAGCTCTGATGGTTTTCCTGACGAAATTCTGCTCAAACTGTCTTGCCTACACATGGTCACACCAAATTCCGACAGTCAAGAACGCGGTGACATACAACACTATAACAAGCCAAGAAAAAATGAAGTTCAATGCTTCCAAGCATGCGTCAAAATTGTTTCCGAGCATGCGTAGGAATTTTGCGCGTCGGAATTGCTACAGACGATCGGAATTTACGATAGAAACCTTATTCGTCGGAACATGCTCTCAAATTTTTTAGCCAGCAAAATTTCGATGGAGCCTACACACGGTCGCATTTTCTGATGAAAAGCTCTCATTGGTCTTTTGCTGGCCGAAATTCCGATCGTGTGTACGCGGCATTACAGTTTCTCTTTCAGAGTTCCAGACTTGATTAAGTATTTTTCCATCGCTAAACAATGAACACATTTTATTTATAAGCATCAAAATTGGAATGGAACGGTCTCTATTAGTATAATATATTATTATATATATTAATATTATATTATTATTATTTTAATATAATTAGAGCGATCAAGTTCTTTTTTGTTTACAAACTTTTTTTATTGAGGTTAAATTGGTACAATAAGAGGTTTCAATTACAGTAAAATTAACATATAAAGGTTATTTCGTTATATAATTATTGAAAAATAGACAAGTAGAGAATATATTGATACAATCTATCAAGGGTTTTGTACAAATAAATGACTGTACAATAGTGCAAAGAATATGATAAAAAAAATAATAAAAAAAAAATAGAAATAGAAATTTGAACTAACATCTCTATTCAATTGTTGGAATTTCGGAACAACACATCTCCATGTGAGAACCAAGTGTCCCGTTTTTTATTATAAAATTGTATAGAGTTGTATAATAAGTAAAAGATTTTTTCAAACTGGTTAATGGAACTAATTCTTGTTTTTAATTGATTTATCGGAATTGATAGGCTATGAGCCAATGAATTGCTACACATATTGCTACCCACGTTATATGGACGCGAACGGAAATCAAAAAGTGAACCAGTCTCATATGAGGTCAATAGAACAGTCCTTTGATCATTTTCCTTTTAGTGAATAATAGACAGTTATGAAGGATAGAATTTCCCTTCCTAGGGGTAGTGTAGGAGTCGTTTGTAAGTTGGATGTTTGAAAGAGGGGCCTGGCGTTTACTCTGCAGAAATTTGCCCTATTAGATGTTGGTGTTAAGCACAGGAACAAGATTGTAATTGCTGATATCGACTGTGTTGCAAAATTACTTAATGGGCCCTGCTGTGAACTATTAGATCAAGATTTGATTCCATATTTGTGAAAAAGACTTTGGAGCACAGCAGTCACACGTGTTGCGAAGCATTTTTTTTTAAAAATTGTAAGTACACGCCCCTGTTAAACAGGGGCTGAAAAATTGTGCCTTAGGCACTGGTGCTGGTGCCACAACACTGCAACACGGCCCTCACAGAGACTGTACTTGGAGCACAGCAGTCACACGTGTTGCGAAGCATTTTTTTTAAAAATTGTAAGTACACGCCCCTGTTAAACAGGGGCTGAAAAATTGTGCCTTAGGCACTGGTGCTGGTGCCACAACACTGCAACACGGCCCTCACAGAGACTGTACTTGGAGCACAGCAGTCACACGTGTTGCGAAGCATTTTTTTAAAAAATTGTAAGTACACGCCCCTGTTAAACAGGGGCTGAAAAATTGTGCCTTAGGCACTGGTGCTGTGGCATGGATCATTGAGGAGGAGGAAGAGGATAGTCAGTGAACATAAGAGGACAGTCACTCAGCATCAGCATAGGCAGTCTTGAAGGGATGTGACATTAAAAATTATTCGGTTATATCCGCCTCAGGTGCCTGGTAGCTGGTGGTGATCCAAGACTGATTCATTTTGATGAATGTCAGTCGATCAACCGAGGCGGTGGACAGGCGCACCCTATGATCAGTCACAAATCCTCCAGCAGCACTGAATGTGCGTTCGGAAAGAACGCTGGAGGCAGGACAGGCCAGTAGCTCAATTGCATACTGTGCAAGCTCTGGCCAGTGATCCATCCTCAGGACCCAGTAAGCCAGAGGATTTTCGGTGGGAAAGGTGTCCAAGTCTGACCTTGCCCCAAGGTATTCCTGCACCATGTATATCAGACGCTGGCGATGGTTGCTGGAACCGATCATACCTTGGGGCTGCGGACTAAAAAATTGTCTGAACGCATCGGTCAGACGTCCACCTTCCCCACCGCTCCTCTGCCACTGACCGAAGCCTCAGCAACTCGTCGCCCAGGACCAGGAGTTTGTAGCCTCCCAGTTTCTGGGAACGCGTTGCACAGACCTTTCTGCAAGGCCTCCCTGAGATGTCTCATCCTCTGCTCCCTCTGCGACGGCAAGATAAGGTCCGCAACCTTACCCTTGTACCGCGGATCAAGGAGAGTGGCCAGCCAGTAATGGTCCCTCTCCTTGATCCGAAGAACACGAGGATCCTTCCGCAGGCTTTCACAATCCTCCTCCTCCTCCTCCTCCTCCTCCTCCTCCTCATCCTCTTCCTGTGTGATGGGTGGGACAGAAGGAACACTGTCCGGATAAAGGGGGCCTTGAGAGGCAAGGAAGTCCTCCTCTTCCTGCCTCTGTTCTGCCTCAAGTGCCCTGTCCATTATCCCACGCAGCGTATGCTCCAACAGGTGGACAAGAGGGACAGTGTCACTGATGCATGCACTGTCACTGCTCACCATCCTCGTGGCCTCCTCAAATGGTGAGAGGACAGTGCATGCATCCCTGATCATGCTCCACTGACGTGGGGAAAAAAAACCAAGCTCCCCTGACCCTGTCCTGGTGCCGTAGTCGCAAAGGTACTCATTGATGGCCCTCTGCTGCGTGTGCAGTCGCTGCAGCATGGCCAACGTTGAGTTCCACCTGGTGGGCATGTCAGATATTAGGCGGTTCTTGGGCAGGTTCAGCTCCTTTTGCAGCTCAGTCAGCCGAGCACTGGCATTATAAGATCGGCGGAAATGCACACAGACTTTCCTGGCCTGCCTCAGGACATCCTGTAAGCCTGGGAACCTGCCCAAGAACCGCTGCACCACCAGGTTGAGGACGTGAGCCATGCAGGGCACATGGGTGAGCTGCCCCTGTCGCAGGGCGGAGAGGAGGTTGGTGCCATTGTCAGAAACGACCATTCCTGGCTTAAGCTGACGTGGCGTCAACCACCTCTCGGCCTGCCCCTGCAGAGCTGCCAGAACCTCTGGCCCAGTGTGGCTCCTGTCCCCCAAACACACCAGCGCAAGCACGGCATGGCATCTTTTTGCCTGCGTACTTGCGTAGCCCCTTGTACGCCTACGGAGCACCGCTGGTTCCAAGGACAGAGCACTGGAGGAAGAAGAAGAGGAGAGGGGGTGGAGGAGAGAGGTGTGTCACAACCAGTAGCAGTAGTCGCGTTTTGGAGGCGTGGTGGCGGAACAACCTCCAACACTACTGCACCTTGTCCTGCATCCCTCCCAGCTGCCAATAGAGTGACCCAATGGGCCGTGAAAGAAAGGTACCGTCCCTGTCCATGCCTGCTGGACCATGAGTCAGCGGTAATATGCACCTTACCGCTGACCCGCCCTGTCCAGCGAGGCATGGACATTGCCCTCCACATGCCGGTAGAGAGACGGAATCGCCTTCCGCGAGAAAAAGTGGCGTTTGGGAACCTGCCACTGAGGAACCGCACATTGAACAAACTCACGGAAGGGGGCCGAGTCTACCAACTGAAAAGGCAGCAGTTGAAGTGCTAGCAATTTAGCAAGGCTAGCATTCAACCGCTGGGCATGTGGATGGCTGGGAGTGTACTTCTTTCTACGGTCCAGCAGCTGGGGCAGGGAAATTTGCCTGCTGCATTCGGACGTCGGTGTACTGCAAGTACTTGGTTGTGACACACCGAATTCTACACCTTCAGTCCTCTCAGAGCAGCTTTCAGAGAGGACTGAAGGTGTAGTGGGGATGGAGATCCCAGCTGAGGAGGAGCAAGTAGAGGTCCGCTTAGTTCTTTGGTGTGGGTCTTTTATGTGTGCCTGCCAACGAGCTGCATGGCAGGTCGCCATATGTCTGGTCATGCTTGTCGTGCCCAAGCGGCTGATGTTTTGGCCACGCGAGATACGCTTGAGACAAATATTGCAAATAGCAGTGGTGCGATCTGCTGCACTCGTCTCAAAAAAGGCCCACACCAAAGAACTTTTCTGATAACGTGCAGAGGCAGCGCCCTGCACAGGCGGAGCTCTGCGGTGTTGTACAGTTGCTGTGCTGGCCTCTACCTGGCCTCCAGGGGGCATCCTGCCTCGTTGGACATGTGACGCCGCATCCTCCTCCTCCTCGTCCTCCTCCTCATCCTCTCTCCCTTGAGGCACCCACGTGGAGTCAGTGACCTCATCATCCCCTCCCTCTTCACCACTAGAGCAAACCTGGCAGTAAGCTGCAGCTGGTGGAACTGTACTGCCAGATTCCTCAAGCTGGGTATCGTCATCCGAGCCTTCGAATCGTTGGGCATCCTCCTGGAGCATGTACCCAACACTGTGCTCAAAGAGTTCGGGGGACTCCTCAGGAGGACATGGTGGGTCTAGGGAAGGGTGGCTGATGATGCTCTGTCAGTACCCTGAGCCTGGGTGAGAGAGGATGAGGAGGATGAGGAGGGCTTGGTCATCCATTCTACCAAGCCTTCAGCATGATGCGGCTCCACATGTCCAGCTGCCGAAAACAAAGACGCGCGTGTCCCATGGCCACGTGCTGATGACGATGCACGACCACGTCCACGTCCACGGCCACGTCCACTAGAAACAGAGCCTGCCTGCCCTGTGTTCTTGGCTCTGCACGCTCTGCCTCCCCTTGGCGGTCTTCCAGCCATTGTAGTCGGTAGTCCTGTGGGTGCTGCTGAGAAGAAAATATAGGAGCTCTGTGTGATGCCACTAACACACTAGAAGTCCTATAGGTGCTTCTGCAAAGAAAAATATAGGAGCTCTGTGTGATGCCACTAACACACTAGAAGTCCTGTGGGTGCTGCTGAGAAGAAAATATAGGAGCTCTGTGTGATGCCACTAACACACTAGAAGTCCTGTGGGTGCTGCTGAGAAGAAAATATAGGAGCTCTGTGTGATGCCACTAACACACTAGAAGTCCTATGGGTGCTTCTGCAAAGAAAAAATAGGAGCTCTGTGTGATGCCACTAACACACTAGAAGTCCTGTGGGTGCTGCTGAGAAGAAAATATAGGAGCTCTGTGTGATGCCACTAACACACTAGAAGTCCTATGGGTGCTTCTGCAAAGAAAAAATAGGAGCTCTGTGTGATGCCACTAACACACTAGAAGTCCTGTGGGTGCTGCTGAGAAGAAAATATAGGAGCTCTGTGTGATGCCACTAACACACTAGAAGTCCTATGGGTGCTTCTGCAAAGAAAAAATAGGAGCTCTGTGTGATGCCACTAACACACTAGAAGTCCTGTGGGTGCTGCTGAGAAGAAAATATAGGAGCTCTGTGTGATGCCACTAACACACTAGAAGTCCTATGGGTGCTTCTGCAAAGAAAAAATAGGAGCTCTGTGTGATGCCACTAACACACTAGAAGTCCTGTGGGTGCTGCTGAGAAGAAAATATAGGAGCTCTGTGTGATGCCACTAACACACTAGAAGTCCTATGGGTGCTTCTGCAAAGAAAAAATAGGAGCTCTGTGTGATGCCACTAACACACTAGAAGTCCTGTGGGTGCTGCTGAGAAGAAAATATAGGAGCTCTGTGTGATGCCACTAACACACTAGAAGTCCTATGGGTGCTTCTGCAAAGAAAAAATAGGAGCTCTGTGTGATGCCACTAACACACTAGAAGTCCTGTGGGTGCTGCTGAGAAGAAAATATAGGAGCTCTGTGTGATGCCACTAACACACTAGAAGTCCTATGGGTGCTTCTGCAAAGAAAAAATAGGAGCTCTGTGTGATGCCACTAACACACTAGAAGTCCTGTGGGTGCTGCTGAGAAGAAAATATAGGAGCTCTGTGTGATGCCACTAACACACTAGAAGTCCTATGGGTGCTTCTGCAAAGAAAAAAATAGGAGCTCTGTGTGATGCCACTAACACACTAGAAGTCCTGTGGGTGCTGCTGAGAAGAAAATATAGGAGCTCTGTGTGATGCCACTAACACACTAGAAGTCCTGTGGGTGCTGCTGAGAAGAAAAATATAGGAGCTCTGTGTGATGCCACTAACACACTAGAAGTCCTGTGGGTGCTTCTGCAAAGAAAATAGAGGAGCTCTGTGTGATGCCACTAACACACTAGAAGTCCTGTGGGTGCTTCTGCAAAGAAAATAGAGGAGCTCTGTGTGATGCCACTAACACACTAGAAGTCCTGTGGGTGCTTATGCAAAGAAAATAGAGGAGCTCTGTGTGATGCCACTAACACACTAGAAGTCCTGTGGGTGCTGCTGAGAAGAATATATAGGAGCTCTGTGTGATGCCACTAACACACTAGAAGTCCTATAGGTGCTTCTGGGAAGAAAATATAGCTCTGTGTGTGTAATGGGACTAACACACTTCAAGTCCTATAGGTGCTTCTGGGAAGAAAATATAGCTCTGTGTGTGTAATGGGACTAACACACTTCAAGTCCTATAGGTGCTTCTGGGAAGAAAATATAGCTCTGTGTGTGTAATGGGACTAACACACTTCAAGTCCTATAGGTGCTTCTGGGAAGAAAATATAGCTCTGTGTGTGTAATGGGACTAACACACTTCAAGTCCTATAGGTGCTTCTGGGAACAAAATATAGCTCTGTGTGTGTAATGGGACTAACACACTTCAAGTCCTATAGGTGCCTCTGGGAACAAAATATAGGAGCTCTGCCTGCCTGCCACGAACACACTACAAGTCCTATAGGTGCTTCTGGTAACAAAATATAGGAGCTCTGCCTGCCTGCCACTAACACACTACAAGTCCTATAGGTGCTTCTGGGAAGAAAATATAGCTCTGTGTGTGTAATGGGACTAACACACTTCAAGTCCTATAGGTGCTTCTGGGAACAAAATATAGGAGCTCTGCCTGCCTGCCACGAACACACTACAAGTCCTATAGGTGCTTCTGGTAACAAAATATAGGAGCTCTGCCTGCCTGCCACTAACACACTACAAGTCCTATAGGTGCTTCTGGGAAGAAAATATAGCTCTGTGTGTGTAATGGGACTAACACACTTCAAGTCCTATAGGTGCTTCTGGGAACAAAATATAGGAGCTCTGCCTGCCTGCCACGAACACACTACAAGTCCTATAGGTGCTTCTGGTAACAAAATATAGGAGCTCTGCCTGCCTGCCACTAACACACTACAAGTCCTATAGGTGCTTCTGGGAAGAAAATATAGCTCTGTGTGTGTAATGGGACTAACACACTTCAAGTCCTATAGGTGCTTCTGGGAACAAAGTATAGCTCTGTGTGTGTAATGGGACTAACACACTTCAAGTCCTATAGGTGCTTCTGGGAAGAAAATATAGCTCTGTGTGTGTGATGGGACTAACACACTTCAAGTCCTATAGGTGCTTCTGGGAAGAAAATATAGCTCTGTGTGTGTGATGGGACTAACACACTTCAAGTCCTATAGGTGCTTCTGGGAAGAAAGTATAGCTCTGTGTGTGTAATGGGACTAACACACTTCAAGTCCTATAGGTGCTTCTGGGAAGAAAATATAGCTCTGTGTGTGTAATGGGACTAACACACTTCAAGTCCTATAGGTGCTTCTGGGAAGAAAATATAGCTCTGTGTGTGTGATGGGACTAACACACTTCAAGTCCTATAGGTGCTTCTGGGAAGAAAATATAGCTCTGTGTGTGTGATGGGACTAACACACTTCAAGTCCTATAGGTGCTTCTGGGAAGAAAATATAGCTCTGTGTGTGTGATGGGACTAACACACTTCAAGTCCTATAGGTGCTTCTGGGAACAAAATATAGCTCTTTGTGTGTAATGGGACTAACACACTTCAAGTCCTATAGGTGCTTCTGGGAAGAAAATATAGCTCTGTGTGTGTGTAATGGGACTAACACACTTCAAGTCCTATAGGTGCTTCTGGGAAGAAAATATAGCTCTGTGTGTGTGATGGGACTAACACACTTCAAGTCCTATAGGTGCTTCTGGGAAGAAAATATAGCTCTGTGTGTGTGATGGGACTAACACACTTCAAGTCCTATAGGTGCTTCTGGGAACAAAATATAGCTCTGTGTGTGTAATGGGACTAACACACTTCAAGTCCTATAGGTGCTTCTGGAAGAAAATATAGCTCTGTGTGTGTGATGGGACTAACACACTTCAAGTCCTATAGGTGCTTCTGGGAAGAAAGTATAGCTCTGTGTGTGTAATGGGACTAACACACTTCAAGTCCTATAGGTGCTTCTGGGAAACAAATATAGCTCTGTGTGTGTAATGGGACTAACACACTTCAAGTCCTATAGGTGCTTCTGGGAAGAAAATATAGCTCTGTGTGTGTGATGGGACTAACACACTTCAAGTCCTATAGGTGCTTCTGGGAAGAAAATATAGCTCTGTGTGTGTAATGGGACTAACACACTTCAAGTCCTATAGGTGCTTCTGGGAACAAAATATAGCTCTGTGTGTGTAATGGGACTAACACACTTCAAGTCCTATAGGTGCTTCTGGGTAAAAAAATATAGCTCTGTGTGTGTAATGGGACTAACACACTTCAAGTCCTATAGGTGCTTCTGGGAACAAAATATAGCTCTGTGTGTGTAATGCCACTAACACACTTCAAGTCCTATAGGTGCTTCTGGGAACAAAAATATAGCTCTGTGTGTGTGATGGGACTAACACACTTCAAGTCCTATAGGTGCTTCTGGGAAAAAATATAGCTCTGTGTGTGTGATGGGACTAACACACTTCAAGTCCTATAGGTGCTTCTGGGAAGAAAATATAGCTCTTTGTGTGTGATGGGACTAACACACTTCAAGTCCTATAGGTGCTTCTGGGAAGAAAATATAGCTCTGTGTGTGTGATGGGACTAACACACACTTCAAGTCCTATAGGTGCTTCTGGGAAGAAATATATAGCTCTGTGTGTGATGGGACTAACACACTTCAAGTCCTATAGGTGCTTCTGGGAAGAAAATATAGCACTGTGTGTGTAATGGGACTAACACACTTCAAGTCCTATAGGTGCTTCTGGGAACAAAATATAGCTCTGCCTGCCTGCCATGAACACACTACAAGTCCTATAGGTGCTTCTGGTAACAAAATATAGGAGCTCTGCCTGCCTGCCACTAACACACTACAAGTCCTATAGGTGCTTCTGGTAACAAAATATAGGAGCTCTGCCTGCCTGTCACTAACACACTACAAGTCCTATAGGTGCTTCTGGTAACAAAATATAGGAGCTCTGCCTGCCTGCCACTAACACACTACAAGTCCTATAGGTGCTTCTGGTAACAAAATATAGGAGCTCTGCCTGCCTGTCACTAACACACTACAAGTCCTATAGGTGCTTCTGGTAACAAAATATAGGAGCTCTGCCTGCCTGCCACTAACACACTACAAGTCCTATAGGTGCTTCTGGTAACAAAATATAGGAGCTCTGCCTGCCTGCCACTAACACACTACAAGTCCTATAGGTGCTTCTGGTAACAAAATATAGGAGCTCTGCCTGCCTGCCACTAACACACTACAAGTCCTATAGGTGCTTCTGGTAACAAAATATAGGAGCTCTGCCTGCCTGTCACTAACACACTACAAGTCCTATAGGTGCTTCTGGTAACAAATATAGGAGCTCTGCCTGCCTGCCACTAACACACTACAAGTCCTATAGGTGCTTCTGGTAACAAAATATAGGAGCTCTGCCTGCCTGTCACTAACACACTACAAGTCCTATAGGTGCTTCTGGTAACAAAATATAGGAGCTCTGCCTGCCTGCCACTAACACACTACAAGTCCTATAGGTGCTTCTGGTAACAAAATATAGGAGCTCTGCCTGCCTGTCACTAACACACTACAAGTCCTATAGGTGCTTCTGGTAACAAAATATAGGAGCTCTGCCTGCCTGCCACTAACACACTACAAGTCCTATAGGTGCTTCTGGTAACAAAATATAGGAGCTCTGCCTGCCTGTCACTAACACACTACAAGTCCTATAGGTGCTTCTGGTAACAAAATATAGGAGCTCTGCCTGCCTGCCACTAACACACTACAAGTCCTATAGATGCTTCTGGTAACAAAATATAGGAGCTCTGCCTGCCTGTCACTAACACACTACAAGTCCTATAGGTGCTTCTGGTAACAAAATATAGGAGCTCTGCCTGCCTGCCACTAACACACTACAAGTCCTATAGGTGCTTCTGGTAACAAAATATAGGAGCTCTGCCTGCCTGTCACTAACACACTACAAGTCCTATAGGTGCTTCTGGTAACAAAATATAGGAGCTCTGCCTGCCTGCCACTAACACACTACAAGTCCTATAGGTGCTTCTGGTAACAAATATAGGAGCTCTGCCTGCCTGTCACTAACACACTACAAGTCCTATAGGTGCTTCTGGTAACAAAATATAGGAGCTCTGCCTGCCTGCCACTAACACACTACAAGTCCTATAGGTGCTTCTGGTAACAAAATATAGGAGCTCTGCCTGCCTGTCACTAACACACTACAAGTCCTATAGGTGCTTCTGGTAACAAAATATAGGAGCTCTGCCTGCCTGTCACTAACACACTACAAGTCCTATAGGTGCTTCTGGTAACAAAATATAGGAGCTCTGCCTGCCTGCCACGAACACACTACAAGTCCTATAGGTGCTTCTGGTAACAAAATATAGGAGCTCTGCCTGCCTGCCACGAGCACACTACAAGCCCCTCTTTGTCAATCAATCTTTGTAACTGAATCTATCTAACTCAATCTCTGCAAGTGAATCTCTCTCTCTACCTAACTAAATCGAGCAGAGTGTCACAGAAACAGCCTGCTCAATCTGCGCCGGAACAGCATGTGACCGGCGCAGACGGCGTGGCGGCGTTTTATAGGGGGGGGGGGTGTACTACAGCCCCTGAGCTGTAATTGGCTACAGGCGTCCTGCCTGTAGCCAATTATGGCTCTTCGAGTTTCCGGGGCTGTGATTGGCCAAGCATGCGGGGTCACAGTGCATGCTTGGCCAATCATCAGCCAGCAATGCACTGCGTCGGCCGCGCCGGCCGCAATGCATTGCGGGGCCGCTCGCATCACACGCGGCCAAAATAGTTCTGGGCTCGCCGAGCGAGCGAACGCCCGGTGCTCGATGCGAACGCATCGAGCACCGGGCCCATCCTTAGTCACAACCTCTAAAGCATGTTTGGGATACCGTAGGGAAAATTATGTTTAGTTAAGTAGGTGTATAGTACCACCTAGTAAATAGTTTAGTGGCCGTCTCCCTAACTGTAATTGATCAGGTACTTTTGCAGAGCGATCAAGTTCTCCTGAGATCTCGCACAAGTCACACATTACGAAAGGAACCAATGCATGACAGAGATTGCGTTTTTTTTACTTTTGCAACATTTATTTACCATTACATTTTTCGATATGTTCAAGGTTTCAAAACGCTAGCAATTTTAAATATTGTTCAAAACTCCCATGGCACACCTGCAAATCACTGATTTAAGTCTACAATTACAATAACATAAAAAATTACACAAGGCGGGGACATATTTATAAAGCATTGAATATGACTTTCACTAAACATTCGCTGGCGGTGAATAGATCGCTGTCATTTATATTACAACATATATTCAATATTTTCAATCTTTTGCACAATGTTAGATTATTCTTAAAGGTGGTTGTAAACCCGTTCTAAGATGTCCAAAAAAAAAAAAAACCTTTTGGATAAAAGCATAATGAGCTAGTATGCATAGCATACTAGCTCATTATGACTTACTAACCTGAGATCGAAGCACCCGCAGCAGTCCTCCTTCACCGATTTGGCGGCCGACATTTCCCCAGGGACTTACTTCCGGGTATCGCGGCTCCGGCGCTGTGATTGGCCAGAGCCGCCAAGACGTCAGTCCCATGCGGGAGCAGGTGGGAACGGCACAGTATAACTGAGGCAACGGCACGTACGTGCCATTGCTTCAGTTGGCTTAAGTGCGCATGTGCCGATGACGTCAGCACATGCAAATACAGGGATAGCTCCTAAACCGTGCAGGTTTAGGAGATATCCAGTGCAGCTACAGGTAAGCCTAAATATAGGCTTGCCTGTCGTTTAAAGTGGTTGTAAAGAGTTTACAACCACTTTAACCACTTCATCCCCCGAAGATTTGGCTGCTCAATGACCAGACCATTTTTTGCGATTTGGCACTGCACCGCTTTAACTGACAATTACGTGGTCGTGCGACACTGTACCTAAACAAAATTGATGTGCTTTTTTTCCCACAAATAGAGCTTTCTTTTTGGTGGTATTTGATCGCCTCTGCTTTTATTTTTTGTGCTATGAACAAAAGAAGAGCAGTAATTTTGAAAAAAAACAAAATGGGAGTTATTTACGAAAAGGCAAATCCACTTTGCACTGCAAGGGCACTTGAAAGTGCAGTCGCTCTAAATCTAGAGGGGTAGATCTGAAATAAGTTGAAGCTCTGCTGATTTTATCATCCAATCATGTGCAAGCTAAAATGCTGTTTTTTTATTTTCCTTGCATGTCCCCCTCGGATCTACAGCAATTTTACTTCCAAGTGCACTTGCAGTGCAAAGTGGATTTTCCTTTAGTAGATAGCCCCCTATATCTCTTACTTTTTTCTATAATAAATATCCCACATTTTTTATCATAAAAAAAAAAATGTTTCCTTAGTTTAGGCCGATATGTATTCTTCTACATATTTTTGGTAAAACAAAATCGCAATAAGCGTATATTGATTGGTTTGCGAAAAGTTATAGCATCTACAAAATAGAGGATAGATTTATGGCATTTTTATTATTATTGTTACTAGTAATGGCAGCGATTTTATTGTTACTGAGACATTATGGGGGGACACATCAGACACTTTTGACACATTTTTGGGACGATCGACAATTATACAGCGATCAGTACTATAAAAATGCACTGATTACTGTATAAATGTCACTGTCAGGGAAGGGGTTAAAACTAGGGGCGATCAAGGGGTTAACTGTGTTCCCTGACTGTGTCTTCTAACTGTAGGGGGAGGGGACTGACTAGAGGGGATTACAGATCGTGGTTCCTAGCTATTAGGAACACATGATCTGCATCTCCTCTCAGGACAGAACAGGGATTTGTGTGTTTACACACACATGCCCCTGTTCTGCCTCTCGTGCCCGCGATCGCTCTTGGCCGGTGGTCATGGCGACCGCCGGTCACGAGCATTGGCACCCACGCACACGCACCTGCTATTCTGCTTAAAGGAGCAGACGTACAGCTATGACAGCTCCCGGGAACGTGCCGACCTGCCGCAGTATAATGACGGTGGCTGGTCGGCAAGTGGTTAATGATATTCCATTTTAATGATGACTTTCTGTTTTATCCATACTTTTACCATATTCCCTCCTGAACCCCTTTATAAAAATAAAATTTACAACAGAGATCATTTTTTTTATACCTCTACAGGAGTATTTGAAAAAATACTACAACCTTAAAACAGATGGGGTGCACCAGTCCAGAAAGAAAAATAGTCAGTTTACCGAGAAGATTCGCCAGATGCAGAAGTCCTTTGGTTTGAAGGTGACCGGAACGCTTGACTTAGACACTATGGAAATGATGCAGCAACCCAGGTGTGGGTTTGTTGATGTGGGTGAATACAGCATATTCCCAGGAAACTCAGGATGGAAGACAAGAGTACTGACATACAGGTAACAAAAATGTCATTAGGGTTAGTGTTCTAAACAATACGACAGCAAATTACGAGATAGCATCAGTAATGCTTAGTTCATAATTGTATCTCAGGCCAAAACCTTTTTTGTTTTTAATTGGTAAGGGGAGATTCAGTATTAGTACCTGTGTCAGGTATTTTTATGGCGGCCTTTCACTGCTGTGGAGATTCACTCTCTCTATTTTTATTGATGACCCCTGTCACCAGTAAGGAAAGTGGTGGGAAATTAAAAATATTATAGATATCATCTAAACAGGAATGGAGGAAAAATCTTCTAAGGCTCCATGCACACTGAAGCTCAAAAAAGCTTTTTCTGGACGCCAGATTGCTGGCAGAAAAAGCTGGTTGAAAAATGTGCTTTTAACAGCATTTTGTACTAGCGTTTATGAGCGTTTTATAGCGTTAGCGTTTATGGGCGTTTTTAATAAAAATACACAGAGGACACTCCAAAAATCCCACAATGTATTCCAAACTCCCACAATGCATTGAAAAAATGGAACGCTGAACGCTAATTAACAAGCGTTCATGAGCGTTTATCAGCGTTTATCAGCGTTTGACTTTTTTTGGCGGTGAAAAAACGGCACTTTGAACGCAAATTTCTGGCGTTCATAAGAAAGCCCATAAACTCCACTGCTCATTAAAGCTAAAAAACTTCCATGTGTGCATGGACACATATGCTAACATAGAGTGTAGTTTATGGGCTTTTAAAAAAAACGCCCAAACTCCAATAAACTGCAGTTTATGAGCTTCAGTGTGCATGGAGCCTAATAGGGTTAGCAGTTTTGATGAGATATGTCTAGAAAATAAAGTTCCCCTCCCTTAAAGCTTACGTTTATTTTGTATTTTTTAAAAATCAGCACAAGGAACGGTACTTACACTTAAATGTGAAGTGTCCCTTATGCTGGTGGCTGCGTTTAAATCTTCATTACCCCCGCAGCAGAAATCTTACGTGCTGCGTGGCTTAATATGAGCAGCTGGACCCATCATCACAGGCACTTGTCAAGAGTGCTGATTATGTTTGCTCTTTCCGCTCCCCTCCTCCATTCAAAGAAGCTATGCTATAGCTTCCAGCAATATGAAAGGTGCTCTATGAATGGAGGATGTGTGGATTAATAAAAGGTATATATAGGACCATATAAATACTATATATATATATCCAAATATATATATATATATATAGTCCAAATAGGACAATGGCAATGTCCCTTCACAAAGAATTTGAAATAATAGAACAAACTGATTTCTTTACTCAGAATAGTGAATTACACACCGGACATGACCGTTGCCGAGGTAGATGCAGCTATTCAGAGAGCCTTCCAGGTTTGGAGTGATGTGACCCCCTTGAACTTTACTCGAATTTACAACAGTGTTGCTGATCTTGAGATCTCATTTGCAGCACAAGGTATGTTATACGTCAATGTCATGCCATATCAGACTGAACCTTTATAATACACAGAGAGATGCATTTTATATATTTTTTTTTTCTTTACAGAGCACAATGACTACTATCCATTTGATGGTCAGCATGGAACTCTGGCACATGCTTTTGCCCCAGGTACTGGAATCGGAGGAGATGCTCATTTTGATGAAGATGAAACATGGACTAGCGAATCTAAAGGTGAGGCTTTTTCGGTGCTCATTAATTTACAAAATATTTATAATTGCTGCAAGATTATAGTTATATAATGAAAAAAATGTCTTGAGTTAGGAGTATGATAATTAAAGCTGTTGCATGGTTCCCATTACTTAGATGTTTCAGCTATAATACATTCATTAACAGTACTCATTCTAATTTGTTTATTTAATTTAAGGTATTAACTTGTTCCTTGTGGCTGCTCATGAATTTGGCCATTCCTTGGGTCTCTTTCACTCTAACGATCCCAGCGCCCTCATGTACCCAACCTACCACTTCATTGAGCCCAGTGAATTCCACCTGCCTGACGATGACATTAGAGGAATTCAGTCACTCTATGGTAAGAGACAGAACATCACTACAAGACTCTGATAGGAAGTGAATGGGTGACTCTACAATTTATAGAAAAGGTTGCTGTGCCATAACATTTAACCTTGGTACTTTATTACAGGAGCCAGAGAAGTCCCAGTAGTTACACAACCACCAACCACTCCTTCTTCCTGCAAGCCAATCACTTTTGATGCTGTGACAACTCTGCGAGGAGAGATGTTATTCTTCACCAACAAGTAAGCTTTAACCTTAAATTAATTTCTAAATGTTTTTTTTTTTTTTACTTTAATGAGAATTTTATTTTGTTTTACGTTTTTTTTTTGACTATACTGTATATGAGAGTGCGATGAGCCTAAAGTACACCTGGCTGCCGCTACTGATTTATTTTTAAAAATGTTAACTACCTGGCTGTAATGTTCAACCACTGACTGCAATATTTTGTACACCCCTGGCCTTTATCTGCATACGAGTTCCAGATCGGTGACTCACAATATCAAAGCCAGAGGGCCAGTATGGTAGCCAAGCAACTTGCTTTTTCAGGTGGAGATTTCAGTAGTGGAGATTTGTCGGTCTTCTTAAATCTCTTAGAAGATATTTTCTTTACTGTGACCAGTCTGTGTTGGTCTGAGAACAACACATTTATGTTTATTGCTTGTAAACAGTCATATATTTAAATGGATGCAGCCATATTTGCTTATTATGTGCTTCCTGCTTAGTAGTAACACACTTTGACTGTTCTATGCTGCTTCTCTGTCTCACTGTGGGCCTATGGGTTAAGTATGACGTGATTAAAAGTTAACTCTTTATAAGGATAAGTAATTTTAGCGTGGAAGCTATTCAAATTCCCTTATACACAGATGACCATTAAAGGCATCAAATTACAATTATAAACTACAAAATTGGTATGTGAAAGGCAAGAATCAAAAACAGAGTGTGTATGTAAAATGAGATTGTCATGGCAAATGATATTCAGCTAAATGTTACAAAATATCTACTCCAGAGTTTCTCAACCAGGGTTCCATGGAGAGTTCCAGAGGTTGCAAGGGATTCCCTGAGCAATGGGAAATTTCTGCCTCTCAGGTAAGTTCCCATTGACACCCAGTGGCAGCTGGTGCTCCAACCGGGAGGAGGCATCAAACAAACCACTTGACCACCTGACCCCCCCCCGTGGGTGGTACTCACGCGGTCAGGCTCTCAATTGGCGCTGATGCAGAGCACTGAGAGATTGCTCTGGGTGACCATCTCCCGAGTCCCAGATCCATGTGTCCGTCGCCCTGCATGTAGATTAGGGGCCGGGCGCATGGATTAGGGGGTGGCGCCCCGAATGGAGCGGCCGCCACTGCTGATACTGTTGATCTTTTTAGCTATTTGTAAGGGGGTAATTCTTGCCAATGACCACACATATAAGGAGCACTCTTCCGACTAACCATCACACTAATGTATCATGAGTTGTAGATATAGTAATTTTTAGCAGGGGTTTCCTGAGACTGGAAGGTTATTTCAATGGTTCCTCTGTGTTGAGAAGGTTGAGCTACTCTCTTGTTTCCCGTAGACGAAAAAAGTGCAATGGACAGCTCACATATTTCATAAATTCAATGATGTGTCAGATAGCTTTTGCCACTTGGCCACTGGATCAAACTGTGAGCACATTGACACAACTCAAAGGGCTGGAAAGAAATTGATTTAAAAAAAAAAAAAAACAGTATCGTTAGTTTGAAAAGAGGGAACAATGGAAGGCTACATTCTAATGACCTTTGTAAACTTTTTAAAAAAAATAGTGAAGAATTAAGGCAAATGTAGAAGGATTATATTTGTGCAGTAGGCTCCTATGACTTAAATTTATATTTTAACCCCTCTGTATTTTCTAGAACTTTTTGGCGCCAGATTTCTCAGAATTCAAAGACTGAGCATCATTTAATCAAAACATTTTGGCCTGCCCTGCCAAATCATATTCAAGCTGCTTATGAGTACAAACAAAAGGATCAACTTCTTATCTTTAAAGGTGTGTACATCCTATTTGTCTGTGGAATTTTGTGGAGATAGTATACTCTATCCTATTATTAGTAGATAATGCATTTTTTGTGCCCCTGTCATATACAGTGTATGCCAAAGCACATTCTGGAATTTATTACATTTTTTGTTTTTTGATAATAAAAGGGTTAGGCTATGTTTTAATAAACCCAATATTGTTTTTTTTAAATGTAGGTGCTAATTATTGGGTTATCAATGGTTATCAAGTCACAAAGGATTCACCCAAAAGCATCTATGACTTGGACTTTCCCAGAACTGTTAGGAGAGTTGATGCTGCAGTCCATGATGAAAACACAGAAAAGACCTACTTCTTTGTAGATGACAAATTCTGGAGGTAAGACCAGAGTTTATGTATCTAAAATCATCGAGGCATTTTTTTTTTTTTAATCAAAAATGTTTTTCTTATGTCAAAATAGAAATAAAAGGCACTTTCAATACAATTATGTATATATGCTTTCCATATAAAGTGTATAGATATTCATACAGTTACAGAGAAAAATGTGTACGTACTTTATAATGTAACTTATATAAATGCAGGTACAACGTCCATACTGCCTTTTATATTACCGTATATACTCGAGTATAGGTCGACCCGAATATAAGCCGAGGCCCCTAATTTACCACAAAAAAAAACTGGGAAAATGTATTGACCTGTGTATAAACCGAGGGTGAGAAATGCAGCAGCTTCTGTAAGTGAAAAAGAGGGTCAGCAAATGCCCATCTGCAGCTGCATGTCTCCCTGTGTCCTGTACAAACCCCATTGCAGCCTACCTGTGCCGATCTGCATCCCCTGGGTCTGTGTATGCCTCCCTCCGATCTGCCACCTGTGTCCACCATTGCAGTCTTGTGATGCCTCCTTGTTCGTCCTGTGTCCCCCCATTGCTGATCCTGCCGATCAGCATGTAAGGCGCCATTCCACATTCAAAAGCCGCGCCTCCTCCTCCTCCTCGTCCGTGATAGGAGGAACACACTGTTTTCCCAGCAGTCAATGTTCAGTGTTCCGCCTATCATGGACATCCTCTCATCCTCGTCCATGAGATGAGTATGACAGGACGTCCGTGATAGGCGAAACACTGCACACTGATTTACTGCTGGGAAAATTAGTGTCCTCCTATCACGGACGGGGAGGAGGAGGAGGCGCGGCTTTTGAACATTGCCGTCTGTCTGCATGACACGCTGTTCATGTAGGCAGACGGCAGATCTTTATAAACCCTAAAATAATTACAAATTCCGAACAAGCAGTAAAAGCACCACAGGAACTCATTCACCTCTGCATGTATAAGCATTGTGAAGAAATACATTTTCATATTTGAGGTTCTTTAATAAGGTTCTTCACAAAAATTCACAAAAATGTTGAAGAATGGTTTAATGTAACTTTGCTCTTATTTTCTGGCAGTTTTGATGAAAAAAAGCAGAAGATGGATTCTGTAACACCTCAGAAAATAATTGATGGCTTCCCTGGTGTTGGAACTAAGGTTCAAGCTGCTTTCCAAAAGGATAGTAAGTAAAAAAGTAAAACTGTGTATTTTATTTAGGGACCCTTTACAAGTCAGAGCAATGAAATTAACATATTTTCCTAAACATATATAAACATATATTCCTAAACCTATTTTCCTTAGCAGGAAGACAAGATGATAAAGAAAAGTATTATATTAACGTTTTATAGGGATATTTACTCGTGCGTTAAAGTAGCTCAAAGTAAAAAAACTGGGAGGAATTCAAAAAGATTTGTGGCATTGTGTATATTATTTCCTTTTGAGAAGAGTGATGGGTCTTGTCTTCTAGGTGTACCTTAAAACAAACTCATACTAGCAACAGGTTCTATTTAAAGTTTATTTAATCTCAAGAAAAAAAAGATAATAAATTACAAATTACCAGTCCTTAGATATGGTGGCTAGATGACATTTCTTTTATCAGGCATGTTTCCTTTATTTTCACCTGGTTATCTTGCCAGTAACTAACTTCCTGTGCTGACAACTCACTGTAGAGTATTTATATTGGAACAGTGTTGTCACTGTAGGACAGGAAGTGTGTTAGGACTGCAAAATCTACCTGTTCTCCATACTATGGGGGGGGGGGGGGGGGGGTATGTTCTGTAGTTCACAGAGGTATTTTGTGCATAGATGACTGCTTCAGGTAAAGCTACAGAGTCCACAGGAAGTTACAAGCTCACTTGATTTCTGTCAGAATCAACATGATTTTTTTTCAAAAGTGAACAAAAAGAGGAACAAATAGGTTCATTGACAGGTTTTACACATAAACCGATCAGCCATAACATTATGACCACTGACAGGTAAAGGGAACATCTAGTTACAATTGCATCTGAAAATTGGTTGGATATATTAAGCCGTAAGTGAACATGTTGTCCATGAAGTTGATGTAGTGAAAGCTGAAAAAAATGGGCATCGCAGTTTGTTGTGTATGGGGCTGTGAAGCCCATAGTGACCCGCGTCCACAGCAAAAAGCTTCTACAATGGTCACATGAACATCAGAACTGGACTACAGAGCAATGGAAGAAGGTGGCCTGGTCTGACGAATCACCCGCCAATCATGTGAATGGCGGGGTGCGTGTGCGTCACTTACCTGGGGAGGAGATGGCACCAAGATGCAGTATAAGAAGGCAAGTTTGCAGAGGTAGTGTGATGCTTTGGGCCATGTTCTGCTGGGAAACCTTGAGTCTTGCCATTCATGTGGATGTTACTTTGATGTCCATGCCTGAATGGGTCAGGGCTGTTTTAGCAAAAGGGGGTCATACTCAATATTAGGTGCATGGTCATAATGTTATGGCTGATCCGTATATTTTAATGATCAAACCAGCAGCACATACTCACCTCTGCTCCATTTAACTGTCAGTAATGAAAAAGACTACCATCTACTTTTGGTTAAATGGCTGTAGATGAGTCTTTTTTTTTTTCTGTTTAACCATCAGGTCGAACAAAGAAAAAAAAGACCGCTTTTCCCCCCATCTACACATTCGAGGTGGATGGGGGAATCCTCCCACTGTGTGATTGTATTCTGACAGCAGGAAGACTTCCATGCTGTCACAATACACTGAACCTGCCAAATTTGAGTCTATCTATGGGCAGATTTAGTGTTCGAGCATGCTACTCTCATCCACTTCCTCCCATGAGTTAACACTAGTGCATGTTGATTAGTTTAGTGCAGTCACATTAGGCAGGCAGAGCGTCCTTAAGCCTGTGTAAATGCCAAATCGAGACTGATATGAGCAAACAATATGAAATTAATTAATTTTAAAAGAGGACAAAAAACGCAGATAAAAAAATACATGTTCTTCTTTTTTAGGACTTCTTTATTTGTTTGCTGGTGACCATCAGTATGAATTCAGCACTGCTAAAAAGAGAGTCACCCGTTTACTGAAGAGCAACAGCTGGCTGAAGTGTGGAAATGCGAACATCAGCCCAAAGAAAGCTCTGATAAAATAAATAATGTGTACAAGCCTTTTTCATATTTACATTTACATTTTTAACTTATATATTATGATATTTTTGTATCTATTGTTTGTTTTTCAAATAAATTTTGTTTAATATCAGTACAACTTTTTATTCTTTATTATAAAACCTGGGGTAAAAAAATGTCATAAATGAACACAATTTTCACTTAAACTGACTATACTACAAAACTCCAGTTCAATTTAAAAGAAATACAACAAGCGTACACGAAGAAACATAGATGTTTTTTTTCGCGCTTGAGGTGTGCTGCAAATGCAAGTCAGTCGTTTTCACTCTTTATTGATTTGATCTGTGCAGTGTGGGTGACCATTAGAGGGTTGTGTGTAACCTGCTTTTCTGACGCCAACATGGCAGCACACATATGTAGTAGCCCCAAGCATTTCTACCCACAGGATCAGTACAAAGCTAGAAAATGTTGACATCCATACAACAGCCCATTTCTATTTTGCTTTGGAGGACCTTGGCCTCTCACTCTTTGATTAGGAACCTCATAAAGTGGCCCCCTGTGTAGCTCCTCCTTGTGGCTCCATGATATCTGAAGTAGTTCTTTTGTAGCCTTTTCTTTGGTGAGGCATGTGTCTGGACTAATGATCTTATCAGGCAAGGAACCCTTCATGGCTGTGAATAAGACACTATTCTTTTCAAGGTGATGTTGAAACACAGTTCTTCCTGCCTGTGGTAATTTCTATCTGTTAACCCAACCAGGACATCCTTATCTGGTCACTTGGCCCACTTCCAATTTACCCAAAGGAAGTTTCTTATTATTGACTGGATGTGGTTGGGGTTGTAGATTCTGTCTCTTAACCTCCACTTCTTTTTCAGACAGGTTATTTGTTCTTTGTTTTCCAAGATGGACCTTGTAATGCTCCAGTTTCTAGTTCCACCGTCTTGAGGTAACTCAGCAGACTATCATCCAACCTCATGGTCCAGGGTTCAGGTTCAATCTTTTTCTGACGAGATGCAGTCTACTAAATCTGCTATGAATGTTTTGTGAGCTTTTTGGCTTCAGACTGTCTCTCACATATTCAAGGTTGCCACTTGCTACCTGGACTTCTAGCCTGACTTCAGTTCTACCAGGTGGACATTCAGCCTCATCTGAAGCCAGCTTTGGGTAAAAGACCCCTTTCAGCAAGCTGTAGTTGTTGCGTCTCAGGCCTGTTGGTGGTTGTTGTTTGCATAACCCACAGTGAAATTACTTTTGGACATGCTTAGCTTAAATACTACTCCAATGGATCCAAATCGAGGATAGCACACTTGCATATGTAGCGGGGTTGTTCCCCTTTTAGGGGATAAGACTACAATTCCCATAATTCCCCAGGCTCCCGGGAGGTTGGTTGTTTCCGCCCGAGAGGCTGATGGGGGAGGTGATATAAGGAAAGAGGAAGGACCGCCTCTTCCTCTTCTGACGCAGGGATCACAGAGAGAGGAGACACCTGTGCGGACCGGGACTGCTGAAGGCCTGAAGCCTGGGCCTTGCAGCAGACTGAGAGAGACTCTCACACCTCATTGTCAGCCTGAGCAGAGCGGAGCCTTTTGCCTGAGAACGGTCGGTCGGAGGGAGGACCGGAACGCAGGGACTGTGACAGACGAGGCCGGACGCCGCCAGTGGAGGTCCCGGAGCTGAGGACGGTATCCGGAGTGGTGAGCGAGCTGGAAAGCTCATCTTGCACTGTTATTTCACTTTATGCCTATTGAACTGCCAAGGCAAATTTACCTCAGAGCAGAAGATTGTTCTTTCTTGTGGATTACAAACACACCATTTAAAGCTACATGTGCACCACCTCTACAGTTCTTGTGCCGGTGAAGAATACTGGGGTTCCCCAAGGACTGAGCTCTATTGTTAGGGATCAGGCCTGGTCCGTTAAATAGTCGCAGTTAGATTTGTTGCACCTCAGAGGTGCATAGCAGACGGTCGCTACACGTGGCGCTCCGTTCCCCATTGCTGTTCAAACACATATATGTGTACATGTTATAGTGCATATTGCAGGGACCTGCTCATGTGTTGTAAGTCAAATGTTTAATGCATGTTACTATTTCTTTTCATACTGCCAAAGTAAAGAAAGTTATTATAGCTATCAGTCTGCCTGTGAGTTTGAGTCCATCACACTTAGAGTATAAGTGATATTTATATGTGCATACACATACACCTGTTGATTAACTGTGCCAGAGCGGGTAGAGCAGATTGCCGGGGGGTTGGTGGAGCTGTACTCAGGGACCCAAATCAAACTTGCGGCCCTCTTAATTGGGGGTATCGCTACACATACAACAGAGTTATTTAGGTATTCAGAACAGCTATACCTAGCTACTTAAATGCCAACAAGGGTAGAAGGCATTAGTGCAAATCTCATGTTACCCAAAATTAATTCAAAGAGCCTACTATACAGCAGGGCTGGTGCCACTGCAAGTAATTTCTGCACATTGGACCAGAAGCATCCCAACTACATGAGCACAAAAATGATAGGAAGGACAGCCAAACTGGTCCCCATACAGTGGTGTGAAAAAGTGTTTGCCCCCTTCCTCATTTCCTGTTCCTTTGCATGTTTGTCACACTTAAGTGTTTCGGAACATCAAACCAATTTAAAAAATAGTCAAGGACAACACAAGTAAACACAAAATGCAATTTGTAAATGAAGGTGTTTATTATTAACCGCTTCCCGACCGGCCACTGCATATATACGTCAGCAGAATGGCTCGGGCAGGCAGAATCACATACCTGTACGTGATCGTGCATGTGCCTGCCCGTGGGTCGCGCGCGCGCCGCTAGCGGCGCGCTCGCGACCCGGTCGGGAGCTCCGTGACCCCGGCCGCGGGACCAGCGGACCCGATCGCCGCTGGTATCCCGCGATCGGGTTACGGAGCGGAAGAACGGGGAGAGGTCTATGTAAACAAACCTCTCCCCGCGCTTCCTACACTGACTGTCAGTGATCGGCGGTTCCCTGTCATCGGGAACGCCGATCAATGACGTCACACGTACAGCCACGCCCCCCTACTGTAAAAAAAACACACACGTCACACTGACTCCTCCCCGCCCCCTAGTGGTTAACCCCCTAACTACAACTGTCATTTACATAGGAATCAGTGCTATTTAAATAGCACTGATTGCTGTATAAATGACAAATGTCCCAAAAATGTGTCAAAAATGTCCGATGTGTCCGCCAAAATGTCGCAGTCACAATAAAAATCGCTGATCGCCGCCATTACTAATAAAAAAAAAAAATATTAATAAAAATGCTATAAAACTATCCCCTATTTTGTAAACGCTATAACTTTTGCGCAAACTAATCAATAATCGCTAATTGCGATTTTTTTTACCAAAAATATGTAGAAGAATACGTATCGGCCTAAACTGAGGAAAAAAAATGTTTTTTTATATATTTTTTGGGGATATTTATTATAGCAAAAAGTAAAAAATATTGCATTTTTTTCAAAATTGTCGCTCTATTTTTGTTTATAGCGCAAAAAATAAAAACCGCAGGGGCGATCAAATACCACCAAAAGAAAGCTCTATTTGTGGGAAAAAAAGGACGCCAATTTTGTTTTGGAGCCACGTCGCATGACCGCGCAATTGTTAGTTAAAGCGACGCAGTGCCGAATTGCAAAAAGGGGCCTGGTCCTTTAGCTGCAAATTGGTCCGGGGCTGAAGTGGTTAAAGGTGAAAAAAAATCCAAACCATCATGGCCCTGTGTGAAAAAGTGATTGCCCTCCTTGTTAAAACATACTATAACTGTGGTTGTCCACACCTGAGTTCAATTTCTCTAGCCACACCCAGGCCTGATTATTGCCACACCTGTTCACAATCAAGGCATCACTTAAATAGGAGCTGCTTGACACAGTAAGGTCCACCAGAAGATCCTTAAAAGCTACACATCATGCCGAGACCCAAAGAAATTCAGGAACAATTGAGAAAGAAAGTAATTGAGATCTATCAGTCTGGAAAGGGTTATAAAGCCATTTCCAAAGCTTTGGGAATCCAGCGAACCACAGTGAGAGCCATTATCCACAAATGGCGAAGACATGGAACAGTGGTGAACCTTCCCAGGAGTGGCCGGCCACCCAAAATTACCCCAAGAGCGCAGCGACGACTCATCCAAGAGGTCACAAAAGACCCCACAACAACGTCCAAGGAACTGCAGGCCTCACTTGCCTCAGTTAAGGTCAGCGTTCATGCCTCCACCATCAGGAAAAGACTGGGCAAAAATGGCCTGCATGGCAGAGTTCCAAGGAGAAAACCACTGCTGAGCAAAAAGAACATCAAAGCTCGTCTCAATTTCTCCACAACACATCTTGATGATCCCCAAGACTTTTGGGACAACATTCTGTGGACCGATGAGACAAAAGTGGAACTCTTTGGAAGGTGTGTGTCCAAGTATATCTGGCGTAGAAGGAACACTGCATTTCAGAAAAAGAACATTATACCAACAGTAAAATATGGTGGTGGTAGTGTGATGGTCTGGGGCTGTTTTGCTGCTTCAGGACCTGGAAGACTTGCCGTGATAAAAGGAACTATGAATTCTGTTGTCTACCAAGAGATCCTGAAGGAGAATGTCCGACCATCTGTTCGTGTACTCAAGCTGAAACGAACTTGGGTTCTGCAGCAGGACAATGATCCTAAACACACCAGCAAGTCCACCACAGAATGGCTGAAGAAAAACAAAATGAAGACTTTGGAGTGGCCTAGCCAAAGTCCTGACCTGAATCCTATTGAGATGTTGTGGTATGACCTTAAAAAGGCCGTTCATGCTCGAAAACCCTCTAATGTAACTGAATTAGGACAATTCTGCAAAGATGAGTGGGCCAAAATTCCTCCAGGACGCTGTAAAAGCCTCATTGCACGCTATCGCAAACGCTTGGTTGCAGTTGTTGCTGCTAAGGGTGGCCCAACCAGTTATTAGGTTTAGGGGGCAATCACTTTTTCACACAGGGCCATGATGGTTTGGATTTTTTTTCACCTTTAATAATAAACACCTTCATTTACAAATTGCATTTTGTGTTTACTTGTGTTGTCCTTGACTATTGTTTAAATTGGTCTGATGTTCCGAAACACTTAAGTGTGACAAACATGCAAAGGAACAGGAAATGAGGAAGGGGGCAAACACTTTTTCACACCACTGTATATCACATTCCTTCAACACTACTAATGGCCTCAGCAGCCCTCTCTACAGCTAATTTTGGTAGGAAGGCTGGAGCTTTAGTTTTAGTTTCTTTTAACAACTTCAATACCGCTCCATAGTCATATGACGCCCACAAGGTGGATCTACCATCCTGGGTGGGCGTCATATGACGTCCTCGGATTCCCGGCCACCTGGGGGGCGCGCGCGTGCCCGCAACATCGCTCGGGACCCGGTGCGAGTGCCCGGCGGCCGCGATGTCCGCCGGGCACCCGCGATTGCCCGTTAAAACAACGGGACCCGGTGGGACCGTAGAGCTGTGTGTGTAAACACACAGCTCCACGTCCTGTCAGCGGGGAGGAGACCGATCATGTGATCCCAGTACGGAGGAACACATGATCGGTCTCCTCCCCTTGAGTCCCCTCCCCCTACAGTTAGAATCACTCCTATAGGAGCGCCCCCTAGTGTTAACCCCTTCCCTGCCAGTCACATTTACACAGTAATCATTGCAATTTTATAGCAACGATCGCTGTGTAAATGTGAATGGTTCCAAAAATGTGTCAAAAGTGTCCGAAGTGTCCGCCGCAATGTCGCAGTCACAAAAAAAAAATCGCAGATCGCCGCCATTACTAGTAAAAAAAAAAAAAAAATTCAGAAAATCTATCTCCTATTTTGTAGACGCTATAACTTTTGCGCAAACCGATCAATATACGCTTATTGCGATTTTTTTTACCAAAAATATGTAGAAGAATACGTATCGGCCTAAACTGAGGAAAAAAAATTGTTTTTAAAAAAAAAATGGGATATTTATTATAGCAAAAAGTAAAAAATATTGTGTTTTTTTTTCAAAATTGTCGCTCTTCTTTTGTTTATAGCGCAAAAAATAAAAACCGCAGGGGCGATCAAATACCACCAAAAGAAAGCTCTATTTGTGGGAAAAAAAGGACGTCAATTTTGTTTGGGTGTAACGTCGCACGACCGCGGAATTGTTAGTTAAAGCGACGCAGTGCCGAATCGCAAAAAGTGCTCTGGTAAGGAAGGGTGTTTAAAAGCCCTGTATTGAAGTGGTTAAAATAGGATTTGCTTAAGCTTCTCACCTTGGTAGCTAGCTAGTCTACTTCATGTGTGCCACCATATTGGCATCAGGTAAAAAGAAAATTGTACCATACTTACTGTACTTTGTAATTTTCCTTTGCTGATGCCAATCCATGACAACATACTAAACCCACCCAGTTGACTCCTAGAGTTTTACAAGGAATAGGCTGTTGTGTGGATGTCAACATAGCTTGGTACTGGTCCTGTGGGTGGAGATGGGCGTGCTACTACCCTATATGTGCTATGGAGAGATCCACCGCTCCAGGATGATCCACCCAAACTCAATCCCACAGCTGTTCCTATGGTTAGAGAACCCAGGTGCAGGCACGGCACAAGCTGATAAAGATGCAAATTAAGGACTCTGAACGGCCGCACTCCAAGAAAAATTCAAAAGCCTTTATTGGTAAATTATGGAATCACACAAAAATAGGTCACAGCAAAGCAAGAAAATAGCTAATGCATTTCACACTACCAAGAGTGCTTACTCATAGCCGGTCCTGCCACAGGGGACATGTATCAATGCAAAAAAAAGTTTTAAAAACTACTGTTTTTTTCGGGAGCAGTGATTTTAATAATGCTTAAAGTGAAACAATAAAAGTGAAATATTCCTTTCATTTTTGTACCTGGGGGGTGTCTATAGTATGCCTGTAAAGTGGCCCATGTTTTCCGTGTTTAGAACAGTCCCTGCGAAAAATTAAACTTCTAAAGTAAAAAAAATAATTTAAAACTACTCGCGGCTATAATGAATTGTCGGTCCCAGCAAAACAGATAAAAGAAGTCATTGAAAAAAATTTCATGGGATCCCCCCAGTCCATTACCAGTCCTTTTGGGTCTGGTATGAATATTAAGGGGAACCTCAAACCAAAATTAAAAAAAAAATTGCGGGGGGGTCCCCCCAAATTCCATACCAGGCCTTTCAGGTCTGGTATGGATATTAAGGGAAACCCTGCACCAAAATTTAAAAAGAAAACGGCATGGGGTTCCCCCTTAAAAGGGTCTGGTATGGATTTTAAGGGGAAACACACGCCGAAATTTAAAAAAAATGGCGTGTGGATCCCCCCAAAAATCCATACCAGACCCTTATCCGAGCATGCAACCTGGCAGGAAAAGAGGAGGGACGAGAGAGCGCCCCCCCTCCTGAACGTTACCAGGCCACATGCCCTAAACATGGGGAGGGTGCTTTGGGGTAGTCCCCCAAAGCACCTTGTCCCCATGTTGATGGGAACAAGGGCCTCATGCCCACAACCCTTGCCTGGTGGTTGTGGGGGTCTGTGGATGGGGGGCTTATCGGAATCTGGAAGCCCCCTTTAATAAGGGGACCCCCAGTTCCCGGGCTCTTCCTCCCGTGTGAAATGGTAACGGGGTACGAATGTACCCCTACCATTTCACAAAAAAAGTGTCAAAATGGTAAAACGGACAAGACAGTCCTTTATTAAAAAAAATAAAAATAAATGTCCCACGAAGTCCATTCATCTTCTCTTGCTCTGCCGACGGATCGAAAAAAAAAAAAAAAGCCGCACCGACCTGCCTCTATGGGAGGCTCCCGCCGCTTGACGAGTCTTTGATTTGACAGTTCTTTTATAACTGAGGGCGGGGCCACACCGTGATGTTACTGGGTATCCCAGCCCCCTCTGATGCACAGGGACTTCCCTATGGCTTTCCCGGGGTATCAGAAGGGGGCGGGACTGGGGGGATTCCATGCCATTTTTTTCAAATACTTCTTTTATCTGTATTTCCGGGATCGACAATTCATAATAGCCGCGAGTAGTTTTAAATGACTTTTTTTCCTTTAGAAATGTAATTTTGTTCAGGGACTGTTCTAAACACGGGAAACATGCGCCACTTTACAGGCATACTATAGACACCCCCCAGGTACGAAATTTAAATGAATATTTCACTTTTATTGTTTCACTTTAAGCATTAATTATTAAAATCACTGCTCCCGAAAAAAACTTCAGTTTTTAAAACTTTTTTTTGCATTGATACATGTCCCCTGGGGCAGGACCCAGGTCCCCAAACACTTTTTATGACAATACCATGCAGATAGCACTTTTGATTTCTCCCATAGACTTTTAAAGGGTGTCCCATGGCTTTCGAATTTGCCGCGAACACCCTAAACAGGCGAACACCCGATGTTCGACTCGAACATCGGGCTCATCCCTACTGAGGACTTCTTGTGAAGGAGAAGAGGCACTACAGAGAAAAGTAAGTACTGCAGCCCAAGCTGCATTTTTTTAAACATCTGGGTAGCATTTTAAGAAAAAAATAGCCAAATGTTGGATTTTTATTGAGTGCAAAAAAACACTGCACCTACCAAATTCTACCATGTATTCTTAGTCTAGGCTGCTTGGGATCAAGTTTTGTAGAAAGAAGTAACTTTTACCCAAAAGAACAAATCCCATGATTAATAGGAAGTATGGTTTTTATCATCAGCCCACTATAATTGTCACCTATTTTCATCTAGTCAGCACTGCTTGTTAGGGAGTTTTTTTGCAACAGCTAATGAAAACAATGAACTTAACAGTTTCCTGTGTTTATTCATTTTATTTTCAAGAATCATCTGTTTTCATTTATACATTTTCTAAAACCCCGGGGAGATGGCTGTCCTTTTCAGTCTGATAATACCCAGCATTGCTTCCCACCTTATCTAACAAAGTCTACGGTAAATATCCAGGTCTCCGATGAATGAAAATATAGGACAATGAGATCCAGAAGTGTTCAAATCAAACTTTAGGCTGTTTGGAGAGAGTTATTGGGGTTAATTTACTAAAGGCAAATAGACTGTGCACTTCGCAAAGTGCAGTTGCTCTCTGCAAGTGCAGTTGCTCCAAAGCTTAGTAAATGGGATAAAGCTTCCCTTCGCAAAGAATACTATATCACGTGCAAGGAAAATTTAAAAAAAAACAATTTTTAATTTTCCTTGCACGTGATTGGGTATTAGCTGTGTGAAGTTGGCACCCTATGTTTGTAAAACCTGACAAAAAATATACCATTCTTTGTGCCGCTTTTCTGCTGATTTGTGCCTCAAACTAGCGTTTGTGTCGGTTCGGTTTCTGAGATATTAACCACTTAAGGACAGAGCCTCAATTTGAGATTTGGTGTTTACAAGTTAAAATATTTTTTTTTTGGTAGAAAATTACTTAGAACCCCAAACATTATATATATTTTTTTCGAACACCCTAGAGAATAAAATGGCGGTTGTTGCAAAACTTTATGTCACACCGTATTTGCGCAGTGGTCTTACAAGCGCATTTTTTGGGAAAAAATACACCTTTTTGAATAAAAAAATAAGACAACAGTAAAGTTAGCCCAATTTTTTTTATATTGTGAAAGATAATGTTACGCCGAGTAAATTGATACCCAACATGTCACGCTTCAAAATTGCGCCGCTCGTGGAATGGCGACAAACTTTTACCCTTAAAAATCTCCATAGGTGATGTTTAAATAAATGTACAGGTTGCGTTTTTTGAGTTACAGAGGAGGTCTAGAGCTAGAATTATTGCTCTTGCTCTAATGATCGCGGTGATACCTCACATGTGTGGTTTAAACACCGTTTTCATATGCAGGCTGAAGTGGAGTTTTGACGTTGCTTTTGCCCTGCAATGGTATGGAGCCGATTTTCCCCATCAGTCAGCTCCATACTACCGGCCCGGCGGCTCCGGTAAGCTCCGCTGCAGAAACCACTTTTATCTGAAAGCCGACCGCCTGCTGAAGAAGAGGATACCGGGGTTATGGCAGCTAGCTGCTGCCATAATGACAAGTGGTTAAAGATTCAATTTAATGCAAGCCCCGCCCACTTTGCACCCCATGTTGCTGAATTTTAAAAACAAACACGCCATTCGTTTGTGCCACGTTTGTGCTGATTTGTGCTGCAAAAATAAATGTTTGTGCCGCTTTGGTTTCAGAGATATTGTGCATTATAGTAAATGCGGCACAAACAAATGGTATATTTTTATTCAGGCTTTACAAACATGGGGTGCCAACTTCACACAGCTTTGCGTATTCTTTGCGAAGGGAAGCTTTACCCCATTTACTAAGCTCTGGAGCAACTGCAAAGTGCACAGTCTATTTGCCTTTAGTAAATCAACCCTATTGGGTCTACTGTCTATTTAAAAAAAAAAATTATATTTTTTTAATAGATCATAAATGAAAAAGAGTGTAAATAGGAATGCATACACAACATCTAAGATAGACTAGAGCAGGCATGTGAAATTTACAGCCCTTACATGACTTCTTGCAACCTGCTACAGGTCTGCTTTGCTTGCTGGAGATGGATGGGTCACTACAAAGGAAATGGAAAGGCAGGTGCCACAGCTGAGACTTACTGGTGGTAGGCAGGCAAGCACCATAGTCAGTGAAGCAGTGGCTCCAACCAGTGAATTACAGGCAGCAGGTGGGGACAATAGTCAGCGCAACGGTGGCTCTAGTGTGATGCTAGTGAGAGCTTCCCTTGCATGAAGGTCTTGTCACTTGTGGTGATGGACAGGTATTAAGTGGTGTGAAGATGGTAGGCACATGGTTGCCAGTGCATTTGAGCTGAAGAATTCCAAATACATACATTCCTCAAGAGTTTAATTGGACATCATGCTGCCCTAGACACACCTGGTGGATGAAGCCCTTTAGTACAAGCTCTGCCCCTTGTATTTTGTTATTATTTCATGGTAATTGTCTCATGCTTCTTGAACTTTGGAGCTTCTCTTCATACCTTGCACACCTTTCCCTCTGTAATTGTCATACCTAATTTACCCAGAAATGTACAGAGGTGGATATAAGAGGGAAGCACAATAAAGTAAAAGTCATAACAATTCATAAATGTTGGGTCTTGGTGCTTCCCCTCTAACCCTTCTGCCCTAGGCACTGTATGAATTTAGTAAATACAACCCTTCATTCACCTTGCTGAACAATTTGTGATAGATTTCTATGCACAACCCAATATTGCACCAATCCTACTGTCCAATTGGTGACCAGGAGAGGTTCGGGCCATCTAGATCTTCTCATAATTTGGGTTTCCTACCATCAAAAGTGCTCATTATCTTAATTATAGACATGTGCAATTCGTTTTAGTTTTTTTTCGTTTTTCATATTTTTTTCATTATATTCGTTCATTCGTTATCGTACGAATGAACGAACGTTTCGCTAAAAATTTTAACGAATCGTTCGAATCGAACGAATCCGAAAAACAACGAAAATCCAAAAAAAAATAATTAGAAACAACGAATCTACGAAAGAAGAAAATCCGAAAAACGAAAACAGGAACAACGAAAATCAAAATGAATGAAAAAATTCGTACATTCGTAACTTTTTTTTTTTTTTTCGATTCGTAATTTTCCGTGTCTCTTACAATGGCGCTGCTTAACGTGCCTCAAATGGATTGAGCGAAAAAATTCGTACATTCGTAATTTTTTTTTTTTTTTTCGATTCGTAATTTTCCGTGTCTCTTACAATGGTGCTGCTTAACGTGCTTCGAATGGATTGAACGAAAAAATTTGTACATTCGTAACTTTTTTTTTTTTGCGATTCGTAATTTTCCGTGTCTCTTACAATGGCGCTGCTTAACGTGCTTCGAATGGATTGAACGAAAAAAATTCGTACATTTGTAACTTTTTTTTTCGATTCGTAATTTTCCGTGTCTCTTAAAATGTAATAATAGCATACACATTACATAAAATTATGAATTATGCTCCGATTACGAATCTACGAATGTTACGAATGTTACAAAAGTACGAATAAATACGAATGCGTCCGAATTTCGAATAAACGAAAATTAAACGGAAAAACGAACCAACGAAAAAATAACTCTTACGAAAATACGAATCGTTATGAATACGAACACCGACGACTTACGAATTTACGAATCGTTATGAATCAACGGAAACAAAAGAAACAAAACGAAAATAAACAAATTTTTCTGTTGTGCACATGTCTACTTAATTATGATTTTACAATTCCTGCTAAAAATCTCCATACAGCATGACTGATCCTTCGCCTGTCTCATTTAGAACACTTCCACCAGTTGGCCAATTTACACAGAAGATCTTACCAGGTTTAAGCAGGTTTGAGGACAGGCGGATGTTTTGCCATCTGTTTTTCCCAATGAGAAACTGTGTGTCTATTTCTAGCCTTAGGCGTGATATTATTTCTATCATGTAAATAGTGTCAGCAAAGATTTCTGTAATGTGTTGTGCAATATATCTTATACAAATGAAACAGTCACTCTGCATACAAATATCACCACAATGTCTAGCCTCTGGTAATGCATGAATAATATATTTCCAATCAGCAAAAAAATTCCCCTAACTGAATGATTATCTGATACAGGAAACAGATCTTAGCTCTCAGACAGATACAATAAAAGTAACTTTACATCATCAGCTCAATCAGAAGCACTGATCCCTGAAGAATTTATTGCTACGGTGTTGACAGACTCTTTAACAAACGCATACACAGACATCAGCTAATGGTTTAACAATGGTAACAGGTTCTTTACGGCAGATATCCAGAATTTTTGTCCTTAAAGCCCAACTCCAGCAAGTGAAAAAAATATGCTTGCAGTAGTCCCCTCCCTTCTGCAATGCAAACTAAAGTCATTTATTCTAGGTCATAGGAATAAGTAATAATACCTTATAAAGAGAAAGGTTCGAGAAAATTCCCCATGGGGTTTTTTAGCAGCAAAATTGAGAGATTCATCATAGAAAAATAGAAATAGTTACAATATGAGCTCTGGCATTTTAACTATTTCTATTTTTCTATGATGAATAATCATTCCATCAATCAGTGTTAATAAAATTCATATTTTTATGGAAAGAAAGAATTTTTGTGTCTCTTAATATTGCTGCTAAAGAACCCCATGGGGAATTTTCTCGAACCTTTCTCTTTATGATGTATCGGGGTGTACAGCTCCTATAGACCCAACATATATGTCCATCCCTTTTCTCTAAGTAATAATACCTTATTCCTTGTTCCTGTAGCCTTCCTTCCAGCTGCCCAACATGTCCCCTGAAGACACATTCCTTCACTGCTCTGCCCATTGTAGGCCCTTTGAGTCACATACAATGCGGAATCACCCAGAGGACAGCTAGGACCCGGTGACATCCTGGATCGTCAGAGAGAGAAGAGTGTAGGTTGCCAGCGGAGCGAGGAATTAGGTAAGTATGGTTGCTTAGTTTGTTTCCCTGAACAAAACAAGCATTTAAATCCTGCTGTACGGGAGAACCCTCACTACATGGGTTCAAGTCCAACTCTGAGAAATTTGAAAATCCTGCCTTGCAGTGGGCCAGCGCCTGCAAGAGTTAACTACTTGTTTAGTCTAGGGAAGAGCATACCTCCCAACTTTTTGAGATGGGAATGAGGGACAGCTATCAGCAAAAGTATGCAGGCATAGGGCACACCGCTTGCCACGCCCCCAATTAAAGGAGAATTGTACAAAAAACAAGATTGGTTAAACTCACAAGTGCATTTTATTACAACTAATTTTCCTTTATATTGGATTTTGGAATTTACAAATGCAGCAATTTAGAAATCAGATGAAATGTTTAGTGCTGGAAAACACTTTTTGATAGGTACAAAGTGCATTTTTATATACAACTATATAGATCAGACCAAAATGAGGGACAAATGAGGAGGAATGAGGGGCAGAGGGACATTGCTCCGAATCAGGGACAGTTGGGAGCTATGGGAGAGTAAACGTGCTTTAAAGTGTATCTTCACTGCATCTGAGCACCACAAATCAAAAATACTGTTTAATTCATTTTTAATATTCAAAGCAAACACCATCCATCCATCCATGTCTCTGTGCTTTATTTTGGTGAGAAATCACCAACCCCCTAGAATTTGCTGATGTGGCCATCTCGAGTAAGGGCAAATGATTCATGTAACATTTACTTCCTGGAATCCATTTGCCCTTAGCTCAAGCATGCATGCAGGAGAGTGTGCTTAGCTGAGAAAACCCCTCCTCCTCTCCTCCCCTCCTGAACACCCCTGGGATGTATAACATAATTTACCAAGGCAAGAAACCAGAAAATGAAGTAAAGAAATTTAAGTAATACAATTTTTAAAACAAGAAAAAAATGATATACAGTAATTTCCTATCGATTTGCTAATGCTGGCAGCATGAGGATTAAAAATAATCAGTGTTAATCAGGTGAGTGAAGTTCCACTTTAACTCACCTGATCCTCTTCTCCCCCAGCGGATGGTGCCCCCTCATGCTCCAGAGGTATACAGTCCCTCTCTATGGCTATGGACCCTGTGTTGGTCTTGATGATGTCAGGACCTTAGACCGCTGTAGAACTGGGAAGAAGATGATGCGGGGACCGATCTAGCAGTGCAGAGGATCAGAGGATCAGGTACGTAGATCTTCTTTTCTATGTGCGCTAGACCTAAACAAACAAATAACCCTTGCAGTGCAGACACAACCCTACTGCAAGGGATGATTTGTTAGTTTACCAGAGTTGGGCTTTAACCTTTCCTGGAGTAACTTGTGAAAAGTTTTTTTTCAGTGTGATCTTATTAGTAGATGTTGAAAGGACAGGATCTGGTACTTATTATGTACAGTTTCACAGGGTATACACATTCACATAGCTCATATATTTGTTCTCTACACTATAGTTTTTATAAAAAATAGAATTTACTGCTTTTTAACCATTTGCTGATCGATCTATAGCTGAAAGACGGCTACAGCACGGTCATCCAGTTCTAGGAGGACATCCATGGTCGCCCCCCCCCCCAAAATCCCACCCCCTGCGTGCCCCCTGGGTCATGCATCGAGCACGCTCTGTGACCACTGCGACATTTAGACACAGCTGATCACAGATCGGGTAGAGGGCCAATAACAGTAGCCCTTTACCATGTGATCATCTGTGTCCAATCATAGCTGATCACATGTAAACAGACTTGCCAGTTATCAGCAGTCATTTCCTTGAGAGGAAAAGAGAGGTAATAACTGGCAAGGCTGTCAGTACATCAGTGCACATCGGTGCAGCCTCAACAGTGCCAATTAGTGCAGCCTCATCAGTGCCCATCAGTGCCACCCTATCAGTGCCCACCATTGCACATTAGTGCAGCCTCATCAGTGCAGCCTATTAGTGCCCATTAGGGATGAGCTGAACACCCCCGGGTTCGGTTCGCACCAGAACCCGCGAACGGACCTAAAGTTCGTGCGAACTTAAGAACCCTATTAATTACAATGGACGCGAACATTCAAAATCAAAAGTGCTAATTTTAAAGGCTAATATGCATGTTATTGTCATAAAAAGTGTTTGGGGACTTGGGTCCTGCCCCAGGGGACTTGGGTCCTGCCCTAGGGGACATGTATCAATGCAAATTTTTTTTAAAAAAACTGCCGTTTTTTCAGGAGCAGTGATTTTAATAATGCTTAAAGTGAAACAATAAAAGTGTAATATTCCTTTAAATTTCATACCTGGGGGGTGTCTATAGTATGCCTGTGAAGGGGCGCATGTTTCCCGTGCTTAGAACTGTCCCTGCACAAAGTGTAATTTTTGCTGGAAAAAAAGCTATTTAAAATCACTCGCGGCTAATGAATTGTCGGCTACCGTAACACAGAAAACAGTCATTCATTGAAAGTCATTGATAAAAAAAAAGTCATTGATAAAAAAATAAAAATAAAAAAAACCCCGGCCAAAAAAAAAATGGCATGGGGTCCCCCTCAAAATCCATCCCAGACCCTTGAGGTCTGGGATGGATTTTAAGGGGAACCCCGGCCAAAAAAAAAAATGGCGTGGGGTCCCCCCTGAAAATCCATACCAGACCCTTATCCGAGCACGCAACCTGGCAGGCCGCAGGAAAAGAGGAGGGACAAGAGCGGCACCCCCTCCCTCCTGAACCATACCAGGCCACATGACCTCAACATTGGGAGGGTGCTTTGGGGTCCCCCCCAAAGCACCTTGTCCCCATGTTGATGAGGACAAGGGCCTCGTCCCCGCAACCCTGGCCATTGGTTGTGGGGGTCTGCGGGCGGGGGGCTTATCGGAATCTGGAAGCCCCCTTTAACAAGGGGACCCCCAGATCCCGCCCCCCCTGTGTGAAATGGTAAGGGGGTACAAAAGTACCCCTACCATTTCACCAAAAAAGTGACAAAAATTGTATCTTCTTCCATCTTCTTCTTCCATCTTCTTCTTCCTCCGATCCGCTTCTTCTTGCTCTGGTCTTCTCGTCCGGCATCTTCTTCCATGGCGTCGGCGTCTCTTCTTGGGCCGCTCCGCGCAATGGGAGGTGTGACGGACCTAGCCGGGACACGGGCTGTTGGAGGGGACTGAGTGCGAGCCTGTTGCCTTGCGATAATGGGCCCTGGCATTTGGGGGAACAGTGCTCTTTGAGCTGCAAGCCTGGGACCCCTGAGCTGGTGATACTTGGATTCAGGTCCATGCTGGCCCCCCAATACACATAGAATCTGTATGTGTATTTGGCATATTAGCAAGAGAAGCTAATGTCATGACTCATGAACTCCAGCCACCTGTGTTATGTAATTGAGTATAGTCTGGCTTGTAGAAGTGTTTCACCTATTGTTGTGTGTGCTAATTAACCCTGCAATTGAATGAAGGAGCCCAGTGTTGATTAAGATAATTAGCTCATGCTAATTAGGTTAAGCTTTAGTCATCTAGCTGTATATAAGTGTGACATGTCAAATAAAGACTCATTCCTGATGTAGCCTACACTGGTGTTGTCTGGTGACTGGGTGAGCTAATGGGTCTTGGATTGTGTGGTACCGGACAGAGGAAGCATTTACGGCGGACATATTGAGTACGAGGTCCGTCACAATTGGCTGGCAGCAGTGGGATCGTGCTTCCTTGTCGTGAACACATCCAAACCATCACCTGGATCCAAGGCCCGGATAGCAGAGGTACAGATACGTCATGGAAGAGGAATTCGGAAGGAGGTTGCGAGAGATGCGGATACAGCACAGAGGATCAGTATCGGTGCAGGTCGATGATTCTGTTCGCCTACAACTCTGGAAAGAAGCGCTAGCCTGTGAGCAGCGACACCAGGGAAAAGTTCTCCCCTCCATCCATGTAAGGTACTGGTCGCAGTATGAAGTACGAATGTTGTTATTGGGGGAACAACCGAAGCAGGAGTGGACAGCTGAGTTAAGCAGGCTGATCCGGGCAGAAATGCGTTTGGACGAGAGCTACAGAGCCCTCCGGTGGTATGTAGCCCAAGTGTGCCCGTGGACAGCGGATGACAGGCCCACGGAAGGCTTTGATTATAATGGCCTGGGATTGTTGTACTGGAGGCTGTCCGAGGACCCCGACTTTGAGAGTGATCTGGAGTGGCGTTTGGAGGAAATAATGGAGCACAGAGAGCAAAGATTGAACGTCTCGGAAGTGCTCTGGGCACAGGAAGATTTTGGAGTTCCTGGCCGCTCAGGAATGGGAGCTGGAGATTGCCTACATACAGCTGCTAGACACTGCTCAGCAGCAGGGTGGGGCTCCCTTTGCCTGGGACTATCAGGAAATACCAGTAGACAGCTCTGAAATCCTGGCTGAAGAGTCAGCAATGTGGCAGAGTAACAGAGTGCTTTGCCCACCTGCCCCCGCAGCTATGGATGCAGAGGTCTTATGGCGGATGCAGCAAGTGCTGACTGACCTTGACAAACCCGTTACTGCACAAAACGAGGTTGGATGGAGGAATATGCCTGTCCAGCAGCATGCAAGAGAATCGGCAGTGGAAACTCTGGAGATTGCCGCCCCCAAACCTGAAGTGCTGACAACAGGGCAGAGCTCTGCTAACTTCTGCCCAGCATCAACAGCAGTATCTGGGGAGTTACAAGGAACTTCCCCAGCTGAAGCGCTGGTCACCGGACAGAGGGTCCAAGACCTCTGCCCCACACCTGTGTCAGTTTTGGAGGCTCAGGGTGAGAAGGTGGCAATCACTTCCCAGCAGCAGATACAGGGGGAGAAGGGAGAGGAGGTGTTTGTCGTCCCTCCCCAACAGTTGGCCAGGGTGGAGAAAGCGATCTTTCCTCCCCAGCAAAGATTTGTGCACCTGGGAGACAGTACCAGAGACATGTTGTCCCAGCAGCCAGATGTGGGAGTGGAGGAAGCCAGCCTCCTGCCCCAACGGTTAACCAGAGCGGAGGATGTGGAGTCCCCAGCAGAAGTGCTGGCAACAGGGCAGAGTGCTACCCACCTCTGTCCAGCACCAGCAACAGCTGCGGAGTTCCAGGGAGCTGGGGCAGTCGGCCTCTCTCCCCAACAGTTAGCTGGAGGAGATGATGTAGGGAAGCTCCTACACCCACCTGAACTGCTGGCAACGGAACAAAGTGCTGCTGGCCTCTGCCCACAACTAACAGAGGGCAGATTTCCTGTAAAGGGGGATGGGACTGCAGTCCCCACCTGTATACCCCCGGGATGCTGGGCGGTCGGCCCAAATCCCCAACAGCATGACGGAGTGATCCCAGTCACCCTGTCTTCCCTCCCGCGGCTGAAAAGACTCCAGGGAGAAGGACCAGTCCGGGCCTCTCCCCAGCGGCGGATATGTTCTCTGAGAGAGGCAGAGGTTGGCTGGGTGAGGAATACTCCGTTTGGAACTATTTGTTTGGGGTACTGGGTGGATCCCAGCATTAGAGGACTGGAACCACTGACTAACTTCGGAGTCAACCCGTCTGGGGTCCCCTCCTGTGTTAGTCTCCTGCCGAAAGGGGAGAAATGTGACGGACCTAGCCGGGACACGGGCTGTTGGAGGGGACTGAGTGTGAGCCTGTTGCCTTGCGATTATGGGCCCTGGCATTTGGGGGAACAGTGCTCTTTGAGCTGCAAGCCTGGGACCCCTGAGCTGGTGATACTTGGATTCAGGTCCATGCTGGCCCCCCAATACACATAGAATCTGTATGTGTATTTGGCATATTAGCAAGAGACGCTAATGTCATGACTCATGAACTCCAGCCACCTGTGTTATGTAATTGAGTATAGTCTGGCTTGTAGAAGTGTTTCACCTATTGTTGTGTGTGCTAATTAACCCTGCAATTGAATGAAGGAGCCCAGTGTTGATTAAGATAATTAGCTCATGCTAATTAGGTTAAGCTTTAGTCATCTAGCTGTATATAAGTGTGACATGTCAAATAAAGACTCATTCCTGATGTAGCCTACACTGGTGTTGTCTGGTGACTGGGTGAGCTAATGGGTCTTGGATTGTGTGGTACCGGACAGAGGAAGCATTTACGGCGGACATATTGAGTACGAGGTCCGTCACAGGAGGCTCCCGCTGTGTGAGGCTTCGCTGCGTCTGACAGGTCTTTTATAACGGAGGACGGGGCCACCTGGTGACCCTGCCCCCCTCTGACATCATGGGGAAAGCCATAGGAAAGTCCCCATGAAACCAGGTGGCCCCGCTCTCCATTATAAAAGACCTGTCAGACGCATCGAAGCCTCACACAGTGGGAGCCTCCCATTGTGCGGAGCGGCCCGACACAGAAGAAGAGACGCCGACGCCATGGAAGAAGATGCCGGACGAGAAGACCAGAGCAAGAAGAAGCGTATCGGAGGAAGAAGAAGATGGAAGAAGAAGATGGAAAAAGATGCCAGAAGGAGAAGATGAAGAAACCGAAGGATGAAGAAAGGAAGAAGGAAGAAGACCAGAAGAAAGATGATGAAAGAAGATTTTAATAAAGGAATTGTCAAAGACCGTCTCCTGTCATTTTTAAAATTTTTGTCACTTTTTTGGTGAAATGGTAGGGGTACCCCTTACCATTTCACACAGGGGGGGCGGGATCTGGGGGTCCCCTTGTTAAAGGGGGCTTCCAGATTCTGATAAGCCCCCCGCCCGCAGACCCCCACAACCAATGGCCAGGGTTGTGGGGAAGAGGCCCTTGTCCTCATCAACATGGGGACAAGGTGCTTTGGGGGGGACCCCAAAGCACCCTCCCAATGTTGAGGGCATGTGGCCTGGTACGGTTCAGGAGGGAGGGGGGCCGCTCTCGTCCCCCCTCTTTTCCTGTGGCCTGCCAGGTTGCGTGCTCGGATAAGGGTCTGGTATGGATTTTGAGGGGGACCCCACGCCATTTTTAAAAAAAAAATTTGGCCCGGGGTTCCCCTTAATATCCATAGCAGACCTGAAGGGCCTGGTAATTGAATTTGGGGGGACCCCCACACTTTTTTTTTTGTTTTTATTAATTACTTTTTTTTTATCAATGACTTTCAATGAAAGACTGTTCTCTGTGTTACGGGAGCCAGCAATTCATTAGCCGCAGATGGCTGCCTTAGATGACACAACAGGCCAGAAGGGTAAAGGTGTTTTAATGTGATTCTGCAATGCTTTACTAACAGCACGCACACACTAATCCCCAGAATCACAGCACAGATAATGTCAGACTCAGCAGCACTGCAGAATGGATCACAGCAGATACTGTCACTAACACGCTGGAACACACTACACGAGACCGCCAGCGCGGAAGCCTTTTATAGTGTGGGGCGTGTACTAAACCCCCTGAGCTATAATTGGCCACATGCATCCTCACGAGCGGTCGAACGCCCGATGTTCGATTCGAACATGGGTTCGAATCGAACACCGGACCCATCCCTAGTGCCCATCAGTGCAGCCTCATCAGTGCCCATCAGTGCCACTCCATCAGTGCCCACCATTGCACATTAGTGCAGCCTCATCAGTGTAGCCTATTAGTGCCCATCAGTGCAACCTCATCAGTGCCTCCTCATCAGTGCCAATCAGTGCAGCCTCACCAATGCCCATCATTGCCATCCCATCAATGCAGCCTCATCAGTGCCCATTAGTGCAGCCTCATCAGTGAACATCAGTGCCTCATCAGTGCCCATTGGTGCAGCCCCATCAGCGCACATCACTGAAGAAGGAAAATTACTTATTTGCTAAATTTTATAACAGAAACTAAGAAAACGTTTTGTGTTCTTTTTCAAAATTCTCTGTCTTTTTTGTTTGTTTAACAAACAATAAAAAACTCAGTGGTGATTAAATACCACCAAAAGAAAGCTATGAAAAGAAAATGAATTTAAGTTTAATTATTTAAAACCACGCTCTCTCAAAAATATGTTATTTTAAAGTGCAAATGCTCAAAGTGCATAAACCAATGTCAGCAAACACAATCATAAACATGTGATATAATATTATCTGTAACGTCCACAAAATATCTAATTGAGTGTCCAATCAGAATAAATGCCACAGGTGATGGTGGTGTAAGATTTACTCCTTGTAATTGAATTGGAATTGGAAGACTCACATGCACTTTCCTGATCATTTATTCTGATTAGACACTCAATTCGATATTTTTTTGGACGTTAATATTATATCACATGTTTATGATTGTGTTTGCTGACATTGGTTTATGCACTTTGAGCATTTGCACTTTAAAATAATATATTTTTGAGAAAGCGTGGTTTTAATTAATTAACCTTTAATTAGTTTTCTTTTCATCCGTTTTATATTTGAATTTTTTTCTTATTTTTTTTCAAAAGAAAGCTATATCTGTCTCAAAAAATCATACAAATTTTATATGGGTACAGTGTTGCATGACCATGCAATTGTCATTCAAAATGCAAGACCACTGAAAGCTGAAAATTGGCCTGGACAGGAAGGGTGAAAGCGCTCGATATTGAAGTGGCTAAAGCCCAGTGTGTTAAAATTGGGAATTTATCCACTTTTTGTGACTCCTCGCAAGTCACGCTTGGGCGGCTGGCTCCCTCTGTTGGTGTGCCGACTGGCCGGGGACCTCTGCCAAGATCGAGTGAGGCAGGTTTTAGAGGAATTCAGGCTCAGGAGAAACTGTTCAACACAATGTGATTGGTAAATATATTCAAAAATGTTCAACTTTTTTTATTTTATTTTCTGCGGCTATATATATCAATTTCAATATACGCAAATTCTTCCACAGCGCTCAAATCCTCTGAAGAAGACCCGGTGGGATTGAAACGCATCAGTTTATTTAATGTCTTGTTCTAGCGCCATAACACTGTATATTGTGTTTATTTTCACTTGTGTTGTTGCCCGCATATCTCCTGTACCACAGCTCATATTTTAACTGTTAGTGTCATCTTTTGAGATTATCTCATTAATAAAGCTTAAACGATTTTAAACCACGCGTCATTATTTCTCTATCTATTTGTTGCCTAGAAAACCCCATACGGGGGACATTTCCTTATATATATATATATATATATATATATATATATATTTATTTATATTATTTTTTGTGTCACACTGTATTTACGCAGCAGTTTTTCTGAGACAAATTTTTGGGGAAAAAATACACTTCAATGAATTTCAATGCACACAAACACAATATAATAACCATTTTTTTTGTAAAATATAAAAGATGGTGTTACGCTGAGTAAATAGATACCTAACATATCACGCTCTAAAATCGGATTTGCTCTTGGTATGCCGACAAACTACGTCACCGTAGGCGACGCTTTAAAAGCCTTTTACAGGTTAGCAGTGGAGGATTACAGAGTTGATCTGGTGCTAGAATTATTGCTCCCACTCTGACCTTCGCGGCATATCTCACATGTGTGGTGCAATAGGTATTTACGTATGTGTGGGTGACCCCCCTTTCTTTTATCTGAGCCCATCCGATCCAGCGATGCCCACAAGCGCAGTGGCTGCAGCCACTGTCTCTTTCCTCATTGGACAGATTGATAGCAGCCATTGTCTTCTGCTACTGTCAATCAAATCTAGTGATACAGGAGCATGGGGGGCGGGGACGAGTCCCGCTGCCTGTGTCAAGGGATGCAACAATGGGACTCGGGAGCATGCCTGCACGGGTGCCCCCAGAGAAAGCGGCTTTCCGTGGGGGCACCTGATGAAAAGGAGGGGCTTGGAGCGCCGGTGGGGGACCCCAGAAGAAAAGGATTGGGCTAATCTGTGCAAAACGATTGCACAGAGCAGGTAAGTATAGGCATGTTTGTTATTTTATTTTATTCTTTAAACGAGGTTAACAACTCTTTTAATATCAACAGGAGTCTATTGGTCAGATCTATCCATTGTATATAGTATCTCCTTGGAATATACCTAAATGTTAATAGCAAGATGGTATTAGTTCAAAAAATATATATTTTAAGCGACCAACTTTCAATAACACATGTTTTTATAAAATGTTCTCTGTCACATAGCAATAAGATCTTTTATATACGTTATAATACATATACATTCCATATATTGTACAGCATATAGCCAACATACTTTATATCAAAACCAGCAGCAAAGCAAAGATAGGCAGCACCAGGACAGGTAGGTATTAACTAATATTTAATTTAGTATTAATTAATCAATTCGTTTCTTTGCTTAATTAACTTTTTTTTCATATATAACAAGAGTGTGGCTTTAAAAAGGGAAAATGTAATAATTTATTTGGCTTTGCTCTGATGCAGTCTGCAGTAGACATTGTGTAACGTGGCGTAGTACTGTGCAGGGTTTGCTGTCAAATGGCGGCATCTAGTGGAAATAGCTAGAAATGCTAACAAAACATTTCCAAGTATATAACTGAGTATAATGCTACTTTCACACTGAGGCAGTTTTCAGGCATTTCAGCGCTAAAAATAGCGCATGTAAAGCACCTGAACACTGCCGCTCATACCTCCCTGGTGTGAAAGCTCGACTGCTTTCACAGTGGGGTGGTGCGCTTGTGGGACGTGAAAAAAAAGTCCTGTAAGCAGCACCTTTGGGGTGGTGTAGGAGGGCTGTATACAGCCCTCCTACACCACCCCTGCCCATTGGAATAAATGTGCAGTGCTTCAGAAGCACTGCAACACGGGCGCTTTTAACCCCTTCTTAACCCCTTCTTGGGGGTTAAAAGCTCCCCGCTAGCGGCCAAGAAGCGCAGCTTAAGCAGCGGTAAAGCGCCGCTAAAACTGGCAGCACTTTTTTTTTTGCAGTATTAATTTCATCAGTGCTGAATCAGGGTTGCCATCATCCCTGGGTTATATTAAAAAAAACAACGTAACAAATTTTCATGAATAAAAAAACACCATACTATGTACAGTATCTCACAAAAGTGAGTACACCCCTCACATTTTCGTAAATATTTTATTATATCTTTTCATGTGACAACACTGAAGAAATGACACTTTGCTACAATGAAAAGTAGTGACTGTACAGCTTGTATAACAGTGTAAATTTGCTGTCCCCTCAAAATAACTCAACACACAGCCATTAATGTCTAAACCGCTGGAAACAAAAGTGAGTACACCCTAAGTGAAAATGTCCAAATTGGGCCCAAAGTGTCAATATTTTGTGTGGCCACCATTATTTTCCAGCACTGCCTTAACCCTCTTGGGCATGATGACATCACGGAGCTGGTGGATGTTAGAGACCTTGAGCTCCTCCACCTTCCGTTTGAGGATGCCCCACAGATGCTCATTAGGGTTTAGGTCTGGAGACATGCGTGGCCAGTCCATTAGCTTTATCCTCAGCTTCTTTAGCAAGGCAGTGGTCGTCTTGGAGGTCTGTTTGGGGTCGTTATCATGTTGGAATACTGCCCTGCGGCCCAGTCTCTGAAGGGAGGGGACCATGCTCTGCTTCAGTATGTCACAGTATATGGTGGCATTCATGGTTCCCTCAATGAACTGTAGCTCCCCAGTGCCGGCAGCACTCGTGCAGCCCCAGACCATGACACTCCCACCACCATGCTTGGCTGTAGGCAAGACACACTTGTCTTTGTACTCCTCACCTGGTTGCCGCCACACACGCTTGACACCATCTGAACCAAATAAGTTTATCTTGGTCTCATCAGACCGCAGGACATAGTTCCAGTAATCCATGTCCTTAGTCTGCTTGTCTTCAGCAGGCTTTCTTGTGCAACATCTTTAGAAGAGACTTCCTTCTGGGACGACAGCCATGCAGACCAATTTGATGCAGTGTGCGGCATATGGTCTGAGCACTGACAGGCTGACCCCCCCCACCCCACCCCTTCAACCTCTGCAGCAATGCTGGCCACACTCATATGTCTAGTTCCCAAAGACAACCTCTGGATATGACGCTGAGCACGTGCACTCAACTTCTTTGGTCAACCATGGCGAGGCCTGTTCTGAGTGGAACCTGCCCTGATGAACCTCCAGTGACCAGTATGAGAGAGTGAGAGCGATAACACCAAATTTAACACACCTTCTCCCCATTCACACCTGAGACCTTGTAACACTAATGAGTCACATGACACCGGGGAGGGAAAATGGCTAATTAGGCCCAATTTGGAAATTTTCACTAAGGAGCGTACTCACTTTTGTTGCCAGCGGCTTAGACATTAATGGCTGTGTGTTGAGTTATTTTAAGGGGACAGCAAACTTACACTGTTATACAAGCTGTACACTCACTACTTTACATTGTAGCAAAGTGTCATTTCTTCAGTGTTGTCACATGAAAAGATATAATAAAATATTTACAAAAATGTGGGGGGTGTATTCACTTTTGTGAGATACTGTATATCTATCTATCTATCTATCTATCTATCTATCTATCTATCTATCTATCTATCTATCTATCTATCTATCTATCTATCTATCTATATATATCTTGCTTAGTCAGATACTAAACTTTTTAAATCATCATTTGGTCTGTACACTGCCTTTGTGCACGTGCATGCACACATGCCTGTTTGTTTGGAATGTAACACATTGAAAAATAAATGATAATATAGTAGTTTTCTCTGTGTGCCACATAGGCAGTACAAATAAAAAAAAAATATAATGCCACCTAGTGGAAAAATTTAAAATTTTACAAACGTTCTAGATATCATGAAATATAAACTATAGATCTCTCTCGTGCCCATCCTGCAGCCCAAGCATGTGATTCTTTAGTACTTGGACTCTTGGGCCAATGCAGTCAGTAATTAATGTTTTCTTTGCCTAGGTTCTTACTAAGAGACAGCAAAAGAAACGTACCTTTTCTCACCTTTTCCATTCTTTTTTCTCTTTTTATAATGAATCCTGCTAAGAGGAATATCAAATGGGGTGCAGGTAATTTATTTTTTCACTCTAGGAAGTGAACTGTAAGGGACTCCGATTTTGCCTATAGCATTTCTGTCGTTTTTGAGGATCTCCTGTATTGTTTCCAAAATCTCTGACCATCTACTATAGTTTCTCTAGATTCTGACAGTATTCTGTATCATTATGTACACAGAATATTTCGTACATCCCTTTGCTTATGTCAGGGGCCACAACCGAGCCCCCCTTTATCAAGCAAGGTGACCATCCCTGATCTAGAAATGTAAACCATTCATACGTATGCAATGGAGCTGATTTAAAAAATAGGTAGAGGCTGCTTTCCTCGCACATTATCGGGTATTCAAAGTGCACACAGGTTCAGCTTATTTACTAACATTTACTTTGCAGGATGAAAATTAACTTTGATAAATTAACACTCTATTCCTTTAAGAAAAGTACCCAAGACATATAAGAGCCTGAGGGGCTAAGCACACCAGGCTCTCCACCTAACATTTAAATATACATTTTGGCCAGACTTGACCTTGATATTGGCCAGAATCGGATAATTTGTTTAAAGGGTTGTTCCGGGAAAAAAACAATTAAAAGCCAGCAGCTACACATACTGCAGCTGCTGGCTTTTAATAAATGGACACTTACCTGTCCTGCAGTCCCTCGATGTCAGCAGATGCCACCACCATTGCGGGTAAGGTAACCCGGCAGTGTAGCCTTTCGGCTTCACAACAGGAACCCTACTGCTGGGCGCTCCTCTTTCCTATTAGCCCGGCGGCCGAGGGAGGAGCAGGAGGGAGCCCTGCGGTGACGTCATGGCCGCATCGCGGCCGGACTTCCAGAAGTGGTAAAGGATACCTGTCACAGACAGGTATCCTATCCCCCCTCCCCCCTAAAGGGGGAGGAATCCGATGAGTGGAAGTTCCACTAAAGGGTGGAGCTCTGCTTTAAACTAAACTTACTTAAAGTAGAGCTATAGGGGGAAAAAAAAATTCATTTTGAATAGAGCAAGAGCATATAACCCTGGTCAGATTTGTTTTCGCCATCTGTGTCCCATTGCGGAGATTTCCCTTCACTTCCTGTAAACAAAAAGTGAGAATTAATCCCCTTTAATTGCCTAGCCGTGGGTCGCGCGCGCGCCCCGGCCGGGAGCTCCGTGACCACGGCCGCGGGACCAGCGGACCCGATCGCCGCTGGTGTCCCGCGATCGGGTCACAGAGCTGAAGAACGGGGAGAGGTTTGTGTAAACACACCTCTCCCCGCGCTTCCTACTCTGCCTGTCATTGATCGGCTGTTCCCTGTCATAGGGAAAGCCGATTAATGACGTCAGACGTCAGCCCCGCCCCCTAATAGTAAAAAAAATACACACGTCACAGCCCATAACCCCTCCCCTCCCCCTAGTGGTTAACTCTTTCACTGCAAGTGTCATTTATACAGGAATCAATGCATTTAAATAGCATTGATTGCTGTATAAATGACAATGGTCCCAAAAATGTGTCAAAAATGTCTGATGTGTCCGCCATAATGTCGCAGTCACAATAAAAATCGATGATCGCCGCCATTACTAGTAAAAAAAAAAATATTAATAAAAATGCTATACAACTATCCCCTATTTTGTAAACGCTATAACTTTTGCGCAAACCAATCAATAATCGCTAATTGTGTTTTTTTTTACCAAAAATATGTAGAAGAATACGTATCAGCCTAAACTGAGGAAAAAAATGTTTTTTTATATATTGTTTGGGGATATTTATTATAGCAAAAAGTTAAAAATATTGAATTTTTTTCAAAATTGTCGCTCTATTTTTGTTTATAGCGCAAAAAATAAAAACCGCAGGGGCGATCAAATACCACCAAAAGAAAGCTCTATTTGTGGGAAAAAAAGGACGCCAATTTTGCCACGTCGCACGACCGCGCAATTGTCAGTTAAAGCGACGCAGTGCCGAATCGCAAAAAGGGGCCTGGTCCTTTGGCTGCCAATTGGTCCGGGGCTGAAGTGGTTAAGGGAATTCATTGTGGACCACCAAGTCACCAGAACAAGTGTCCCCATTGGAACATTTCCCCACTATTACTTTTCTGGGGACAACCCACAATCTTGGTTTGCTTTTACTTTCACTTTCAATGATAATGGTAAACAGGACAAATAGAGAGCGTGAATCTCCTGAAAGGAGGCACAGACAGCAATAAAAACTGACAGGTAATCTAATCCCTCTCCATTCTATCCAAAACAAAACAAAATTTGCCTTTAGTTATACTTTAAGGGTCTCTTTATATAGGCTTTGCTGTTTTATTCACGCAGCAAATGTTTGCTGGACATTCATTCGCCTGAATTTTACAGCATTTGGCTATGAAGCGTTTTGCAACTTGTCCAGGCCACTTGTTCAGTTCTAATAAATGTCAGGAAAGCACCTCAGCATGGAAAGGAGCTACAGAGTCAGAAAAACTCTGAAGGATCTTTAACAAACCTTAGAAATGTGCAATTCGTTTAGTTACAAATTCGTTTTCCGTTAAAATTCGTTATATATTCGTTTATTCGTAATCGTACGAATGAGCGAATGGTTTACTAAAAATTCTAACGAAAAACGAACTATCGAAAAGAACGAATATGAAAAACCAACGAAAATACAAAATAATTAAATTAGAAACAACGAAACTACGAAAGAATGAAAATCCGAAAAACGAAAACAGAAACAACGAAAATACTGAACAAAGATTCAAAAATAACGAAAATCAAAATCGAAATTACGAATATTCGGAAAAAATGAAATCAAAACAACGGAAATCCGAAATAACTAAAATTCTGCTGATCGAAAATTCGAAAGAACGAATGTTAGTTCTGATTCTGAAATATTCCATCCAGAGTCCAGATAGGGTGTGGTTGGGTCGGTGGCACTGGTTTGGTGGATTTTTTAGTTAAGTTCTGACTTGTGAGAGAGAAATTCTTTGTTTCTTAAACATATAAATAGCATACACATTACGTAAAATTATGAATTATGCTCCAATTACGAATCTACGAAAACAATGTTACGAAAGTATGAATAAATCAATCTTACGAAAGTACGAATGTAATTAAATCTATGAAAATACGAATTTCGAATCAACGAAAATTAGATTAACGGAAATAAGAATCCTTTCAAATCAACGAAAATATAGCTCTTCCGAAAATACGAATGCGTCCGAATACGAAATATAACGAAACTACGAATTTAGAATAAACGAAAATTAGAACGGAAATACGAATCAACGAAAAATTAACTCTTACGAAAATACGAACGAGTCCGAATACGAACACCGACGACTTACGAAATTACGAATCGTTACGAATAAACGGAAACGAACAGAAACAAAACAAAACTAAACAAATGTTTCTATTGTGCACATGTCTAACAAACATTACATCCCTGTGTCCTTCAAGCCCAGCAATACAGAGACAGAAGCTTGTACATCCAAAAGACCAAATACCCATACACAACCTTGTATATGTAGTGCAGTAGTGACCCCCACAGGCATGATGATACCCCCAAAGACAAGGTGGGCTAACATTTTCTCAGGGCTTAGTCTATGGTTGAAAGGTGGGGAATGTGTACAAATTGGGTGCCAGTCAGTTTAAGTGCTTTTTTAACCACTTCAATACTGGGCACTTCCCCCCCTTCCTGCCCATTGCAATTTACAGCGTTCAGCGCTGTCACACTTTGAATGATAATTGTGCAGTCATACAACGTTGTAACCAAACAAAATTTTTACAATTTTCTTCCCACAAATAGAGCTTTATTTTGGTGGTATTTGATCACCACTGGGTTTTTTATTTTTTGCTCAACAAACTAAAAAAGCAGATATTTTTGAAAAAAAATTTAGCTTTTCTTTGTTTCTGTTATAAAATGTTGTTTTCTCCTTCACTGACAGGCACTGATGCGGCTGAACTAATGGGCACTGATGAGGTGGCACTGACAAGGTGGCACTGATAAGGTGGCACTGATGAGGAGGCACTAATTTTTAGAATTGATGGACACTGATAGGCAGCACTGATATCTAGCACTGATGGGCACCATTAGGCTACACTGATATGCAGCACTGATGGGCAGCACTGATAGGTGGCACTGATGGGCGCTGATAGGCAGTACTGATGGGCACTAATAGGTGGCACCGATGGACACTGATAGATGGCACCGATAGGCAGCACTGATGAGGCGGTACTGACAGGCATTACTGAAGGGCATCTAAAGGGCACTGACAGGCGTTACTGATGGGGCATTGATTGGCGATTTGGGTGGGCACTGACTGGCAGCTGATGGGTACTGATTTGCAGCTGTGGTGGGCACCTCTTATGGGGGCTGCACTGATAATCAATGTGCTGGTTATAAGCGCACACCCCCCCCCTCTGACAGGAGAGCCGCCGATTGGCTCTGCCTGTGAGCACTAACCGAGGAAAAGCTGATTACAGGCACTTCCTGGTTCACGCTGTGATCAGCTGTGATTGGTCACAGCTGATCACATGGTAAAGAACCTCCGTCATAGGCTCCTTACCATGATCGGAGATGCAGTGTGTCAGAGTGACACACCACACCACCGATCGCTGTGCTGCGCGCCCCCCTCCAGGATAACGGAACCACCACCTGGCCATCATTCTGCTAAAGCCAGGGTGGGAAGTGGTTAACGGACACCTAATACTGACTTGCAAATTCAGACTCTATCTACAGACCCCTGCACAGGCAAAAAGGACCTTTTAAGCGGAAACCAGCAACCTATCTAGAAGAAGCAGTCGTTTCCAGTAGCAGTAGCTTTTGTAGTGATCCTCCAGATTCTTTCTCAGCCTCTCCGCAAGTTCCCCCTCCACAGCACCTCAAACGGCAGAGCCACGTCTGGTACTTAAAGGGGTTGTAAACCCTCAGGATTTTTCACCTTAATGCATTCTATGTGTAGTGCTGCCCTCTTGAGGGCCACAAGATAAATCAATACCCCTCTGGTTACCCTGACCCTGTGAGTCCTCTGCCACCTCTGACACCCTGTGTTCATACATTTTTTTTCCCTTCCCTTCAAATGACAACAAGAAGAAGGAAACCCCCCGAATTGATTAAATCAGCAAGATTTACGTAATGAGATGGAATGAAAAGAAATCAAAGAGTCACTTCAAGTTTACACTTTAAAATGTTGTCTCTCACAGGAATGTCATTAATAACTAAATAACAATCACCTATAAGATTTAAACATTCAGCAATGAACACCTCATCCTTTCTAAACTACTTCTATAGTGGTTATCTATAAGGATATACATGCCTCCTGCATGTATACTTACCTGTCAAATGTCTCCCCTCTGTCTGTTATGAGACCCGAAAAACTGCAGATTCTGTGGGCGGATCTGTTGTCCAGAGCTCGTGGGTGGAGTCCTGATGTCAGTAGACTCCCCGCCCACCTCTACACTCCCCTTTTCAATATGCATTTTGAGTGCATATAATGTGAACAGGCTACAGTAGAGCAGAGGAATGGCTCTTATGAATGGCAGATGCCTCTCTACTGCTCCTTCACACATAAATGCAGAACAGTAAAAAACAAGTACAACTTTTAGCAAAGAGAACTGTATTGCAATTTAACCTGCTCTTTCAGAGAGTTCTTGGTGAATTATAACTCTATGAGCTTTAATTAAATAAATCCCTAAAGTGGGGAGGGAGGTGAAAGTAGTCCTGTGTTGCTGTGTGGCAATCCTGTTGATCTTCAGCTAGCTCTTTGATGTTTGATGGCATGCAAAGGAACTTTGGATCGTAAAGCAAAGTAACTGACCCAATAAGTTGTGAATAAACAGCAAATTATCTTCCTGGGTAAATTCAACTGTAACTGGATTCACAGTGAACACTGACTTAAAGATGTTACGTTTTGTAGAACTACAAGCAACAGCAGAACAATGGAAAGCAAAGATGCCTGTATATAGTGTCTATGATGTTTAGGTCTAGATTCTTGAAACTAAAGAGAATTCCGATCGTGTGTACGCGGCATAAGATTGCCCTCTATTTGGCTCCATCCATCTTCCCATCAACTCTGACCAGCTACCATGTCCCTGCTAAAGAAAAGCATCCCCACAACATGATGCTGCCACCACCATGTTTTACGGTGGGGATGGTGTGTTCAGGGTGATGTGCAGTGTTAGTTTTCTACCTAAAAGCATTTTGCTTTTAGGCCAAAAAGTAAAATTTTTGTCTGGTCTGACCAGAGCACCTTCTTCCACATGTTTGCTGTGTCCCCCACATGGCTTCTCGCAAACTGCAAATGGGTCTTCTTATGGCTTCCTTTCAAAAATGGCTTTCTTCTTGCCACTCTTCCATAAAGTCCAGATTTGTGGAGTGCACGACTAGCAGTTGTCCTGTGGACAGATTCTCCCACCTGAGCTGTGGATCTCTGCTGCTCCTCCAGACTTACCATGGGCCTCTTGGCTGCTTCTCTGATTAATGCTCTCCTTGTCAATTTAGGTGGACGGCCATGTCTAGGTAGGTTTGCAGTTGTACCATGCTCTTTCCATTTTCAGATGATGGATTGAACAGTGCTCCGTGAGATGTTTAAAGCTTGGGATATGTTTTTATAACCTAACCCTGCTTTAAACTTCTCCACAACTTTATCCCTGACCTGTCTGGTGTGTTTCTTGGCCTTCATGGTGCTGTTTGTTCACTAAGGTTCTCTAACAAACCTCTGATGGCTTCACAGATCAGCTGTATATATATATATATATATATATATATATATATATATATACTGAGATTAAATTACACACAGGTGGACTCTATTTACTAATTATGTGATTGCTGAAGGCAATTGGTTCAACTAGATTTTAGTTAGGGGTATCAGAGTAAAGGGGGCTGAATACAAATTCATGCCACATTTTTTAGATATTTAAAAAATTAAAACCATTTATCATTTTCCTTCCACTTCACAATTATGTGCCACTTTGTGTTGGTCTATCACATAAAATACTAATAAAATACATTTATGTTTTTGGTTGTAACATGACAAAATGTGGACAATTTCAAGGGGTATGAATACTTTTTCAAGGCACTGTACCTGTTGTGTATTGTAAGCTGGATTCCTAAGATACATCAACAGCATAAGAGGGAATAACAACAACGTGTTATAGCATGTTCATTGTGGTAATTGCATAGAGTTATACAGTATATCTAACATCAGCATTCTTCACTCATGGGTCTATTGATGTCATACTGTGTAATTAGTTTTCTTCTAAATACACAGGTGCAACAAGAAAATGAGAGCCATAAACAGAATGAGTTTTAGAAATTCTACAGAGCAGCTTGCTCTTACATTTATGATGAGAAAAATAAACTTGGCAATGCTTAACCACAAACTTAATTGGAAAACAATTAATTCAATTAAAAAATTAAGTTCAATTATTAGTAATTTTGGAAAAAAAAATATGCAACTTTGTGAGTGTACTATCCTTTCAAAGTCATAGGCAGCATTCACGCCTGAGAGTTTTGTAGCACAAAGCATGTTGCTTGTAGCTCAAAAAACTTACATAAACTTAATTTGATCTACAATATTCAAGCTTTAAGCATTTTTGGCCTCAATGGATGCGCCTGGAAAACGTGCAAACATTTGTGAAAAATGCACAAAATTGCACATGATGGGCATTCATTTTCTCAGTAACAAGGTTTTCATTGGCTAAAAATAAATAGAAGCCATCGCAGCCTGTGATTGGATGGTGAGAGAGCAGTGGAGCGATGAGCTCATCCCTCTGTCATTCAGCTTTCTCTTCCTATTAGATTGTTTCTTGTCAGCACATGAACTGAATTGCTTCTTGTACTGCTTCATTCTCTCACTCTCCAGCTCTGCTATGCATCTATGACTTATGCCCCGTACACACGATTGGAAATTCCACCAGCAAAAGTCTGATGTGAGCTTTTGGTTGGAAATTCCGACCGTGTGTATGCTCCATCTGACTTTTGCTGGCGGACTTCTCCTGGCCTCTCCTGGCCCTCTTGGCTGACTTCTCCTGGAGATCTCCTGGTCATGCTGAGTCTCTCTCGCTGTCCTCACGCTTGCTCCTGTGCATCCTGGACAGGATTCCTCCTTGTGTTGTAGAGGATCCCTCCAGCACCCGAGCCCCCCCCAGACTAGGAATCTACCCTCAAGTGCCTCCAACAGCCTCCTCAGCACTCCATCTCCAATCTTCCACCCAAACCCCTCTGCTCCTGCTGGACTGACCCACAGTATTTAAGAGGTCCCTTCCCATCAGCACATTTGGCCTGAGATTGGTTGGGGCCCTCATCAATATTCCAAGTAGCTCCTCCTAACCTCCCTCCCATTCTTCTTGAAGTTTCTCAAAAATTCCATCAAGTAGGTGGAGGTAACAGAGATGCTGTCTGATGAGTCATTCCAGCCTTCCTGAGTCACTCACCCTGTAGACATGTGCAATTTGTTTAGTTCCAAATTCTTTTTTTAACGAATTTCGACAAATTCGTTAATTCCGAATGTTCCGAATTTACAAATTTTTCAATTTCCGAAATTTACAAATTTACAAAATTCCGAATTTTGGATTTTCGGATTTCCGAATTTTCGAATTTCCGAATTTCCGATTTTCGGAATTCCGAATTTTCGGATTTTTGGAATTTGGAAATTCAAAAATGCAAAAATTTGAAAATCAGAAAAAAAGAAAGAAAATCTGTTTAATTCTAAATAATAACTAACTATTAAATTATAGGTATTGCAATTTCCTTTCAAATTTGTCTGTTAGTGAACATTAGGAGTATGAATTTATCCGAGGTTACGAATTATCTGAAATAACGAATGCCGCATCTAACCAAATGTAACGTAACAATCTAATAATAATAAACAATATACAAAGAAAAAGAAACAAGGGGGTTTAGCCAGCCTGACGGACTCTCTCGGCACCTGAACAAAAACGGGTATTACATAATATGTATTTCATTTATTTATTAGAAAAAAGTTAAACAAAGTAATATATACAAATTATTGAAAAGAAAAAATTAAATATTTTCTACAAAAGTTAGCCAACATATAGCAATATACATATCGACACTACTAGTTGCATCTACAGAGTTTACATGCTGGATAGAAGATGGTTGACGCGTTTCGCTCTTAGCTTCATCAGAACCAAAAACGATCCATAATTTTTCTGTCTGTATTATAATCACAAAAACAATGGGAAATGAGAGTTAGTCGTAGATCAGCCACAGCAAAATCCCACTTTGCCATATCCAAAAAGTGCCTGTCACTATTCACCCCATCTATGGATATTTAGATTCTTAACCTACCTAGTAGGTATATCTTGCTCATTTGCAAGGTATCCGGTATGTATAGATCTAAATTCAATTTAAAAACCTTTTCTTAGGGAGGAAGTTGTCATCAGCTTTGTTCATTCATAACAGTGCAGATGCTGAAAGAGAGGGAGAGGGAAAAAAAAAAAAAAAGGGGGGAGAAAGGGGGAAGGGTAATTGTAATGTTTTGTTTTAGTTATTTATTACTCCTTCTAGTTATTCTATAACATATTAATTATATCAATGGTGGAATTATTACTTACATCTATCTTAGTGCTGATCTTGGTAAGTATGTAGCTATATTGGATATCTTCGTTTATTGGATAAGTCGCAAAGAAATGCCTGTGTTGTATTTCTAAGGGATATGGACAGAGATAGAGCGATCAATATTGAGGGTAATAGACCCGTCCTAAGGGGTTCAATGAAAAAAGCTCCCCAATTTGAAGGGGCGCCCATCTAAGGGCTTCTAGGCTGTCCTTCTCAGAGGAGGCTTACTGGACTGGAACAGGTACAGGCTCCCTTATACATTTTTTCTAGCAACCCAAGCATATTGTTTTTATAATTGGGATGTTAATCTAAATAATGATCCTTCTTATTTACTAGATCCTGTAGCAATGGTTAATGTCTTAAAGGCGTATTGAAACCCCACTTGGACCTTTGATCAAATTATTTAAACTTTGAACTTACCTGATGAGGTAGGACTCCTTTTTCATTGAACCCCTTAGGACGGGTCTATTACCCTCAATATTGATCGCTCTATCTCTGTCCATATCCCTTAGAAATACAACACAGGCATTTCTTTGCGACTTATCCAATAAACGAAGATATCCAATATAGCTACATACTTACCAAGATCAGCACTAAGATAGATGTAAGTAATAATTCCACCATTGATATAATTAATATGTTATAGAATAACTAGAAGGAGTAATAAATAACTAAAACAAAACATTACAATTACCCTTCCCCCTTTCTCCCCCCTTTTTTTTTTTTTTTTTTTTTTTTTTTTTTTTTTTTCCCTCTCCCTCTCTTTCAGCATCTGCACTGTTATGAATGAACAAAGCTGATGACAACTTCCTCCCTAAGAAAAGGTTTTTAAATTGAATTTAGATCTATACATACCGGATACCTTGCAAATGAGCAAGATATACCTACTAGGTAGGTTAAGAATCTAAATATCCATAGATGGGGTGAATAGTGACAGGCACTTTTTGGATATGGCAAAGTGGGATTTTGCTGTGGCTGATCTACGACTAACTCTCATTTCCCATTGTTTTTGTGATTATAATACAGACAGAAAAATTATGGATCGTTTTTGGTTCTGATGAAGCTAAGAGCGAAACGCGTCAACCATCTTCTATCCAGCATGTAAACTCTGTAGATGCAACTAGTAGTGTCGATATGTATATTGCTATATGTTGGCTAATTTTTGTAGAAAATATTTAATTTTTTCTTTTCAATAATTTGTATATATTACTTTGTTTAACTTTTTTCTAATAAATAAATGAAATACATATTATGTAATACCCGTTTTTGTTCAGGTGCCGAGAGAGTCCGTCAGGCTGGCTAAACCCCCTTGTTTCTTTTTCTTTGTATACGTATTAGGACGAGGTACCACCCATAGCTTTTTTCTATAATTCTCTTAATATTTACAGAGCCGCAAAGGCTCACCCTTTAGCTACGGGCATATCCACCATAGACACATATGTGCAAGGTGGAAGTAACAAATTAATAATTACATTGTTGATTGTGAAATATTTAAATTTCTAATAATAGATTTTTTAATTGATTTTGCGGGTGCTTTTAGATCTTTGGGTGCTATACTCATCTCTTGTCCACTTACAGGATATTGGACTACTTAGAATCACATTTCTAACGTTTTCCCCCCCTCCTAATAAACCCCCCTCCCCCTTTTTTTCTCGAAGAGAATCCAGAAATGACGGACTATACCGGCTCTGAATGGGACGGACTTATGTCTAAACTACATAAGGAATGTGGTGATGATCATGGGATTGAGCTGGAGATAGAGGTATTGATAACGAAATTAAAACAGGCACTCGAACGTAAGTCTAACCTATTTTGGCAAGTTAAATTTTTGGAGAGATATATAAAAGAAGGCCTCAATCCTCAGGGTCTGAGGATTCAGGTCTTCCAAAATCTGTGGGAGACAAACATGGAGTTTAAACAAAAATGGGAGTCCAACCTACAGGAATGTACAGCAAAAATGATGGGAGCGCTTATTGAGCATTATAACAAAGACATCAAAGATCTTGATGTCGAAATAATAGAATTCCAGAAACAAAATCTTTCCCTGTGTGCCCATCCCAAGTTCCTTGAGAAGGACAAAGGACTAAAGGAATACCTAGAAAAATATAATAAAGATCTTATATATAAAAAAGATATTAAGTTCATCAGGGATAAAATGGCATTCAATGGAAAATACGCATATAGATGGCCTCAACGGGGAGGCAAACAGGGGAGGAAAAATCTAAAAAGGTATGAGCAAAATATCGATAAAGCACAATCACAAAGTGACGGGGAGCATAGGGACGGAACAGACTCAGACTCATCCAATTTTTCATACTCGGCTCGTCCGGCATACTCCATACCCCCCACACGGGGGAGAGGAAGGATGAGAGGGTCTAGAAAAAGACAAACAACAGGAGAGGGAAACCAGAAGGGAGGAAAAGACAAAAGAACGAGAGACTACCCGGTAGACAACCATGGTGACCATGAAACTAGAACAACTGATCTAATAGGGATAGATCCCCGCCAACTAATCCCAAATGAAGCGCTAGAATCAGAACCCCTCACAGGAGCAAATAGAGCCCCCCTGTTACAGCCCCCTACCCCGTATGCATACCCCAATACCTCACGAAATGGAGGGACCATCTCCAAAAACATTAAGGATAAGGTTTTTCAGTTATTTCCCCCCACTCAGGACCCCCCCATTCGGACATCCACCTTACAAAGCCTGGAGAAATTTGCTTACAGGGACAGATAGAAAAACAGCTGCAGGTAATTAACTTATCATCAAAACCACTATCTAAAACAGAATTGGAAGTTCTAGGCCTAGGCCTTAGCTTCTGTCCTTCATCTTATATAGATAGTTTTGAAATTATTAAAGACCTCAATCTATTTGCCCGACGACTCACCTACAAATATATGTTTGATGAGGAAAGAAAAAAGAAAAAACAGGAATATATAGAGCGTGAAAAATGGAAGGGGTTCACAGTGAGGGACTTTATGGCCCTCAAGGACCTCATGGATCTCTTAGAAGAAAGTGAGGGATCTGTGGGTGGTCCCGCTGAGGAGGTCCCCCTGCCACTTGCAGGGGGTCCCCCTCGAGCGGTCCCACCCAGAGAAATACCTAAATTTCTAAACAAATCTACTAACTTCCCGTCTCTCAAAACAAATCCGAGTATTTGGACCTTCCTTCAGCAGACAACCAATGATATAAAGAAACTAGACTTCAGAGCACATAAAACTAAAAATCTTACTCCCCAACAATCACTTGCAATATCCCAACTTCAAGAGAACAAAGATATCACAATAAAAATGGCGGATAAAGGGGGAAATGTGGTAGTGATGGACACAAGTCAATATAGACGAATGTGTTTAGACATCCTATCGAATAGAGAATGGTACACGGTTATCCCCTTTGAGAGGATAATATCCTTCAATGGGGATTATGAAATCTTAATTACACAGGCCTTTAACAAAGGAGTAATCGATAAAGATGTCTTCGAAGCCCTAAAAACCACCTTCCCCCGGACCCCGTCTTTTTATTCACTACCCAAAACTCACAAAAATATCAACAAACCCCCGGGACGCCCGATTATATCGGGAATAGGGGCAAAAACAGAAAAAGGCAGCAGACTAGTAGATGCATTTTTGCGTCCGTATGTTACACAATTACCGTCTTATCTGCAGGACACCTTGGCATTACTAAGGGTCCTGCACCACAAAAGGGTCCCTCCTAACTGCTACTTAGTAGCCATTGATATTGAGGCCCTCTACTGCAGTATCCCACACAAATTGGGAATACGGGTAGTGAAGAGCTTCTTTGAGGAAAGTGACCCAATAAGAAGACCATATAACTGTTTTGTTCTAGAATTATTGACACATATTCTTACTAAAAATGTTTTTTCGTTCGACGGCTCCCACTACCTCCAGGTGCAGGGCGTAGCGATGGGGACATGTTGTGCCCCATCCTACGCCAACTTGTACCTGGGGGGGTGGGAGCGGTCACTCTTTGCCAGTCCTGTTGTATCGATGTATTTGGCCAGCATTTTATGCTGGCACAGATACATCGATGACATCTTTATGGTGTGGAACGCAAGCCTGGAGGATCTCCATAAATTTATGGAACAAATATCTGTGAATAACTTCAATCTAAAATTCACAATGGAATACAGTCTGGAAACCCTGCCCTTTCTTGATCTAACCATAATCAAACATAGGGATGGACACATAACGACCTCTCTATATAGGAAAAAAACTGCAGGGAACACCATCCTCCACGCAACCAGCTCACACCCTCAGTCCCTAATTAGAAGCATCCCATACTCCCAATACTTACGGTTGAGAAGGAACTGCTCCTCAGAAACCACATTCAGAACCGAAGCCAATTTATTACGTGAACGTCTGTCGGTCAGGGGTTATAGTAAAACAATCTTAAAAAAAGCCTTCAAAAAGGCAATAGAAAAAGAACGAATCGATTTACTTTTTGGGGAAAAACGTAACAAAAGTCAGTCAAATGTGACACGAGTGATTACCACGTATTCTAATAACTACGAAGATATACGTAAGGTTATAGGGAAACATTGGCATATACTCACAGGAGACAGAATTGTGAAAAAACACATAGGAGAGACTCCACAGATTACTTACAAAAAATGTCAGTCTCTGAAGGACCGGCTGGTCCATACCCATTTCCAGGACAACCTGGAGGTGGATATGGACCACCCTGGAATGTCCAGATGCCTTAAGTGTGACTACTGCGACTGGGTACTAGAAGGTTCATCTTTCCGACTCCCTAATGGCGATATGCATAACATTAAATTCTCAGCAAATTGTCAGACTAAAGGTATAGTTTACATAGCCTTTTGTAGATGTGGAGCATTCTACGTCGGAAAGACCTTTAGGAACTTCTGGAGGAGAATTTATGACCACATCTACTATATTAGAAAAAACCTTCTCTATACACCAATTGGAAGGCATGTATCTCTATATCATAAAAACGACACCTCTATGGTATGTTTTACTGCTTTGGAAAAAGTTAATGAGGACCCCAGAGGGGGAAATATCGACCAAAAGCTATTGCAACGAGAGGCAAGGTGGATTTTCAAGCTAAATGCCACCCAGGCCCCAGGTCTCAATGACTCGCTGAGTTTTCGCCCCTTTTTATAAGGGTCAACCCAATTTGACATCCAAGAAACTAGAATTTGAACACTAGTTGTATCCCAGCAAGTGGAACCAATATATTGTATCCCCTATATATGGACAGGATTCTGAATGAGTTATGAGCCCCCAAAAATATTTCAAGCACAATTTTACCTGCAATTTTGTATATATAACTAATGTTGTTTGTAAATATTTTATATGTATGAGTCAGCATTGACAATGTGGATATCGTGCACATAAAAACAAAATGGAAATAATATTTATGTAAGTATAAGGGGGTTACACTCTTGGAAAGTCACACCCATTATATGTCACGTCCAAATGTGCATGTCCACCATCACTATGGAATATAATCTATTCAATCATATGTCTCCTATTGTTGGTCATACAAGCTTATATTTTATGTACATATATATATAGAGGAGAATGGCAGCTGATTATTCGGTCCCCTCTGGTCTGGATACTAACTGGGGGGAGTAGGTTAGCTTTGGCTAGCCTTCCAATTTCCCCCACGGTGGGGGAGTAGCGGTGGTGGCTCCGGAGGGACCGAACATCGGCTCCCTCTTCTCCTCTATTACTCATATACGGCAATGCCTCGAAAGACAGGGCAGGGGTTCCCCTCGTATTTTTGTTTAGTTTATTTTATTTTTCTGTTGTGGTTATGTTTTTATTTATCCCCGTTTTGGTTATTTTTTGTTTTGGCTTTGATTTGTTTTGTTTTTACCTTGTTTTGTTTTGTTATTTAAAATATTTAACTTCCTTTTTTCATGTACTTTCCCCAGTCTCTGTATAGGCTGAAGTATTTCCAACTATAACCAATCCTTTATGTTTACTTCTCTATACTTGTCTATGCCTTTACCGTGCTCTATGGAGGCTACCTATTTCCATTATGCAGCTGCGCACGAGTGACTGGTCATTCCGACACCCGGAAATACTTATTCCTTCCGCTGGTAAAAGGACGACTTCGCCCCCGTGCCGCGCAAGCGCAGTGGCAGGGGGCTTCGACAATGCGCAGTGCTGACATTTGCGGCTGGCGCCGTGAGGCATCGGAAGCTGGGCTTCCCAAGCTGCGCATGCGCCGTCTTTGAGCCGCAAGCAGGCCCTTGCCCTCGTCGAATCTTCGTCACGACCTGGGGGCGTGGCTACTTATCACGCAGTCGGGCCTGACTTACATTGTGCGCTCTGATGGGGGATTCCCAGATCACGCATGCGCACTTTAAACCTTTACAATCACCGGGTACTGACGTAAGACTTCACTAGCCCACAGTCCCAGCTGATATATCCTACAGCTGATTAAATACGTCGGACGTAGCAAATGTAATGCACAAACATAGGACCACTAATCCCTAGCTCCAGCTGAACTAATTCACAGGTAATTAAATATCCGCCCAGGAATGGCGGGAAAGGCAGTATTTAGATAGCATTCTCATTCATTAGCTGACAGAGGAAGTACTGGGAAGGCAGCTCGTGCTCTATCTTTAGCTGACAGGTATGTTTCATTGCTCTATGGTCTAGCTCTATTATGGCATTAACTTTAAATTAGTATCTAAAGCGACCTCTTCGTTTTTTACTCTATTAGGCCTGACGTAGGGCTCCCCAATTTGAAGGGGCGCCCATCTAAGGGCTTCTAGGCTGTCCTTCTCAGAGGAGGCTTACTGGACTGGAACAGGTACAGGCTCCCTTATACATTTTTTCTAGCAACCCAAGCATATTGTTTTTATAATTGGGATGTTAATCTAAATAATGATCCTTCTTATTTACTAGATCCTGTAGCAATGGTTAATGTCTTAAAGGCGTATTGAAACCCCACTTGGACCTTTGATCAAATTATTTAAACTTTGAACTTACCTGATGAGGTAGGACTCCTTTTTCATTGAACCCCTTAGGACGGGTCTATTACCCTCAATATTGATCGCTCTATCTCTGTCCATCTCCCTTAGAAATACAACACAGGCATTTCTTTGCGACTTATCCAATAAACGAAGATATCCAATATAGCTACATACTTACCAAGATCAGCACTAAGATAGATGTAAGTAATAATTCCACCATTGATATAATTAATATGTTATAGAATAACTAGAAGGAGTAATAAATAACTAAAACAAAACATTACAATTACCCTTCCCCCTTTCTCCCCCCTTTTTTTTTTTTTTTTTTTTTTTTTTTTTTTTTTTTTTTTTTTTTTTCCCTCTCCCTCTCTTTCAGCATCTGCACTGTTATGAATGAACAAAGCTGATGACAACTTCCTCCCTAAGAAAAGGTTTTTAAATTGAATTTAGATCTATACATACCGGATACCTTGCAAATGAGCAAGATATACCTACTAGGTAGGTTAAGAATCTAAATATCCATAGATGGGGTGAATAGTGACAGGCACTTTTTGGATATGGCAAAGTGGGATTTTGCTGTGGCTGATCTACGACTAACTCTCATTTCCCATTGTTTTTGTGATTATAATACAGACAGAAAAATTATGGATCGTTTTTGGTTCTGATGAAGCTAAGAGCGAAACGCGTCAACCATCTTCTATCCAGCATGTAAACTCTGTAGATGCAACTAGTAGTGTCGATATGTATATTGCTATATGTTGGCTAACTTTTGTAGAAAATATTTAATTTTTTCTTTTCAATAATTTGTATATATTACTTTGTTTAACTTTTTTCTAATAAATAAATGAAATACATATTATGTAATACCCGTTTTTGTTCAGGTGCCGAGAGAGTCCGTCAGGCTGGCTAAACCCCCTTGTTTCTTTTTCTTTGTATACATATTAGGACGAGGTACCACCCATAGCTTTTTTCTATAATTCTCTTAATAATAAACAATAATAATAATAATAAAACCTTTTTATTTTTATCAATTATTTATTATTAATTATTTATTATTAATTTGTTCCGTTCCATTTGTTTAGATGTGGCATTCGTTATTTCAGATAATTCGTAACCTCGGATAAATTTGTTCTCGTTAATTTAATAGTTAGTTATTAATTAAACAGATTTTCTTTCTTTCAGATTTTCAAATTTTTGGACTTTTAAATCTTTAAATTCCCGAATTCTGAAAATCGTAAAATTCAGAAATTCGGAGTTCCGAATATCCGAAATTCGGAAATCGGAAAGTTCGGAAATCCGAAATTTCGAAATTCGAAAATTCTGAATTTCGGCAATGCGAAAATTGGAAATTCGGAAATTTGAAAAATCGCAAATTCGGAAATCCGATAATTAGAAATTCAGAAGTTCGGAAATCTGAAAATTCAAAATTCGATAATTCGGAAATCTGAAAAATCGAAATGTGAAAATTCCCGAAATTTACGAATTCCGAATTTTCGAATTTCTGAATTTTCGATTTTCCGAATTTCCGAAAAATGAACACATTTTTTGTCAGTACACATGTCTATCACCCTGACCCAGATTCAGCCCAGCCTGGCTCTCAGCCAGGCTAATTTACCTACACTAACAAACTATGCACACTCCCATGTACACTAGAGGGTGCTACATAAGTATACAGACACAGCAGGTTTGTTGTGAAGAAAACCCATTAGTACTAAAATCATAAAACTGGCAGCATAAATGCAATGTTGAAACATACTTTACAAATATAGATTCTCAAGCTCCCTGTGAGCCCTGGAACTCAGAATGTTCTATGCAAACCGCATAATGAAAAGCAGAGTTATGGCCTGCCTTTATACCTGCCTACTGATCCTTTGTCATAATGACCAACCTCAACAATTAATAGGGAGTTGCAGGAGTATGCAACCGGTGCTTCTTACTATCAAGTCTTTATAACCCCAAATTCTACTGTTCTGATTTGTGAAATACTGTTAAAATCGATTGCTTGTGTGTTGCCGAGACCTAAGTTGGCATGCCTAGGCACATGCAATGCTATTCTCCAGGCATAATAAATGAAGACCTCCATCTCTGAACACATTATAATTTTGCTTGCTGCAATTATTGTTTTACTTCACTTTTAGAACCTGCAGCTTTGTAATTAGTGTGCGCTATCAGACATGAATCATCCTGGCTGCATCTTCATAAACATGTCTGCAGTATAAAAGATGCACTTGTTTTTTTTTTCCAAGACCACAGCAAAGTGACCTTTCCCAGCCTGAGGAACGGATATGAAGAGGTCTAACATAATCTGGATGTTATTTTCCTGGTTCACTTCATGGACTTTATCATCAGCTGCTCCTGCTCTCTATGCCTTTCCAAGAACCACAAACTGGAAGGACATGTATACTGCAAAGGTTGGTTCTAGCTAACAAACTAAGTATAACATTTGATATTTTAATTAAAAAAATAAATTATATATTTACAACAGCTTTAATATACAGTTCCAATTTCAGTAATGCAGTCTCTGTTGTCACTGAAGAAAATAAACACATTATTACTAAAAATTAACTTGTTAGTTAAAAATATGACTTCCCTTAAAAGGGGGGCGTTTAGGGGCATTTATAAAGCATCATCACCTTATCAATGCCATACTTCTGCTTTAACCTTTTCGCTGCCAGAGCCCTTTTTATCATTGTTTTCACACATGATTAAAAAGAAATTTTAAACCTGAAGATGATGTAAAATCCCCAAACATTATACATTTTCTGAAAGCAGACACCCTAGAGAATAAAATAGTGGTAGTTTCTCATTTTTATGTCACATGACATTACCGCAAAGGTTTAAGAAATACAAAATTTCAGTTAAAAACACACTAAAGTTAATTTTAGGGCAACAAAATGCAAAAAATTACCCCCATTTTTGATAAAATATAAGATGAAGTTATGCAGAGTGCATAGATACCCAACATGCCAAAAATTAAATTTATGTGCGCCCATGAAATGGTGAAAAACTTCAGTACCCTATATTTTCTATAGGTGACGCTTTAACCACTTAAGGAGCGGCCTTTTGTTAAAGCTTGTTGTTTACAAGTTAAAATCATTTTTTTTTTGCTAGAAAATTACTTAGAACCTCCAAACATAATTTTTTTTTTCTAACACCCTAGAGAATAACATTCGCGGTCGTTGCAATACTTTTTGTCACACCGTATTTGCGCAGCGGTCTTTCAAGCACACTTTTTGGAAAAAATTTACTTTTTTGAATTAAAAAATATAACAGTAAAGATAGCCCAATTTGTTTTATGTAGTGAAAGATGATATTACGTTGAGTAAATTGATACCCAACATGTCACGCTTCAATACCATATAAATGATAAGATACATGCAAAAAACTATTTCAAACCTACGGCTGGCAACTCTTTGTTCCATTACAAAAGTGCCACTATCATAAATGGACCAACAATATTCCCAAAGAACAATTCTGTCGATTAAGACGCAATTGTATGAAAACATCTGAACACAGTCTCAAACTCAAAAAAATGTTTAAGGACAAAGGCTATCCAGAGTCTTTAGTTGATCAAGCATATACAGAAAGGCACCCAACCTAAAAAACAAAATTGCACCAAGTAAATTTAAACCACTTCAAAAAACTTTTTCTACACATACCTGTTTGATTCCTTTAAGGGTATGTTTCAATGTAGAAAGCCTTTATGTAAAACATGTTCTTTCGTCAAACATGGTAAGTGTGTCTTGCCTACAGTCAAGCATGGTGGTGGGAGTGTCATGGTCTGGGGCCGCATGAGTGCTGCCGGTGTTCTGACAAGAACAGTCCGGCTATCACCAAGTTTCCGCTGTGTACTGCGCATGTGCAGCGCATGCGCAGTACTGAGCAGAAGGATTTTCGGAAAATATCCAAAGATGAACTTCGCCTGCGCCGTGAGTCGATGTGTAAGCCCCACCATCCAAGTGGACATAGGGCTACACAAACTTAGAGGGCCCCTCGCGGGCTTGCTTCGCTCGCCACGCTTCGGGCATGGCCTCGCTTCGCTGGCTCTTTTATATTCTAACTCTATATCCACTTGGATGGTGGGGCTTGAAAGTGTCAATTTTCGGAATCTGGTAGTCCTGTGTACTACGCATGCGCAGTACACAGCGGACACTTTCTGATGGGGGGCAGAAAGTGATAGTACATCGGCACTGGAGAGCTACAGTTCATTGAGGGAACCATGAATGCCAACATGTACTGTGACATACTGAAGCAGAGCATGATCCCCTCCCTTCAGAGACTGGGCTGCAGGGCAATATTCCAACATGAAAATGACCCCAAACACACCTCCAAGATGACCACTGCCTTGCTAAAGAAGCTGAGGGTAAAGGTGATGGACTGGCCAAGCATGTCTCCAGACCTAAACCCTATTGAGCATCTGTGGGGCATCCTCAAACGAAGGGTGGAAGAGCGCAAGGTCTCTAACATCCACCAGCTTCGTTGTCATGTCATCATGGAGGAGAGGAAGAGGACTCCAGTGGCAACCTGTGAAGCTCTGGTGAACTCCATGCCCAAGAGGGTTAAGGCAGTGCTGGAAAATAATGGTGGCCACACTAAATATTGACACTTTGTGCCCAATTTGGACATTTTCACTTAGGGGTGTACTCACTTTTGTTGCCAGTGGTTTAGACATTAATGGCTGTGTGTTGAGTTATTTTGAGGGGACAGCAAATTTACACACAGTTATACAAGCTGTACACTCACTACTTTACATTGTAGTGTAATTTCTTCAGTGTTTGTCACATGAAAAGATATCATAAAATATTTTTAAAAATGTAAGGGGTGTACTCACTTTTGTAGATACTGTATATACTGTAACATGGGGGTGTTTAACTCAAGTGAAAAGATGCATTTTTTTAATGCAGTGAGTCCTCATCAGACAGGCATATATAGTTAAGGGCCTGGTAGCCCACGTTTATTGAAAAAACAAAAGTCCATCCAGAAGTCCCACGCAGGGGTTTAACTTCATTAAGCATTCATAAATGAAAAACATACCAAGCCACCTGGCTCTCTCTCTTGTCAGCAGTTCCTCTGCTTGCTCTCAACAGAGTTGATTCCTTCCAGTCCTCTGGACTCACTGGCTTCCTTAGTCTTCCCGACTCTCAAGGCTGTCCCTCCTTTCCCAGTCTCTGGGCAAAGAATACCCCTTACACAGGGGATGACCCCTCCACAGGTCTGTCTTCATACAGCAGCAGCAAGCTGCTCACACTCCACCATCCTCCACTCATTAGCCCCTCATTATATGGTCTGTGTGCAGCTGGGCACACACCTTGTTTGCCATCCTCAAGACCCGGACACAGTTGGAGATCCCATCCAGGACTAGCAAAACCTGGAGAAAACTGACAGAGCAGTTTTCTCCATTTAAATTCTATAGTCGGTAGATATGCAAACTCTGTATCTCCTTTACCTCTAATTTCAAAGGGACAGAGCTTCGCTCTGCCACATATCCCCCCCTTTGTTTCGATCCGGAGGGAGGAACACCAGCACCCGTCATGGTTGGGACACCTCTGTGCTGGCTGTCAGCCACGTAGGCCCAACCTTTTTTCCGGGTGCGCTTCCAGGCACGTCCCACCCTGGATCTTAACAGGGTCCTATATTTTCCCATCCTCAGCCTTCTTCTTGGGTCCCTGGGCTTAATCATTTTTTTGGGGGAAACTCTGCTTTCCCTGATCCTACCTTTAAACTCACTGACATCAGCTTTAACCTTCAATATACACCAGTACAACCTCCTCACTTTGGCATGACCATGCAAGCTGCCACCCACATGGGCCAAATCTTGTCCCATCAGGTGAATTTCTCCACGTCCCCTTGCTGCATCTACTTGGGCTTTACAAAGACACTCCCATGCTTTTTTACGAGTGCCCTTCCAAAAGCGAAGTTTTCCCACTTCTCTTGGGCCTACACTAGTCCTTTTACCAATCTTGGTACCTTTTTGCACATGAGGTTGATTTCTGAATTTTACGGATCCAGTACCATTAAGGTTATAAAGTGCTCCCTCAATTTCCACTAGACCACCCCTTTGCTCTTTACTTAATTTAGAAGGAACCACATTTTTAAACCCTGGTTTAATGATAAGTGGGGGCTCTTTTATTAGGGTGACACTGGTCCCTCTCTGTACTCCAAGTACGGGCACCCTCTTACTGTCCAAACTTAGCGTCACTTGTTTCCTCATGTACACTGCATGCTTATTTTTGTCAGTTTCATCACCAACATCCTCATATGACTGCAGCCTCATCCTAGTCTCCCTCTGAAGGACATACTGACTGTCTTGCGACTTTAAACTTTTAAAGTCATGCGACACCTTGCTGAGCTTTGGGCCATTTTCCTGCAACCATTGTTTATCACGATCCTTCTCAGACCTTAGAAATTTCTCAGGACCTCAGGAAACCTTCCCCAGAAATACCCTCCTGAACCTGTAGGGGGCCTAATTCTGCTGTATCTTTTACTTCTCCTGTGTCAATCATACCATTCCCTATCTCATTACAATTTTCAGGGTTTGCTACAACCAGATCAACTTGACCAAGATCTTCAGGTCTACCATTATTTTTGTTGTCACCCATGGTAACCAAACCCTTACAAATTGACAATGAGCTGCATGTTTCATCACGGTCAGAAATATCAATGCATTTGTCATATTTCATTTCACTCATGTTCGGCAGGGCAGTGTCTGAAGAGGAACTGCATCCAGCGGAGTGGTTGTCCACGGCAGCTTCACTATCCACCAACTCCACTGGCCTGAGATCCTCTGCCCACAACTGTCCTGACTCCTGACCACCTTCCCATAAAGCATTTGGACCTGTGACTACAATCACTTCATTTATTGCTGTGCCATCTGGCACTTCCACCAACACATTTGGCACGGCATTATCCATTATCACATCATTGGGCCCTTTGTGGATCACAGACATGACCTCTTCTGTGCGTTCGCCCTTACTTGGCGTTTCCATCTCATGAGCACCATCATCTGCAGTAGCAAGTGCATCCTTGCATACAAGTTGCTCTGCAGGTCCTTCATCTGGCACTGCAGAAGTCATGTCTGCTTCACTTTTACCAACAGAGGCCTTTTCCAACAAAGCCAACAGGCTTTTTGTCCACCTGTCCCAGTCTGTTATCTCTGTGCTCCCAGAGGTACCACGCAGTACCGCTCCTACTGCACAAGGAGACTCAGAGGGACAGAGTGGTTCAGCAACAGACACATTGCACATATCACTTTGGTTCAAATAAGATTTTGGCACTACATTTTTAACCATAGCAGACAGCAATACCACACCTTCACCACCTTGCTCTGGTGGCGCTTCATAAAACGCATTAGAGCTTTGATACCGGTCGTTGCTAGACTGCATTAACCCATTTCCACCATGAGTGTTTTCAAACATTTCAGTTTTAACATTTAACATCCTGTCATCACTATGTTCAGGTACCCTCTCATCCCTCAGAGCAGCACCAAAGTTGTCCCAGGCAACCTCCGGCTCCAAAACGCAGAGCTCCCTGGGGGTTTCTAGGGACCCCTCTATGGCCTTCTTCTTCACAGTTGCTAGGGGAGATAGCACATCTTTAACCGCATTCACAGCAAGGTTATCTCTAGTGAGCTGCACTAGCCCATTAGCAACTGGACCATTCACTTTAGCCAACACAATATTAGCAGTTTTACCCATCATATTGTCACATTCAAGTTTACCACTTGCCTCCCCACTGGACAGGGCACTGCAGCGAGGCAAGTCCTTTTCCAAACCGACAGTGGATCTCCCATTTGGGGCCACTCCAGTGTGCACAGTCACATATTCAGTCTCTTCTATGCATTTACCAGCACCAGTCTTTTTCAACATCAACCCAGCGGTTCCAGCCATTATTTCATTAAAGACAGTCTTACCCACCGCAGTAGTAGGGGTCACCATCTTCATTTGAGTACGTTGTCTCACAAACCAGTCCTCTGCTGCACTTTTACTGGCCCACTCTCCCTGGTGGCCACCGGATGAAATTACAGCAGGCATCTCCAACTGTTTAGCACCCCCTGCCGACACAACAGGAAAATCCTCGTTGCCAGGGGTGACTGCAAACATATTTGCACAGGAATCTGGGCCTGGAGATAACGACCTTTGCTCCTGGTAATTTTGAAATGCATACGCATCTTTAGGTGGATGCTTAGCTACATATGCCCTGTAGCTCCTCCTTTCCTTTGGCAATCTTTCTCCCGTTGCCATGGGAAACCGCACTCTCCCAGCAGAGCTTTGCTGATTCTCCCAAACTCTTTGATGCATTGTGGCTTTCAACTTGCCACTACTCTCTGCAGGCAATACTTTTCTCATATGGTCTGCAGACTTGACATCACCACCGTTGCTATGGGCAACCACATACCTCTCCAACTTCCAGTCAGGCTTTCGGTCCATGATGCGATGGAACTCTCCTCTAAAAAGGATTTCCTCTTTAAACTTGCGGTAGTCATCCTGGTCCCCGTCCATCAAATGGTAAACCGACCGGAACTCTATCCGTAATAAGGTTTGCAACAGTTTTGGCCACCAGTCCCTAGGCCATTTTCTCTTTACAGCAACTTTTTCAAATCTTACAAGGAAGTCCCCAACCTCCTCTGTAGGCAGCATGGGTTGCATATAGTCAGAGGCCAAGATCTGAGCCCCTTGCACTGCGCCACACTCTTTGCGATTCTGCTTGAACCATTCATTCACTGTCTCACACATCACTGGCCCCTTTTGACTGGCCCTCCAAGGTGGAGACATCTTCTCAGGCCACGCTGAGCTCACTTCACCTTTAACTTGATTTAACATGAACTTCTTGTGTTTTGACTGCCTCATCCTTGCAGTCACATGCACAGCAGCCCGTTACACAGTTCACAGCATAGAAAAAATAAAAAATAAAAAAAAATTCTCACAAGTGCACTACCTGCACACAATGCAACACAGTCAATTGAACTCCTGCGCAATTCAGTTTGCCTGGCTGCCACACACAGCTAGCAGCAGTTCCTGAAATGACTCACCACTGGCGCAGAGACCGGATTTCACCGTCTGTATGCCCGCATTCGAACACCACTTGTAACATGGGGGTGTTTAACTCAAGTGAAAAGATGCATTTTTTTAATGCAGCGAGTCCTCATCAGACAGGCATATATAGTTAAGGGCCTGGTAGCCCACGTTTATTGAAAAAACAAAAGTCCATCCAGAAGTCCCACGCAGGGGTTTAACTTCATTAAGCATTCATAAATGAAAAACATACCAAGCCACCTGGCTCTCTCTCTTGTCAGCAGTTCCTCTGCTTGCTCTCAACAGAGTTGATTCCTTCCAGTCCTCTGGACTCACTGGCTTCCTTAGTCTTCCCGACTCTCAAGGCTGTCCCTCCTTTCCCAGTCTCTGGGCAAAGAATACCCCTTACACAGGGATGACCCCTCCACAGGTCTGTCTTCATACAGCAGCAGCAAGCTGCTCACACTCCACCATCCTCCACTCATTAGCCCCTCATTATATGGTCTGTGTGCAGCTGGGCACACACCTTGTTTGCCATCCTCAAGACCCGGACACAGTTGGAGATCCCATCCAGGACTAGCAAAACCTGGAGAAAACTGACAGAGCAGTTTTCTCCATTTAAATTCTATAGTCGGTAGATATGCAAACTCTGTATCTCCTTTACCTCTAATTTCAAAGGGACAGAGCTTTGCTCTGCCACAATACGTATATATGTATGTGTATATATATATATATATATATATATATATATATATATATATATATATATATATATATATATATATATATATTTTTTTTTATTTTTAGATTAAAAAAAAGAATAAATATTTCCGTAAAATGATATAATTATGCCCATAATAAGATCAATTTATTCCCTTCAAATTTTAATAAACATCGTGAATATACTTTAAACATGTAGTTATGCTCTGGCAGCTTGTTTGGCTATATAATGATCTCATTATATACATAGTACCACTTATAGCAATATATATTTCTAATAAACATCCATCTAACACCGTCCTATTTATCCTATGCTTGCGGATATACTTCTCAGCACATATATAATTCATTTACAATCGAGTATGATGGTTTCATGTTTGTTTGTTTTTCAAGTGTTTACATATTTTTACATAATATTTTTTTGATATACTTGCACTGAAGATCCATGTCTATTGTTTTATACGGTTGTGTTTTGAACATACAGAGGGATATGTATGTGCATATCTTCTTAGTGTGCTTAGATCTTGTGTATGTATAGAGTGCTGTTACAATTTTCCCCACTGGGTGGCAGCACCACCAAGGTACATAAAAAGGCTGATCACAGCCTATTCAATTCAGCTTGAGAAAGGAGCGCGCACTAAAGACATCTCCCTAGTGTGCATGCTCGGAAACGTGTCGCAATTACGTCCGTGGCGCCATCCCGCCACATGCTGTGTGCCAGCGATCTCCAAACCTCGCTTTGGACTCCGCTTGAAAGCTGAAAGACTCCTGCTGGTCAGGACGTCGGCCATACATGGACCCACAGGAGGCGAGCCCTGCTGAAAGCTGTGACGGAGATTGGTGTAACCGGACTCTACTGTGCCTAAATAACGATACTAAAAATAGTTTATTAATTACTACAGTCTTATCTAAGAGGCGCCTGCTTCCTGTTTTTCTCTTTAAGGCTAGAGTGCGACTTTGCAACTTTACACTCTCTCTAAAAGCCGCATCAAAGCATTGCAGATACCTTTTCAAAGTCGCTGATTTTCAAAGTCACATAGATGGGAACTGGTGCCATTGAATTTAATTGGCTGTGACTTATGTGTCCAAAGTCGCATGACAAGTCATAGTAGTGCAAACGGAGCCCTAGTCTACGTTTCCACTATTGCAACCCCAAAGTTGCACAATTTAGAGTGCGAATTTGATGCAACTTTGAGTGCAGCTTTAATACAGCTTTACACTCTCTGGATTAAAGTTGCATCAAAGCATTGCAGGTACCCTTTTAAAGTCTCTGATTTTCAAAGTCGCATAGATGGGAACTGCAACTATTAAAATTAATGGGCTGTGACTTGCCATGCAATTTTATGTGTCCAAAGTTGCATGACAATTCATACTAGTGGATCCTTAGTCTACGTTTCCACTATTGCGACCACAAAGTTGCACGATTTATAGTGCGACTTTGATGTGGCTTTGAGTGCAGCTTTGATCCAACTTTACACTCTCTGGATCAAAGTTGCAGCAAAGTAGTGCAGACACCTTTTCAAAGTCGCTGATTTCCAAAATTGCATAGATGGGAACGGGTGCCATTGAAATCAATTATAACAGAGCCAGATCGTTGTAGACTGTGAGCAGAGACCCCAGAGCACTTCCAGCTACACTGACACTTCCCCTCGTGCCCAGCTCCCTTATCCTGTGCACAGCAATACTGTATATGTGCCCTGCACCTCCCATCCCCCTCCTGTGTGGATGGGGCTATTTATTTATTTATTTTCTCATGTATTAGGATGTACAATGAGAGAACACTGGGCAGGAACCTATGATTTGCTTCTCCCATCCTGTATACGCCCACTGGCTACACAGGAACAGTGTACCTCCCAGGAAGTGATGTCACTAGCTTTCAGTAACCACACCCACTGGCTGATTTTATGCTCAGAAGGAAGTAGAATTGAAGTCATGTGACGGCACTGGATACTGCAAAATAAAGGTAGAAAAACTGGGATTTTTTTTCATTTTGAGACATAAGGCTGAACTTAGCTCACATTAATGATTGCAGGGGAAAATCTAATGCCGCGTACACACGATCGGAATTCTCGTCGGAAAAAACTCTGACAGTTTTTCTGATGGAATTCCGCTCAAGCTGTGTTGCCTACACACGATCACACCAAATTCCGACGATCAATAACACAGAGGCATAAAACACGTTCGACAGCACTATAAGGCCCCTTTCACACTGGGGCGGTTTTCAGGCGGTACAGCGCTAAAAATAGCGCCTGTATACCGCCTGAAAAAACCGGCCCCATTCACTCCAGTGTGAAAGCCGGAGGGCTTTCACACTGGAGCGGTGCGCTAGCAGGACCGCAACAAAAGTCCTGCTAGCAGCATCTTTGGAGCGGTGAAGGAGCGGTGTATTTACCGCTCCTATACCGCTCCTTCCCATTGAAATCAATGGGAAACCGCGGGGATACCGCCCGCAAACCGCCGCTGCAGCGGCGCTTTGCGGAGGTTTTTAACCCTTTTGCGGCCGCTAGCGGGGGTTAAAACCACCCCGCTAGCGGCCGCATACCGCGGGTAAAACGATGGTAAAGCAGCGCTAAACATAGCGCTGCTTTACCGTCGCCGCCCCGCACCGCCCCAGTGTGAAAGGGGCCTAAAAGGGAAGTTTAATGCTTCCGAGCATGCGTCGAATTGTTTCCGAGCATGCGTCGGAATTTTGCGTGTCGGAATTGCATACATTTCCGATAGAAAGGTTTTCCTTCTGAAAAATTGAGAACAGGTTCTCAATTCAAAGTCCGTCGGAAATTCCGACAGAAAAAGACCGTTGGGCATACACACGGTTGGAAAATCCGATGAAACGCTCCCATCGGACTGTTTCCATCGGAAATTCCGACCGTGTGTACGCCGCATAAGTGTTAATCCGTGTACACAAGATTGGACTTTCCGACGGGAAATGTTCGATGACAGGCTGTTGGCGGTAAATCTGACCGCGTGTATGCTCCATTGGACAATTGTTGTCCGATTTTCCGCAAACAAATGTTGGCTAGCAGGTTTTAAAATTTTCCGTGGACAAATGTGTGTTGTCGGATTTTCCGAGCGTGTGTACACAAGTCCATCGGACAAAAGTCCAAAGTACAAACACACATGCTCGGAAGCAAGGAGGAGCCAGAAGCGGTTGGTCTTGTAAACTAGCGTTCATAATGGAAAATTAACATTTGTGACGTGGCAAATTATGAAATCTTCAAATGCAGCGCACATTCTCTTCTTTAATGGGATAATAATGAAGCTGCTTTGCTGGTGATACTGATGGAGTTATTGCAAACAAATTTTCAAAGGCTTTTTTTTTTCTAGTGATATCAAGAATAATATTATTATGTTTTTTTTTTTTTTTATTTGTGCAAGTTACCACAACACCATTATCCCGTAGTTTTTAAGATCAAAGATACAACTATGTTGGTGTCCCTTGTTAATTTTATATTGTATTTTTTAAAATGTAACTGCCTACTCCCAAACTGTCATTTGAAGTAAAACACACAGCCAAGTATTATTCTAAACTATTTTTTTTTTGTGCATTAAAAAAAGAAAACAAATAAAATTAGACATGCTATCTGCCAATAGAACTTAACCAAAAAGTGCATTCTATGCATCCAAAAATATAGAAAATATACCAAATCCAATCATTATTATTCAATCAAAAAAAATAATGTCAAAACAATAACTGCAAGGACAATAATAAATAACACGTTATCTCCTCCGATTCCGCAACATGGCTGGTTGATGAACGGCTGTTCAGAAACTAACTGAAAAGCACAAAATGAAAAGCGCGAACTGAAAAACGATAAATGAAAAACGCAAAAAGAGAAGCGCGAATCAACACTCACCATACTTCTACTAACACGAAATTAGCAGAAGGAGCCTAAATGGTGGCACTAAAGAGCTGAAAAACCACGTAGTACGTCTATTACGTCACTACGTTTGTAATTGTTGGCCAACAATTGTGTGGCCGTGTGTATGCAAGACAAGTTTGGGCCAACGCTCTTCGGACAAAATTCCATGGTTTTGTTGGCCAACAGTCCGATCATGTGTACGAGGCTTTAGGGTGGACTTCCACTTGAAATAATCCTGCCTATCCTGGCCTTTCATTAGCTTGGTTTGGTATAGTTTTCTAATCAAATACAGTTTAATGCTGAGATTAGCTCTTTCATGCACCTTTTGTAATCCTTCCCACATTTCTTTAGCAGTTTCTCACTTACCTACACATATGTACGATTTGATCAGCTTCTATACTAAGAAAGATTGTGTTCTGAGCTTTCTGGTTTTTCTCTCATCTGAAGGGTATTCTGGCCTGACTTAATTTATACATTTCCACGTACCTTCTCTTATTAGCAGCATTTCCATCTTGAATTTCCAAGACTCGTAGTTCTAATTTGTCATATCTGCAAATGAAAGCTTTGTTGCAGCTGTATTACTGGTCATTTTCTTTTATATTCTGTTGCAGTGTTCTTTCTGTTGCTGTATCTTGCACTTCTCTGCTTTAGCTGGCTATACCTGTGTTTTGGGCTATGCCTGGGTTCTCAGCTATTGTCTGAGTTATACCTGGGACCATAACCTGTTATGTAGGGCTATACTGCATATAGAATTTCTAACAGACAGTGCACAGTCCACATGGGCTTTGCTGCTTAACTGCAGACAGGAAACAGGAAACTTTTATTACACAGAGAAAATACATATAGTTTAACCATAGTTGCAGTTACAAATCTATAAACACTGCCATCTACTGGCTGATGTCGTTGTTGCACAAAATACATGAACAATGTATTCCAACAGTATTGCATACCAAAGAAAAAAAAGATACTGGTCGGCATAACTGAACCTTTAAGTTGTTATCAAGCTTTTCTTAACACTCTACATTTTATCAAATGCTAGCTTGCTGCAATTAAAAAAGAGAAGCTGTTAACATTTTTCAATATAAGTGACAGTGGTCATCAATGACAACATTTGTGTATGATGTAGTCAAATTTCTCTCTACATTTTTGGGAATGACAGTAACACAAATTAAATATTTGGTCAGGATAAAGTTGCCCATTCTCCAATGAAACACAAAAAAAATGGCTTTCTGGTAAGGTCTCCATTGGCACCACCATGTGTGCGTCCAGCAGGTGATTCTTCAGCGTCTGGTTTTACTGCTTTTCTGGACCTCATTGAATTATCTGTTAACAATACCAAATGGCTAAACTTTTTTCTGCATTCAATTTATTAAGTTACACAAGTACTAGAAGAAGTTGAAAACCAGATAACAAAAAAAAAAAAAATACATGTGGCATTGTGAAAGCTTAATTTAGCAATCAAAATATGATAATTAAATATACATTTTGATTTAAAAGATAAAAACAAATAATATGTCAGCAAGAGTATGTTCAAATACATTTACGGTCTGGGGACACTGGGAAAACAAACCTTTAAAAACTATATTTTGCCAGTTTTTCAAACACTGATTAAAACCGGGTTCCACCCTAAAGTGGAAATTCCGCTCATCGGAACCCTCCCCCCCTCCGGTGTCACATTTGGTACCTTTCAGGGGGGAGGGGGGTGCAGATACCTCTAAGACAGGCATCCGGGCATAGACTCCCACTTCCCGTCCCACCACGATGTCTGCTGGGACACACACGGGTCCCAGAGACAGTGCGGAGCAATAGGGAACCGGGAAGTGAAGCCGCAAGGCTTCATTTCCTGATTCCCATACCCAAGATAGCGGCAGCAGCATCCGAGGACCGAGGGATGGTTCGGCCTCGGGTGCCAACGTCGCTGGAACCTGTGACAGGTGAGTGTCATTATTTTAATAGTCAGCAGCTGCAGTATTTGTAGCTGCTGACCTTTAAAAAAAAAATTTGCCGGACTCCCTCTTTAAGCACCATGTTTAACTACAAGATAACTATAAAATAGGCATCTCCAATTTACTGCATATATTTATTATATCCAACACTAATTAAAAAAGATGATTTTCCAGGGTCTCAAGTTCCTCATAATAATTGTAATCCAGGTAACAAATAACTACCAACACATAAATACCAACTGCTATCCACAGTATTCACTACTTGTCAATGTTAAATGTGATAATGTTATTGTCAATTGTAGAAATATCTTAATAAATATTATGGCGATGAAAGAAGAACTCCCGTGGCTGAAATGGTGACAGGTGACATTCTGATGTCAAGAAAAATCAAGAAAATGCAAGAATTTTTTGGTTTACACGTGACAGGAAAACTGGACTATTCAACCCTATCTGTAATGAAGAAACCACGCTGTGGCATGCCAGATGTGGCCAATTATCATCTCTTTCCCGGAGAACCCAAGTGGCAAAAGAATACTCTAACTTACAGGTGATTATTGTGGAAGGAGTAAAAGATGCAAACTGTGCAACATAACGCCCAATTGTCCCTCTTTCAGCAGACAGAACCCAATAATCATACCTTGACCTTGTGTGATCAGGCAAGACTCCATGTGGTTTTGGTCACACATAAGCAGATGACAGCAGCATAAAGATGGCCAAAAAAGGTGCCTCAAAACAACTTGGATAATAATTTAAAGCACAATTAGGCCAAACTTTTTTTTTTTTTTTTTTTGATAGAGCATGGAAGGGTCAAAGCCCCATTAAGTTTTTATGGCTGTATGTGTCCTTAATGGGGAGATTCTCCTCACTCTGCGAGGGGGAAATAGCCAAAAACAAAATTCAGTAGAGTGACAAAAGATTAGAATGTTTGATAATGTTTTTACTGCTGTTTGTGCCTTTGTGTTCCTAATGACAACCATTTCTCCAATTTCTTGTACAGCACTTTTAGGTATTAAAACTGCATGTTCATGAGTTTGTACTAAACTGTCAGCCACAGCCAAATCCAAAGACAGAAAATAACCACCAATCTAAAATGGGGAGAAGAAAACTAGCAGAAAGTGAATTGAAATCCCATAGAAAACAATGATATGGAGGCACACAGGCCTCCATTATCAAGGTGACGAGACATAGCACTGTGTATGTTTCGTCATCCTAAAAAAGGAGGCCAGCATGCCTCTAGAACTTTGCTTTCTATGGGATTTTTTTCTTCTCTGAATTTTGGAGTGCTGGCTATTTCCTGACTCTAAAAATGTAAACCCGATTGAGCTTGTAATTCCTCCCCGCTACCTATATCCAAAAGAAAAAAATGTTAATTCTGGAGTTACGCCTTAAAACATTAAAATATATACGTATTTGCTCACATAATACTTTTCTAAACCCAGAATTTTAGCATTAAAGTAGTTATAAAACATTTTTTACCTTATGGTATTCATGTAAAAATTGTAAAAAATGTTTAGGTAGCAGTATTCCCCCTCATCCCCCCTATACATACCTGAGACCCAGTGGTAGCCCGTCCATTAGGGGCGCAGGGGGGGCTGCCCCCCTAGTCCATACATCTTGCCCCTAATCTACATGCAGGGTGCCGGATGCATGGATTTCCATCGTTTTTTTTTTTTAAGCACAAGATTAGAGCATGAGGCTCTATTTGGCTTCAAAAAAGGGTAGGCTCTGTACCCTGAGCCCACCCAGTTGTGTAACAATAGCAAATTATTATTCGCTATTGTCTTCCTTATTCTCCTCCCAGCCAATCATGAAGTGTGTCCTGAGACTTGATTGGCCAGAGAATCTTAGGATTTCCAGTCAATTGGGTCTCAGGAGGACCCACTTCCTATTCGGCAGGGAGGAGAAGCAACAGCCCCGACTCTGCGATTCCTTCTTTAAAGGAATCTTTAAAACATAGGCAGTTATCATCAGAACTGGTGTCCTTATTGGCATATTTCCTCTCGCTTTTTGTTCATGGGACAACTATAAGATTTTAGATTTTGCATCTCTCTGTCTCCGTGACAATGGTCATATATGATAAATCTACCTAGCTGGGCCACAGACAGCATTAAAAATTTGACAGGCGTACTAATCCCACCACATTCACTTTAAATGCAATTGGGCGACTGGGGTTGGGACTTTAAATGAAGCAGGCAGGTGTAAAACATTTAGATTTATTAAAAAAAGAAGAAAAACAAGCAAACAATCAATGGTAGGTTGCATGAGGGTAGTCATGAGTACACCAAGGAAAGCAATGTTTTCCATTCAATGGATAAATATACAGCAATGACAATTGACCACAATAATACAAATCACAGTTGCAAGTGATCATTGAATAAAATAAAACAGTAGTTGGCATAAGACATGGCATATAATAGCTCTATGCATTTCGTGGATTCATCCACTCTTCAGGAGCATGCACTTGGAAAACTGAATGCTGTAATATAGTAGCAATATCTGTAAGGTCTGACCCTGTCACAGGAAGGAGGTTTCGAATAAGGTAATTATAGATAATGATGCCTAGGATAAACCCCCTGAAACCACTCTCAAAAATACTTACATAATCTTTGTGCAGTGACAGCAATGAGCCAACATGGGTCAGATTAACCCCATTAGGGGTATCACTGGAGGGAACTGAGGTGGTGAAGGCAGACCAGGGCTGAGCAGAGATGATTTCCAAGAAAGAAAAATTCCAAAAGGAGGGATGGTCAAAAATAACCATGTGTGCTAAGGACAAAACATAAGATATAAAATAGGTTGGGAACTCATTGTGTGATACAATATATAGTTGTGTCCTAAACTTGGTAAAGGATAGGATAATGAGATGCTAATGAGTGTGAAGGTGGGTTAAGTTAGTGAGAGCAAAGTATGGTGAAAGTAAAGTATTAGAATGATTGGAAAGTAAAGTGAAAAGTAGAAAGTGTTGGAAAACCAAGGAAAATTGGGTAAAATGCAACGTCCAAAGTGAAAAAGTAAATTTACCTAAAACATTTCAATGTTGAGTGATCCACAAAGTGTGCAGATAAACAGGTTGGAACCACCATGTGAGTCAGTCTGCCCCAGAATGACTTATAAGGGCTGGTCTGCCACACCCACCAACGTCACGTAGGCGTGCACTGTGGAAGGATAGGCTACTGCAAGAGGGCGGAACCGCCCCAACCAAAAACAGTGCCAGAAAGTTCCAAGAGTCCCAACGTTTTCTCGTTAAAACGTTTTCTCGTTTTAACGTTCTTTTTCAAGTAATTAGGGATGGAAGCGCGTTTGTTGATATCATTTTTAGGTCTGAATAATACCCATTGTATTTATTAATATCTAGATTATTCATAGGAATTCCCCCTTTCTCCACCTGGCTAATGCCATGGGATGGGGTTTTCTATTCCCCACCCCTTATTAAATAGTTTATTATCCTCAACAGTCGCATGTGTCGCATGCTTTAGATAGGAGCATTTGCTCCATCACCTTGGGAACTGCGATGCGCATTACGGGTCTTCCTCCTCCCCTCCTTATTAGGGGGGGGGTGGATCACCCTGCACTACGCATCGGCGTCACGCTCTATGCGATGGAACCGCTGCGCCATGTCCTTGGCGCCGCCGTTTCAATATCGCCCTTTTCACATCTAGCAGCCAGATGGAGGAACTTTCTGGCACTGTTTTTGGTTGGGGCGGTTCCGCCCTCTTGCAGTAGCCTATCCTTCCACAGTGCACGCCTACGTGACGTTGGTGGGTGTGGCAGACCAGCCCTTATAAGTCATTCTGGGGCAGACTGACTCACATGGTGGTTCCAACCTGTTTATCTGCACGCTTTGTGGATCACTCAACATTGAAATGTTTTAGGTAAATTGACTCTATTTTTTCACTTTTTCACTTGCATTTTACCCAATATTCCTTGGTTTTCCAACACTTTCTACTTTTCACTTTACTTTCCAATCATTCTAATACTTTACTTTCACCATACTTTGCTCTCACTAACTTAACCCACCTTCACACTCATTAGCATCTCATTATCCTATCCTTTACCAAGTTTAGGACACAACTATATATTGTATCACACAATGAGTTCCCAACCTATTTTATATCTTATGTTTTGTCCTTAGCACACATGGTTATTTTTGACCATCCCTCCTTTTGGAATTTTTCTTTCTTGGTAATCATCTCTGCTCAGCCCTGGTCTGCCTTCACCACCTCAGTTTCCTCCAGTGATACCCCTAATGGGGTTAATCTGACCCATGTTGGCTCATTGCTGTCACTGCACAAAGATTATGTAAGTATTTTTGAGAGTGGTTTCAGGGGGTTTATCCTAGGCATCATTATCTATAATTACCTTATTCGAAACCTCCTTCCTGTGACAGGGTCAGACCTTACAGATATTGCTACTATATTACAGCATTCAGTTTTCCACGTGCATGCTCCTGAAGAGTGGATGAATCCACGAAATGCATAGAGCTATTATATGCCATGTCTTATGCCAACTACTGTTTTATTTTATTCAATGATCACTTGCAACTGTGATTTGTATTATTGTGGTCAATTGTCATTGCTGTATATTTATCCATTGAATGGAAAACATTGCTTTCCTTGGTGTACTCATGACTACCCTCATGCAACCTACCATTGATTGTTTTTCTTCTTTTTTTAATAAATCTAAATGTTTTACACCTGCCTGCTTCATTTAAAGTCCCAACCCCAGTCGCCCAATTGCATTCATTAGATAGGGATGGAGGTAACCGACCTTACCAGGTCACAGCCTATAAAGTCCCAACGTTTAACGTTCTTTCTCACATTCACTTTAAAGCAGATGGGCAACATGAGAGTTATTTTTTCCATTTAAGGTCTGCTTAGTTTCCTAATAGCTGTTGATAGATGGTTAACCAAAAGAAATACATACTGTAAACAAAGAATCCACAAGAACGGTCATGCAACTGTGCATGCCATGATGCAAGTCATTGCAAGGTTTTTTTCACAATATGAGGTTATTTTGTAAGCAGAAATTGTCAACGTTCTGTAAAATCTTCTACATAAACACACCAAGCAATCTAGACTGTTATCTCTTCATGTTTCCCCCCTTATAATTAGATTGTTTTGCAGTGCTAAAACTTTCATCTGATTCCTAAATTGCTGCATTTGTAAATTCCAAAAAACAATATAAAGGAATAGTAGTGGTAAAAAAAGCACTTGTGGGTTTACCAATCTTAATTTTTTGTACAATTCTCCTTTAAGGGGGCGTGGCAAGGGGTGTGTCCTATGCCTGCATACTTTTGCTGATAGGTGTCCCTCATTCCCATCTCAAAAAGTTAGGAGGTATGAGTAAACTTCTGCTCCAAGTATACAAATACTGTACTGTACTCAGGGCTGGTGCAAGGATTTTTTAAACCCTAGACGAAACCTCATTTTTCCGCCCCCCTTCCCTTGGCTCCACCCCTGACTCCACCCCCTTTGCCCTGCCCATGTATGCCCCACCTTTTTAATGAAGCGCCAATCAAATTCAGCCCACCGGCGCCCATCAAATGCTGCCTCACCAGCGCCCATCAAATGCAGCCTAACAGGGCCCATCAAATGCAGCCTAACAGCACCCATCAATGCAGCCTAACAGCACCCATCAATGCAGCCTAATAGCGCCCATCAATGCAGCCTACCACCACCCATCAATGCAGCCTAACAGCACCCATCAATGAATGTTTGCTTGCTTCCATTCATTCGAGAGTCGGGACACAGATACAGTCCTCTGCTGCACCTCTGACAGTATGTGCGAACAGAGCGGCGGCTGCCTGCTGATGCTAAGACTTAGTTGCTTGCTGCAGAGAGAAGAGAGTAGGAACACCAGTGGCTGGGCGCCCTAGGCAGCAGTGCGCCCAAGGCGGCTGCCTAGTTTGCCTAGTGGTGGCACCGGCCCTGAATCAGTCAAGCTCTTGGTCCTGCAGGAAGCAGAGCTCATCCCTTCCTACTCAACCTGAAGAAGCTCCAGCTGGTGATACAAGTGGATGGACTGCAAAGTACTGCCATTCCTACAGCCCTACTGCCATCACACCAAATCCAAAGAAAGGGAGTTGGATCATTTTGTATGTGGATTTTTTTTCACACAATCCTGGCATGCCTTGACCAGGCCTGCTCTCCCTCCCTCCCACAAAGACGCCACAGAGATATTATTACCCTTGAGCAGGTATTTTCACCATAATATGTTATCTATTTGTAAGACCCCTTTCACTCTGTCAGCGTTTTTCAGGCGCTACAGTGCTAAAAATAGTGCCTGTATAGCGCCTGAAAAAAAGCTGCTCCATGCACCCCAGTGTGAAAGCCTGAGAGCAGTGCGCTGGCAGGGCGTCACAAAAAGTCCTGCCAGCAGCTTCTTTGGAGCAGTGAAGGAGCAGGGAACTCACCGCTCCTCCACCACTCCTCCACCGCTGCTCCCCATTGAAATCAATGGGGCAGTGCTGCGATACAGCCGCCAAAACGCCGCTCTGGCAGCGTTTTGCGAGAGGATTTAACCCCTTTTCGGCCACTAGCGGGGGGTTAAACCCACGCCGCTATCGGCCGAATAACGCCGCTAAAACGACGGCTGTGGCTCGATGTGAAAGCTGTCTAATAGAGTTCCGACTTGTATCTGGTCAAAGACAGAACAAGTCCAGTTGAATATGACAAACTATGACTAAATAAAGTTAATTAGCTTAAAGCGGTTTTAAAGCCTAAACATTTTTTTACTTAAAGTGGTTGTAAAGGCTCAAGGTTCTATGCATGAAGGTAACCTCCTCTGTGCAGCAACTAGACATGTGCATGACGAAAAAAAAAAAAAATGTGTTTCGTTTTGTTTAGGTATGTTAATCTAGTTATTTAAGTTTTGTTAAATTCGGTTGATTCATTAAATTCATATTCAGGGTTCGTATTCGGAATTAGTTTTATGTCTTGTTTGAATTTTCTTAGAATCTACCGATTTTTTTTCTTCGATTCGAAACATTCGAATCGATAAATTTTAAGTCGGTCAAATCAAAAATGTTAGATTTGTTTTCAAAAACAGCATTATTTCGAAATGGTACTCTAATAACACATCTTCTGATTTCAGAAATATGTTTACAGTTCAAATTCGACTGGAATTCGATGTAAAATTAAATTTGAATTTTGGAAAATTTGGACAAATTTAGTTTTGTTATTTGGAGCATTCAGTGAACTTTGTTTATACAGTAATTCGGGTATTTGGATATATCCGAATCTCCGAATAACGAAAAAAATTGTGCAAATATTTATTCGGAACAAAACAAACCACACATGTCTAGCAGAAACCCTCCCTAATACTTACCTGAGCCGGATCTTCTTCCAGCGATGTGCATGAGAGCCATGGCTCTCTGGGTACTCTCCCTCCTCATTGGCTGAGACAGCAGTGGGAGCCATTGGCTGTCAATCACAGTCAGTGAGCCAATGAGGAGAGAGGGGGGCGGAGCAGGGGCAGGGCAGGGCTGGGCTTTGGCTCCGTGTCTGAATGGACATGCAGATCTTCTGTATCCAACAAAGACATTTTCTATTATGAGAACTTGATGTGTGACTGTGTGTAAGTGAGTATGAAGTCATGATCATGATGACTGCAAGTCATTTCTGACAACGTTGTCAATTTTTACTATGAAATGGTGAAGGTATTTGTGGTTTTATTTATGTTTATTTATTAAAGCAATTTGCATTTTCTATACCCGCTTACTTATCAATGATGAAATCTCTGAGGATATCTAGTCCTCCTTTATATACAGAACCCCAGCTCGTGAATGTGCCTGCTTGGGTGCCCCCATGACAAGCTGCTTGCTCTGGGGGAACTCGGCAAGGGGGAGGAGCCAGGAGCACCCGAAAAGAGGAGGACCTGGGCTGCCTTATGCAAAACCACGGCACAGACTAGGTAAGCATAACATGTTTGTTATTTTTGTTCATAAAAAAAATAAAGCCTTTAAGATCACTTTAATACATTCCCTGTATTAAGGTAAAAAATGTTTAGGTGTCAGTATTCCCCCCTCACCACCCCTTATAATCCTCACTTAATCTAGTGCTGTGCCCGTCTGTAGAGCCATCCCCTCTGACGTCACGGGGAAAGCCATAGGGAAGTCCCCATGACGTCCCCATGCGTCAGAGGGGGGGTAACCCAGCCCTCCGTTATAAAAGACCTGTCAGCCGAAGCGAAGCCTCACACACCGGGAGCCTCCCATTGCGAGGAGTGGCCCAAGAAGAGACCGACGCCCTGGAAGAAGATACCGGAGAGAAGCCTCAGAGACCGACGCCATGGAAGAAGATACCGGAGAGAAGCCTCACACAGCGGGAGCCTCCCATTGCGCGGAGTGGCCCAGAAGAGACACCGATGCTGGACGAGAAGGCCAAGAAGAAGCGGATCGGAGGAAGAAGAAGATGGAAGAAGATGACGGAAGGAGAAGATGAAGAAACCGAAGGATGAAGAAAGAAGAAAGAAGATTTTAATAAAGGAATTGTCAAAGACCGTCTCCTGTCATTTTTACCATTTTTGACACTTTTTTGGTGAAATGGTAGGTACCCCCTTACCATTTCACACAGGGGGGGGGCCGGGATCTGGGGGTCCCCTTGTTAAAGGGGGCTTCCAGATTCCGATAAGCCCCCCGCCCGCAGACCCCCACAACCACCGGGCACGGTTGTGGGGACGAGGCCCTTGTCCTCATCAACATGGGGACAAGGTGCTTTGGGGGGGACCCCAAAGCATCCTCCCACTGTTGAGGGCATGTGGCCTGGTACGGTTCAGGCGGGAGGGGGCCGCTCTCGTCCCCCCTCTTTTCCTGCGGCCTGCCAGGTTGCGTGCTCGGATAAGGGTCTGGTATGGATTTTGAGGGGGACCCCACGCCATTTTTTTTGGCTGGGTTTCCCCTTAAAATCCATCCCAGACCTCAAGGGTCTGGTATGGATTTTGAGGGGGACCCTACGCCATTTTTTTTTTTTTGGCTGGGGTCCCCCTTAATATCCATCCCAGACCTGAAGGGCCTGGTTATTGAATTTGGGGGGACCCCCACGCTTTTTTTTTGTTGTTTTTTTTATTTCTTATCAATGAATGACTGTTCTCTGTGTTACGGGAGCCGACAATTCATATAGCCGCGAGTGATTTTAAATAGCTTTCTTTCCTGCAAAAATGACACTTTTTGCAGGGACAGTTCTAAGCACAGAAAACATGCGCCCCTTTACATGCATACTATAGACACCCCCCCAGGTACGAAATTTAAAGGAATATTACACTTTTATTGTTTCACTTTAAGCATTATTAAAATCACTGCTCCCGAAAATACAGCCGTTTTTTTAAAAGTTTTTTTTGCATTGATACATGTCCCCTGGGGCAGGACCCGGGTCCCCAAACACTTTTTATGACTAACTTTTTAAAAATAAATGACTTCAATGACTGTTCTCTGTATTAAGGGGGACGGGAGCCGACACTTTATTATAGCCGTTCGGGTCCCCATTGACTTCAATGGGGTTCGTGTTCGGGGTCAAGTTCGGGTCAAGTTCGGTCCCGAACCTGAACTTTTTTCTGAAGTTCGGCCGAACCTGCCGAACCCGAACATCCAGGTGTCCGCTCAACTCTAGTCACGGGTCATATGATCACTTCCGGGAGCACTTCCAGGGGAGGACTTCAACCAAATAGAAAGACTCTGGATCGACCCCAGCCTCTTCCAGATGGCCACACTATCTACCATCTCATATACAGATGAGCCTTTTTAACTTCCTTTTCCTGTAAGTGTGACCTCATATTGTGTCATTAAAGCATCCCCTAATACTACACTCAGGTGGCGCTTCCTTCTCTACCCTTTTCTTACCTACTACAAAGCCAGCTCCCTGAGGATAGCAGCCGCCATTTGACCTGCCATGATACTTACCTGCTTAACCCTTGAACTGCCAGATACTTTCCTAACTGTTGTACTGTCAGATCTATTGCTATGGACTAATTGCCTAGCCAGTTAACAACCCAAGTATTGTATGCACTTGCGTATTTGCGCTTACAGTTACTATTACTTTTCTAAGGATGGACTTTACACAGACACAACTTGCCCTGAATGAACAAGGTGACAATGGCTCCCTAAAGAGTCCCTGTCACCAGACCAGTGGCGGCCTGTCCATACAGGGCGCAGGGGCTCCGCTCCCTAATCCACGTGCCCGGCCCCCTAATCTATATGCTGGGCGCCAGATGAATGTATTCCAATGGGGGTTTTTTTTTTAGAAGCACATAATTAGAGCCTTAGGCTCTAATTGGCTTAAAAAAATGGCCAATCAGGAAGCGTGACCCGTCACACGATTGGCTGAGAGAAGAAGCGATCCTATTGGCTGCCGAGGAGGGAGGAAATGCAGGGGAAGCCGCCGCCAGGAGGAAGCGCTGCCTGCTTCTTTTTTTTTTTATTGGCCTTTAAAATTGACAAATGCAGCAATTTAGAAATGGGATGAAAGGTTTAGCACTGGGAAACACTTTTTGAAAGATAAAAAGTGCATTTTATATACAACTATATAGATCAGAGCAAAATGAGGGACAAATGAAGAGGAAGGAGGGACGGAGGCACAGTGCTCCAAATCAGGCACAGTCCCTCTAAATCAGGGACAGTTGGGAGCTATGTCATCAGTCTGCTGCAGGCAGAAGAAAGCATTTCATCAGTCCCCCCCAGTGGTCAGACTGCAACATTGTGGCTTTTTATCAAATCACAGGTAGGGAGGCTACAACAAGTGGCTGATCTATGTTAAATATCCTTGGATACAGCCAAGGACTGCACTGGTACCAGAATTTACACTATCCTATCTTTGAACTGCCAGGTCAGTCTGAGAATCAGATGCTGACCAGGTATAAAATGCATAAACAAACTTGCTGCTATTCCTCTGATGAGGTCAAGTCGCTGATTAGGCAGTACAGCCAGCCCTCCTGTACTGGGCCCAGGCTCCATCAGTTCAAGGGGGGGGGGGGGCAGGAGGGTCAGCTGTACTGCTTTATTGCCGGGTCTTGTGGCTCACCCTGTAGTGCCTTGTAGTGGTGGATCTCTGTTCCACCACTCCCTGCTGTTTGACCCCCCTCCCCATGTGCATTTTAGCGAAAATAGAATTTAATATTTTCGAAGGAGGCCTGTCAGGTAGACTGTACGGGGGCCCGTGATTTCTAACAGCAGCCCTGGATGAGGTAATAAAGACCTGTTACGCATGGAAATATACTGTATATCTGGTGCTTGGTCCGCATTTTCTGGTGAGACTTTTTTTCTGACTACAGCTTTTCATTAGGTTATCCATTTTTTTTTTAATTGTTACTGAATGTGTCACACTTTTCATTGGTGAAAAAACATCTTTCTTTTTTAGAGTCACAAAATACACTCCCACCATGAGTAAAATAGAAGTGGATCGAGCCATAGACATGGGCCTGAAAGCCTGGAGTGATGCTGCACCTTTACACTTTGTCAAAATAAATCAAGGGGAAGCAGATATCATGATTTCCTTTGAATCTGGAGGTACTGTATCTATTAGGTAGAATATCAAAATGAATGGGACCTAAACACACAATGATATAGGTGCTGTGAGGATTTCTTTACAGAGCAGTGCACAGAACATTGTGTATTATGAGGTGTATTTACAATAAATGGCCCAGTATGTATAAAATGCGTTCCTTTGAGTTGCAGCAACACACAAGTTTGCCACAAATTACTGCAACACAATGGGTGTAAACAGGCCCTGAGACGGGGCTTGTTGTAGAGTGAGGGGCTTTGCATTAATTACAAAATATTCCAAGGAGAAAAGTTTCACTATGACAGCCTATGGCAGCTAAGACAGCATAATGCAGAGATATTAAGCTGTATAAAGTGTTTTAAGACGTATTGACGTGTATCTTGAACTGTGCCTGCTATACTTGCTATAAGGAACATATCAAATCTAAGCTTTAAACTATAACTAAAGGCAAAACTTTTTTTTTAGTTTTGGATGGAGAGGGATTAGAACACCTGTCAGGTTCAGTGGAGTGGCGGCTGGTGCTACTTTTTTTTGGGAGGGGGCAAACAAACCCCTGCCCCTCCACGCAAGGTCCGCACTTACCCCATCCAGGTCGTGGCTTCCCTGGCTTCTCCTCCCGGACAATCCGGTCTTAAGAACCGCATCCTGTCCTGATTGGCCGGGAGGAGAAGCGAATATTGATTCACTAATGTCAAACTTTTTCAAGCCAATTAGTCTCCGGCTCTAATCATGTGCTTCAAAAAAAAAAACGAAATCTATGCATCCGGTGCCCCGCATGGAGATTAGGGGCCGGCGCATGGAGATTAAGGGGCGACGCCCCTACGCCCCTTATGGCCCGGCCACCGCTGGTAAGGTTTCTATTGCTAAGAAAAGATATACCTGTGCCCCAGTAACTTGTACATGTATTTAAACTGTATCAGGTGCTAAAGGGGGTGTGACCACTTATTAACACTACAAATTCTGGATAGACCAACAAACTATGCAATGAAAAACAGGGATATTTAGTTCACATTTATTGCAATACATGTTTGAGCCGACCAACTGCGTCAAAATAATCTCTTCTCTTCTAACCAGTCCTAAATTGCCTTGCCACTACAAATGCTATGGGGGACACCATGCCAACATAAAGACCCAAGGTGGGGGAGAACGACTAAGTTCAGATCTGGTCCATGACCTGCATTACAACAAAGAAAATATATACCTGTTTTCAAATCACAATAGCTTGCACATGTATTTAAACTATCAGGTGCTAAAGGGGTGTGACCACATGTTAAAGCGGTTGTATGCTCTAAGAAAAAACAAAACCTGTAAGGCAAAGGCATAATGAGCTAGTAGGCATCGCCTACTAGCTCATTTTGAAGTACTTACCTTAGAACGAAGCGTCTGCACCGCCTCCCAGTCACAGCTGAGGGAGCTGACATGTTCCCTCTGCATCTCTTCCAGGTTCACGGCTCCGGCGCTGTGAGTGGCTGAAGCCGCAATGACGTCACTCCCGCGCATGTGCCAGAGTCCTCTATTCTGGCAAGGAGCTCTGAATTTCTGGCATGATCCGCCGGACCTTCAGAGCACATGCGTCACTGACATCAGTGGCTGCATGCAGGACGAATACCTCCTAAACCCTAGCCTTATTATAGGTAGGTAAAAACCACCAAGCGGAAGATACAACCGTTTTAACACTTCAAATTCTGGATAGACCCTCTGCACACTGCTACACCCTTTCCAGCAAACTATGCAATGAAAAACAGGGATATTTAGTTCATATATATTACAATACTTTTTTTTTTTGTAACGTAGGTCAGTGACCAGAACTGAATCTAGTCGCTCTCCTCCACCTTGAGTCTTTATGCCCCATGTTGGCATGGTGTCCATCGTAGCATTTGCAGTTACAAGGCAGTGTAGGACTGGCCAGAAGAGGGATTACTTTGATGCAGTTGGCCGGCTTAAACATGTATTGCAATATATGTGAACTAAATTTGCCTGTCTTTCATTGCACAGTTTGCTGGAAAGCGGTGTGCAGAGGGTCTATCCAGAATTTGTAAGGTTTTTATTGCTGTCTGTGCCCCCGTTAAGGAGATTCATCCTTTCTATTTGTTCTGTTTACAATTTTAATTGAAAGTATTGCCCCATACACACGGTCAGACATTCCGACCACAAAATCTGTCTGATTCTTTCCGACGGATTTTGTCCGAAACTTGTGTTGCACACACACAGTCGGACAAAGTTGTCGGAAAATCTGGTCGTTCCGAATGAGGTGACGTACAAAAGGTACGGCAGGACTACGTAGAGGCCAGTAGCCAATAGCTTTCATCTCCAAATTTCTTCTGAGCATGCTTGTCACTTTGTGCGTCGGAATTCTCTACACACGATCGGAAAAAGTCTGATTGGATTTTGATGTTGGGAAATTATAGATCCTGCTTTCCGATGGAAAAAGCCACGATCGGATTTTCCGATCTGACTTTTTCCATCCGAATATCTGACCGTGTGTACGGGGCATAAGAGTAAAAGAAAATCCCACATTTTAGGTTGTCCCCAGAAAAGTAATTGAGGGGAAATTTTCCAATGGGGACACTAGTTCTTGTGACCTGGGGGTCGCCAAGGAATTCCCTTAATTTTCAGAGATTTCCTCTCACTTCCTGTTTAGTTATGGGACACCGCAATGGGTCGGACAGGGGTTATATCCTTCCTTTACTCTATCCAAAATGAAAAAAAAAAAATGTTGCCTATAGTTCTACTTTAATATTTCCCAGATTTTCCTATCTTGAAAATTTGATTAAATTATTTAAAGTGATTATATAGAGCTAAAAATGTTTTTTTAGTTATGCATAGAATAGGGAAAATTGAAATCCATATTATGTTTTTCGTTCCATTTGTAAACCAATGGGACATTTCATTCTCTAACTAGTTCCTGTACAGGGAGCTAGAAAATGTCTTTCCAAACGGAGGGGTAGCCTCTTAAAGAGAGTTATTGCAACACATGTCCACATTGGAAGACGTCCCCTGTTCCTGTTCTGGTGGAAACTCGACAAAAACTAAGTCATATCAGAACTTAGCTCTCTACATGGGTAATACTTTCCTAAGAGTCACTATGGAGTGTAACGCATACAGTGCACATTGCATATCTTCAAACATGAAAAGGGCATAATAAATAATTAAAGCATTTGTAAAAAAATACTGATAATGTGCATCATCATAAGCTTTAACTCTAGCTGATCTAAGTCTTTTAAAATTAGATCATGGAGACTCATATCCTTTTGATGGCCCTCGGGGAACTTTGGCCCATGCTTTTGCACCAGGTGAAGGTCTTGGAGGAGATACTCATTTTGACAATGCTGAGCTGTGGACATCAGGTGCAAATGGTATGTACATAATATGACTGAAACACTTTATTTATTGTAAAAAAAGGATGTATGTGTCAGACAAGACACAAGATTGCTTCATGAAATAAACTTGTATTCCGATGTTATATTTTATCCATTTATGCCTTTAAAAATGTGTTGTTTTGAATTTCTGTAACAAGTGTAGCACCCTCTACCCTAAGGTAGGTGTTCAGTGTAGTGGGGGGTGTGGCCACCTGTAGACTGAGGTGCAAGCAATGTATTCAGTATTTCTTTGCAGGGCCACGGCCACTGAATAACTACATCTAATGTGCAATGTGTCAAATGCTATGGGCATCTCATGTCACCCCTTTTCCAAGTTCAAGTAACATCCCACAATAAAAGCAACAAAACCATGAAATTTACTGTTCTTTGAGTTCATTGATCGGGAGGAGGATGGCAGCAGGGTGATTGGCGGATTGCTAAGTAACCAAATCAGCAGCCCTTACGAGGGAACCGCTACACAAGTATGAAATGCAAGGCTCAAACTGCAGCTGCTTCCAATTTCTATAATTATAGTTATGTAGTCAAAGATCTCAAGACAAAAACATTAATCATAAAAAGAAAAAAAAAAAAGAAAATCATCATTCCAGTAGATGTAAACCCTTACCGCATTTAAATTACCTTACTGCATGATATTTAGTTTGCTAAAAAAAATAAAACCTGCCATGTTGTTTTACCTTTAGAAAACACTTTTTTTTTTTTTTTACAGTTTTACCTAAGTGCTGCTTTTTTCCTTATTCTCTTTATAGCCAGTTCCTGCTGCATGCACTTCATCAGCAGCTGCATGTCATGGTAACAATGGTGGAAGCATAAGTATTAGCACAACTGCACAGTCTCTCCACCAGGGAACGGCTGGTAGCCTTAGGCCTGGGGGGCAAGTCCAGTCAAGTGGCCCACTGAATCATCGAATCAGCTCACCATCCATGCCCACCTGGTTTTATAACAGATATTGATGTTATGAAGCAAGACAAATATGATACAATGTGGTAACATCATTTAATGTTAATAGCAACAAAGGAGGTTTAACAAAAAATAATGCATAAATGCAGCCTCACCAGTGCCCATCAGTGCAGCCTCACCAGTGTCCATCAATGCAGCCTAATCAGTGCTCTTCAATGCAGCCTGATCAGTGCCCATCAATGCAGCCTCAACAATGCTCAACAAAGCAGCCTCACCAGTGCCCATCAGCTCAGCCTTACCAGTGCTCATCAATGAAGCCTGATGTGGGGGTCAGCTGCGTCAGGGTCTCTCACTTCAGCGATGGCAGCTCAGCAGGTCCTTGCACGGCCTCCTGGGGGGTGATGCTCCTGGTGCTGGGGTCAAATTGTTGCAGCTAGCACTCAGCCCCACAGCCTGAACCAGGCACGTGCGCCCCGACTCCGTGGCGCGCCCTGCCTCTGCATGCCTCCAAGACTCCAGGAGTTGCAGTTTCCTCTGCGCTTCTCTCAGTTCTCCACCCCCTCCCATTCTGTACAATTCCCCCCAGTCTGCCCAATACCTCCTACCTCCAGTCTGCATAATCTTCCTCCCCCAGTCTGCAGAATCCCCCCCTCCCCTGGTCTGCACAATCTCCCCACCAGTTTGCATAATTCCCCCCAGTCTGCCCAATCCCCCCAAACCCAAGTCTGCAAAATGGCCTCCAGCCCCCCCCCCCAAATCTGCACAATCCCCCCCTCCCCTAGTCTGCACACCCCCCCCCCCCCAGTCCACACAATCCCTCCTCAGTTTGTACAATCCCCCCTTCCCTTAATCTGCACAATCCCCCCCCCCCAGCTTGCACAATCCCCCCCAATTTGCACGGGGGGAGTAAGAAATGAGAAGGAAAAGAAAAACCAAAGCAGAAAGAGGTAGGGGAAGAGAGGGGGTTTTACAGGGAGCAGAATGGCTCACTCACCAATTAAGCTTCTCCTTTCAGGCTTGTTTCCACAGGTAGGCTGAGCACAGTGCAGGAATTGCATGCAGGGGGCTGGAGTGTGGGCGGAGTTTTGGCGGAGAAAAATGGGAGGGCTAGTGTCAGATTAGACAGGCGGCTGAGTGAGGGAGGAGCTTAGAAGACAGTGGCAAAGGGACGGATGACAGAGCAGATACAGCCTGACTCCCGGGAAAGCTCTGTGTACTGTACATTAGAACGCCAGGCTGCCGGCGGCCGATAGTGCCATGATGTCGGCCAGGCCATAGTGTCATTGGATGCTCTGCCAGTGTCCTTGCTACTTGGGGGAGGCAAAAACTGCCACCTCAGGGGACAATTAACCAGGGCAAGCTGGTGTATAAGTGGCTTGCAAATTGTATGAATTTGTTACTGCAATAAAATGTATCTCTTGACTGTGTGTACAGATAAAAGAAATAAATGTACCAGTCTTAGCAGAACCTGGGTGTGGCCCAGAGCTTTTTTTCAGCGGGAACATGGGGGAACGCAGGTCTTGCACCTCCAGCACTGAATGTATGTAATGGTAAGGGGTGCTGGGGACTTGCTGGAGGTTTTATTGATGCTGGCTACTAGGGAATCAATAGTTGCTGGAGGGGATCTATTTTTGTGGGGGGGGGGGCATTGTTGCTGGGGAGGTCTAGTGTTGCTGGTGGAAGATCTATTGCTGCTGGGGGAGGGTCATATGTTGCTGGGGGGTCAATCTCTGCTGGGAGGGATCTAATGTTGCTGGCTGCTGGAGGCTCTATTGATGCTGGCTGTTGGGAGTCTAATGTTGCTGAAGGGTCCATTGTTGCTAGCTACAGAGTCTATTTTACTGTTTTTCGTGTTGTCATTAACAAATTCCATACAAATTACTCAGCACCACAAAATTTTACTTGGTTCTGTATACTCTAAAAAGGGCGGTACTGGGAGGAGGGTTGGGGGTGGAACCAAGGAACAGTGCTCAGAGGTGAGTATGGGGCAGAGTCAAGGGGTGTCTTGGAAAGGGTGAGTTCCTGCACCTATTCTCTGAGAAAAAAACCCTGGTGTGGCCTATAATTCTTGTGAGCTATCTCAAACGATTCCATTTCTGCATGTAGTTTATTTTATTTACCCAGTTTTTTACAGGTGTAAATCAACAATGTAAATCTCTCTGTGAATTTTGTTGCAGGATTTAATCTATTCACAGTGGCTGCTCATGAATTTGGCCATGCACTGGGGCTTGGCCACTCCAGCGACCCATCAGCTCTGATGTATCCTACATACAAATATCAACACCCCGCTGGATTTCGCTTACCTAAAGATGATGTGAATGGGATACAAACATTGTATGGTGTGTTCTATGTATTGTTCAGATGCTTCTACTGAAATGCACTGCTAATTTCTCTTTAATCCTTTCCTTTCTGTGATTCATACATTATTGCTCCCCAGCATGATGCCCTGTGATTAGGAAACGTCAATATATGTTCCCTTTTACAGCTAGGTCCACACAACTTTAAGTTCCCCTAATCAGGAGATCCCATACCCATCCTGTTTGTTAATCACATAGCTTGTTCGTAAAGCTGCCATAGTATTAATTTTTTTTTTTTTAAAAGAAGACAGCACAATATTTAGAAATATTAATAAAAATGTAAATATATAAAATACAAGCCCCCCTTTTTTTTTTTTTTTTTTATCTTTATTTGACAACCTCTAATAAGAGATCTGAGCAAGGTATTTATTAAAACTTGTACCAAATAAAAGCTTTATACATCATCCCTAAAAAATAATTTAGGTTGGTAAACTGGAAAGGAACTGCACCCAGTGCCTTTGGCATTGCAGGCTTTTACAAAATCCCGCCCCCAATGAGATTTACTGTCCTATGTACATAAATTCGAAATATATGGAAGCGTCAAATGACCACTATTACTCTTTCCTTGTCAGAGGCCTTACTTAGCACACAAATGTTCATAAGGTTAATGCGTGGTGATGTTATCATGACCTTTCCCCATAAAAAAATGGGATTATAGCAACAGTGCCCACCTATGTAAAAGTAATGTCCTAGCTAGTCTGAGAGTAAAACTGGCAATACAAGGCTCAAATGATTCTTGACGAGTAGGCCAAATTTTGAGGTGCGTATGGCCCTATCGGCATCATATTGCTCAACTTTTTTTTAAGGCGGTGGGTGGGAAATTGTTGGTCGAACAATGACTGCATCCAACAATGACCACCAACAGAGGAGATTTTATTAAGGCTTTTAGGAGTAGGGGAAAATGCTAGATAATATACGTACCTTTCTTCAGGGTCACGCTCCTGGCAACTAGACGAGGGTGATGTTATCCTTCTTTCAATGATATGTGGGGAACGTACAGCGCTCCAAATCTTGAGAAGGTGCTCCCAGAAATGACTACTCGATTTGGAGTACTCTCTATTTCTTAGTATCTCGTGGCTTAGAGATGACTTCACACTCTGTACTAAAAAAAGCTAAAGAAAAGGTAATTATAATAGCCAACCACTCCCCCCTACAGGTCTATTTATGCTGTGTTTTAACAAGGAAGGTATGTCACTTAATAAGCAGACCATGAATTGAGTGTAAGGTCCACTTTAACCTGTATAGCAAAGGGGGCTTTATATCACCCATCCAAATACCCTATCCTGTTAACCACTTCAGCCCCGGCCGGACCAATTCGCAGCCAAAGGACCAGGCCCCTTTTTGCGATTCGGCACTGCGTTGCTTTAACTGACAATTGCGCGGTCGTGCGACGTGGCTACCAAAAACTTTTTTTCCCCACAAATAGAGCTTTCTTTTGGTGGTATTTGATCGCCCCTGCAGTTTTTATTTTTTGCGCTATAAACAAAAATAGAGCGACAATTTTGAAAAAAATTCAATATTTTTTACTTTTTGCTATAATAAATATCCCCAAAAAATCTATAAAAAAACATTTTTTTTCCTCAGTTTAGGCCGATACGTATTCTTCTACATATTTTTGGTAAAAAAAAAATCGCAAATATCGATTATTGATTGGTTTGCGCAAAAGTTATAGCGTTTACAAAATAGGGGATAGTTTTATAGCATTTTTATTAATATTTTTTTTTTTACTAGTAATGGCGGCGATCAGCAATTTTTATTGTGACTGCGACATTATGGCCAACACATGGGACATTTTTGACACATTTTTGGGACCATTGTCATTTATACAGCAATCAATGCTATTTAAATGCATTGATTCCTGTATAAATGACACTGGCAGTGAAAGAGTTAACCACTAGGGGGCGGGGAGAGGTTATGGTGTGTGACGTGTGTTTTTTTTTTACATTAGGGGGTGTGGCTGACGTCTGACGTCATTGATCGGCTTTCCCCGGCTTTCCCCACGGCGGCGCACGCGCGACCCACGGCAGGCCTCTTAAAGGACCACGTACCTATACGTGATTTTGCCTAGCCGTGCCATTCTGCCGACGTATATTGGCGTGAGGCGGTCGGTAAGCGGTTAAACAAAAAAAGAATCAGGGCTATATTTTCTAACCTCTTCCTTTGAAAAAGACTATACCATAGGTGTCTTGTCAGATCCCAGCACAAATATTAAAGCGTTTGTTACCCCAACACTTCATATTCCTGATATGTGCCTGCTGTACCATGTACTTGTATGGGAAAGTATCCTGTTCTCTTTGTATCGCTTCCTTTTAGTGAAATCCCTGATGTTCCTGCCAGTCCCTCTGCTTTCCTATTAAAAACTGACCACACTTGGCAGAAGAGCACACTGGTCAGTTCTCTAGCTGTGCTGGGAACTCGGTGTACTCTCCTCCAATGATCACACTTGTCCTGACACACCCCCACTGCACAGCCATTCGCTGGGAAGATCAGTGTATGCTGCTTCTCCACCACCAGCTCTTATGCAGCTGAGAACAGAGGGAATGTGATCACTTATATAAAAAAAAAAGGAAAATAAGGTATTTATAATGTTTTTTTGCAGCTATACAAAAATGTTTTGCCTTTCATTTCTATTTTAAAGTGAATAGGTTGTTTTACAAGGTGGTCAGTTACAATCACTTTAATGATCAATGTTCTAGTTTTTGCCAGTTTAGTGTGGCCATTTGTCTTTATATATAAATATATATTGCTGTCTCTAATTTTACTGTAGGAACAAAAAATTCTGGACAAGAAAAGTCTGCGTTACCTCCACCACCTAAGCCAGATCATTGTGACCCCAACTTGTCATTTGATGCTGTAACAGTTTTAGGAAATGAACTTTTATTCTTTAAAGACAGGTGAGCAAAAGAATATCAATACCATACAATAGAAACTGTATGTAACACTTACACCATAATATGCATAAAAGATAAGAAGAGAAATGTGTTTTTTACTTTTTGCGTCTACTTTATGAAACAACGGAAGAAAAGAAAAAACTCTGTAAGGCTCAAGATTTATATAATTTTTTTGTATTTTTTTTTATTAAATCTAAACTCTAGCCAGATAATATAAGATCACCATTTATTCCAGGTACAAATGTATGAAAGTGGAACTAAACGGAATCCAAGCACTACAAACCCAAAAACTCTATTAAATTAATTTTTAATTTTTAAAGCAAACTCACCCATTCATCTATGTCTCTATGCTTTATTTTGTTACTAAATCACTTTGAAAAAACACCCCCTAGCATTTCTGACTGCAGCCATCCTGAGTGAGGGCAGATGATACATGTAGCATTTACTTCCTGGAATCCATCTGCCCTTAGCTAAGGCATGCAGGCAGGAGGGTGAAAACCCCTCCACCAGATGAAAGAATAAAAATGCCCATAAAGGCCTAGGCCAGAAACCAGGATGTAACTGAAAAAATAAATAAAAAAAAGTTTATAACAAGTAAATATGATATACCATCCTATCTATTTACTAGTGCTTGTAGCATAAGGATTACAAATAGTTAATCTTGATTGAGAGAGTTTAGTTCTGCTTTAAAGAGGTTGTAAACCTCCCTGTGTAAGTTGTACCTATAGGTAAGCCCAGGGCTTTTTTCAGCCGGAAAGTGCCGTAACGGAGTGCCGCCACATTCGACGCTAGCCCCTTGCCCTACACTCACTGCTGTAACAGCTTCTATGTGTACAGGTTCCTCTGCCGGCGATTTACAAGTTCTTTTCCCGGCGATGCACACACAGCCCTCCCTTTCCTGCACGATCCCTCTGAGAGCAGAGGAGGGAGGGGCCGGGGGATGTGCACAGCCACTAGTGTCCCCGCGGCAACTGCTTTGAAACCTTTGCATGCTAAGAAAGCTATGAAACAATAAGTTGTAGCTGCCCCTCTCCTCTCTATGGCACTTTCTAGATGGAGGAGAGAGGATTTGGATGAGAAGGGATGCTTTGTACTAGAAAGCTATGTTAGGTATGTTTGAAGGGGGAGCTCTTGGCATGGGGGGGATGGGGTTGTTGCTGAGAATTTTCAGTAAGCTGACCTGTAAAATATACAGTTGCTAACGCTGCACCCTGTACACAGAAGACAACTAAACCTTGAAGCCTGTGCAAAGTGCACTCTGAACTCTGCACCCTGTACATATAATACTATGAACGCTGCACCCTGTACATAGCATACTCTGAACTCTGCACCCTGTACATAGCATACTCTGAACCCTGCACCCTGTACATAGCATACTCTAAACTCTGCACCCTGTACATAGCATACTCTGAACCCTGCACCCTGTACATAGCATACTCTAAACTCTGCACCCTGTACATAGCATACTCTGAACCCTGCACCCTGTACATAGCATACTCTGAACTCTGCACCCTGTACATAGCATACTCTGAACCCTGCACCCTGTACATAGCATACTCTAAACTCTGCACCCTGTACATATCATACTCTGAACTCTGCACACTGTACATAGCATACTCTGAACTCTGCACCCTGTACATAGCATACTCTGAACTCTGCACCCTGTACATAGCATACTCTGAATTCTGCACCCTGTACATAGCATACTCTGAACTCTGCACCCTGTACATAGCATACTCTGAACTCTGCACCCAGTACATAGCATACTCTGAACTCTGCACCCTGTACATAGCATACTCTAAACTCTGCACCCTATACATAGCATACTCTGTGCCATACTCTGAACTATGCACCCTGTACATAGCATACTCTGAACTATGCACCCTGTACAAAGCATACCCTTAGCCCTGCACCCTGTACATAGCATACTTTGAGCCCTGCACCCTGTACATAGCTCACTCCTGGGACCTGCACCCAGTATGTAACACACTGCTGAACCCTGTGCCCTGTATATAGCGCACTCCCGAGTCCTGCACCCTGTATGTAGCGCACTTATGTGCCTTGAATCCTGTACATAGAACACTCCTGATTTCTGTACCCAGTACATAGCTCACTCCTAATGCCCTGTATATATTGCACTCCTTAATCCTGTATATAGCGCACACCTGAGCCTTGCGCCCTGTAGATGGCACACTCCTGAGCCTTGCACTCTTTATGTAGCACACTCCTGAGACTTGCACCCTGTATATAGCACACTCCTGAACCCTGCACCCTGTAAGTAGGTGGGCTGTCTCTTTGCTTGTTTGGGGATGTCTCTGCTGGATTGGAGATGTCTCTTTGCTGAATATATGGAGATGTTTCTTTGCTGAATAATTTGGGATTTCTCTTTGCTTGATTGGGCTGTCTCTTTGCTGGATTGAGCTGTTCCTTTGCTGGATTGTTGCTATAGGAATCTATTCTTGCTGTAGTGGGTCTATTATTGCTTTTACTTCAATAACAAACTAGCTTATGCTAGCCCCCTAAATTATACTTGGTTCCCTGTTCTCTAAAAGGGGGCGGCTCTAGGGGCGGAGACAAGTGTGACATAGGGGAAAGGAGTGAGTTTCTGCACCTGGGTAAGCCTATAATAAGGCTTACTTATAGGTACTGTAAATATCTCCTAAACATGCGCCGTTCAGGAGATATTTAACGTTTACTGCGCCCATGATGTAATCGGTGCATGCGCTCTGAAGGAACGTGCCGTTTCTTCAAAGCCAGCTGCCCACTGAGCAAGCGCAAGCCACGCTCCGGTTTGCAAATGGTCCTGTGGTCTGTGGGGAGGAAGGGGAGTGGAAAACTTGTCAAAACTAGGTAACCGCCAGGTACCCATCCTGCCCTGCCAAATGTGGCAGAGCAGAACAACATAAAATGGAACTTCCTCTTTTGGAAGGCGTTCCGCTTTAACGAGCATATATATATTCCCTGCAGTGAGGGGAGTCCCACTGCAAGAGTATTTTTTTTTTTTGGTAATTCCTGGAGTTGGGTTTTAACTGCAACAGAGAAAAGAAAGGACTGTCCTATGTGGCAGAGCTGTGTGAATCTCAGAATCTGATGAACAGAACAAATAGAAATCCTTTGGCAGGTAAAATAGCTCATATACAGGGCTTTTTTTCTCAGAGAATAGGTGCAGGAACTCTGACCTTCACCCTTTGTTTCTGCTCCTTACCTGCCTCTAAGCACCGTTCCTTGGTTCCACCTCCTACCAACCTCCCAGTACGGCCCCTTTTAGAGAATACAGAACCCAGTATAATTTTTGCTACTAAGTCATTTGCATGGAATTTGTTAATGATAACAAAAAAGACAATAAAATAGATCCCCTGCAGTGAGCAACAATAGACCCATCCCAGCAACAGTAGACCCCCCCAGCAATGATAGACCTCACCACAGCAAAAATAGATCCCCCACACAACAATAGATGACCCCCCACAAAAATATACTGCCCCAGCAACAATAGATGTCCCAGCAGACTGCTTCAATAGACCCTCTAGGAGCCAGCAACAGTAGAACTCTTCCTCAACAGTAGATCCCGCCCAGAAACAATTGACCCCCCCAGAAAATTAACCCCCCCACTAGCAACAATAGACCGCCACACAAAAATAGATCTCCCAGCAGCCAGCATCAATAGACCCTCCAACATATCCCAGCAATCCTTGCAATTACATACATTCATTGCTGGAGGTGCCGGAACTGCGTTCCTGCTGAAAAAAAGCCCTGCTCACATATATATATATATATATATATATATATATATATATATATATACCATCTCTGTACTTCAAATTTAAATAATTTTATTACCCAAATGACCGGGCAGCTATTTCTAATTCTTGGCTCATAGGAAAAGAAAGATGTGGACATTCCATAATAAAACAAACCAGTTGAAACACAGCTACATTGCTACAATCCTAACCTAATACCACATTAGCTAAATTGCACATGGTCCTTTCCACAGATGGTGGTGATGTAAAGTGCCGACATGAGAACATCTGATTTCTGTCTAGCAATAGACCAATCATCTTCAATTTCACCAGAATGTCTGTGAGACATCCATTTGATCATCTGGAGCACACACATGCTAATGTTAAATATTTGATTTTATAGTTTTATGAGTGTCGGTTTGTAGATAACAAAAATAAACATTTCACAATCAAAATGTAAAAAAAAAAAAAAAAAGGTTAAAAGAAAATTATCTTCAGCATCCTTTTTAACCAAATCTTGGGTCAGTCCAACAAGCAAAGCTCTAACCCTACCTCTGACTCCCACCTACCTTTAGGTCTAGCATCTTTGTAAGCTACCTGACTGGGGCTATAGTTGGCAGTGCTGATTGAGAGGAGAAAATCCAACAGGGTAATTGTACAGAAGTCCATCTGTAGATCGCCTTCTGTACAACCTCCCTACCAGTACATGTATCAAAATTTGACTAGTCCCTGCTGAACCAGCGGAATGTCAATCCTTGTATGGCTGGCCTAACAGAGAAAAGTGTGATAGAGAAAAGTGTTATTGCCATCCTGGCTGTGTAGTGTGGCAGGAGTATGTAAATCACATAATGCCTGTACAGAGTTGCAGACATTGTATCATGCAAAACAGCACACAGCGTGACAGCAGGCAGGTAAGATCGCCTGGTTGCATCCAGGATAGCAAATATGTGTGTCCCAGATTCAGGCTTTATGCCGATTTGTACCACTAGGGACAAGTGCTGGGAGCTGCAGGGGTAGAGGTAATGAGCCCAGCTGAATTAATTTGGCTCATTGAGGCCTCTACAAAAACTCTCAGCAGGCAAAGGGAGTTGCTCCATCCTGGAACCAGTTTTCTGGCTGTTTAGACTGGGGAGTTTGATAATTGTCTGTGCATTGAGACAATGCCTATGTGGCAAGCCTCTTTAACAGGTAGATAGGAGCTGAGGACAGCACAAGGCTGCACCTAGCTGATAGCCAGGGAAACCTCTGTGTAGTAAGTGGCCAAGTTGGCAATGATTTATTTTCATGTTTTTTTTTGTTTTGCTGTTTTTGACCATTGTATATAGTGTAAATAATGTAGCGCTAAACACAAATCATCTGTGTAACTCAAACAGTGACAATAATGATAAGTGAAAATAATAATAAGTGACAATATATAAGTAATAAAAAAACGTGAAGGCAAATAAAACAGTAGTGATTGGTGTACATAGAAGGCAAGTACATATATGTACATGCAAATACCCCTGTGAGATGGCTCCCACAGAACTAAATTTACATATGTGAAAACATCAAAGTCCCAAAATTATACAATAATATAGTGTCCAATAAAGTGATAGGTAACTTGAATGTCGAAATAATAGAATCCAAATGGGTCTCAAAGGGTCTAAAAACTTTAAGAGTGGTAATCAGATGGAAAGATAAAACACTCTTACCAGATGAGTTTGACACACCTACCATAAGGCAGTGTATCGTGTGAGCTTGAAGCGCTGAACCACTAGCGTTAAGGGGAACGAAGCCAAAACAGATCCAATCGATGGAAGCTGGAAAACGACCATACAGTGGAACAGCATCCGTCCAGGACGATAGTCTTGCAATGGAATGACTCAGCGAAAATCCAATATGGCAAAGAAAGAATGTAAAAAACGTAAGATACTCCGATGGTGCAGGTCAAAAATGGATAAAATTGTATTCACATCTTACATATGAAGACAGATGCGATAATTGGGCCTGCCTATCTTATGCTTCCCACATTGCTTTTATAGAACTTTATGTGATCACATTTTTTATTTACTGCCAAAAATTACTGGAGAGATTGATCCTAAGGTGTTTTTGACCACGTTTGAAAGGATCGCTGAAAGGAAAAAGTGGCCCAAGGAGCAGTGGGCTAGACTGGTAGCCCCTCTGTTATCTGGGGAGTCGCAGAAAGCCTATTATTACCTAGAGCCTGACCAAGCAAAAGACTATGTGGTGCTAAAAACAGAAATATTAGCACGGCTGGGAGTCACCTTTGCCATCTGGGCTCAGCGTGTGCATAACTGGACTTTCCGGCTTGGAACCCCCCCCCCCAGGTCTCAAATGTATGATCTCATTCACCTGAGCAGGAAGTGGCTGCAGCCAGAGACTGTGACCGTACTGAAGATTGTGGAGCGTGGTGTTATGGATCGATACCTGAGATCTCTTCCCTTTGCCATCCAAAAGTGGGTAAGCCATGGAGACCCAGAAACGGCCGACAAGCTTGTAAAACTGGTTGAGAGGTACTTGGTTACAGAGAACCTGACTGCATCTTCCAGGGGTTTAAAAAATGTCCCCCCTAAGACCGGACCATCCCCAGCGGCAGGTAAGATGACTCCAAGGGGTGAGGGTGGAGAGAGTGAGAGGGTGGGAGTTCTACCTAATGTCTGGCGAGAGCAGCCTAGGAAGTCAAGGTCGCAAGAAGCAGCGAAAAAGATTATTTGCTACCGCTGCTGGCAAGAGGGACATATTGCAGCAAATTGCCCAGTTGTGGATGAACCGATGCAATGTGACTTTCTAAGGGTCAGACGTCAGTCGCTGTTTGGGACACTTGCATGCACTGCTACTCTGGGAACTGAGAAACATTTCTGCAAAGTGTATATTAATGGTAGAAATGTTGTTGTGTTGCTGGATTCAGGTAGTCTGGTATTGTTGATAAAAGCGGAATTAGTTACTACAGAGGTCTCTGGGAATACCAAAGTGGCTGTTATTTGTGTGCATGGCGACACCCGAGAATATCCTGTGGCTACAGTGTTTTTTTAAGAGCCCTAAAGGTAACCTCTCTCATCAGGTGGGGTTGGTGTCTCACTTACCACATGATGCCATTGTGGGGAGGGATTTTCCAAAATTCTGGGAACACTGGGATTGTCCAGAGCGCCCCACTGATGCCCCTATAGACCAGGAAGGTGAATCCCAGAAATCCTCTGAGTCGTGGTGTGGACTCTCCAGAATTTCCCTTGTCAGTATTGGCAGGGGAGACTCAAGAAACTGGGGAGGAGACAAAATCCTGAGACGAAAACATGCCGTCTGTGGATTTTTCTTATCTTAAGGTTTACATGGAAAATGTTGCCACAGAACAGTTAAAAGACCCCACCCTAATAAAGGCACGGGAAAATGTGGTAAAAATAGATGGCGAGCTAGTGAACCCAGATAAGACTTGCACTTACACCAAATTCAATGTGGAAAGGGATCTGCTGTATCCAGTGGCTCAAAGGGCAGAAGAAACCATTGAGCAACCTGTGGTGCCCAAACCTTACAGGAAGTTGGAGTTAGCCCATGGGCACATTCTTCGAGGTCATTTGGGGGAAGAGAATACCAGAGAGAGTATTGCAGAGATTCTATTGGCCTGGGATCATGAAGGAAACAGAAAATGATTGTTCCTCCTGCCCTGTGTGTCAGAATTCGGCACCTATGCCACATTTCCGTAACCGGCTTGTACCTCTTCCCATCATTGAGATCCCCTTTGAGAGGATCGCAATGGATTTGGTAGGTCTGATAATGAAGTCCGCTATGGGGGCATCAGTACATTTTGGTTATATTGGACTATGCCACCAGTTATCCGGAAGCGATTCATCTTCGAAATATCTTGGCCAGGACAATAGCCAAAGAGCTATCTCTTATTTTTAGCCGCGTGGGTTTTTGTAAGGAACTGCTTATAGACCAAGGTACACCCTTTATGTCCCGGGTTACGAAAGAACTATGCAAATTGTTTAAAGTGACACAATTGCGTACATATGTGTATCACCCCTAAACAGATGGGTTGGTTGAAAGGTTCAACAAAACCTTAAAGCAAATGTTAAAGAAGATGGTGGATAGAGATGGAAAGGATTGGGACTGCCTAATACCCTATTTGATGTTTGCCCTTAGGGAGGTACCCCAAACCTCTACAGGTTTCTCACCCCTCGAGTTACTCTATGGGAGATACCCAAGATGGCTGTTGGATATCGCCAAGGAAACTTGGGAAAATTAGAGTTCTCCCCCCAGGAGTGTGGTTGAGCATGTCGCCCTGATGCAAGATAGAATTTCACAGGTAATGCCAATCGTAAAAGAACATTTTGCCCAAGCGCAGTTAGCACAGCAGAGAGTGTACAATCCTGGGGCCAAGACCTGTACCTTTTCCTCTGGGGATAGGTTATTGGTACTAGTCCCTACGGTTGAAAGCAAATTCCTGGCCAAATGGCAGGGCCCATACGAGATAATTAAAAAAGTGAGTGAGGTGAACTATAGGGTCAGACAACCAGGAAGGTGAAAGCTGGAACAAATATATCACATTAATCTGTTGAAAGCCTGGAGGGATAGGGAATCCCCAGTTGCAGAGACTTTGTTGTCACTGGCTCAGTCTGATTGCTTGGTTCCTGAGGTTGGAATCGCAGTCACCTTATCGAAACCCCAACAACAGGAGATTAAAGAGTTTTTGCTCCGCAACAAAGAGTTTTTTTCTGAGCTGCCGGGACAAACATCTGGGGTAGAGCATGAGATTATCACCCCGCCGGGAGAAAGAGTAAAACTAAAACCCTATAGAATACCGGAGGCCCGACAGGTGGCAATACGTGGGGAAGTTCAAAGAATGCTTGAATTGGGTGTGATAGAGGAGTCCCAGAGTTACTGGTCCAGTACTATCGTTTAGTGCCCAAACCTGATGGGAGCTGGTCGGTTTTGTAACAATTTTCGTCAATTGAATAAAGTTACAAAATTTGACACCTACCCCATGCCACGTATAGATGAATTGATCGACCGGCTGCGAATAGCCCGATACATGACAATGCTCAATCTCACCAAAAGTTATTGGCAAATTCCCCTAGCCGATTCGGCCAAGGAGAAAACTGTAACCCCAGACGGGGCATTCCAATATAGAAGAATGCCGTTTGGGTTACAGAATGCACCAGCAACATTCCAGCAGAAAATGGACAAGATTCTGACTCAAGGCCCCATCAGAAGTAGGCTGCAGTTTACATGGACAATGTGATTGTCCATAGTACAGATTGGGCTTAACATTTGCCAAAAGTACAAGCAGTCTTAGACTCTATAGGGAAAGTGGGGTTTACTGCCAATCCAAAAAAGTGTACCATTGGACAAGAAGAAGTCAGATATCTTGGGTACACTATTGGGAGAGGAGTGATAAAACCCCAAGTCAACAAAGTTGAGGCCACACAGAGTTGGCCACGTCCCAACAGCAAAAAGCAGGTAGAAATTGCTGGCTATTATCAGCGATTCATCCACCATTTTGCTTCTCAGGCTGTGCCCCTAACCAACCTGACAAAAGGGAAAGAGTCTGTTATGGTTAAATGGACCCCAGAGGCTGAAGCAGCATTCCAGTCTTTATGTAGCCAGCCAGTGTTGTATTTACCGGACTTCTCTAAGGACTTTGTTGTACAAACTGATGCATCAGATGTTGGGTTAGGAGCAGTGTTGTCCCAGGTCTGGAACGGGGAAGAGCACCCAATCATTTACCTCAGCAGGAAATTGAAGTCCCATGAGGGACGAGCCCACCCATTTAGTGAATATTCACTATTGAAACACTGATCCTCAATCCAGCCAATCAGAAGCAGGTCTGAGACCCGTTTTCCGATTGGCCGAAAAGAGAAGATTTGGGAAGGGAAAGCATAGATGGGGTAAGTGCACCAAACCCGTCTGACCGGGAAAAGAGGGGGGTAGTACTGTTTGCCGCCACCCAAAAAAAAAATACCACCAGCCACCACTGGGTTTGGGAATAGCAACTCTGCATCACAACCAGGGGTTCTCAGGTCACCAGCATAGGCGTGGACAGGAGGTGTGCCAGGTGTGCCTGTGCACACCGTAATCGGTGCGTGTGGTGCTGACCCCGACCCCCCCATTACTTGGGCTTCCCCCGTGTTGCACCCCCTCAGTGCTGCTGGCTTTCCTCCTCTCTATTCCCCCTGACTCCTGTGGGGGATGTTTCAGAGTGGATAGTTGGGAAAGAGGCTAGTAAATATGTAATTTACCAACCTCTTCCTTCTCTAAATGAACACAGTGAACACAATCAATGTGTCCCTTCATAACTGAAGCATTGTAAACTGTATTTACTATGCTTCAGTTTGCGAATGAACCAGAAGCCGCTTAGCACAGAGCATTATTCCGTTCATTCACTGTCTCGTGCAGCTGAGGCAGGTGTCTTTGAGCTTTGGGGTGCACAGCCTAATGCAATAGGCTGCGTCGCACCTATGGTCACCAGATTTCTTTTAAAAGGGTGTGGGGTGGACTCATGCACTAATGCAATATCTGGGTAAAAATGAAATTACTGATCACTGTATACATTTAAAGGAGATACAGTGGTGTGAAAAAGTGTTTGCCCCCTTCCTCATTTCTGTTCCTTTGCATGTTTGTCACACTTAAGTGTTTCGGAACATCAAACCAATTTAAACAATAGTCAAGGACAACACAAGTAAACACAAAATGCAATTTGTAAATGAAGGTGTTTATTATTAAAGGTGAAAAAAAATCCAAACCATCATGGCCCTGTGTGAAAAAGTGATTGCCCCCTAAACCTAATAACTGGTTGGGCCACCCTTAGCAGCAACAACTGCAACCAAGCGTTTGCGATAACGTGCAATGAGGCTTTTTACAGCGTCCTGGAGGAATTTTGGCCCACTCATCTTTGCAGAATTGTCCTAATTCAGTTACATTAGAGGGTTTTCGAGCATGAACGGCCTTTTAAGGTCATACCACAACATCTCAATAGGATTCAGGTCTGGACTTTGGCTAGGCCACTCCAAAGTCTTCATTTTGTTTTTCTTCAGCCATTCGGTGGTGGACTTGCTGGTGTGTTTAGGATCATTGTCCTGCTGCAGAACCCAAGTTCGTTTCAGCTTGAGTACACGAACAGATGGTCGGACATTCTCCTTCAGGATCTCTTGGTAGACAGCAGAATTCATAGTTCCTTTTATCACGGCAAGTCTTCCAGGTCCTGAAGCAGCAAAACAGCCCCAGACCATCACACTACCACCACCATATTTTACTGTTGGTATAATGTTCTTTTTCTGAAATGCAGTGTTCCTTCTACGCCAGATATACTTGGACACACACTTCCAAAGAGTTCCACTTTTGTCTCATCGGTCCACAGAATGTTGTCCCAAAAGTCTTGGGGATCATCAAGATGTGTTGTGGAGAAATTGAGACGAGCTTTGTTGTTCTTTTTGCTCAGCAGTGGTTTTCTCCTTGGAACTCTGCCATGCAGGCCATTTTTGCCCAGTCTTTTCCTGATGGTGGAGGCATGAACGCTGACCTTAACTGAGGCAAGTGAGGCCTGCAGTTCCTTGGACGTTGTTGTGGGGTCTTTTGTGACCTCTTGGATGAGTCGTCGCTGCGCTCTTGGGGTAATTTTGGGCGGCCGGCCACTCCTGGGAAGGTTCACCACTGTTCCATGTCTTCGCCATTTGTGGATAATGGCTCTCACTGTGGTTCGCTGGATTCCCAAAGCTTTGGAAATGGCTTTATAACCCTTTCCAGACTGATAGATCTCAATTACTTTCTTTCTCAATTGTTCCTGAATTTCTTTGGGTCTCGGCATGATGTGTAGCTTTTAAGGATCTTCTGGTGGACCTTACTGTGTCAAGCAGCTCCTATTTAAGTGATGCCTTGATTGTGAATAGGTGTGGCAATAATCAGGCCTGGGTGTGGCTAGAGAAATTGAACTCAGGTGTGGACAACCACAGTTACAGTATGTTTTAACAAGGGGGGCAATCACTTTTTCACACAGGGCCATGATGGTTTGGATTTTTTTTCACCTTTAATAATAAACACCTTCATTTACAAATTGCATTTTGTGTTTACTTGTGTTGTCCTTGACTATTGTTTAAATTGGTTTGATGTTCCGAAACACATAAGTGTGACAAACATGCAAAGGAACAGGAAATGAGGAAGGGGCAAACACTTTTTCACACCACTGTATGTTCAACTGTATATCTAATAGTAATTTATATTTACTTACTTTACTATTTACTGAACTCTATAGAGGTATAAAAGGTACAAATCGATGCAGCTCTGTATTATCTAAATTTGGCTTGGTATCAGCCTTGTGCAAATCCCTGTACAGTAGAGCTCAGAGAGGAAGAAGTGTGAGAAGCCAATCAGTTGTGCTGCACTGCTCAAATGTTAATAAGGAGTCTGATAAGAGGAGAGAGCAGAGGAATGAGCTCATCAGTCTGTTCCTTCTCCTTCCACTGTCCACTCACAGGCTGGGGGAGGAAAAAACTTGTGTTACTTAAAATCTTTGTGTGGGGATAAGGAATAATATTCCCTTACTTATGGTACTCCTCATCAGCAATGGTGACCCCTGTACATACGCCCCTGAAAGGGTCAATAGCCCTGCATTGCCCATGGAGAGGTGGCAGGGGACCACCTACAAATTGGAGTGGAGGAGAACACCAGAGCCTGCCAGAGGAAGGAATAAGGTAAGAATTGCATCTTATTCCTCATATTAAGAGTTAAAAAGGAGGTTTACTCTGTAAAAAAAAAAAAATTAAAGGTCAGCCGCTACAAATCCTGTAGATGTTGCTTCAGCAGTCCCACTATTGTTATTCGTTTTTTTTATTTATTAATCATCATCATCATCATCTTTTTATTCCGTACGTTTTTTGGCTCTGCGTAACTTCTGCATACTTTCAGCCTATTAAAGCCATTTAACTTTTAAAATGTTCAGCTCTTTTATTTCAACTTTCAACTTTTTTTCTACTATTTATACTTTTTAAAATATTAAGCTTTTTAACACTTTTTTAACATTGAAGTCAATGAGAGCATGCTTAAAATCCTTAAAATCTTCTTCTGCTACCAAAAGTTTCAGCTCCTTCATACTTTCACCTACAGACACCAAACAAACTTTAAAATGTTCACAAAATATTCAGATATCTGGCTATATCTATTCAAATTGATATCTTTTGTGAAAAAGCTGTTTAAGTTTAGTGATCATTTCAGAAAATGTCATTAAGTTTAGGGCATCCAGGCTTTTGTTGTCTGTTTTGTTTCCATGGTTACCAAAGATTCTTATACACAGTGATGGGCAGGGGGGGGAGGCGGCTGGAGCATCTCAGATTACAGAGCCCGGGGAGAGCACAGACACACCATGTACTGATTTCTAATGGAGAAATATGATGGGGCAGTTTTGATGGTGGCAATATGATGGGGCAGTTTTGATGCTATTCAGCATTCCCACGCATTTTTTCCAGGAAATGCATTTTCTAGTTATTATTATTATTATTATTATACACGATTTATATAGCGCCAACAGTTTAAGCAACGCTTTACAATGTAGAGGGTGGACAGCACAATTACAGTACAATACAGAAGGGACAGAAGGGCCCTGCTCGTAGAGCTTACATTCTAAAGGGAGGAGGTGGTGGTACAAAAGGTAATAGATGCAGGGAATGATTTGACGAGGGGTGGCTCGGGGACAGTTGTTAGGCTGGTGTGGGATAGGCTTCCCTGAATGAGTTATCAGGGCTCTCCTAAAGGTGGACAGGTTAGGGGCTGATCGGATATACCGGGGCAGGGAATTCCAGAGGATGGGAGAGGCTCTGGAGAAGTCCTGAAGGCGAGCATGAGAGGAGGTAACAAGGGAGCTAGAGAGCAAGAGGTCCTGGGAGGAGCGGAGGGGACAATTTGGGCGATATCTGCAGATGAGGTTGGTGATGTAGCTGGGGGCGATGTTGTGGATGGCCTTGTACGTTGTGGTTAGCATTTTGAATTTTATACGGTGGGGTAGGAGAAGCCAGTGAAGGGATTGGCAGAGAGGGGCAGCAGTCACGGATCGATTAGTGAGGTTTATAATGCCCCGTAAAGGAGGTCGGATATTCCGATGGAAAAAGTCCGATCGGATTATGTTGTCGGAAAATCCGATCGTGTGTGGGCTCTAGTGGGCTTTTTCCGTCTAAAATTTGAGAGCAGGATCTCAAATTTTCCGACAACAAAATCCGATCAGACTTTTTTCCGATCGCGTGTAGAGAATTCCGACGGACAAAGTGCCACGCATGCTCAGATCAAATTACAAAACCAAAGCTAGTGGCTACTAGCCTCTATGTAGTTCCGTCATATGCAACGAACGTCACGCGTTCGGAACAATCGGATTTTCCGACAACTTTGTCCGACCGTGTGTATGCAGCATCAGTTTCGGACAAAATCCGTCGGAAAAAATCGAACAGATTTTTTGGTCGGAATTTCTAGCAGCAGCAATCATAATAGACTGAAGGGGGGATAGCCTGTGTAAGGGTAGACCATTAAGAAGAGAGTTTCAGTAGTCAAGACGGGAAATAATCAAGGAGTGAATAAGTTGCTTTGTGGTGTCATTAGTCAGGAAGGGTCGAATTCTGGAGATGTTGCAGAGGTTAAGGCGGCAGGATTTAGCCAATGATTGGATGTGGGGGCTGAAGGAGAGGTTAGAGTCAAGGATTGCACCCAGCACCCTGGCATGTGTGGCGGGACCAATGGTTGTACTGTTGATCTTAATGGTAAAGTCATGGGGGGGACCGGGAAGGAGGAAATATTACAAGCTCAGTTTTAAAAAGATTGAGTTTGAGAAAGTGGCACTGGCATCCTAACTGTGGGCAGTCAGCTATGCTGCTTTCTGCTTTAAAGCCAGCTGCCCACTGAGCAAGCGCAAGCTATGCTGTGGTTTGCAAATGGTCCTGTGGTCTTCTGGGACCTGTGACGTGCCCCAGTAGACTGCAAGGAAGAAGGGGGAGTGGAAAACTTGTCAAAACTAGGTACCCCCTCCAAAAAAAAATGACATGCCTAATGTGGCAGGGTAGGGCGACTTAAAATTGAACTTCCTCTTTTGGAAGGAGTTCCGCTTTAACAAGCATATATATATATATATATATATATATATATATATATATATATATATATATATATACTGTGTACAGTGTGGGGAGTCTGAGAGTAGTTATTTATTTTTGGTAATTCCTGGAGTTGGGTTTTAACTGCAACAGAGGAAAAAGAGGACTGTCCTGTGTGGCAGAGCTGTGTGAATCGCAGAATCTGATGGACAGAACAAATAGAAATCCTTTGGCAGGTAAAACATCTCTGTACCAGTGGCGACTGGTGAAGTTTTAGGATGGGGGGTGTCAGACCCCGCCCTTCCTTTTTGACCCCTCCCACTTGGTGAAAATTGGCATGTTTTCAGCGAAATAGTGGGCGTGGCTCTAAGGTGGTGTGGTTAGCGTCTGAGATGAACAAGGGATGGAGAGAGGGATGGAGGGACAGCAGGCCCAGATCCTACACAACAATAGAAATATGTGTATTCTAGAAAGTTTAACAATCAGCAGCTAAAGATATTCCAAACACCTGGTGTTAGTGCTTCAATCATCCCCGCATCATGGTTGTTATGGTGTCAGGATATTTCTATTATTACATTGGGATATAAAATTAAATCATTCAACTCACAATAATGCAGAATCAGTGGGAGCCCTGAGCATGTCACTAGCCACGTCACCTGCCACCAGATGCCATCAGGTGTCCCAGCGGAGTCCGTCCTTACATGCAGCCTGTGTCCCATAAAATGCAGTCTGTGTCCCACCAGATACAGCCTGTGTCCCACCAAATACAGCCTGCCTGCGTCCCACCAAATACAGCCTGCCTGCGTCCCACCAAATACAGTCTGCCTGTGTCCCACCAAATACAACCTGCCTGTGTCCCACCAAATAAAGCAGCCTGTGTCCTACCAAATAAAGCAGTCGGTGTCCCACCAAATAAAGCAGCCTGTTTCCTACCAAATAAAGCAGTCTGTGTCCCACCAAATAAAGCAGCCTGTTTCCTACCAAATAAAGCAGTCTGTGTCCCACCAAATAAAGCAGCCTGCCTGTGTCACATCAAATAAACAGATGGTGTCCTTCTAAATAAAGCAGCCCATCAAACTCAGATGTCAATCAAACCACCCGGCCATAGTAATAGATACTATGAGCGCCGGGCGAAAGCTACTCGACGCTTTGGAAAGTGCCGCAAGGCTGGATAAACACCCCGCAAATGAAGCGCCGCATCTGCAATCTCATGATTGCATAGACATGGCGCTTCCCATAAG